>JAINUG010000080.1:0-2400000 GCA_029706075.1 Aldrovandia affinis
TGGAAACAAATAATAATCAGATGTATGTAATTATTATTAATAAACTGAATGTGTACATGCAACATTTCCATCAATGTGTGTTAATCCCTATGAAAACGAGTTAAATACATCTTAAAACTGTCAGAGAGGAGCTTGTTTCACATTAGAAAATATTTATTGTCAAACACCAACAACTTCACATTGTCAAGGCATGTCAAGGCATGTGGCATGTTCTAATAAAACACTGGGCTGTGCTAAAATACACATTTCCAAAGCATTGAAATTGAAAAAAGCAGCAGACTCAATCTGAAAAAATAGATGTAATGGCCAAAAATTAAATGCACAGTCACCTAAATAAAGTGCTCTACAAAATGTCTGATGATATTTCTTACTCATGACAAACATGGCGATTTCTTGTTCATACCCTAACAAAGACCTATGCCGAGACAATATTTTTAAACAAGTATAAAATGAGTATTGACAACAATAACCATATGAAAACTTAACATTTTCAAGGTTGGCAATTCCTTAACAAGGAAACCCAGAATACAGCATGAGGTAGTGAGTTGCATGAGTAAAGGGTAAGTAAAAACCATTTCTGCCAAACTGCAGACTGGAACTCCATGGTTTGTGCCTAATTCAAATCAGGAATTGTGACCAATGAAAAGCTTGGCATGTATGGTGCTAACATCTTGGTTATTCTGGGTCCGCGCTTGGTTTTCTGGTACCATTCGTGACACTCTGGTCTTAAGTCTCCTATTTTAAATGGAAGTGTTACGACCCCAGTTGGTCTAGGGGTATGTGGGGAGGGGTGTAACAATTACATTACATTATTACATTACATTACAGGCATTTGGAAGATGCTCTTATCCAGAGCGACGTACAACAAAGTGTTAACCGTAGTCAAGAACAGTTTAGCTGAAAGCCACCCTAGTGGGAAAGTACAGTTCCTAGGTGCTAGGAGCAACCACATAGTTAAACTAGGACCCTGTAGGTAAAACTCTGTAGCCACAATTCAAAGGTAGCAATAAAGCAATCAATGCAGAAAATAATGCCTAAGCCTAATACAATACATAAACAAGTAGACGTGTAATACTAAGCAACTATGTCCCTAAGTTAACAAAAACCGGACTACGGGGAGAGGTGCACCCTGAAGAGGTGAGTCTTCAGTCGTCGATTGAAGGTAGCCAGGGTCTCAGCTGTTCTGACTTCCACAGGAAGGTCATTCCACCATCGTGGAGCCAGAACCGACAGGAGACGTGACCGGGAAGCGCAGGTGCGGAGGGGGAGGTGCTAGGCATCCTGAGTAGCAGAGCGGGTGGTCTGGCAGGTGTGTAGGGTTTGAAGATCTTGAGGTATGTTGGGGCTGATCCTTGACTGCCTGGTATGCTAGGACCAATGTCTTGAATTTGATGCGAGCTATAACAGGCAGCCAGTGGAGGGTAGTGAGCATGGGAACATTGGAGTGTCTAGGAAGGTTGTAGACCAGACGGGCTGCAGCGTTCTGGATGAGTTGCAGGGGTCTGATAGCAGATGCGGGAAGGCCAGCCAGGAGCGAGTTGCAGTAGTCCAAGTGAGACAGTACCATTGCTTGGACCAGGAGCTGGGTAGAGTACGTGGTAAGGAAGGGGCCAGTTCTCCTGATGTTATACAGGAAGAATCTGCACGCCCGACTTACCGCTACAATATTCATTGATAGGGACAGCCTGTTGTCCATCACACACCGAGATTCTTCGCGCAGAGTGATGATGTCACCAAGGTGTCACCTAGAGAAATGGAGAAATCAAGGTGGGGGGAGTTTAGGGCAGGAATGAAGATTAGTTCTGTTTTACCTGGGTTGAGCTTTAGGTGGTGACTGTCCATCCAGCTCTGAATGTCCCTCAGGCAAGCAGAGATGCGGGTAGAGACCTGAGTGTCTGATGGGGAGAAGGAGAGAAAGAGTTGAGTGTCATCAGCATAACAATGGTAAAATAAGCCGTGGGCAGAGATTACAGAGCCAAGGGAGCGGGTGTACAGGGAGAAGAGAAGGGGACCGAGGACTGAGCCCTGTGGAACCCCGGTGGGGAGGGAGCGAGGCCGTGATACTTTACCAGTCCAGGCAACCTGGAAGGAGCGACCGGAGAGGTAGGATACAATGTTTTAATAATAATAATAATACGAGAAAATGGAATTTAATGATGAGACGTAGGGTGGAGAAATGGAATGGAGGCAGAGGATACGGTGCAATCAAATGTATTTACAGTGTCTATTTACATATTAACAATATATACAACCACACTTAAACACATAACAGGACACAAGACCAGGGAAAAGAGTGTTGCCAAATCGAACATAAAAGAACAAAACCAAATGAGGCTAACTAAAGGGGAAGATGGCTATCTTACTTAAAAAATAAAGTCAACAGAAAACAAAAGCCTTTCTACCTGCTCTAACTAACCAAACCAAAGTACAAAGGTGGCAACCACTTGCTTGTCTAATGTGTCTAACAACGATTCTTCCTAAGTGCAAATGTACAGAGACCTCTCTCTTACCTTTCCCTTACGTCTCAGGGAACACGGGGTAAACAAAACAGAGGATTCGCAAAACATGGAACACGAATATGCACGTCATAAGCCGATCTCTCAACTAGGAAGTCATCTCCCGAACAGGAAGCAGCTGGGGTTTATATGATGGAGGGGAGCGTGTTGATTGGTGGACGCGGGACCTTCTGATAATGTGGTAATGATGATGGACAGGGGGGAATGGCAAATGGCGTAGCTCCTCTCAGCAGCATGTAGTGGGGAGGGGGGGAAAGAGACAGAAAGAGAGACAAAAACACATAGCACGTAACAGGAAGTAATCATACTAAGTTCCAATTTTCATGCGCGTTGCCACCTATTGTCCTCTTAGATGCATAGATGCATGGTATGACATAAGGTCGATTTGTTCTATCACTCCACTATGGAAATTTGAGGATCAATGCTTGAAGACTGTCAAGCATGATATACTTCTTTGATATCAGCAAGCTTAAACACAGTGGGAGTTAAAATGAAATAATACCCTCAATTCAATTGTGTACAATATCAAGATTTGAGATGAAAACACTATGCTCTTCTAATGTACCTGGGCCTTGTAAAAGAGGTTCTAACACTTTACTGTAGCTATATGTCTTTATATCATCGCTCATGCACAAAAGATTGAAGAGTGTTGAGTGATAGCCTGGTGGCAAATTACTTGAAATCCGTTACATACCACACAGTTTATGCTTCTTCCAAGATGTGCCCAGAGGATTACAAAGTTCAAAATCATCAACATACAAAGTTACAGGATAGATTCAAGTCATCACCAGAAAGTAAAGTATTTTCCTTGAAGTACACGCAGTTCAAGGAAGGTTCTGTGGCTATCGATGACACTATCTAACACTTATGTAAGTACATGGTAGCCAATCGTTATGGTAGCCAATCGTTAAATATTGAAAAACATCTGGTCAATATTTAAGGATACGATATCAACTGCACTAATATAAAATGTACATACACTTTTCAATAATTTCATGAAACTATTAATTGGTGGATGATACTATATTATTAGAAATATAACTTACCAGTCGACAATTCTTGCAAACTTGAGGGTGGGGCTGCCTGGTGTGGTGTCAGGGCTGGACTGGCTATATAGTCTACCGGGCAAATGCCCGGTGGGCCGGTCTAGTTTTGGGCCGGTAGGGCCTCGGTAGGGCCGGTAGAATCATTTTATATATATTATACCACGGACCGGGTGTTCCGAGGGGCGCAATAAATTTTCGCGCATATAAACGAACTGGTCTCAGCTTATTTTCGCGCAGCACCCCCGCCCCGTCGACAGATTTATTCGCGCAGCACCCACCCCGGTCGACAGAAAATGCGGCGCTCGCACGGGGTGCCGGGCCGGTCTGAGCGCGAAATGGCAGGGCCGATTTTTTCTCCCAGTCCAGCCCTGTGTGGTGTGAGTGGGATTTCCTCTCTTCTGCCCATTGGTTCCAAACGGTCAAAATCATAAACCATTTTCAGAACAGAGTTATGTTGATTCAAATGAATTTGAATAAATAACTTTTCAAAATGAGTTTAAATAACGTTTATTTAAAAAAATGAAGCAGTTGAAGCACTTAATGCCACATTTTGACAAGATTCCTTTCTCTGAGTGTATGCCGTTCCAAAATCAACATAGATTACATTTTTGGTCAAAGACACTAAACTATTCCTCAAAAATGTATACACGGGTTTGCTAGTTTTTATTAAAAATAAATTTGAAAATTGTTAGTATTTCGTAACACTTTTTTTCCCCACGTGTACAGACTTTTTACAGTGTTATAAAAAAAATTTAACCAAATTGGAACATTTTAAACTAACCAGTGTACTGATGAAAAAACTTTATTTTCAGGTGCTGTGGTTTTTGGAAACAAGGCTCCATTCAAAATGAATGTTGAAAAGTTAGCTTGTCTGTTGTAAAGGGACATTTTAACTATTCTGGAAACTGGAAGCCATAGCAACACACAAAGCCATTGTTGAGAGTTTAGAGCTAAAATGGCAGCTACCAGCAGCCCCATTAAGCACTGTTATAACAACTGCATTACACACATCTACCTCCCAACAACATTTGACTGAACCAACATACTGAACAGATCACATTATAATGGTATGTGGTGTCATGCACCATGTTGAGTAGGCACAATCATGATTTTCTAAATCTCTTTAGAAACATTTTTACCAAAGATATGAAATGCTTTGTATTTGCAATAATAACAGACTTCTCTAGACTGCAAATGTACGTCACTATGACCATGCCCAAATCAACTAAAAAAAATGTTTGCTAGCTACTGCTAGGTCCACCTTTTCAATACATTTGCCTCAGTGATTGATGTAACACATTCCAATCCATATAGAAATAAATGGAGCACCAGGAAATAACTATAGGTGATTTATTTGACAAAAAACAAATGCAATCATTACTTTAGTTGAACAATTTCACCAGCAATTATACCATTTGAGTTGTCACATTATGTTTTATATGTTTATAATGTATACTGTATATATATACTGCAAGGGCACTACATATGTGCCACATTTGGTTTATAACAATCATTTCCATGAATAGATTACCTTCTGGTGAAAAAAGTCTGGAAAAGCCAAATAAGATGGGAAATTAAACCCAGAAAACTGTTTTAAGTGAGACATGATGGTTGGCAAAAGACGAAAAAAACATGAGAAATTCACACGAGAATCTTGACCATGATCTTGACCTATGCACTGACATGGCTTCCAAAACAAACTTCAAAAATGCTTTGATACCTGCTACAGTACTGTAACTATGTTGGTGTACTTCAAACAATGTACTCACCACTGGGCAGCCTGCTGAGGATTCAATCAAAATGTCTTACATTAGATAATATAGCACATATTATGTGATGTAAATCAGTGCCATCCTGTTACCGGCAATGCTTTCATTTCCACAATGCATTGTTAAGATGTAAGACAAGCTAAAACAGCTCTGTCAGTGAAAATGATGATATTTCCATAGGTCCTTTATAACTATTCCTATGTTGTGGTTGATTTTTATTCATACTGGTTAAAAAAACATGCAAAGAAAGATATCCAAGCCTACTGATGGCTATGCATGTGTGCCAATAATTTTGCTGAATTTTGATTTTTAGAGCATGTATTCAGGAAAGAGTAAACAATTTTGACACCCAACTTATACCCTATGCATACATATCACTGACTCAGTAGTGAATCAGTCAGTTCTACTCTCCAATAAATTTAATAAACACATTCCACAATAATCCCCCAAAGCTTCCTCCCTACTGGAATGGACAGATGTTATACTGTTAGTGCAGTGGGGCAATGAGTGTGTATTAAACTGATTCCTTCTGGCATTAGAACGGTAGGTTCATTTTGTACCCTTAACCGCATGCTAGTGTAAAAGCGCAGAGCAGTGTGTTTTCATTCCACTGGCTTTAGATCAAAAGAAAATCATGTTTCCAAGAAGATAGATGGCCATTTTTAGTAACACAGTTCCACCAGGAACTGTTCATGTATGAAGCTACCATTTTTGTGCAGTGAGATTCAATTGAAGCCATTCCAAAAAAAACAAATATATATTTTCCATTAGCACTTTTTATGGTGATGGTGTCTTAAAATTATGTTTGAACTTACAGGGATGCTTTTGATGTGAAACATGTCTTGCATTAATATTTAGGGCAGATGTATTGCCCAACGCCATTGTTAGTAGTTCCTATTGTCCATGTAGTGTGCTTGGAGGTTGAACCACCTTTTTTATTTTGTATTTGTTTAGTTGTCTATTCCTATATTGGATCACTCTCAACTATGTCGGTGTTCCATCTGAACATGCCTCCCCATGAAACCGTGCCTCCCCCCGGGATGTTATATAGTAAAGGATGAATATATAACTAAGAAACCCTCAATATATATGCAATGCCTCAAAAGCAGGCAGCACTTTTAGTGTAAGTCACCATTCTTTATTCCATTTGTTTCTGACATGAGCTTCTGCTGTCTGCTGCCATGTGATGGTACAGACCTGGAGTAAAATGCCATACCACTGATTGTCCGCAGTAACCAAATGGTCGGTTCTGTATTCCTAACATTAACATGTATTGCATTTGCCATTGCTGATTGAAAAATGTTAAATAACTCGCTTTTGAATGCATGAGAAATGCTAGTTTGCAAGAGTGATCTGAGAGCGCAATTTCCCATTAGGAGGGCACAGTGGCACATGCTCAAGCACCCTTTCACCCCTATAGTGCATGTGCCTGACTGGCAATGATAACCAATTTCTTATGGAAGCAGTTGAATGGTCACCTTTAACCTATAATGTTAACCCTTACTGTATTCTTTGAAGAGGCTACAAAGTGTTTTGACCTGAACCAGGCTTATGATATTATATATTTGGACTTTCAAAAAGCATTTGACAAGGTACCACATGAGGGGCTCATTGTTAAAATCAATTCAGTAGGAATTACAGTTGTTTCAGAGTGGGTTCATAATTGGCTGCAAGGGTGAATACAAAGAGTGACAGTAGGTGGGGACCTAGGTTCTGTGGGCAGTGGAGTCCTGTAGGGATCGGTGCCAGGACCTCTGTTCTTCCTTCTTTACATAAATGATCTTGATAGGGATGTTAGTCGCAAAATAGTTAAATTTGCAGATGATACTAAACTTGGGGGCTTAGCGAACAGTTTGGAATCGACTAATCCAAGATGATTTAAACAAAATCCAAGAATGGGCAGAAACATGGCAGATGTTATTCAATATTGCTAAATGTAAAGTTATGCATGTCGGAAATAAAAACATAATACAGGAGTATTGTATGGGCGGAGAAAAATTAGTAGGTGTTCAATTTCAAAAAGACCAAATCTTTTTTAAGATAAGTACAGTTAGCAGAACAAGAGGACACAAGTGGAAATTAGTTAAAGGCAAATTCTGCACATATATTAGGAAGTTCTTTATACAGAGAGTTTTAAATGCCTGGTCAGGTAGTAGAGGCAGAAACACTTGGGCTATTAAAGTCCAGGCTAGATGCAGTACTAGATACTCTTTGGATTAGGACATGAAGAGCCTAGATTGGCTGAATGGCCCATTCTCGTCATTATGTATTATTATGTTGTTATATTCTTATATGCAGGACACAACAAGTACCCATTCTGATTCAGAATTTGGTCACAGTAATAATACATCAACAAAATAACTTGTTTTCCAGTTACTGTGCTTGGTTATATATATCAAAACTGATATATGTCAATTGAAAAGCTATGAAATATCACAGAATATAAATGTTTTGTGTCATAGGAGCTGTCTGTATTTGTGTATATGTAAAGTTAAAAAAGTGACCTATATGATTGTTTGTTTTCTTTTCTTTAGTGTGGCCTACAAATCATAGAAAATATGTGTACACACTGTAGGATTGATCAACTGCTTAAGGAAAGCTAGTGAGGTTTTTTTCTGGAATGGAGCAAAGAGGAAAATATGAAAACACATCAAACAGAATCCTAAAATGAATAATTTCACCTTTCTCAGCAAAAAGAATTCCTTCCTTATTAACTCATAAGATAGAATCCAGGTCCCTTGTCGCCAATCACAGAATAAGGCATGGGGAACAATTTGGAACAGGTCTTCCTGTACAGAAAATGTAGGACAAGAGTTCCTCAGCGGGGCACAATATTCATACCTTTGTGTTCAGGCATATTTATTTAACAGTGTGGCTTAAAATAGGGATTTCAGCTGTCAGAAAATATGTGCCTGACAACACAGACAATGTGCCATGGCATATTCCCTGGAATAAAGCGAAAAAAGTCTGAAAAACCAATGCGAATCCTATTCTATATGAACTCAAAGCTATAGAGAGACAAAGGCAGGTACATACCTTAGCTTTCAAGCAATAATGCTGTGGTTCTTGAGCTTGTAAAAAAACAAAACACCTCTTTACTTTTTGGTATGACAGGGGAAACGACGGGGACTGACTGTCAGAGATGAGGAGAGGAGAGGATCTGCTATTCTTGCCCTGAAAGAGGTAATGTCCACTGCCATGGTCACAGGGCTGGGTTCAGGCAGAGAGAGGTGATTTATCAGACAGAACTGACATCAACAGGGATGTTTGGGGTCACCATGGGGACAAATTAAACTCTCAATCCCACACTGCTGCTCCAGCAGTTAATTGAAACCTAGGAGGTATTGCCATGCTTCTCGCTCCAGAGTAATGAACCCTGGGGATCAGGTGAAAGTTACAAAACAGAGGAAGAGATGGCTCATGGGATATATTTTTGCAGCCTCATGAAAAAAATCACAAACCTGTGAGTAGCGACCAAAAGGTTAGATAAATCTCCTACAACTTGCAACATTTCCATTTGTTTTTCAAAGGAAAATATTATTTGCTTAGCTGTGGTTTCTCTCTGCATACAGTCAGACCAGAAAACCTGGTAAATGTTAAGCTCTTTATTTCTAATATTTTATTTTTTAAAGCGGGTGGTTGGGTGCCATTAAAGGTTTAAATTATGTATGTAACCATGTATGTAATCCCTGAGGGAAGCTATGGGAATACATTCACTCAGAGGCGGATAGGCTGAAGTCTCTATACCACAGCGCCGAATGGCTAGAATGTATGTCAATCATCATGTAGACACCACCTCCTAGAGGGTATGAATACCACTAATTGTCCACAAAACTGCCATTAAAACCTCACCGATCGCCCTGACTGTGGGGTCCTTAACGAGGCCACTGTGTGGTGCCTCCTTCCCTCACTCAGGGAACCAGAGTTACATATGTACCCTTTTGTTCGGTCAGTTCAACGTTACAGCTATGGGAAGGGGTATTCAACAGCACCGCCTTGGGCCACCAGTCAGGGAACAGAACACACGCAGCAATAAATAAGCAGAAGCACAGTCCGAGACAAAGAGGATCAGGATCAAACTGGGTGTCTTGCTGATTTTAAAATAATCTGAGACACAAAGGAACTGGCAACATTCAGGCAATAAAAGTAATATACATGGCATTGCCCAGCCTGCGGTATTACAGATTTCTTCTAGGGAAGCTCCCTGAAAGAGAGCCCATGAAGCAGACATACCCCAATTGCATACAGCTTCCCTGGAGGTGCATGACCCAGACACTGCCAGGAGGATTACATCAGCAATCCAATAAGTGCTTGGACAAAGTAGGCCCACCAGCCACTGTGTAAAACACAACAATTGATTACATTGACGCAAGTGTTTTGTGCGCTCAACATAAATTCTCAGAGGCCGAACCGGAGTGGAACCGCTCATCCTCCTCAGGCCGAAAATGTTGAGGGGAAAAAGCTCACAGCTCAATAACCTGACAAAAAAAGGTGTGGTTATAACCTTCAACAGATAAGTGGCATTAGGATGTAGAGACACTTTCCTGTCCCCCTCCACAAGAGACAAGAGAGGTGTACTGACAATGCGTGCAACTTGCCCATGTGTTTAGCGGAGGCTAAAGCAAGTGAAAGGGCTGTTTTTAAAGACACCACTTTCAACTCAACAGTGGGCAATAGTTCCAATGGAGAGCTTGTTAAGCTCTGGCACTCAATGACCAAAGTAGGCAAACCTAATGGATGAAGTCTCATCCCTTCAGGGCCTAGACGTGCAGACACCCCTTCTCAGGCCAAGGATGGCAAATTGTCCCGTTCGCCTGGGAAAATAGGTTGCAGTGAATTGGGATCTGCCAGGGGTGACATGCTGACATTGCAATCACTGTCACGAACCAGGTCTGATTGGGGCACCACAGGGCAATTAGAACGACAGAAACTCTGTCTTTCTGTCCAGTACTGCAGGGAGGAGAGCGATTAGGGGAAAAGCATACAGGTACACTGGTGGCCACAGGTGTGCGAACACATTCTATCCCTAAGGGGGCGTCACTGTCCTGAATCGAGGCTCCCTAAGTGCAATGTCATGACTGACGCAGGGCATCTCCCTCACTTTCCACACAAATCACCCAGTCGTTCAGATAATCTCATATTCTCATGCCCTGTCCGCATAACAGGGCCAGGGTGGCCTCTGCGCACTGAATAAAAGTTTGAGGGGCCAGGGACAGACTGAAGGGAAGGACCAGGAACTGATATGCTGTGCCACTGAAGGCAGAACACAGGGGCCTGCACCGTTGGGACAACAGTGTGCACTATGTCTGAGAATTTGGGTGGCTGTCTTGCAAAATGAATCACATAGGGCCACGAAACTGTGCAGAGCCCCCAAGAGGGAACTGTGCACGCATGCCAAACTGCTAGGCGAGCAGCTAAGGGAGAACTCAGAGAACAATGAAGCTGTGAGCTGCTTCCTTCTTTCGACTTTATTATATATGTATATTTTTTCAATATATAATTTTTTTTACAATAATTTTTGGGATGCAAGACAAAAGTGTTAAGCCCAGTGCCTCTGAGGGCAACACAGACAAGTTCCCATAGCTGTGAAGTCAAACTGACGGAAGGGGAACCAATGTTGCTGCTACAAGGTAAGAAGTGGTGTATTCAAAGATATTGTCATTAGCTGTTTCATTATGTAGCATCAACTATTAGTGTTGATTCTTGTAGTAATAGGCTACTTATAGAATTTCAAATCCCTTTTATGAGATCCCTTTTATGATTATAATTCAGTATGGCTGTATACAATATGAATGAATAGCATTTTCTATTCAAGAATTGTTTTTCAGAATGGTTTTTTTCTACTTGATGTGCAGAAGGCGAGCCCAGATGCCTTGGCATAGAAATACTGTAAATATTTACTATAGTTTCTAAACCACATTATTATATTTTTATAATTTATTTAGAATTTAGCCCACTAGCAATTTGTATTGTTTCTATTATTTCCAACAGTTTGTTATATTTAAGTTACCTAACTTTTTTTCATATATATATTTTTTATATACATTTATATATATTATGGGGAGAGAGAGAATAGGGAGGATGGGGGGTTTGCCACTTTGTTTTGCATGGGGCCCCTAGATTACTAAAACTTCCACTGTGATGAAAAACTGGTCAGAAATGACCTTGTTCCTGGCATTTACATTTTAAAAATCCTGGTGACAAGTCATTTGTTATAATTACAGTAAATGTGAGAATGAAATTTGCGGGGAAAACAGGGAGAGGGAATCGTTAAGATGGTTGTGTAATGACCTCCCTGAGGCCCCATCATTGAATAAATACACAATTCTGAATCCACATTTACCACAAATGATTTTTAAAAATCACTTTAACAGTAGCTTAAAACTGTATTTCAGATAGTTCTGTAATAAACAAGACAAATGATGGCAGTAAACTAATCATGTTTTAAATAGCATTTAGCGATAGGCACTAGCGTTATGACCTTGCTTGCTCCATTAAGCTTTGCCAGTTTCTCCTGTGGGAATCTTCAGTTTCCGAGAGTGATCGTTAACTAATGATAATGAACCTGTATTTGCATGCTTTTTCTCTGGAAAACACCTCTTAAATGAGAGTGTAATATTTCACCCTGAACAGCTCCCTCGCCAGTTTGTGTTGAGCCCTGGAATTATGGTAATTACAGATGAAATAACCTCTTCACCTCTGGTTCACTGAAGCATGAGGTCAAGTGAAAATAGCAGGTTACCACAAGATAGTCACGTTAGTCTGAGTCAGAATAGGTCATGGAGGGAGCACAGCTACAATATGTCCTTTTCTACCACCAGGTATCATTTTATTTATTACATCTCATTATTGATATTGCAAGCATTGTGAGCATGTACAGCCAAAATCTACACTAACTCATCCAAGTTCTCTTTTATGGGTTAGGCTGTGTAAAATGAAAGATGCAAGAAAAAGGCATTGCCTTTAAGAATGCTGTTCTGCATATCATTCCATCCGTGGCTTATAATAAATTGGATGCTTTGCAAGAGAGATGTTGGCGCCGGGAAGCAATGTAAAACATGCCTTTGCTCTGACATTCCCCTGTGGCAATGTCTGCCTGCTACCAAAGGTAAACATTTTTGCTAAATTAATTTGTCAAAAAAAATGTCTATAACAGATGGCTGCCTAGTCCTGATCATTAATTTTACCCCAGTGGTTTGATAACAACTATTGGATGAAGGTTAGCGTTTTGTTTTCTGTCACAAAGCATCACCTTGTCTCTTCTCATTGAACGGCAAATCCACTGAGGACAATGAAGGCACTGCTTTTCCATATGGTGTCATAAGAGAATTGTGCTATTTGCATATGAAACTGTCTTAGTCAGGATGATTTACATCATGGCAGGCATGCCCTGCTTGCTTGAGGAGTCCTGGACATCTCTCTGAACAGCTACAGGAATGGTAGCTGTCCAGACATGTCTCTGATTCATCAGGGTAAAGAATCCCATATTCATCAGGGCAAGAGTTACCAGTATTCGGGGTGAGAGGTATCACGTTTTTCAGGACAAGAGCTACCGGTCTTCAGGGCGAGAGGTACCATAGTCTTCAGGGTGAGAGGTACCACAGATTTCAGGGTAAGAGGTATTACAGTCTTCAGAGTGAGAGGTACCGGTCTTCAGGGTGAGAGGTACCACCGATTTCAGGGTAAGAGGTACTACAGTCTTCAGGGCGAGAGGTACTACAGTCTTCAGAGTGAGAGGTACCACAGTCTTCAGGACGAGAGGTACGGCAGTCAATGGGGGGAGATGTACTACAGTCAATAGGACAAGAGGAATCATATTCACTAGGGCAAGAAAGTCTATCGTCATAAAGGTGAGAGGTATCACAGTCATCAAGGGCTCACCTAAGCACACACTTGCTCAGACACATACACAGATCCCTTTGTTAGCCCAAGGACACAAGCACTTTTGATTTGTTAAAGAGCATACAGATCTGTTTCAGCTAACCTACACCATGTCCTACACCAACTTGGGCTGTGAAACCATGAAGTTAGTTAGTTGGGCTAGTTATCTAGCCATATGTTTTGTATACTACTAGCCAGACATGTTAGCAATCTACACTGTATCAATCTGTAATACATTCATAACCAGTCCTAGAAAAAATTGCTAGATAAAGTTTGCTAGATAGCACTATTCCCAACTTGTTCAGCTACAGTACAATGAGTCCCACCAGTTTGGATAGCTAGCTGGTGCTATGTATCATTAGGTCACTTGACTAATCTAGCTGTATTTCTTGGCAGATTTACATAAGTCAAAATATAATAAGTTTTAATACTTTTGCATTTTAATATGTTTTGTGGCAAGTAGCCATGGTATAAGCAGAATAAGCTCCTTTAATTATGTATTTGCTGTAAAGAATAACTACTCCTAATTTACATGAGTCACCATCACTTCCCGGTGAAATATGAATCAGTGCACTGCCTGAGCATTCTAATCCTGCAAAATAACTTATCTGGACAAATCTAGTAAAATTACTTTCAAACACAAATGTCATAACTGCTTAAATGATGGGACAATGTTTACTTTGGCTTGCTGCTATGTTGCTGTTTTTTTGTTCCAGTTCCAAAAAGAGAAAGAAAAAGTGTAACAAGATTTCAGCGCGCTCCCATGGCACGACTGTCTTTAATTATCTGACATTTAAAGGATAACTTGTTTTCCGATTGCTGGATCCAACATTTTAAGTGCTATATAACGTTTGAGGATGTGTTGTAAAATCCTAAATTATTCTGCCTTTGACAGCTTCTTAGTCACGGTGCATAATTAATTATATTGTATAATCATGGAAACTGCCATCCAAAATGCACAGTTGTTTCCTTGTTGTGAGCTCAGATTTAAAAGGACTAAAGGGTAATATGATCCAGGTCACATTAAAGCTGCAGTTTTACAGCAGTTAAGGTTAACGCCCCTGATTGATTCACTCACCCACAGGAGAGGCAAAGTAAACAGGTTTAATAAATTGTCTACTATTTAAATAAACTTAAACAAGAAATACTCTGGTTATGACAGCGTTAGACAGGTGAAGAGTAGACAGAGTAGAACCTGCTTGGCTTGTATGAGATTTCAGATCTTAATAGAATTAGCAGTATGCACATTGCAATCATTACATCTGATGCAAATACATTCATGATTTAGCTTGAGTTGAGCAAAGCTGGTACCCTTACACAGAGGAACCAGATTGTTTTACATTAGGCATTTGGTGTCTATATTTCCTTCTTATATACTGCATATTGTTTTAGCTTTTTGCTGCAGTGCATTCAAACTTGTGCAGTGAGGGCTGCTGGGTGGGCCATCCTCTAAAGGCATTGTTATAGTGTGTGGATGAGCCCCAGGGTCTGGTATCGAATCCAGTTGGCACTGGCACAACAACAGCCTTGCGATGCATAATTGGCAGTAGCATTTCCCAGGGAGGGAAGGATGTCCCCATCTTGTTGCTCACCAGTAACCCCCGATGGTCAATGGGGCACCCACCGTCTGATTGTATAAAGCTGCAAATGTAGTGTCTTCCTCCGACTCAGGTCTGTGCAAACTTAACTTGTAGGCTGTGATGTGAAAAGAAGCAGCAGCTGACATGTGTTTTGAAGGAGAGCGCGTGCTTGTCAGTGCCCTCCCAGAGGGAGACAGCGGGGGTTGCAGAAATGAAAGCGGCTTAATAATATGATAAAGCATTCCAAATTGGGAGAAAAAGGGGTAAACACATTTAAAAAATAAATAAAAAAGGTTGTGAAGTGGGTTGCCCTGTGTTATCCTCAGAGATGTCCTCAGATGCACAGGCACCCTCTACTCCACTGTGTGTATGTGTGTGTGTGTCTCTCTCTCTCTCTCTCTCTCTCTCTCTCTGTTCATGTCCTGTGGCCTGTTGAACATATGCAGGTCACCTCACCTTTAAAGGAAAGTGTCACAGAACATAACTTGCAGCCCACAGTGGAAGCTTAATTAAGCCCCCTGTGTTGAAGAGATGGGGATCCCCTGGAAACAAAAAGGCAGCAGTGTGATGCTGATCTCTGTTTGCTGGCCTCTCCAGAGAGCCAAGGGAGGTCAGGGCCACCCTGTCTGGGATTCACTTCTATTCTTGTCACACAAATTACCCAGCAGCAGAAACCTCATCAGATCCAGTAAGCCTGGTCTTCTGGATGCATCCAAGGAAGTACTCACGTAATACAGTACCTCTTTCATTCCGGTAATCTACTCACTTTTAAGTGAACATAAACCTGAGGGGGACAAATAAAAGCCACTGCAACACATAAAGAGTGTACCACAATTCCCCTCACCAGTGAATGCCTGTGTTTCCAAAGAATGTATGAAAAAAGGAGGATATTTTTTTCTTATGACAATTCCCTGTTCCACCCAAACATTTTTTTCCCTTTTAACACATTTTAGTTAAACTGCCATCTCACACTCGGCAGGCACTCCCCAGTGCCTAACCACTACATGAAAAAAATACATTGCTCAGACCTTAGAGATACTCAAATATGCCGCAGAAGCTGGATGTGAAGCGTGTTCTCTGACACCACAGGCCTGTGTGTGTGCTGACAGAGAGAGTGTGAAGGGAGGAGGGGTTGGTGGGGGCAGACACTCCATGCAACAGTGGGTTCTGGTCACTTTGTACCACTAACCAAACACAGCTTTTCCACTGCAGTGAAAAAAAGAGTAAAACCAAGGGACTGTCAGCAACCATCTTCGATATGATAAATTGTGCAATTTGATCTTGGATCCAATCATATCTGTACCTTCTGTTTCTATTTTCACAGATTGCTCTCTGAACTAATGAGAGCTGTCATTCAAGTCTGGAGCCCAATGTTAACATGACACCCAACTTCATTACTGTTACTGTAATACTGCATAGTAGATAAATCAGCGCACACGGGTTTCAAGGCTTCTTCTGGCAAAGAGACCAAGGAGAGATGTTAGCCTTATAAGGCAGTAACCATTAAGCCTTGGGTATGTACTGCCTGCATGAATAGTCATTCAGCTGGCGAACGTTGTTAGCCAAGAGGGAAAAATATCACACTTCCTTCCTGCATCCACCCCCTCTTCCACATCTCATATGAAATGAATGGCAGTGCAGTCCAAGGCACAGTGCAGTCTGAGTCTGTTGAGCAGTCAAAATCTCCTTGCACCCAACTATTCTTTGAGCAGCATCACATCCCTGCCCTAGTGAGAATGTAAGATTTATTGTGAGATTTAAACAGAGCCCCCATAAGGGCTGACTGACAAACAAAGCAACTCAGAAGTGATCTCATCATTATTCATTGTGCTAAATACCAAAGAACAACAGAGGGGATTGACTTATACCTGGCACAATGCCTAGGGGTTAGTATATGTGGCACATATGCCCAGTGGGTTTGAAATCCTGTAATTAAGTTAGTAATAACCTGAACTCGCAGCTGAACTTCAGTAATAAACATTTTTCTTTGCTTTTGTCCATTTGGCTCAAAATAATTAAAAGTAAAATAAAAAATCAGTAATTATTAAGGCTAACAAAATTTTGGGCCATCTGCCAAAGCAGCAAATTTTGTCTGTTGGATCCATTTTTCAGAAGAAGTGGGTACAGGCACATAATGCCATTAAGGGCTGAGAATATGCGTCAGCCCAATAGAGCATTCAGTCACTGCCATACCAGGATGATTAGGAACTGTGACACGGCAACAGATTAATCAGATGATATTGCAGGGTAATTGAATTGTCAAAAAGTAATGGGAATTAGCAGTAGTCGTTCTCCATTGCGGGGAAATCTTAATTAATGTGAACAGGATTTTATTATTCGTGGCAGCTTGCTTTGTTGCTTACCAACTCTAATTAGCACTCTGTGTTTAATTAGCTTTTTTGTGTGTTGCAAGTAGAGTGGCACAAATGCAAATGTTTTTTCAGTGATTTTTCTGTCAGCGGAGTTGTCTGAAAAGTACAAATTACTTTGGTAATGCAAATATATCAGATATACTATGCATTTCAGAATAATGCAGTGCAAACCAACAATGAAACCATTTTTGAATCAGTTAAACAATGAACTAATTATCATTTGGTGGGTTATGTGACAGTAAATATTGATCAACAACTATACATAATCCTACCTGGTCTCTCTCTTTCAACCTCATATTGAATTTTATCCCATATTAAATGCATAGTACACAGGTAACCCCACCCCTTGTATGCAACAGAGACATGAGAACATTGCTTTTGCTGTACATATTTTGATAAACATCCTGTAGGCTAAAGCAGACATGACTGTTTTTATGATATTATATGAACAAACAGGCATTTCAAATGTAGTATCTATGGATTGGTTATGTTCATTTATTGAAAGTAAACCAGTCTAAAGGAACCCAGAAGTTCCCTCCCATGTCCCTCTTACCCAAGTAGGACAAAGGGTCCTGCTGTGACCCATGGTCTTGTGATTGGAGGACATCCCACACCTAGGCTCGGTTGTCTCTGGGACGATAAAACTCCCCCACCTTGCTCAATCTCTCTCTCCCCTTACCACTTGCTCTCGGTATGACCTTTTCTCCCTCAGCAGCAGAGGAGCATCTCTGGATCTACGAAGGGATCCAGGCCCTCACCACATGGTGAGCAAAAACCTCCAACTTCTACTTTAAACAGAACTGGCAGTAGAATTATATTCAAGTCTAGACTGTGCCCAGTATCTGTACGGACAACTTCAGACTCAGTGAGAAACCTAGGCTGCACCAGACGATCCAAGCCTTTCTAACATACTGTAAGCCTCAGTGAAGAACCAGGCTAAGCTGAGTCCCCAAGGAGAGCTCCTGCATTGGAACACGTTGGTTATTTGTGCTATGAATTGTGTTGTCTCATTATTCTAATAAGTCGGGCTCTACTAATTCCATGATTCCCAATCCTTCAGATACATCAATGGGTCCTTATTTAAATTAATGATCTTACTGTTGAGGTGAAATTCCTGAGCTGGTGTCCCTATAAAATGGAACTGATGTGTTGTCCGGGTTTATCTACCAATGGACAATATCATATTCACATATTTGGTGCCTCCATATGAGAAGAGTCACAACATATGGTCCACTTCTGAGGTAGCTAACTCAGAAGGGCAGAATCCTATTTTAAACCTTGCCTATTTTCACTACACAAACTATCATCTTATTACTTCACAGCCAAATTAAAGCTTTAAAAAACATATTATTCAATCATAAATACAATATATGACGTTTTTTTAGAATAATACCATAATACAATCAAACATTGGCTGGAAAATATTTAGAAGAACAACTTGACATTGTGGTGTCCCCAGGGGTTGGGCGACACGCACGGACCTTGCAGAGGGCGTAGGCAAGTTCAAGAACATGGAGGAGGCAGTATTCAAAACAAAACAATGATTTATTAACCTAATAATCTTGACAAACGCTACACAAAACAAAGGGCAGGGTATTCGGGGGAATACAAACACAAAGTCCACAATCCTACTCATTGTCAATGTTCGTAATCCAATTCCAAAATCCAGTTCAGTTCCGTAATCCAGTCCGTAGTCAATCCAAAGGGGGTCCTCAAAACTCTCTCTCTCTCTCTCTCTCTCTCTCTCTCTCTCTCTCTTCTCTCTCTCTCTCTCTCTCTCTCTCTCTCAGGCTCAGGCGTGACTGTGGCCTGCTGGGAAATGTAGTGTTCTCGGGCTCCCATGTGTTGGAGGCCAGGCAGCCATTTCCTTGTGCAGCCCCTTGGGCTGCCACAACATCAACAATAACTAAATAAATAAATCATTCTTTATGAACAAAGTAAAAAACAAGGTTGTTCGTGTTTTGAAATCAAAATTGTAGACCAAAGTAATAGAGTCCATTCATTTAAAAGCTTCCATTGATTTTTGTTTTCTTTGTGCTCATGAAAAGCACTTTTACAACAATTTCAGATAAAAATGCATTGTATGGGCATATCTACAGTGAATTAAGCAGATGGTTTTAAAGTAATTGCTTTGTGGAAACCATAAAAATGCAGGGCTCAACGATGGAAATGTAAAATTTCAGTAATGCTCTGCTCAGGGGGTAATAGAAGAAGTGCAAACCAATGTTCTCCAGGGCAGCACTTCAAACAATCTTTGCATGAAAACACTGGGCCTCCTACTTTCAGTCAACAACCAATCAGTATCTTAGACATGTAATACACTGTATTTAATGTAAAAAAATAAGAACTATGGAGCCATTGAGATACAGTGTGGACAATTCCTTCCGGCTGATCTCCTCTTCAGAGAAACCTGACACAAAAATCGATTGTAATCATTGATGTAAATTAAACTCACACTTTCTTAATCCAGGAAGAGATCATGAAAAGCATGACCATAGCTTTTTCTCCACATGCACAACAGTTTTACAAAATGCAGGAAAGGAATTCTGGTATTTTTACAGGTTAGAGAGGGAGAAGATTAGCCATTTTTCATAAAAACAACTATTTAAAACATAACACAAATAAGTAAACTGCTTAGCATATGAATTTCAGTCTGGGAATTCAGAATGGGGAATCTCTATTTTTGTACATATTGTACTTACATGTAGGAGTTGATGAGGCATTCATTCAATCCAAGTGCAAAATTCTTTGTCCTTTCATTTGGGGAAGGCGTTACCTTTTTAGAATTTCTTGTACAACATAATACGTTGAGGGAGTTCCATGTGACCTGTTGGAAAATTACTGAATTATTACTGAACTCCTCACACATTTGGTAAATAGGTATTGTTTGTTAGGGTTTTGAGATGTCACAGAACCAAAGAAAGAGAGCTTTATCTTTTCATGCATCCCCTTCTAAGGAAAGGGGAAAAGTTGCTCAGTCAGAGTTTATGGCATTTCTGGAAACATGGGCACATAAACTACAGGTTTTTTCAGTCTCAGTTCAGTCGCTTGGAAAAAAAATTGATGCAGTCGGAACTGGCGGCTCTATCAAGCGAGCTAAAAGGTATGAAAACAAAACTTTCAGGACTTGAAAATAAGGTGGAAAAAATGCTCAGCTTACGTTTATGTGCTGCTCCAGAGTTGAGCGGATGGAAGCCAAAATGGCGGTGTTGGAAAACTGCAACCGCAGATCAAACATCTGTGTTATCGGTCTTAGTGAAGGTAGTGAAGGCTCCGATGCAGTGGCCTTTCTCACTGGATCTCTCCCTCAATGGTTCCCTTCTCTGGCTGGCACAAACTGTGAGATTATATGAGCTCACCGCATATATGGCGACAAAAACAATAATCCAAGCGACAGGATGGGTGGGTTTCTCATGCCCGGGGCTACCAAAGCTATGGATCATTTTTGAGAGGGTGCGCCGAACCGTTTTTTCAGTGCCATTTAAGGGGTGGGAGGGCGGGGGGGCCTGGGGATTTTTGGGGTGTTTGGGGAGGGGTGGGTGTGTTGGAGACTGTTTTTGTTAAGTGCTTGTTTGTATTTCCCTTGCTGTGGGGTGGAGATCGTGTTCAGTGTTTGTGCGCCACATCGTTACAATGTACTGTATGTGTTTTTGTTCATTTTTCAATGAATGATTATGGATAATATCATTATTAATTCATGGAATTTGCATGGAGCAAATCATCCTGTGAAGTGAGTACAGTGCTTAGATTACCTTTTTAGGAATTGCGTGACCAATATGGTATACCTAGCTCCTCTTTATTTATGTGTCTAAGGCTCCATTCAGCCCTTCATGTTTGTGGAGTCCACTTCCAGGCAACTCCATTCAGAAGATTCCACTGTCTGCCGGACTTGTACATTGGTGGAGGTTGGGCCTTATCTACATGTATTTTGGGAGTATCCTGCAATTTATATGCTTTGGAAATATGTTGTAAAATTCTGCTTGCAGGATTAACTGCTGCAAAGAAAACTATACTGAAGGGCTGGATGGAACCTCTGAATGATTACAGAGCAGTATGGCGGGGTTACTTCGTTGATAGTATTCTCCTAGAGAAAACTATAGCTCGACTTCACAGAGCTTCCTGTAAGACAATCACAGCTTGGAATGTGGCTGCAGATGAAATTGCAAATTGCAAGCACAGGAATGTTGAATTGGATGGATTGTCTCCAGGGTCAGAGAAGGAAAATTAAAATAGCAAAATAAAATAATTGTTCACAAAAATAATGTCATAAGCTTAGTAGATGATACAATTTGCAAAAATGTTTAAGACATTTTGAATATAAGGATAGGACAGGATAGAAGCCATAACTACAGAATTCAACACAAATTCATTCAGCACTGTCATAGCCTATTACCACAAGCAGAAAAGTAATACCATTTTTTCCATAAACAATAAATCAAATCCCCAAACCATGACAAGAAGAAAAAGACAACAAATAAAAGTGATTTTAAACTGACACTGACTCTCTATTTGAGCTCCATGTGTGAAAGATGATTGAGTACACTAATCCACTATCATCAATGAAAGACAACAAAGGGAACCAAGGTTGTAAAAAGGAAGTTTTACATTGATGCAATTCTAGTGTTAACTTTACTTGGTAAATATTCTGTTATTTGATTAACACACATCTTAAATGTTGGAGAAACATCTGATAGTTATCAGTAGTTTGGTCTTGTGTGGGTAAAGTATCATGTTTGGTATGGAGTTTAGAAGATACAGGCAAGTGCTACCTTTCAGGCTGCTGTTAGTTTGCGATTTACGGACTGCAGTTAATTGTTCACCATCCACCAACCAGTTTTTTGGTGGGACCTTTTTATTTTTATCTTTTTATTTTATTTCCTTTTCGTGCCTTTTCTTTTCTCCCTTGTTATTCAATTTTGTTTGTTTTTTGTGTTTTCTCGGGGGTGGTATCTCTTTTCCTTTTCACTTATCATAGAGATGTGCTGGCTAAAACATAACTTCAACATTAACAATGCAACCACATAAGAAGGCAGGGGGATTGAGCTTCACCACGTGGAATGTTAAAGGCTTGAACCAGGTAACCAAAAGTTACAGGGACAGCAAAAACTGTGCAGGGATGATATTAGGGGTTATAATTTAGTTAGCAAAACGCCCTTTAAATGCATCAGAGAGTGTCACAGTAATGGGCAAATTATAATAATCTTAGCTGAGTTAGATAACACGTGTACGCACCTAATATAGATAACACGGCCTTCTTTGGAGACTTTAAACATAGACTTAGCACAATGGGGGATTACCCAATCATACTGGGTGGTGACATTAACCAGGTTGTTGACCCAATACTGGATCACAGCAAACCTCCCACTACTCGTCCCCGAAGGTCATTTGGTGCTCTGAGTGCTGTTTGTAAGGCGTTGGGACTAGTGGACATTTGGCGACTTTTAAATCCGGTAACCCGTGACTACACATTCTATTCTCCCCCTCATAATATTTTCACCAGAATAGATTTTTTCCTTATCTCCACGTCTTTAATTTCTTCATCACTTTCCTGCACAATTGGCAATATAGTTGTGTCTGATCACGCCTCGGTGACTCTCTGTGTAGTTCCTTTTTCGGAAACTAGTAAATCACACAGATGGAGGCTCAATTCCAGTCTACTGTTGGACCCCGTTTTCAAAGAACAATTAAGAACCCAAATTAAAATCTACAAAGACATTAACCTTCCCTCTGCTCCTTCTTCAGGGGTAGCATGGGAGGCCTTAAAAGCTTTCATCAGGGCCTACATAATCCAGTATGCTTCCTACAAGAAAAAGGAGAGTGTGAAAACATCCATATCTAGAAAAACAAATTAATTTAGCGGAAAACACATTCAAACAAAATATGTCCAGCAATAATTGACGACAGTTAAAATACGAATTTAACACTCTCCTCACCCAAAAGGTGGAATTTTCCCTCTTCAGAGCGAGACAGAAATATTTTGAGGAGTGAGACAAAGCCAGGAAATTACTTTCGAGATATATAAAACAAAAGGAATCTCTTAGTACTATACCTGCTATTAGGGACCAGCAGGGCTCCCTGAAGACCTCCTCTGTAGATATAAACCAAACATTTAGAGATTTCTACAAAAAATTGTATAGCTCCGAGTCGGCAACGGAGAGTCACAAGGCCAAGGCTCCACCTTGGTTTACAATAGAAAATGATGTGTGTGACCCCCTCCCTCCTCTTCTTTGTGTGTCTGCCACTCTGCCACCTAGAGCTCGCAGTCACACCATATTCTTGCATATTCAATGGGTTTGGCAACGCATCTCAAGGTTATTTAACTTTAACCGTTTTTGAGCCACTCCTCCAGCATATGGTGGAACAAGAAATGATGTATAGCTTGATCACCCTTCATTTGGAAGGTGTGATTACAGAAGGGGATTTGCACACTTGGTGACCTTTATAATGGGGATAACATCAATACATTCATAGATTTTGAACAGGAAAGGGGCTTGCCCCAAGGTCAGTTTTGGAGGCACCTGCAACTTCAAAGTTTGCTCAAAAGCATTTTTAAACAGGGCAACCCTCCACCTCAGACAGATCAACCTTCCCAGATTCTTTATAGGTTTGGCAAGGCTCATGAAGCATCCCACTACTATTCACTGCTATTGGATAAGTCCTTCAATACTTCTGCCTTGAAAACCTTATGGGAAACAGATCTTAACATCAGGCTTACAGAGGAGGAGTGGACTGCCATATTACAGAACAGTAGAAAAGCCTCACGAGACATTCGGACCAGGCTCATACATTTTCACCGATTTTACTGGACACCCTCCAGATTATACAGAGCCAAATTAAAAGACAACCCAAACTGCTGGAAATGCCAACAAGAGGGCACACTGGTTCATTGCCTGAGGAGCTGCCCAAAGGTTCAGGACCTATGGCTGACCATGCATGATTGTTTAGAAACCATTAGTAGGCTGAAGTTACCATATAGCCCTCTACTATACATCCTTGGGGACCCCTTTCATATCATAGATGTTCCCCCTCCTGAAGCTGACTGGGTTTACACTGTGATCATGCTTGGCAGGAAACTATTAATACAAGAATGGAAGTCAGCTCAGACACCTACGCTGGGAGAGTGGCATTTATTGTTGAGCAGTGTGGCAGCCTATGAAAGGCTATCTTTTAGACTTATAGGTAAACCAGACAAGTACCTACCGAAATGGGGGAAATATTTGGAGTACATGAATGGTCCCTCACACCTCTCCATACCACCATGATGAATGTTCCCAGCACAATCTCTCCTCTTCAATCTTCTCCCCCCTCTTTTCTTTTTTAAAAATGTTTTAATTTGCTGTTAAATTCATTTATTTATGTTTCGCCATATATATTTTTCAATTTAATTGACTTGTTTTAATGAATTAATTTTTTCATTTTGGCCTTATTATTTTATTGTCTTTGTGTGTGTGTGTGTGTGTGTGTGTACGCGTGCAAGCGCACGGGTCTGTGTTTGCGTGTTGTTCATTGTATGTTTATGTTCAGGTAAAACCGGCATTGTAATGTAACTCAAGTGAGGTTGTATAATTGTTATGTACAATACTAAAAACTTATAAAAACTACTGATCATAAAAAAAGAAGATACAGGCAAGGGTTCCATTCTAATTCTACATCCAGTCTTTACGTTTCTTACGCTGCCAAACCAGTGGCATGAGCGTCCCCTTCTCTATTTTACACTTGATGTACTTCAGTGAAATGTTTGACGATATCCAATGTAGCCTAACAAATTCAACAGATGCCCCACGGTTGTGGAACAGAGTTGTCTGGCTGTTGTTTATGGTCTGATGATCCTTTGAAATTAGAAAGGAGTGATCCCCTTTACTGCTTGGTAGACTAGGACCAAGGTTTTAAATTTGATGCAAGCTGTTACAGGCAGCCAGTGGAGGGGAGTGGAAAAGGGTGACATGGGAGTATTTGGGGAGGTCATAGACCAGTCGAGCAGCAGTGTTCTGGATGAGTTCCACATACCTAATTGCAGAGGCAGGGAAGCAACTGGACCAAACTCCAACTCTAAACACTATCATCTGGCTTCTTTATATTCCTAAAAAGCAAAGGAATGCCAGCACACTGTTTTACAATCAAAGATTTCTCCCTGTGATTTAATGTGCTAGTACAGAATGTTTCGACCTGAGTATGGTCTTCATCAGGTAAAGGTGATCACATGCTTGTACCTTCAGGAGACATAGTATACTCTGGTCGAAATATTGTCTGTACTAGTACATTTAATCACATTGGGAGTAATCTAACAACGTGCGGGCATTCCATCCAAATTTTTGGGGATTTGTGTATGCCTCTCTGAACCTGTTCGTTATATTCCTACAGTTTATGATATACCTGTTTAATTATTTATGAAGTGAATAAGATCGGTCACTTTGATTCTGTCCTAGCGAAGCACAGTCTGTTCACTAAAAGCCCAAATGGTTGAAAAATGATATAGACAATCCTCACTAAGCATGAGTATCTAATATGATTACACTTGAATGGTATTGTAATTTTTTCAATGCAATAACAATGAAATCCTGAACAAATTGCATTGTAAATAATGCAATTCCTCCCCTGTTCAAACACGAAGTTTCTGATCTACATGAAACAACACAGGTGGACTCCACACCACACTGGCAGAACAGTGTGGACTAGAATTAGAATTAGTTGATATGACTGGGGCTATTAAAAATAAGCAATGGCAGCTTTTGCTCAGGCGTTTTCCCCTCTGAACAGACTATTAGGGAGATGTCCAAAATGTTATTATTATGAAACATAAAGAGACATATGAGCCCCTTTGCACAGACAAACACTCATAATCAATCCATCCTTTAACACATGCATGGGTGAGGCACTTTCATGCCAAGCAAACCCAAATTAATCTTTAATTTAATTTAAATTAATGATCTGTATCCTCCCGGGGGCTGAACACTGACAGAAGCATGCTGACAGATTCGCTTCAGAGAGCCCTCTGATAACTAAAAGACTTTCCAAGAAGAAGAGCCTCTCAGATTCTCACAAACTTTACTTTAAAGATTTAAAAGGGACTGAATGAACAAACAGGCTTGGTAAACATGGGGAGGTGAGTCCTTGTTGTTCAAATAAGAAAAAGGTTTCTTAAGACCCTTGGCTTTCAAGCGCAAGTTTAGTCACTTGATGATTCCTCGTGGAGAAAAACACGAAGGCAGACGAGGGTTTGCAGTTCCTTCCCCCCTTCTTCCCTCTCAATTTGAATCCTTTGCTCTGCATCCAATATGCTGTGCAGTGGAGCTAGGCTGCTGTTCATTAGTGGTGGGAAGATGTGCCTGCTGTCTTTTGCTCCAGGGGTTTGTCGCCATCGAAAGATGCCCGGGGATCAATGGCCCCAAAGGGGACGCTAGACGTGCCACATGTCCACGTGCCGGGGGGGTGGGGGAACTGGATGTCAACGTGCTCACCATGAGCAAAATATATTCATCTCAGTAGAGGTGATGGGAGTGCAGAAATGAGTGAAATGAAAACATGTGAGAAATGAAAAATGTAACACCCAATGGCTCATTCCCGGCTTTCACTCATTAATCGTAAAACTGTTCCAACAAGGGTTTAATTGCATCATGAACAAAAAAAAACACTGGGAAAATGTTCATTCTTGATCAAAATCAAAACTGAGCAAACTGCACCCAAACTCACCAGCATTTGAAACTTCTTTCTTCTTCAATTTTAAAAGCAAAAAGTTTGTTCTTATTAGTGGTCTTATAAACTCCAGCAATGAACACCTGATGAATTATCTCTCAAAGACAATTTTCAAGGTCACTATATTGACTCTGTGCTTCTCATACTGTTGGGCTCAGTACAGATTGCCCCAGGAACATAGCGCAAATTACAGGGGGGATATGCCCCCCTACTTTTTGAAATTAAGTTTTTGTCCCCACCCACACTTTTTACCAAGTGTTATTTTATTTTGCACAAGCCCAACTCCAGATGACAACGTGAAGCGCACCCCCCCCCACCACTGCGCTTGTAGTCTTCTTGTGTGTCTGCTGGAAGCATTTTCCCTTGAATACATGGGGGGGTAAGTCTATCTTCATCCTTCATGAAACATATCGTCGCTGTCGGAAGAAAATAGTCAGACGCTGGTATGATTTCAACGTTGTATTAACAAATAGAGAGTGTTTATACTATAATGAATTAATGATTTTTTCATAAACATTTCAAAATTCTTATAAAACATTGATGAACTTATACCACTAAAATGATAAATCAGTTATGTGGCCATTACATGTGAAAAAAAACAATGTGTAAAGATTACCAAAACAATATAAAAGTGCATTTGGTGCCTACAGTGTAAAACACCCATGTTTGTTGCAATGGTGGGTTCCACATGGCTGCAGAAATGCTGTTAGGTTTTTTATTCAAACTCAAGCATCTGCATTTCAAATCCTTAGAGGAAAACAAAAGTACTGGGAATTACATGCATTAGAAATAATCCATAACCCTCTTTAATTAATGAACTCCGTTACGGAACGGAATTCAAGTCCAATTTAAAATGTCTGATCATTTTTGTGCATGCTTTCCAGACACTCCCACAGTCCCACAAACACCTCTTATCTCGCTCAAATATAACTGTTAACGACTGCTCATCACCAACCAGGAACTTAATGCACCATTCCATACACACACACACACATACACACACATAGAAGACAGATGAGTTTGATACAGTAAGAAAATAACATCACATCAGGGCTTATTAGACTGTGCTCTTTGTATTAATACATTCGTTATTTTCCTGTTAATAATGTTGTTTGTTTTGTTTTTTGATATTCATATACAAACCATTAGATATCAAGGCAGTATGGTGTAACTAAAAGAGAATTTGAATTATAGGCTTTCTTTGGTAGCCTAGTTTTGCATTTTAATTTTTCTGATGGCACTGGCCATCGTTGACATTGGTCCCCCCCCACCTATCAGACCAAATTTGCGCCCCTACCCAGGAACATAAACCATCCATTAATATCTCTGATAAAGAAACATAATTCAAATTCCTGTGCTCCCTTTTGGCAACACTCTCCTATATCCTTTGAAAAAGTATGTGTCACATTTGATTAATATTTAATTAATGAGTGCTTGTCTTCAATTAGAAGAAGCACATTGTATATTTCACTTCCCACATTATGTCTTATCTGTTTGAGCTTGAGGCTTCTGTAGAGGGCACAAATTTTGTTCATTTTTATCTCACAATGCAAATGTTTGTTAAAATTACTAACCCATTTAGACTGTAAAACAGGTCTGTATCCCCCCAAAAAGCAGTTTCTTGATCAATTTTGTTGCATTGAAGTATTGATTACAGAACTATTTGAAGGCCTAATTTGTTTGTTTTTCTAGTGATTGCTACAAAGAAAGTGAGAACAATTAAACACAAGTGTTAGAAGACACACTCCAAAGCCCCTTTTTATGTTTTAACATGTCTATATATTAACAATTTGAAATCCATAGCTGAGGTTTTGCATTTTCCGATTGATAATTGACTTCATTTTTTGAATTTCTTCTTATCGCGTAGTTGCTGGTAATTATCAGAAAAAGTCTTGAATACCTGGGGAGCCTTAATCGACTACAGTAATGACTCAGGGTGGCAGTGATGGCATTATAAACAGTGAATGCATTATGGCTGAAGACAGCGTTTACTGCGTGCACTCCAACAAGGACAGATAAGACTTCAAGGGCAGTTCTGAGATTTATTTCACTCTTCCCCCTGACATTTTTTTTTTTTTCATTAGAAGATAGGAAATATTAACACAGCAGAATTTTGTCCTATCTGCCTGAGCCCCAAGTTTAGCTTTTTTTATTTTGGGATTATACCTTCACTTTATTGCTCCTAATGCATTACGGCTGGCAGTTTTGGCTGTATTGGTAGACAAGGTGTCTCAATGGTAAAAGGAACTGTCAGACAGAGCTGCAGCTGAGAGCGAAAATAAAACCTAAGTGCTGACAACTGAAACACATTTGCCAGCTAATGAAAGAAGTTGAAATCTACCGACAATTAACATTGACACCCATTTCCCAACAGTAGCCACACTTTAACTTTTTCGATTTTTATATCTACTGTTTTACCAGAATATTTGGCCACAACAAAAGCAGGCCATTCCTAAAATGAAGGTTGAAATGAGCAAGGCTCAGTGCCCCAATTTAAACATAGTTTATGGTATCACTCTGTGCTGGAACACCATCCATCCCCCACAATTTCGTCATGACAAAGTCATTGACAAAACCTCCAACACACTTACTTTTGAAATGATACCTATGCCAGTGGTCCAGGGCACCAAGGATAACTGGGATTGCGTGTCACCCAAATCAGGCTCTCTACACTAGGATGAGGGAAACATCGAAAATGTTCTTGTGACCCACCATTGCTAATGATCAGATCCCAGCTACCGCTCTTCTTTTGAATATCTGTTCTCCTGAGTGAATTCCCCTTAATCACACTGTTATTATGTCGAAACATACGATTAATAAATCTCCAAAAGATGGAAAGAAATAAATTAAGTAATTAAGAGCCAATTAAGTGCTTAACACTAAAATCATTAATTAATGACAATAGTCAAAAATGATGATTCAGACCTCTTTGGGTGTCTTAGACCATTTACATTTTACTTTTTTAAATTTAATTTATATTGAAATATTTCACTAATTCAGCTTCCTCGGGACTTAATTTACAGACTTAATTTACGGACATTCCAGAAGTATGATGTTGAATTGGAATAGGTTTCCCTGTATCCGTTTATTTTTTTAGATCTCTTGAGTCTAAAGCAAGACTGCTATAATAGTTTCCACTTCCAATCTCCTGAAACAGGATCCTAGCAGGATTTCTCCCATCTCTGAAAAACAAAGATTTGTCATTTTTCTGATATTTTACAAAGAACTATTTTCTGCATCATTATTTTGCCACAAAACTGACTTTCAGGGGTGACTTTCAGATAACCGGCACAAAGGGCTTACTGGCACACTAGAATCTAGCTAACAAGCAGTTCAATCGTGACCTGTAATGTTGATTGAATCCTAAAGTCAGAATCCCCTCAGCCCATTCTCAGGTAACATGTTTCTACATGTTTCTATGTGGAACATCATCTTTGAATGGTACACTAGTTAATTAAATTGCAATACAGATCATAGTAATAAATATGATTGAGAACAGGATTGCGCAGTTGAATAGTGTTTAAATAATGGTTGCACACCATTCAAAATGTGAAAATCATCTCCTGACACCCTTCCAGCACCAATATAGATTTTTATTTTTTTTGGCAAAGGACAAATACTATTCAAACTAATCCTCACAATTTCATAAAAATCTGTTTACTAGTTTTTATTAAAAAGAAAGTAAAGATTTTGTATTAGCATTTTGTAACAGCGGTATACAGTTTCTCACCAAATTAGTTTCATGTGCCACAGTATTTATTAAAATTGAGATTTTTTCAAATGAAGCTCCATTTAAAATGAATGGTAAAAAGTTAGCTTGTTAACAAGGTGCACTCCAGTACAGCAATGCTGAAAACTGGAAGCCATTGCAACACACAAATCCATTGTTAAAAGCCATTAATTAGAGCCAAAATGGCAGCAATGCTAAAGCGCTCTTATGGTAACTGTGTTACTTCCCAATGACATTTAGTGTTACACTCCCATGCAGAGCACTAGGGGTTCAAACCATTGTTAGCAGCTGTTATTATTAGCTATTATTGACTAACTAAGTTAGGTTAGTCAGTCAACTAGCTTAGGTTAGTTCTTGTAAAGGATAGAACTTTGTACGTTTTATATAGTTATAATAGTTTTAGTTTCCATTCAATATCAACATTTCAATATCTTTATTGTCTGTGTCTCTGTTTGCTGGTCCCATTAGATGTCTTGTTAAAATGGAAAAATAATGAATAAAAAATGTTATATTAAAAATAAAGCATAATTTAGAAGTGTAATTTGAAACCTTGTGGGACAGGTGTTTCACCACAATGTGAAACCGTTCCCATATTTTGGTTTAGTTAAATGTTTTAATGGTTTTACCTAAGTGTAGCAGGACCTTGTAGCAATGATGATAACGTTAACGTGTTAATAGAATTTTACTTGCTCAGACCAGCAAATAATTCACATTCACATTTTTCATTCACTCTGTGGCCCTAAGTGAATCGCTCCTCTCTGCAATGCAAAACATTGTACAACAGACAGCACGTAAACAAAATGTTGAAAGGCCATTCATAAATCCTGACAAACGAGTGTGTAACATCTTTTATGTAGGCCTGTTCTCATGTAGATCTCAGCCCCACCTCAAGCAAACAGTAAGCCAAGAACAGAACCAAGGACACAGGCAGTCCTAGAGTTGCCTCTTTCCATGCTAGTGATTTCCAAAGCTGAACGTCCTCAAACAAGTGGGGAAAACCACAGAAAATAAAAGCTGCTACATAGTCATGTCAGGCTTACAAAGAATAACAATGTGAAAACATGATTGAAAAGTTCACATGTAGCTGTTACCATTGTCAAGATTAAAGAGGTTTACTCTTGCCATGAGCACTCTGCATGTCTTTGGGAGTGAGCTTTCTATTTGCTTTGTTACTTTACTTCCATGGTGATGCGTGGCACAGTGTAGCGTCCCTTTTTCTTCATTTGTGGTTGTGATCTGCCTTCATTATTTATTTTGTAATCAGTGAATTGGGAAATAGCTAAAGTATACAAAGCTCATAAAACCCCTTTTCCAACTTTTTTGAGGTAGTTTGCTAAATATACCACTGGGGTTATAAGTCAAGACCTAAGACAATATCTAACAAAAATATATGTATGAGTGGTTTATAATCATTTGTAAAGTGTAATTTTTCAACATTGTTGTACAGTGCTGTGACATCTTTTCGAGATGACCCCCTTGTGGTCATGCATCTTTATCTAAATAGCTTGCCATCCTGTCCCATTTACATTTGAAGATTTTTCCAGAGCAACTATGGATAGACCTACTGAGAGACTGCTCATGGTGGAACTAGATGATGCCGATAGAGAATCCTGTGGCAATTGTACACGATACTTCACATTTCTAAGAAAACAAAGATCCAAGAAGGGTTCCATATCGTACTTTCTGTAACATACTCTGGGCCTGATTTACTGAGATAGTTGGAGCGCAAAGACGTTCACTATTTTTTGGCGCCTATTTTGGGAATAGCAAAAATATAGCGACACATTAATGAGCAATTTACTAAGGCTAGTTCTAATTACGCAATCAAATAAATGAAACAACCTAATTTGCATTTTGCGGTAGGATACACCCATAAAAAGGGTCCAATACAACATGGTATAATCACGAGTCCAGATCATGCCAAGAACTAAGTAGGGAGGGAACAACGAGGAAAAGAAAACCTTTACAGAAATGTACAGATCAGGAAATAGAGGTATTGGTCAATGAGGCACAACGCCATATTGCAATATAGGAAAACAACACCAACAGAGAAGAAAAAAATTGAAATGAAATCACAAAATAAATTAATTCATTAGGTGTAACAAAATGAACAGTAGATAATGTAAAGAAAATGACATGACGTCAGGCGGCATCCAAAAAAAAACTTTCCTACAACATAATAGCGATTTGACTCATTGCGACTGTTTAGTAAATCTGACATATTGTGACCTTTGCATTGGGAAAGCAGTCTAAATCCTTTAGTAAACCTGGCCCCCTCTGTCTAACAGAGGAATGGGCATGCGAATGAGGTGAGGTGTTTATATTGTGTAGAAAATACTTTATAAAAAAACACTATTCTTACAAATAGGATTAGTTCACATTCTTCACAGGGCATCTTGGGCTACTGTGGTTGGAGCCTTGGAGTTGTATAATTGTTGTTGTTGAAACAATGTTATACTGCACCACTGAACAAGGTGTTTTACCTCTTTTGCTCCAGTAAAATCCAGCTATGTAAATGGCATATATGGAACAGAATATGAAAGGTCTACAAATATTAGTATAATTGATGATTGAGATTCATTTTACATTTTGAACAATATATTCCTTCCATAATGAAAAGAATTGATCATAGTAGCAGCTTGATTATTTTTTCCTGGGTCAATGGCAAAACACACACCTATTGTCATAAAGAAGGTAATGGTGTCAGACAGAGGCCCAGGGAACATTTAGAGTTTATTAAAATAGCTCCAACGGAATGAGATTCTTGGCATACACCAGAGGAGAATGTCTTATTTCACCTTTCTGACCTTTGGAAGCTGTCAAGCTACAATATTGTACATTGTATCCAACTATTTTTCTTAATTTGTTTTCCCTTGCAGAATAACTGGAATCATATCCAGAGGCAAAATTACAAGAATGGATACTTCCGTGCAATCCCCCTATTGTCTATCATTCAGTTCTGTGAAGACATAGGTGTGCCATTGTTTAACCATTTTAATAAAATAAACATTATTAATGCCTATGTCATTGCATCTATCTTATAACATTAGCCTCTTCTCCTTTTCTGCATATTGCATATACTGTATATAAAACATCACAACTGATATATTTAGAGACATAGAAAGTATGTAAGTAGAACTATATTCAACCTGGTTTTTGCTTTAGAAAACTCCTTAAAATTGTCTTTAGACTTAATCGCATACACTTGATTAATATTTTCACCTCTAATATCTACAATTTAAAGATATGTGATATTTTGATATACCATACAGTATACTCCCATATAACCGAAATTAAAAGGGCCAGAGGTACTGCGGATACATGAAAGGTAGACTAAACCATTCATATTTAAAATAAACATAACAGCCTAAATAATTTGAGTGTGAATATGCACAAATTAATTGATTCAAAAAACACTTAAAAAGGCTCATTTGTGATCAGAAATATTTTTGATCATCAGTTACATTATATGAACATGTGTCCTTTGCCCCTCACAACACCTTTGAGTATTTACATGCATGGAAACAGTTTGTAGCAAGTTTTTTGATGTGATCTGTCAAGTTTATGATGTCTTGTCTTTTTTCCTATTCAGAAGTCCTGAGATATCTTTTCAAGATATCTCTCATGTCACGTCCATGGGCCAAGTTTGGGCGGGGCCAGGAGGGCTATGCCCCCACCACAGCTGCCCCCAAAAGGTGCCCCTTCAGAAATGGCTGCAATCTAACGTTAATTATTCTCATTAACATTGCGCTCAATAAATTTTCCTGTTCTATTTATACTTTACTAGTACCCCCACCAAAGTAGTACCCATGGGAGACATAGAACAATTGTAAAATTATTTCATTAATTATTACTTGTCCATCACCTTGAGTCATTACCTTTATGAGATTTTTTGGTCATAAATGTGGTTTCTCTCTCTTTTTACAGTAGATAGTAGGGACACAAACTGTGTCCATTGCATGCATGTCAAACCACATGGCTAGTTAGGTAAGCAGTGGTATAAAAACCTGAAAGAGGTCCCACAAACCCAAAGCAATTGGCTGCATAGCTGGAAGTGTAAATGATGCCAATATGTCAAATCAGTTTTGCGAGCAACCAATCAACGAAAGATTTCAGAACAAAATGTGTAATCCACAATAAGTGTTTGAAATGCTTGTATTTAACACTCATGTCTAAGTTTCACAGGAACCATGACCCCTGACAATATAATTACTGCAAGCCCAATGAAGCACCAAACTGTACATCTCTTTCATAGTACAGTTTGGAATATATATACGTATACTGTATATGCCATAGGAGGTGGAAAGCAACTACAGAAGCTGTGATTTTTACTTAATTTAGGTTTGATAGCATGTGAGAAGTATTTTCCAAGCAACAACATGTTAAGGTTGTAAATGGTTCCACCTGTTACAAAGAAAGATAATTGCACTTCTGTGGCCTTCTGTATCTCCCATATCTCTAAAGCACCACAAAACGTAAGAAACCTAGCCCATCCCACTGCACAGACTCCCATGACAAAGAGGCATGTCAGAACAAACTTTTTCCCCTTTTCATCATGTAAAGGTCACATCTATTATTTAATGTATGTGCAGTGAGAACACTGATAATAAGCTGAAGACAATGTAACGTTAAGGGAAAGAGATGTGATACACCAAGCTCATATCAGCACCATAGATTGTTGTGTTATCTCGCTCTATCATACATTGTCCACAATGAACGCTTGAGCCTCAGTCTTGAGTCTTTTCAAATGTATCCCAGTTCTTCCCCACCACACCATATGTCCTGTTGTAGACAATATATCATAATGCAGAAATCATTTCCTGATATGCTTTTTTATTTATTATTATTTCATCTTTGCAGACACCCCATATTTTTTCCAACAATCTAATTTTTAACTGAGTGTACCCAAGGTTTTCAATAGGGTAAAATGCCTGCCACAATAAAGGCATTTCAGATTATTTCACAAGTGCCTGGAGTGCCATTGGTTTTTGATTCTTTCTCCCCAATACCATTTATTTTTCATGAGCACCTGGTGGAACCTCACTCATCTTTAGGGGCACTCCTACTACACCTTCGCATACCTGACATCATCAGTGAATATTGTAAATTGAATTGTCGAAAGGTTATCACAGATCCAAAATTTAATTCCATCCAAATTGAGTGTCAAAGGCATCATTGGACATTGGCTTTATTTTGTTAGAATTTTTTTTACTCTAACATTACAGCCTGTTTATGCTTTTACACTGGATTGAAGTACACAGCACATGTTAAATGTATGAACAAATGTTCAGTAATGGATTGTACTACTAATATCACCCTGTCAGCATGGCATGACTCACCAGAAGTGACAAGAAGGGCCTTGTGCTTTAAGGTAAATCATTTCTGCCCTTTAGTTTCGTTTTTTATTATCCTAGATGCAGTTGAGCTTGTTCTTCGGTCTTCAAAGAATTTCTGCGGTCAAATTTCCTTCTTCCCCCCCACTTTTTGCCTTAGGATTAGCTGAGGAACATTCCTCATAAAGTGTGTCACGGAGCACGTGTATGCATTGCCAATGTCATTACGGTTTGCTGAAAATATGCTAATCGACATCCCACATGTAATAGAACAGTGAATGTATGACACACCATGTGAGATGTAAGACTTTGCTGAGGCATTCAAAGCCAGCTGTCTACTCCTTTTGCATGTTTCAGCTGCTTTGCTGTAGCAATTCACAAGCAATAAGGAACCTAGCTTCCCATTATTTTTGATCCCTACAATTTTGCAGTTACAAGTTGGAAGTTACAAGGCCAGTGGCCAAATTAATGATTAAAGCTTACATAACAACAGATTTTCTTAAATAGGTTGGTGCTGTGTGGCACTGAAATATACATTGTGTTACAAAGACTTCCTTGTGGTATAAATAATTTAACCCATGCTAAACTATTTGCATTTATCTTTTTAATTATATTTGAACACAGTACTGCCTCTAGTGATGGCGGTAAAAACAATATCCATTTCATACACTTGAAATATGAAATAAATGTTTGCTATTTGCACTATTAAAATTCAGTATAGTAGCATTTAAATAGATTGTTATTCTTTCCAAAAGTATCTGCAAAGGATAAATGTGCATGCTTTCCTCCATGATTAAATAACAATATTCTCATGAAGTCTGGATTGTGTTTGGACCAGGCTTCATTGTGAATTATTAAAAATTTTACTTCATAGTTTTACCTCATGCACTCAGGACAGGATAAACTAATCTGCTTACCTTTATAGAGTAAAAAATAGTAAAATAGTGTAAAGCATTGGAGTATGCAAATATGTATTGGTTTGCTTATGAAACCTGTCTAGGGTGTTGTTATCTGTCAGGATTACTTAAGGTTATGGTTCTGGTTTCCAACCACAAAACATTAATCACTATCTCCTCCTACAGCAGACCTATTTAATTACTTTTTGAGAGGGCCAGATTTGAAAAAAGTTAAGTGCCAAGGGGCCAAACATTTACATCCTATGTCGGACCTATAAAGCATGGAATTTAAATGTGTTAAAGCAATGCACAAACACCTTTAGATTGTTCTTTTAATAAACACAATGCTGCATTTGACATCTTTTTTTATTCAGTTTGCCCTTCCTAAATTCCCTTTGCTTAAACAGCCTGGGCAAAAAAAAAATGGAATGAGTATTTCTGCACTTACCAACAGACTTGCAAAAATAATGAAGGGCTTCTATTAATCAAACAATGTAAACACCCATAAACTTACAAAGAGGGTTCATTAAATAAAAATGCAGTGTTGCTTTTAACAGTCCTTATGTTCGTTTTGCCTTTTTGTCTGTGTTGTTTCAGATTTGTGCAGTAATTATCCCTTGTGAGTCCATTTTAATGGTTTTAAAAATGTTATAAACAAATACCTGTATATAAACTATTAAAAATAGATAAACAAGTAATTCCCTTTCCACTCAATGTTGAACTGTCGGTTTTCATGATCGAATTTTAGCTTCCTTAGTGTTGACAGGGACATTTTGCTCACATACTGCTAACAACATTAAATTAGTAGTTAGCCTAAGCTGCTGTAGGCTTCTTAGCTGCAGTGGCAGCTGACTGCTACAGTAGCAAGTGTGAATTAACATTAGTATGACTGCAGTAGCATGCGTGGTAACATTGATAAACAGCAATAAAGAGTGGGACTACATTTTTTTTAACTGTCCTACTGGAGGAAATGTATATATATTTTCTATTTTTTTACATGTTTATAAATGATCAAAGGACCAGTTTGAGATCGGATCAGGCCCACAGGCCCAACTGAATAGGCTTGTCCTACAGCTTTGCAGGTACCATTGGTGAATGTGTAATATTATACTAACGATGAGCTTCTGCGAAACATACATGAATTTCAGAGGCTAAATAAATACAAACAGAAACAAAGGCCTGATTTCAATTGCAACAAACATTTGGCTTGCTATGGTCATGCCCAGAACCTGTGCTAATTCCCAGCTGCATATTAGCTCTTTAGTGCAGATCACAATGGTGTTTCACCCTCTATAACCCATAGCAAGTGAGAGAACAGCCTCTCTGCAGGTTCTGTGTTCGGCTCAGTAGGTACAGCATGGCGCTAACAATACTTAAGTCGCTTTGGATAAAAGTGTCTGCTAAATTGCACATGCTATATTATGTTATAGATGGAAAAAACAGGTCTGCATTTCACATAGAAATACATGTATCCACATAAACATAGCATTCAGTACTACAACAAAAGGAGATAAAATGTCATATTTATGTTATTATCAGTTGGAGGAAAATCAGAGCAGTCTTGTGATTTTTACCATTGAAAATAGAAATGTATCCACATTGTAGCAACAGGTCAAATCGTCAAATTCAGTATTTTTAGCATCCCAAAAGGAGATAAAATGTCAAATTTAGTAAAACAAACTTGATCAGTTGCAAGAAATGGCTTTGGAATCTTTCAGTCTTCTCAGTATTTTTATCAAATTGCAAAAACCATTTTCAGATAATCAATCATTTCTTCTTTTTGTATATAAACCATGTCATGTGTTTGAAAGTTGAAAAATACATGCCGTTGCCATACCTTGGCTTCATAGTCTATTTTTTAAAACTTGCCTAAGTAAACCAGTAAAAGTTGCGTTTATCATTTTTTCATATCAATTTTAGCCTACGTTGATGAAACAACTCTTAATTTAGTTACGTCTCGGAGGAGGCAGTACATCGCCTATGTCACTGCCAGTCCCAGAGCTACGGCAGCAAGCTCATAGTACAAGGGGGGGGATAGTTTAAATAAAAAGAGGGTACAATTGCCTACTAAAATTGGGAGGAAAATGGGGAAAAAATCTGAAACAAATCAAACAACACAGTATAATGTATTTATTGATAGTTATGTACAATACATTTCCACCAAAAATTAGCACTTTTGAGTAACGTCTCAACCAGTCAAAGTGTGTGTCCATGAGTGCGTATTACATGAATAACATTAATACATGTTTTTGAGCTGCACCCGTCACCATAAGGTAAGACATGTTTTCCCCAACTCTGCTGTGTTGCATTTCAATTGTGCAAATTATCACTTCCTATTGATGTTTGATAAATTATTAGCTGGTGTGGGTTTTTTGTTGAGGCAGGAAGACACATTTTGTATAGGCTTATTGTGTGACCAAGCAGTGAGCTCAAACTGTTTTACCATTTTACAGTTTACTGTCACCCATTATCAACATTATATGTTATGTGACGTCACTTTGCCATGCCATAGCTTTTGCTGAAACAACGTGATAATTGTCAACGGACATAAACATTGCACAGTCATTATTCTCATGCGCCTGAATTAAGTGGTAATTGAATGATTAACTGTAAGGATTAATTGAATGATTGTTTGACACATGGCTTGAAATATAGGCTCCATTAGTTAGACTAAGGAAACTTAGTCGTGGAGAACAGAAATGCATGCGAGATAACAAAGATTATTTCTGGGCCCTAAGCATGAGATCAGGTTAGTATAAGACAACAAAACACTTCAAACGGCATAAAAAAGAATACCTAAGGAAATCACAACTGCTAACACAATGCAATTATGCAAATGCACTAATTCTCACAATTTACGCTTGTGATAAGATTCTGTAATTTTGCTTTCAACACATTCATCTTGAACATTTAGTGCATACAGCTGTGGTTCTGTTTTTGTAGCACATTGTACCTGGTATAATTTCATCTTGCCTGACACACTGCCTGGCACTTTCTGTGCTGTGGTACAACTGAATTGTATCTGACAAGAAGGAAGTGATCATTTTTGCTTATTTGTGATCCTACTGTGATCCTGTATATGGTGTTAAATAGCCTATGCCTAAGCATATCTAGTCAGGAACAGGTAAATGCATTTATTTCACAGCAATTTATTTAATGTAAATATCTTAAAACTGGCCTTTTTGGTCACATTTTCAGCATATTATAATTTAGTTTGTCAGTTAATGGTTTTAGTGTGCTACAAATATTTGTTGTTTATTCATATTCAATTGTATAAAAATAGAAAAGATGCTATGACTTTTGCAAGCTATTATTCAACATATGCCAAGATTGAACCATAATCATATCCCACAATTCATCATTTCCATAAATAAGTAACCAAACAAACAGTAGTTACATCAAGTTTTATTTTATTCAGTATTATTTTTTTTTTTTTTTTTACATTTTATTTGAAGGTCTTCATGATGGCTTCATCAGCAAATAGCCACTGTGGTCCCTGTCACTGTGCATAAAATCATATGGTTATGGCATGAATTAAGATTTCAAATGCTGAACTTTATTCTGGTTATCGTCCAGAAGCTTGAAAAACTGTAACGTGTGACTTCATATACACTGGTTACAATTCAATGGAATAGTGAGAGTTAAAGGGTTAAAAATTCAAATAGTATTATTGCCCTGTATTTAAGAGGTTAATTTGTTCAGTTTCGATTTTTTGTTTTAGGGTCATACTTGTGGTGTTTGATAAAATGGTGAAAAGCTGAAAAAAAAACTCACTAACCTTATAGGCACATTGCATTCGAACCCCAGAAGATGGTTTAATTTGTTTATGTTCATTAACATATTTATTTTGTAAACACCAGAAGTTTGCAGCTATTTCAGGTGCAGGGGTCTTTACTTGTCTACGGATTCCCTCCCCTTGTGATACATTCTGCAAGGCTCAGATACTGCTACATTTTTCTGGTTGAATTTCTGAAATGTTTTTGTTTGCATGCTGTCATATCTAACTTTCCCCAAAAATGTTGGTTTGTTTATTTATACAAATAAAAATGATAGGTACACACACTCTCACATCTCTACACTCTCAAACATACACAATAATGTTCAAATATCAGAGGGTTTTGGTAATAGAGCAAAGTTCGACTGAGAATAACAAGAGGTCCGGTATGGTACCACACAGAACACCCTAGTTTCAAAGAGCATACAGGGGTTTCTTAGTGCTAATGTGCCTTTCATAAAAAATGGCCCATGGGACCAGGCCATTTACTACAGAAATTGTGCTCGTTCTATGGAGCATTTTTGAAAGGGTGCATTGTACAGCGCACGTCTTTCTGCAGGGCTTTGAGTTTGACATTTGTGCATACGTACATGCATACGGCTTTGATACTCTCCTAGAGACAGGAGCACAGGCATAAAGCTTAACGATTGCTGTACCAGAACACATGATTGATTGTCGATGGCCTCTGATTACCTACTGTGGCCTTACTGTCTGACTTGAGACTGGATTCAAGATCTTATACCTTGTCCACTGACACAGTGTGTAGCCCTACACACATAACACCAGGCCTTCCACTTACAGCAATCAGTCTAAACCATAGATGTTTATTAGTGTCTCTCATACAGTGAACTGTGCCCTGCTGAATTTATTTCCACATCACTGCTTGTCATCCTTGATCAGCGAATAGGTACTGTATAAGACATGGTGCCTTGATGAGGAGTTTGACCACATGTTCACGCACAGTTCAATAAATATTGAAGCGACAAAAAATATCACAATTTTTGCTTGAATTTAGCAGATTAGCTAACGGAGGAATTCATTCCAGCAGATACAAGGAGCCGGGGGTTGTTGGGCCTTTACTGTACTCTGTGGGTTCAGACCTTAACATATTTTTTCGTCTGGTCGTTTTATATCTCTCCTCCTTCCCCCCCCACCTCCAGCTCTGGTTTCTGATTTGCCGCAGGGCACTTTCCTATTCAGCGCATGTCCCTTCTGCCTCCTGGGTCACAGCACACACTGAGCACTGCTGACACTGACCATCAACTCCTGACACAAATACTCAGCCCTGCTTTGCATACCATTAGGGTGGATAGACACTTAATGAGTTGGAGAGCCCCCTGGGGGCTGGGCGGTGGTCAGGGTCAGTGTCAGGGTGGAATTATTTCACGCTTGGGTCAACATCTGCAGGTCCCTGTTCAACCTATGGCCCATGTGCCTGGTAATGAAAACACTTTCTGAGCTGTAACCGCAGTGTAAATTTTAATATCTGCCACTGCACTGACGGGGCAATACATCATCTTACTATGAAGACTTTCACAGAATTAATAACAGTAAGATGCCATCTGACCATTGAGAAGGGTGTGCGTGTGTGTGTTGTAATTGTTTTTGTCTCACAACTGTATGCTTACTTGTATGAAATTAAAATTGCATATCTGTACTTTGTATCTGCAAAGTTTTTTTAATCTTCATGAACAGGAGTTTAAACATTGAGACATGGCTAGGTCCTAAGAAGAAAAATACATTGAGGTAAGAATTGAGTACTGGATATTGGTTGTACAACACCTTTGCACCATCACTAATTCTACTGGTATCCAGAACCAATATTTCCCAATCATTTATTCTGACTTACATAACTAATGCATTTTATTTGCTCAAAGATGATGATGCTCCCTCCTTCCAATTATGGCCAGACACAATACCAAACTAATGTACAGTAGGAGTTTTACTGCAGAGTGAAGGGTGTTGCTCTCCAGCAGATGCCAAATAATCTATGGATCTGTTTAGTATTTCTGCAAGTGGAAGCATGTTTATCCATGAAGACCTAATGAGAAGAATACAGACATTTTCAGAAACCCATTAACTGTTTTTCACTGACAAATGAACCCCAGGATTATTACTGGCCAACATGATACATCTTTGCTGCTTGGACTTTCTTTTTCGAGGGGCAGCTGAGTTCAGGACACATGGAACATGGCAGACACTACTGCAAATTTACCAGGATTTTCTATGTTTTGATTACACAGCATTATTAATGAAGTATTTACCTTTGGCCTCCTAGGACTGCTGGAGTTCCTTGCCTCTCCTCTTTTCCAGGTGTTGTCTTGTACAGGGCACTGAGAGGCTTCAGAAGCCTTGCTCAGGAGTGTCCCCTGAGTTCAGTCAGTGGTTATTATGGCCAAACTGCCACTCTTGCCTGGACACGGTTTTATTTAATTAAGCAATGGCTTTGAACTGAAAGGTATCCAAGAGCCTGGTGAAGACATATTGTGTTTTGTATTAAAATGGCTTTTCCATCTTGAATATGATTGCCTGCAAGTCAGTATAGCTCTGCAGCTCTACAATGCTCCTAGAGTGATTCCCATTAACTGCCCAAGCAGGCCCTCCAGTTTATTTACAGATTATACATTTTGTTTATCTTGAAAGACAGCACTTTCATTTACTCCCGAATGAAATATTGTGTTGCGTATGGAAATTCCAGTTGAGGATGCATCAAATACACTGAATGTTCCTATTCCATCATCTGTATTCTACAGATACAGAAAAAATTGAATCAGTGGCAATACATTTGTAGTGGGTTACCTTGAATATTCTGCCTTGGTTTGGGGAACCAAACCATTTTAGTTTTAGTCATATTTTAGTCATGCCATTTTCATGAATTTTAGTCCAAACAAAAATTACTAAAATCATTTTTATTTCAGTCAACAAAAAATGTTTTTGTCTCATTTAAATCAGAACCTAAAATTCAGCCACATTTATAGATAGTCCACAGGGTACAGATTTGGTACAGATTATCCAATTTATTTGAAGACTAACAAAACTTGGATACACATGCAGGAATGACTGAACAAATGGTCAATTATCAAGTGGATTGTTTACCAACATATCAATGCATGGACATTTGTAATCAAAGTCCACACACAGATGAAGGTCTTTGTGCAGTAACAGTAACTTAATTGACAAAGACATCTCTGAGACAATATATTGGGAATATGTACAGCACTCAGACACAGCGCAATATTGAGAATTTAGAATATGTACAGGTAATAATGAAACGTTTATTTTTGAATGCCAGTTTCCAACATTTTCACCAACTAAACAAATCCTTGTTTAGAATAGGATTCCACTGAACATTAGTCTCTACACCTGGCCTGTGTGCAGTCCACCATGTAAACTATTATAAAGAAAATAAAGAAAATCAGAAGCAATTTTATTTGTTTTTCAGTTTTTGTCATAATTTGATTCCCCAAAATTAGCAGTGGGGGAAGGGGAAAAAATAGGAGAAGTTGTTCAACTTTTTCTGTTCATCCTATCACATTTTATTTAATCTTCTTTTGAAATTTTGCCTGTACAAATATGCACAATATAAATGTGCATAATATATAAACATCATTTTTGATTAGTTTGGATTCAGTTGATATTAACACCAAAGTTGCCATTTAAGCTATTCATGGCACCGTTTCCCCAGTAAACCTTAAAGACATTTCAACATGCCCAGTCTGTATAATACTGTGATATCCAAATCAAGCTAGTGATGGGTCCACATTTAAAAGTGACAGCAAACAGATATTGAATTGGCAATTAGCTCATGGGTACACTGAGACACATGCTTTTTAATGTGCCAGTCAAAGTCAAATGAAATGTCCAATTTGTTTAGATAACATTGCCCAAAACCATGGAAAAGTGGCAGGGGAAAAAAGTAAGTAGAAATGGTTTAGACATTCAGTACAAGTCCAATACAATAAATCAATTGCTGATACCCTGGAGAATGAGCTATATCTTTCATCATCGTTGCCAGATGAATTATGTAAAGACAACCTATAATCCTGACTTTGCTATGTACTTTGACAAAAATGTCCCACCTCCTTCAAGATATTCAGCACTAATTAATCTTCAAAGAGTTCTCTGGACAGTTGTATTTAAGTTTGAAAGTGGCTTGTTAATCAATTGCCATGAGCATGCTGCAATGATCTCAATTAGTATAAAGCTTAATTATTTTTATGATGCTAATTGATGTACTGCATCACAAAAAATAAATCATGCCTGCATAATCAGATGGCAGATCTGAGGGGGATACTGAAATTGAACAGTTCACCGACTGTACCTCAGCAGGAATTACCCTCTTCCACTGTGAGAAAATATTGGAGACACATTCATACTACTGGAATTAAACTGAGAATAAAGATATTTAGAGGACAAATCTCTCAACTTAAACTCATAGTCAATGCACAGAGTTGACTTTTTTGAGGAGTGGCATCAACCTTCTGATGATTTACTCTACATAAACCAAAAAATAAAGAGCACACAGACATCACTGCATCATTGAGGGTGGTGAAAAGTTGAATTAAGTGATTGTAAAATTACTTTCATAAGTTTTGCCTTGAAATGTTGAATATTTCATGACAAAATTATATAAAAAGGGGCCTCGGGTGGTGTAACAATAAAAGCATTCGCCTGGAATACAGGTTGTCTATTGCGGCTGGGGTTCGATCGGGAGCCCTGTTAGATTGGCAGCGATTGGCTGTCCGCCTTAGGGAGAGGGGGGAGGGGGGGCCGACACGAGCTCGCCGAGAAGCGTGGAGGGCGTCCCTGTAAGACAGGTGGGCAAGTTTCCCCTCGGAGGAGGTGGATCATTGCCTGCCTCGGGGTATTGGTTTGTCCCGTAGAGGCAGGCAGCGGGCTTGTGGGGGAGGGTGAATTGAAGAAATAGAGAGTACAATTGGCCAACAAATTGGGAGAAAAAATGGGGGAAAAATCAGAAATAAAAGTATAAAATAAATAGTAATAATGCCTAATAAGTAGATATGGAAACATAAGGGCTACTTTGGTAATGGAGTCGTGCCAGCATATTTGGGAGAAGAGTGACATTCTCATTTGTCAGATTAATTATTCTATAGTATCATCTATCTGGACTTATTTCAGAACTCAAAACTCATTCACTCATCTGTATGCTATGGGAGCAATAATCGCAATAAGTCAAAGATTGAAAATGCTGTCAGATGTTGTCCATTTTGTATGTGTATGTGTAACATGTTTTGTACCTTTCAAGGAGCACAGAGGTGGATGCCTTTGGCAAGCCATAGAGGACATCACTTATCAATGAAAGAGCATCATGTGAAGGGCAGAGGTTAGGCTAGTAGGATAGACAAGTCAACCAGATCAGCTCACGTTGAGGTCTCATTCTCTGAACTGTGGCAAACAGTGGTTACCTGTGTCCATAGTCAGAGGTATAGGAAAGGCCAGGGTCAAGGGCAGTAGTGTACTGTACCTCCTGCAATTACCTGTGATCAGTAAATACATGCAGGGGACACAACGAAACATCATTCTCACATTCAAAAACACTGAAGGTGACATTTTGAAGGATTGTCCCCATTAAGTTGTAACAATAAAAATAAATACAAATACCATGATCGTGTTGTCAAACAAACATACAATATAACCATCCACTCATATTTTGTATATTTAGACACATGCTCTGCAATGTTATAACCAAATTCCAAAGAAAAAAATAATCATTGACTACTCATTACCCATTTGTTTCATTTTTGATATTGGTTTGGTAAATGTATGATGAAGTCTAAATGTACATTTTTGTGCCCATTATGTGGGAACCTTTAATATAAGCAATGCATTTTAAAACAGGAATAATATGTATGATACATAGGCTGACACATATTTTTCAGTCCAGATCAACATTAGCTTGGCATGGGCATTGATGTAAAGAACTGTTGGATATCCCTATTTTGTATTTCAATATATAGATTTTTTTGTAATTGTTCAGTGGGAATTGGAGTTTTCTCCAACACACATTTATTGGGATTGATTAGGGGATAGGTTTATATATGGACACACATATAATCTATATCACATAATTCTAGTCTAGAATTAGACTATAAAAAGACAATAAAAGCTCCAGTATTGCAAGGCTAACTTACGGCTTTTATGTAAGAACAATTTATTCTGCTCCTTGAAGGTCTTACCACACTGTACATTTCAGTGTGGTAAGAGATGAGCTCCTGGAAATAGCTGAAATCAGTCATTTTACTCACCCATTTTTTCCCTGACTGTTGCAAAACCAAAAATTGCAGTCAACTTAGATGATTCAAGGCAGATACAGAATTGGCTTAAAATAGATTGGGTATGATCGCTTAGAAACATTTACAGGCAGGGGAAGAGCAATCATATATTGCAAGTATAAAATAAAATTCAGAGAATAGAATTCTAAAGGGAAAGGTGTACTTTAATGCAACAGACTGGGATTAAACAGAAAATCATTTGGCACCATTAGTTAAAAGAAATTCGATTTAATGATCAAGTAGGGAGAGAAGCGGGAAATAAGGTAGCGAATTTGGACTTCAAAAATCGTAGTTGTTAAGCACTAGACTTGTATCAATAACTTACCTTGAACACTTTCCAAAATAAATGTGAATCAATGATGACTCCTGCTGTCAAGGTCAAAGTTTTTTTGATGGTTTCAAGTGTCTTGCAAAAAACCCTTAGGGAACCAGCATCAAGGACAGCACCATCTCCTCTCAGCACAAACAGGATCAGATCATAGAGCTGGGATCCAGCTGGGATCCAAGCATCGCAAAACAGACAGTGCAGTGGGAGCCTGAGATGTACTGACTCACCTTTCCTCTAACTCATCCAAATACAACTCAGCTCTAACAACTTTCAGGCTGTAAGACATGCATATTATTGAGTCGGGCATATTTCCAATTTATACCATTAACAGGAGGTCAAAATTATGGCACAACATTCAGATTGGCAGTAATAAATCTATGATTATTATTAAAGACCAATAATATATTTGTTAATAATACTGTTATAGAGCAGGCCTGAGGACTGAAGCAGGGCTCAATGGGCAGAACCAGCCAAAGAGGAAATGTCTTTCAGTGTCCCGCAGACAGTATAGGGGGGTATGAAACAGCAATCAGCTGCTGTTCCTATGTGTCAGGCTTGTTTCACCTTCCAGACTGCAAATTTCCCTGTTTCATTGGATATTCATGGCACTTCCTGGGGGCCTCAGCCAGACAACAGCACTGATAGATTCCCTTTTCCATGCCATTTGACCAGTTGTCACATGGGATTGATGGCTTCAGCTATGAGGTATGCGCCATCCATTACTCGTATCTAAAAACAGTAATGTTAGGCTTTACAACTTCAAGTGACCTTTTTCATCAGACTGTATTGGTCCACCTGTGCAATGATTTGGTGACAGGATGAGTTCATGTATCACACAGACTCACCATAATTATATACCAGAGCTTCAAAGGAGACACTCGTCTTTTGGATCTAAGATTAGATCGAAGTGTTTAAAAAATACCGGATTAATTATCTAACAGGGTCAGGTCTCTGGACAATCACAGCCAGGAGATCTGTTAAATCCAGGGAATTAGGAACATTTGCAACAGGCAAAGGAATATATGAGCTTATACCTACATAGCTTATACTTATCATCTTGTCTTAAAGGCATGCATCCCATTAATGGAACAAGTGCATATTGTAATGCAGCGGCCCTTTCCAATTCACCTTCCAGGTCTTTTTTTGATACAATCTGTAGGTTAAAAAGAGAAGTAAAGACCTTGGCGTCGTAATAAATATGTATGGGAGACATTATTTCCTGTGATGTGGGTCTACACACCTGGGCTATAGGCTAGCCTGCCTTGCATCACTCACCCTAATAGCTGCTGTCAGTCAGAGTCAGGTCAGACCACTGCCATTTTTGTAGTTACACGACAGTGCTTTGTCATTTCTTGATTGGACATTATACAGCCATGAAGCTCAGAGCACATTGTAAAAATGCCTCACTGAATACCTTGTCATTGGATGGACGCGAACTTATTAACCCTTCACAACCTGGAGTAATTGCTCATTTGTAATGGGTGGCACAGACAACATGACAGCAGTCACCATGATAGGGCTACGACATACATGAAAACACATGTCATACTGGGGAACTTCTGAGATCATTATACTGTTCACATTCCAATTAAGGTATCTTCCTTCTGTCATTTGTCTGCTGTATAAAGTCAAGTCATATTGAAGATTCTGAGAAAGGGCTAGCAGGCCAGAGGGGAGATTAAAGATCCCACATGATTGTGCAGCCTTTTTAAAAATTCATTTTTTCCTACATGGGATCTGAATTTGTCATTGGATTACAGTGACCCATTATAGTTTGGGTACTGCATATCTAATCACAGGATAGCTGGTCACTAGTGTTTTACCCTTGTGTGAGGTAGTTATACTTAAATACTCTACCTCAATACCTCAAATATCCACTGCATAAAAGGATATGCTAAGTATGTTTTCTAGGCCAATACATAAGGTATTTGTATGTATTTGTTTAATGTCTTGAGGTGGGCAATTGTTTCTCCCTTGTGCTTACTGTATACTGCTTTGTAAGTGTATGGGGTTTCCCCTTTTTTCATTTTGCTAAAGGAAGCAAAAATTATTCTTGAGGGACATATTAGCTCTTGAACCAGTAATAGACTTACATTTTAGTGGAACAATTTCAGAGCACTATTGGTTTAGGGTCCATAGGGAATGCTTAATTTTCTGTGAAATGTACGTTATGAATGACTGACTAAAGGCAGCAGACCAGGAATCTGATTCCCGTCTAAGCATTCATCACCTTTATCGTCAATATTTCAAGGGCCAAGGAGCTATAAATATTTCTATACATTTATTTTCCCCATTGACTCCCTTTGAAAAACCTGTTCAAGCACTCAATCAAGATTTTGCTCCTTGACCTCCTGTTGCCATTCAAGGTTTATTTTCTTGGCTTAGAAATATAATTAATGAAACATTGATCCATTCAATAGTCACACATTACAATTTCATATTAACAGCAGATACTCAGTTGCACTATCAATAATTGGAATCAACAAATTCTAAAATGATCAGAAAGTTAACCTGTTATTTCCAGGTTTATTGTACAATGCAATAAACATTGCAGGATAAACCCACATGGTTGCCAAAAAATAAATAATCAAAAGAGGTCTTCCTTTTTTCTTTCTGGTTGGACTATTTGTTAATACAACAGTGTCAAAGGGCTGTGTGTATGTAGAGGCTATTTTATTACATATTTCTGTCTTTTAAGTCAAATGAGAACATATTTCATAGTAAATGTGTCAATCATAGATGATTTTTAAATGCAGTATAAAACTGACAAAATAATTTTGTCTTATTCTCATCTTATTGTCTAAGCCGCTTATTCCTGGTCAGGGTCGCGGGGGGGCTGGAGCCTATCCCAGCATGCATAGGGGCGAGAGGCAGGAATAAACCCTGGACAGGTTGCCAATCCATCGCAGGGCACACACACCATTCACTCACACACTCATACCTACGGGCAATTTAGACTCTCCAATTAGGCAAACGTGCATGTCTTTGGACTGTGGGAGGAAACCGGAGTACCCGGAGGAAACCCACGCGGACACGGGGAGAACATGCAAACTCCACACAGAAAGGCCCCCGGCCTGGATTCGAACCCGAGACCTTCTTGCTGTGAGGCGACAGTGCTATCCACTGCACCACCGTGCCGCCCCTAATTTAGTCTTATTGATGAACATAATAAAGTTTAAAAAAAGAATGACCAGAGCTCATACAGTAGTAGATGCAGCACCACATGAAATGATGGAACATCTGGTCTAGTCACTGCTTTATTGATCCTCGCGGTATTTGTAGTGCAGGGATGTCAGGGAGTGTGCAGCTGGGCTAGCTGGGAAATTTGATCACAGTTCTGTGCCACTTTACATTTCCCCAACTTCAATAAATACCATTATTAAAGCTCATCGTGAATTAAGCAAGAAGTTCAGATAATTTCATTTCTTTCTTTGGCATACCAGAAAAGTTCAAACCCAATTAAAGGACATTTGCTTTAGGGATGGTATGAATCATTGAACAGAGGCAGTTGAAACCCCAAAATTAAAGGTTGAAACAGAAACAAGGGAAAGATATTAAGTGCAGGCACAAAGGTCAGTTTCAGTAATACAGCCAGCGTGGTCACTTTGTATCAGGGCTGACAGACCTTGTTAAGGCAGCACAGGAGAATATGGCCTGCTTGAATTCAGGGTTCAATATGTTGTAATAATTATGGGCTTACTATGCCGCCTAACTTAATTATTGGAATACTTCATTCAAAGGTCACCTTCATTTCTTGACTCTATCTGAACCTTGAACTAACGTATGTCACTCATATCATTAAATATATTATACGTATTATTTTATTTGTCTAGGCAAATTCCACTTAAAACCTTGTTAGTTTGCTGTGCTACATGCTATAGAAAGGGGACTGAAACCCCTCATGGGACTGACTTTCAAATGCAGAGACTTATATCACTACAGTAACAGTCGTGGCTTCTCATCACACAGCCCTAAAAATAATGGAGATGGCTAGTATACCGCTCTGAGCTGGCATCACCCCGACAAACAGCACCTCAGCTGTTTTTGTCATGGAGAGAAGCTTTGGGAACAGGGTGCAGTCAGTGCACAGCACACTTTGCAGCTCATGCATACAGGCCACCCCTCTCATGCATCACCCGCACAGCCTGTCAAGACAGATGGCAAATGTTCATTCAGCGATACTGCATACCAAACGGGCGACAAGACACCTCCACTTCAGTCTACGTTTTGCACCGGCAAACTGTCTCCAGCTGCAGAGAAAAAAAAGAGAAAGAACATTTTGCTTTTAGATTAAAAGAAAGCAAGTTTATGAAAAATGAAACGCGGTGACATTATTTCCACCGGAGCAGCGGTCGCTCAGGTCTGTCATTTCTACGTATCGATCTCTATGTCTGTTCCGTCTGTCTATGTGTCTGCTCTTTTCTGGTCAATTGCAGAGCGAATAGACAGCGAGGGCGAGTGGAGGAGACGAGCAGCCAGCCCTCCACGTCCCTCTCTCCTGGCGATGTGGTCTAATTAGGTATCGTGTTCAAACAGTCTAGCTGTAGAGAATTACCCCACACCATCCTGAAATCCCCTCTGGAAAAACCAGACAAGTTGTTTCTGCGGCTGACTTTCTTAAACGCATAAAGAAATGTGTTTAAATGTGCTGGGGAAAAAGCAGACTCATTATCTTACATCTCACCAGCCATGACATTGAATATCCATGAGCCTGAGCTTTTAAGTTTGAGTTCCATAACAGCAAGTCATCTTGGCTATAAAAATAAAAATAAATATATAAAATCTGTTTAATGGCCAGTGTTAAATGGACAAGGTGTGAGGAGCACCTCTATTTATACGAGCCTACGATTTATTACAATTTTTGGAGGCTGTAAATAGCAACACTGATTGACGACCTTCAGCTCTAAAGTTAATGTCCTAATACTTTTACGAGCACCGTTTATGAGGAGTTTTCATCACAGCAAATGGTACGAAAACATGTTTGCTTTCATACTGTTGGTGCTGAGAATAGGCCCTCACTTCCGGCTCTGCTCACCGGCGCAAAGCTGTCAGCACTTATGTACTGCTCTGATTTAATTAACCTCATAAAGTACAGGAGGTCGGGAATTTACTTCCATTGTAAATCCAGAAAGGCAGCTTAACACTTCGGATATCGAATTTGACAGATTTTAAACAGACTTGTTTTGCAGTATGCATACAAGGAGGCTTATTCGGGTATAGTGACCTCCATCTGAGGTCAAATAAACTGTACAATTGATCCAGCATCGGTCAAGATGACAACTCTCACATGAAGTGAAGTCAGTGTATTGTATGGCTGAAAAAAATATTTTGCCATGAAAACAAAAACAATTGAGAAGATAATTAACACAATTGCACTTTTTTAGTACACAAGGAATGAAAAACCAACCCCTTAGAGTGCAGCTGATGGGAAACATTGATTGCGTCTGAACATTTCTCTACTACCACGGACAAAAAAACACTGCAATGTTACCAATATTAGAATGAAAAAAATATTTTAACAATGTTATGGTGCGTATATTCACAACCCAAATATCTCACGAAGTTACTCTTCCATCCGTACACATCATTGAATAACAAAGATGCACTGTGGATAATGTTTAATCTTTCATCCACAATATGCAATCATTCTTCTTGCACAAAAATATTCTTAAATCTTTAAAAGTACATTTTGAATTCTCTCACTAAAATACAAGCTTCTGGCAACCTGTTTAACTGTCCCGAAATGTGCCAGCCATGTGCTCATATTTTCATGGGCAAATTTGATTTCAGGCAAACCTGTGACAAACAGTTTTGTAAAACAGTAGTGGCATACTTCATGAACATTTAAAATAATTTAGTGGAAAACAATTTTTCACCACCACAGTTCACCAATGTGATTTTCCACAATGATATGTCCTTTGTTATTCCTGATTTACATAAAAAGTACAATGGAATATTTTACAGTAATTATATGGTTAGTTACTGGTTAGTTAGTTAAAGGTTCATCCAAGGCTCAGCCTGTGTTTCAATCACAAAGCAGTTTCCTGTGAAGGCAATATTTTTGACATTTTTTGTTTGTTTTGTTCATGATTTTTCCCTGTTTTTCTCCCCAATTTGGAAGCCAATTATACCCTCTATTTATTTCGAATAACCCTCCCCCAGGAACTCGCTGCCCGTCTTTACAGGGCAAGCTACTGTCTAAGGCCAGCGATGAGCCGCCTCCTTCGAGACGGAACTCACCAACCCCCTTTTCTGGAGACACCATTACGTGCTTCACAGTGAGTTCGTGCCAACCACCCTCCCTCAGGAGCAGACAGCCAAATGCCGCTCCCGATTAGGGCTAATGGCCAGGGGCGGTCTGGCAGAGATGGGTTTCAAACCACGTCCCTGATAGGCAGCTTGCACCTGTACAGGACCAGCCAAATACAGGTGCATTAGATCGCTACACTATCCACTAGCCATACTGAAGGCAGTATTTTAAGACAGCATTTGCACATCTGTCCTTTCAAGGCATGTCCAAACCACAAGTCATTTTAATATGCCTTATTTTGGCCAAATTATAAGGCAGCATCCAATGTATCCTTCGCCAAGTAGGATATGCCATAAATGTTTGCGATGACCTGAATAATGTTCATTTCTGTTAAAACAATAACGGGCCATGACACTGTGATCAGGCAGTGACACTGCCAGCAATGGCAATCACTTTTATTATTTTCTGTTTACACCAACGAGATAAACTGCAGGACAGCAATGTTAAGCTATTTAAATACGCTGATGATATGACATTAGTTGGTCTATTCCATAAGGATGTTGATAACTCTATTTACTCTGCCCAGGTTTCCAAGCTGGAACATTGGTGTAAATCCAGTTAATCAATGTTGACAAATCAAAGGAACTTATTTTAAACCACCCACTCTCATCACTTTTACTTTGTGACCAGTCTCTGGAAATTGTTGAATTGAAAACAAACTAAACAGTGTTTTCTGAAAGTCTTCACATTACTCGCCACAAAGCATTCAGGGGAAAACAATGAACTAAAATAAGAAACTAAAATAAACAAACTAAATGAACAAACCAAATTAAAGCCCACCTCCTCCAAGGTGGGAATCCCCTTCCCGGGAACACACAACAAACACAGACACTCAGCGGCATTCCATCCCACTTCCAAACATCCACATTCAACAGGACACCGTGCCTCTTCAGTCCCACTATAACCTCACCAGGCACACACATATTCAGTGACTTTTCAAGTGCTTCCCAAACCCATGCACACAGAGACACAGAGACCCTTGCCACTCTTTCAGTGAGAGTTCTCAGGCCATCCCAGAGACACTCTCCATTGCTTTAGTGTGAGTTATCTTCCACAAGCACACAGAGAGAGAGAGAGAGAGAGAGAGAGAGAGAGAGAGAGGGAGAGAGACTCCCCACTCTTCCGTGTGAGCCTTCTCGCTCTCTTCACAATCACAGAGGAGACACTATTTCAGTGTGCCCTCTCTCTCTTTCCCACACACAGGAAGCACTCTACTCAGTCACACTTAACAAACACACACAGACTCCGGGTCCTCCAACGTGGAAACCCCCTTACAGGGAACAAACAAAACAGTACGTCACATCTGACATTACACTAACGCTACACAATGCGCACATGCACACGCACACGCACACATACACACGTGGGAATGACTAGACCAACAACTGATTCCCCACTCACCCCACCTGCTCTTAAATAGGCTTACTTTCTGCCTGGCTCAGGTGGGACCCCGTCTATCATTCACACACCGAACTCACAAAACACCAAACAATTGACAAACCACACCCACTCACATTCTCACACACAAACACAATCAGTCAAGTGAATTCCTCACTTGACATCCACACCAATTAACACCAATTACCAATTAAATAATAATAAATTATGGCCTTTGGAACAACCTTCCGGGGAACAATTCACACTCTCGCAGTCTCACAGCCTGCAAGAGTGCCAAACCTGCCCCCGAAAAGTTCCACTGTTCAAAAGGCCTCCACAGCCATGCTGTTGCAAAACAAAGGCAACCCTGCCATTCCCCTGTTGCCGAGACTGACGCCCTCCACATATTATTATTATTATTATTATTATTATTATTATTATTATTATTATTATTCAATACTTATTATAGGAGGATGCAACCAGAGCACCTTACACCTAGACCTAGCCTATAGCAATCAAAACAATATAAAATATATATCAAAATATATCAAATAAATGCTACAGTGGCTGGCTTCTGCTCAATTAGGATTTAAATGTAGCAATAACCTTAGCTAGATAGCATCATATCAGAACTGTCAAAAAGCTAGTATAGCCTAGGACTTCAGCATCTTCAATCATGTGTACCAGGTAGGTTAGTATAATGAAGTTTGGTTGTATATTTACATATATCTCAACAAAAACATTTTCAAAGTAAAAAAGTTTACTCACATATACAAATCATATACTCTCTGTACAACTGTAAACTACAATTCCTAAATTCAGTCTGCGTGCCAAATTATTGATATCAAATTGATGCCAAGACTAATCTTTCCTCAATATATGAAAGTAAACAAGCACTGTTCCAAAGCAATGCTTTCCATATTTTTCTATATTTGTTGAGGTGACTTCTTCATCTTGTCTTCTCATCCCTCATTATGTTTACTCAAATCAAATTTCATATCCAAAAATGTCTAAGTGCATGTACAACACATCGTTATCATGGACCACAGGTTTTGTAATAATAATTACAGAGATATGTAGTTTTATTCTGTAATAAATATTATACTATATGGAGCAATTTGATGTGCCAATATTAATTGTAATAGCTTTGCTAGGCTAGTAAATTGGTGCTATGAAAAATGCACGAATTGTTTTCATGTAACACAAACACTGTATATGTGCTATATGAGGATGGCATGTAGAATATTTGTTAAGAGTTTAATTAGTGTATAACTTCCAAACACAAGCAGTCCATCAGACCCTCATCACAGACTTCTCACACTTGATAAGATTGCGCACATTGATTACACACATAAAGACTATGTTGTCTTGAGATGGCAATATGAAGAAAAACAGGGCCAGGTTACTTGGAAGAATGTAGGAAAATATGGGAAGCATTGCTTTGGAACAGTGCTTGTTTACTTTCTGTAAAATATATTTATGAAAGTTTAGTTGTAACAGCATCATTTTCATATCAATAATGTGGTCTGCAGTGCAAATTTAAGAATTGTGTTATATAGATGTACAGAGAGTATATGCTTTGCGAGTATTTTTACGTTGAAAACGTTTTGTTGAGACATCCTAAGTGGCGCACTAAGGGGAGCACTAAGTGGCGATTGCCAGCTGATACCAATAGAGACAAATGAACAACTACCAGGTACCGTCCACTACTCAGGGAACGCTTGACTACAGAGACGGACGTTACACCTGAAACAATTAAACCGATTGTAAGCAGCTAACTATCAATCAACTTCTGAAATAAAACTTCTAAACAGCGATTAACACTAAGAGACACTGGAACACCAACAACAAGCTAATAATTAAGATGACTAAGTGGCATTAACTACCACTACAACCAGTGAAAAGGTAGAGAACGCAGCAACTAAACAGGAAATCTAATTCATAGCACCGGGTTATTCCAGACACGTAAAATGGTCTGGAATCAATTCTGTGGGTGGGAGCTAGCAAATTGTAAATATTATGTGACTGGAAAGCTAGTTAGTGCACTGTTGACTAATGAAACACCTGAAGTATAGCTAGTTAGCTAGCTAATTAACAAGGCAGCAATGTAGACATCAAGGGAAGGTTAACGTTGGAATATGTCACTGGCGAGGTAACGTTAGATACACTTCAGTTAGTTATTTACTTCTGTGAACTGCCAGAAGAAAGCTAGCTCGCTGGTTTTGTTGTCATAAACCACTGTGTAGCTAGGTTGCTACCCTGGTTATCAGGGGCATGGAAAAATATGATGCAGTATTTACACGTGTACTGTGGCTGCCATCGTATAAATGCAAGCTAGAAATGCGATGGCTTGAATGCCAAATGTGAAAAATATAGATCTCGCGATTAGCCCATTGTTACTTCAGACAGTGTATATTAGGCCTATGATTAATGGATGAAAATGTGTTTAGATTTGTTGTCACAGAATCTAGACAATCAGACAGTGTTTTTTTTACGTATACTAATTAATTGATGGATCAAAAAGGCTGGAATGTGATACTGCCTCGTGCCAGGACGGGGCCAACGCTTCGGAGGCCACAACCAATTGATTGGTTTGAGCGTTGTGAAAGCACGCCACTGTCTGTCCATAAATGTGCAATTATTAAAGTTTAAAATGAACATAAGTTGGTAGAAGTGACTTGCAAAAATGTTAATTTACTGGTGACATCTCTTACAAGGAGAGCTACACTCAGGGCTTTACTGCACAGCATACCATAAATCAAATTTTACATTCAATTATGAAGTGCAATTTCAGCAATGAGCTTGGGTCAAGACCTGCAGTTTTACTCTTATTGCTCCTCAATACATGAAGATTTCTGCAAACTACAGCTCCAGTCTGTTTAATGAGAAGAAAGAACTAATCTTCCTCTTCTGTTCTGATATCTCTGCTCAGACCCAAGACAGCATTTTCACTGCTACATACAAAAACACCATTATGACCTGCAGGAGACACGGGGTAAGACACTGCTTGGAGCCAAAACCCCACTGGAAAATCATGTAACACAGCAGGACCCTCCTTTAACAGATAGTGTTCACATTACTGTGAATAGATCATCAACTCACATTGTCTGCCTGCAAGTTTCCTCAAAAGCGCATGCCATTTGCAGGACTCCTTCACTCGACATGTCTCTGAGTAGTATAAATGTACTGTATTTAGCATTTCTTCAGATCATTACGTTCACTGCTGCTCTCTACAGTGTCTCGAATGGTGGAGGAAATGAAATGTGCACAGACACGTCGGTCCTCCATTTTCTGCTATGTGGAAACATGGATCAGTCCCTGCAAATACATGTTTAGTGATTTTTCCAATTATAATATATGTTTTTGTTTTTTTAAATACATTTTACTGTTACTGAAAAAAGTATGCTTGTAATTTTAATGTATGTAAACCATGAAAACAACAGCTGATAACAACAGCTGTAATATTTCCTATTCCTTTGTATTACTGTCACTATCATTTATTCATATTTATAGAAAATAATAATTGTATTTAATCATTTTATTTAAATCATTTAAAATAATTATTATTATGGTGTGATATTTGTTTTACACTTTTAGTTAAAATGAAGTAGGTCCAATGTAGACAGTTTTACAGCTTCAGGTTGTATATTGTCAAATTTGTCAAATCTACTCACGCATGTTTACTGCCACTGGATTTACAAACAGTAAAGCAATAATACTTAATGGATGAGCAAAGTGGTATCTTGTCAAATGATATGGGCCTGACACATTGTGTGTCTGCAACCAAATCCTTCCAAAAATCAGACCATGGCATGCAATGTATAAGATCTCTTAGAATGCAGAAACAACATAAAAAAGTAAATAAAAAATAATAATGCCCTCTTGCAGGAAAGAAAATTGCCAGGCACATTTTGCTGTATCCACTAGCAACAGAGGGCCCAAAAACTGCAGGATAGACAGCCACATTTCAGCAATGCGATGCTACTCGAAGAAGTCTAATTTACAGGCCCCGCTGTGTTTAGGAGCACAGTACACAGCTATCCCGTTAACTGCCACTGTCTCAAGAATTGTTGTCTTCAGTCTCTTACTGATTGAAGATGTTTTTTTGGATGCAAGATGTATTGTACCTGCAGTGCTTTCATGGGCAAAGCACAAAAACACCATACCGTACCTCTGTTCCACCATGGGTATCACAGAATGGCAGTATATGCTGCTGTTTGTGGAAGACATTCTATGCTTTATAACAGCACTATAATAAGAAGAATAAAAAGAAACCTATTTTATGGGGCAGGCACACTGCTATGTCTGTGCTTTACATAATACATGTGCTAAACTGTGCTTGACCCAATATAGTGTAGTACTGTATATATATGTATATATTCATATTGTAAGAAAACAGTGTGGCAATTATAATCTTGCAACACTGCAACTGCATTGCAGTCTGCAACTTTGTGCAGTACAAGATACTTTCACCACGGTAAACATTGACAGGGTGGCACAAAATATTTTCTGACACCTTGTGGCTGGTTCGTGCAGAGGGCAGGGTTCAATCAGCCAGTGGCTGCATTGCTTTGCAAGAAGTGTTCCAATATTTAGAGACCTGACTGGACTGGCTATGACAACCTTCAAGGTCTGTGTTGTGATACCCTTCAGCTTATTTTCTTTCCCTTTGCCTGTGTTCACTTTGATAGGATCACCCAACATCTTTTAAAGAATAAAGGAAACAAAACTATTCTGCAAAATAATGAGTAATACATAAACAGATATTTTTCATATTGCAAATGTTTTTCTTTTTTTATCACTGCATCATCAGTTTTTGGCCCAGCTCCCTCAGGTGACATACCATCAGCATTGAGGGAGGCTTCTGAGTAGAGCACCTCAGAGTGAACTGTAATTGAAACACAATGCCAAACGGAACTGGGACATTGTGGCGATGCTGTATGGAGTAACCTTCACTGGTGGTGCCAGGAAGGAGATTCGAACAGACAGGTAAGCGAGAGCTCCGATGTCATGTTTGTCTCAGGGCTCGGGACTGCAACGTGAATTATTAATGGCCCTGGCGGCAGCGTCATTAAACCCCAACCCCCCACTGCTTAAGTCGGTAGGTTAGTCAAGACATGTAGAAATCTCCAGAAACTCAACCACTACAGTGGACTTACCTACCATCACTGAGTGTTTTTCCCCCCCACTGCAGCTGAAACCAACCATTTACCTTCCCCGGTGTTCAGATTGCAGCTGAAACACTTAACGCCCTCATAATCTCCCATACAGCATTCAGTGACATGTTCACAGGCAAACAGCAGGCACAGATTCAGTAACCCGAGTGATAATTAAAGTGTTTCTCTGTGATTATCACACCACGTGGAATGGAAAGGGGGGAATGCTGCTGTAACTGATGCTGGAAAAATTGCACCCTCTTACTTGAGTAATCCCCCTAACTGTGAAATCAAATCTCATCACGAAACGGATTGTGTTTTTCACAAGTGAAAAGTTACTGTTGCTCTACACAGAGAGATTTCATACCACATGTTGACCTTGACATCCTGTTTTCCCCATTATTGACAGAATCCATATTAATTATAGACTCTAGAGTGGAGCTAGACCCGATAGTCAAAGTAGTGGCGCTGGCAAAATATCACAAAAAACAATCAGAATAAAAGATCATATTAGACCTTGATCAATTGTCCCAGTAGAACTGGCTCCTGAACAGGATAAGTGGATGAGAGACCTTGTGAAATACTGTGATTGTGACCTTACTATAAAATGTTTACCTCATTGATTATGAGCACCTTACTATTCAAACATTTTAATATCCTAATGGTCTACTCACATGCATCACATTGTGGCGGAAATTGCCCAGAAGTCCAAACGAAAGGAAGGACCCAACACTCTAGGCCAGCACAGGTTCAGAATTTTTTATTCATGAGCTTGTACCAGCATTATGGGCCCCCGGAGACTTTTGCCTGCAGAAGCCTGGTGGTCTGTGGGTCTCCTCCATATGGTGCGTGAATGTATGTAGAATTGAATCAATGGTTAGGACAAGGTTTGGGTGAGAACGTGTTGATCATCTGTCATGTGTTTGGACTCTAATCTTCCTAGTCTTCTAATAATCTTGTTGTTTTTGCTGTGCAAGTTCAATCGAATGAAGAGTAAACTTCAAATCGGGAGGAATCACATTTTATTACATCAGTAAGCTTTGGCTGTTGCGTTCAGTCAGTTTGAAAGTATCATAAGGTCAAATCCTGCAGGCACCCTCGAATGTGGTTGCCCCCAGTGTGGTGGGTTCTTGGCGTGGCCCTTCACTCTCCTGTGAATGATGGTGACACGAGGTGCTTGATCGTCGTGGGTTTACCTGTTCGTAGCTGTAGCTGTGTAGCTTTTACAACCTGGCCATGGCATAACTCACTGAAATGATTTGGTACAGGGGGACACCAAACGGTAGTGATCCAATCAGGTGAAACATATTGATGGTTCCCTCCCCACTTGAAATTCATTCCAGCACTGTTGATCAGTGGATCAACATTATGAGAGGACAGAACAGTTTCATTGGAACCGTTCCTCATATATCTATATACATATACATATATCAATCTTCATAATTGTCCTATTTAATGTCTCCTGAAATGGTTGCCTAAGCAAGTTTCAAAAATGTTTCACTCCAAAACATTTCCATTTCAGGAGCATGATAGGCATTATTTCATTTGTAATTTGGGGGAGGCAATAATACAATTGTTAATACTAAAGTATGCCATCCTGTTTCAGAAGATCAATATCCTAATTTTGAAAAGACTTTACAGGGGTAAAAAGATAATACAAAAGAGGCTTTTGTATTACGTGTGATGCTGAAAAAAAATCCCATTAATAGGCTTACATCTTAATCATATTCCAGTTTTGTTCATCTCACAAAACAGGTTTCAGTATACAGCACAGACTAAAACAGGAAGAAATAGTTTTGGAGCAGGGGAGCAGAGGACTGACATTTTAAGGGCAACCTGCCACACTGCACACTCACTTACTAACATCAACCTTGGCAGTCCTAGGGGATCCCCAATCAGGCTAAAAGAAGTAAAAATAACTCCAACACTATCCATTATTCACATGCAAGTAATGCATTTGTTTCAGGAGAGAAAATACATTCAAATTAAAATAGTTTAAAACTATACCCTATTCCACATTAGGTAAGACACTTTTTATCTTCAAACTGGCATAAGGCAGGTTTATTTCCATTAGTATTCATAGCTTAATTAAAACTCACCTACATATTTCATATCAATCTCTTATGATAGGTCTACAAGAGTATTCGCAAGTCTCCAAATTTCTGCTTTCAAGCCTGTCCATATCTCTAAAACAAAAGTGACAGTCATATTCTTGCAGATTTTCATTTTGATTAACAAAAATGACATAAAACAATTACCTATCTTCCCTGGAATACTAATGCTGCATAGTTCTCCAATACAGTTGGTTTCACAAGCTGGTTGTCTGGAAAGTTCCAGTGACATCTGTCCCTGCTTTTCAAATACACACTCACATCTTGGATACATGTACATCCTGAGCACACACAACCTTTGCACATACATAGTCCCTACAAATACACTCCTTCTGCACACACAAACACACACATACACAAACACAATACTGAAAATACACACTATTGGCTGCGCATATGGTCTGTAAATGTCAAACATTCACACACAAATACATGCATCCCAGATGTGCATGCACACATATACGCACACATACAAATACCCTGAGAATGCACAACCTGAACACATACACACATTCTGTAGCCACACAGTGGAACACATACACACACACACACACACACATATACCTGCTATCTTGCTATAAACATGATTGCAAAAGCAACATTGTATTTATGGGACTGGGTAGAACAAATGGGGATGACTTTCACAACAAGCCTCTGCCTTTCAGGTATTAAAGATGATTGTAGGGCAGTGGTAGAGGCCATTTCTTCAGCTGTGCAGTAATTGCTTCGCTGAACTATCCGGCGGACAACACTCCCATCCAACAGAGCTTACCAGTGTGAGTCGGCTAGGCACATATGATGGACAGATATGACACTTTCAATGCCGACAGATTTCTCCCAAATCAAATATAATTGTTGTCTTCCACCTAATTGTATCCAACCATAAAACTGCTTTGAGTGCATCAATCTCCAAACAGAGACGATAAAATCCCAACTTCCATCCTGCCCTGTCACAAAGCGCATTCAATTATTTCACACAGCATAGTCGTTTCTTAATGGGGAAGCCTGACTGAGAAGGGAAATGCAATGTTCATTATTTGATGTGTAATATTGGACGTAGTGAATAACGCTTATAAATCTTGCACAGCATCCATAAATCAAAGGGAAATGGCCTTTTTGCGGGCCTTGGGCTCCTGCCTAGATATATTATTGAGCGGGTGAGAGTCAGCCCTCTACAGAGGAGACGCTGTAGTGCTAATTTAGCACATGCTGCTGGGTTATTCAGCTCCTTGAATTATTAAGAGGTCACTTAAACCAAACTTTCTTTACGAGGGAGGGGGAAGTGGATGAAAAGGAGAGTCAAAGAGAGAGAGAGAGAGAAAAAGGAGGAGAGAAAAGGAAAAAGACCCTGGTATACCCTATCTTCCTGGTTGAGACCTGAGGCCTGTAAAGGGAACACAGCCAATTCACCAGATACGATTAAGCTTTATGCCTCCTGCAACATATCTGCTACATTTACCAATTATATTATCAATGTCAATCAAGAACACTTACAGTGAAGTATTGGTTTTCCTGACAGTCTAAGAAGTGTTTATCCTTTTGAACTCAGAGTCCCGTTATATTTTGTCTCTCAGACAGCACAAAGTTCAGGCCTGAGGCATCTGGGTTTGAGGTAATTTATTTGATCCCTGATCCACCATCAAAGTATCTTTACAGTTTCCTGCACACAATTTTTTATCCTTTATTTTAAGAGCCTTTATTGTAAAAGCCAATCTGTACCAATACGTTTTAGTATTTAACATGCAATAATAATGACAATAGATTAATCAAAACAATATGTACAATTTTCAAAATTACATATTTGTTCAAAATTAAATAAGAACGTGTTCAGTTATGTAGAAAATGTAGCCAGATTTTACTTTACAGAAACATTTACAGACTGCTTAGCACACCTCATTTCTATTAACATTCTGTTTGAGTCCTTGCGTCAGAGTAGATTTAAAGGCATAGCTTTCGAATAATTTTCATATAAATTAAACATTGTTTATTTTAATAAATAAATGGCAGCAATTTAACTGAAGCACCAGTTCCAGTCGATGAATTCTCCTCTCTCCCCTCATAGAACAATATTTTATGTCTCATTCATCAATTTCTCATTGCCTTTATGTCCATAGAAAAGTCTACTTCGTCGTGCAGCATAAACCAGCATTGTTTGTTTTTCATCCTCGATGTTGTGTGACAGATCCAGACCTCAGGCTTTGTACCCTTATCAGTGTTCATCAATAAATAAATAAAATGTTTGAAAGATTGGTTTCCTTGTAACATGCTGTGTACTGTGTCTACTGTGTGTATATAGTGCACAGTATTCACATTTTGTTGCTTTCATTTATAATACTTTCATTTAAGAACTAATATCTATTATAAAGACAACCTACTCCACACATTTGTAAAAATAAAACATTTGAAAAAACAAGTTAAAAAAGTATATAGACACTTAAAATGAAATAAAAATGGTACAATGTTGATGATTGCAAAAGTTTTCAAACCCTGTGCTACGACAGCTGTAAGTTAATGCAGGTGCAAAACATTACCTTAACGAGCCACACAATGAGTTAACTGGCCCCTGTCTGTGTGCCATAACAGTGATTGTCATGATTTTGGGATTTAAAACACCTGTCTTTGTGAGGATCATTTGTCAGGTAGTGAATTTGAAGGAAAGACAAAAATGAAGACCAAAGAAACCCAGGAACCCAGGGGTATGGTTATCAAAAGGCATAGATTAGGAGAAGAATACACTAAAATATCTAAGGGTTTGGATATCCTAGTGATCACTGTTGACTCAATACTCAAGTGAAAGCTGCATCATACCACCCAGACCCTGCCTATAAAAGGCTGTCCCTCCAAACTCGATGAGGAGGAGACTTGTGAGGGAAGCCACTGTGAGGTCAACAATGACTCTAAAAGAGCTACAGAGTTCAGTGACTGAGAATGGAGTAATAGTACACCAGTCAACAATATCAAGAGCACTGCATAATATTGGCCTGTATGGCAGGGTGGTAAGAAAAAGTCATTACTTAAAACAAAACATCTCAAAGCCCACCTGGAATTTCCTAGAGTGTGTGTGAGTGATCCAGCTAAGATGTGGGAAAATGTTTATGGTCAGATGAGACTAAAATAGAGCTTTTTGGCCAAAATGCAAAGTGTTGTGTACGGCACAAACCTAACACTGCTTATGTCCCATGTAACACCATCCCTACCTGATCCTGAACCTCAGCCCCTGAACCCCATTGAGAATTGGTTGGTTGAAACTTTGCACAAAAAGACATGAAGTTGTTATTGCAGCAAAAGGTGCTTCCACCAAATATTAATGCGAGGGGACTGAATACTTATACAAGCAGCATATTTAAGTTTTTATTTTTTGATTTAAAATATTTGCTGACATAACTAATTTCTTATAAAAATTCAGTTTGAGCACTAAAATCCAGCAACATTTAAAAAAGGGTACTGTATATATATGATATGATATGATGGTATTCCAACAAATTATATTTGCGTGAGTTATGACTTTGTGACACGCAGTAAAACACATCTACACTACAACAATCTACAGCACAAAGTGATGAATGCAAACATCTGGTTTCTTAGATAAAGCACAGTAAACTAATTACACAAGCTACATGAATATACAAGAAACCTGATGGATAAGATTGTGTTCTAAAATGGAACAGATTTTTGTTTCATCCCCACAGAAAAGTGCACAATAATTCAGAGGAAAATTGTTGTAAACATTTGACAGAGAGAACGATATGTAAGCCACAGAGAATGCAAATAAACCCCAATTTAATAAATCAATATGGAACAAAAACCAGTGTTATATCATGAGTATCGGCATAGCTAGGGGGTGTTGTTAGACACAATATGGAACAGAGTACTACCCAGGACTCCCTGGAAAACAGTTGGCTACCTGTACAGCTGGGGGGACTATACTGGCTAAATTAAATTAATTAATTAATAACATTGGATGGATCACATGTTTAAAATCTCTTTACATTCAAGCAATACATTTGCTTATTCACCTCTTCTTCCAGTATTTGTAGTTGTAACTATTACCTACTTACTTGCTACAAACTCAAGTAATTTCAAGTAAATTAGCTACCATGCTGTTTCTGAAGTCTGGTAGGTAACGTTACCATATTATGCCTTGCTAAGCCCTTTAGAACACTGTCCTTATTTTAAAGCCTTAAAATCCCCAAAACAATATGCAGTCATTAGCTAGGTCACTTATGTTAGCTAGCGCACTAATATTTGTTAGAGCGCTATAGGTGTTAGAGCATTATAGCTACAGCCAAATTGACTGTATCTGGGTCCAGCTAACATTAGCTAGCAAACTACATTGGTTTAACTAGCAAGACTTACTACTTAATCTTATCAAACTAATAATGGTTATGGCTTGTACTAGCTAATAGCAGTTGTGTTATGTAAGGTTCAGGAGCAGCTTGCTTCAGCAATGTGCTAACATTATGTTGCAAATGTGTCAGAAGCCTACCATGAGAAATAAAGGCAGGTAACAGGCAGCTCAAGAGGTAGGCATCTACACTTAAAAACTGGTCTTAGAGATTTGGCATATGGAATCATTTTACTCAAAATAAAATAAAATAGCTCTTTTCCAGTTAGCCTAATAAAATTAGCAATAGCAAGCAAATATAATTCTTAGCTCATAAGGTTTGCTCAAACAAAATGAAGCAGATGTTTAGGCTATCCTATCTATTAATCTGTTGTTTTTCTTAATGATTATGCATAATTTATAAACATGTCCTAGGCCTATATCCATCTGCTATTGCTGTTTTTGAGAGAAGGTTATTACAATGTGGGACTAGCTAACTTATCTTTCCCTGTTGCTAATGCATTAACTTGTTTTCTAACTTACCCCCATCTTGGTGGTTAGCTATCCAGCTTCTATAACTTCTAACTTTTAACAAACAAACTTTGGTTCAGCAAACCTTTTTACACCAACTCCCACTAACTTGGGTTGTGTGATATTTCTAACTTGAAACCATTGAATAGTTTCTAGCAAACATTTTTAACTAGATATGTTTAGCTAAGTTAGTTAGCTAGCTTGTCAGATCTTTTATATACTAAGTTACTAGCCAGACATATTAGAGATATGTAATACAGTACATACAGGGGGTAGACAAAATAATGGAAACAGCACATGAAAAAGGAAAGGTTTGAAGTAACTAAATCACAATTAAAAAGGAGTCAACACCGGTGGCGGATGGTGACCAATATTTTTTGTGAAGCAACAACTCAAGCAACCCCCCGCAACCGAAATCGCCAACCGTCTAGAACCATCAAAACATTCGACGTGTCAGCATGGTGTAACCAAACTAAGGCTGATGTCTGTTTAAAATATTCTGTACTTAATAGAACTATGACAAAACCAGATTGTACAGTGTGATTTAGTCTAAGTAAAATGGTGGTTTACGGAGCCCCAAAACACACAATCACTGTTGCTGTGTACAGTATACATTTGAGGTCCTGCCAGGGCTTGAATCTACATGTAGAGTGACATACAGGTACAAGCACAGTACGAACAAAGTTGGGTAGATCTGTAACTCTCTTTTGCGCCATCACTGTCATAAACTTTGACATTATGTGTACTGGTACCTGCCAAAATAAGGGAAACACTTGAGTAAATGAGGGATACAAAGTCTTTGGTGACGAAGGCTGCTCAACTTGCTGATGTTTCACGAAGGACAGTGGGAAAGGTGATGTTAATCGTCTTTCAGGCCGGGGCCTTTCTGTGCGGAGTTTGCATGTTAGGACATGCGCTCCTTTAAATATAATAGTCGTATTTGTACAAGTTTCAACAAGGCTTTTTTTCACAGTGAATTTTATTCTCTTGTTTTTCTGTGTACTCTACCTACCTAACTAGCTGCCTGGCATTGGGTCTGCAGCTCAAAAATACAACCACACATTCTTTAGCATTGTTCAGTGCTGCTACCTTGCACTATGGTTCCTCCACATTTGTATAGGTCAAAAAAAGCACTGCAATCCCCAAAAAGTGGCTTTGTGACTTACCGAGCCCACTCTCTGCATCATGGTGAATGGTTTAGATAGGTGTCAATCATCATCATGTCGTGAACACGCAAATATCGTGCATAATTCGAAAGACTAGGTGAAGCAGTGCTTCACTGGGTGGGCTTTAAAACATGTCATAAGCCATAATTATCCAATCAAAGATGTATAAATTACTATATTGCGTTACATTGAGTTGAATTAGCTTAGTAAAGCAGAGAAATTTCTGCTTCACTGAAGTACCTTTTAATAAACTGTTTTGCACGATGTGTGTTATGTTTTTTCGTCTGTTTGTTTTTAGGTGAACTACTCCTTCACCTGTTGTCTTATAGAAACCTCTACTGGTCTACACATGTGTTTCATATTAATGGCAGTACTAATTACCAGTATGATTCTGCTCTATAAGATGTTTTCAAATCTGCACTTTAATATGTGAGCTTCTAAAGCAACATGAGAGATCTAACAGATTTTGAACAAGATCAAATATTTTGGCCACAAATGATCAGGAAAGAGGAACAATAGTCGCAAGTCAAGGCTCACTGACAAGGATAGATAGACACTTAACAGGATAGTTGCTAAAATCCACAAAACAACAGCCTCAAAAATGAACACAGAACTGAATCTACACGTCTGTGACACAGTCTCAACAAAAACTATACGCTTTGAGCTTCATAAAGTTGATAACTATGGTAGGGCAGTCATTCAGAAACCACTTGTAACCCAGCCTAATGCACAAAAATGCAAAACCTGGTATACTGAACACGAAACCTGGACTTACTGGAAGAAAGAAATATGGTCTGATGAGTCGTCCTTTAATCTTTTGGTTATTTTTTACATCTAGACAGGTTTATGTTTGGAGAAAGCCAAAGGAAGCATTCAACCCACATTTCTTGCTCCCAACTGTTAAACATGGTGGTGGATCTGTTATTTTATGGGAAGCCATCTTGTGGGAGTCATTTGGTCCGATTATTACTCTGCATGGAAAAATTACGGCCAAGAAACACAAAGCCATTTTAGGCAACCAGATGCGCACTATGGTGCAAACATTGTTTCCTCAAAATGTTCCTATATCCCAAGACAATAATTCCACAATACTCTCTGCTAAACAGATCCAAGAGTGGTTTCATGAACACAAGGCAGAAGTCAAACACTTTCCGTTGTCACCCCAATCACCAGATCTAAACACCATTGAACCTTTATGGGAAGTTCTGGAGCATAGAGTGTGGAGTAGATTTCCACCACCTTTTTCTTTCAAAGAACTGGAGGCTTTCCTTCTTGAAGAATGGTCCAATATCACACTAGAATCAGTTCAAAATGTAAATAACAGCATTCTAAGAAGGAATTAAGCTGTGTGCAAACTAGCTATACCCCCACTTTACCTATTCTGAAAAGGTGCAATATACCAACTGTCACATATGTAAGATATTGTAAAAAATATATACTGTATGAAGAGGAGAAAGATATTCCACAATGCCACAGTATTCATGAAAGTGTAGAACACATGAATCCTGGTCAGAGGCAAAGAGGAGACTGATTGTCTAGAGACAATTTGTAGCAGAGCAGGACGCCAGCTACCACGATAGCCCCCCTACAGGCCTGCCAGGATATGAGCCAGGGGAGGTGCCATAACGAGCATATGGCCAATACTTGGGGGAACAATACTGACTGTTCCAGGGTGCGTCATGGTGGCGCCATCTCTGCATGCCACCATTGCCAGCCACATCGGGAAGGGGGGCGTCAAGCACAGGACACACCCTCCCCCCCCCTTTCATGGTCACAGCAGGGGGAGTTGACCCCTCATCTACATAGCCAATCAATGGTGGTCACCACGGGATACCACGGAGCCGACCAGTGATGGAGCAATACTCATGTAGGGTAGCGGCAACTTTGAAGCTTTGGCTTAAAAAGGTAACCAAAATTATATGAACTCGTCACTGAGCAGAAGGTTGCCTTGCCAACAACAGTGCACGAATTGATGAGTACCAGGACTTTGTTCTAATTATCAATTGAGGAATTGCAGCTTCCTCAAGGCTCGCCTGATCGTCTGATCTCTGAGTCTTCGGGCAGCTCAGCGTGGGTTCCTTTGGAATGACTGTCTCCGCGTGTTCCGGTGGATTTCCCCCAAGCGTGTCTAAATAAATATTGAATCAATGTACGTTGATGCGACCCCCGCTAACATCACTACAAAAGTCTCAGAAATTTTGCTGTTAGGTAACAATTATATAAGAAAATGGGACTCTTGTTTTCTAGTAAATCAATTTTAATTGATTCCTCTAAAAAGCATTGAAAGAAGAGCATTCTTGCAATACAAGAGCATTTTACTGTGTAGAATACACAGGAATATCGAAGACACAATATGAAAGACACTGTCGGGGTTCCCTGCCACACGTAAAGCTGAGGGAAAAACCTGTGCATGTCTGAAATAGGCACCCACCCACTGCTTTCCAATGGCTACAAACCCAATTAACTTTGAGTGCCATTAGATTAATGCTCTCGTAAAAGTGGTGAATCTCCCCTCTCTAAATGCTTGTTAGACAGGATTTCACAGAAATCGGGAGCCTTATCCATCAGTTCTTTGATGAGGACATATTTAATGTTCCCTAAATTGTGATGGTAGGGCAGTTGTTTGGAATGGTTTACAGCTCCACCAATCAAGCACGATCTGCCTGATAAAACCATACCCAGTATACCTCAGTGGAGGATTGTGGTGTAATCCCATAATGCTGTCTGCTTTCTTTACATAAATAGACCCACACCCATCTCTGCTCTGGGTTATTGCAATGCCTTATTGTTTGGCAGTTCAAACTTGTCTTGTCCACTCTCCAATTAGTCCAGAAAGCAGCTGCACTTATTCTAATTAAAAATAGCTGTTATTATATACAAATGATATAATGTGCCGTTATTGAATTCTATTCTACAGAGCGCTGAATGGTCAAGCTCTTCCACACGGAACCTGTGCAAGCTCATTATTCATTTTAAATGATATAGCATTTGCTTCATAACGTGCAGACATCTCGGACTCCTTAATATTTAAATATAGATCCATAAACCCATATATTTAGCCTTTCTCAAGGTTAATGACCTTGGAATAGCAGTGATTTCTCAATTTGTTGCCACATGAATTAGGAACTATATGTTAATAGTTCCTTAATGAAAAGAGACTGCACTAATTGGCTGTTTCTTTAATTAACTTGTACACCAGTGGTGATGTTTTAGAGTTGGCAATAATTAGTTTGCCTCATAGAGATGAGCGGCGGACCCGGGGTGGGGAGGGTAAATAAAAAAAAATAGAGGGTGTAATTGGCTACTAAATTGGGAGAAAAACGGGAAATAATCAGAAACAAATAACATTTTTTTTAAAGAATAAGTCATTTACTGATGAAGGCAGTTGGTTGAGATGTTAGAATCGTTTAGTATAACAAAAAAAGAGTGCTGTCAACGGGGGAAATGGGGAAATCCAACTCCTCAAGAATTTAAGACACGCTGCAAGTTTCTCTTGAGCCGACAGATCTGTGCATGGTGTTTCTTAACAGTAGAGGTTGCTTTAGATATGTTGTTTTTAGCATTTCATTTCAGAAAACATAAGGCATAAGCATTTTTTAAAACATTATTTAAGTTGCGGTAAATGCACAAATGTTCAATGTAATGAGTCTGCTCATTGTAAACAAACCACAGTATCTTAGCAACAATTTTCCGTTTTCATCCGACCTAGCTAGTAAACTCTTGCCAGTATCAAAAGTGATATTTCATTGACAAATTATCACTCTTTTCCCCAGCTTTACCTAAAAATAAAAAAACAGCTACAATAGCAAATATGCCATTAATGTTGCCAGCAAGGTTGTATTTGATCTCATTAAAAACATACAGAAAGCATGTACATCTGTAAAACACAATTCTTAATATTGGTCTGCATAAACTTTCACCAATATATTGGGTGAAATATACAAGCACTGTTCCAAAGCAATGCTACCCATATTTTCCTATATTCATTCAAGTAACTTGTGTTTCTTGTGGCCCTGTGTGTCTTCGTCCAAATATTTACAACAATGTTGCAAGCTAGCCTTGGCCCACCATGTCATAGGAATTCTATCGGCTATGGGTCACTTTCAAAACTGAATATGAACAGATCTGAGCAACAATTCGGAATTGAGAATTAAGGACTGCAGTCTGAACACAGCATTACTGTATCTTTTCATAAGACAGAAACATACTATGTATGCTACATGAGAAGAAAATAGTTATTAGTTTATATTTAATGTAGAACTTTACAATATTTCTTTACATTACCATAAGCACTTCATCACACAGTCTTTCTGCTGACACTTGCTAAGATTGCACACATTAATCACACACATAAAAATAACATTCTATTGAGACCAAGCCAAGATCAAGAAACACAGGGCCATTTTACTTGAATGAATGTAGGACAAAATGGGTAGCATTGCTTTGGAACAATGCTTTTTTTAGTTTGTGTGAAATATATTGGTGAAATGTAGCTTTATAATTTTTTATCAGTAATTTGGTACGCAGATCAATTTTAGGAATTGGGTTTTAGAAATGTACCGAGAGTATATGTGAATAAAGTTTTAGTTTTTTTTAGTAATGTGAGTTCGCTGCCGTAGTCCTGTGACCGGTAGTGACGAAGACAAAGTAACGTCTCCTCCGAGACGGCACTCGCCAGGCCATCGACCGGGCCACTCTTATGTGCAGCGAACATCATGTCGGCTTCCCTCCCCCCTCCCTGGGGTGGACAGCCAATCGAACCCCCGGTCTCCATGGCCTGCCCCTGGCATGGCACTGCTGTTAGAGTGAATTGATATGTCCAGCCAGATGGCCGACTCTGGCGAGACAGCATATCTCTCCCTATGATTTTTGTTACACATTTGTTTATATCTCGACTAAACCCGGTCTCCATGGCCAGTGTCCTGTGCAGAAAAAAACGGAAATGTTGTAACCACTGGACCATGCAAGTTTGGAGGCATGTGCAAATAACATTTTTACACAATTTTGGGTATTTTGAGTTTGTGCACTGGCTGTTGCTGTTAGAGTGAATTGATATGTCTGTCAGGTGTATAAGCTATGGCGAATGTATTAAATTGGTTAATGGAATCTATACATTCCCCGTCACACAGGGAAATCTGTAGATTCTAAAATGATTTGTCTTATTAGTTTTTAAATGTGCGAATAGCGCATATCTCTCCCTATGATTTTTGTTACACATTTGTCTAGGTGTAGCCAAAAATCACAGAAACATCAGGAGAGATATGTGCTCATGTCACACATTTAAAAATGAATAAGACTGATATATAGGCCTAATACTGTTTCCAGATTTTGCACATTCATCATAACATGTACAATACAGTCATAACACAGCACAGATCAGATAACTAAAGCGTTGTTTGTGGTAATGTTACAGATCTGTACTGTGTTGTAGTTGTATTCCGTAGAACGTGAAATCAAATAAACATGCTGTTTTGAAGTGAACATTGTTCTTTTAAACAGTAGACAGTTCTTAGAACAGTTTAAAAGTAATTTCTTCTCCCTTAAAGTCCACTACACGTAACAATGCATGTCGTTAGCTAACTTAGTCAACCTTCATAGGTGGGGAGGGAAAACAGTGAGCAGTAGATAGCTAGCTAACAGTATTCTTATGTCACTTGAAAGCTAGCTAGCTAGCTATGAATCTCCTGAAGCACAGGTAGCAAGGTAGTAAACCAGGCAGTGAGGTAACCACTCAGCTAAGGTTAATGATGGCATATACAACTGGCACTGGGTAGATAAGTTACACTTCAGTAATAAGTGAACTGCCGGAAGCTATAAAACGAACTAGCTGCTTGTTTTAATTAAACTCTTTGCAGCTATGTATACAGCTCTAAGAATGAAGCAGGGCAGACAAGAACGTGTTATTAGTTTAAGAATATGAATTTAATCTGTTTAATCTCATTTCATGTAATATTTGGACAACAAAACATGTTGTAGGGTTTACAGAGAAATTATACATCTGTAAAAATGATATTATTAATATTTTGAATAGTATTAAACAGCAAGCGAGCTGCGTCCCATAGAAAAGCAATATGGCATCTATCCAGTTTGGATGTCCATGTTTTGTTGGCTTAAATGGTACCACATATGCACATCCATATGTCTGCTTCATGGCCTGCAATTGGCAATTATGAACAGAGTTTAGTGTTATTGGTATAAGTAATTCTAAACAGATGATGTTATTGGTTGAAGTTGAAAATGAAGGAGTAAACGAAGAAGAAGCAGAAGAAGATCAAAAGAATTAACCCAAGTTTGTTGCTATCTTGTGTGGCTGTGTAATGTATCAAAATTCTGTGTGTTTACATGAGGTCAGAAGGTACAGAAGTTACTTAAGCTAGTTTATATGCACTGAGAGTCTGTGGGCATAGTAGTTATTTCTGTGGGAGACCCTGAAAAGTGGCAAACTCTCGGTCCTGTATAGGTATGCAGTATGCCCTGCCAACCCGTAACTTGGCGCATGGCATACCTGTCATCCCAATTTCTAATTTCATTCCTGCTGCAAATCACTTGGCAGCCGCTGCAAACATCTCATGTACATAACCGTTTATAGTGCACGCGCCATGATTGAATTCTCACCATGAATATAGGGATACAGGGAGAATTTAGCTTATATGGGCAGTGATGGAAATAGCCATTGTAAGTGTATGGGACTTTAAGATTGCAGTCTTGTTCAATCTGTCTTTTTATAAATGTAGCCAATTTATGCCAACAGGTTTTTTGTGTTTTTTCTTCCTCTAAAGAGCAAATCATGTATGCAATGCCTTACTATATATAATTGTATGGTGTTGCATCAGCATATCTTTATTCACAAACCAATATACCTAAAATATAGCTTTTTAAATTGAATATCATTTTTTTGCTTTTCATATATGATTTATTCTGGTTGCATGAGCCAGTGGTTGAGGTTGAATTAGAATCAAATTAATTCCTTTTCATACTATACATATACATTTGACCTTCCAGAGAAACATATTGCAAGGTGATTAATTGAAACCCAGATTATTTGAAGAATGTTTTAAAATCCCCTAACAAAGGTCTTAAGTTTAAGTTGGAGAAATAACGGAGAAACAATTTCTTCTTTCCAAGAATACGGTTCCTCCAATCTCAATAGTCCTTCTTCCCCTCCCTCCCTCTTTCATTCTGTTGTTTCTTTCCCGCTGTCTCTCTGCCACTGATCTGCTTACAGACATACTCCTAAATACGCACTTAGTTTCCAGTGTTTACATATTTCATTGCACCTCTGTTCCATAATCACGTCATTAGAGCAGAAGTCAAACAGAGAAGGCCAGCACTACGCCACTATTATAAGCATTGCATTCAATCACAGTAAGCATAACATAAACCCTGCTTTAGTTTCTCGGTAATAAGTGATTCTACTTGACCATTTCATGATAGACCACTTAAAATCAAAACTATCATGCTCAATAGAATGTAAAAACAGCATGTTTTTACAGTCACGGCACCACACCCTGTGTCTCCTAGAAATGTCAGCAGGGAGGTTAAAGACCTGAGTTGTGTGAATCTGAACTGAAACTGACTAAAACATGAACTAAAATACGAAGTGGACAAAACTGTGAATCGAGACAGACTGAGAACAGAAAGGTGTACCGCCAGCATACAGTATTGGATTAAGACAGAATTGTTTGCCTCCTGTCCGTGTTGTAAGAGAGGGCCGGCCCACCCATCAGGCAACCCAAGGCAACCATCTAGGGTGTAACATTTTAAGCAGCAGCATCACTGCCCTGGTTGGCTCTAGCACCCCCAACAGTGAAATGAATGTACCCCAAGGGTCAGTAGCCCAGTAGAAACAGTGAGGATGAGGCTGAGGGCAGGGTGATTGAAGTGGAAGCACCCTCTGCTGCCAAAGTTATAAGTCAACTGGATGACCTCGATCTGTTGGGAGAGCAGTCACAGTAGAATTAAGCCTATGGATGCATTGTAATACATTTACAGAAATGAGTGCAGCTTTCCCAAATTAATGAGAGAAAAAAATCACTTGCACTCAACCATGAAACATCACAGACTGTTGGCCATCTCAATTGAGTATGCTGGCACAACAACTCTACTTAAATTACACAGTGCATACTTTCACATTGGCATGAAGCCACATAAAGGTGACTGTTTACTTAATTTTTCATATATGAACATCATGGCCAATGCATCTGTTATCAAATGAGTTTGGGTCGTAGGGTGGAAGTCAGTGGACATTCTGATTGCTGAGCTCCCAGGTCCTTAGTAACGGAGACAAAGGGGTAGCACTTGTCTCTGTTACATTAAAGCATAGAATTCTGCCATTGAAATACCCAAACAGTATAAGAAATGTTTGTTGTGTTTATAATTGATTTTTTTATGATACCACATAATGTCAGGATGCCAGAAAGGCAAATTGTGTTTGCAAAATGATTTGGGCCATGGCTGGTTTGTACCCCACACAGCACTGTTAACGCCAGACAGTAAAGCATTCAATCATGCAGTAATTACAATGAATCCCTCCCAGGTCACTGGGGGGATGGTTAATTAATTGCACACATTTACAGCATGTCTGACAACAGTCTGCCATACCCACTCAACCAACCAGCAGGTGAGGAGAAGCCTAGTATCAGCCATCACTTCACTGTCTTGACACTCCATATTTCTTGAAATAGAGCGCACAGCAAAACACTATTCCACAAGAGGACACATTTATAAATATTCCCAAACTTTTTATACTCTTGGCTTTTTTAATGGTGCCCCTCTCCATCCTTGGCAAATCTCAGTAATAGCATGGTAATAAATTATCTACAAGCCAAAAAGCTGTGCAGAATGAAAGAGTAATGAGCGCTGGCATAGGAGCCATGAGATGCTCTGTCTCTTTCAGCGAGGGCAGCGTTTTTCGGATTGGGTGTCAGTTCCGTGTGACAGCAGCACTCATCATTGGACTGATGCATACATTACCATCTCTCATGCCTCTCTCAAAACACCAATTTATCTTCTTCCCACATCAAGAAGGGACAGAAGTTCACTGCCAACATTGGGGGTCCCCCAAATGAAAACAATCCCTGAAAAGCACGCCACGGAAGGGCATACTGCGCTACCCTCGCTGCAAAACTGAGAAGAGCATCTGTTCTCCACGCTGGAGAGCCGGATAAAAGGGCGATTCACTAAAACAAATCTGTGAAGTGTTTTGATTACAAAGCTGGAGCTAAATTTCAGCAAGGTACTAGATTACCCCCCCCTACACACACACCACACACATACACACACACACACCCATCCACCCATATTTAAGGGCTTGAATACACAACAGGCTCTCCCATTAAAGAATCCAGCTGGGTGACAAACAGGGTCATTATGCTCTAATATCTCCACAGGGTGAGAAATCTACGCAAATGGGCAGGGGAGAGTGGAGGTGCAGCTCAGCTTATTTAAGGCCTCTCTACCCCTGAGAAAGGGCTCACAGACTTAGAGAGCAGGCACAGGCTCAGGTCCAAGCTGTTAGTCCCTGTTATTTCACTCTGAGACATAAACATATGGTGCTTTATAGTGACGCAGATAGAGAGTGAACAGAAAAGTAAATGGCAGCTGACACATTAGATAATGCAAAAGCCTCTGCAGTTTAAAATATTCCCTAAACTGCCTGCCTCATTTTAATAAATACCTTGTAGGTTTGAGACGCATTAAAAATTCATCTCCATGTGTCACTGAAAATTAAGTACCGTTGCCATGTTGCACAAACATAGCAATAGTCTGTAGGCCACTACGCTGTGCTAACAGGCACATGCTAACCCCTCTTAGGGATATTTTCTCATCCAGTAATTAAGTCAAGTTAAGCAAGAAAAAATCCCAGTCAATCAGATATGGACCTTTGGTCAAAACCAATCATATTTCTTATTTCTCAATTCCCAAAAGCCAACATCCACAATTTAAAGGAAAGTGTACCTGACGGTGGGTCTTATAGCATCTTGGAAAAATGATCTGTGAAAATGTTCTTCAAAATTGTTCCTGTGAGCATTGTGTGATACTCAAGGGAATTATATATATATATTAGAGAGAGAGAACGAGGGGACCAGAGACCTTTAGAGAGAAAAATAAATACTGCTGTTAACTTATTCCTAAGGATGTATCAACAATGAGAGGTGGAGACTTGGTTACACTATACAGGGCTTCAGGACTGTACAACCATACATCCTGCCCCCCCTTAATGCCAGTGTCCACTGGAGCATAACAGTAAACCTGTGCTTGTCCTCTCATTCACCATTCCCCTCAGTCTTATTTTACACTGGCATGGCTCTTTACATTTTACACAGAGAGAGAGACAGAGAGGGAGTAAAACCCAAGACACACATAAAGGCATTAGCCTGTCCTTTTCAATGTGATTGTCTGACCAAGACTGAGGTGTATTACATTCACAAACACTATGAATTATTGACGAGTGCATGGCGGTATTATTTTGTGTGGGTTTATTTATGTTTTGCAGGCCCAACCTCTATATGCCCTGAGGAAGGCTATCCTGACAGCCACTTCATATATAACTGAGGACCAACCTTTGAGTGCTGTGGAATGATACTGAGAGTATTAATGCCCTAGGGGTCCTTTATTACTAAAGTGGGTACACTTGTAAAATCTTTAAAACATAAAGGACTGTACTGAATGGTGTATATGGTGTGCAGCTTGTGACATACAGCTGATGGAAGCCTAAAGAGTATTGGTTTGTGTGATCATCTTAATCTAATACATATTGAAGCAAGGACCAGGAATCAACAGGAATCTCAGAGCTCTCATTAGAGCACTTCATTGTTTTGTAATTTAAGGATCAACTAAATTCATTAGAAGGTCTAATGGACCTTAGGGTCTAATAAAAACAGCTGACCTTTAAAACATGGATCCGATTTCAGCAAGGGACAATCCTATCGTTTTTATCAGGAAAAGCTAAACAAAATAATTATTGGGTCTCTATTACAGGTAGGTGCGTGTTGAACCACAATGTCCAACAATTCTACAAAACATCCGGCCATGTATGAATTTATGAATGGCACTTTGGGTAAGGTCAGAGTTTATAAACAACCAGAATATGTTCAGGCAACCTTAAATTACAAACAAACTTACTTTCTGTATGCATATACTGTACTGTATTTCACATTTCAGAGCAGAACTGAGATTGTAGATCCCAATTCAGTGCTGCTACCATAAAAGAAAGTTGTACTTCACTGTATTTGGATTCAGGAAGGAGAGGTAACACAACAGGGAGGCTCCTTGCCTGTATTGTTTGTAAGATGGTCCCATTTCCGACTAAATCCACCCCTTCCTGGCTTCATTGTTTTTGTTTATCTTACCTCTACTTGTGCGATAGGCCAACAAAAGGCAGAACTAACAACAGCTCTGCATGGGCTCTTGAAAAATCTTCTGTGTCCTTCCAAATGATGTAGGGGCAAACTTGACTGGGAGAACAGGATTTGAGGTGATTCAATTTCCCCCACAGCTGCAAAGACCAGGGCAGGGGGGTTAAAAGCCAAGGACACCAAAAGCACACCTGGAATCCAGAGGCCAGTGTTAGTTTGTTTGTTTGCTACTCATATCTCGAAGACGAACAGTGGTGGTGTCGGGCGAATGATTTGGAAAAGTCTGCATGCTGGCCTGTAATCTGTTACAATGACATTCCAGAAGATCAAAAACAATGAGCTGCAGACAGCCTAATAAATTGCGAGCTTACACTGCAGTATCACTTGAACTATGATTCATTATTCTTGCTCGAATGAAACAGCCATTAGAGGTGGCTCTTTCCTAGCCAAGCTTTGAGCTTAGTTTTTTTTGGTTGTTTGTTTTTACAACTAATCAAATATACATGAAAATTACATGTTTTTAAAAAGCTTCATCATAGCTATGTTTATATTTTAGAAGTCCAACCTGATGTATTATTGATATGCATTTTTAATTTATGAAGACAGATCTCAAAAGTAGAATCTAGCGGCTTTCTTCAAAATCAATGGAAATACACACTGCAGCCTTCAATTATATACAGTGCTGTGTATATATTTAAATTAAGAGTTTTCTGAAGTACTTGCTGCTACTTGTGTTTCTCCTCCTCTTGAAGGCTCAATTTGTGCCCTAGCACCAGATAAATATTCCAGTAGTAGACCTATTACAACATTAAAAATCATTTCAAATTGAATGATTACTTTTTAGATTTTGTGACATTACAAAAAACCATTTAAAATCAACAAAAAACAATCATACGAAATAATATTAAATACAAATACAAACATCAAAATACCTGACAGTATTGGACACTGAATACAAGAGAAAAGCAGTTCCCAAAATTCTAAAACATAAATTGTACCATTTGTGTGTTTGCTTGCCTTCAAGATGCTGTCATCAAAATGCACTGTGAAGTCTGTATTACATGAGTCCATTATTTGACAGCCTTCCAATAATTTCTAAATAATTCAGTGACTCATCTGAGCAAGAGATCACTTAGAGGGAAGATGTCTTCGCATATTAAGTCCTGGAATTTGAGAGCCAGAAATGCGACAGCCTGTCGCTTACAGTAGAGAGGGAGTTTGGAAACAGTAGAGGTGTGGGAAAAAGACAGATTTAGGCTGGGGAAAAAGAGGCGGACTATGCTGGAGAGAGTGCATATGGGTGGGAGGGAGTGTCTGCACATCGGTTGTCTTTTCCTTCCGACCTCTGTCACGTGTGTTTCCAGGAGCCATGTGAGGTTGGGTCCAGCGAGGAACAGCTGTGCTGAGGTTCTGAAGTTAATGCTCGTCCTGCCCTCCCCTCGAGGGGGTTCACAATACCAATCTGGACATGAGACACATCTGTAAGATCAATCATTCATTGAGCTCGGGGAGAGTGCTCGCCGGGGGGGACAGAGGGACAGCGTTAATTAACCAAGAGAGAGTCACACCATGGGGGCTTTGTGTTTTTTGGGATGAGTCCACTCAAGAATTCAGCAGCGTCTTTCCACCGATAAATATATCATTATCTTCATTTCAGAGGTGACAGATTGAGTAAACTCAATTGAATATCTCATGCCTCAGGAACATGGGATAATTAGACTGGGGATGCTTTGCCTGCAGCTACTTCTGAGAGCACCTTTCCCCACCCTGGACAGTGCTCGGCTAGAGAGGGAAAGGGGTGGGGTGGTGGGAACAACACATCAAGAATAGCTCTGAACTCAAGAGCGCCAGCTTAATGCAATTCCGTTCTGCTTGCCTGTGGACACTGGATTAAGTAGGTTCTTACTTATTCAGGGCTGACAGATAGGAAGCAAACACCTGCCTTGCTTCTCTCTCCCTTTAATCCAGATCTGTTGTTTTCTCAAGACACCCTGTCTACGAGGATGAGTGCAGGAAGGGAGGAACAGGCGAGGCTGAGCCCTGAGAGAGACACAAGATAACAACCAGAGCGGAGAAGGGGGGGGGAGGGGATCTTGAGAAAGAGCCAAGCGCCAAACGCCATTAAAGCCATGAGCTGCTAGCCCCCACCCCCCGAATGCCACCGCATCACATAATGTCCTGATGGCGTCTCATTATTCCGCCGAACCGAAGAGATTACTCTGCTCCTAATGAGGAGAGGCCCCCGAGTGTCTGTCCCACAGCAGCCTGTGGGAGAAGAGGAAGGGCTTCCTGTCTGCCCTTCTGGAGTCTCATCACTCATCCTCAGCTGGTCTCTGAGAGGCACCTGCAACACAAACACAAACAGAAAGAAAGCAGGGAAATAAGAGAGAGAGAGAAGAGGAGAGACAGCCATGAGAACCATGAGCAGCTGGGCAGTGGTTTTTTTGTTTTGTTTTGTTTTGTTAGTTTTTTTAAACCCCTGCTACAAAGCCCACTTTTTCAGTCACTCCCCATTTTTTGGTGCATTTGGTTATGAGAGGCCTGTCAGCATATTTTACTAAGCAGGGTTTTGCTGAGAGTGACACCAGCTTTATGTTACCATAAATTGCTAACCCTTGCACCAATCTCCATGGGAGAGGGATCAATACCTACTGCACCGGAGGACGAAAGTGCTGATGAAGTGAAACAATACACGCTAATTAGCAAAGCGGGGTCTAACGATGACAGTGCTAATATGTTTTGATTTATTGAAAGCCTCCTTAGATCACTTTCTCTTGCTTATTTTAAAAATAAATAATTTGCGCCACCGTTAACACACAAAGCAGCTGTATCTTAATAAAAAGTAATAAGAAATCCCACTTGCTGACAAATCACTTATAGTGGCAATTTACTTTCCATTACACGATTTCCAAAGCTGCAGTAAATATTGTTTATGACACAAACAAATGCGCGGGGGAAGTGGTGCTGGTGAATAGCTCATTAACAGGGAACGTGGTCGCATTTGCATTTTGAGTGCTTAAGGTGGATTAAGGGTTGGAACAAGATGGCATAGGCATCCTCCTTCAAGGCAGCCATGGTCCGAGGCAGACAGAGGACACTTTTGCGTACAGCGGCCGTTGCTGCATGTTAATAGAGATGGACTGCACTGTGACATCGATGCACAGATACTCAGCTGCCCAGCTCCTTTTAGAGTTGTTGAAACACTATCCCGGAAGATCTTTATGTAGAATCATGGCAAAGTCCTACAATTTGCAGATATCCTCAGTAACATCATAAAAGCTTCTAACCCTCTGCATGCATTGGTGTTTTACCACTCAGACTCCCTGTGACAAATCCTTCAGCAGAATTTCCTCAGCTGTGGGGAAAAGTAATTAGATTGGACTTGTGTTATTTAATAGAATGATCCACAGCTTTCCTGCATGCATTCACCTTAGCAAGAAAAAACGGGTGCAATCTTGAGGTGCATAAGGAGGGGGAAAAAAGCCTTGAGACATATCCCTTCATCTTTTACAACATGAAAGTGTCCTATTAATAACCACTCTACAGCTGCACACCACAGGAACAAAAGAGTGTTTGAATCCCCGTCGGCTCCATCCAATCCAGGTTTGACAAATTAGACACACTAATTCAAAGCCGACGATCCCTTATCGCCATCCATCAAGAAGCAGAGACTCCATCGTCTGTCTGCCTTGAAGGCACACCAGGTACATCTGCATGCATCTGCTCACGTTTTTTCCCTTCCGTGCGTTTGCACCAAATGGTGGGTTAACCACAGGTGACACAAGAGATGCATTTATGGAGTTTGTTTAAATGTTGAGCGCATTTCTGTGCGGGCTGATGTCATATCGGTCGTTAGCATTGTTAGCATCGGTTGACGCATTGTGGAGACGCCGGAGGTTATTTTCCACACTCGCTCTGTCACTGATGATCTTATTAAACTGCTGCCCGAGGAATGCGCAGCTACTATGGTAACACATCCTCACATCATGTCCAGGGGTCTGTAACAGACCTCACCTTATGTAACAGTTCCAATCCTACACCACTGTAGGGTTTTTCAGTGGCTTCCAAACAGATCCCATTGTCCCTCAAATCATAAATAGGATGATATGAGAAAAGGACCTACCATCACCTCATGTAGATGGTGTAGTTTTACAAACATATGACTTAACTGTGTTATAAGTGACAGTGACAGCCAACCAGAGATGGTGCCATTAGTTAGTAGCAATGAATGGGCAGATTGGGATGTGACTTCATTTTGCCCAGCACCTGCAATTGCACCCTAACGCATGCTGGGAAGGTCACATTTGCAAATGCACTGCACTTTGAACAAGGCTTGTGTCAATAACCTGTAGATCAGCCCATGAAAAATGTATGTATAGGGGGACTGGATTGCTACTCTTTTTCTCAACAAAGGTACTCTAATGTGGAGGGGGATTGGGCCACAGCCTCAGAGGCTTGCTTGGGGAGCCAGGTCGAAAATCGACCTCCCAGGTAGGTCAAGCCCTGCCATTCAGCCCCCCAGAACACAAAGAAGAAGGCCTTCACAGTCACTTATCCTCTGCAAGGCCCCAGAATCAGGGTGAGTGACACACCCACATTTACAATCAGCCCACCACACTCAGAGGAAGCACACCACAGCACCCTGTCCATTCCAAAGGAAGGAACTGTGTTGCCATAGCACTACCCTGGAGCTCATTAAAAGTAGCCTGCTCCATCCCACTTCTACTACCACTTTTATTCTCCTCTCGGCAATAAAATTTTAGAGGGGATCACAGTGGTGAGTGCTTAAACTGAGCATTAACAATGAGAATCAAAATGAATCTCTGGGGACAGGAGAAAGAAGGCCGATCAATGCCACAGGATTGCCTGTCCACAGTTTTGAAGTCAGTAACCCCAACACAGCAAAGCTGATCAGCAGAGCACATTCATCAAGTCTCCTGATTTAAGGTTTCAAGGCTGGTGTGGCTGTAATTGAACATTCAGACAAAAAAGTTAATTCAGTTTTTTTCCCGCCAATTAGAGAGTGGACACTTGTAATGGACCCCTCCCAGCACTCACACAAACAGCCGTCGGAAGCGAGATAGCTTTGGAGACACGGAGCTCGAGCCATGGAGCTTGAGACACCCCACCCAAACTATTGAAAACATTATACGAATGTAAGTATTGCAGTGGAAACTTGATATGACCTTTACTTTTAGATATCAAAGCACATCATTTCTCCTGCTTCAAAGACAGCAACTGCACCATTCTTATGTAATTCTTTATGTAATCTTAAAAGCCATTCTTACTGTTTACAGGGACTTGAAAACCCCCTAAACCTCTTCAAAGCTAGCTTCAGAACCGTACGGGTGATGGATATGCGGCAACTTAATATATTCTGTGGGACACATGGCTAAGGCTCACAGAAAAAGGCCATGAGGGTCAGAAAACAGACACATTTTTTTAAGAGAATAATTGTGGTTACATATCTGATCCATCATATATTATTCATCAGGTGACTGAGAACAAAAGGAATATACATTTAGTTAAACTTTCACCTCTGGGGGAAATGATCAAAATGGTTGCCATTCTACAATTCTATCATCTGATGAATTTCTAGCTGATGAACAACAGAATCCTATTATTTGAATTTGTGTGCTTCCACAGGCATGCTGACCTCTCCAATATCATTGCTTCCTTGTCACGTTCCAGAGGCCTTTATATTCAATAAGGCCAGAGGAGGAGAAATGGACAATGAGAAAAATAAAAACCTTGATTTCATAAAAGATTTAACCTTATGATAGGCGATGATGGGGGGGGGGGGTGAGAAAAATTATATTAACTCATAATTCCCCTCCGCCCTAGGCAATATTAATATAGCCTTAATACAATCAACCATAAATAAATGATGGCCTTATGGTTTAATAAGGCACCTGCCATCCCCCCACAGTATTAGCATCAGGTTTGACAGAACAATATGTCTTCATGAAGGGAGGAATCATTCTCACAAAAGCCCGACATTGGATTTTCTGGGGGGTTTTAGGGACAATTCTTACAGTCTCCAATAATTTCAGATACTAATCGTGAGATTATGTGAGAGGGGGCAAAGAGCAAGGTCAGGAGGCTCAGGATAGCTCAGGATAGAAGGAGCCAGCAAAGCCCTCAACCAATGGCCGATAAAATCGAAGGCCTCTTTTTATTAAAAGATTCTCAGTAAGCGCTTCCCATTAACATTTACAGCATGTTGACGGTTATAGCTCCCCAAAGAGGAACAGATGCATTCTGATGCACGGCTAAATCAGGGGTACTCTGAGAAGCTCATCCCCTCATCATTTTCCTTCCCCTTCAGTCTGTGTGCTTTTACCATCCGTCCACCAACTGAAACATAACATTTCATGCCCGTAATATTTTTAGCCACAATATTCAAACTGACGAGCACACATTGAACTGGCACCGGTACAAAGGCACTCAATGAAGGTTTCAGTCTGACATTTTGCTCCCAAATTGCAAAGGCAATTTACCAGTCCCATTTGTTTCTAATGCTCTTTTTTTTTTTTTTTTACCCTCTTTCAGGATGCCATCAACCAGCTCTTTCACACTTGAAAGTGCCAATCCAACCATAACCCTAATCGGTTTTAGTTTGCATCAGATGTTCATTGCGGTCATTATCTTTGTGTTTAGGCGACAATTGGATCTCGGTCATTCCTGTCAGACTCGGGGCAGAGAGCCATAAAGCTCCGGCAGGATTTGTAATGTGCCTGACACTGATTTGCTTAGATAATGTATTGCATCATCAGTGTATAAACTGAGCAACAATTCTATCTGTGTATTCCGGGGGTGACATCATTATAGAACAACGCACATCATTTATTTCATTGCACTGTTGACAACTATTTAGCCATAATGGCATCCAGTGCTGTATGCATGTGAAGGGTGGGGGGTGGACCTTTCAGGAAGCAGGGCAATAAGGCTTATTGTGTACATAATTTAGTGTTTCATCACAGATGAATGCAGTACTTCTGACATTTTGGCCTTGTGCAGACACACCAGAATGTAATGTCAGTAATGAGTCAAAAATAAGACAAATATCAGCCATTTGGCCTGCCTGTGGAATTACATGACCAGGACCAGCCAGCCTTCTGTGACAATCTGGTATGAATGATGTTACTATGTCATCTACTCCAAATGAGGGACTGCTTTTTGTTTCTGACTTCTCATTCTCCTCATTATTATTATTATTATTATTGTTATTTTTCAGGCGATATTAGCATGCAGTCATGCCCCTTGGAACAAAAGCAAAAAAGCATGGACGAATTTACTTTCAGAGGCATTAGAAGCCACGATGTTTTGTGTGAAAATGTGCATGCTCATGATTTAAGTAAGTAATAATGCAACTAAATTAACAATGTAAGTATGCGTGCTGATAACAAAATTTGCTTTAGAGGCTGCAATAGTTCACAGATTTGAAAAGAAATCATCACTATACAATTGTAATGACTTGCTCAGTGTTTTATTTGAGTGCAGACCTAACAACCAGCCATATCCATAGTCCTTGTGTCTTGTATTTGCAAACAAACATCTGTTCCTGAAGATGAAAGTTGTGTATGTACCCCAGGGGGTATTTCACAAAGCAGGATTACTTTCCTAAATAGTTTGAATTCAGTGAAATTCAATTGGATGAAATCCTCAGTTTTTTCAAAATATTTATGAAAGTTAACTCCTTGAAACCTATTTTGTGAAATACCCCCCAGGTACTTTGCCACATTTGTTATGACTCTTTTGGAGGTACACACAATCTGCAGATACAGTACATAGTGTGCATATGGCTTCTGTATACATGTTCATTGAGTGATGAGGGGGGATCAATGGAACATGGGTACAGTCAATTGAACCATTAATTTGGGAAACAACAGCAATAGTGTCAAATCCATGTTTTAACTTGCCACACGTGCCTTAACCTCCAATGTGCAAAAGTTCAATAGGATGCAGATACTTAGCATACTTGATTAACCTATTACTGTGCAGTTTCAATCCAGATCCCCAAATTCATATAGATTAAGATTAACCTACAAAAAGCAGCACAATGCTATGCTATGTTTTGTAAAGATTTACATTATTGTAAGATATTGAACCCTCCACAACATAAATATTTGGTGATTCAAAATGATGTTCCTAAATAAACTACATACTTCTTATGAGTCTTAGGGTATACACAGAGGCGTGGCGTGGAGGGTGCCACCGGTGCAGTTGCACCGGGCGCAAAATTCCGAGGGGCGCAACATTTTGGTCTAAAACTGTGGGGGAGCGGTCCCCAACCTTTTTTGCAGCACGGACCGGTTTCATGCACCGGGTGTAAAATTCCGAGGGGCAAAATGTTCTTGCATTCAACCAGTCCGTGGAGCAAAAAAGGTTGGGGACCGCTGCCCTAACCGGTGGAAGGGAGTGCTAACGGTTCACAGATTACCGTTACGTGCCTTGCCCCGGGTGCTGGCAACCCACGCTACGCCACTGGGTATACATTATGTAAAAGTGGTCACAAAACATTGAACACTCCATGTGCACTGTCAGGCGGTTGATTACCTTTTACAATGCAAGACCACAGGAGTACAAAGTCAAAACACAAATCACATTCAGACTTATAACAGGTTACAGTTACAGGACAGTGTCGTTGATGAGAGTAGTTGGAAGGATTTGCTTGTGTTGTGCTCACAGGTCTCAATCAAACCCTTACTCCTGTCTGTAAGTAGGCTCTAAACAAATAATTGCAATCTCATAGCTTCAGGCAATTGCAAGCTCACTTCATAAAATCAGAAGCGCAAGAGGAAGCTTTCCTATAGAAAAGCCCACGTCCTCGCAGCTGCACTTGATGGACACAACTTGCAGAAGACAACAGCACAAAACACCACAAAGACTCATGGCAGCCAATGTGACAAATACACAGCTGTGAGCACACCACCTGACTGGCAGGTTCACGCTTGCACCACGCCATGAGTGAAAGCAACACGGATTGAGTGTCAAGATGATGAGCTTGCGATGTCTGGGCAACAAACGCATACAGCATTCATCCCACAGCTATCTGCATCCCATGCACTCCATTAGGAAAGGTTGATACACTCAACTGATCGGGCATATAACCGCCCCCCGCCCACACCCACCCATCCACCACACACACACACAGACTCACAAAATCAATAATCATAGTTTCTTGTGTCTGGTGATGGATATGACTTTTGATCTTCCCCCTGCGCTGTAGTGGCTCCGCTGGCCCAACATACAAATGAGCAGCGGGCCGCCAGCGGGGCTCAGCCGGGCCAACGCCACTGGCTCTGGCAGCCTGCTTTGACTGCTGATCACAGCACCAGCTCCTCGTTAGGTTCAGGTGCAGGCACTGGCGCTCACTGAAGCCCAGCATCCCGGCTTCAAAGGACCACCTTGAGCCAGCAGAATCAACTGAGCGGAGCCGCATTCCGGCAATTTCCCGATACAGAAATAAATAACCGCACAAGAATGGAAAACACAGAAGCCATTTATTAAGCAGCGGTACCTTAAAACAATCCAGCAGGCGCAAGATGGAAAAAAAATAAACCTCCACGGTCCTGCTCTGCTTTTTGCTCTTTTGGTTTTGGGTAATGGGCACGTTCATCTGCCTGCACATCTATATTAAAATCAAGCCCAGGCACTGGGTTTGTTTTGATTGGAATCAACAGCAAACACCGTTCCCCCTGTCTTGGAGCTACGGAGTTGCTCTCCATTTGTTTGTTTTCCCTGATAACACAGGCCGACACTCAGGAAGAAAAAAGGCCCCCGGTCACATATGCAGTATCATAAAAAAAAAAAAAAAAAATAAAACAATTATTCTCCACACTTTCCGATTTTCTTTGTTGAAAAAGTGAAGGGGGATTGCCATGGGCCTTGAGGGACGTCACAAAGCCTTTGGCGAGGTTGGCATGCACGTGGTGCATCAGGGCAGCTCTGCCTTAATAGAACTACACATCCCTCATCGTGCATCAGTAACTGTCTCACAGGGTTTGGATCACCATCAGTTTCAAAATCATCAGCCAAAATGACCTGAAGAATCTGCCCTGACAGAGGAACTGCAGAGAAAGAAATCAAAATGTCTCCTTCCCGGAGAAAGAAGCCGATTCAGGTGACAGTTGTCAGTTGCAGTTCCATCGTACACAGTTGGGCTGGGTGAGGGCTGGAGGCAGGGCGAGTCTTCGTAGGGACATGGAAAGAAGAGGTGCTGTCATGGTGGAGGAATGAAGAGAGACGGAAAAGGGAGGGTGGAGGACACAGAAAGCCCAGGAGTAGAGAGGGAAGATGAGGTACTAACAGAAATCTGCGATAAGGCCTCCATGAACGGAGAAATGATGTGGGAGGTACGGGAATTCCAGTTACTGACACATGAAAGGAGTTACACACTGGAAGGCAGCCACGTGCCACGCGCCCGCTAGCACATCCCCGCTTCCTGATGATGCGCCTCCATCATCAGTTCCCAGTAAATGTAAACCCCACAGATCTCACATCCCGTTCGTTTCCCTGCTTTTTACCCCAATCACATTTCTCTTTTTTAACCTGCCAGTCATTCTATTCTCAGTTCGGAAACTCTTCACCAATGTCCAAACCGTGAGGAGTTACTAAACCCAGAGGACAGCACTTCAGTGACTATGAGGCCTGTGTCATCTATACATACACGCACACACAAACACATCGTCAATCCTCCCACTGCACAGACAAGATTACAGCATAGGCAAAGGCAAACACACATGCGCGGGGTGCTATAGGCACCCCGAGGGATGCCTTTTATAGCTCTCTACTCCTGTCCCTTAAACATATTCTTCACCTCACTGTAACAGTGTACTATATAGACATTTCCAGACTCCAGAAAGAATTGCATCCATTGGCTCCTTAACAAAAAATGTAGGAGCCAAATGTAATTTTGGGGTATCTAAATCTTATACAAATGGCAAACGCAGAATCAATTTAAACAAATGATGCACTTTTGCCTAGCTCATTCTTCACACCAGAGAATTGTATGCAATTACCTCAATCTTCCAGATTAACACTGTTAGAGAACTTTATAGCTTGAAGTAAAAACGGGAGAAACGGTAATACTATAAATGCATATATTCAAAACTCTTATGAAGCACTTTTAAAATGGTCACAAATATGTTCTTTAAAATGCTGACATTACTGAAACATTAAAAGACAAAATATTAACTTAAAAAATCTGCTCCATAAAAGTGGCAGGAAAAAGTCTCACCTTTGTCTCACACTAAACATGTGTGCAGTGTATGCCATACCACCAGAGACTGAAGCTACTTTTAATATGGTAGGGCCCACATTTTTAGTGAGGTGAAATTGCAGATCTTTTTATATTTAATTTTTTATCATTCCTCATGGTCAGAATTTTAAACTCAAGAAATGTAAACACCTGGACAGTTGACTGGTCAACTATGCATGGACCAGTGATAATGCATTATTTTAATAATAATCCATAATAATCCATCCACACAGGTGATAATGTAGGCTTTGTTAATAGGGGGAGAGGGTTATGCTACTCTAAATTAATATGCAGGCTTCTAACCCAATTTCTACTGGACCTTTTGTAATTGACCCAGTTGTGCATTCATTAAGCAGCTACAACTACAATTGTAGCTACAACTTCCTCCAATGTTCTGGAATATATTTTACAATAAACGATGATCAACTGGTGACCAAAACATATTCCTGTCATGTTTGTTGACCATTTTAGTGTTACACTGGGATCCTTCAGTGTATATGCTGTGGGTTACAGCAAAGCCCACAGAATCACCTCTCCCATGAATGGAGGCTGGGCAACAATGCCCAGCATCCACTCCAGCAGATACAATCATTAGAAATGATTATATCTGCTGCCCAAATATCTCCATACCCACACTGGCTACTATTGATTCTCTTTAACTATTGCACATTAGACACCACACCTCTCTACATACTCAATGAATAGTGCATAATAGATTTAGTTCTACAGGTATGGAGGAGACTGAAGAGGACTTTGTCATAGTTTCATGAGCAGTCGCTGGTATTTATTCAGCCAAGGAGAACGGTACAGGACAATAATACACTGAACAACAGGTACTCTGCCAACCATCTTTTAAAGCCTGGGTGGCACAAAGAAATGAAGACATTTCAGATTCCACCAGTGCTGCCTTGGCAAGACCCGTCTGACCAGTGCACAAAGAGAATGGAAGAGAGATAGAGAGGGAGAGTATAAGATTAGAGGCTGGAGGGGATGAATGGTTCCTTTGTGCACTGTGCACCTGCGAGGTAAAGACTTAAGGCCATGATGGAAACCCAGGGAAGAACTCTCAATTTTTTTAAATGAAGAAACTGAAGACCGTCTCTCTCTCTCTCTCTATACCAAACTCTCCACAGACAGAGGTGAAAGGAGAAAAGAATAAGAGCAGCTTAAAAATGCAAGCCAGGGCAAGCAGCAGGTAAGATGAGGAATGGTCCTTTAAGGACCATTCCTGTGGGGAATGTCGGAGGTCACTGCAGGTAGGATCTGGCTGGGGCTGACAGGAAGGTCATGTGAACGGAGTGAACATGAGGGAGTGAGAGCATGAGAGAGAGAGCGAGACCAGCCAGCTCTGTGGAGTGGCAAACAACACTCTTTTAGAGGAGGAAATGAACCACTACTGATTTTCAGCCCCCTGGTGGTGTCAGTTGGTGTCAAGTCTGACATAGTCTCCCTGGACTCCAATCTGGAACGTTGGCTGATGATCTTTGGTACCCTGTGATGCACTGGTCTAAGTTCAAGTGAAGCTGAAGGAATGAGTAGAGTATTCCTAGTGGATTTCTGCAGGTAACGTCAGCAGCCATATCCTCAATAACAAGGAGTACAGAACTAATAAAGACTCCCCATCAATCCCAACTTTTATGAGGCAGCGAGATGAACTCGCTTACTTTTTAAAAAGTCTTGCCAGAGCTCAAAGGCTCCATACTGCCACAAGCTGATAATCCGCGGTTGCAGCAGGGGTCGTGCTTGTGGCATTTAACTGGACACACTGCATGCATATAAAGTCCAGAGTCCTGTGACTTTCCGTTGCCGCCTCTTTGCCAGTGTCAGGCTCAAGGTCTTCCCACAAGTGCTAAATTAGATTGTTAAAAAGGCTCCCTTACTCCAGCCTTGAGGAATCAATTACTATTGATTTTGTTATAAAGTTCTCCCTGGCCTCTCTCTGGCTGTGTCAAAAGAGGGGACAGAGCAGATAAAAACCACAGGTAAATGACTTACCCTGTCTCCCCGTTTTACTGTGGGACCAAAAATTATCGAGTGCATAGTAGAAGAAAATCGCTGCCGCCTGTTTCAGGGACAGAGAAGGGTATGACAACAGTCCCGCTTGGAATGGTGTCAAACCAGTTTGATCAAGGTGCGCTGATAAGAGGCTTTTCCCTTCTGAGACACAATGAGCAGCTCCATGCATCGGGAGGAAGTCATCTGTGCTGGTAGTGGAAGATCAGTCAGGATTACATTACTGTAGGCAGAAAGGGGGATTAGCAATATTCCCAACGGAAATATTTCCCCTATGCGTTGGCATGTGCACAGCTTTTCATAAAATAATTTTGGCTTCTATTTTGATCAAATCCTTCTTTTCTTTTTTTTTTTTTCCTCCTTCTCTCCCTCTCTCTCTTCTTCCCACTTAGGTGACTTTGGCTGTGTAATGTGCAAGGCAGTGCTGAAAACATTGCTTACCACACTGCGACTTTGTTTGTCTGTAATTTATGAATACAATTTCAGTCCGTTTCACCCCTGTAAATAAGCTTTGCTTTTCCCAGCATGCATTTTCCTTCACAGATGGGATTTAAAAACTTGCAGCCACAAGAACTGTTAGAATTTGATTAATCTCAACCCTGAAAACTTAACAGAGCATGTTCAATTTGCTTACAATTCAATTAAAGGCTCGAGGCTCACTAAATTAAACCAGACTCGAGCAAAAAAAAAACTGAATACATTTTTTCCAACTTCTCCTGTAAACAGTAAGCAAGAATCCACAAAGCCTGGTTTTACAAACATGGGTTTCCACAATCACACCCACACACACACACACACGCACACACGCGGTCTGACAGAGCACCTCCGGTATGTGAATTTCCTCTATTGGAACCAGTAGAGCTAAATGGGCCTGTGCTTGTTCAGTGGACCCAATCACCCATATTACATACATAACATTACCAAAATCTGTTGTATCGAACTGGAGCCCCACCCAGTGGTAAAATGGTAAACTTCACACAAGTGTCCTTTCACCTTAAACATTGAACTCAGTCTAATCAAACTATCGTTTACACCTCATGAGAGGAAATATTCTGTTGCAAACTAGCACTTGCATATACATTTAAAAGTAGACAATATTGAAAAAAATAATGCGTGTCCATACTTTCAGCAATATTCATCAAACGCACCTTGAAACAATTTACCGTGTCATGCAGCATATAATTGGATAATACCTCCCCCTGGTGGCAGACTTTAAGAACAGCTACCAAGCTTGATAACAGTGGTGTCATTTAGCTTCTCTGCCTCCCCATCAATGTCTGCCTTGATCCGCTCAAGGCTGCAGCTGAAATCAGACTGGCACTTCCATTAGAAACCCCTGCCTCAGCGTGTGGATTGCAGATATGGAGGAGGCCGTGTCAGGGTGTGTACCGTTGCAGACATGACTGGGTTGTTAAGGGGAAAGTCTCACAGACCAGCCAGAGGCCTGGCACACAGCAGGTGAGAGACAGTTTACCACCACGATACCCACAATCTACAGGGTAACTCCTGATCAACCATGGAGGGATGCTGAATCTCGTCATCCATTTCTAATCTAACTACTGTGTACAAATGCAATCAAAAGATGGCCAAAGGGTCAATACCAAAAGCAAATTGAGATTTTTCAGCAGCGTTGTCACGCACCACAGGGCATGGAAGGTCACCCATCACATCATACCCAGAATAACAATCTAGAGTCACTCAGAGGTCAAGATGCTAAAGAAAAAGAGAATTGTGCACAAAATCACCAGTATGTGTCCACATGCCAGTCTGTGGAATTACAAAGAATGTAGAGATGTGGTCAGGAGCTTCTGTAGGAAGGTGTGCTCAATACAGGTTTGGTAGGATTGCAGTAACAGCATGCTGATTTCTTTAGAAATCATCACCATAGCCTGGTGTGGCTTGTTTTTCAATAGATTTTTCATCTTAAAATACAATAGGCTCCATTTTCATTCACACCCTTGATAAAGATGAACAAATTAGATCGTATAAAATAAACTATAATAATGAGGTATATTTTATGTTCAAAAAATGACGAAAATTATATTCTTTAATAATAATGCATTGGCACAAACCACAATCAAGTTATATTTTTTTCCCAGAAAAATCAAGAATCACAAATATTCACACCCCTGTTATCAGTACTTTGTGGTTCCTCCCTTGGCCATTATAACAGCAAGTAGTCACCTTCTGTAGTGTTTGACGAGGTTATGGAACTTCTTGGGGGATCCTCAAACATTCCTCCATGCAGAATTTGTCTAGTTCCTTCAGATTCTTGGACTGCTTTTTTGAGTTCAAACCGCAGATGTTCAATTGGATTCAGGTCTGGAGAATGAGATGGCCATGTCAGGACATTGATCTTGTGCTCTGTCAACCATTTATTAGTTTCTTTGGATGCATGTTTGGGGTCGTTGTCTTGTTGGAAGGTCCATCTGCGGCCAAGGTGTAGCTTCCTGGCAGAGGGAACAAGGTTTTTGGACAAAATGTCTTGGTACATGCTGGAGTTCATGGTTCCATCTATTTTAATAAGGACCCCAGGACCTGTGGATGCAAAACAAGCCCAAAGCATTAAAGATCCACCACCATGTTTCACCGTAGGCATGAGGTTCTTTTCAACATTACTTGCTGACATTCAACATTCTTTGGGCGCCAAACATAACGCTGATGTGCATGTCCAAAAAGCTTGATTTTTGTTTCATCTGACCACAAGACATGGTTCCAATTGTAGTTTAGATGTAGTTTGACAAATTCAAGATGCCTTTTTCGGTGAATTGTCTTCAAAAGAGGCTTCCTTCTTGCAACTCTGTCATAAGGCCATGGTCATGTAGGCATTGTCGAATGGTAGCTTTAGACACCAAGATGCCAAGGTTGTTTTGGAGATCTTGAACTGTGCCCCTTGGACTTCTTTTTGCCTCTCAAACCATCTGTCTCACTACACGTGGGGGCAAGATAGACTTGCGTCTTCTACCTGGCAGGTTAGCCACTCTTTCAGTGGCCTTACACTTCCTAATAATTGACACAACAGTGGAAACTTTTTAGTTTTTGTATCTTTTAACTTTTTAGTTTTTTGTTATTTGCCAGCACCATGATCTGCTAGTGTATTTCAATAACTTTTCATTTGTCTGATGCTTTCAGGCTCTTTCAGTTATTTGCCTTTCACCATGATGATGGCTGACCACAGTATTTCAGAAAAAATGGGCGTGTTATTCTCCTTTTCATGCCCCAGTGGAAACAGGTCCAAACCATTGTTATGGGGCCACTGTAGGGAAATAGTTCCATAGCCTTCCAATGGACTTCAAATAAGTTGTATATTTATGAAGATTTGTTTTTGTTGGATTCAATTTAAAAGAATAGTTAGGGGTATGAATAATTGTGATCCAATGTTTTTGGGAAAGTTTGTACAATTGTATTAGTAATATAGGTTTGGAATTTTCAGAATGTTTTGAGCATAAAATATATCTCATTACTTATATATAGTTATAGTTTATTTTATATGATCTCTTTTGTTCATCTTTATCAAGGGTGTGCATAAAAACGGAGCCTACTGTATATCTGAATGTATCTCATAAAATGTAAATGAGGGGGTAAAATGCCTTCTGCATCTGTATCAAATTTCAGCATTGATCGGTGACGGTGCAGTCAGATAAGATGTAATAAGTGATTAACTGGATATTTGTAACCATATACCATATACAATTAAGATTATTTTTATAATTATGCAGTTGATAGATCTTGTACTATAGTAGTCCATGTTAGCTTGCTAGTGGGACATTTTAAATCCTTATTTCCATCACAATGCTGTATCTACATTCTGCAGTTATAATTCAGAATGTTAACTTCGCTTTATTCACCTTTGTTTAATTAATAACTGTCAAGACAGCTAAGCAGCTGTTTATTTCACTATGCCAAACTGGTTTGCTGCAGACAGTGGCCTGAAGCTAGACCAGCGCTGTGTTCAAGATAAGAAAAATGTTTCAAACCGTTTGCAGTGAATTTAGCAGTCAAGGCGTACCATAGTAAAATGGTTCACATCTCCAATGCATCCCAAATCAACAGTTTAACTAAGGTGAGTTTTAACTTTCAAATTTGGATTATAAAACCTTCAAAGTCAGATCAGACTAGAATTTACTTAATTGAAAGCCCAATGACTTCTCCATATCTGTATGTGTTGTGTTTCATTACAACCTGAGCAATTCAGCTGTCTGTTCAACATATTACTATGCCTCCATGTTCAAGTAAAAATATAACAAAGTATAAATTACACAAATTTAAACAGCAATTTCTGATGGGAAGGTTTTGCACATTGCCTTGCATTTACTGCACTTCACTAGCTTTGTCAAATTTAGGCAATTTACTGCAATAGAGGTCTATTAGCATGTACTTCTGTCACTAGGCATACACTAGAATACATTGGGTGTACTGTTCTGCCTCTACTGTATAACCTTTTCACAGCAGGACAAGACAGGCGGACATGGCTGACTAATTATGGGAAAATCATAAATGCTGGACATTCAGTGCCCTGCTGAGGGTCTGAGACTTGGCTAGCGGCCGGGCTCTCTCACATACATTTACAACACTGCGGAGAAGTGAAATAATGAGGGAAACGCTGTCCATTTCAGCATTCAAATAAGCTCAGGCCTACGATTGATTCTGACAGTGAGTGCACGAACACTGAGAATCTGCTGCAGTGGCTTAGGGTTTTGGACAGAAAATGTACAGTTGTAAGGCCTTCTAATGTTCTCTGGATCACTTCAAGTGAAGACAACCTTAAAAGTAAATAGCTTCAGGAATGCAAGGTATGAGAAGAAAGTCCAATCAAACTTTGAGGTACAAAATATAACCTTTCCCCATGACATCCTCACATATTAGTGTAATAGTCATTTTTGTGTTCCTTTTGAAAACTCAGGCAATGAATAGCAAAATGCTGAATATTATCTAGTCAAAATGTAGTCGTTCTACTGTAGTGGTTCTGTGTGGTCTCAGTAGGTAGAGCATGGCATTGACAAAGCTTAGGTTGTGGGCTCAATTCCCATTGGGACCACATATACTGAAAAATGTATTCGCTACTGCAAGTTGCTTTGGATAAAAGCGTCTGCTAAATGGCATGGTCTCCTCAAAAATCCATGGTTCAGACACAGAGGAGCTGTGTCACACAAACCCTGCTACAAGAGACAACCTCCATCTAGTGGACAAGAGTGAATACTACACAACTGCACCATCTACAGATTCTACACCTAAAAGCAAATGCAAGACAAGCATACATTTGTTTTCCAAAGAAAATAAACCAACAACTTTAAATGAAAAAGACATCAATTTGGTTTTATTATATATCACCTTTTTTTGTTCTTGCATTTGTCATGTATACAAATGTTTTTTTTCTTTAAAAGAAATTCAGTCTTTCAAACATAAAAAAATGATTTAAAAAAATCTGTATATTAAAAGTGCATACTCAAATATTAAAACATACAAATAAATTAACAAAGAAAAGGCATTGATGAAGTCTCATGCACTTGCCCCAAATAAATAAAATGTACATTTTATACCATTCTTAGTATTGTTTAATGAAAATTGTTGTTTAAAACAAATATCCGGAAGACCTGTTTTTTTTCTCACCATACAGATAAAACAACACTAACACAGAACCCATTATACCTATGACAAATAAGGTATACAGTTATGCAGTGCACAATAAGCTGGCATTCCATTTGTAACTATTGGTCAGTAGTCCAGTGTGTTGTTTAAGGAAGTAACTGGAAAGTATCTTTAAAGTTATTTAATATAGTTCATAAGTCATAATATAGTACTGAAACACAAATCTTTCCGTAAAATGCAACCCTAATCATGACTATCTCCATTAGTACTTTTAGATTACCAAAGTTCTCATGTACACATAAATTAAATGCCACCATTATCTTAACTGAAACTAGGAAGAATGTTTATAAAATAAATAAATAAATCATATAAAAGCATCAATCCATGTTCTTAAAATCATTCAGCACTTCTGCAAACTGGCTGATGGAATGGTGATGAAATTTCCAGATATATGTTTCAAGCTGTGACTGCAATGTCATTTTAAGAACATGGTCTTGAAAAGAAACTTACCATTTGATCCAGGATTGAACTGAAATATTTGGAACGTCGTTATAATTAGAAATATGCAGTGTCTTTGCAGACAGGCAAATATATAGATGGAATTAGTGTTGCCGATTCAATCTGTAAGGGGCAGACTGATGCCTTATTGTTTAACTGGGGCCTCTATTGGGTAAATCAGGAACACCCACATCTCACACACTAACTCACTCACACACACGCGCATGCATGCATGCATGCATGCGCCCCACACCCACACCCCACCTGAAAAAATGAAGACAGATCTGGGAAAGGATGCCAGATATGTCTATTATAAACAAGTAAAATTGACAAAAAGGTTTCTGAAGGCATTAGCCTACCCCTTAAAAGCTTATTATACAACGTAAAATAAAACACAGAAAACATTGTTAACGGTCTCAACCATGTTGGGTTACATGTTTGGTTTTTGGATAGCAAATGAACCCTACGTACCATTCTCAAATGACAATCTCAGAGCAATTGAAACCCTTATAAAGTAAAGTGTGCAAATCAAGCAGTAAGAGAGTACTCATGCTTTCTGTCACTGGTATTTGGAAAAATACAGCAAAAATATATACTGGTCTTATACATTAGCAGTTTCGCTCGCTCAGTGCAGCCATTAGCAACAGTTGCTTGCATAGTTAAGTGCATGCATCAGCAGAATCATGCAAAATTGCTTCCATAAATCTTGAAATGGCCATTTTTTTTTCTGTGTATAAATCAGTGCATTGACAAGCTGCTCATTGTGTTTAAGCACAAAAGCCTAAATGGGCCACAATTATTGTAATGATATTTTAATTCCAATATAAAAATAAAGGATAACCAAATAGTTGGCTGGGCAAACATTCTTTGCTAATAAAAAGAACAGTAGTCAGCTGGGATTGCAGCACTTCATATCTCACAATGGTATTTCTGACACAGACGACCCAGCATGTAGTGTGCGGTTTGATTTATTTCCTGATTCTGGGGCCTAGTACTGGCACTACTGGACACTGTGGTGGAAAATGTCCACTCCGGTTATTGGTTGGTTAGCCTCTGGTGGTGTTTAAGGAGTTATTGGTTTTCATGTCTGTTGCAATACCCTGGTCAGCGTTTTCCCCTCACAGTACTATTATAAGTTTGACCTGAGTGCATAAGTCTTGGATATCATTTGTAACAGAACACCTTGTGCGCAATGGCAGTGGCAGGCAACATAGAGGAGGAGTGTGAGAAGCAGTACTGCTGCAATGTCAAGGGCAATATTTCACCTAATATTTAGTTATACTCCCTTACACTACCCTCCTAACCAAATCACAAAATGTAATCAACTGCAGTCTGCCTTTGTGGGAAATATAATTGTTTTACAATTCAATTTTTTTTAAACAAAAATAAGCTTTTTTTTAATGCAATGATCAGGCTCTGAACAGTAACGTGATATCAACCACAATGCAAACCTTCATCCCAAGTGAAACATTCCTTTCAACATTTCAGTATTCCTTCATTGTTCAATACTTATGGCATTGTTGAAAATGGCTCCACTAATCTAAGGAGAGTGTACCCTTATTATTAAGGTATTAAGGTTTAAAATTTGTACAGAGAAGATTAAACAAACAGGCAAAACAAACAGGACTGATCGTTGGCGAACGTGGACCGCGGTAGACGGATGCACCGAGAGAGGTAATGCGGCTGAAACGGAGGAGTTCAAAGCGTGTGCAACGCTAGCTTTGCGAAAATATTTCTGCTTTCTTTTGAACATCGCCGCGGCACTGGAAGCAGCTCCGATGTGACGGCCCTTCGTTCTCAAACTTTCCCAGCAGGGCCTCTTATCCCGCTACTGAATTCACGCGGAGGCTCGGCGGCTGCGGCCCCCCGTGCCGTTTGGGCGCGCTCCTCGCTACACAGTTATTTATCAGAGAGGCGCAGCGTCACAGCGTCGCTCGGGGGCCCTCTCCAGCTTGCGTGAAGTGTGTCCAAAAAAAAAAAGCATCAGCCAAAGCGCCGGAGGTGTCACTCCACTAGCAACGACGCACGCTGGCCAGCACAAAGTGGACTCTCCCCACTTATCCCTCTTTGGCAGCCGGCCAGGATGACAGATAAGGCAACTTGCTGTGAATAAGCTAACATTCCCCGCCGAGCTGCCACCTTTAATGACATCAGCAGCAGCAGCAAGCGTCGCATGCACTACATAGATATGTATATATATATATATATACACAGATACGTGAACACTGTGCGAGAAAAGAAAGGAAAGGTTACCCACCTGAATCTGAGAGAATAACAGGAGGTGGGGTCATTGTAAAACAAAATTGTAAAACAACATTAGTATGCAATCTCTGCCAAAGGAAAATCATATGCAATCAAAATTACATAAAAATGTATGTAAATAAATTAGAAACAGCATCACAACTAGGTTATAGTGTTCGGTTTTCTATGTTAGCAAAATGGTGAGGCAAATCGAGATTAAAATCAACTGAAAGGTCATAGTAAAACTGAGCTCTTGCTCTGTGTATATTCAAATAAACCAACTGCCTTTCCTGGGCTCATATGCCATTTTCACTTTTATTCCAATTTAATTGATTGAATTTGTTCAAAGTCACTTGAATTTAGCAATGTTGTGCGACTCCTACTAAAAGCTTATGTCCATACCAGTACATAAAGGTAAAACCTTATGCACATCCCACAGATCTGCTCTTTACAGTATTGGGCAACAGAAAGAGCAGCCTCTTGTAGCGCACTGCATTTAGCTAATCAATCACCTTTAATCCCAATTAACCCTCAATGTGTTTTCTTCAATAAAGGTTCACTGGCTACAAAGGGGCACAGGGTTAATATCAATAACTACCCATGTTCTTTTAATGAAAAATAATTGGGTTCTTTTCTGAAGTCAGCTACAAAATAGCAGGTTTGCTACCGCAGCAATTCTTTCACACCAAAAGATTTTTAAGTAAAATTACTTTAGTTTCCTCACAAATGACCACAACAGGTGAGAGATCTGCTTCCTTTGGAGATGGTTAAAGACTTCAGATCAGAGAATTTGGGGTTAGGCTTGTGTTCACTTTTTGTAGATTCAGTGTTTTGGAATTCCCCTGGTTTTACGTAATCATCCTGATCAGCATTCTGAAGCCCACGGAAACGCAGTGAAATATTGCCCTTTAAGCAGCACTTGCTAGTAAGTACAGAAACTCCCCCTTTTGACAACTCCTCGGATGATGATAAACCATCAAACAATATTAAAATTCCTTGTTGACTAACTTTTTAGAAATCTGCTCAAAAATTACCTCTTCAAAGCATGCTACAGTAACAGGAAGTTAAAATGACTTTCTAATCAATGTGTAGTCCATTAGGATATATATATATATATATATATATATATATATATACACACACATACTTATATATATATAGATTTCATTCTTCACCAAAAAAAGAAATTCAATATATACAAAGTGCTGTGTTAAAACACATTCCTAGATAACTATTCAGTTTTCTGTACAGTAGTAGCTTCAGTACCAGATCTTGCCAATGGCAATTATTTGGTTCAATGGCAGGATAGAAAGGCGCTTTAATAATTTACAATAAGTTTGTCCTTAAGAAAAGCAAAAATATATAGTTTATATATATATATTAGGCACATCAAAAAAGCTGCATTACAAAAAAAAAATTCAGATATCACTGAGGCTTATGTGTTGGTCGTGCAGAGGAATGCATGCTGGAAGAAAGCTTTCTGGAGGACGCTGTCTTGTCAAGTGGCTTTTTCCCATTTGCAGGAAGCTGAGCACCAGACTCAGCCATGGAAGACTTTGACTTGCCAGGAGATAAGAGAGAGCGTTTGACAGGAGTTGAGGTCTTAGAAGACTCAGTTTTAACAGCAGCCTTCCCCGCCTTGGGTTCTGGGGACACCTGCTGAGATGTCTTACCTGTCCCCTCTCCCGCCCCTGCCGTGCTGTTTTTAGTCTCCGCGCCCGACTGGGCCGTCCCGTCCGACGTCTTCTTGGTCAGGATGGTGGCCTTGCCAAAATCCGCTGAACGGCGAGTCTCTTTCTGCCGGAGGGCGGACTTAAAGAAGGACAGGCCCTTGTCCTCGGACTTGCTGCTCCGGCGGAGCTCCTTGGCGGCGACGCTGGGGGAGCGCAGGCTGGCGATGGAGGAGCTGCTGCTGGAGCTCCTGACCGTCCTGCTCTCGGGGCGGGGCAGGGAAGAGCGGGGCGCGCCGCCGGTCCTGGCGGAGCTGGCAGAGCCAGGCTTGTCGGCAAGGGGGCTGGTGCGCGTGGAGTCCCGGCTGGCGCTCCTTTCTGCCAGCTTGCTTTTCCCGGACGACAAGCTCCGCTCCGCTGCCGACGAGGGCTTCCTGCGGGTGGGCGAGGGCGAGGCGCCGGAGTGCGCCGTGGAGGCGATGCGCTGCTTCTGCACCGCCGCCCCTGAGAGCACGGCCTCCTGGCCCTGGGCTTGCTCCTTCTTGGTGGGCGTCCCAGTCGACGACCCCTTGCTGGCCTTGCCGGAGTCACTCTTGTCCTTGGCGGTGGACGCCTTGGCCGAGCTCTTGGCTTGAGGGCTGGATGACGCGTGGGAGGCTGGAGAGCTGTGGGTCGAGGTGGAGGCTTGCCTCTTCTTGGAGCTCTTCTCTGGCTCCAGCACGGCCTTGGTGGAGCTCCTCTTGGCCCCTGTGCTTTCGGCCTTGGGCACCGACCCCCCTGAGCTGCTACGGTGCTTGGGCTCCTTGGAGCCCTGCTCCTTGGGCAGAACTTGATTGTTGTTGTCGACGGGCTCGGCCTTGGAGCTCCTCTTCTCGGCGTGAGGCGGAGCCTTGCAGTACGGCTCATCCAGGGACCTCCTGCTGCTGCCGTCGTCACTGGTGATGCCCTCCATCACGGCCAGGGGTGCCTTGCCCCCGACTGGCGCTCGTGCTTGCTGTAGCTGCCGAAGCAGGACGTGGACACCTTGTCGTCAGTGGCCTCTCCTATCCTCTCCAGGGTGGCGGAGGAATGGGAGTCCAGGGAGAAGCGGGAGGGAGAGTTGGACCTCATCTGGAGCTTCGCCGTGAGGGACCAGGAAGGTTTCACCCCGTTCTCGCTCACGGCCAGAGGGCTGGCGATAGACGATCTGGAAGATGAGCTCTGCCGCTGGACGCTCCTCACAAAGGGCCGAGTTGAGAATCCTCCTTAACAAAAAAGACAGAGAGGTTTAAACTAACGCACTGGCACCAGGCTGAATGGATTTGAGTAATAGCAAGCATGCTTGATGTCTTAACTCAGCATGGGAGCAGATCCTTTTGTTAGTCCGCAATAAAAAGGTTAGAAAGAACACAGAACAAAGATGAAAACACAGAGAAGACACAATAGTCACATAACACATCACAGTTTCAAGCCAGTTTCAACTTGTTCTTAGTTAATAATAATACAATGTACTATTATATACAAATAACAGGTATATAGTCATTCCTAGGACACACATCACACTAGTATATGCAGCAGTAGAAAGGGTGTGCAGATACAGAATATGTCTGAATCTGAATGTGTGCCTCTCACCATCATCCTCGCTGCGCTCCCCAGTGAACTCCACAGATTCCGATAGGGAGGCCAGGGAGGTGCGGCGGGAAGAGGCGGCGGAGGCCACACTGGGCTGCTTGCTACCCGGGAGCCTGTTGACCCAGTGCTCACACAAGGAGGAGCTGGTGGAACCTGGGAATGGTAAGGACCAGTTAAGACAAAAAGAAACTCAAAGTCTGAGGAATGGGGACAGAAATAAACTCCTGTCTGAGAGTGAAAGACACGAGGAGACATTTAAAGGAATACTCCCATCAAAATCTTGAATTGCGGCATTTTAAATCCTAATTTTGCAAAAACCATCACAAAAAGTTTGGAAAGCTCATCTGCTGGATAAGAAAGAGATTGCTTTCCCACCTATAGGAGTGTAATCCCCTGTACAATCATATATATTTAAACATATGTAGTTTAAATAAAAGCAACGGTTTGTTAATCGTGTGAAAAGCCATGTAAAATAACCTTAACCTAAGAATTACATTTAAATTTGGAAACAGCTTGGCTATATATATATTTTTTTGATACCCTTAACTAAGGAAATTACTTCACTTTTCAAAAGCAGTGAATGTGCGCATGCTCCGGTTACCTTCCGGTAGAAGGTATGCATTGGCATAGGTTGGGGACAGGGTGGGAGTTGGGGATTGTCTGTGAACCAGGCTAAACATAATTTATTTGAGAATATCATCATCACACCCATCCATTTGGGTGCTGTATTTCCCAGGTGAAAATAGGCTTAAAAGATAGCTGTTTTATGCTTACTGATGGCTTTGATTGCCAGAAAATGACAATAGTTTTATTGATACAAGAACATTATTTACCAGAGAAATCAGCTGAATTTAAAACCATGGGAGTGCTCCTTTATGAGACAAACACACTCAGAAGCAGGCACAGACATTGGCACAGGCATAGACACAGGGGAAGAAAAAGTAAGTGAGTGACCAAAGAAAGAGACTTCACAAGGGCAGAGGAAAAGACTAAATAAATATTGAGACTGTGTTACCGAGATCTGGAATTAAATTGCTGGTTTATAACCGTACAATGAATTTGCTCTTGGATGCTTAAAGGTCATGAACTGGTGAATGAGGTTTCACAAAACAAACTTGAAATACTTCTTCCTGCTTTCAGACTCTTAAATCTCTTGGCTTTCCTTGCCCCTGCTGCTCCATAAACAGAATGTTTGAGTACTCTCTGTTATCCGCCGAGGGATATTAATCCACTTAAGAGTCTGCCATCATCCAAAACTACAAAACAGCAGATAACAGTGATGGATTACACCAGTTTCCACAATGTCATTTCAAGGCACACACTGTATCAGCTTCTACCACAACTAAAACAGTCACATTTAGGTAGGACATTTTTGTTTGTCTGACTGAACACAGAGGAGTTCCACAGAGAAGTGTGAGTCAATTGTCCTGCAGGTGTGACAGCCAGTTTAAATCATATCAGTACATTTGTAGTTATTAGGCTAATATTTCAATTGGGTTTTAGACGGCATAACGAATCAGAGAACACAGAAGACAAATATGTATTCTGCTGATACAAGACAGTATAATGTCAGTGGCTTCAAGCTCAAGAAAAGGAATTGACCAGTGAATTAAAATTCAGTTATCGGTTACAAGTGATGCTCACCTGCGACAGAACTGTTGGCTGACCAGGAAGGAATGGTGGCTCTCCTTTGATAAAACAGGATGTAGGCAGTCTGCTTGCAAACATCGTCATCAGGTATGGGTTGCACATCACTGTCATCAAAGCAGTACCACTGTCCATCAATGGAGTTCTTACAGTAAGCTGCAGGAAATTTTAAAAATCATGCAGTAATGTCAATACACGTCTTTTGTTTCTTGGCAACTGTATCCAAGTCAATTTGCGGAGCATATATTTGAATGTTTTAACCAATTTGTGAAAACACTTTCTATATTGTGGTTTTACTAGGACAGTTCACACTTCTTCAAGTCCATAGGGATAGCTCATCTACATTTACATTTAGTCATTTAGCAGATGCAATTTAGTCATTTATCCAGAGCAACTTACAAAAGTGCATACAAGAGGTCAGGCAACAAGTGGCAACAATTCAGAGACATTAGTTACACTACCAAAAGTATATGTGATTATGTAACTTATCACACACTGTTAAGTGCCAAGTGCCATAGTAGGCGCAAGGGGAGTTTGAGGGAAAGTGTTCAGTTGATTGGGGATTTCAGCTCAGAGTTTTAGGAAATAGCTAGTTTGAGCCAAGATTCAGTTTAATCTGCAATTTAGTATGCATCAAAAACTGAGCTTCCTTGGATTCCAGGCCAAAAGCCACAACTCAACAAGCTGCCGTTACCTGTGTAATGTCCACCTTGCATGGTGCCGTGATGGTTGCACACGGCGTACAGATCGTACAGGTAGTCCTCTGGGTCACGCCCCAGGCCGTAGGGTCGTCGCCAGGGCGACCAGTGCGAGGGTAGGCTCCAGCTGCTCTGGCTCCTCTTCACCATGTGGGGCGCCATGTCCATCCCCACCAGGGGGAACTTCACCATGTTCTGCATCTTCATCCTCCTGTCCGCCTCCTGCAAGGGCGAGGCATGACGGGGGAGGTCACTATCTCGTCCCTCACCACTGGCCGGGGGATCTGCCTCACAAGCAGCTACACTACCTACATCTGCTGGAATTACCTTACACCGAACAACTCATTTCTTGGTTCCTTTTCAGAGAAAAGGCAACAAAGGTAAGAGCTTGAGTATGACAACCTGGACGCTCTGCTGCCCTCCAGCATAGATTTACACTGGTCACTTGACCTGAAGTGCATGTTCAGTTGGTGTGGGTTTGTGTCTGTGTGGCAGTGGTCACTACCTGTACCTCGTGAAGTGCATGTTCAGTTGGTGTGGGTTTGTGTCTGTGTGGCAGTGGTCACTACCTGTACCTCATGAAGTGCATGTTCAGTTGGTGTGGGTTTGTGTCTGTGTGGCAGTGGTCAATACCTGTCTGAACCTCTTGAGGTGCAGTATCAGGATGTCAGGGAGGGTCCAAAGGCTGAGCTTGATGCTGCCCTGCTGCAGCTGCTTGCAGTGGGGACAGCGCCAGGCATCGTCGGGGGCCAGCTGGAAAACAGACAAGCGCCGCTCTCCATCAAAGACAAACGCCATACACACATCAAAGATTTTTAATCAAGGTGTATCCTGGCTTCAACACTCCATCTCAGAACCCGGGAATCACAGGTCTCCGCTCCATCATTTTTCTGTGTTTAAACCAGACAGATACAATACTGGTTGTGATGATTATGAACAGCAACAAAATATATTCATTTGTTCCAATAATTTACAACGCTGGAATAAATCTACTACTTAAGGTCCATGGCCACTCTGGCAGAGTTGTGACCAAGTCACTGTTGTGCAAGTTCTAAGTAAGTATCAAGTCTTAACCTTCAAGTTTCAAGTAAGTCCCAAGTCATGAAGGGTAAGTCCCAAGTCACCGTGTTCAGGTTAATTCAAATCACAAGTCCCAAATTTCAGGTGTCAAGTCCTCAAGTCACATTAAAAACAAGTCTCTGGAGTCATCTAGCTCAAGTCCAAGTCTAGTACGAAGTCATGGACATGCAAGTCTAAGTACTTTTATTTTTGGCAAATCAAGTCTGAAGTCATCAAAATTGTGACTCGAGTCACACTCAAGTCCAAGTCATGTGACTCAAGTCCACAACTCTGCTCTCCGTACATGGATGGAAAGCCATTTTGTTACTGGGAACAGCGTTCATGTGATGCCCTTTGTTTCTGTTTAATTTGGTGTGGCTCCATTTCCTTTGAAGATATTAAAGCTTTCAGATGCTTTCTGAATAAAAAGTAATGAAGGGAAATAGGATCACAAACCTCAGCAACCAGCAACAGTGAGGGATACTTCTTGGAATTAAGAACACACTCACAAATCCTTCATTTCAAACACGCATGAGTCTTCTTCGGTTTATTATATCTGTGTGGGTTGTGTGTGCAATTTTTTAAAATGTGTGCAATGTGCATCTGCATGTGAATGAATGAGTGAGACAGAGTGAGAGAGAGGGACATAGAGAGAGTGTGTGTGTGTGTGTGTGTGTGTGTGTGTGTAAAAGAGAAATAAAGTGTATGTCTATCTAAATTGAAAAGTACCTGCTCTTCTTTGGTATAGAGTTGGAAGCACTGGGCGAGGGTGCATGTCTGGGGCTGATGGTGCAGCTCTTTCTGCAGACGCACACTCTCAGCATCCGGGATGTACTCATCCTCAGTGTGTCCAAACAGACTGCAGACGGAAGGGACAGACACAGCAGACAGACACACATACTCAACACAATGCACGGCAGACAGGGGGCTAATCAGCCCATTGCCTTTGGAGATTTTACGGCTCAGTCCATAAATACAAGGGTGGGGGGGGTGTTTTCAAGCAAGTTCCAAATTACAACTACATTTTATTTTCATACTCCTATTATCTGTTCTTTCTTTCCAGCTCCAAATCTAATTCCTGGCTTATGAGATTTGGGTATCCTGCAGTGGCATTCCTAAAGAGATTAAAGAGAAGGGACATCAAAAGGCTTTGCCTCCACATTTTCTTTCTTCCTCATTTTTATTTTAAAGCAAGCCTTTTCTTTACTGAAAAATTGTGTGCCGTGGTAGAAACCAGAGACCCCTCATCATCCACAGAGGATATTTAAAAAATATATTTTTAGAGATACCCTAAAACAGGAAATATCGCAGTGCACCGATACTAAAGGTTTAGGCACAATGGAAGGTTTTCTACAGACAGAAAAAGCAACCAAAATCTGCTTGAAAAAGATGTACAGTAATAAAGCAAAAAACAAAATTATTTAAGGAACGCTACAATATACAAGGGAATATGTATGTAACGATAGCCCTGGAATAAAGAGCATTGCCTGACACAAATATTCAAACCCGCAAATACCCAATACACAAATTGCAAATATCTACATTATTACTCATGTGTAATTCTGTACACATACAAACTCAAACGTATTTCACTGCAGTGCATTACAAGTATTCTCACTCTAAAGGCAGTGTCACTTACTAATCCTTGGTCTCTTTATCCCACTCCACAACTATCTTGACGTGCGGAGGGCCCCCTTGCCCACAGGACTTGTACGCTCTGTGCAGGGAAGATAAGGTTAAAGAGTGAAAATTGAGCACTTCCCGATCCTGCCCAAGGTCTTTATTCCAACCAGCAAAGGCGAAAAAACCCAGATAACACTTCTGAGTCTTATTACTCAGTGCTCGCTCCTCGACTTTAATCTCAAAAAAAACGAAACTGTGAGCGACAAAAAGTTGTAAGGTTTAAAATAGAAACACTGTGGTAGTGGTAGTGGTAGGGGTAGGGGTGGGGGGGGCAAATGGAGGCGGGGGTGTGTGGGCGGGCGGGGCAGATCCATTAGCTTTGGATTCCACCTACTGTACGAAACAGCTTTTAGAACAAATTCAGCCTGTTCAAATAAGCTGCAGGTTACACACCAAGTTTTACACACTTTTCCTTGGCCCCCACCCATCACACCCCAGAATCATAAACACAGAGAAGGGCATCCACTGTGGGTGGGGCTGGGGTGTGGGCAGGTACTGTGCTGGGGTCCAGGGCCATGGTGACAGTTTTGACATGTCCTTCTGAGGAAAATGTACATGGACCTTCCTAGCGCCCGACGTAAACAGCCATCCCACATTTCCAGCATAATGTGCCCACATCAGTGTCATAAAACATATTAATGGCCTTCTTGGCATTCAGCATGGCCATTTTATTAAGACCTCAATTAGTGCAGGTTCCTTGCCTTGAGCCAGTGTTTTAAGCAGCAGCTCATTAGCTACTTCAAAGAGAGCCGTGGGCTGCCAGATTACACCACACTTGCGTCTGTTCAAACACCTCAGCTTTACATTGGCGAGTTATTCCCCAGCCTTTAGATAAAAAGAAAATCTCCCCTCCACAGGTCTGTATGACACAGAGGTAAGCACAGGGGGTGCTGTGTATTGTTACTCATATAACCAAAATCTTTTTCTTACTAGACATAAAATGGGCACCAAAAACATCTATATGTTCTAGTGTAATGTACATTTGGTATACGTTTCGAGTTTATGCTAATTGTGTGAAAATTAACCAATGCATCCTTCGCAAGCAGAAAACCATCATAAATTACCATAACACTATCCTCCTCTCTCCTTCCTTGTATGGAGAAAAGAGAGGCTAAAACAATAATGAGCTCTCCTGAGCTCCACACTAATGGCCTGGGTTTCCCCAAGGTGAAGCTTTACGCAATGTGACACCACACACCTAGACTTTGGCAAAGACAGGACCTCATTTCCATCCCATTATTACCGCGCCAGTACGCATAGCAGCCAGCAGCTGCAGCAGGATAATAATCATGATTAGGTACAGATACAGCAGGTGGAGTCCGCAAATTGCCATGTTACAATTGACAAATACCTTCATGAATATCCATTCCACTGGGACTCGTCTATGCATTACTGTCCTTCACTATCAATACATCCCAAAGGCATAAAACACAATGATGAACATTTCTGATGGTGTCACAAAGGCATACATGTGAAGGGCTAAATGGTCAGCATTATGGAACCTATTGTGGTTCTGTGTGGCTCAGTAGGTAGAGCATGGCGCTGACAACACCTAAGTTGTGTGTTAGACTCCCACTGGGACAAAATATACTGAAAAATATATGCGTTCACTACTGCAAGTCGCTTTGGATAAAAGCGTCTGCCAAATGGAACATATGTTATGCTATGTTACCTACCTCTCCACAGAGGGGTGGCACAGAGGCTGTTCTTCTTGAGGTAAGAGGTATGTGATTCCAACCACTCCCACCACACGCAGGCTGAAGGGCCCAACCTGCAGAAGACCAGGAAGCGCAGTTACTCCCCACCCACCTGAGCTGCCACGTGGCAAGTCCAGAGCCCGAGAACGTCACAGAAAGGATGCGATACTGGCTCAACACAGAAAACTGAATGAAGTTCAGAAAAGCACACGCACATCTGCAAAGATAATATAATGCAGGTGACCACGCAATGGCATGAAGTCTTCAGAAAGTGATTTATCGGTGAGGTCACAGAAAGACAACGTTTCACCTTTATGTGACCTGACAATAAACTAAGCGGTCAAGAAGTTCTCCGCTCACTTTCACCGCTTCACAGTGCAGGCACCATTTCAGCACAGAAAGTTGCAACGTGCACATTATCTGACTGGCTTTTCCCTCTGCAGCTCCCTTTACCTTAACTCCACCCACCTGGATGTAGACTCCAGGCCTCAGCAGGTGTCGCATCTTCTCCAGGATCTCTTTCTGAAGGACATCCCAGGTCACGTCGCGCTCCAGATACAGTAGAAACGGGTGACCGAACCTGGAACAGCAGAGTGCACCGCTTAACTTTAGGGGGAGCCAGCAGGTCACGCATCGTGACCACGCCTCCTCGCTAACAATCCCTTCATCTCGCTGCGCTGCCAAAGTTCCCTGACCGCAGAAGCTTGAGAGGTGACCTCCAGTTAGCACTCGACTATGTTTGCTCTCCCAGGTCCGGCGCTGGGACGGAGATGCCACGGTCCATTACTGCTCATTCTCTGAATTCCTCCCCCTCACATCCCTGTCCCCCGGGGCAGAGGCCAGCTGCACACGCTGCCCTACACTCACACACACGCACGCACGCACACACCAAGCTCCAGGGGCCTGAAACTGTGGCAGGGGGGTCAGCAGAGGTCCCTTTGTGTGCACATCTGTAGCACTGCGCAACTAAATACACTCCAGTTCATTCCCTTTTGAAGTCTTCCTATATAGCCATGTATATTCTAGTTTCCCCCTGCTTTATTTGGTCAAATTAGTGAATTATTCATTGAGAGCTGAACCTATGCATTTCCCAAAATTGACTGCAGTTAAAAATGTATTAAGAATCATTCCCAATTCGCCATTTTCAGACATAAATACATAAAACGGGGTTAATGGTTGAGCTAATTAAGCATTTGGTTAAAGGTTAAATCATTAAAACAGTAAAAGTGTGTCTTCCCATAAACTTCCAATTTCCCCATGCTCTAAGCAAATCTTCACAGTTCATAGTTCTATTCTAGAACTAGAGTGTTTTTCATAAAAGTGATGTTATTCTTGGTTGCGGCGATACATTTTTGACTTCGAATAAATTTTTAATGAACAAACACCCACTGCTAAATAAATATTTTTAACCGAGGACGGTGCACTTAGACCACTATGACATATTGGCTTTGTCTGGAACTTGAAACAAATGTAATGGAGGAGACTGGAATAAAAAGACAGAAGAAATTTAAACTATGGAATATGCTGCAAAGCTGCTGACAAAGACACAGCATAACAAGGGCAGCAAGAAGCACTCACACATACATACACAACCTCATATGGGTTTCATTAAAATCAGACATAGGGTTTGCATTCTCCATAATCAGCGATGTGTAATTACAGCCCACCAAATTCTGTCATCAGATAACTCACTCCTGAGTCCTTACACATGTCTTCAATGTAATATGAACAGGCTTTTAAACATGCACTCACCACCACTTTCCAAAAAACGCCAAAAGGCATTAAGAACACTGAGCATAAACATCATGAAATCAAGAGTTCAACCTCAGGAAAAGCCAGGGATTCCAGAGAATTTCTGTCCAACAAGGAATGTTAATGGCTCATTTTGAAAAAGGGATTCTTAAGCTTGGTTTGGTCTGTTTGAACAGCCACATCAATGAATCCTTTCAAACAATCTTCTGTGTAATGTTAAGATCCTCCCTTCATTACTTCTGTGTTTTCATAAGACATGTTTCACAGATTTAATTCAATATTTTACAAATGAGCAATTATCAGAAAAGGAAATTAAAAACCCCCACCAATATTTCTGTTTAGGCAAGACTATTGCACGCTCATGACCAGAGACTGTGTGGGCTGCAATTATCAAAATAACAGAACAATATGCAGTTTTAACTAAATTCCCAAATCTGTTTTAGTACCTTCTTCCCTGGTGGCCAGAGCAGGCTCTGTTGCAGACAAGTAGAATGATCTTGTCCGCTCCTGTGTTCTTATTGGTCGTCAACACCGGCTTCACAGCTCCTTGCAGGTAGGCAGAGGTCCTGTTGTGCTCTGGCCCATATTTCAGGTTATTCTGGTTTAAATTTGCATGGAGGCTTCCTAAAAACAGAAGCTAGCTTCAGGTCATGGAAACCTGGTTCAATAAGGCAGTGATAGCTGATTATTAAAAGTGAGAGGGCATAAAGTAAAATTACAGTAAAGCTTCAAGTAGGCTTGGCTGCAATAAGCAAAATGATGGAAATCCTTGGAAAGAGCATAACCTTAAGGCAAACATGTTGCAACAAATATTTTGACCACAGGTTGCACTTTTACCCTCAAATAAAAAAACAACAAGAACTTTAGAGTTTTGTGCTAAAATATTCTAAATATTAGATACTTTAAAAGTAATAATAAGTGGTTCTGTGTGGCTCAGTAGGTAGAGCATGGCACTGACAACGCTTAGGTTGTGGGTTCGATTCCCATGGGGACCACATGTACTGAAAAATGTATGCATTCACTACTGTAAGTCGCTTTGGATAAAAGCATCTGCTAAATGGAATACATGTTAAATGGAATATATGTAATTGGTCAATTACACCACATAAGGAAACACACATACCTCTTTGAGAGCGAATGTTTTCTGGTCGGAATATCTCAGGTGTTTCAAAAGCAAAGATTGAGTCGCTTTCTTGAATAATTTCAAGATCGTCCTCATCGTCACAGAAGGAACGATGGAAGCCATCGTAATACATTTCAGTAAGAACGATCTGCACAGAAACAAGTAGCCAAAAAGTCAGTTTCAATTCACATACACCACCAAATCCAAAATGGCACAAATGGGTTACATTTTCGGGGTAAAAAAATAAAAAATAAAAATAATAATAATAATAATATATGCTTCAAAATATTCAGTCATGCATATAACCTGGTGGAATTGCCTGATTGGCATATACTTTAACAATCGTCTCTCAAAAACACTCTTGTACACAAACGAGGGTGGGGTGAGGTGGGCTTTCATTGTTGTGTTTCCCATTGTTATCCCATGCCACCACGAGAGACTCACGCTGTGACAGCCGGCAACATCAAACACAACCGCTGGATTGTTGGTGTTGGATCACAATAGGCTCTCCCTGAAACAAAGGGCTCTCTTCACTCGGCTGACATGGGGGCCATTGGACCACATGCCCCCCATCCGGAGGCCGCAAAGCTGAGCCATTGCTATTGGGAGAGCCCAACAGCAGACAAAAACCTTCAACTAATGCCTGCTGGCTCAATGACCACAGGGGAGGAGGGGACGAGTGCGAACGATGTAAATACTAAATGGACCACCCAGTCGGGCAGTGAGGCTGCCCTTTACAACACTGACGCAGGAGTGCTGTGGTGTAATTGAGTCATTCTCGTCCCCATATTATTTTCCAACAGTGCAGTTTTGAAGTGGGAGCTACAGGGATTTGTTCAGGGCCCTTCGAAAGAAGTAGAGCTCAGCACCTGGTCAGTGGGAATTTTGGTCTCCAGTGACACAGATTCTCTCAGCCTGGACACAGTGCTGGTCAGGGGCACTGCCATGCCAATCCTCATGCAGTGAGAGCACTTCCCTTGGTAAACCACAGTGACATACAGAGGTCTGTGGAAATAGAGGGAGAGACAGAAAACACACAACATTTAAACCACAAAGCACAAAGCAATACCAGAGCCTCAAAGGGGTTTCAGGTCAGGGAAGGTCAATGGATCTCCTCTGTACTTGTGACCTTGCTAGCTTTCAAATCCCCCACCGAAGGATCTTGTTTGGTTGACTACAAGTGAAGCATCGAGGTGACACCAGACTTCCTGTAAGGGACAATAATTGCATGTGATGCAGCGGAAACAATCAGGAAGACTGAGACAGCAGGGACCACGGTGATAGACGCACACCGACAAGTCACCATCCTACACTGACTGGAAGCATGTTCTGGGCCACTACAGCAGAGGAAGGGAGGGCATAGTTTCCACAAGCCCACAGTTTGAGTTAACTCTAGAAGATCGACGGCGGTGCGGAAGAGAGCTCCATCAAGCCCGAGCCTCCATTTCACGGTAATCACTTCAGAACTAATGGCTGACGGTCCGCCCAACCACTTCCACAAGGACAAATTGGTTCCAGGAACTTGAAGGCAGGAAACAGCCTTCCACTTCAGAGGCCTGGCCTAATGAGCATTGTCATTAAGCATCAAGAGGAGGCGTGCAGAGCACTTCAGACAAAGACACGGCCCCTCATATCTCACTGCCTGAGCAGCAGTGTGAACTGCATGTGCAGTAAAGGCTGTGATCCAGAGTAAGTGCGGACAGCAGTGTGAATCTCTCAGGGGACAGGGCTGCTGTGCTGGGCTCTTAGTCAGCTCAGCCAGGATGCACGGCAGGCCGGGCCAAGCAATGCAGCTGCCACACAAAAACACATAGACACACACACACATTTTTTTTGAGCTTGTTCAGCAGTATTGAAACCCCCACTCGCAGGGCTGCCAGAAGCCCACACAATCAGTAAATGATGTATGTTCTGATGTCTTATTGCCAGTAACAGGCGGCATGTGTCTTGTGGAGCCCCCAGATCAATTACTTTTATCAGTTATTTACTTAGCAGCCATATGAATTACAGGGCACAGGTTTCGCATATGCTTTTCTACAGCTGGAAATTGACGTGAGGCACAATAGCACAGACTAAGCTGTAATCTCTTATATTATTTTAGCTTCCTATTGTAGTACATTATGACTCATTATACTGTAATTTTAAGATGAGCAATTGCACAGAACTTTTATACAAGTTTGAGATAATCATATGCATGGGTGTAATTTCATGTTTTTAATGTGTTGAATTTGTTGTGTCTATGTTTTGATTTACTTTGCCATGCTGTGATTTATGACTAGGTAGCAACAGGAATAGCAGCCACACGCCACCCACCTGGTCAGATCACAATGAGCTCTGCCTTGCGCTGCTGGAAGAATAGCAACGTGCGATGCATGCAGTAAAGATTCTGCATGTGCGCCTGTGTGTCGCATCACTGTCAGAACACTGCCTTTCCGAATAATCTCTCTTTTTACGTTTTAATCTGTGGCCTTCAGCAGCGTCGCACTGCCCGCGCGGCCTTGGCCAGGGGATGACAATGTCTGCCGGAGGATGAAGACTGCGAGGCCCTCAGCAAGCTAGGTCTGTCTCACTGCCAGCTCTCCAAACATGCAGCGCATAAATGAATGCTGAGTTCGCACAGCTGAGTGCTCCGGCTATCCCCCTACAAACAGACAGTTTATGTCCAATCCGCTTTCCGCGCTATTAGCATTCTGCCGGCAGAAGGAGCGGACGATAAACACGTCCCGTGCCGCTGCACCCGGTAAGCTGTTCCACCTGCCGAGCCCTCACCATTCAAAAGGTTTCAGGAACGCTAAGAGCAAACAACAACAAAGTCACCGACTAAATAAAGCAAGATTGAAACCATTATTCTCATTTCTTTGCGTGCCACTGCGCAGTGTTATTGAAAAGCGCTCAGACGTAATGAGCCTCCTAACCGAGGTTATCGTCTTGCCTACACAATTACATCACTCGGATAAGCCCTCTGTCTCCGGCACACCGAGGCAGAGTGTTTGCGAGTTCAGCCCAGAGATTTCCCCGTTTTCCCCCACCAAATCGTTTGCTCCATTCTATTCATCCTTCAGTTACGCTCACAACTCTAGGGCCCAACAGTCCTGGTGCGTTCTCCTCCAGCAACTGACTTCTCTTCCTGGTTCACTTTCTAAACCGCGGCGCGACATGACTAAAAACAAGATCTGGTTTTCAAAATCACAGCTGCCTCATTCATTTGAACATAAAAGCAGAGAGAGCGAAACCTTGGATCGAGCCTTGTTCATTGCAGTGAACTAAAACCTTGGGCTTGCTATGTTGCAGGTGACCAATAACCAAAGCAGTAAAATCATGCTTCCAAATGATACCATAATTAATCTTCCATTTATTACTCAATGCTTAAAAAAAAAAATGCAACAATATTTTATATTCTTAAATGTGGAATCACCAATTGTGCCTCTGAAGTCACCACTGTACCACCCACAGCTGTACAAGGAGCACAGCAGCTGAAGTGCATGCATTTCTGATAGACTTGCCTTTGACTCAGTGACCAATTGAACACCACAGGAAACGCACTACTACAGGAGAAGTAGCAAGGACCAGTAGCAAGGTTGTTGATGCCATGTGTGGACTATAATTCACATTTTGCACCTGATAATTTCCACTACTACTACAATTACCAACACCTGGCTTTAGAAAGGGTGTGTAACAGAGGGTTTCAGAGAGAGCACAGTATTTCACCTTGACAAAAGGTGGCTTGTTGAAACATGGTGGGGGTTCAATATTGAATGAGTTCTTATCGCCATTGCTTTCCATTTGCACCCATAACCAAAAACCTACAGACCCATGTGTGTTTGTTCATAATAGTATCTCAAACAAAGAGTCAGCCAAAGGGCCATCACAGACGATCCAGCAGCCCTGCGGGGTGCTGTAGTTCAGCCAGAGGGGAAGAGAAGACTGGCCTAAAGTTCTTGACCTCCCAGGGAAACAGTTGGGCCTAAACTTAAACACACTGTCGGTCCCAGTCCTGCCTCATTAAGCCTCGCTGACTTACAATACTGAGGGCCAGCTGAACACAAACTACACTCCACCAGCGCACATTCTTCTCCTCTCTTCTCTGCCCAGCCGAAAGGAAACCACAGCACAGCCACCACGGCTGCACCAGCACTGGAAATAAAAAGTTGTATTTTCTCTCAGAACATTATCAGGCCTTGCAGATGTATACGTTTCTGTGCGTTGTTTTAAGCTCTCAAACTAGGGAGTAGTCCACACAGCGGTCGCTGGCAGTAAGGCAGCGTGAGTAGATTTGTTTTTCTTGAGATGGAAATGCTCTATTCGGATAGATAATGCCAAGACTTGATTATATGTTCTGTTTCCTGGTGGAAAAGAAACCGGAGCCAATAAAGATATTTCTCTGTTGCGAATATCGTGTTGCCATCTTTAATTAAATCTACTGGAGGCATGACACACCATGTATCAACAGCATCTATCTCTTAATTTCACCTTCAGTCATTGTTCAATCCGTTAATTATTCATCTATGGTAATGAATTCAGGAGTTATGAAAATGATCTGCACTGGAAGTCAACATTATTCTTCTTCTCAGCTCCCACAGACGCTACAGCTAGTGTTTAAAATAGCACTGCCGTGCAATTAGGAAACTCAGGCCGAGTTCGACCAAATCAGTTGTGCGGCAACATAAAACTACTTATTTGAGGCAAAGACAGGGGCCAGCATTTATGACAGCACTCCCTAGAGATGAAGACAAACGACACATTCAAAACAGAAGGGACAGAAACCAACACCGCTGTGGGGATAAAAGCGTGCAACCTGACAGTTTTAGCAGCTGTCATAAGAACAGACACGAAAACAGTGAGCGTGATTTGTTACTTTTTAACTTTTTTTTCACAACAGTTTTTAGAAACTGTGTTACTACATGACAGCTTTCTTGGACAGCCTCTGACAAGGCTATTTTTACCATTTGCATATGCTTTTACAGCATGGAAGCTCCTTGATAAGCTATGGAAGAGAATGAAAGCAAGTTTGTATAACACACTACTTGAACCTGGCGCCAGACGGCTCACCTGAAGAGCGCTTACCTTGTGTGAGGCAAGGGGATGGGCAGAGAGATGCAGAGGAACGGGTCAAAGGTGTTGCTCTGTTTCTGGCAATGTGGGCAGGTGAGCGAGGACCTAGCGGAAAAGGCAATGAAAGAGTACAGCACGAGCAGCGTGGACACAGCAGCCAAAGACTGAGGTGAGCGTGTGACGTGGGTGGGCGGGCGGTGGTGCGGTCAGCCGTACCTGTACTGGGCCTGGAAGAGCTCTTGCACAAAGGAGCCTGCCACGGGCAGAGAGGGGCCCTCCGAGGCTGCATCATCATCCTCCAGCGGAGGCTGGGGAAGGAGGAGGGACAGCATGAACCAGAGTCCCGCAGTCTGCGGGAATGACAGGGCTGAAGGGAGCGACCTTAACAACAAAGCAGACGGAAATCGATTCGTCCGCCTCCGAAACAGGCACCTACCAGCACAGCTACCACAACACAAAGAGCACACGCCTTCCCGAACGTGCGGTCTTTTGATTTACCGAGTCGGGTAAAGATTTGAACATGCAAGCAAGATTTGGAGCAGTCGCGCAAAGCCTTGGCCTCTGAGCTGGATAACTTACCACGGTCTTAATAGGAGACCCCCCCCCACACACACATCTCTCTCTCCCTCACACCAAAGCTCACAATCACCAAAAGCGTTGCGCATAGACGGCAAGAAACGTAAAGGCATCTCAGATTTTGCACACGGAGCTCATCTTCCCGGATGACCTGCATTACCTTTATGGACGGCCTGTTGACGTGGACGATGTTGTTGAGGTCCTCGTGCACCCGGTCCAGAAGCCAGAGGAGGAACTCCTGGGCATCGTGCTGCCCATTCCCCCTGAACTGCAGGGCGCTCTTTGACACGACGTTCTGCAAACCAATAAGGACACGCAACGTGGAAAGGTCACGGCGAGAAAAATACTGCTGCGGTAATAAACAATCACCTGTTCAATAATGTCCTAGTACGTATCAATAACAGAGATATCGCTGCAGCCACCATCAGTTTCGCGATGACCTTGAATTAACGGCTACCGAAATAGGGAGGGGGAGGGAAGCCGACAGGAGGTTCGCTGCGCATAAGAGTGACCCTGTAGTACCGGGTTACGGTCGACGGCCTGGCTAGTGCCGTCTCGGAGGAGATGTTACTTTGCCTTCGTCACTACCGGTCGTAGGACTACGGCAGCGAACTCACATTACTAGGGGGGGATTGACATAAAAATAGCGGGTGTAATTGGCTACTAAATTGGGAGAAAATGGGAGAAAATCTGAAACAAAATCTTGAAATAAAAAATCAGCCACTCCCAAAAAAATCACTCCCAGCCAGCAACCACTGCTTCACATGGAGGAAGGGCCTAATGCTGGGCTCTGGTCTACCACTGCATCACGCAGAAAAAGGGGCCAGTCATGTAAGAGACCTGCTTTCATCTGAGCCTCAGACACTGCAGACTGAGAGGCGTGACGCAAGGAGATTGCAAGCACATTTTCGGAGATCCGTTCCCTTCATCTTCATAACACACGCAGCCACTTACGCATGCTGCATGCCTCAGCAGAGCTTGTGTTGTAGCATCGTCTTCACAAAGCCGTGATGGAGAGGCGGCGCCATTAAGCAAAGAGGTGAAACAGCGTTCACGTGTTCTACTGAAAGCCCGTTTAATGATTTTACATTCACTCACAGGGCCATCCACGTTACTTACACCTGCACTTAGTCGTTTTATATACGTCAAATCATATGGTTCTGGTACAGAGCACTGGAGAGGAGTGTGCCATTCCTGCTCCTGAATAGACATAAATGCGCCTACATTTGTGCATTCATTATCAGTATGTCGAGTAAACCATAACTTTACGATTTGTTTTTTGCTTTGTGGACATGATGAATTTTAAGCATTCATTTGTACCAGCAAGTCAGTCAATAAAATCCTGCTTTCTTCCTAATCATGTTTTAATAGTTTTATATTTTTCTAGTAATAGTCTGTTCCAAATGGTGAGAATAAAACAACCCATGATTAATTTTTCCTACACGCACATTAACGCATGTTTTAATAAATTTTCCTAGTAATTTTCCGTGAATAAATCCCTTTCTTACACGCTTCATGTAAATGGGAACAGGAGCCGGAGTCGCTTTTCAATGCAAGACGCTCCAGCAATTCTACACAGAATTGTTCCGTATAGGAGACCTATATGGGAACGATGAAAAATGCTACCTTACCCGGATAATTGAACTCTGCAATGTTGCAGATTCCATGTGGGAAAGGGGCTTAAGTGTAACAGACCTCTTATAGGGTGAAGTAAATCTCGTATAGTAAAAGATTTTTCTGATAGTCTCCCCTCCCCCCAAAACAGAACCTGATGCCCTTGAGCATGTCGGAAATTATTTTTGCATAAAAATGTGCATAATTTACAACACAATCTCCCTATAAATTGCAATGGATGGGAATTCACTGCACATAACAAATTAGCAATTTATTATAGGTAATGTGGCCTGACAGGCTACATGCACACTAATTAAAAACATGTAAGGAATATGTATGGACATAAGACGGGAAATTGCCATTCAATTTATCTCTGTCATTAGCCACTGTCAAAATATCTTTCATGCATTACATTTTTTCCTGCAATGGCCCCACATATACCAACTTTAAAATGATTAATAATCTATACAGACCATAGGAATAGCTTCATCTTTTGTCACCATTTTATCTTACATAATATATGAATGAAGGTGGAACCCGCACACTGTGTGTAGAAAAGGGAATATCCCAAACGAGGCGAAGGCTCGATGTTTAATTAAAGTCTTTTAATCGACAAGAGACAGACGTTTCGGTCAAATGACCATCATCAGTATAACCTCTCTACAATGATCTTACATAATATACAATAACATAACATATGCAAAGCACCTTACAATAGTGAATGCATACATTTTTCAGTATATGTGGTCCCAATGGGAATTGAACCCACAACCTAAGCATTGTCAGCACCATACTCCACCTACTGAGCCACACAGAACCATATTGCATATTGTGTTTCTATTCATGAGTATTAATTGTATCCGGATACAAGAATAAGAATGCAGGACACCAAAAGTTCACAGACACTGGTGTCCCTAAAATAAGTAGCCTACATAATGTTGTAAAGTATCCTTAAAAGGCCTGTTCTCTGCTCCTTTGCTCCCAAGGCAGGGTTGCATGTTCTACTCTCCATTTTTGTATTATTGTTGTTATTATTATTATTATTATTATGTCACCACTGGGCCACCTGTGCAAGGAGCAGTTCAGAATACAAATATAACTTCATCCCTGTCCTCATGTCTGTGTCCGTCTCTGTTAATTAACAAAGAACATGTGCAAGCTGCTGAAAACCTCATGTAAAAAGACAGATTTGTTACAGTATCTATAAAATGTGTTAATTGTGATTAGCAGCTTTAGATACTGTTGCTGGGAAGAAGTGCAGATTGACAAAATAAACACAGCAAAACTGTTCATTTTATTTACTCTACTGAGCATGGAGACCAAAGCTAGCAGTGGTCAGCAAAGTGTTTAGAATTATATCTTTTGACTCCCACAACGTATTTTGTTCATTTAATAAAAAAAAAAATTTGCAAATATTTTTTCACATCGGTGAAAGTGTTGTAACAAATCAGTCCTAAATGGGGAAACATTAAACGGGGAATACCTGTGCTCATAATAATATACAAATAATTGGGCATTAAATCCATTGTAGCATTCCTAAAATAGTGTGTGTCCTTTCTACATATTAGCCTACTCAATACTAGGTTTCATGAGGCATCTTCACATAGGCCTATAGTGCTAATATGGTCACAATCCACTCTTCTGAGCAGATGTACAATGATTTTTACTGTGCGGAAGCAATGTTCTCAACACAAGCCCTCTTTTCACCACTTATTTTGATCTGGGCCAAGAAGCAGAACATGGGCCTCCCGGGTGGTCTAGCGGATACAACGTTTGACGCTGGCCACTGCAACCGGGGTTCGATTCCACCGGCCGCGCCACAGTTTGCTCTGGTCGGGAGTGCTACTAGGGGGCAGCAATTGGGTGTCCGCCCCAGGGAGGGGTGAGGGAAGCCATCATGAGTCCGCTGCACATAGGAGTGGCTCTGGAGTACCAGAGTTCCAGTCGAAAGGCTTAGCGAGTGCCATCTCGGAGGAGACAATACTTCGCCTCTGTCACTGCCAGTCACAGGGCTATGGCAGCGAAGTCGCAATACAAGGGGAGGGGGATTGACATGAAAAATAGAGGGTGTAATTGGCTACTACATTTTGAGAAAATGGGATAAAATCAGAAACAAATTCTTCAAAAAGAAAAAAAAAAAAAGAAAAAAAAAAGAAGCAGAACACAGTGGCATCTAATACATCCCGCAAAGCTTGGTATGAATGTCAAATATTGAGTTACTGTAGGTCGAGGAAATTTCTGTCTGAAAAGTAATCTTTTGTGTATCTGGCTGTGTTTGGCTTTTACGATGGGACTTAATGGGGGGAACTTCAGTCAAAATCTATAATTGGGTTTGATTTATAATTGAGTGACAGCATACACAGCACATAAGGAATGACTCTGTGGCATATATCCAATGGCAGCTGGACAGGAGTAAATTTGGCCTTAACTTTTTCATATTGAAAATCCCAAACCTTTACAAGATCCCTGCATCCTGTGACAACAAGGTCTTCCAATTGCCACCTTCAGACATACGACTCACAACGGATACAACTTCACAGCCTAAATTAAAATGATAGTCCGGTTCACGAATAACTTTTGTTCTCTCTCTTTGAAACTCTGATCTCCTCAAACTGTAGTACAGACCACCTCTTTTCATATGAATGGAACTGGTCTAGGAACAGCAAAATGAGTTCTAGCTACCAATATATAATATTGAATTGAATACTGTAGCAGAGGTATTGGACCCACTGTAGCCTTAAGTGCATTCAAGTTCCTAGATGCTCAGTCACTCAGAATGATCCAATTACAGAAAATACTTCAGAAGAGTTCATATCATGAGAGAAATATGGTCTGGGAACCCCTTGAAAAACAATTTATTTAGGCACAATGAAAGCCTCACATGGCCCTAAGACCACCAAGATTTGCAGTTTCGAGCAAAAAAACTTTGTAGTACTTTGTAGGCCAGGTGCATTAACATGGGGCCCACACTGGAGAGTGGGTAATCTATATTAAAGAAGACAGCTCCAACTCTGGCTGGCAACCAGAGGAAAGAAAAGTACAGAAATAGAAACAGTTTCAGGAATACGCTGTTGTAGATGGGTGGGTTCAATACATTTTCCCAACCAACATTTTTCCTTGGAAAGAGTACTGCAGGACATACAGTAACAAGATAAAGGAGAATTCTCAAGTGTAAACAAACAGGAGGCAGAAAATGAGCCTCTCCTCACTTAGTAGATAAGCTTTCCTTGAGGATATACTGCCGAGCAGTATGCAATTTACGTAGAGTTTTTACAAGGTTTCCATGGGTTTAATAAGGGAGAAAACAGTAGCTTACAAAACTGTGGGCTGGAGAGATCAGTCATTTTATTTCAATGTTTTACTTTTAATGGATATACTTGAATACCTCCCTTAGAGTGCAAATACACCTCAGGAAAATGGGTCATAGTGGTCACTAGTCATAGTGTAGGCAGTGTGGGTACTAGCAGTGTCAGGGAGAATGAAGAGGCCAACATTTATTGTTATCCAAATATGTTTTTTTTTTTTGTTTTGGTTTATTTTTTTAATTGCAGGGACCATTCATTCAAATGTATTTAAGTAGCTTGTTAAAGCAAAAGTAAACTAGCAAAAAAGTGCTTCCACACAGGTGTGGTTCCTAAGTTAAGTAATTAACATCCCACTATGGTTAGGGCCATGCATAAAAATGCTGGGCAGGTCCAGTTGACCATCATTTTGTCTACCATGGCTGGAAGAAGAGATCTCAGTGACTTTGAAAGAGGGGTGATTGTTGGGGCATGCTTAGCAAGAGCTTCAGTGACAAAGACTACTCAACTTTCTGATGTTTCATGAGGAACAGTGGCTAAGGGGATGTTGGCATGGGAAAGGCATCATCAATTAGGGGCTACTGCGGTCGAAAATCTCAGGCTCCTTTAACGTGATGTCCGAGCATTGGTATGTGATGCAAGGCAAAACAGACAAGCAACTCAATCAGTTGACTGCAAACATCAATCTAGGGAGTGACTAGGCAGTTTCATCAAGAACAGTCCATCGAGAACTTCACAGAGAGATACTATGGTCGGGCTGAAATGCATAAACACCTTATTACACCTAAATATGCATGTTTGCGAGTAAAGTGATGCAAAGAACACAGGCAGTGGTCTACTAAGCAGTGACAAAAACTCATCTGGTCAGATGAGTCATCCTTTACACTGTTCTCAACAAGCGGACAAGTGCATGTGTGGCGCAAGCCAGAAGAGACCTACAGGGATGAGTGCTTGTTTCCCATGGTGAAGAGTTCTGGTGGCTCTTATGGTGTGGGGTGCATTTTCCTGGCATGATTTAGCTTAACACCTCAAAAGGCAAGGTAAACACCAATAAATACAAAGCCATTCTGAGAGATCACCTTCATTCCATGGTGAAGCATTTATATCCCGAAGGGAGTGGTATCTTCCAGGAGCATGACAACAATGTACACAATATGCCATGGCCATATCAATAACCAGATCTCAACCCAATTGAACACTTATGGGAGATTCTGGAGTGGCGCCTGAGACAGCGGTTTCCACCACCATCAACAACAAAACACCAAATGATGGAATTTCTTGTGGAAGAAAGGTTTTGCATCCCTCCAAATGTTTCAGACATTTGTAGAATCTATGCCAAGGCGCATTGAAGGTGGTGGCCCAACTAAGGCACCGTATGTCCTATATTTTGTCAGTTACCTGAATGCATGTACATATACATAAAAAATGTTTTAACCTTACACAGCCCAACAAACGATATGTAAATACCAGTTACTGTATTTTCAACCTGCATTTTTGCATTAGAATTATTATTAGTAGTAGTAGTAGTAGTCTTAATATTAGAGAATATTAATTCCCTCCTTTTTGCACAACTGGCTTGCAATAAACCATCATTAGCTTCATCGTTGAGTCTGACTTGTATCAGACCTTTCAGCAGGTTTAGCACAGCAACACCAACAAGAGGACAAATTTCAACAGAAGTTGTACTGCCACGGATAATCAAACAAATCATGTTTTAAACACATAAACAATGGCTTTATCTTCTCAGTAGCACTTTGCGTCAGATAGAAAAACGCCCATGCTGTGTAGAACTAAAATCAGTCCTTTTGACGCCAAGATGTTATATTTAACTTACTCTCTTGCAGAGCCCTCCTGTTTCAAAGGAACATGCTCTTCTTTCTTGCATAAACTTTTTCATTATATTCATTAGTCATTATATTCATTTAATGTATTTATTCCCTTTTGGAAACAATGAAAACATTTAATTGTGTGTTATTTGGGGTGTTTATTTGCATGGCCTAGCTTTAATTTGTAGTGATTTTGTACACTCTTTTCTCCTAGTCTACTTCTTAGTATGTTTTTAAATTAGGACTTCATCCCCTCCACCCTGCAACAAATACAAGAGACAAATTAAATAAAGTATTTGGATGTGTACTTTTTATTGTGTAGGTCTACACGTTTTTCTGTTTGTTTTCTTTCATATATGAAAGTTAAAACCCTTAGCACAACAACAGTTCATTTCTGCAGGAAACACTGCCTATGATTCCAAAAGTGATCGAAACACTTCTCATCCCAGAATTATCACAGGCCCCTTAGCAGTCAGAAATTCAAGCCATAATAGGTTTCATTTGACTACATGCTTATAGACAGACTTGCCTCAGTATACTATACTTTCAACTTATCTATAGACATGGTGGCACTGGCAGCCTATAATGGATCAACAGATACTTCCAAAAAAATACTTCCAATGCACCACTCTGTTAACTGTTAACAGAGTCATCATGACTCACAGAGGGACTCTGTGACTTTCGCTCCTGAGGGTGGTAACAGCATTGCTCATCTTTTATGTCCAAGGTGTCAGGTCGGGGTAGGCAAGGGCAATGAGCACATACATAGCCCGCTGCTACTGTATGTGTTCCACAGTGGCCCTGTTCCAATCCTGTTACTGTCCTAATATATCACCCTACTCTAGTCTAACCTAACCAAGGGAAAAAATGTGGATTTGTCCAGTAACAGCACAGACCAGACCAGCTGACTAAGGTTTTGCAATACGGAGAGAAAGACACAGAGAAAGGAAATGAGGGAGAATTTGAAACCGAAACAACAGGCTTCACACTAAAAAGCTTCTAGGGGTTCAGCCTAGTTGATGTGTTGGCCCTGGAAAAACAACTACAAAATGGCCTACACAGTGAAATGTAATCCTTTAACTTTATATTCTTCTTGACAAAGACAAAAATAATTTATAAAAGCAATACCCAATACTTTTTGTAAAGGTTTTTTTTTTTTTTTTTTTTTTTTTAAACTGTAGAGAGATCACCGGCAAAGAAAGTCCAACATAAATATGTGGGTACTTAGACATAAAGTTGATTAATCTTTCTAGCACATCAATCAGAAGACACAAACAGTACATCCAGTTCACCATCTGAACTGGAGGATCCCAAAGAGAGCACAGGCGACTGGCCAATATGAGTTAAATAAGCAGTGGAAGACTCAGAAGCAGGAGCGAGCGTAAATTCTGCAGAATGCTGAAATTGCGCTATTTATACTGAGTTATTGGATTCGATGCGGTTGGCCTTGGCTCAGCAGCAGCACTTAAAAACACATTTATTTATTTACACACTCATTACCTTGTATGGCAATCTGGAAAAAACAAAAGGCCAAGTGGAAGAGCGCAAAACAGGTAAATGTGCATATGTGTTACATATACCAGCATTTTTTGTGTTGCTCTCTGTCATCGTGTTTGGTTTGGATTTTCTGCTACGGCTCCTTTCAAGTGGGTCCGCAGCCAAAACAAACCCAAACCCAAACCACACATATCATGAAGCAATTTACTGGCAGGGCACTCTAACCTCGAGGCATTCGGGAGGCAGCATCACATAGCCATGATCAAATCTCCTTGAGCACAGGCCTTGCAGACCAAACACAGCTCTGAAATATTTTGGGGGACTGTCAGGAATTGAAGGTAAACCTGACAGAATTAAGCCTGATGGTGGAGAAGGATGTAGCCACCCGATGCGCTCTCAGCCATAAACAATTCAAAGCTAACCGATGAGAAGACAATTTTCTTTTTGAAGCTCCAAACACAGACACAGAGGCTTCTACGCAAGTTCAGAGACAAGTTCCAATATTTTCAAGTGAGGAAGGGGAAAAATGCTGAGAATTGTGCAATAGAAGACATCTGAGCCATGTTTTTTGTACAAGTTTAGTTCCACATTTTTAATTTGCACATGAACTGTTAGCTACACTGTTTACTGCATTATGTTTCATCTATAATTTTAATAACATGCAGAGAACTGCAGGATAATATGCGATATATAATGTGCAGTTTCCTGGTACCTCAGAGTAGGCAGAAGACACTGGAAACAGGCCACACCGCTGCCCTTGCTTCCCTAAAGGGGAACAAATCCACTGACAAAGCTTTGAGTTCATCTTAAACTAACAGAACTACACACATGAAAAACTGTACAGGAAATTAACCACAAATCATACCGATTTCCTGACCACTCCTTCAGTTAGCAGTAGCACAGTCCCACATGAACCAGCCCAACATTTTTTCCCTCAATCAAAGAAATGAAACTAAAAATACTAGATAACTAATCACAAAAACTGCCTCCAGTCCCTATTGTTAATTATTCACCACTTCCATTTCCTGTGATCTTCAAATTAATTACAACAATTTGCATATTTCCTATCTCCTTCAGTTGAGATGCAGAAAACTTGGTTAGCCACTGATCTTCCAAAAATTAGTAAGTGAGGCCATATTGTGTATAAATTCATTTTTCACCAATTAGTGATTTACTCCACTGCAACTTGGCAACATAACACAAACAGCTGTTACCTCAAGCCTATATGAAACTCAACATGCTGCACCAGCAAAACACTGATTTAGCTGAGAATGACTACACAAGGGATTTTTATCAGGGTACCAATCAAGGTAATTCAAGTACTTGTAACACTGTGATGGTGAAAATTGCAGTATAATAGCTGTGTAATAGTGGCCCTCTGTGTGAAATGAGAATGAAGTAAGAGGGGTGGTTCCTGCCAATCAGTTCCTGGTTTTGTTGTGTTTACAAGAGAACAATGCCAAAGTAAATGATGAGACAACACAAAACAGGCATGACCCTAGACCCTGGGAACGCCAGTGCCCATCCAACTCAGCTCTACACAAGAGAACAGAAGCTGTACATTAAATATTTAAGTAGCAGTGAAAATCAGGAGGAGTAAGCTATGGATGAGTCAGACATTCACAAAGCCCCTTAACTTGACAGAATTGTCAGGGAGGTGCATTTTGGTCATCCTGCAAAGGCAAACAGAATATGTGGCCCAGCCTAACCTAAATGCTCATAAACAAGCATGGTGCCATCATTGACAGGTTTATTACTCTGTGAATGAAACCAGGGCACTACGGTACAGTATGTAGCTTTGGCAGCCAGCACAGTCCATATTAGATCAGCACACCAAATGTACAAGCCTAAATCACACACCACAATTTGGGGGTTCTACTCATGAGCTGGTAATTAAGGGTCAGGGAGAAGAGAATTATGAGCCAGAAATAACCGGAAGTCAACATGATATGACCTCATGATATTGATATATACATGGTATGGGCCTTGTCACATGGTAGCAATATTCTTTGTCTGAGCATATTATGTATTTCCAGATATTAGCTCAACCAACATCTCTTTAATAATCAACCTGTATAAACCAAGCTTCCCCAGGCCCTATCGATGTTTGGTATCACAACGAGTCTAATAAATAGAGGATCATTTCACCTGCTATCTTGAAAAGATATTGTGTGGTAGTAAGTGAACCAAAACAAAAATATAAAAAGGGGTCTGAACCTGGCTTGCGCTGAGCTTTCCCCCAAATCATAAATTAATCAGGCATGGGCTAAAGAGGGAGGGAGCCAACCCCCCTCTACAAACACCTCAAGTGTGACCTATTGATGTCATGAGCTCGATTTTTGGCCGTTTTTGGCTGCAATTCAAGGGTGATAGCATTCCTGCTTTCTTGGGAGATTTGGTCCCAGCTCACACCTCAGCTGCATATGTTTGCATTTGGTGAGAAACCAACTTGGTTTGGCATCATTTTCTTCCATTTAATCTCTTTTGTGATTGTTACATGCCAATTTTATGTCTAGGATTTAGTATTTGTTAAGGTAGTTAAACCTACATCTGTAGATTGTACGTTGAATATATTTTCTTTGTCTAACTGTTGTAATTTAATAAACCAGCTGTTCATTTTAATTGAATTGTGAGTTGTATATTTTGATGAAGGTTGATCCACCAGATTGCCCTGCCTAAGGATGAATTTGGTGATTTAATTGATAACTGGTATCCTGTGTAGTAATTATATTAAATCAAATAAATATATTTAACATGTAGGATAAGTGAGGGGTTTTAATACATAATACCACTTGTGTTCGGTATTCAGACTGCTGAACTTTAAACGAGGGCATTTGACTAAGGCTACTGAATTCAGGGAATAGACCATTTTTATTCAAACGCAATTTCACTGTTCCAACAGAATGCTTACTTTTTTGAAAGCCTTGCTTGTCATCACAACAATAACTAACCCCGACAACCAGCCCTGAGTGTGAAACAGCAAACTGTAATCTCATCTTTAAAGTGCTGTTTGCCAAAAAAAAATTAATTCAAGGTAATCCTTCACAACAAACCCGATCAACTTAATTTTAGTTGTTAAATACGAGAAAAACAAACAAAAATAAAATACGTAATAAACTAGAAATTAGCCCGTGGCACAAACAATTGCAGCCTACGTGATGAAAGGTGGATAACCACTATTTACTCTGTCAGCTTGCTTAGTCTTTTCTACGAGACTGAAGATCAACTCACCAAAAATAAATTCATCTGTGCCTCTTTTTTTGGGCAACTGGTGTTTCTGAAACCCTATCGGTCTCTGGAATGGCATAGTAGCATGCATCCATGAGCAGGAAATTCATCAAATCCATGCCTCCAGACATCAGACCTAAATCAGCAGCAAGATTCACATAGATGAACAACTATTGGGCAGGCCTCACCAGGGTTCAAAATGATCCTTCTATTCTTCTTGCAACCGACCAGCATTCCAGAAGACAAATGATGCACACCTAAACCAGACTGATCGCATAAGATTCCTGACAAAAGGGATTTCAGTTACCTCTCAAGCTTCCAAGATTTGTTTTGTCCTCATTTAGCAAATCCCCAGGGGCCTACATTTGTTCTGATGTTGTCTCTGAACCACACAGATTTATTTTATGAGACAGTTAAGGGTGTTCCCCTTGACAATTCAATACAGCACACACAAGGCAAATTTCAGGCGTCCACTATATATTAATATAATTGGATGTTAGGTTAGATAAAAACTATTAATCAGTACTGGTGACTGAGATACAATGAACACATTATTTTTTTAATTGTACAGTGAAGGTGGTTGACTGTTAGTGGAAACAAAAAATAGCTAAAAGCAATGGGTACTTCCACATCACATCTTAGATTCAATAAGAATGATCTGAATTATTACTAGTTGAGTTTCTGCAACTCAAAATTATTTAACATTCTGTAAAATGACATATACAACGTGTTTATTCGTATAGGGTTCTGTCCAATTTCTATTGCACCCTAGTCCACATCCTTTTCTAAAATCACAAAAGGTTTACTTGCAAGAAATTATGTCTAAGCACTTGGGGGGTATGCATGCCTAAATCCCTACAAACAAAAGGAACTGAAGGCAGTTTGCTGACTTGATTGTCTATAGACGTGCACCCACTTACCTTAAATTCTCGGCTGTGCTGTGGGGTGTATTCAAAGGTCCACAAGGCTCGAACCAGACCTGACAGCTGCTCGGTGACCTCTCCTCTGTCCTGCTGGCCCTTCCTTTGCAAGAACACACCGTTTGCTTTTGGCTTTTCATCGCCGTCGTCCCCGCGGTATTGCTCCAATGCCAGATACTCTGCAAATAGCTCTGTGTTGCTCAAACACTGCAGAATTGCGTTCATGAAACAAGTGTTCCCGTGGTTCTTTAGACCGGCCACTCCGGGGACCTTGTCTCCAAATAGAAAGCCTCCACAATCGCTGTCGTCCGAAGGAACAGATCCCCCAATTTTAAAAGACGTAAAGCCACCATCGTCTTTCTCGTCTTCTGTAGTGTGTTCCTCAGTGCCAAAATGAGACAACGTTGAGAGAGTCCTGAGGACCCTGCTCATAAAACTCCCCACGGAGCGCACGGAGCCCCTGCGGAAGAGCTTCTTGCTGAAAGATTTCTTCTCTTTTGTAGCTGCCTTAGACATAGCTAATTCCCAAAATTGAAGGCCATCACAGAGAAGTATTGAAGAACTAAACAGAAACGTGCAGCACACACAAAAGTCCCCTGCCTTGATCAGGTTATGAAAACTTCACTGTGCGATCCCATGATATTAGCGATCTAAGATGCGTTCCCTGTTGAAGCTCAACCTTTTTCGTTGAAGACTATGTATATTTTGATTAGCTACCATTTTGTAAACATTTCAGATCAAAAGTTAGCTACAATGCTTTCATGCACTACCCATCCAGGGCACGATACTCGTTAACGCTCTCGCATGGCTTCTACCTTGACTTCGCAATCTTCAGTCTTCAATATCTTGGTTAGCTGGCTAGCTGTGCAAACTCGGGTTGCTATACGTTGCAGGCAAGCCAAGAAGCTAGTAGCTAGTAAGTTAGCTAGCGAACTAGGAATCATCTCCGGGAATGTTACTATTCAGCAAGTGAATGTCAACAAAATACATTCCACGTTACAGAAAAATATAAAAATCTATTGCTTGAAATATATCTAGCTAGTTAGTTAGCTAGCTACCATTAAAGTTAGCCAACGTTTAATGGGCTTACCCAAAGGGTTAACGGGCCATGCCGTTGAGCACTGCCCCAACATTCCCAACTATTGCAAAGGCAATAATAAAAGTCACACGTCGGAAACATACAGCCGTTTTATTTTCTAATTTTCACCAGGCTCATGTATTATTAAACAAACCACAGCTCCACCCTCAATGGCATTCCTCGTCGTTGTGTCTTAAGTTGCAAACAATACTATTTTGCACCAGAAATTCAGGGAGCTACTCACTGTTGTTTTGCCATTGTGCGAGAGTGATTCCTCCGAATTGCTCCCAGCGTTGACGCTCTTTGCTGTAGCCGATGCCTACAGGAAAGCCCCCTGAAAGCCCACAGAAGAGTGCTTTCCTCAGAATAAACTCTTGTCGCATCTGAGGCGTTGAAAATGCATATTTTACGAAGCTTCCGTCGCTTTCTTTTACGGGGTTTCCTTGTCGCAAAACAGCAAAATAGCTCCCAAATCCCGATCCATTGCAATGAAGGCCGCTTCTACCCTCTCCATCAGCTGAAATCACTGACACTGCAGGCAGGGCGGTGGTGACGACTGACGTCATATCCAAACATGTTGCCAGAGTGCAGGTAGCGGCCGAACGGTTTGAATACCACAGTGGGATATGCACTGAGATCTTCTCGAGCCACTAGTGGCGTCTAAAATAATCATTTTACAGGATTCCAGTTTTTCTGGGATACATATCGTCACGAACACGGTGACTATGGAGCAGTGTGCTTCGACTATGTAACGTTAAGTGTAACGAAAGTAAGTAACTTCTTCAGAAGCGGTATCTGCAACTTCCCAAGACATTAACTAAACCTGATGTTGATATAAATAAGTCGTCAGTGATTATAATTGTAACAGCATCTAAATGTGAATGATTCACGATATTTGCTTGCAGGCCACATGACTGCGTTTTCCCCCTAACCAAAGGGACCAACTCATGTCCATTACAAAATTACCAATTCCCCCTCCCTCTCCCTCCAAACGCTTCAGGTTCGGACGTGTCCGGAAACAGTGGACTACTAATCTTAAATAACATTTTGTCTTAACCAAATCTATTCCAAACTTGTCAATGCATTGCAAAATAGTACATAACTTTATAAAGCAGTTTTGGTTCATATCAGTGATCCTTTTCTGCTCAAAAAGGTATGTTATTACATGACAAACACAATATAGCTAACAAGACAAGACACGTACGTTACACCCCTACCCCCAACTTTTGAGAAAAAAGAGTGTGTGTATGGCTCTTGGAAATGACGAGAGTTTAATATCTTATGTTGTATGTCTAAAAAAAATGTCCAAAGTAGCCACTCCATTACTTGTAAAAGGACAAGACTGACTATATAACAATAATGATTTTTTAAATCATTTACTGTTCTTCCAGGTTGTCCACATATAGTATCTTTTCATACAGCTCAGAAAAAACTGGTGAAAGGGTTTAGTAAGTAGAAGATTGTTTATCGGTGTTACACGTGACTCCCAAATCTGGTTCAACTCAGAAGTGAAAGATGATACCAAGAAAGCACTTCTCTTGCTTCAATTAAACATGTTAATTGACTGCTGTTCTACTCACACCATATTTTTTAAACCAATATTCTCATCTTTCTTTTAATAATAGAAACTAGTCCAAAATGTGCAGCGCCTTATTAAAAATTCAAAAGTGAATAAACTGCCAATAAATCACAAGCAACTGTGAATGTAAAATAAAGACAGTTAAAGAGGGTTAAAGGTCACGGTTATATAACACTCCCATGAATAGTTGGCTAAGTTCTACCATGGCACAAATTGCAGAGGAACTAGTCAGCTTTGAGTTTCATCACTCTTGCTTCTGCCATATTGACTAGCATATGTTTAAAGGCAGCTTGAAAATCAACAAAGAAAAATCTCCAAATAGATTATACTAAAAATGTGGTTGGTAGTTCTGTGAGGGAAACCGCTACCTAGTGTGCAGACAGGTACACAGCTTTGACATTTTGTTTATTTTATTCTTGAAAGGTGGTTGTTTTGGTGTTGGATTGACAGGGGGAGGGTGAACAGTGATAGAGGGAGGGTCTGTGTAATTACCAGGGGCACTGGGGTTGGGCTCCTCATGATAATGGGGTTGATGAAATCAGAGATCCAAGGAGGCAGCCCAGTTGCACTCTACAGTTGACACAGATCCAGTCTGACTTGTTTATCCACCCTGAGGCCACCTGACTTCAAAGACTTGGTACAAGACAGACATGAAAAAGACACATATGCACCAGAACTGAACGTGGAGGGGGTGACATAAAACAGTCATGAGTGTATTGTATTCCCTGATAGATATATTAATAGCGTATTACTATACCCGAAAAGTTTTAAAAACAAAGCATGGAACAAAACCTAAAATGTATTGAAAGTAATATGCAACAGCCTACTAAGGCAAAACATCTAAACTACTTCTGGCCAAAAATGAGCAGTCTACTAATGAGTAGTTTACTACTACACTCTCCCTATTGATAAAACTGCAGTTAGTTCAGGACTGGGGCACATCAGATGTTAGGTTCAGATGTTGAGTTGACAGGTTTTATCCATTCACAGCAGAGAACCCCCCGTGTTCCATATGTGTGTACTTTCAACTGAAGAATCATATGTGCAGAACTTGTGTGAATCTGTTGAAACTCAGTGTGTTTGGTATAGACTGATGTGTGGCCTGTAGTGATTGGACAGAGTGGTCCTGCAGAAGTCTGCCACCCCGTTATTACCTCAGCCTCTTCTCTCACTCTGTGGTCACAGACTCCTAGAGAGTGGACAGCAGATGCAGATCTGTAATGAAGATCTGTAGTGAAGTTATTTATATTTACTGAAGCTTTAGGGGAACAATGGATTGCTTAGGAATTAAACCTTTAACCTTCTAGTCACAAGCTTAGTGCCTTAAACAACTGCATCACATGGTCACCCATCTTCACAGACACAGGCTCCATCAGGAGCTGGACTAACACTTTACATTAGATTACCTGGCTGTTGAATGCAAGACAAAGCTTTCTTTTCATCCTTCCGAAATTTAAACACAATAACACTCATGCATCCAAGACTGAGCCAGCCTATGAGGCACCGAGCACAGTTACTCTTATTATGTCCTGTGTCTTATTATGTGAGAAAGCATTGTTGACTTTGGACTGACCTAAAAATGAGCAAAAGTGAAATGACAGAGAAAGTAGCGTGACATTTATTGAAAAATGCAAGGAATGCATATAAATCAGAAGCCACCAAAACAATACATTTAATCTCCCTATTATTTTTAGATTACAATGGTTTAAATCAGACATAAGATATTACTTGACATTGCTCATACAGCAGGCTCCATTTTTATTCATACCCTTGATAAAGATGAACAAAAGAGATCCTATAAAATAAACGTAAATATAAGTAATGAGGTATATTGTATGCAAAAATCAAATCAGAAAATTCCAAACCTACATTACCAATACAATTGTTCAGAAAAACATATTTTGTTTTATTAATATTTTTTTCTCCAGAAACCATCTGGATCACAATTATTCACACCCCTAACTATTCTTTTAAATTTAATCCAACAAAAATAAATCTTCATAAATATACAACTTATTTGAGAAAAACAAAATTACAATTTGTGAGCTGTTCGATTGTGATTCGTGCCAATACATTATTATTAAAGAATATAATTTTCTGCATTTTGTGAGCATAAAATAAAGCTCATTACTTATATAATTTAATTTACACTATCTTTTTTGTTCATCCTTATCAAGGGTGTGAATAAAAATGGATACATACTGTATATGTAACTACTATGTAACACAATGACTAATACATAAGAAATCCAATAAATAAAAAACAATAGAAAAATAAACTCAGTGTCACTGTAGATAGAAAGGATTTTCCATTATGAGTAGCACGGTGATTAACAGCTCCAGTTAAAGCAAAAAACATCCAGTAAAATTTCTTTTCTTTTTTTTTTCTTTTTTTTAAATTAGGCTGTTTTACTGTTACAATCAAGAGGCTCTCTTGCCTCTAAATATAAATCACATGATTTCCATCCATCCTAAGTCCCCAGTGTCCCGACCCTTCAATTAATGTCTGCCTGTGGCCAGAGCAGCTGTACTTTTTTAACCATCTGCTGTGAGTGAGCTCAAATGTAGGGTGAGTTTCCCATTACAAGCTGCTGCGGAGTTCGCAAGCCTGCATGTCAGTGAATCAGCAAGCTCTTCTTCACACATTCTGCTGGGTGACACCCACCTCCCCTCAGCTCTCTCTGGCCCCTCCCCTACTGCAGCAGACTGCTTAACATCTGCTCAGCACCTATATCTGGAGAGTGAGAAACAAAAGAGACCGTGAAACACCCAGCAGCAGAGGTTTAACACACGTGACACACATTGAGCACTGCTAATACACTGCCCGTCCCAAAAAAAGTCACACACTCTAATATTTCGTTGGACCGCCTTTAGCTTTGATTACATTACAGGCATTTAGCAGACGCTCTTATCCAGAGCGACTTACACAGTTTACATTTCCAATCCATTTATACAGCTGAACATTAACTGAAGCAATTCAGGCTAAGTACCTTGCTCAAGGGTACAACGGCAGTGTCCCACCTGGAGATTGAACCTGCAACCTTAACGTTACAAGCCCAGTTCCCTAACCATTATACCACACTGCCTGCCTGCATTACGGCATGCATTCGCCGTGGCATCATTTCGATAAGCTTCTGCAATGTCACAACATTTATTTCCGTCCAGAGTTGCATTCATTTTCTAAAAAAAAAGATCTTGTATTGATGATGGGAGAGTCGGACCGCTGCGCAAAGTCTTCTCCAGCACATCCCAAAGATTCTCAATGGGGTTAAGGTCTGGACTCTCTGGTGGCCAATATATGTGTGAAAATGATGTCTCATGCTCCCTGAACCACTCTTTCACAATTTGAGCCCGATGAATCGTGGCATTGTCATCCTGGAATATGCTCGTGCCATCAGGGAAGAAAAAATCCATTGATGGAAAAACCTGGTCATTCAGTATATTCAGGTCGTCAGCTGACCTCATTCTTTGGGCACATAACGTTGCTGAACCTAGACCTGACCAACTGCAGCAACCCCAGATCATAATACTGCCCCCACAGGCTTGTACGGTAGGCACTAGGCATGATGGGTGCATCACTTCATCCGCCTCTCTTCTTACCCTGATGCGCCCATCACTCTGGAATAGGGTAAATCTGGACTCATCAGACCACATGACCTTCTTCCATTGCTCCAGAGTCCAATCTTTATGCTCCCTAGCAAATTTAAGCCTTTTTTCCGATTAGCCTCACTGACAAGTGGTTTTCTTAAGGCTACACAGCTGTTTAGTCCCAATCCCTTGAGTTCCCTTCGCATTGTGCGTGTGGAAATGCTCTTACTTTCACTATTAAACATAGCCGTGAGTTCTACTGTTGATTTTTTTTACGATATGATTTCACCAAACGTTTAAGTGATCACCGATCACGATCATTCAAGATTTTTTTCCGACCACATTTCTTCCTCGAAGATGATGGTTCACCACTATCCTTCCAGGTTTTAATAATGCGTTGGACAATTCTTAACCCAATTTTAGTAGTTTCAGCAATCTCCTTAGTTGTTTTCTTTGCTTGATGCAGGCCAATAATTTGACCCTTCTGAAACAGATTAACATCTTTTCCACGACCACAGGATATGTCTTCCGACATGGTTGTTTAAGAAATGAGAAATAACTTGTTGCCAGCTAAAACATATGAATCACTGCAGTAATTATCCAATGGAAGGCTCTTACCTATTTGCTTAGTTAAATCCAGGTGGTGACTTTTTTTTTGGCCAGGCAGTGTATAACCTTTAAGACGTACATGCTGGGTGGGGTGTCTAATGATGACTGTTTTGGCCTGGCGTCAGGAGGAGGATCAATTTGATGTGCACATGGGAGTCTGCCACAAGGTCACAAAATCTGTTTTCACTTTAGAGCATGGTGTAACATGAGTGGCCAGCATAGCATCCCTCTGTCCCTGCCTCACAGTGCAGCAGGCATTACCGTTTATGCTCCACCCCTCTCCTAATGACACTATCTTTTCATCCCAGTGAGGACCAGCAAGCGTTTAGGTCAAATGCTGTATCATAGCAGCAGCACAGAGATGCCAGTAAGTGAACTGAGCTAGGCCGTTACGTCATAGTGCCATTGCATAAAAGTCTGAGCTTAAACAGCCGTCATGTGGGAGATGATGGGGACAGCAGCGCCGTCATCAAAAGCCCAGCAAATTCAATTGTACTTTTTTGTTGGCTTTGTATGCTTTCAAGAACACAATGTTCTCAGACTGGTCTATTTGGGGACTAATCATGGCTGCTGTCTACAGCTTTACGACTGTACGGTCGTGTGGCAGCCTGCCATCAGTAAGCATCAGCCACTATTGTAGACTGGATGAGAGGGCGACCTCTGATAAAACGGGACTTTGACTTCTGATCCCACGGGTCAAATGGAGTACCTTCACTTGATGAACCTGACATCCAGTCACTTAAGCAGAATGAACAATTCCTTTTCACCTTGCTTTGTTACAAAGTACAGTATTTAAGTTACATTGTCTAAAGGACACACTCATATACACAAAAACATTCTAATTTTGCTGTTTCAGAGTGCATAAAAAGCAGCTCCCGACCAACGCTTCAAAGACAACAAGGCGGTTTGTTAAGGATACATCACATTCAATGACATGAATGAGACTTTACCTCTCCGTCCCCATTCAGTAATCAAGATTCCTCATGCCAGCGATTGTGGAGGCGAGTCTGCGAGACAGAGGTTTAGCTGTCTGTCTGTAGTCCTCGGGTTTGGCCTTCATAAGGTTGACTATCTGCTGTAGTGTCCGCGATGGCTGGAGACCCAGTGCGTCCATCACATTACTCAGGTAGTCTACAGAGGGCAAGAGCTTTTGTCAAACGCACACATACAAATGTAAAAATACACTCTTCACTGTGAATTTGTTACGGTATTTCACTCACCATTTCCAAAGCTGTCAAACAAGTTATAGTATGATAAGTAGCAAATCCGTTTGTATTTTTCATAGTTTATAGATAAATTCAATAGATTGTTGTCTTATTTAAGCACATGTGGCCATTTAAATGAATGCTTTGATGTTTATGCACAGGCCCAAAGCCAACCCTGCTTACCTAACATTCTTGTGCGTCTGCCGCCATTAGATTGAGGTTTTCACACCAGCAAAAAAATCTAATTCGAAAGCCCTGCTTTCAGAATGCCAATCCAGTTTGGACAATCTTTGGTCATGTGGGGGTAAACGGAAGCACTAGCCATCCCTTGCAACACGCTGTCCATTCATATGCGGTCTCTTCGCGTGACCAGATGATTTAGCTCCCATATGTTGGGATTTTGCTCCATTTACTACTCAGGCTTTTTTGTGCTGACCGTGGTAATCAGCTGCTACATCCCTGCAGAGCCCGACATGGAAGCGTCCCGTGGGCCCACTCAGTGATGACTCAGCACTGTGTGATGCGTGCCATACAGCGTCTACTGCCAGCACTAGTGTGACACGAGCGCTGACTGATTTAAAAGGCAGACAGGGAGGGCATACAGATCATTCGAGTTCTTATTTTAAAGCTTTCTTCAGGGAGTTATTTTTCCCTTTTTTTAGCCGTGAGTGCCACAACTTTACAATCAATCGTCATTCATCAAAAACGGCTCACTAGGCCGATCAGTACTGCATCGGTAAACGCACTAGGATGTCTGTATAATGGAAGGCTAGATATACACGTCAACATAGCCACTACTAGATTGCGCATTCCTGCTTATCTCAGGCATACCTGATACCTGAGTCTGGCTGAAAGGGTACAGGCTCAGCTGAGCTGAATACCTAGTACTCAGTCTGGCCAAACCACACTCTTGAATTGCTTCTTTTTTTTCTTTTTTTTTCTCTGTCAAGCCAGGTTTTCAGTTTGAAAAATCAACATGCAAATCCACAGCTATTCTACTGTATCACATTGTTTCAATCCAATCCAATTCTAATCAAGCATTTATTCTTAGAACAAGCTAAGCGTGGGGCCTCGGGTAGCGCAGCGGTCAAAGCATTCGCCTGGAATGCAAGTTGCCTACTGCAGCCACAGTTCAAAACCAGACTGTGCCAGTTCGGCCCTGGCTGGGAGCCCCAATCAGTGGTGGCGATTGGCCGTCCACCCCAGGGGGAGGGTGAGCTGGCACGAGCTCACCGAGAAGCGCGAAGGGTGTCTCTAGAAAGTAGGTGGGCGAGTTCTGTCTCAGAGGAGGCAGATCATCGCCGGCCTCGGGGAATTAGCTTGCCCCGTAGTGACAGGAGGTGAGGGGGAGAGCGAATCAAAGAAATAGAGAGTATAATTGGTTACCAAATTGGGAGAAAAAAGGGGGAAAATCTTAAACCAATTTGAGGAAAAAAAGAACAAGCTAAGCATATTTTGTTGCTGACTAGAACTATTTACGTTTTATAATAACAAAACTGCTACTGTTTACAGTTCTGCAATGCAGAAAGGAAGTGTGATTTTCATGCTTCACTGTGTCTCTTCATTTCTGACAGAGAAATGTATGGGGATGCTGGCAGGCAGTTCATCTGTTTGCAGGACCATTTCCTGATTATGTTACACTGTAGATTCTGACAAATGCAAAGAAAATCACAATCTCAAAGTGTAAAGAACCAGTAGAGGGATGGCTTGGATTTGCATGAAAGTGACCAACCGAAACATAGCCATAATTATGATTCAAACTGCAGTAATTAACAATTCCATTTAAAATGTAGCTCTGATCTTCAAAATCTTTTTTCTTGTGTGCATGTACTGTGCTCACCTATATCTGTGGCCAGCTGTTTGGTGGAGTGGGGGGTCAGCTCAGGTATCAGCAGGATGGCATCGCAGTAAGTCTGCATCGTTGCCCTGGCAATTGAGCCCAGCCAATAGTCTGCAGTGTTATCCAGCTCAGGCAGGTCATCACCTATTGAGAATGTAATAAAAGTTATCCTCAGGCAAACAGCTAGTTGATTGTTAATGTTTTTGTCCTACCAAACACCTTTCCAATCTCACCCAGGCCTTTCCAGCTCTTATGAATACAACTTGAAACTGCAGCACAGTAAAGGGCTCTTTAGACTCCAATCAGTACAAAAAGAATCAGGTTGTTACCACATTGAAAGCACATCAGGATTACAGAAGTATCACTACCACAAAAAGACCACAAATATTTGCGATAGTTAGGATGTTATGACTGTGTTTGAATGAGATAACTCATTTTTTAAACTTTTTTAAAGAATTTGTTTCAGATTTCTTTCCCATTTTCTCCCAATGTAGTGGTCAATTACACCCTCTCTTTTCATGTTAATCCCCCCTCATATTGTGAGTTCTCTGCCATAACCGCTGTTGTACGTCGCTCTGGATAAGAGCGTCTGCCAAATGCCTATAATGTAATGTAATGTAACCCTGAGACTGGCAGTGACAAAGGTGATGTACCGCCTCCTTCGAGCTGACACTCGCCGAGCCGTTGACTGTAACTCCGGTACACACAGAGCCACTCCTATACGCAGTAAACTCATATTGGCTTCCCTCCCTGGGGCGGGCAGCCAATTGCCGCCGCCTAGTGGCACTCCAGGTCACGTTGTAACCGCTAGACCACCTGGGAGGCCCCCTGAGATAAATAATTGTATATATTTATATTGTTATAGGATACAGGGCAGCATACAACAGACAGGAAACTTAGAATGAAGAGCCTAAGCTTTGTGTTCTAGCTGAGGGAAACAGTGAGGGGGCCGTTGGATCACCTTGCTCGGGAGGGAAGGGTAGTTTCCCTGCATGCAGGGCCAGCTCCAACGCTGGGTCCTCCTGTGTGACAAAGGGCTCCAGGTGCAAAGGCAGAGACATGATGTACTGTCCAATCTGAGGAGGGACACAGATACACTGGGCTGAAGTCAAATTCTGACCCTCCATTAGTTCAGTGTACCTAATGTGATGCTACATAATGACAGAGGACAGCTTGCTACATTATGTTAAATTGCCATTATCACAGCCTGCAGTCTTTCCTCTCTCAGACGAGAACCATGAATCTAGGCTCTACGCCATTATCTCTGTAAGGTATTTTCAAACCCTGGTTCTGCAGGGCATGAACTCTCTGATGCAGCACAGATTAAAAGACAAAACTATGAAGAAGCAGGATGATTTCAGGCTTTGTGAACCTTGTATAGGCTACTTAACATTCCAGAAGGAAATCAATAATACAGGGTAGGCCATTTGGAAGGGAAGGGGAAGGGAGGGGAGGGGACGGTCATCAAAGAATATGATGCTGTCAGGTTTAATCTGTTTTAAAAAAATAACTGGGATAAATGGATTGTTTAGTGTGTTCATTTGCTTGCAAAAACTATTACTTGTTAGGAGTCCACGAAAGATTAGCGCTCGTCCACTACCTGCTGCACAGACTAAGACAGACCTGTGGAACCCTGGACATAGTAGTAGTACCCTGACATAGTAGGATGTGGCAGGCTAAGCTTACATTGGTTATATACTCCAGCGGGGACAGGCTGAAAGTGGGCAGGTCTTCTGTGAGAGTCTCACCCATACCACTGGAGTTCCTGCTCTGCTGACAAATATAGCAAGATAGCAGGAAAACTGTCAACAATATAATACGAAATAGAAAATGCACTTTGACACACTCAAAATGGCCAAAGTAACCCATGTTAATCAACCACAAATACAGCAAATATTACTTTTCGGTAAACCTTTCTTGGATTTACAATAATGCATTGGTACCAATCATACATACTATGTGGTATTACCTGTGGTCAATGAGTAAGGGAAACTTAAAAAATCTATATTTTGCTCTCTGAGAACATGCTCATAAGAGACAAATTTGGGGTAAATACATATTTTGTTAATGCACGCAATTGTGGCTTTAGAGTTCATTTTGTGGAAAGGTAAAAAGGTGTGTTTAATAAAGAAGAGAAATGTATGGGTAGACTGTCTTACTAATTTATCTTACTAAGTGAGCTGTCAGCTCAAGAATTGTTAATGAGGTTTGCTCAAAATGAACGGCAGTGGATGCAGGCCACTCTCACCTCAATCTTGGACACCAAGCAGAGCTGATGCTTGATCTGCAGGAAGACTGAGTCAAAAGCCAGCTGGTTGGCCTGCTGGTTGAGGCGAGTCAGGGCGGCGCGGGGCTCAGCCAGCAAGCTGGAATTACCCGTACCCTTCTCCTGAAACACAGGAAGCACAGAGGTGCTGAGCGTGTCAACCTGAAAACACATGTCCATCTCAAAACGGGAATCGGGAGTGATGGTTTCCAGAAATATTCTCATCAACAATTATCCTTCTCTGATCCTACAGTTAATGCAAAATGTTGTGGAAAGCCATGAGGGACTGCAGCATAAATCAATCCAATCCCACAAAAGCAAATTCCCAATACCTGCTCAGTCATTTTACTCTCGAATACACAAGAATGGCTCATGAGTATCTCAAGCCAACTGAAATGACAGTTGGCATCTTTTACACAGTCCTACAGAGTGTGTGAAATGTCCATGCTGTCCCTCTCACGTCTACCGCACCTTAAGGTTGTACAGCATCTCCATTAGGCTAGCGTACTCCACAGGGTCGCCCTTCAGCAGGTAGTTGTACTCTTGCCATGGGTTCTTGGTAGAGGCTTTTCTGTCTGCAGTGCTAGCCTCCTGTATCCCAGTCAAGCTGCGGGGGCTGTAGGATTCTGACAGGTACTTCCCTGCCGTGGCCAGGATCCTGGTGGCAGAGTGCAGTGACACTGATTCAGTCCCACAGCTCAGGGCAATGCCGGCGTGCCAGCGCCAACACTGGCAAACACAGTTCACAGAGCTTCAAATTATACCAGCAACTGCTCTAGCTCACAGTTACTGGGTTTACTCGGGAGGGTAGAAAGTTCAAGTGGTCTGAAATCTTGAGTGTTGACTGTATCTAGAGCTCACTGAGTGCAATGCCATCACTTCAAAGGTATTCCCCGTTCAACAGTGTCCCCATTCAAAATGGCACTCCAAAATTCCAGTTGTAAATGACAGCTCACAGAAACTACAACAAGCAGGTTCTATTTTGGACAATAAAAGATTCAATGAAACAGAAGCAACTGAAATAAATATTTTTATATTTTATATATTTATCATTTTGTTTCACATTCATGAACAGACTGCGAGAGCCTATTACCTGTTTGACAGCTGCTGCTCATAAGCTCCACATTGCCTCAGCAACTCACCACAAGTGGCAATAATTCTGCAAAACAAGTGAATCACAGACAAATAGCAATACCAGAATACAAATAAAGGTGATATGCAATAATGGAATGGAAGGCATTTTCATCCAACAATCAATACTGGAAAATGAAACAAAATTGACCGCAAAAACAGCAAACATTACAGTACTGCCTATGGCCATTTGGTAAAGGAAACTCTCAAAAAAACAAGCTTTTCCCTCTGAGAACGTGCTCACAGGAGACACATTTTGAGGTAATGACACATTTTAATTCCTCAGAACACACAAAATCCAGAGCCTATTTAATCTATTATAAAATTAATTAAGAGTTAATTTTGTGGACAACGAGAAAGGGCATGTTTAAGAAAGAAGAGAAATGTATGGGTAGACTGTCCTACTGGAGATTTCCCTAAAATGATTGTGCCCTTGAGTATTACACATTGTTCATTGGCATCTCATGAAGATGTTTGTTACCGTTACAGATTTACTGCCATTGGAAATCATAAGAGCTGCTTTACCAGAATCCTAAAAAATAACTGCATTGTTACGGAGTGTGACAAAAGACAGCAGGAAGCCTCTGCCTCTTTTCACATGGGCTCCTCAGATCTCTCCTCACATAGTGAGCCACTGCAGAGACCACGTGCTGATTCAGGTGAGGAAACAGCCTTCCTGGCCAAACCCACCTGACGGAGTTCTGAAAGGCCGTCCAGTCCTCTTGGTACGCTGAGGAGCTGCACGCGTCCTCTAGCTTGCACTTCTTTCGGATGGACTGCAGGGTGATGGAGAAATCCGACACGTACCTGCGGGAAAACGGTCAACCTGAGGCAAAGTAATGGTGCAACCATTCTTATATTTATTAGCTCTGGACTAAATCTGGGTTTATGTGGCTGAGTGCACTGTGAGGTTTCCATCCCAGTTTCTCGAAATGGCTGATACATCCTGTTTCCTCTGAATTTTGGACTTAATTATTACCTTCAACTTTTAAACATTCCTGTGGCAAAAAATACTGCACACAAGGCAAGACGCGGCACTTTCTGTAAAAGAAGGATTGTAACATGTGGATGTTTCTTCCACAAAGGCTGATGGCAGTACAACTTGCTAATATTATGCCCTGTTAAATCCTACTATTGCATATGTCCTGCGCCACTTCCTTCTGAAATGAACCTGGACACTCTGTCCTGTCAATTTGTAATGTTCACTTCTAGCGTTGGCAAACTCAAAATCAACTGTAAGCTCAATATTATTTAACATTGGTTATTTAGACATTTTAGTAGGGTAACGGTTGAAATATTTTTTTCCCCGCATGAAAATAGCTTTTGCCACGTCATTTACTATCACGGTATTATGTTAAGTTTATGATAGTACTATTTCATATTTTAATATCGTGTTATACCGTCACACCCCTAGTCTGTGCCTATGGGTAGTATGTGTACGTGCATAGCTGCATGTGTGTAGGTATCAATGGTGTTTGTGTATCTGTATCTATGTCTATGAGTAATTGTGCGTATGTGTGTGGGAGAAGGTTGATACGTGTTTGTGTGTGTCCATCTGTGTCTATGAGTAGTCTGTGTGTGTGTGTGTGTGGGGGGGTAGATATGTATCTGGATGTCTGTATATGGGTGACGTGTGTGGGGGCAAGTAGAAGCCTCAGGTGTCTCATACTTAGTGAATAGCGCCTTGAGAGCCTTCAGCAGCCCACACACGGCCAGGCCGTCGGTTAGCTTGACACATCGGTCCACAGCTGTACTGGCCAGGCTGAAGAGCTTGTTGACAGATTGGCTGAGCTCCTGCACACAGTCTATCACTTCGCCCCGTTCCTACAAAGCAGGACCTTGATCACATCACAGCACACGCCAGCCCACAGTGTGGCTGCACACGTTTCGAGAACATTTCCAAAGAACAAGATAGGTGGCATTTAAGTCAGCACTGTTAAAGAGAATATACGGTATGACTAATTCAGTGACAGGAAGGCATTTGTCCCAGACGACCTTTTCTCATTAGAAAGTGTTCTGTGTCCCATAAGGGGGAGGAGCAGCACTCACTAGAGGCATGGCGCTGATCTGAATGAGGAGGTTGGATTCCTCCAGCTCCCCGTACTGCAGCTGGTAAGGTTTGTACGGATCATACAAGGCAGTCACCAGCTCACCCACTTTCAGCAGGTTGGTCTCACCTGGAATCAAGGACAGAGGGAGATGTATATAGAGACAGGAGCAGGGTTTATAACTCCCTTCACACTGCAGTACAGGGCCCCAAACTCGCCCACGCGTCATTCACCAATAAGCGCCCAAACCCACCCAGGTGGGGCAGCATGGCCGCCTCCAGGTTCCTCCCAAAGTTAGCAGCAGTCTGGTGGAGATCCAGCAGGGTCTCCAGCTTGTCCTCCTGTTGGGCGCACTCCATGGCTGCGCTGAGGCACACTGGGATAGATGGCACCATGGCACCCAGGGTCTGGATCAGCAGCACTGTCACCACCTCGTACGGGTTCTTAAACACCTGCCCGACACCAATGAATACAGAGCATAACCCATGCTGCGCTACAAGAGGCACCCTGTGTTATATATTACAGAGAGCTTTGCCATTTGAAATGATCAAATGGGCCGACCCAAAAGAGGCATAGACAAATCAGGCAAACATCTGGGGTGAGATTAAAATGCACTGCTCCGATTGGTTAAAGGGTCTTGGTAGTATTGAGCTTTCCTCAGCTGCTGCCATGCCATACCTGACTGCTCCACTGCAGCTGCGAGTGCCACGTGGAGAGCAGCGTGTCATAGAATTCGGCCAGCTGCTTGCTGAGGCTCAGCTCACTCTGACACAGGTCCTGCCACACACTCACCAGCTGCCCCTGAGGGTGGAGAAATACCACAGCATTACCTCTAACCTCACAGCGGAGGCAAAACACAGGCCACTTCACAGGCAAACTGGCTTCAAATGAACCCTGACCCATTCCCATGGTATGAAATGATGAATTGGCTGAGGGCCTAATGCAGTGTGTGTGGAAGGCGTCGGTCTAGGCGGGGGGGTAACGGGGTGGTTAACGGCCATGCCTACCAGCAGGGCAGTTAGGACACACAGCTGTGCAGAATTATCTAATTGTTCCTGTGTGATTAAAGCTGCTCTTAGTAGGTGGCCGAACATGGAAGCAAAAAGCTGGCGAGAGAGAACCCTTAAACCGAGAAGGAATCAACTGAAAAGTTGCCAACGTTTGTGTGCGTTAAGGTCTTTTGCCGAAAGGCACTTTTTGGTTTAGTTTGTTATTTTGGTTTTGTTTGTTTTTAGCCGGAACCCGTGAGGGGGTTTATTTTATAAATTTATATAGTTTCGGTTCTCTCTCTCCCTATCTGAAGGAATAACCAATAAAACGCTGGTCTGCTGACTGATAGCTTCAATCCCTGTGTCCTGCTGTCCTGTTCTACTCCAGGGTGTGTCAGACTTTTGGAGGTGTTGCCGTTTCTCACCTTGTGGCACTTGTAGTAATAGGCAAGGAGTTGTGGCATTCTGTCAATCTCTGTGAACACTTTCACAAACAGCTTAGCTTGGTCTGGAGACAAATGATAGTAGAAATGAATGGAAAAACATTTAAAACACAGCTAACAATGTTTAAATCATACTGTACATTTTAAGATTACTTTAAGTAGTGTGGCTTTGTCAAAAGTGGACTGTGTGTAGTGGCTGCAGTCTAGACCCTGCGTGCGATGGCCTCTCACCCAGGGACTGTGAATTAAACGTGGCCACGATCTGGGGGCTGGACAGAGCCTCCAGCCTGTTCTTCAGGGCCTCCAGGTGGACACATTTCTCTGAGTAGTCTGGGGTGTCCACCAGCATAGCCAGGCTGCTCTGCATACTGGTGAGCTTGGAGGAGATCAGGGCCAAGTCCTGGCAGGAGCAGAGAGCGACATGTTAGCACTGCTGCAGGAGGCACCTTGAAAGACTGTAGCCCTGCAAGTTTTCTAGGTCTCTCTATCTTCATCTTTTATGATGGGGCCAACAGACATCCATTAAAAGAATCAGACTATGCCACGGCGGCCGGGGTTCGATTCCACGTCACGCCAGAGTCGGCTCTGGCCGGGAGTGCCACCGGGGCGGCAATTGGCTGTCCGCCCCAGGGAGGGGGGAGGGAAGCCAACACAGTTTGCTGCGCACAGGAGTGGTTCTGGGATGCCGGAATTACAGTTGACAGCACGACGAGTACTGTCTCGGAGGAGGCAGCGCTTCGCCATTGTCAATGCTGGTCACAGGGCTACGGCAGTGAACTACGAGGGAGGGGATTGAACTAAGCACAGCGGGAGTAATTGGCTACTAAATTGGGAGAAAAATTGGGTAAAATCGAGAGGAGAGAGAAGAAGAAAAAAAGAAAGAAAAAAAAAAGAATCAGACTATGCAATCCGTTGTGTAATCAGGAGTGAAATTACAAAAACTTCTATGCATCCTACACGTACATGTAAAAATGTATTGGGCCTTCATTAGGACAACTAAATGTAGAAAAGGCAAAAGAGTACCAACTAACCACACTCTTAATGGCCACTGGAGAAGTTAAATCATTATTTCCACCAAATGGCCAATCAACAAAGATATCATTTGAGAGCAGCCATATGTTTCATTAAACAGTACCTCCTAATAAGACAGGACAGTACATTTTGCGTAACAGTCAAGTGAGCTGTTGACCGGGGTGGGGCAATGGAGTATCTACAAGGCAGAGAGCAATGATATTAGAACACAGTGAGAATATAATAACCCTCTTCCAGCCACCTGTGTCTTGAAGGTCTCTTCGATGTCTGCGCTCAGAGTGCTCCATTTGTCTGCTTCCTGCAAGGCTTCGGCAGCCAGTTGCATGCGAGACTTCACCTGATCGATTTCCACCAAGACCTAGGGAAGAGAGACTGAATCAATCTACAAATCCATTTACGCATTTGCAGTTTTAAGGAAAAACATATCGTCATCTTCTTAAAATAATGGCCCATGTCATTTTTTGAGAAAAAAAAATCATCTCTTCATGATGCTGGCCACCTCTGGTAAAATTGCCTACATCCTTAATTGAAAAGATCATGCTGTTCCTACCCCGGTAGTATAATGGCCTACATCAAGAGTGTGACTTAGGCCGTTTTATTTTTTTGCCTAAGTCACAAGACAATGTGACTTAGGCAATTTTACAAGCTTTCAAGATGGCGGCTGCTTGCCTAAGTCACTTACTCCAGAAGTAATTTGGCCTAAGTCAGGTTTAAAATTGCCTAAGTCACAACGGCATGTTCATAAATTGGTAAAAGTAATCTAATCCTCTTATGTTACATAATTGACAGACAGCGTTATTTGTATGTCAATAGTCATATATTGTCATAACCTTTTTGTGTGAAATGATTAATAAATATTATATATTCTATATTTGGTTCAGTTTATTCCGTTTTTTGAAAAACTTGAAAATATGACTTAGGCCATTATTTTAAGAAGGTGACGATATGGATTTCTAGAAATCTGGGAGCATTGTAACATCGTCCATCTCTGTAATCTGTCACGAGTTGAACATGATAAATGTAAATTACCATGGCTAGCTAGATAACAAAATGATTATGTTTCCTGGCTAGCCTTGGCTTTGACGCATACATTTTATAGAGGTGGGAGTGTGGTTTCCTTTCTTTGAACAACTTCTTCTAATTTCTTCCCGCCGCTTTGTTGATTTCCGCAATGAAGGAGAACCAATCACAGAGGCAAACGTGTTGAAAAGATGGACCTAGCAACAATCTAGCAAACATTTTTTTAGAGTTGATTTAGACATGGTCATACATAGCAACGCCATTGTAATGTTATGTTCATTCTTGAACAGTCCATTATTGCTCGTACAAAGCGTTCCATTTTGTTGGTAAAAACTTTTCGAAAGTGATTTAGAAAATCATGATTGTGTCTAGCGAACATGCCTAGCATGACACCACATAGTTAACTAGCTATATTTGGCTAGATACTGCTAGTTAGCTAGCTATCAATAATGAAGAGACCAACTTCAGCTGTCAAATCAGCTGGGACTAGCTATCCCTACTGGCCTTAGCTACCATTACGTGATTGGTATTTACAGCCTGGCTCTAAATAATGGCTCTTAACAATATTGCAATGACTTAGAATTTCCAGCATGATTTAATTTAATTTAAAGTGACAATAGCTAAATGACTTGCTGTCTTTTCACCATTAGTTTTGAATAGAGCCTCATTTCCAAAGATCTCCATTTTAATAAAAACCGTAGCACATGAAACTCCGTTTTTTAGTCAAGCAATGTAGATTACCGTGTTTTCATCTACATTGGTGCTGTTTAATTCAGATTTGCTTTGATCTGATATTTTATATATTTATTATTACATAATCAGAAGATATGTATGTCAGACAATATAATGTAATCTCGCGTTTGGACTACTGCAATTCCTTACTGGCAGGCTTACCAGCCTGTGCCATCAAGCCACTGCAACTAGTGCAGAATGCCGCCGCAAGTCTCATTTTCAGCCAACCCAAGTTCACACATCACTCCACTATTCATCTCATTGCACTGGCTCCCTATTGCAACATGCATCAAACTTAAATCACTGGTGCTGGCATATCAGGCTGCGAGGGGAACTGCTCCCTCCTACCTCCAGATACTCATCACACCCTAGACCCCAGCCAGATTCCTCTGCTCAGCTGCCGCTGGTAAACTGACTGTGCCAGCCCTTCCTCCCAGTCTCGCCTTTTCTCAGTCCTGGTGGAATGATCTTCCGCACTCAGTCAGAACTGCAGAATCACTGGCCATCTTCCGCAAGAGACTGAAAACCCATCTCTTCAGACTCCACTACTACTGATTCTGTACATTAACTGCCATCACCGCTGCTTGCATGTTTAAGCTATAAATAAAACATTTTATTATTATTATTTTGTTTTATCTACTACCTTTTCTTTCCCTGTGCTACAGGTGCAGTATGCAGCTGCCAACAATGACCACACTGATCATCTCTTAACTATGATTAATCTTACCATGTATAAATGCAAATTTTTTAAGTCACTCTGGATAAGAGCGTCTGCTAAATGCCTAAAATGTAAATGTAAATTTAGGGTTAGGGCTTTTTCATAGGATTGTAAAAGCATTAAACACTGAACGAAGATCCTTGGATTTGATTTTCAATAGATTTGAGATAATAAAATAAAATAAAAACATTTTTGATTTTCTTTTTGACCTGTCAAGAATGAATGTGGTGCTGTTTTTTTAAATAGAGTGGAAATCCTTTTCTTTGAAACTCAGTGGTGAGATCTTGAGCCAGGAAACCACAAGGCCACACCTTCAGATACAGTGGCTGATAATGGCTTACTGAAATTACTCTAAGAGCTGTTTCTAAGAAATGTAGCCTACATAATCCATACATAATTAGAAATGACATGCCTCTTCGGTTGATAAGCAAAATGTTGATAAGATGTGCCTATTTCCTGTGTATCACAGTGCCTACAGGCACAAACAGGAATAATGACATTGTTTCTATACATGACCTGACCACATAGCCACTTCAAATGCAGTTTGGGTGTCCTCTATCCTGGGTTATCAGCAGCTCAACATGTACAGAGTTCTCTGGGGTTTTTTTACAGCTTACTATCTAATTAGATTCCCCAGCATCTAAACTCTAATTACAGTAACACAATTCAACTCCATAACAGGGCCTGAAAAAGCCCTGTTAGGATATGTTCCCAGCCCCACCATCTAATTTATTATAACAACTGCATAGGAAACAGGAAGAAGAAACTTCTGCAATGAATCAGCAACATCACACAGGAAGTAATGATGTAAAAACTCGTAAGGTGTAGCACAACAAAAATAGCCGGATAAATATTACATAACTGCCAATTTGCTGAAGGTTTAATAATAAAATAAATGATGTGTTGATAAGAACATTCATGTTGACTATAAATAGCTTTACTTATACTGTATTTGATTCCAAAAGAAACAGAACCACAACTTCTGTGGTTCTAAACCTGTATGTTTAAAAAATGATCAAAATACCTTATAAAATATACATATAATATTCATTTTCCTATTAAGACTAACATCTATGTATACTGTATTTACATGTTTAAGGTGCAGACACAACAGAATTGAATAAATTAAATTATAGACACTACTGGTCAAAACACCCCCATTTTCCAGTTTTTACTGAAATTTAAGCAATTCAAGTCCAGTGAATAACCTGAAATGGTAAGCGGTAAACTGCCATAGGGGTGTTTAAAAATAAAGAAAAAGAAATAAAGAAATAAAGAAATAAAGAAATAAAAAATTTAAAGTTTAGGTTACCAAAAACTGAAAAATAATGTAAATGTTTTGGCAGTAAGTAGTTTCCTACACCATCAAAAGGCACTTGGAAACTCTGACAGGAACAAGTCTGGCAGACCCAAAGCCACAATAAAATCAGAAGACAAGTTTCTGAGAGTTAACAGCTTGCGTGATAGGCGGCTCACAGCACAGCTTAACTCTGGTCAAAGTAAGGAAGTCTCAGTTTCAACTGTGAAGAGAAGACTTCGAGCTGCAGGTTTGACAGGTCGAGTGGCAGTAAGAAAGCCATTGCTAAGATAGCAAAATAAGAAAAAGAGGCTTGCCTGGGCCATGAAGCACCTCCAGTGGACTACTGAAGACTGTAAGGTATTATGGACCGATGAAATCTTGAAATTTTGAAAGGTTTTTGTAGGCCGTCGAGTAGGCAAAAGGATGGTTCCTCAGTGTGTGACACCAACTGTCAAACATGGAGGAGGTAGCTTGATGGTCTGGGGCTCTTTTGCTGGATCCAGAGTCGGCGACTTGCACAGAGTGACTGTTAACCCATTACTTGTTCCCTGAAAAGGGCCTTTTTTTATAACTCTGAAATTGACATTAATTTTCAGTTTTTGGTAACCTAAACTTTTTTTTTTTTTTTTTTTTAAACCTCTGGCAGTTTACTGCTTACCTTTGTACCATTTCAGGTTATTCACTGGACTTGGACTGCTTCAATTTCAGTAAAAACTGGGGGTGTTCTAAAACTTTTCACCGGTAGTGTAACTATAAGGCTGTCAGTGATGGCCTTGTTATGTTATTGTACCATGTTTGTGTTCTTATTTTAAGGTTATACAATTATCAACATGAGCAGGCAGAGCACAGTCCAACCCAACATAATCTTTTTCTACAAAGGCTAATTGAAATAAAACATTTAATTTGGGGCAGGGATGGTTTATTAGGCTTGTAAGAGAAATGAAGTTCTCTCACCATAAACTAAGCCCAATTATGACACTCACAAAACCAAAATAAAACATAATACCAATTTACATGCTAAAGCGTGAGGACTCAAAACATGAGTCTATTTATTGATAACAAGGACCTTTTCTAAATGTTTTTAAATACTACTGTTTTAAACTTCTGCTAAACTACTGTAATTACTAAACCTCTTGTCTGTTATTGTGTCCTGTGCATCCTTGTGTGTATATATTTTTTCAACTTGACTGCATCCAAATTGCCTTTTGGGGACAATATTGAATATTGAACTGAAGTACCTGCATGGACTGCACTGTATCCTGTTCAAACTTCTTGATGTCCTCCTTGACCAGGATCATCTGCTCCTTCAGGAAGGAGGCCTCCTGCTTCAGAGCCTCCACATCACGCAGAACCCTGGGCATATTCTGAAGGGCCTGGTTACTGCTCTCTGAGCCGTGGCAGGACCATGACAACAACAGGCAAAACATGGCCGTAAGTATTCCTTGATTGGCTCCATTATTAACATTTCTACTCATCCAGTCAGCTTCAATGTATTTGATGAACAATACACAGATAGCAGAGTGGCCTACACCACATTATACAGTCTATACCAATTTGAATGGTTGTCAACGTGATATAATGTCATCAATGGGTATTTACCTATATACCGTTAAATTTGGTTCTGCGTCCGTCTCACTTACAACACAGAGCACACAGTGCTTCCAGTCCGGCAGTAGTAAAATCGGAGATCGCATTACATTGTAGATTTGTTGGTGGGCTTAATACAACCAAATTGCATTATGTACAGCAGTATACTGAATTTACCTTCTATGGCATTGTTGACTTCCTGGATGAAGAGCTGAAGCTTCATAACCAGCGTGGCAGCGTGGCCGTCTGCCTTCCCTGGGGCATCCTTTTGGACCATTTTAAAGGCCCCATTCACCCAGTCCTTCACATCAAAATCATCATCCAGGAACTTCGAAAAATCCATTTTTTTCCCTCTTCGGATCTTCACCTCAGTCAAACATTAATGTCACCATTCTCTGCAAATGCAGGCACACATTATATTTGGCTAGTTATATATTTATATGAACCTTCATTAAATAGGGATCAGCTATCGTTTAGGAAAATAAATGTAATTAGCTGGTCACCATTTCTCACAAGAGTCATAAAAGTCAGTTGGGTGTTAATTACACAAATCGCATTGTAAACGTTGCTCAAAGTGGGAATCTTGTTTTCTTAGTTAGCCAATTAGCTAGCTGCCTAGCTTCCTGGTTTCCATGAACGTTCGATCAACATTAATTATAATATTCGTTACATGCAACGGCCCGCAATACTAAAAAACCTAAGGTAAATGTTAGATTCGATAATTAGGTAGCAACTTAGTAGCACTAGCGAGCATACCAATGTGGGTGAATAGCTAACGTTAGTCTAGCTATCTGCCAGGAAGCCTTGTGACCGGCAGTCAGTGGAACTATTTTCCAAAAGGAAATATTGCTAGGTATAACTAGCTAACTAGCTACAAAGACACTGGCTAAATGTAAAAAATAGTTATTGACAAATGCATTCATTTCATTTACATTTATCTAGGCTAGGCACTGTAAGGGTAAGTTACCTACTGTCTGAGCTTCAGTTGATTCTGTAGTTTTTTCCCATTGCAGGTCTTGATACGAATATGAAATAAACAGCCCAAGAGAATGAAATTATCATAACAACTAAATATAGTTCGAGCAATGCTACAGCTTCCTCCAGAGTTAATAGAATATATGTAGGATTAGCTAAAAGCGGGTAAATGTATTTTGTTTCTGTTTAAAGTCCTGTGGGCTTGTGTGTTTTCTCATCTTTGACAGCAGCTTCCTGTACGTGCAGAAACTGGTGTATCCGTTCAGAAACAAAAGACTCAATAACTATATTCCAGGAGAAGTGCACATTTAAAACAGTACTATCAATTTAAAATGACTATAGATTACTCATTAACTTTTTATATACATTAACCTGAAATATCGGTTTATACTGCACCCCCCTTGAGAAAATAATAGGCTATAGGAGGCAAAAGCTGAAAAGGTAGCTGTGACGTGGCTACGTGTTACATCTAATATTGTCCGTATTAAAACATAAAAACAGGGTAAAATGCAATCACTGAAGAAGGTGAAGGGTTGTCAGATTGGGCTTTACTCTAATGCCAAAAACCTGAAAAGTATATGGGGGAATAATAATACAGAGTTAAATATTTCTTTCAATGAGTGAATATGTCAGTGGGAGATCTGGATTTGTAAATGAGTTATGGATTATTAATTCCATTGGAGTCAGATGAGGACAGAAATTATTTAGCTGGGGAAAAATACAAGGAATTATAGAGTATAGCCACATCAATAATAAAACTTGGCTTCAACTGAACTGGGCTATAGAACAGATAAAGCAGAGCCAAAAGGAAGGCAATGGACAATGCATAAAATAGGATATGGAAAGACAAGGGACCTGCAAGTCAGATTATGCGGTACCAAATGTGGTTTAAAAGAATAATTATTTTAATATGCATGATTTTTCAGTGCCTACACCATACAACTATTTATGCCACATTTGACAAAAAAAATGAAAATTTCAAAAAAGAATATAAAGGTTTTTCCTAACAGCTGTACATGTTAAATATCCATCCATCCATCCATCCATTATCTAAGCCGCTTATTCCTGGTCAGGGTCGCGGGGGCTGGAGCCTATCCCAGCATGCGTTCCAGGCGAGAGGCAGGAATACACCCTGGACAGGTCGCCAATCCATCGCAGGGCACACACACCATTCACTCACACACTCATACCTACGGGCAATTTAGACTCTCCAATTAGCCTAACATGCATGTCTTTGGACTGTGGGAGGAAACCGAGTACCCGGAGGAAACCCACGCGGACACGGGGAGAACATGCAAACTCCGCACAGAAAGGCCCCCGGCCTGGATTCGAACCCGAGACCTTCTTGCTGTGAGGCGACAGTGCTATCCACTGCACCACCGTGCCGCATGTTAAATATGTTGTTCCAAAATAATATATTTGACAAAAACAATTTTTAAAGATAAATGTATATTAGCCATTTCGCCATCTGGTCAACATTTTGACAACAAAGAACTGAAATTTTGTTTTGCTTGCTCTGTGTTGTATTATAAATTATAACCTTTTGATGTCTGGTTGTTGTGAGTTAAAATTAGTGAACTTGAAAGTTCCTTCATATAAAATCTAAAACAATGTCCTTTTCATTACTTTTGTTGACCTTTGAAAGTGAGAAGCGATATGATCTGACACCCACTGCTTTCATATGGAATATGGATTGTTTTGCAAAAGCAGAACAACGCGAGGCGCCTGTCTCGCTCTAACGTATACGGCAAAGCAGTAACCACATCCTCAGCAGTGACGCTGTTCAGAAAACTGCTGCTTAACTCACGGAAAGATGTCACGGCAGTCACAGTCTGCTGAAAGGCGAGTGCGAAAATGACCAGACTGCTGAATGAAATATTTGTTCAGTTCATACAGGATACAAACTGATGCCAAACACAACTATTTATTATCTATAACTTTTTTTTTTACCATTGGATAAAGGTACGTACAGTACAGTCCTCCACCAGTTTGTACTATTTTTTGAAGGATTGTTTAGATCATTAGTATATTCAAAGCAGGTGTTTCCTAGTTTTTACACTTATGTAAAATGTCCTATGCTGTGTTAAGGATATTGAAATGTTTTGAATGGCAGGTTGTTGATATTGTGGCTAGAACTGTCTGTAATGTTGAACTTTTTTCTCTGAACAGATATATTAACCAATTGAAATATTGTAATAATAATTTCAAATGGAGGTAGCTTATATTGGTCATGTATATAATTATAGAAAAATGTACAAATTATTAAAAGGTTAGTATACCTGGGGGAATTTTTCATTTTTTCTCAAATTGTAAAATAATTTAATGTTATTTTTCTTTCCAAATGACCATTAAAGGACAGACAAATATTAGACACACAAACAAGTGTCTTGTAGGGTGTTTGTTGATGGTGGCATAAAACGCTGTCTCAGGCATCGGTCCAGAATCTGCCATAAGTGTTCAATTGGGTTAAGATCTGGTAACTGAGATGGCCATGGCATATAGTTTACATCATTTTTATGCTCATCAAACCATTGGATGGGGGCATTGTCATCCTGGAAGAGATCACTCCCATCAAGATATAAATGTTTACCATAGGATGAAAGTGATCACAATGGGTTTGTAATAACTGGTGTTTATCCTGCCCTCTAAGGGGTTGAGTGGACCTAAACCATGCCAGGAAAATGCATCCCACATCATAACAGAACTGCCAGAACCCTTCATTTACTCAAGTATTGCCTTTATTTCGGCAGTTACCTGTATGTACACATATTCAGTATAGTACAGTAGTATATAATGTAGTGTATAGTGTGTGTTTGTGTATTATTTTTGTAAGTAATTGTGTCTACTTTTCGCACTTAAGTAATGTATTCAAAGCATTTGAGCCTGCTTTTTTGTGGGGGGTATTTCATTGTAAGTAATGAGTTTACCAAAAAGTAGTAATGTGTTGACTCAGTGGGAATTTTCAAAGATCAATTTAGACAGCACACCTGTATGAAACTACATCCTCATGAAACAGCTTGCAGCTTGCAGTTCTGTAGGTCTGAAAGATATAAAATATACAAAGCCCAGACAGCACTCTATTTGTCTTGAATAAATAAAATCAATTGATAGATTGATTTAGATGCTCAAGTCCAAACTAAGGTCCAGCTGAAACAAATGATCATCTCTATGGTTTATTGTATGAACAAAATATGACCAGTGGTTTGAAGAACCTCAAATGATCAGTTGATTTCTTGTTGTCCTCGTCTGGTCTAGTTCTTCATTTCCATATGTGTTCAAAAAGCTGAGGAAAAGAGAACTGAGAAGGATTGTTTTGAAGTGAAAGATGCAGTAATGCAAAAAGTGGCTCGTGGAAGGAGAACCTTTTATGTCTAGACCAATTAAAATAGACATAAATATGAGCCCACATTTAGTTTTGTCATGTCATTTTTTCTGGGAGAAAACCCTGAACTATGGACCCCAATGATTTCCTCTTTCTCATTTAACTTTAGGCTACGGATTTGCTGGGGCCTTCAATGCTTTCAATGGCTGAATATATTCTGTAGCCTGACTCCTCCTGCATATCAATCATCATGAGGGTGCCAGCTGCCATCATCTCACTTGTGTTCTGCAGTCTGATTCAACACAGTATGTCCTCGTTTCACTCTTGTATTTACCAGCCATGTTTGCATGAATTTGTTCTGACCAAACCTAAGCCTGCTATGACTGGTTGGTTTCTGTTGCCGGAGCCTTTTATCAGCAGCCCTAGCACTGCTCCCATACTTCAGGCTCATTTTCAGTAGTGCTTTTATTTAGGCTATTGTACTGGGAGCAGACTTTTCTCAGTGATGCATAGCTGCAAATGCCTTATTCAGGCCTTACACTGAAAGGAATAGATTCAACTTTGTTCTTGATTTGTTTTGCAGCTACATGTACCTGTAGCGTCAACTGCACCACAGACTATATCTCCTCACTGAACTGCTCCTGCACTGGACCAGGGCTTGCACCCTCCTATCACCTGAAGGCAGAGTGCAGGTACGTGGACGCGGGTCCGTGTATGCTTTCTTTGTAACTAGCTTCTGTGCTTTCAGCAGCCCTAAGCAGCAGACAGCACACGCTGGCTGTACTTTTCCATTCACTGCTTTGCTCGTGTAAATGTCAACCAGCAGCCATGGAACTGAAAGGGTAAGTGAAAGAGGCTGACCCATTGACATTTGAAAGAAGTGAATTGTTTCTGAGAGGACTTGGTGTTCTCAGTTATTTTTTAACAAGCTTCCATAACAATAACAAGCAAAAAACACTGATCAACTGCATCAGGTAGTTGGAAAGCCAATAAAATGTATTAATTTGAATACTTATTCATTCTTAATGTATGATTTGTAATATTTACATAGTTATGGCCTATGGAAATACATTCATGTTATGAATAATAGCACTTACAAAGTATATATAGTGTAACTATAATACATTGTATATATATATAGTATATAAAAAGCTTAAAAAGTTCCAAATTTTAGAAGAATTTATGACTTTCAACAATGTACAATTGGCCTTAAAACCCATGCTACTGCTGACTGTGATTTACTTGTCCAAATCCTTACTTAAATAATCGAAGTGAGGAACTATATTTGAGAACACATCAGCCAATACATCCTGTGTCTGTGGAAAAAATATAGATTCGAATTTAGAGAAGTACTATGGACAATGCGATACAATGTGATCCGCTGTAAAACGACACTCATAGGAATGGTACCATCCATGGCTGTGTTTTCAAAAATTAAGGGACCCAACAGTCACATTTCTGAAAAATAATACACAAATAAAACACTTTCTCCCCGTATGGTTGGCACAACCAACAAACCTCTGTACTACTACAGATCATCTGGTTAGTAAAAAAACAGAAGTGGCCAGGAAAACATTTTGTAGAAAGTTGATGTGGGTGCTATTTGGCCACAAAAACAGATTTCACTGTTGAACTTGAACCATGGCAACTCGTTGTACTGTCATTCCACCCAATGTAACAAAACCAAATCCTGTTATACAAAGATGTATTCAAGTAGGGTGTCATGTGATTTCTCATGATCAAATACGTATAAGGTAACTAATTGCTTCTTCTTTATAAATTAGGATATGTTTCAATGGTTTGTCATGTTTGTTTTCTGTTTACAGTGATGAAGGTGACCAAATGACCGTTGACTGTGAAATAATAACCCCCCAACACTGGTGCATATTAGTGGTGGGGTCTTATGATTTTGACATTGGTGCATTTACCAAATGCACAGTAGAAGCAAATGATGAATTGGGTGTGGAACCAAACGATTCAACAGATCTTACACTGTATGAGAACAGTAAGTTGCGTAATTACAAATATAACTGAAGTCTCCTTTCAGTGATATCTTACTTTCATTTTTGTGGCCATTATTAACTTATTTCTCCTAATTTTGTGTTGACTTTCTCCGTTTGAATAATCAGGTTGTTACTACTCTATCTTCTCTTCTGTTTCTCTGTTCCAGAGATAAGATCCTTCTCCTTTTTCTCCTTTTTCTTTTTCTCTCTACACTGGTTGCGCCATTGGAATGGTTAAAATAAACAAGCAACAGACAAAAAACATTCTTACTATTCTCAATAAGATCACTGACGCCTACATGAGCTTGAACAAACAACTGATGATTTAAAGAAAATATGACATGACGTTAGGCAGCGTCCAAAAGATAAACTTTCCTACAACATAATGCGGGAAAAAGACACGGGCAGTGGTTCAACCAAGGAAAGAATAGGAATAAAGAATATAAACTGATAAACTTGTGATGGGAGAAGGCCACAGAGTGTCGGAAAGTAAAACTGTATTCACGATTCATTCTATACCCTCCTGACCGCATATGCAAAATTAAATAATTGTTCAAATTCAGAACTGCGTTTTTATACTGACTGCTAGCTGATGACAAATTAGTCAATAGAAATCCTGCATCCTTTCATATCATTTGTATTTCAAGTTCTAGTAAATAATATGTATGCTATATATAATATATATTTAAAATTCTGTGGATAAAGGTATTCCTGAAAATATAGCTGTCATGACATGAACCGGGGTACTTTGCAACAAGATTTGTGATTATTTGCTTTGCATCGCTGGGACAGCGACTAGCACTCCGGAAAGCACAGTACAAAACGGGAATTGTGAAATACCTAGGCGATATCAGCACTCATAAAATACTGCCTGGTGTCAAGAGTTCTTAAAATTGTCACTCAAAAAGGACAGTCGCAATTAAGACATGCTTTAGGAAATCAGACGGAATCAACCTTACTTAATCAACCTCATTTACAAAATCTCCACCCTGTTTTAGTATGTTCACCTCATGTGTACATATGCATGAACAGATTTAACTATTCTTCTAAAGTAATGTCGCAAAAGGATGTGTCGTAGGAAAAGCCAATGTCGTTTTAGATCTAAAACACACTGCACAGTGCACAAATAAGTAGCACATGCATGCAGTTAAGGATTGATTAAAGGATTGTCGCAAAATGACTTTACCCCCGCAAATTACATCCTAATAGCAATTTTACCCCTTGCGAATGCTTACTAAATCTGACGTAGATATTGCGACCTTTTAGCGACTGCTTTTGCTTTCGAAAAAGGTCGCAATATCTCAGATTTACTAAGCATTTGCAAGGGGTAAAATTGCTATTAGGATGTAATTTGTGGGGGTGAAGTCATTTTGCTTCAATCCTTTAATCAATCCTTAACTGCATGCATGTGCTACTTATTTGTGCACTGTGCAGTGTGTTTTAGATCTAACTCTAACAGATTTTTGTGTGAATTCTCCTGAAATACTGCCGGCAATTTAAACGTACTGCCTTGCAGGTCCGATAGACATACTTTTCCAGAATAAAATAGTTATTCTGCTGGTACCCATCCTCCATTGTAGATTTGTGGTGTATGTGCGGCTGATATATGTGACCACTGATTACTATAATATCTTCCTCACAGTAAAGCCACAGCCTCCATTCAACGTTTTGCTGATAGAGAGTTACAGCAGCTACAATATCTCATGGGAAATGGCCTACACAGAGGATATCAACAGTTACTTGAACACTTACTTGATCTACAAGGTGCAGCTGAGGATAAAGGATGAGGTAAGAAATTCTGCAGCTCTGCCATTGGCCAACAAGTGATTATTAATCCTTTCATTCAAAGGTTTCAGAATCAAAAAGTTGCCATTTAATAAGGCTTATGCCTTTACACGTCTGTATTTACTTAATACCACAGATTGTGTCTTTCCTTTAAATAAGTAAAGACACTGGTGTGTACTAAAATGTTGTGTTCAGCTAGTGTTTGGAACTTTTTATGCAATCTTTGCAATTTCAGTATACTTTGAAAAATAACTTGGATGGTGTGGACTGTATTGAATGGCTAATGTGGCATACAACAAACCCTCCTGTATGTACTATGCTGACATTAAGGACATTAAGAAAAGCAATAATAATGCCGTCAACTCCGATTGAACTCATATCAGATAAATGCATACTTATAAATGCATACTGTTTTATTGTTTCGTTTGCATCTGGTCCCATTTTAATCCCACTGACTTTATTTACTTGTGTTATGTGCATGCCCAGGTTAGATGCAGAGCATCATAGCTGTCCCGAGCACATGCATTTATCAGGCATTGACTGTACCATGCACTGTATACATATTTCTCATAATAATATTTGACTTGACAGAAACCAAAGTATTATGATGTATATGAAGACAGGAGGTACTTGGAGATTCCCTCCAGCATCTTAACGAGGGGGAAGGAATATGTGGTGGCTGTCCAGGCCAAAATGAACCCCCACAGGTTTCCGACTAGTTTCTGGAGTGAATGGAGTCCTACTGTCCAATGGAAAACAAAGCATGGGAGGATCACAGGTAAAATAATGGCATCGTGAAAAGAAATGTGAAATACTACTCTGACTCTGACCAGATAGGTGAAGCATGTTGATAATTAGAGAAGCAAAGTCCCACAAAGGTGCTTGTGTATATGTGTGCGTGTGAGAGAGAAAGACTATAATCTCTTCATTTAATTACAGGTGAAGAAGAGACAAATCATTATATGCTGTATTTTCTCCTGTTGCTGATTGTGCCTTGTGTGCTGTGTTTCTTTGGAAGAAGGTGAGCATCAGTGATTCACTGAACCTATAAGACTGTTCTATTCACTCTGCATTATAATTTATGAAGGTTCAGTGTCCAATGGCTAGCATCAAGCAAAACTTGAGAAGGGCTGTGTAACTGGAATATGCCAACGTCCTGTGTTTCGTGTTAAACCCAACTCATAGCTCAAAGTTGGATCCAGTTGTTATCATTGCCATTCCAAACATCAGATTCATTAGCCCTATTTTGCAAATGACTAAAATTGCAGCTTCTCATATCAGTGAGCAGGGCCCTGAGTGTGGTGTATGAACCGGCTCGAGTTCAAGGAACAGAGAGGCAGTTAGCGGTAGCTCTCAGACCTAATTTGCAGAGGTACAAAGAGCATCTGACTGTAAGTTCATTCAGTGTTCGCTCTTTGTACCTCCTGTAAAATGAGCTTGATTAGTCATGCACTTTTTTCCCTGCTACACCTCCCACATGTAAACCACATGAAAACCACAAATGCTGCAAGTCATTTCTCAGTGTGTCTGACCCAGAGCCATAGCGCATAGTGCAAGTGCCGGAAGCTGGGCTTCGAATGTCTCCTACTTCAGAAACCAGCCAACTATTAAGTGTGCCAGTTTGTGAGGTAGAGTAAGATAAAACAATAAAACAAGTGCCATTCTCAAACTGCAAACATATAATTTCTGAAAACTGCCTCAGCACACCATTTTCATATACAGTTTCAATTTTTTTCATATACGTTTGTAGAGCATATTTCAGACAGCTCACTCCCCCTCTTAATGAACTGTCTCCCCTCATAAGGGCAATGTAAATACTCCCTCAGCAACATAGAATATAGAAGCCTTATATTACTCACTCACTTTCATATTTTTCTCAGGATTTTCCCTCTTTAGTCTTGAAAGCCCCTTGTATTATATATATGAAAATATAGCACTGGGGTAGGTGCAGAGTTAGAGCGGGTCAGGGTGTTTGGGGTGTGATCTCAGTTCAGAGCAGAAAAGGATCAGGTGAGATGCAATCTCAATCTCGTTTGAAAAGATAAGTTATTCCGTTTATATCTCAAGTTTGATAAAACTAGTTGCAAGAGGATATATTATACACAAAGGGATCTGTGCTTGCAGAAATGGTGATAGTTTGGTATCGGAAACAGATCAGCAATGAGCAATATAGGTCACGTATTTACAGAGGATGACATTATTTGTTACTGAAAAAGACCTTGAAGTAGAGCTTATTACTGTGGCTATAGACTGCAAGTTTAAATAACTTATTCTAAGATTCTGTGGATTTATATTGTGACAAAACCCATAGAGCTTTCTAACTAAAGGCAAATGACAAGGTAGGGTCAAAATAAAAGCAAAAAAATATAAGCAAGTAGAATACAAGTAATACAGGTTAGGTATAATAAAGGGAATAAAATAATTGGGGGAAATAAAAGTAAATTTACAAAAGTAATGAAAAAAGAGCCTAAAAAGTACTATAAAATAGAGACTGTGTAACCCTGATGTTCTCAGGCAAAGAATTTGCTAGTTTAGGGGACTGCACAGAGAAAGCTAGGTCACACTTTGTCATGTGACAGGTTGTGGGTACATAAATAAACCCTTATTAGGTGACCGAAGAACCCATTGTGATACATAAGGATTCAGTAGCTCAGCAATGTATTTGGGGATTAGAACATTTAAAGCCTTAAAAGTAGTCACTATAATGTTGAAATTAAAGATATGTAGAGGTGAGATTTTAAGGTTGGAATTTGTGATGGGACAGCCCCCAACCACCTCCTTATGATTTTTACATAATATTTTCCTCACACCCTCCCAACCCATGTGTCTTTGTTCCAAAACAGCCATGGCTAGTGGTTGCCTCTCTCTGTCTCTCGCCTGTTTTGGTCTCCCTCTCTCATTTTCTTTTTCAAAATCCAAATATGCTTTATTGGCATGACCACACATTTGCACAGTATTGCCAAACCAATAGTTTACATTCAATTTAAATCATGTCAATTGTATAGGAGATACTTACATTTTTTAAATTAAGTAATTACTGAATTGATTAATTCATCAAATAAACCTAAATGAAAAAATAAATAGTGATAATAACCACAATAGTAATAATAATAACATCAATAATAACAACCATTTAAATCTTTGAGTGGTCTGCTAATCATTGTTTCTCAAGCTATGGCATGCTGTCACATACTGGCCAGCAAGAGGTACTGTGTTACATTTTTAAATGTAGTCATGAACTGTGTTCTGATGTGCAAATATTTATCACAGTATAGGAGGAAGTGCACCTCTCTACCTGGCCTTTAATACATTGACCGTTTGGTTACCCTGTTACCCTTGTTCTTTTGGTAACCCTATTTTTTTCTGTCTGCCCTTTTTCAATGGCTCTCACTGAGCCTGTACATGGTGATGATCTGCCACTGCTTTGTATTAGTGACAGTGAAGAGATACTCAACCAATCTATAATCTATTTTTAGAGCCCGATATCATTCCCATTTTTTGGGGTGGTTTGGCTCCGATCTGGAACATGTCCTAATGTTCCAGATAGGAGTTTTTGCTTTGTTTTATAATTTGGCTTCTCTAATTTGTGGTTCATTAGCTGGTGTATGGTAGTTGTTAGGAGGTCAGAACCAATTGGTTGAAGGGGCTTGTTTTCATCATGGGGACTTGATTTAAGATGCATCCAGAATTATAGTGCTCTTTTTTGAATAAGTATTACCAATTCGGCCTAATTCTGCCCTGCATACATTTGTTGGCGCTTTTCTTATTTTCATCCATAGTTTCTATTGCATGCTTGTTCCATCTAGTGCAGTCTTGCTGACTGAGTTGACCCTATACTTAACTTCCATATATTACTATAGGCACCTCAGACACACTGCCTCCGCCTCTCTGGTCCTGGGCTGGAAAGAACCAGGTCAGTCACCAGATTGTCCTAATTATAACCCTCTTAATTTGTTTTCCTCTCTCCTTACAGTAGGCTGAGAAAGGTGCATGTGTACATCCCCAGCCCTGAGTTCTTCTTCAGACCCCTCTACTACACCCACGAGGGGGACTTCAAGGTAAGGCCACAGGTGCTTCTGACATATCTCAGTGTGAGGGTCAGGCAGCAGGCAGGCAGTGTGTGCCGGGGGGCGTTTCTCAAACAGACGTGCGCAGACACTGCAGATGAGAGGAAATTGTGGGCAGAGCCGCTCTGGTACAGTGAGAGGCAGCCATCAGAGCAGTTCACACCGAAACGGAAAATACCATGAGCTGTTAACTGAACACAGCTGTGTGAAAATGTGTTAACCTCAGCGCATAGCAGCTATTTTTAGTTGTTTAAAGTTTCAGGGGGGTAATTTGGCAAATATTCCAAAAGGTCAAGAGGGTATGACAGGGGAGACCACCCATTATTTTTACTAATGTCTTAAAAAAATAAATCTCTATTACTGGTTTAGTATTTATACATTAAAAAATAGTTTTTTATACATGGAAATAAATATGCAGTGGGTAGCTGAGCCCAATCCAGAATAGCTCCACTGGTTTCCTGTCCTCCAGACACAGAGATAAGTGTGGGTAGGAAACATAAGGGAGAGAAAAATGTTTAAAAATGTTTCGCAGAATGGGCACGAGTTTAAAAAGGCAGAGGTAATTTGGTAAATAGGTGGTAAATATTTCCAACAATATTAGCTTGAAGGTATTTAATGGTTGCAATTGATTTGGAGGGGGAAAAATGCCTTTTTACCTGAATTTGAAAAGTATATGAATACTTGCTACAGAGATTTTTCTCCCTTCCAAACCTTCAACACAAATATATGGTCTTGACCAGACACTTGTTGGCACTATAACAGTGAATATAATTATACATTTTCAAAATTTCATTAAAACACTTGTAGAATACCACAAATATCACAGATTTGTGACAGAGGTTTTTCTCACAAGGAACACTTTTTCTTCAAGGCCTGATAAAGCCTGCTATTGTGGCCATTTTCCATTAGGCCCCCAGTCATTGCTGTATGCAGCTATATTTCATTTTAAAATGGGGATACTATTATTATACGATGTTATTGATGTATCATGTCTTGGTCATATGATTGCACATTGCTTTATAAAAAGGTTGGGACTTTTTGGCAGCAGAATTTCAGGACCAGCAATGAGCAATAGCCACGTTAAGTGCTTTGAAGTGTTGCAGTACTGGTGTGTGCTTCTTTTAGTGTAATAACACATTTTATAAATACATTTTCAGTGTAACAAGACATACTGAAACAAATACCAAGTTGATTCTAGAGCACATTTTCTTGTTTTGAGTTCTCTGGGCGTTTCTAAAGACAACATTATTGCAGTTGTGGGTTTTGTGAGAGCACACAGCACACGCAAGTACGTGCAGCTAAACACAGATCACATGCCAAACTGCATTTACTGTCCCACATCTGTGAAAGTTAAACATTTCAGCATGGTTGTTGTGAGAGTAGCCAGCAGAGGGCAGTATTGCACAGATAAAAATAGAAGGCAAGTCACTAACCCGACCTTCACTGAATGTGTTGTGAATGTCTCAGTCTGAAGCTTTATTTTAAGAAAGAAATTCACTAAAAGTCACTTCTACCTTGTGAGCATTGCCTCTGCATGCTCTTACATATATATGAATGTGAGAAGTTTTGAGTAGTTTAATGACAGTATGGTACTATTACTTATAAGCCCTGGTACTGGGGGCACATTCATTGCAGCTTAGCTCTCATTTAATTGGGTTTGCTTGAGCTATTGAGCTTGCTGTTGAATATGTATCTGGATTTGATATCATCTGACAGCATTTCGTTCTATTACAGTTATGCGTTTTTGGAAATATAATATGTCTGTACTAGTAGAAGGGTACAAGTAAAAGTGTTTATAAAGGTATATATATTGTAGCTTAACCTGGGGTGTTGAGTTGCAACTCCGCCAATGATCAATAATAAAAGCGAAAAACACAGTAAAATGCCAACCAAATATTTTGTTTATTCTCCCACAAGGGAAGGGAAAGGGAAAAGGGAAACTTGTAAAGTCTACAATCTTTGTCCGTTGTCGTAATCCGTAATCCAAAATCAAAGTCCAGTCTAGTTCCTCAAACGGTCCAAAGGTCAATACACAGGCGGGATCCTCAAACAATCCAATTCAAACACGGGTAGCAATCCAGAAAACCACTCTCCAAAACACACTCTACAGCACTCTTTCCACAGCACTCTTTCCACAGCACTCTTTCCACAGCACTCTCTCCACAACATTCTCTCCACAACATTGTCAGAATTCACCAACCTACTCCTTCACCATGTGATAGGGAATTAGTGTCATGGTTTGAGTGCCTGTTTAGCCCTGTGTGGGCGCACTCCTTTCTAATCCTCGTGAGTACATTCCTGCCCCTCTTCCAGATGTAATCAGCTGATTGTTCACAGGTGTTCGCTGCCTATTTCAGTTCGCTGTTTTCACTGCTCCTCGCTTGTGTCAATTAATGTGACGTTGAAGTCGGTAGGGTTATTCGCAGTCCTAAAAAGAAATAAGAAACTAGAAACAAGAAACTAGAAAAGTATTCACTTCAGTTTTCTCGTCACTTCTACGGAAGTCCAGTGTTAACTTTTGTTTTTGTTTAGTCTGCTTTGCATTTATTTCATGAAGCTGTCCGATTTCTGAGAGTCGCCCTATTTTCTGGGTCGTGGTGTGTTTGACTACACGCCAGAGTTTTTGTTCAGTTTTACTACCGTTCGCGGACTGCATTTATTCGCCCTCTGTTGTGGGTAGTTATTATTTTGCATTTATTTATAACGTTTCGGGGGTTTCCCTATTGTATTTTTTCCCATTTATTTACTGTAACGTTTCTCGCTAAACCACGCCCCAAAACGCAAACTGGTCACACCGTCATTCCTTGCTCCCTATTGTATTTTAGTGGGCACCCTGATTGGATATCAGGAGTGATCCTTATTGATCCCCATTGGTCGCACTTGGGCCACACCCCTACAAGCCCTCACAATTAGCCCTTTAAATAGGCCTCTGAACGTCCTTCAGCTGTTCGTAAATTGGATGGGCTGCAGGTGTGTTCTCACACTTCCTGTTCAGCCACATAGGGAAAAGGGGTGGAGCCATCGTCCCACCACATACCTCCCTTCAATCACTCGCCCTCGGGTTGCCTCCGACCGGCTGCCACAATATTAATTCAATCGAGCCCTTTAACCAAATAAATACAATACTGATTGAGTTATCTGTTCAATGTGGTTTAGAACAATAGCACCTAATTGGTTCAAAGGAAAAAATTGTATTGAATAAACAAATGTGTCTTTACATCAATATACCTCCGACGGCACATTTCTTTCACAAAACAGGTGTAGCTGATTAATTGTAGTAGACCAATGCAAATACATTTTAGTTCAGTTCAGATTTAGTTAGTTGCAAAGTTAATTAATTCCAAGGTAGATTTAAAACAGCATAGGTGGTGGGTCCTGGGGGTCTGGTTGAACAAGCACTGCAGTAAAATATAACTATGGTTTCACATTGAAAATGTAATGCTGCATGTGTACGCTTTTGCTTTGCCATTAGATTGACAGACAAACATGTACACACTTCTCACTATAAGATACCCCAATATGATAACATCTTGTTTCACTGTTGCTGCACTGACGTGCCCTCTATCAGATATCTTTACTCTGAGATATTATCTCCAGGTAGTAGAGACACAAGAAGTGAATTCTGGCATTTAAATTTACACCAAACTAGCAAAAGACTATAACTCAGAGTACAAAAAAGCACATCCCTTGTAGTAAAATATATTTTTCTTTTTAATTAAGAAGGAAAAAGTCAAGAAATACATCACTGTAATGCGTTATGCTTGCCATGTCAGAGGACAACATTGATATAAGCATGGGTCATCGCATTGTACACTATGCATTCAAATATTTATTTATTTTAGGCTGATGTCAGTGAAAAATCAAACCCCAATAAGCCATACACCAGACAAAATACCTATCTAAAGTCATATCCCATGTGCTAAAGAATCTCTGACTAATGGGAAACACTTGAAATTGCATTCCTTGCAAAGTATTTCTGCTTGTTATTGCACTATACTGTATATATGTGCTTTTGATCCAATGCAAGACATTTAATGTTAGGCTTATTGAGTTACAGAGTATCTTCAACAAATCTGCTCTTATTATCAGCATGGTGATGACTTTTTCCTGTTTACCATGAAAACATGTTGTATCCAACATGTGTACAAGTGATCTCTGTACAGGATGCTCTAGTTTATTGCAGTTTATCACAGAACCTTTGGCGGAAATGGTCTTTAATCAAAATACCTAATCAAGTGCTTCATGCTAAAAATAACAAATATCTCCAGTTTACTGCTGAGGGAAAAAAACAGAATTAAAAATCATTAAGGATGTATATAGTCTTACCATTGCACATTTATATATACAGTATATGAGCCATTGCAGAGGTTGGAGAGTGTACCAATGAAACATAGTTAATACAGTTATGTTTAAGATAGATATATATATATCAACCATATATGTTTATTTATCTATAAACCATGACATATACATGCATATACAAGAATATACAGTGAGTATAATAAGTATTCACCCCCTTTGGCATTTTTTACATTTTATTTTCTTACTTCATGGAATCAAAATTGATTTAATTGGGATTTCTTGCCACTGATAAACACAGAATACTCTAGTGAAATTAAAAACAACAACTCCTAAGCTTTTTCTTAATTAATTACAATACAAAACAGACAATAATTGATTCCATAAATATTCATTCACTTAATACTTGGTAGAAGCACCTTTAGCTGCAGTCTATTTTGGAAAGTCTCACCCATTCTTCTCTATAAAATTTCTCGAGCTCCATCAGGTTGGATGGGGAGCATTGGTGAACAGCAATTTTCAAATATTTCCACAGATTCTCAATGGGATTGAGGTTTGGGCTTCAAGAGTTCAAGTGTTTTTTTTTTTATTTGACATGATAAAGTATTTTGTGTTGATTAGTTGCAGGAAATCCCAATTAAATGCCAAAGGGGGTGAATACTTATTATACCCACTGCATAGCAGGACTCTCCTGAGGAAAAATTACTGCTGTTAGAAAGCTCTTCCAAGCGACATCACCCTGCCTGAAAGGCTTCATTGCTACAATATACACAAATTTATAGGATGGTTCTGAACCAAACAGAATTGAGTATGAATGCAACTCATGACATATGGGTTAACATATAACAACCAGTGTATGAGAGCCACCTTTTGAACTTTTTGCCCATGTGATCGCTGTAGCTCATATCTCCTTATCTTATCGGCATGCCATAGCCTTCCTGCCCAATGGTTTCCAAACAGAAAAACAAAAATTGTTTGACTATAAAATGTGTTTACAATTTTTATTAAAATGCTAGACTTGCATTCATCTTCAAAGCAAATAATTGCATGCTATTTGTCTTGTATTAGTAGACACGCCTGCATATGCACCTATAGGTGTTTAAACCAGCATCTTTTTATTTTTCTTGCTTTTGAAAGAAAAGCATCTGTGGTTAAAACTTTCTGAGACAGCTTGTACTTCAAGATCCATATCTACTAGGGCTGTCAACCGATTAAAAAATGTGTTGATACTTTTGTTCCCATTATTACATTTACATTTATTCAAGTCTATTCCAAAGGGCAACATGTGGCAGAAGTTATATCAATGACATATAGTGGTCACAACTTCTTAACTTCACAGTTATCATCACCAGTTATGTTTCATATAATGTTACCCCTATTGCACCAAGAGGCTTAGCTAAGACCTCCTTGTGTTAAAAACAATGGCTGTATCTAGAGTGTTTACACTGAGGAAATATGCAAAGAATACATTTATTATAAATGTATTTAACATGTAAGTAAAAAATGTGTTGGTGATTGAAAAGTACTCCTGTAAAAATTCCAGACTTTTATGTCATACTTGTGTAATAGTCTGTCTGTCAATTAGGCTAGACATAATTTATTCAAGAATATCATTACCACGCATATCCAGTAGCTGTATGCTGTATTTCCCAGTTGAAGATAGGTTTAAAAGAGAGCTGTTCCTTTTTTTTTTTTTTTTTTTACATTTATTTTTCAGATTTTCTCACATTTTTCACCCAATTTGGTAGCCAATTACTCCCCCTAGTCTTAGTTCAATCCCCTCCCTCATAGTTCGCTGCCATAGCCCTGTGACCGGCAGTGACAATGGCGAAGCACTGCCTCCTCCGAGACAGTACTCGTCATGCTGTCGACTGTAATTCCGGCACCCCAGAACCACTCCTGTGCGCAGCGAACTGTGTCGGCTTCCCTCCCCCCTCCCTGGGGTGGACAGCCAATTGCCGCCCGGTGGCACTCCCGGCCAGAGCCGACTCTGGCACGATGGGGAATCGAACCCCGGTTGCTGTGGCCAGCGTTGGATGTTGAAACCACTCCCGAGCTGTTCAGAGCAGTTTTATTGATTCTAAAACATTATTTACAAGAGAAATCAGTTGGATTTAAATCCATGGGAGTACTCTTTTAAAGCATTAGTTGATTAATTGGATTTATAGATTAACCATTACACCCCAAATAGCTACAAATCACATATAGACTTTCAGAGGGTTCATCGTGCTTGTAATTTGTGTGAAAACTGAAGAATTTAGCTCAGAATAGTGACAGACTGTTAGATCCCCGGCTACGCCAGCCCGGCTCTGGCCAGGAGTTCCGTTGGATGTTGAAACCACTCAGAAAGATTCCCTGCATGTATCGGAATCACGGTTGATGGATTGCCGGGGTCCATCTCGAAGGAGGCAGTTTGCCCTTGTCGCTGCTGGTCCGAGGGTAGTGGCTGGTCTCATAGTTGCAGGCGGTGGGCTCATGGGGAGGGAAAGAATCAGAGGGTAGAATTAGCCACCAAATTGGGAGAAAAACTGGGAAAAAATCTGAAACAAAAGTAAGTAGTGACAGACTGTTTTATGTAGAGAACTTCCCTTTGTATTGGCTAACTTGGAGCCCTTGAATAAGAAACTAGTCATTTCACCCATGTAAAGTATTCCAATTATTGCCCCCTGAGCTGATAAATGACAGACCGTCCCCTTATGTTCACGCTTTGGCTTGTGTTGCCTTGCAGAAATGGGTGGGCCCTACATCCACCTTTAGTGAGTCTGACTTCCTGGAGAAGGATGTGGTGAATGAGAAGCAGATTAAATCCTTGGAGAGGCTGTGTGAGGGGGAAGGAGAGGACAGCGCCAGCATGACCAGCCTGGGCGGCACACGGGGTGGCAGCTGCAGCCAGGGCCCGGAAAGCTCCGCCGGGCACATCTCCATTGACACAGTGATGGTGCTGGAGGAGGAGAGCGGCAACTCGCATGGCTCCCAGGACCCCTACAGGCACAGCCGCAGGGACCGTTTCACCTACCCCCCCTTCAGCCCGGGAAGGAGCGTGGCCAGCGAGGGAGTGGGCCTTCTGGGCGCTGAGGGCGTGATCTCGGGAGGTCTCATGTCACGTGGTGCAGAGATCTCCGTGGAACTATCCTCTCACCTGGTGCTGGACGGCCTTGAGTCACATCTGCACAATGCGGTCATCGAGCCAGACCAGTCTTCCCTGGAGTCCTTCAGCTTCACGGAGCGATCGGAGGATGGCTACCCATCCGTGGCAATGGACATGGACACTATCGACAGCGGCTTCCAGGAGTCAAACTGCGGCAGTCCTGTGCATTCCGACCTGGACATAAAAGAGCAGATGGATGCTGCCGTGATGGCCGAGGCCCAATGCTCCCACACCAACTACATTAAACAGTGGGTGGCAACTACCAGCCCATCGGCTCCGCAGGTAGACTCCAGCAGCTGAGGACCCGCAGGGCTGGGGACAGGACACGCTCAAAGCAGAAATCCTCCCAGAATCAAAGTATCAGACCATTACATGGACACAGCAATGCGATTTTAGGAGAATCTAGAAAGTAAACTGTGACCGTTGTCCCAACCTGTTTGATGGTGACAGGTCAGAACTGATAATCCCCTACTGGAATGCCCCTTATATTACATTCCATTATACATATGAGATTCAAATATGTAACCAGTCATAACCCATGCTGGTCATGATATTTGCATAAACAGAAGTATAACATAAAGAGACTTGACCATTGAATTAAACTGACAATCTGCACATTCCATAATAATAGCTTTGCGATTTCTTGTTCGATATATTATGCACAGGTTTACTGTCCATAATCCAAGGCCCACTGCAATTGTACATAATGTAAATAAATATGATGTCTTGTACCAGGTATGTACCAGGTCTCTATGTGCAATTGATTTTCAGCCAAAAGACAACAAAACATTGTTCCCAGTTTTTTCAGGGACATGTAGTCATGGGGTTAGTTACTATGGTTTGTCTTTATGGAATTGGAGGCAGATTCTTCTTTGCTGAGTTTCATACAATGACAAAATGGTACGCAGTGCATTATTTTGCACAGCACTGCACAGCTCTAGCTCTATTCGTTAGACATTGAAGGGGCCCTTCCAGGAGCATTGCTTTTGATGAGATGAAATGCCATGGCCCCTATCAGATTGTTTCTGAGGCCCCACAACAACATACAGCTACACTCTGATACCTTCAGATCAGTTACGTGTAGCCTACCAGCCAAGACACAGTTCTCATGTTTAACCCTGTTTGCAATACACTCACATTTCAAAACATATTCTTAAAACATCAAAGATAAGTACACTCCTTCAAACCTTAATGCAGAAAAACAATGTATTGTATACATAGCATTGAATATAATAAGTGAGAGGGGCCTGAATGGGTTTCAAACTGGTTGCCTTTACAATTCTGCATATGCTGGCTCCCCCTTCCACAGTACAGGAATACAGTCTAAACTTAAATCTTCCACAAAATGCCCATTAGGCCCAGACTCGTCATGGCAGCAGTGTGCATGGTCCCTAGTATGCCAGTGTCTACATCCCACTGTGTCTACATTTATCACAGTATAACCATCTGGCTGAAATGGTGCATATATTCGGTGGCAACTATAACCACACTTAGTGTCTCTTTGTGCTGTGGTTATTACAGCTATGTCTGTTGCTGTTTTTTGCAATGCATTGACAACCTTGCACAATAGGAAGGTAGCATGCTGTTAGAAACCATAGAGCTGCTTTCATCAACTGCAGATAGAAGACACATCAGATGGTGAAATCTTCCCTTCTTTGATATATAAAACGATTCAAACACATCTGCTGTTAGAATTGATCTTTGCTTAAAATAACTTTGAATCACTGCTTGTGTTACCTACAGTATGTAACAGATGGGACAAATCTGCAAGATCCTAGCCCTGGAGGAGAGCTGCAGAGAAAGAGATGGTCAGCTCTTCTTCCTTCCTTCTAACTGCTGGGCTGTGACCTGAGCTGTGACAATTTGTTACATTTCTATGAATAGGCCCCCCGGATGGCGGAACAGGTAAAGGCACTTGCCAGAGTGCAGGTTGCCCACTGCAGCCAGGGTTCGATTCCCGCTCGTGGGCCACGATTGGCAGTCTGCCCCAGGTGGAGGGGGGAGGGAAGCCAGTACAAGCTCTCCGTTTTCACAGAAACCTTCCCTGTGGGTGTGTATCAGAATCACATTCAACAGCTAAGAAAATTCCATCTTGAAGGCATTATCGTCACTGCTGGTCCCAGGGTAGTGGCTGGTCCCATAGTTGTAGGCAGCGAGCTTGTGGGAGACGGAGGGGAAATTGAATCAACAGAGTGTACAATTGGCCACCAAATTGTGAGAAAAGTGGGGGGAAATCTGATCATTTTAAATAAATAAATAAATTTCTATGAACTACAATAACAGCATATTTAGCTGGGTATGGTGAAGTTACCTGCCCATCTCTAGATCTTCTGGATTAATAGCTTCTGGATCTTCTGGCTCACCATTTGCTGGTGTCTATCTGTTGACTGGGCTCCTGCAAGATCTTTATTCTCTTAAAATATTGAAAAGGTGTTAGTATAGGTTTATTATTCATGGTGTAAAAATAATAAGTTCAAAAATGATAATAAAGACATTACAGCACACAAATGCATAGGCGTTTGGAAAAGGTTGGAACAATCGGCTCTGAATGTTCAGTGTTCAGTACTGCATTATAATTATGCCATTATAATCATTTTATATTATATTCTGCCTTTTCATATAGTAATAGTTGTTTTGGGTTCAAACACAAATCGTGTTATTGTACAAATGATTGTGCATCTAATGCTTGAAGCATTTAAAATCAATTTTGTATTTCTCATGCTGTTCACATGTTATGTGCAGCCCTGTTGCTGGGTCAGGTCACACGTCCCACGCGGTCTTAGTTGCTTTGCCACAGGTAATGTGGACGTGTTATACGTGTACCTCGTGCTGCATGGTTTGATGGCTTTGCATGAGTCCCCTTGAGGCCCCCTGCACTGAGCATTTAGTGTGATATTTATTTAGTTGTAGGATGTGCATAATGTGTGTTGTCCGCAGTTGGGTGTATAGAGGGCTTAGCTCAAAGAATTTTCTTCTTCCTGTTCCCTTTTCACCATGGAAGTGTAAATGAATGTGTTTAACCATGAATTGTATGTATTAGTTGAAATTATACACTACCAATGGTGAAATAAATTAAAAAAAAATACATAGGACATAGTTGCCCTGACATATCTCAAATTAGTTGAATTAGGAATGAAAACAATGAGCCAGTTAACACTCTTTACCAAGCCCATTATTCCTGCAGTCCCCATACAGGCATCATCAGACAGTGTCTGGTTGAGTTTGGCAGATGACTCCCAGTCACATCCTGCACTGGGCAGTCATTTCAAGGGTGGTGTGTCATGAACTTGCCCCACCTGGATTGACATGGCATCGCTAGTTGGCTCTCAGGCTGATGAGTCCCCTATTGGTGGATTACCCTTATGCCATTGCGTTGTAACTGTTGCACCCTCTCAGTGGTTCAGCAGACGTTCACATGGATGGCACACATGTGCATGGTTTAATATTTGCCCTCCTTGTGTCAGTTTGACGGGGGGTTGCCTTGGAGAGGTTGAGAATGACTTTGAAGATGTTGAAAATGCTGTTGCTGTTTCTTGTTCCATTTTGAACATTAAACAAACCTTTCCGACTCTCCTGACAGGAGACATTGATTTGGTTTCACATTGACCCTGAAACCAAATAATTAAAATGGGTTCTAACCTGGCAATGCAACACTCGCTATTCACACAATACCAAAATACTGTAATTTATTGGCATTATCTCTCTGTTTGAATCACTAATGAGAATATTCTTTATTGGGAAGTATCTGCATTAGGCAGGAAACTTTTCCCACAGTTCACAGTCTGCCAGGAAAAGCACACAAGATGTTTGTACGCAGTCCATGCTGTTCTGTACATACCACTCTAAAGTAGATATAAAGCAATAATTGTCCAAGAATGTGTCTTCCATCCACAGAAAAGTGCAGCACCAGCCCCTTTGATTATATTTTTGGTGTGTCAAAACAAACCCATGAGGACAGCAGTACACAGAAATAGGCAGGGGTTTGGAAGCATTCAGACTGACTTCTCAGTTAAGTTTGATTGAGTGTAAAATGATGAATAACATAAAACACAAAAGATGATGTGTGTACAATTTTACATTGATTAATTTTGTGTTGACAATTCGATGCCTCAGGAAGATCTAAATTGTTAATTTAAACCCAGGCACAGAGATCAGGATGCCTAATTCTTCTGTGTCATGTGCAAAACACAGCCCAGAGGTACCTGACATGTCCGTTGTAGCCTAACATTTAACCTGCCACATTTGTCACAACTGTCGAAAGTTCAATTAATTTTAATCTGGACCAACTATGATGCGCACTTGTTCCAAATGTCTGATTTGCCCGTTTTATTTCTTGTAGTATAACAGCCCGCTTGTATTGCTTTCTCAACATCAGTTGACTCCATTGTTCATAACTGATCCTTGATGAGTATATTAGCCTAGTCTAAAATGACAGTTGGCGCTTGAGGCTACACTACACTGTCTGGTGATCGATGTTAAATACTGCAAACTAGAGGGTTACGTCTTTCTGTCCATGATTAAGCCCTGTATATTTTGTATTATATATTAAATGCCATTTAGATTGATATTGTCCTGCACTTATTCTGTGATCTTGACACTGACCACCCGTTCCTGTCCGCAACATGTGTGTCCCATGGGAACCAAATCCTTGCAGCCCACTACTCTAATGCACATTTTGAAGACTTCCTCCATACGTTATTTTAAATTCCCTATCTATCATTGACTCCCATACATGTTTGCTTTGAAGCTTCCCCCATTCATTTTCCCCATTCAAAACCCCTACATTTTGGCAAATACCCCACATTTGGAAAGCCTGATCCTTTTACTAAATTTGTTTTGCCTCTGTGTCCTGCAATAAAATATGCTGTTATTAGTAGAAGTAGATCTGAGCAGATTATGTTATTGGTTGAAGTAAATATTGAGCAATAGGGGGAATGAATAATTTGGGGCATGGAGCATTTTTGATGATGCAAGTGGCAGGAAATTTAAGAAGAAGAAGCAGAAGAACAAGAAGAAGCAGCAGAAGATAAAGATTAAGGAAGAAGCACAAAATAGTTTATGGATTTATTGTGTGAGTGTGTGACGTTTTATGCAAATTCTGTGTGTATATATGAGATCAGAGAGTACAGAAGTTAATGTTTGTACACACTGAGAACTTGGCGGATGGAATACCTGCCATACCAATACATAGAGAGTACTGTACATATATTTACATATCCAAGTACAGCTACATACCCAGTCTCCTCCATACGCGTGGGAAGTGGGGGTGCTGCAGCACCTGCTGTCATGAATAGTTTTATAGTATAAGCATATCATATTTACAATAAAGACGTCTGTGTCATAATTGGCGTGAAACTACGGAAGGTACTGAAAGGAGGTTTTAAAAAGTTCATAATCACTAGGGGTGGGCGATACTGCAATTTTGGGTTCGATACGATACCAAGTAATACTAGGCCAGTATCATCGATATTGATACTTTTCAATAATAAATGCTGTTGTACTTTTAAAGGGGAAGGAAAAAAGTGAACACTGTCCACATATCAGTGCTGAGGACAACACTGTCGGCAGTTTGCCGTGATTTCTTTACCTTCAACTTGACTTTGTCATAAAGTGCGGGTAATTCGGTGGACGACAATGTTTTCCTCCTTGGCAGCTTGTAATGGTGGTCAAGGACCTTCACAAATTCTCTAAAACCATTATCTTCAACTACAGAAACGGGCTGCAGATCCATTGCAATCATTTTCACAAGGCTGTTTGTAATTTCCAGTGCTCCTGGAGAATCACATAAAAAAATATGAAAACTCTTATGAAAAATATTTTAAATGGAAGTAGAAATATTAAATAGGTTATTAATGCCAACCTATTTAGATATAATGGTAAAGGAGAGTGGATTTACTGTATTAGGCTTAACTACAAATAAAAAAGAAAAGGTAAAACTTTACATCACAGTGCTCTGATTCCACTGTAATTACTGTGTACATACATACTAACCCTAACCTTATTCGTAGGTATTAATGCAGTAACGACAGTGTGCAGCAATGAATAATAATAATAATAATAATACATTTTATTTGTTATGCGCCTTTCAAGAAACCCAAGGTCGCAGTACAGTGGGAGGAGTAGATAAAAGTTACATAAAACATACATTTAAGCAGATACAAGCACAACAGAACGGAGACAACACAGGAACCACAGAAACTAAACAAAGGTTTTAGAAAACAGATGAGTTTTGAGGGCGGCTTTGAAACTGTCCAGGGTTGGGGCTTGGCGAATCTCTATGGGGAGAGAGTTCCAGAGGGTGGGTGCTGCCACACTGTAGGCTCTGTCCCCAAAGGTTCGTCGCCTGGTGCGGGGGATGGAGAGCAGACCCGTGTCCGAGGACCGCAATCTCCGAGATGGAGTTTGATGGTGGAGAAGGTCAGACAGGTACTGGGGGCGAGGCCATGGAGGATTTGTAGGTGAGGAGGAGGAGTTTGTATGAAATGCGAGACTTGACTGGAAGCCAGTGGAGTCGGATGAGAGTGGGGGTGATGTGCTGCCAGGGCTTGGTGCGGGTGAGAACCCGGGCAGCTGAGTTCTGCACGTACTGGAGCCTGTCCAGGGCTTTGCTGGGTACCCCGAACAGGACTCCATTGCAATAGTCCAGACGGGAGGTAATGAAGGCATGGATGAGGGTCTCCGTGACGGAGTCTGAGAGTGACGGCCGGAGTCTGGAGATGTTCTTAAGGTGGAAGAAGGCAGATTTGGTCATGGATTTGATGTGTGACTGAAAAGAGAGGGTGGAGTCAGAATGACACCCAGGTTGCGGACTTCGGGAGATGGTGAGATGGAGCAGCCGTCAACCTGGAGAAGGAAATCTCCAACCTTCCGGAGCAGTGCCTTGGGTGCCACAACCATGAGCTCCGTTTTTTTGCTGTTGAGTTTGAGTAGGTTGGATGACATCCATATTTTTATATCATGTAGGCAGTTGATAAGAGACTGTGGGGGGAGCTGAGTGGATGGTGAAGTGCTGAGATACAGTTGAGTGTCATCAGCGTAGCAGTGGAAGTTGAGACCATGGTGGCGGATGATCTGACCGAGGGGGAGCATGTAAATGGTGAAGAGGAGGGGTCCAAGCACCGAGCCTTGAGGAACACCATGGTTGACTTGGGCCGGGGAGGAACTGGAGCCATTGATGGTGACAAACTGTTTCCTGTTGGAGAGATATGACTGGAACCAGGAGAGGGCTGTACTGGTGAGGCCTAGGTGGTCGGATAGGCGGTTGAGGAGGATAGAGTGGGAGACTGTGTCAAAGGCTGCTGAGAGGTCCAGGAGGATGAGTAAACTGATGTGGCCAGAGTCAGCAGCAATGAGGAGATCGTTGGTGATCTTAATGAGGACGGTCTCCGTGCTGTGGTGTGTTCTGAAGCCAGATTGGAGGGTCTCATAGAGCTCATGGTTGGACATATGCTGATGGAGTTGGGCGGCAACTGCTCTTTCCAGGATTTTGCTGAGGAAAGGAAGGTTGGAGATTGGCCGGTAGTTGTTGAGGTCATCAGGGTCCAAACCAGGCTTTTTGAGGATAGGGGTAACTGAGGCCGTTTTGAAGCTGGTGGGGACTGTGCCAGATTGTAGTGAGGAGTTGATGATGTCCACCATGAGGGGGCAGAGGGTCGGTAGGCAGGCCTTGACGAGAGCTGTGGGCATGGGGTCCAGAGAACAGGTGGAGGCTTATACTTGTATAATTGAATACTTGAATACAATACTTGTTACACGGGAACAGAGCACTGTAATGTAAAGTGATACATTAAAGTAATGTAAAGAGAATATTTCAAAATCTGGGTAAAATCATATTGATATTTCTGAATAGTTTGGCATTAATCACCCTTTAAAACGAGTGGTAGCTCCTAGCTAGCTAGCAACATTAGGTTAGCAACTTAGAATGTATTAGATCGGTTAAGCTACCTAGCTAACAAGTAGAGGTACTAAATTCAATATAGGCATGCTGCATGAACGAATTTGACTAAAATAAACTATCAACCTCTTGAAGACTGGCAAACGTTATCTGTTTGACTATACTGTATACCTGGATATGCTCTGCCACTTAAAAATGACAAAAGCAGGCACACTTAGGTTGTGCAGAATACAGAACTCAGAATACAATGAACACAAGGATGGAGTCAAACATAAATTCAGATCGAGGGTCCAAGTGTCCATTAGTGCAGCAGTAAACTATCTCTGTCCGATGAAGTAATGGTCACGTGTAGGGGAGGAATTCGGACTTCACGACCTGAAGCCCAAGGACCAGACGCCGCACTCGTGGTTTAAATCAGCAGGGCCCTCCCCCACCAGACAAGAACATGAAAGACGTGGAGCCTGGTTCACCTGTCACTGAAATTTAGGAGTCCAGTTTGGGAGTGTCCGACAGCGCGAGGAGAAGAGAACATGGATTACAGTTAAATAAATGAATCCCACCACATTGAATTCTTTTACCTTGGTATCAGGGATCCTGAAAAATTTACCGCCAGCATTCTTGAGTTGCGTGGCAGATAGATTATAAACCCCTGGATGTAGCCATTTATCACATCAAATTATTAGTACATAATACAGGTAAATACATAGTACACAGTTAGGTCAGCTGAAGTGTCTGTTTCTCATCTCATCTCATTGTCTAAGCCGCTTATTCCTGGTCAGGGTCGCGGGGGGGCTGGAGCCTATCCCAGCATGCATAGGGGCGAGAGGCAGGAATAAACCCTGGACAGGTCGCCAATCCATCGCAGGCCACACACACCATTCACTCACACACTCATACCTACGGGCAATTTAGACTCTCCAATTAGGCTAACGTGCATGTCTTTAGACTGTGGGAGGAAACCGGAGTACCCGGAGGAAACCCACGCGGACACAGGGAGAACATGCAAACTCCACACAGAAAGGCCCCCGGCCTGGATTCGAACCCGAGACCTTCTTGCCGTGAGGCGACAGTGCTATCCACTGCACCACCGTGCCGCCCTAAGTGTCTGTTTATTTATTTTTATTAAAGAGTGAAAAACGAAGAATTAAATTATGAAAATGTAAACACATAAGGGTACGGTGGTCAGGAGGGAGAATGGAATGCCATGAGATCATGGGGTGGAGTTGAGCTAGGTGGGTGTGGTGATGACGTTAAGCTCCGAGGCAGGAGGGGTTATGACATATTAAAAAGGGGATGCACGAGAAGGGGGCGGAGCTGTTTTCGTGAACCAGCCGGGTTCTTGTAGCTATGTGATCTCGCATTGCGTACAATAAACCCTATTACATCAGACTGCAGAAATGTGTGTTTTTTTAAAGAAGTATTAAATGTGGTTTGGGATCATTCAGTCTATCTGGCCCTGGCTGAGATCTGATTCTCCCACATCAGCCATTTCACATGGTTTTCGTTTAGGTCTCCTGCTCCCGCATAGTTCTGTGAGGTGAGGAATCAATCAGGAGCAATCGCAGGAAGTTCATGAGCACTCACGCTGCGTAAACACTGCGCAGGAATGCCTGTACAAAGAATGAAGATACATTTGCGCAGGCAGCTTCAAACTGGATGCCCCTGCATAGTGTAGGCCTACTCGCGAGTTTGAGAAATAAACGTTTAATTTAGTAAACGCAGTGCACTGGCTCTGCCCGGTAAGCAGAGAGAAAGAAAAAAATATTATTTTTGTAAACATAGGTATTAATATTTTATTGGAGAGATCGATACCAAAGACAAAATCACAGTATCGGCAGTATTGATACTTTGGTATCTATCCGCCCACCCCTAATAATAACCTGATAGGCCCACAAAAAAAATCTCAACGTAGCTAGCAACGAAGGCAAACGAAGGCAAGCTAGCTATCATGAAGTAACCGTTGATTGAGCTGTTGTGTTTTCACATTTTCATTCAAAATGTCTCGAAAACGAATTAGCGAATTCTTCCAAAATCCTGCAACAAAAAAACTAAACCCAACCGATGGCAGCACCAGCATATCCTAATTGCTGCTACCTCTATCCTCAACCTCAGAGGCACAGACACCCACAAGCAGCAGCTCAATAATAGCTCAATAATAGCTGCGGGGCAATTATTGCAGTTGCAATTAAGAATATTGTAGCGAGCAGTGGTAGCGAGCAGCGAGCTCACCATGATGCCACCGTTTGTATACATGCCTCCATGTTTGGAGGCATGTACATAGACACGCTCCCCAATAAATAACAATCGCTGATAACACAACATGGTGAATACTTTAATTAGCATTGTTGGTGGAATAAGCTAAATATAGTTAAACTAGGACCCTGTAGGTAAAACTGTAGCCACAATTCAAAGATAAGTACACAATCTAATGCAGAGGATCACGACTGGACATATACTTGTGCTGTTACTATCATTGCTCTTCTTAATCACAATGTAACATCAATCAACTCTTTAAAATAATGTTGTATGTGTTATTGTACTGTTTCTGTCTTTGTCACTGATCCTGAATAAGTCGGTTTTTTTCATTATTATTATTATTATTATTATTATTATTAATAAATTACCCCTTTTTTATTACACCCTTTTTATTATGTATATTGTTTATTTTCTGTGATTGTACTTGTTGTTACAAATTCGTTTCTTGCTATCTGTTTGTAATGTGTTTTTTTGTGGACCCCAGAAACACTGGTGACATCACCCCCATCAGCTAATGAGAATTTAAATATAGAAAGAAAGAAATATAGCGATGTACAATGACAGCACCTTAAACACTAATGCAACTTGTAAGAACGCTTGCACGGAAATCTACGATACCTTAAATAAACAACCGTCTCATAAAATAGACTTCAGAGAAAGTCACGTGACTACAGGAACCGTGGTTTCCGTGCTCTTTAATAGTATCATGCCACAACAAGGGTCTAATTCATTATAGCAAGGCGCTGCACCATCGACAAGGCTCTCAGATCAAGGTAATATTTAAACAAATATACTTCGCTGTATGAAGATTCAACGTACTGATACGCGTGCGCTTCACTTCCTAATGTGTGAAACAGGCTTTATGAAGTTTTATTCGACAATGATGTCTTTCAGATTTGTGGAATAATTGTTATTGCTATTAAGAATCTTACTTTATACTGAGGACCGGTCCGACGTGAAGATAATTATTTGCTGTTGGATTCCACATCACGAGAACATTTGCATGAAAGATGGACAAATATAAGTATGTGGACAGTAACATTTTTAAGCATTTTTAAGTTAAATGTTTAAAATGTTAGAAAAGGTGCTTTCTATCACGGTTATGGCATTTCATGTCAAGTCAAATTATCATCATGCTTTTCTCCACTGTACTAATACTATGTCTAATCGAGTCATTAAGACTCGCAGTCTTGAACAGATACCCAATAAATTGGCCAAATACAAACATAGGCCAATATTGCATATACAAAAATATTATGCTTTATAAAACCTGTGTACAACTCTAATCTGATAAAAATGTATTGCATATGGAAAATACTCTGGTTAAAATATTTATTTATTTCAGCATAGATAAGATAATCTCACTATGTAGTTTCTCTATGAATGTTGAATTACTGGCAGTTTACATTAAGCCCATTGCAGCGTTTCCTGCAGTAGTTCTTTAAATAATATTTACAAAAAACTAAGTCTGTGACATGTTGCAATGTGATCGAGTAGTGAACAGAATCTGGTCTCAGGTGAGTGTAGTGATTGTAAAGCAGAGGATATAGAGCAATGTGATGTATCTGTAGGATTTTGCCACATTAATGGTGATGCAATTATGAATTATGACTCCATAGTAACTATATAGTGAAGATTTTGCCTTGCACATGGTGGCCAGGAATACATCCATTGCCAGCTGAGTGCAGGTAGAAAATTACAGAAATTTCACTCCACCAGTTAGCACACACAACCACAAGACAAAAGAGTTGTGGAGTAATTTTGTTTAGGGGACACTCCAACGGCACCAAGGAAAGGTCAGTACACAAAAGTAAATATGTTCTGGATTGCCAATAGACCATGGGCCAGTGTCATGAAGTCAGAATGTCACATATCTGTCTTATTCTATCTTGAGGGATTAAGTTATTATAGTCAGCAACCATACAAACAAGCACACTGTGTGCGTAGGTGCCTTTTTGTAAATGCATAACACTATGAATCTAAAAAAAGGTAATTGAAGTGGTATCACTATGCCGGATGTTTTAATATCTACAGGAGATTTGAAAGGCAGATAAAGTCTGTCAGTGTTAGATTTCAGTGTGGGTTTAATGTGAAATCTCCTTCCCATGCAGTCTCTTGAGAAATATGTATACAGAGTTGTAGAACTAGTTGAGGACTTTCACCACTTCCCATGTGACTTATACTGTAATGAACTCCAGGCTGGGTCAGGATGAATGCACATGAAGATACTGTTAATATTTGATGGAATATGTCAGACGTATGTCCCTGAAATATCTTGATAACCCACAGAATGTAAACATTTTGTTTCAGTTCTGTCCTCCACATTTCAATAACACAGTGAAATATGAAAAATCCTGGCCTATAACATCAAGATGGGGTTGATTAAATATATAGGTAACTGCCAAATTAAAGGACACACTTGAGTAAATGTGGGCTACAAAGTATATTGAAAGCAGGTGCTTCCATACAGGTGTGGTTCATGAGATAATTAAGCAATTAACATCCCACCATGCTTAGGGTGATATATAAAGTGCTGCAAATATCAATCTAGGGCATGAGCAGGCAGTTTCATCAAGAACAGTCCATCAAGAACTTCACAGAGAGAGAAACTATGGTCAGGTTGCAGTGCATAAATCCCTTATTATACCTAACAATGCATGTTTGTGAGTAAAGTGCTGCAAAGAACACTGCCAGTGGTCTACTGAGCAGTGGAAAAAAGACAGATGATCAGCCATCCTTCACCCTGTTCTCAACAAGCATATGAGAGCATGTGTGAAGCACAACAAAAGAAACCTACAGGCCTAAGTGCTTGTTTCCCATGGTGAATGGTTCTTGTTGCTCTGTTATGGTGTGGGGTGCATTTCCCTGGAATGTTTTAGGTCCACTCAACACGTTAGAGGGCAAGGTAAACATCAATAAATACAATATTTTTGTGTTCTGAGTGATCACCTTCATCCTATAATTAAGCATTTATATCCTGATGGGAGTGGTCTCCATCCATAGGGCAAGAGTGGTCACTGAATTGTTTCATGAGCATAAAAACGATGTAAACCATATACAATGGCTATCTATATGTAGATATGTTTTCTCAGGCAGAAAAATAGCAGCATATGTTTTCAAAATCTCAGGCAGAATATGGTTTCCCCCTCAAGTAGCCTAATCATGGTCTTAGCAGACAACCATAAAGTATATTGTATAAACCTGTTTCAATAATAGAGTGAGTTATATTACATCACTGTTAAGATGGTCCAATATTCGATCCGTCGGCAACCCCAACAAAACCTAAGTGTAGAGATGCATGCGGACAAAGAGTCTAGAAGTTTATTGTGATCACAAGGATATCATTATCCAAACACCAATGTACATTTTTCCACTCTAACATCACTCAGCAGAACTCCACCCACAGCTCTGATATACAGTAGGTTTGCGCAAACTCATCTAGATCTGTTTGATTATCAGTAAAAAGCAGTGGTGGACAGTAACAAAGTACATTTACTCAGTTACTATAATTAAGTACTGTCTATTTTTCAAGTATCTGTGCTTACATAAGTATTTCCATTTTTGCAAACTTTTTACTTTCACTCCACTCCACTACATTTAACGTACAAGGCAAATAGCATACATTTTACTCCACTACATTTCTGAAACACCTGCCGTTCCTTGTTACTTTGAAAAAAAGTTTTGAAATTCATAAATGATCACATATCTCTGCAGTAAATGATTTAATTATAAATATTTACATTTACATTTTACATTTTGGCATTTAGCAGACGCTCTTTACAAGATGTGCATTAATACATCTGCGCAAGAGATCAACATGGCATGGCAGCTTTTGACTGTGTGGGAGAATCAGATCTCAGCCAGGGCCAGTTAGACTGAGGGATCCCAACCACACTTAATACTTCTTCAAAAAACAACACATTTCTGCAGTCTGATGTAATAGGGTTTATTGTACATAATGCGAAATCACATACAAGAAACCAGGCTGGTTCGCGAAACAGCTCTGCCCCCCTTTCCATACATCCACTTTTTAACATGTCATAACCCCTCCCGCATCGGGGCTTAACGTCATCACCACACCCACCTGACTCAACCCCACCCCATGATCTCATCACATCGTTATTCTCCCTTGTGGCCACTTTTACACTCATCTGTTTACATTTTGGCTCATTAGTTCTTTGTCCTTCATTCTTTAATCAAACGAAATAAACAGAGATAAACAGACACTTCAGCTGACCTACCTGTGCACTATATATTTATATAAACATACATTTTATCAGATCTCACACAATTTATGCAGATAGCCCAATTCCAGGGGCTTTATAATTTATCCGCCGCACGATTTAATGCTGGCAGTAAATTTAGCAGAATCCCTGATACAAAAGTAAAAGAATTAAACGTGGCAGGATTCATTTATTTAACTTTTAATCCACGTCCTCTCCTCCTCGTGCCATCAGAGAGTCGCCCGAACTGGACTCGTACATTCCAGGTGAACCTTGGTGGACTTCCTTCATGGTCATTTATCTAGTGAGGGGAGGACCACGGTTACTTTTAACTACAGACTGCAGCGCCTGAACCTTGAGCTCCAGATCGCACAGTCCAAATCTCTCTCGTACACAAGATCATTACTTCATCGTACAGAGACAGTTTTACGGCTGCACAAACAGACACTCGGGCCTTCGATTTGAATTCATGTTTGACTTAATCCTTGTGTTCTTTGTATTATGAGTTCTGTACACTGCACAACTTATGTACCCAATTTATCTGTTTCATTTAAAGCCCTTGGCGTGTCACTTCCAAGCACAGCATGTAGGCAATATTTCTGTTTTAATTGACATTCTGATAATATACTAACAGTGGCTTTATTTATGTATGAAGCGGAATGTTACTGACCCGGTTAACAAAATATACAGGAATTAAACCATGTGCAGATATTATGTTACATAAATGATCTATTGGAAAACATAGGGACAGAACACAGAGTTCATGAATGCAAACTCCTTGTTACGTGCGGTAAATGCAGACCTGGACCCAAAAGCGGACTCGACACGGAGAAGGTAATTGCGCTCCGCTCAGGAGGCGTTTAATCAAGGAACAAATAAAAGTGACGGAAACAAGCCGTCCAAAAACAAACAGGTAAAACAGGATTAGCCGTGCGGCTAAATAAACAAGAAACAGGGAATCCAAAAACAACCGGCAAAAAACAGGAAAGCCGTGCGGCTACTAAACAAGAAACAAAATAAACACAGGCAGATTCAGGAATATTCGCGAAGTCAGGAACAGGTAACCAAATGAAAGCAGTGCTAGAAAAACTAGTACGCAAAGGCAATGGGCTAAACGAGTGCCGGGTTTAAATAGGCAAAAGCATTAACTAATAAGGGCAGCGTGCAGAATGTGTACATTACATTACATTACATTACAGGCATTTAGCAGACGCTCTTATCCAGAGCGACTTACAGTTGACATTTCTTTACAATCCATTCATACAGCTGGATATTTACTGAAGCAATTCAGGTTAAATACCTTGCTCAAGGGTACAACGGCAGTGTCCCACCTGGGGATTGAACCTGCAACCTTAACGTTACAAGCCCAGTTCCCTAACCATTATACCACACTGCCTCCTGTAGGGGAAAACAATTGTGACAGGCTGAAACGAAACGAGGGAACAAGAAACAGATTGGGGCAGCGTGCAAAATGTGCAGGGAACAACAATTGTGACAGGCTAAACGAAACGAGGGAACAAGAAACAGATTGGGGCAGCGTGCAGAATGTGCAGGGAAAAACAATAGACAGATTGCGGCGAAGCCGCGCCCCGCAACACAGACAACCCAGGGAGAACGCAAAACCCAGACATGACACGCAAGGAACAAAGTGGCAGAAAAACACAAGGAAAGTGAACAGGGCGGACAGCGATGTAACACTCCTCTTGTTTTTTCTCCCACAACTGTTAAACAAGTCCTACAGGTTCATAAGTCTTCTCTGCATGCCGCTGAAAGAAATCTTGTCCTTCAAAAATTCTCCTTCTAACCTGAAGAAACATGTTGAGGTAAGTAGCTAATGTTAACATGACTAAGCTAGCTCAAATATAAAATACTCATATACTGAAATTGAAAAATATCTAACTAAAACATTGTTACATTTCTATACTTAACATTAACTAGCTGGCAATGGTATCGATTCCCTTTGCTTACAACTAGCTAGCTAGCCTATCAATAGTTCGATAACTAGCTGGCATGACAACCATGAATGTCAAAACATGGTTTATACTAACGTTTTATGCGTAACATAATGGGCCCTATTTTGGTGAATTAGGACAGTGTCGGTAACGCAGACACAAAGCGAAGACGGTGGTGCTTTAGGGTGAGTCTAACGCAATTTAGGTAATTTTGTGACTTAGGACGATAGCGCACCTCCGGCACAGTTGTAAATTAGGTTGGATTAACTTTAAAAAGGGTGTGGTGGGGGTTTGGTTTCATAATGGCCAATCAGAACACCTATTTTCTATCCCTTTAAATACCAGTGCGCTAACGCTATAGCAAATTGGCAATTTTCTGACATGGATGACAGTTTTGCGCCAGGAGCGCTTCTCAAAAGAGGAGAGCGAGGAGGTGCGGAAGAGTTGGCGCGCGAATCAGAGGGGGAAAACAAGGCACACATTAATTTGTTATTTTCATGATTTGAGTTTATATTGTGAGACCTACATTGTTAAAAGAAAGTGTTTTATTTTACCATCTCTTTTTTTCCTTATTTGTAGGCTTTCCAATTTAAAAAAGTGTATTTTCTTCTAACTTAATGTAATTCAATGGAAAGCCATAAATAACAAACTCACGACTGCAACTAGGCCTGTTTCATTTATGTTTGTCATGTGTGCAGTTAATGGCACCCAAGACCCCAGGGAATCCACATTGCGTATAAAAATCCTGTTTAGTTCTCTGCTGGTTGTCGTATGTAGGAAAAGTAATAAACTAATTTGCATGTTGGACAAGACTGGAAGAAACTGCATGTACAGCCAAACTGATAGCCGTCTGGCAAACACTGGTTACCAAACCCAGGATATCGCTCACGGTATTGCCTTCAGCGTCCAATTATGTACTCCATTTTCTGTAGTGCAAATGGAAAGAATAGAACCCTTTCACATAAGAAAAACAATGTGCATACAAACATATATTTATTTAACAGGTGTATCTTACTGAATGGTAGCGATGGATGGCCTGCTGGCTTCAGTCTTTCATGTCCGTGCATTGAATAACCACAAGCTGTGGTGAAATAGTTTTTAGCTTAATTGATTACGCTTGCAAGTTACCCATGGATTGGACGATTTGCCTCAACATGGGGGAAAATGAACAATATTCACAAAACATTCTCATGTGATTTCAGATAATGTGCGCATCAATAAAGTCACCAATTGCACAGAGCGCCCAACTAGAGGTGGTCATTATTATTTGACACCAAACTTGCATAGCGCCCAACTGTTTTCATTGTCACGCCCCCTATTGCGCTGCCCAACCCATAGTCGCGCAAATGCCTTAACTGCTCACCACGAAATTGCCAAACTCGGTGGAGATGGGAAATATTCCATTTGGGCATAACGCCACTTAGCGCCAGCACGAAAATAGGGCCCAATGACATAATTGTTGGCTAATTAATTAAAGTAAATTCCAGAGGAATATATAGAAAATTGGGTTTAGATTCATTATTTCAGTAATGAGTGCATTTCAATTTGTAAGTTGTTTAATATTAAGCACCTTAATGTGTATATAGCAGGCCTTTACTTGTGTAGAGTAGTTTTGCATTCAACTAGAATAAGCTGCTAAACGGTGAATGAAACGGCTCCCTCGACCCTCAAGCAGCTCAAGCTGGGAGAAACTAAGCACGTCTCTCAGAGGACCATCGACCATGCTGTGTTGAATGTCATAGCCCAGAGTCTCCAACCCTTTAGTTTAGTGTTATGATTAACCAGCATTTAAAGCCCTTGTACATGAACTACAGCCTAACTCCAGTCATGTCAAGGGCCACTGTACGATGCAAGTTGGACTCACACAACTTTGAGAACCAGCTTATTTTGAAGTTGAACAAACAATTCTGTAAATTTGTTTAATAAGGGAGTATCTGGGTTGTTCTACTGTGGGGGAGGTCTAAAAGTTTGAAAGTTCCAGGTAATCTTTGATGTAGTCCAGACCTAAAATGAAACATTTCCATGAATGCCAAGAATGACTTCAAATTTCTGACAGTTAAAGCTCTTAAAGATTATTGATAGGTTTAATCTTTGTTGTTTAAGGGTTTCTATCAGTGGTGGGCCGTCAGGGCCTGCAAGGCCTTCTCTGCTGGCCTAAAAAATATCTGAATCACAGACTGATGTTAATTATATTTTTTCAATGAATACTTATTAAATAATTCCAAATGGTCTGTCCGCTTCCTTTCATAGCTTTTCCCCTGGTTGCGCTGCTTCCAGACGTGTATTTTCATATTAAAGCATTTAACCAATCACATTTCAGCCATCATTTGTTGCCAGGGTCAAAGAAATCTGCCTGGAGGCCTTCACAATCAGTTCTGCAGGCCCTGTAGCATAAAATAAGTGTTGATCAAACTGTTGCTTCAACCAATCAGATTTTGAGTTGGGGACACGAAGGCCTTCTAGAAGGCCTAGGTAACGTCAGCGTATTCACACCCTTTGATTGGATAGTCAGAGAGTGTCTGACTATGATGTAATGTGATTGGTTAAATGCTTTAATATGAAAATACACGTCTGGAAGCAGCGCTATGAAAGGAAGCTATGAAAGCTATGAAAGGAAGCGGACAGACCATTTGGAATTATTTAATAAGTATTCATGGACAAAATATAATTAACATCAGTCTGTGATTCAGACATTTGAGCGGACATTTTCAGCCCTAAAGCGAATTAAAACTTATGCCAGAAATACGACAGGGTAGGCTCGACTTTCAGCATTAGCTTCGATGGCGATAGAAAAGGACTTCTTGATGGAACTGAAACACACGGATAATCTGTACGACAGAGTAATTGAACTCTTTTTGAGGAAAGAAAGGAGGATGGATTTTGTGTACAAATAATAAGGATTTTTGGTGAGTAGAATGTTGCTATTTTCCTAAATAATATTGCAATTTTATGAGGTTATTATTGATGCTTTTTTATGTGTGTCGCAGCTGTAGCACCCCGGGTTTGTTTCTTCAGTAAAGGCATTTATTCTGGATACACGAGTTATCTATCTGCGATGCAACGGCAACGGGTGTCTGTTCTGTTTGTTTTTGCACTTTGTTTATTTATCTTTCTTCAGTCATGTTTCATTCTCGTTCTGTTCCCCGTCTGTCATTGTTCCTGTTCGAGTTCCTCTCCTTGTCTTGTCATGCACTTTGGGAAATTCTATGTTTCGGTTTTTTAGGGAGGAGGAGGAACGCATAAAGAAATCTGCGTGCGAATAAAGCCGAACATGAGAAGCGTACAGAGATAGGACCAGAGAGAATGACAGCGATAGTTAGAAGCGTGAGATAATTAGTGATTAGTAGTGTTAGTAACTTATTCTAAATCCCTAATGTTAGTAGATTAGTCGGTTAGTACTATATACATCTAACTAATATATACAAAGTGTAATTAGAAAGTAAGAAGGAAGTAAAACGAGATTAGAAACGAAGACGGAAAAACCGAAACATAGAATTTCCCGAAGTGCATGACAGAACGAGAATGAAACATGACTGAAGAAAGATAAATAAACAAAGTGCAAAAACAAACCGAACAGACACTCAAAACATAACAATAAGATGGCTTTTATAGCCATAAAATAGTTATTGAGGGGTGGATTGATTCAGACGGAGCACTACTGAAGGCCTAGGTGTGAAATGCACGGCCCGCCACTGGTTTCTATGTATATTTGTCTTAGGCTCACTCCTATTAATCAACTCAGATTGTGTGTAGGTCCCTAACTGGTTTATTTGGTATTTTAGAATTGACATGCAAATGCTCAGATTTCACACATCACTTAAAATCTCTGTAAGTGAATTTGAACAATTTACAAGATACCAGGACTGATTTAAAACATTAAGTCTGCTGATTATTTAAAAAAGGAATATGTTTTAAATCAAGATTGGTCAAAAGGATGGTAAGTGATCTGCGAAATCCGAGCACCTGCATGTTAATTCTAAAAAATATTATAATAAAGTATCTTGGGGACCTAAAAACTGTCTGGGGTGTTGATCAGAGTGGGACTAAGTAAAAAAAAACATAGAACCCTAATTGTGTGAAATATCCCTTGAAGCAGTCTATACATGTAAGACTTCAACATGTTCTCAAAATATGGCCATGGGTGTTGTGGTGAGTTAATCTTCTGACAGACACAGACAAATCGACACACACATACACGTACATGCAAATGCACACACAAACACACACACCAATTTCTCTCCATGATAAAGAAATAAACTTTCAAATAAATAAAAACGCCTGTTTATTTCAGCTCTGCAGTCACTCAGAATGTGCACAACTCTTTCAACTCTTTCATAACGAAATGGATCTTCTCCTGCATGTTGAAGAAGATATAATAAATACAATTATTTACTTTTACTTTTGATACTTGAGTACATTTAAAGGCAAGTACTTTCACTCAAGTGGAAATTTAAATGTAGGACTTTTACTTTTACTAGAGTAATATTTTATCTGGGTATCTCTACTTTGACTCAAGTAAATGGTTTGTGTACTTCGTCCACCACTGCTAAAAAGAAGTTCTGATACTCACTCCTCATTTCTTTTCACAGGGGCAGCCTAAATATGAGAATACTTCTCACCTTTCTCTTGGGGTTTAACAGTCTTCTCCGTGGAGCAGAAGGTAACCCAACGTCTATGTTTTCACTACCACTACACCAAGCCTAAGATCTCCAAAAGTACACCTTGCACAGACTTGGTTGTGAAGTAGACAGTTCTAACACAAGTAAACAAGTGTCAATATCTACAAATGTGTCACCTATGAGACTCATGGTGCACTTTATAAGTACATAAAATGTCAAATAAAGACAAAACTGGTATTCTGGTTTGACCTCTAAGAAAAATTTTTACACAGATTGTGATGCAATATATTTGGATTATTACCGCATTTTAAGTAAACTTTTATAGATTTAAAATACAGATATGATCCCCTGCCCCACAGCTCAGTACCCCCTGGCACAACAAGATCATCAGCAATTGCTTTGTTATTTTTCATTCATTATAACTTCTTTCCCGTCCCGCAATGTCCAGAAAATGTATCCTCCTTGCCCTGCATTTGGACTGTTTGAATCTATTCAAAGCTCTGTCAAAAGGTCCTTTACCCTAGCTCCGTTAAAGGGTCTGTGCACTCATATCCAACCTCTGCAGTCGCTCAGGGCATATTCATTTTTTTAAACGTGTATCTAACACAATTCGACAGGTGTAGAAACTCTCTCTGTCACTGAAGTGCATTTCACCACTCTTTAAAAGTGCAAAACTCAAAAAGCAAAGTCACTGGTGACATCACACCTGGGGAACCTCGGCTTTGTAATAAACTGGAAAAATGTTCCTGTCTAAAAATCAACTGGGTCTCTGTACCGCTGTGAATCGATGCTCTTACTCAGTCGAAGGATTTCAGTTTGTATATGTCAGAGACTTAGGGCCCTATGGCAGCAGCTGTAGCGATGCTACTCCTCGGCTTGCTTTGTATGAGACCGTATCAAATGTAGTTCAATATACAACTGTGATAACTGCTGGTTAACTGTGACAAGGAAGTGTTAGGACATCCTCTTGCTCTGAGGAAAGTTGTGCTTCCTGACAAGCTGAGCACTGATGGGGTGGCTTCTCCATGGCATTGTCGTAACAACGGATACCTCCCTTCCGGCTGGGGTGCCATGTGCGTGGGGGTAGCATAGAATGCATATCAATGCTCTAGAACTACTCAATTTATAGCATTAAAAAGCTTTCTTCCACACATTTGAGGTCATGCGTCCTGATCAGGACAACCGACCGTCGCATACATCAACAGACAGGGTGATGTCCACTCCCTATTATTGTACCAACTGGTGCGTCGTCTTCTCTCCTGGTCAGAGACAACGCTATTATCTCTCCAGGCATTGCATCTCCTGGGTCACTTAAATTGCAGTGCAGATATCCTCTCCAGAGGTGATTTCCTATCGACAGAGTGGCATCTCCATCCCCAGGTGGTCAAGAGCCTCTGGCTCATGTATGCGAGAGTGGAAGTAGACCTCTTTGTGTCCGGCAAATCGACCCACAACGGTTCTTGGACAGGGATGATCCATTGGGGATAGATGCCGTGGCTGGGATAGACACCCATGGCTGCCCCAACTCACTCTTCTTCCAGCAGTACTGGACACAATTATGAGAAATTTGTTCAGTTGTCTTGATTGCACCATGGTGGCCCAATCAGATATGGTTTGCAAAGCTGAGGTGACTGGGACAATTTGGCATCCTCAGCCCGAAATATGGTTGCTTGCATGTCTGGACCCTGAAGGGATGAGACTGCTCACAGTAGGTTTACCTACTTCGGTCATTGAGACTATACAAAGTGCAAGAGCCCCTCTACAAATGCACTCTATGCCTGTAAGTGTTAATTGTTTGAACAAAGGCGTACTGAGAGAGGCGATGATCCCATTCCATGTCACATTAGTGTGATTTTACTGTTTTATAACAGCAACGATCTCACTCCATCCACACTGAAGGTGTATGTAGCAGCTATTTCTGCTTGTCATACATTGATAGGTTTCGGCTGGAAACCATATGCTTGCCTCTCAGTAAAGGGAGCTAGACAGCTGCAGCTGCAGGGGCACTGTGCCTTCCCTTCTTGGGATTTATTATTTGTTCTGGACAGCCTGACTGGCTCCTCTTGCAAACCACTGAACTCTACTGAGTTTACCACTGATTTGAAAGTGGTGTCTTTAAAAACAACTCTCAGGGCTTAAAAACAGGTGTCTTTTAATTTTCCCTCGCCAAACACATAGGCGATTTACACACATTATCATTACAACCTTCTTGTATATCGTTTGCCGAGGGGGACGGGAAGTGTCTTTACATTCGAATTCCACATACCTGCCGAAGATGCAATCTGTTTGGCATATGAGTCTCAGCAAGGCCGTAACCATGGAGTCAACATTGGGGGGGACCAAATCAATTTATTTATATTTTTTATATCAGCTAGGCTATATATTGGGGGGGACATTTTGAGCATATCTGAATATTGGGGGGGATGTGTCCCCCCCAATATATATGGTAATTTCGGCCTTGAGTCTCCGGTTGAGCTTGACCTCCGGTTGAGCTGCACGACCATTGTACACAAGATGCATCTGCTTCATAGTTGCTCTTTCAGGGAACCTATCTGCAAAGATATCCCCAGTTAGGGCGTTTTTAATGCCAGTTTCTGTATTCATACCCTCGCGGAGGCAGGGGCTCCCACGGTGTTGACACATGGTTGGCTATTCTGATGCTGTTACAAAGGGACTTCAGCCATCCGCCCCTGAGTGGGCATAGTTCCATAGCTGTGAGGTCTCCGTTCCTCACTCAGGGATCCAGGGTTACATACGTAACACAAACTTAGTGGAGGTGAGAAATATTCTGTTTGCGACAGACAAAACGAGCAATTACGATACCGCCAAAGTGCATTTTCGCTACCATCCTCCCTCACCAAACTAGAGCCCATAGTGTATTATTTCTGGTTGTTACACTAGTACTAGTACTAGTACCACATCTGAATCTCTAATTTAATGTGTCACTTAATTTTTGTGTGGTTGCATAGAACCATTTAGTTGTCCAATGCTGAAAATACAGCAGCATGTGTGCCAAGAGTTGTATGTGTGTATGTAGAGCTATAATGTGACAGTTCCTTTATTGGAATAATGCATTGAATTGGTAAGTAGGTGTTTGCATGGAACAGTGACACTAAGACCAAATGTCAGTCAGTCATTTGTGTGTGAGGTAAAGTCACTATATGTTGTTTCAGCTCAAGAGTACAAGCTGGCATGTTTGAATGACTATATGGTCACAATAAGCTGTGTGCTGAACATCTCTACAGACTCCTTCTATGTGGGAAATGACTCCAACTGGCTGGAATTTGAACAGGATGAGTGAGGCTTATTTTTTTCATTCTCAATTTGTCATGCATGAATGCAGCAGAATCAGACATTTCTGCAGGGTTATCAGGTTTTTACAGTTAAATGGCTATAAAAAGAGGGACATTTTGTTTTCCTATTTATCTCTCTTCTGTTTAGTTAACATAGAATGGGCACTGTCTGTTTCTGGCTGTTGAGCTATGGAATATTTTTTATGTATCAACCAATGTGATCCTTTTTTCATTTTTCAAACTTTTTTGCCATCATTTTTCTTTTCACAGGGAAAGGTTTCAATGCCGACTTGTGAAAGTAATGGACCATTACTGCTGTACATCTAAATCAACAGATCCATTTATAGAAACGGATTGCTTTGTGATTACCCTCTGTTCCGAATCAAATGGCAATAAAAAATGTCTGGAAATGGATAATCAGTACGAGCCAAGGCTTCAGAGTAAGCAACATCAATATCCTTGTGGTCTTATCAAGTTGTGTGTTAAGCAATAATAAAACAACAATAATTGAGTTAATAGAATGAGAGTGTGACTTAGACAAGTGTGACTTATTTAGCAGCTTTTTATCAGCTAACTCTAGTAGAAGTTGTTATGTTAACATTTTCTCTCTTTACGACAATGTTCTCTATTATAAGTGTCTGACATTTCTTTCTTTCCAGTAAAACCAATCTCTCCTGGCAATCTTAAGGTCAACTGGAGTTCCGGTCACTACCAGTTTACTTGGGATAGTGGCTATGAAAGCTATTTACATTTTACATTCATGAAAGAATTGAAATACAACCTCCAGTACTACAAGCGGGGACACCCAGACAGTGTGAGATGTGCCATCGCCACGTTATTTTTGTATTCATAGCAAAGAAATTATAATTAGCCTATATATTTAGCTAACTATATTTTTTCCTTTTATTTGTGGATTTATTTGCAGGCATTAACAATACACTCACATAATAAAATACAGCACATTGATGGTGTTAACTTTGAATCAGACACTGAATATATAGCAAAAGTGCGCTCCAGTCCTGACCAGCTCTATTACAAAGGACAGTGGAGTCAGTGGAGCACTGCAGTAACATGGAGGACCAATGTAAGTCAAGGTGAGACTAACCTGTGAATACAGTTATACAGTAGACTCACATTTTTATTCATACCCTTGATAAAGATGAACAAAATAAATCGTATTAAATAAACTATATAAATAATGGGGTATATTTTATGCTTAATGTCAGAAAATTCTTATTAAGTTTTATTAAGAAAACTGTGGTCAGCTATCATCATGGTGAAAGTCAAATAACACCCTGAAAGCATCAGACAAAAGGTTATTGACCTTTACAGATCAGGAGATGGCTACAAAATAATCACTAAGATACAGCTTTCTAGGAAGTTTAAGGCGACTGGAACAGTGGCTAACCTGCCAGGTAGAGGACGCAAGTCTATCTTGCCCCCACGTGTAGTGAGACAGATGGTTCAAGAGGGAAAAATAAGTCCAAGGGGCACAGTTCAAGATCTCCAAAACAACATGGCATCTTGGGGTTACAAGGTGCCTAAAGCTTGAAGAAGAAAGCTTCTTTTGAAGACAATTCATTGAAAAAGGCATCTTGAATTCATCAAACTACATCTGAACTACAATTGGAACCTTGTCCTGTGTTCAGATGAAACAGAAATCGAGCTTTATGGACAAGCACATCAGCGTTATGTTTGGCGTCCAAAGAATGCAAGTAATGTTGAAAAACACCTCATGTCTACGGTGAAACATGGTGATGGATCTTTAATGCTTTGGGGTTGTTTTGCACCCACAGTCCCTGGGGCCCTTATTAAAATAGATGGAACCATGAACTCCAGATGGACCTTCTAACAAGACAATCCAAACATACGTCCAAAGAAACTAATAAATGGCTGACAGAGCACAAAATGTCCTGACATGGCCATCTCAGTCTCCAGACCTGAATCCAATTGAGGAATGGTTGAGGATCCACCCCCAAGAAGTTCCATAACCTTGTACGACACTAGAGAAAGTTCTGATAACAGGGGTGTGAATATTTGTGATTCTTGATTTTTCTGCTGGGGAAAAGTATAATTTGTGAACCATTCGATTGTGGTTCGTGCCAATAATAATACAATTATTAAAGAATATAATTTTATGAATTTTGTGAGCATAAAATAAAGCTCATTACTTAGTTTGTTTTATACAATCTCCTTTGTTCATCTTTATCAAGGGTATGAATAAAAACTGAGTTTACTGTAAATGTGAAACTAAAATATTTGTATTTCTTCAGTTTTTCATGTTCTCAAATTTTTTGTATGTTCTTTTAATGTTCTCTTAGATGCTGCACCCTCTGTAAAGGCAGATGTCTTCCTGTTCATTGGGTCTTTTTTCTTCCTAGCATGTCTCTTAGCTGGTGTACTGGTGTTTCTTTGCTTCCGTCCTGCAGTCAGGTAACTGTTATTTTTGATACAACATAATACTGTGAATTTAGCAGAAACATGATTGGTCTGTTCTTGCCGTGATATGTGATAGGATGGCATTCTGACAGTACATGTAGTAATCTATAATGTGCTGTAGGTGCAGGATAAAGCCACACTCCAGTGTACCAACTCCAGTCCCATACTTTCAGTCCCTCTATAGTAACTATAATGGAGATTTCCAGGTAAGATTGGATGTGCATATCTTGAACTTAGCCCTTTATACCTTTATTCTAATACTTATACAATTTGGAAACCCCCACTGGGAAGCCAAAATGAATAAGCATGTCTTTATTGTGACTATAGAGTTGGCTTGTGTCTCGAGGCAATATGGGAGAACAATTGAAGATGCAAGAAACCTTGAAAATTGAAACCTTGATCAAGACCACACCCATAGACACTGAAGACCGATTCTTGCCACCTCCAATTTACCAGACCCAGTTTCAGCATACCTACATCAACCCGTGTGGTAATGCCTGCAGTGTGGCCGAACAGTCCAGTTTCAAGATGTTCAGCTCTTTCTCTGTAGACCAAATGGGCACGAGCGAGGATGATTCGGGGTGTCAGGACCTCATTTACAGCCCGACCAGCAGCTGGCCGCACAGAGCCATGACGTCCTTTGAGCCGGAGAGCATGTGCTACAGCGAAGACTACTGCACCCTCTCTGACACCCACAATGATCTTATGTTCACCACTGGGGTGGAGCTGGGCAGCGGCCGAGGCAGCTTTCACAGTGAGGTCATCCCTGAGGGGAACGGTAAGGTTGAGGGCTGGTGATTAATTCCTTGAACCGCTCTAAGCAACAGTTTATTTTTCTCCACCTCGACATGTCGTTCTATATGACATGAAACAATGGTCAGTTGAATCAAAGGTTTTGTCTGATACCTTTCCATAATGTGTCAGATCAATTGCTGGCAGTGTTGTGTAATGGTTAGGGAGCTGGGCTTGTAACTCTGAGGTTGCAGGTTCAATTCCCAGGTGGGGCACTGCTGTTGTACCCTTGAGCAAGGTACTTAACCTGAATTGCTTCAGTCAAATATCCAGCTGTATAAATTGATTGTATGTAAAGAAATGTAAACTGTGTAAGTCGCTCTGGATAAGAGCGTCTGCTAAATGCCTAAAAATGCAAAAATGCAAATGCAAATGCAATTGCTCTTTCATCTGGAACCAAGTGCAGTGACTCCTCCAGACTTGAAATGTCTGTGCTATAATATGTAAATGTAAATGTAAATGTAGGTCTATATAGTTCCCTACTTTATGAATGTTGTCTTAGCATCTTCTTGTTATGATGTATTATGATGTATATGTTATGAGTTTTAACAGTAACATTTTGATTGTAATTTTGATAGATCTTTCTCATGGACTCAGCAGAATGTATATGTGTTTGCAATGGGCAATTTTTGTTTTTGTGCCACTTCATTAAGTGAGGCTGAAACCTTTGACGCTGTATTTTTCAAAATATTTTCTTATCTTTACAGTTAAAACATTTTGTAAATATTTTGATCTTCAAACCTTTGTCAATACATGTGCACACCTGATTAAAACAGATTAAATATATTATGTATGAATTTATGTTCTCCAAAACAAGTTGTAATTAATATTTACTCACTGTACTGCCCTCAACTTCAACATATATGTTTGACTCAGAAATACACCAGAATATTTTAATCACAATTTCAGAGAAAACTTTTAAAATGACACATAACATTAATACCCTCCCTTTTAACATGTATTCAGTGAATGTATTTATAAATAAAATACTAGGTTCAATGCAATAGTGTCAGATGTATGAAATAAATTACGCATGGAGACTAGCAGTGGCGATTTTACCGCGGGTGCAGGGGGTGCAAATTGTTCAGAAAACTGACCAAAGTGTTATTTTCAAGTTGAATGCATCATATCCTAAATGCAACCAACTCTGACAGCTCAAAACTGACCTCAGTAGGAGCATTGAACAGCATTGAAAACATTTAACAAGGACATAGCCCAGGGGAAACAAATGACTTTCAGTCATACAAGTGAGAGCAAAACCCCCCAAAATGTCATCCACCTACAATGTGGTAAAACCTCATGATGACATATAGAGCTATTCTATCATTTGAAAGCAATGTCAAGAGACCCATGACCAGCAGCATGGGCTCCTGTGATAATTTTTTAGTTTCACAACCTCTTTACTTTGTCAGATGAGAAACGGTAGATTTGTGAGTGGTCAATAATTTCTCAAAATGATACAGCCTAAACCAGGCTGTCTAAAAGCGGTTGTAGTGACAGGTTTTCAGTTCAATGGACACAGATCCAGATTTGAGTGACATATTGATGATATCAATAATAATAGGACACTGGATGGGAAGGCACATTTTTGCAGGAATGGAATCGAGTGAGTCTCATTTTAGCTCTTATCTCATTGATGGCATGATTGATATCAACAGAAGTAAAGTTTGAAAGCTTACTTGTATCTGTAATAGAGGGAGACACAATGTTTATTTATTACAATAAATTCAAGGTATTTACCACACTATTCAGATGAGACAGTATAACCCAGTGGTTCCCACCGCCCACTGCGTATGCTGGTTTTTATTCCAACCATAATTCCTGAAATATACTATATATATATTCCTTCAATTGACACTTTTGTCTTATGAGGGATGATTTAATGTTACAACCTTAATGCCAGAAACAGATATTAATGTAAAAATAATTGATATTGTATATAATATAAGGACTTTTAAGCAGTCACATCAGTTCTTAGACAACTAATGCTTTCATTTTTTGTGGCTGTGGTAAATTAAAACTTGAAAGAGGTTACATTTTTTTACTGATTTATTGACACCTTGTCATTGAAACTAAACTCCTTGTGGAAAATGACAAAGACAGGAAATGGTAATCAGCACAAAATTATAGAACCTAAATGCATGTTTTCAACAGCCTTAATTATACAAGAGATTGGTTGGAATGAAAGCAGCATTACACAGTGGGTCCCAGGACCAAGTTTAAGAACCACTGGCGTAACCTGAGTTTATCATGGGTTGCACTTGGCTTGTTGATTGTTGTGGCGCAAAGCCCCCAAACACGCAACCATGTGTGCAGTGCTTAATTTGTGCCGGGGCTAGCTGGGGCACAGCCCCTGCAAATGCCAAGAATCCGATTTTGCGCCCCGGCAAATGTCTTACTCAGAATCAGAGCCCCGGGCTCATAAATATCTAAAGTGCGTATTTTAACAGCTGAGAAACAATTCGTGCTTTCAGAGTGTTCACAGAGACATCGGAAGAACAAGTTAGACAGCCCTTGAAGGATCTCTTAACCACTGTTAACACCGTTTCACACAAATGAATCTAATCGGCACGTCAACAAGAGCGTCTTTAAAAACAGCAACCATGTCATCACTCCTGTTTTTAACCCTTGTTGCTCCACCAAAAAGTTACCATTAGACCAGAGGGATGGACAGAAATGCAGCGACACAGAGGTAGGAAAAGTTGAGCGAGTTGAGGGAGGCGAGTTCAGCCCCGGCATCTCTTATTTTACAAATTAAGCACTGCATGTATGTATGTCTGTGGGACTTTTGCACTATCCCTTTATAATGCTTACAAACTTTTAGCAAACCATTCAGTCCAAGTCAATTAATATAATTTGACAAGCACTATTTGACCATCCAGGCCCTATAAGCCTATGTGTTTCATATTTCAAAACAACTGTTCAAACCATTATTTGGCCTGGAATAAGCTGACCAATAGAGTTCACCTATGAAATTATATTGTTTTTAAGCTACAATGTTGTCTGTTCATATAATATAATTAGGCCTATATACAATTTGACAGGGCATTTTGTTGCATGAAGGCTTAAAGACCGGAACTGAAAGTAAGCTTTAAATAAATGCATCTTCAGAAATAAGTGGAGCACTTAGCCCCCTCTGTTGGAATATTTTAAAAATACATAGCTCTCGAGATATTTATTTTTGTTATTTTAAAACCAATGACCTCTCAATAGCTGTATTTCTCCCTCTTCCAAATCAGTACTCTTCTGGAAACATAACATATATAGGTGCTCTAGACCACAGTCTGCAGCCTGAGGTGCCCATTGGTCAACATAGGCATGTTTTATAGACAACACTGTGGATTGTCTGCACATCAGCATCTTTGATTTCAACATACTCCACAACCCACAAAACAGACCCTCTGCTAACATTCCAGCCTTACATTCTGTCCTGACTGCCAATACACTTTTGTCAATGTAGTTTCCCTATGGATCTAGATCAGCAGGGACTTTTAATTGCCAGAGTTACATTACAGAGTTGTAAACTATGAGAGTTCCTCTTGCTTTTGCACTCTGCATACCAAGAGTATGTTCAAAGTATTGCATCTTGAAGGTGTGACAATGGTTCTTTCAGAAATATTCTGAAAATGGCAGGAGCAAGAAGGGCCACTCAGCACGAAACGCATATCTAAATTATTTATGTATTCAAGATTGATAGTGTCATGCATTTTAAAACCTTACAGTGACTCATGAGGAAACATGGTGTTCAAGGAGAGATGAATATGAAGAACATGTACATGTAATGCTAATCATTACAATATATTTCCCACATCTTTACTTGCACCTTTGCATGTACCTTTTTTTAAAAACTAAGCTTTGTTGAATATTTTAATTCAGTAAGATCACCATAACTAAGCAGTAAATGTCCATTTTAAATAACTACCTATAAACCTTTATGATTAATAATGATTATGGGTGTTTTGGGTCCAAGTAAAGGTAGTGAACAATTTTTTTAAAGTTAATTTAATAGGGTATGCACCACAGAGTCTAACAGTGTCTGGAAATCTGCAGGTGGTTTAGGACACCACTCCTATATGACATCAGGGGAAAGTATGACGTCTTAACTTAACACTGTCTCAGATGTTGTTCCAGAATATCCCACAAATGCCTGACTGAGTTCAAATTGCGTAAATGAGAAGGCCATGACATATGGATAACATCAGTGTCATGCTTCTCAAAGGATTGGGCAACTACTCATGCTCTGGATGAGGGCATTGTCATCCTAAATGGTTCATCATTCCAGTGCTGTATGTGACTGGCATTGTATCTAGGTAACAGAAAGTTGAGGAGACCTGTATTTGTTGAACTATTATTTTAACAATAACAATATATGCCATTTGATTTTGTGTTTGTGTATTCTTGCTACCTAACATAGAATAGAAATGTTCTCATATATAGTTAGGTAGGCGGCATAATTTTTACATGTTTATATTACCAGCATGTAGCAGATGCTTTTAACCAAAGCAACTTACAGTAATGAATGCATCCATTTTTCAGTATATATGGTTCCAATGGGAATTGAACCCACAACCTAAGCATTGTCAGTGCCATGCTCTACCTATGGAGCCACACAGAACCATCATTTTCAATTAAATACTTTGAAGCATTTGATTTTGTGTCTGTGTATTCTTGCTAGCTAACATGAACTAGTTAGATAGAAATATTATCATATATAGCTAGGTAGGTGGCAGAATGTTTGCATTACCAGCATTTAGCAGACACTCTTATCCAGCAATTCAGGTTAAGTACCTTGCTCAAGGGTACAACAGCAGTGCCCCACCTGGGAATCAAGCCTACCTGAGTTACAAGCCCAATTCCCTAACCATTATAGTACACCACTATTTTTTTGGGGGGGTTTCAGTTTTTTAAAATCCTGGGCCCACCACCACTACCCCTCTTTGGGGGACAACTTTATTCTTACATTTTTTTCCGGAGGATAGCTTTGTTTCGACTATATACAGTGGGGAAAATAAGTATTTCACCCTCTGCTGATTTTGTGAGTTTGCCCCCTTACAAAGAAAGGAACTGTCTATAATTTTCATGGTAGGTTCATCTTAACAGTGAGAGACAGAATATTAAAAAAATCCCAGAAAATCACATTATATGAATTTTAAACATTTATTTGTGTTTTATTGAGGAAAATAAGTATTTCACCCCCTAGCAAAACATGACTCAGTACTTGGTGGAGAAACCCTTGTCGGCAAGCACAGCGGTCAGACGTTTCTTGTAGTTGGTCACCAAGTTTGCCAGATCCCAGGAGGGATTTTGGCCCACTCCTCTTTGCAGATCCTCTCCAAATTCTTAGAGTTTGTAGGTTGTCGCTTGGCAACTCGAAGCTTCAGCTCCCTCCACAGATTCTCTATAGGATTAAGGTCCGGAGACTGACTAGGCCACTCCATGACCTTAATGTGCTTCTTCTTGAGCCACTCCTTTGTTGCCTTAGCCGTATGCTCACCCAAGATTTCCCGGTACATGGCCCCATTCATCCTCCCCTCGATCCGGTGAAGTCGTCCTGTCCCCTTAGCAGAGAAACAGCCCCAAAGCATAATGTTTCCACCGCCATGCTTGACGGTGGGGATGGTGTTCTTGGGGTCCAAGGCAGCTTTTTTTCTTCCTCCAAACACGGCGAGTCGAGTTGATGCCAAAGAGCTCGATTTTAGTCTCATCTGACCACAGCACTTTCTCCCAAGCCTCCTCTGAATCATCCAGGTGCTCATTGGCAAACTTCAGACGGGCCTGTACATGTGCCTTCTTGAGCAGGGGGACCTTGCGGGCACTACAGGATTTCAATCCATTACGGCGTAGTGTGTTACCAATGGTCATCTTGGTGACTGTGGTCCCAGCTGCCTTGAGATCATCAACAAGCTCCAGCCGTGTAGTTCTGGGTTGTTCCCTCACCTTTCTCATGATCAGGTTCACTCCACGAGGTGAGATCTTCCGTGGAGCCCCAGACCAAGGGAGATTGATGGTCAATTGGTGTTTCTTCCATTTTCTAATTATCGCACCAACAGTTGACTCCTTCTCACCAAGCTGCTTGCCAATGGTCTTGTAGCCCATTCCAGTCTTGTGCAGGTCTACAATTTTGTCCCTGATGTCCTTAGACAATTATTTGGTCTTGCCCATTGTGGAGAGGTTGGAATCTGATTCATTGATTGATTCTGTGGACAGGTGTCTTTTATACAGGTAACGAGTACTTAATTAGGAGTACTAATTAAGTAAGAGGACTAATCTGTGTGCCTCCTGGTCACATAACCGGTCTGTGGGAGCCAGAATTTTTGCTGGTTGGTAGGGGGTGAAATACTTATTTTCCTCAATAAAACACAAATAAATGTTTAAAATTCATATAATGTGATTTTCTGGGATTTTTTTAAATATTCTGTCTCTCACTGGTAAGATGAACCTACCATGAAAATTATAGACCGTTCCTTTCTTTGTAAGGGGGCAAACTCACAAAATCAGCAGGGGGTGAAATACTTATTTTCCCCACTGTATATATATATATATATATATATATATACACACATACATTTTAAGTATATTTACAGATTGTGCAGTTCTAGATACAAATATGATGTCTGTAACCCCTTCAGGTGTCCTCCCCTCTTCCTACACCACCCTTCCCCCCTCCTTCCCCCCACCCCTCTTGATCCTACCACCACCCCACCCCCCACCCCAATACCGTTGTGTTATCTAAGTAACCAGACAGACGGACAGACAGACAGATAACCAAATAGAGGGACATAAATCCAGACTAATAAACTTATAGATAGATACACAAACAAGCAGATGGGGGACAGGACATTGCACAGTGAGTGAGATGTACAATATAATAATTCAAAAGAAAAGAAAATGGGGGGAAATGAAGCAATAAATGGAGATTTATATTTGGAGGGTTGTTAGAATGTTAGGGAGTGTAAAATATGGTAGTGTATGGTGGATGTTTCTATTCTAGTGTTGGTATATGGACTTGGTGTGTGTGTGTGTGTGTGTGTATGTATTTTGTTTGTGTGTGGGGTTAGTTAACAGGCAAACTTTAGGAACTGATTAATGGGTTCCAAGTTTCTTCAAAATGTATGATTTGGTTTTGGAGAGAGGCTGTCATTTTTTCCATTGATATGTATTTTGTGAGAAGGTTAACCATTGTGTGATGTTTAATGTATTTCTGCTCTTCCAGTTCAAGAGGATAGTTTTCTTGGCGATAGTTAGAACGATGAGTATCGGTTTGGTGTTTTTGATAGGGGGGTTGAGTGTTGAAAGGTCTCCCAGTAGACAAAGATGAGATGGAGAGAGTGGAATGTTGCAGCCCAAAAGCAGGGATGTTCTGTCAATGACTGCTTGCCAGAAATGTTGAGTGGGTAGGCAGAGCCAGGTGTGGAAGTAGCTATCCGGGGTGTTCAGTGTACAGTGTGAGCATGTGTCAATGAGTCTATGAATCCCATCTTAAACATCTTGTGCTGAATGATATGAGCTCTGTGAATTACTTTATATTGAATTAGCTGTGCATTAGTATTGTTAGTCATTGAAAAGGTGTTCATACAGATTCGTGTCCAGAAGTCGGTGTTGATGCTGATTGAGAGGTCTTTTTCCCATTCTTTAATTGGTAGATATATTGGCAAGTCGATTGTGGATAGTAGTTTATATAATTTGGAAACAGTTTTCTTAAGATTTGTTATTTTATTAATTTCTTCTATTAGTGAGGGTGGCTGGAGGTTATTATTTATGATATTGATCCTTGATTTGATGACAGATTTTAATTGGAGACAATGTAGATACTGTTATTTCCCAACACCGTACTTCTGGACCAAGTCTTTGAATCTTATGAATGTGCTGTTTAGAAAAATGTGGTGTAGGTGTGTGATACCTTTTTGTTTCCATGTGTTAAAGATAAGTGGTGTTTTTTTTAGTTGAAAGTCAGGGTTATGCCATATCGGGATGTATTTACAGGGTGTCAGTGTGGACTTTGTGATTTTGATGATTTTCCACCAAGCTGTCAGAGTCGTTGAGATTACGGTGTTCCTAAAACAGTTATGGTGTTGTATAGCTGTACTGAGAAATGGTAAACCTGTGATTGAAATTTCCTTACACTCTGATTGTTCTATTTCTATCCATGGGTTGATAGATAGTAGGGGTTGGAAATGTGGTGCTTCTAGACCTCCTTGAATTTTGGAGGCCAGTTTAATCTGGGGTTTCTTATTTTACCAATAGAATTTGCTTGTTATGGATAATATCCTTGTTATCTAATATTTGAAACCAGTAGGTAGTGGGTTGGGTCGGGATCATTGTGAAAAGATAATTGATTTTGGGTAGAACAACCATTTTGACGGTTGCTATTCTGCCATTAATAGAGAAAGGTAGATTCCTCCAGCAGTTTAGGTCAACTTCGATTGTTTTTATGAGTGGGTTGAAATTGAGGTGGAACAGCTCTGACAGCTTGGCGGAAATGTTAATACCCAGATACCGAATGTTAACAGTGGCAACTAGTACACCACTATTATCGTCTAGTCAATAAGTCAAGTCAAATTATTGGCACTGTTATTGGCAAGCTTCCTTAGATAGGAATAACAATAAAGTATATAACAGTAAGGCACCAAACATTATCTGAAAATCCTGGAAAAAATCATTTTAATCCAACCTTGCCTTCTAAGGGTATGAGTGCACCTAAACCATGTCCCACACGCCACACCATTACAGAACCACCAAAACTCTTCACCGTTGGAACACTGTTGCGCTTCCATTTTTCTGTTCACTACCTGTACTTCTCCACTATCATATCAGCAAAGACCAATGAGTCCAAAATCATGTTTGATATTACCACTCAATTGTAAATTCACCACCAATTGCCAATTACCCACCTAATTTGAGAATATTTTATGTTTCTCATCAATATCATACCTAGGACCCATTTAAAAGCTACCACATTAAAAACAAAAACAAAAACAATACCCATTAGAAAGTACATCCACTTATAGAGCAAAGTGCTAAAACGGAGCTCATGGTTGTGGCACCCAAGGCACTGCTCCGGAAGGTTGGAGATTTCCTTCTCCAGGTTGACGGCTGCTCCATCTCACCATCTCCCGAAGTCCGCAACCTGGGTGTCATTCTGGACTCCACCCTCTCTTTTCAGTCACACATCAAATCCATGACCAAATCTGCCTTCTTCCACCTTAAGAACATCTCCAGACTCCGGCCGTCACTCTCAGACTCCGTCACGGAGACCCTCATCCATGCCTTCATTACCTCCCGTCTGGACTATTGCAATGGAGTCCTGTTCGGGGTACCCAGCAAAGCCCTGGACAGGCTCCAGTACGTGCAGAACTCAGCTGCCCGGGTTCTCACCCGCACCAAGCCCTGGCAGCACATCACCCCCACTCTCATCCGACTCCACTGGCTTCCAGTCAAGTCTCGCATTTCATACAAACTCCTCCTCCTCACCTACAAATCCCTCCATGGCCTCGCCCCCCAGTACCTGTCTGACCTTCTCCACCATCAAACTCCATCTCGGAGATTGCGGTCCTCGGACACGGGTCTGCTCTCCATCCCCCGCACCAGACGACGAACCTTTGGGGACAGAGCCTACAGTGTGGCTGCACCCACCCTCTGGAACTCTCTCCCCATAGAGATTCGCCAAGCCCCAACCCTGGACAGTTTCAAAGCCGCCCTCAAAACTCATCTGTTTTCTAAAACCTTTGTTTAGTTTCTGTGGTTCCTGTGTTGTCTCCGTTCTGTTGTGCTTGTATCTGCTTAAATGTATGTTTTATGTAACTTTTATCTACTCCTCCCACTGTACTGCGACCTTGGGTTTCTTGAAAGGCGCATAACAAATAAAATGTATTATTATTATTATTATTAAAGTAGCAAATAATAAAACAAAACTCAAGCAACTGTAAATTATATAATGAGAGTCATAGATATTTATAAAAACCATTAAAAGGTTTATAAAAATTACAGTTCTTAACCATTTTAAAATAATTTGTGCTGTTAGTGTCTGTGTTCTCATATTGACCCCCCCATTTAAAAAATTAAAAGTTGATCACCAAGTATAAAAGTTTATTTAAAAAACTATTGCTGTATTAAAATACACTTGAAGATCAATTGCAAAGGCCCCAGGTGGCACGACCAGCAAAGGCAATTGTTCGAAGTGCTAGACCAGGCTAAGTCCCGCTTGGAGAGGGAAATTGGCTGTCCACCCCAGGGAGAGGAAGCCGGCATGAATTTGGCCTTTCGTTTTGTCTGGGGGAGCAACATGGAGAGACTGGGGAGGACAACCCTGATGAAGGAGGAAGAGAAAGGGGGCAGGGGGGTTCCAGACATCACCAACATTATTTTGGCACAGGGTCTGGCCGCACTGGTCCAGAACACCCAGATGGGGGTGTATTACGCCACTCCCTTCCTCAGGTCTATGGGTCTGTGTGGGCTGGAGCTGCTGTGCTTTTGGGGATTTTGCCTCCAGGACGGGATTAGTCAGGGTATGATTTACCCTCATGGACATATAAAAATATAATGTCCTTCTTGAGATCGGAGGAGACCATGACACTCCCGAGGGGCAACCCGACCCTGAGCCCACAAATAATTAGGAAAAACTGAAATTATAAATCATTAAGCAATAAACAGAAACATATTACTTGAATGTCTGCTCACGGTTGTCTCCCTACTAGGACATTTATGTTTCGACGGCACTTAGCCCTGACGGAGGGCTGCCCCCACGGAAGGCACTGACTCAGAACACAAACACCAACTGTTCTGGGAGTGCTCCGTGGCCAGGCGGGTCTGGGGCCTTATTGTGTCCTCTGTCTCCCCTAACAGGGCCTTGCTGAGATCCTCCCTGACAGCTGAGAGGGTCCTATATGGCCCCGCTGAGGGATGCAGGACACCGGAGCTGCAGCGCCAGTGGAAGATCATCAATACCGTGAAGCAGGTCCTGTGGGAGATGAGGAACATCAGGGTCTTCCAAAAACAAACAGTGGACCTGGTCACTCTACAGAACAGGATCCAAAACCTCCTCCAGGACAGCTTTCTGGCAGACTTTGTAAAGGATGAGAGACGGGCAAGAGAGAAATGTGGGTGAGCCACTGGAAAGAACTGGTAATATAGCTCACCCCCTAGAGGAGACATGCTCTGGGGAGCCCAAACCCGAGCACAAATCTTTTTTTTTCTTCTTTTCTTCTTTTTAAAACTTGTTTGTGCTTTTTTATTTTTTTGCTAGGTGTAAACCTCCTTTAATTAAAATAACTTTCTTTGGAGGTAATTATTTTTTTGCTTTATGATCCTTTTTCCCCCATCTTGAAAACCCATACTTACCTGTCTTGTGATTATAGTTGAGTTCTTTGTATTGTTTGAATATGTGTTTTTTATTGTTCTCCTGTCCTTGTGAATGTATTCATATTTTGACTTTTGAGGTGAAATTACAAAAATGACTACATCTCTTAATTTCAGTTGGTGAAACATATCCAATGTTTAGGAGCTTTTGTAGAAAATGCTGGTTGACCAAATCAGCATTTTGTAATGCACTTGAATATAGTGCAATCTCCTTTAGAGGTGGCTTTAGAACATATGTTGGAACAGCCAGCTCGTAATCTTATGAATTCATTTAGATGTGGGGGAGTCAAGTTGCAAACAATTATAAACAGGAGACATACATCAGAATAAAACCCATCTTATCCAAACTCAATAAGTTACATTTAGTTAGTATCTTGCAATGGTGGTATTGAGTAGGTTCTTGATCCACATTTGTAAACGTGTGTTTGTAAAGAGATTGCAGTTGTTCAATACAGTTTCTCCAGCTTGAGACCAAGTTGTTATGCAGCATGCCAGGTGAGGAAAAAAAGCATAGTGCGCATATAAACCCTGACTGCCTCAACTGAATGGGAGTGTCTTAAAAATCTGAAGTTTTACAATTGCCATTTTCTTTTTCTTTAAAAAAACTTAGATTGCAGTCCAAGATAATACCAAGATATTTGAATTCAGATACAATGCAAATTTTCTTACGCCTTAATACAGGGTAAATGATTACATTGTGTTTTATAGACAATCGCATTCTGACCATTTTTTCCACATTCATACTAAGACATGAAAGAACAAAACATTCTCAAATTTGTGCCATAGCTGCAGTTAATTTCAATACTGTGTGTTCTGCAGTTGTATGTACATACACAACTGTATCATCTGCAAACATTTGGATGTCAACTCCATAAACAGTCAAATTTTCTGTCTGGTTTCTTCTTTCATTGTGGTTTATGAGGCACAATTGGTTGTGTCACTTGTCAGTACACCTAACTTCAGGGAATGTGCTTTGCTAATACATCAATTATCAGTTATTTCTACTGATTAATTATGAAGCTGTGTAGGTGGCGTTCCAATTTCAAAAACTGCAGCTCCCTGTTCCAAATACTCTAAAGGAGTACACACTGCATAATTTGTAATTCCAAACTGTGGAGGAGAAAATAGGAAAATGTACGCACCTTCAGATTAAATTGCAAATTGCTGCTGTGGAGACTGATATTAATGCACACAAAGAACACACAAGAAAGTAAATTGGTAATCTGGATATATACTGCAGATACAGACACAGGCTTTATATGGTTTTGAATCTGAGTACATTTCACAATTATTGAATGCATACAGTATGTGCCCCTTATAAAAGCTAGCATAGACAGGATGTTATTGCAATCCAATTAACCGCTTCATAATTGCATATAATTGCATGAAGAACTTTGCAATGGCATACAGTTTATAACAAAATGAGCCGCTGCTTACAATTGGGTTTCTCACATACGTTAGCGAACTTAATTGTGAGTTACAGCCGCTCATTTAGTAATAGGCCTGTATTGTATGACATGTCGCTATATTGGAGGTGCCACATCGTACTTTCACAACGGCACGATAACATGTTGTATGTGACATACATTTTTCAAAACGTGTCGGCTATACCATGTGTACATGTAATTTGGCAAGAATGAAAAACAAAAGTCTTGTAAACGTGCAGCGTCATGCCCTCTGAGAAAGCTTGCATAGACTAGTATTGCTTGACAGCCTAGGAAGTTAAGAGTGACTGTGCAACATTCGACGCTACTCCGTCAACTCTGGCAAAAACTGCCTTCATGTTGATTGGCAGCGAGGAAGTCCAGTGCGAATACACTGTGCGTTCGAGGGGGGTGGATGCAGGGAAGTAACTGCTCTAGGCAGTTGCGGTAACATTGTTGTGGAGTGACGTCACAGCTGGAAAATGAAGGCGCAGAGGCAGCCATTACTGGAGGCTCTGTAATTATTAAATCCAAATAAATACTGGTGGAAAACTTCCATGGCAAGAACCACTAGTCAAATTGTGAGTATTACGATCTTTACCTGACTGTCAATTCGAAGCCGTTTTTCAAGCAGTGGGATATTTTTGCAGTTGTTAGAAGAAATGCACGTTAGGCCCTCGTTTCAAGCTGAGGTGCCCGAGAAGGACTTCTCAGCTAGCTAGCTAGCAAGCAAGCAAGCAAGCAAGCAAGCTGGTGATGACTTGATTGTATGTAGCTAGCTAGCTAACTTCTGTAAACTTGCTACGCTAGCTAGTATACGCCATCTAGTTAACTGAAATAGCTACTAACTCGCGGTATTCTGCTTTTAGTTAGCTGTATAGAATGGGGAAGTTTATTTAAAGACATATGAAACGTTAGCGTTAGGTCGATAGCCAATTAGTCAGTTAACTAACGTTAGCTAGCTAGCTTCTTTAAAATTTGGATAAGCTGTTTTATCCTAGCTTTTGAGCTTGCTACCTAGCGCTAGCTAACTGGCTTTGCGCAAACTGAGCGTGGTGGTTAGCTAGATACCTGTCCATCTGAGGTGTCCATTAAAAATAAAACGCTAACTCTTAAATTCACATACCGTGCAGTGGTGTTGGTTAGCTATCTAGCTAACTATTAATCTTCTGACAGCTAATTAGCTAACGTTAATCATATTGGATCAACCTATCTAACGTTGGCTAGCTAGCTACTCAACTGGAGTTCGTTCGGGGAAAACATTGGATCAGGACAACCAAATACTCCGCTGAATTGAAAGGCCAAACGCGAGCTGCTGTAAGGATCGCCCTTGGGTGTGTTAGCCTGCTAGCTGGCTACTGTGAATTGGAAAATTCGAGAATAAAATATTTTTCCGAGCAAGGTAGCCAGAGCTACCTAACTTGGTTAGCTTCAGTTTGTGCGGAAAATGTAATCTGGCTGTTGTAGTAAACGTTAGCGAGCAAACGTAAATTATTAGCCAGTAACCGGATTGCTATATACTAATCATGGGTTGTTCAACTAGCTAGCTAACTAGTGCTAGCTGGCAGCTGGTAAACAGTGCTCCATATGTAATGTTAGTGATTTGTTTATGTACATTGTTATTATCTCTTTCACCATGTAATGACATTAACATCGGCATTACTATTAGCTAGCTAATATGTGTGGTGACGGGGCGAGTTTCTGAAAGGCAACTCAAGTTTTCATTAAATTATGAGGTGTTGTGAAGTACTCTATGTAGTGCAAGCTAGCTAACATCAGTCGCCTTGGTTCCTGGGACACTATTTTAACTTGGTTAAAATGGTCAGTGTCGCGAAGTAACGTTAACTGTGGAGGTATCGAGCTATTTTTTGTTAGTTATGACTGGCATGTGCAGTTTGTCGAACGAAACCATAGGCCTTTTGCTTTTTATATTAATATTCTACCTCCTAGTGTATTTAGAATAATAAAAATGCAACTTTAACCATAGTCACTAAAACAAAAAGTTGGTCAAATGTGGGTGACATTTTAGGGCAACATTTAGAGACTTAAAATATAATTTGTCATCTCAATATTTGAATCCACATCTTATTGGAACCTGGTGATCAGACAAAAGCCCAGGACAGGCACATTTTCTTTGTAGGGCGGTCAGAAATTATATTAACAATATTATCAATTCAGAAATTGAAGCTGTGCTGAATCATGAGAAGAATTAAGTTGTTTCCACTGAGCTGTGCTTGCAGATGGTTCAGTCTTCAGAAATCTCCTCCCAGTTAAACACTTCTAGAGCACATTCAACAGGTGCCTGATATCTCATTTTGTTATGTGTGCAGTTACTCTTCCATAGCTTATTCCACTGTCTGAGGCAACCATGGCAATTAATTTGTATTCATATTCATGTGATTCTTGAAATATTTAATTGTGATAAGACTAATTGAGCATTCCGGCTTTGTTGATGCAAAACTTGAGGAGAGTAATATAATTCATTCATGAATGATGAATGCCGCTAAACCAAATGCTCCCGCTTATCAGTGAGTTGGTTCATGTTTGGGAATTAACTGGGTCAGCTGGTATTTTACAATGAATACACAAATTGGCTAAAATACTTTCAAGCAAGATTTGCAATGCAAATCAAAAGTGTCTATTTTTGTGGGTGTGTTTTTGGGGGAAACATGTTTTGTAGGTTAGGGTAAAATCCTTAAAAATCCATCTGAAATCCTTGTATGTGAGTAGATCTCAGCTGATACTTTACTGTTGCCAACTACCACAGTGATATCTAGAAATGTTACAGACCTTGTCTGAATCATGTATGAAGGTTACTAATACAATGTTCCTCTTTTAAGAGGGACACTTATTATGACAATTTACAGGAACTAATTGGTCTAAAATGTATAGGTTAGCCTGTGAGGACCATCTTTTTTCAGCAGCATATCATTTTCTCAGCAGTTGTTTGGTGTTAGGTTATAGGTGTCCATTTGTTTTAGGAAACCCGTTGCATAAAGCCAAACCAGACTTGTTCTTCTCCAGTGTTTTTGCACCATAACCTTGACTTCAATTAAAAAGGTTGAAACTTAAAAAGAGTGAAAGAATTTCACAACATTTGAACAAGTTTAGTCCAATAAGTCACAGAAACAACCTATCTGTAAAGGTAATCATCTTGAAGGTAATCAGCATAGCTTGTCTTATCAGTCTGTTTCATTAAGGCTAGCTCCTACCTCGCCAATACAACAAGGAACTTGACCCCTTGTATTATTGGAGTCCACTGTGGTGAGGTACTTCTTTTGGGATATGGTTGGGAACGTCAGCTAGCCAGTTACTCATATTAGGTGCTGATCAGCTTGCTAACTGGGTAAATTGCTGGCTATGCATTGACTTCATAGCACAGCAGTAGCTAGTTAAGAAGCTACATGCACTTGTTTTTAATGGTTGTTTTCCAAATTAATCCATGGTAGATGACAATTTACAATGATTTGTCTTGCTAGTAACCATTCATTTAATTTAACTAGCTAACTATGGTTACACGATTACACTGCTAAGTATGTCTGCTCAGTTCCTTTGAGTTTGAATGTTTATCAGACAACACCACCTCTCAGCACCACACCCTCACTGTGTTGATGTCATACCCTGCTCAACAGGGAGAGCTCAGTATTGGTGGAATAGGCTGTGAATCAATTGTGTGGAGCATTTTCAATTCATGGACTCTTGCAAAATCAGCTTAAGAGGACACTGCCCTCATTTTAAATTGCCTTTTTTAAGGCGCTTTGCTTTTGATACTGTCTCCATAGGTCAGGGCTATCTGACCTTGGTAGTAGGTTGCACCCTGCTCTTTCTGATTCTCAGGAAAAACAGCGTTCGTATGGAGCAGCCCAGCCTTGTGCTGTAGAGTACAGAGGCAAGTGGTGTTGGGTGCCGGGTGGCAGGGCTCTGCTGAGCAGTGTGGAATTCCAAGCGGCCGGGTTGCACTTCCAGCAGCTTTGCTTTGATACTGCTGTTCAGTTGCCTGACACCACTGGCTCGCGACCAACTCATCTTCGTTTCCGTTTCAGCTCAAGTCACCACAGCCTCCCAGAGGCTAAATTTGGGTCAGGGGAGGGCAGTGTATGCAATTTCCAGGCCCCGCTGCACAGGGACAGAGGGTGTCACTGAGTACGCTGTCACCCTCTGCAGTATGTTTTCCAGGAGCATAAAAACAACTGCCCTTCAGACAGATGAGATGTTAATTGAACTCCGTATCCTATCTGATATTGTTAATTGAGACTAAGAGCTGTTGAATTTTACAGCGGAAACCGAGTTGTTTGGCGTAATATCGGTTCTAATATCATATGAGGGCATAGGGCTCGATAAGGAAAATCATCATAGTTAGTTTTTAATTGTTTCTGTTTTTGTGTGTTGCCAAACATGAGGACATGTGATATGTGTCTTAACTGAGTTTTTTCTAGTTTTTTCTTAATTTGGTTTGAGTGCGATATACAGTACTTGGTACATACCATATAGAGGGGCAGTCCGAGTTTCTTTGTGGAGGTGTAATGACATGCGATTGCCACTGTCGTGTTTTTGTTTAGCCTTTCTACTAATTGTGGTGATGTGATGATGGCTGTGTTTTAGTGGACAGAGAAAGAATCTCTGAAACTGCTCCCCCTCCAGGGCATAAAGCATGTGCTCGTCATTCACATTTGACACCTCCAAGGCATTTTTAATCCAGAATTCATATATATCCATGTAATTTTTTCCACAAGGTTTTCCATCTTGTAATTTGCTCTGGATAAGAGCGTCTGCTAAATGCTCAAAATGTAATGTTTTGCTGTCGTTTATGACGTGGCTGCTGTTGGAGAGGTGAGTATGTTTAGTCAAATTTTGAGGGACGCTGGCATTCTCTGTAAGACATGTTAGAACGGGAAAGTACAATGAGCTAATCCATTCATAAAATAGTTTCATTTCAGTGTGCCTGCTGCGTGTACAGGGCTGATCTGTGTAGTCACTGTGTAGACACTAGCTGACCTTGTGTAGGATCTTTCCAGAGTGCAGGTATTGTACTACTCTTGTTTACATAGTCAAAGTGATGGTTACAAACAGGCCTGAGGAACAGGTGTCAGGTCTCTGATAGGCCCTCTCACTAATCACCTCTTGTTTTCATCCGTTCAAAGGCTGTAAATGAGGGTTTATGGAATAACTGTTTATGGTCCAATCTGTAGTTTTATTGCTCTAAACTACTGTATTTTCCTGTTGATTTTGATTTTACTTTATTTCTTAATCTTAATTGCACCATCATTATACTGTAAAATCGTATACAATTGTACAGTTTATGCTATTGTTTATCTTGTGGATGTATGTGAAAGTTAGAAGATCAAGGCCAGAGCTTTACCAGCTTTACCTTGAGAAAGAGCCAGGCAATTAAGTTATTGAAACTAGTAATAGACTAGGACTCTCAAATCTGCATTCCAACACAAAGATGAAGGGGCAGATTTGTTTTTTAAATGATCTTACAAAAAAACATGCCCATCAGCTAACCAAATAGCGGCTCAAATAACAATAATGCAATAGACATTTTTAACAGTACCCTACCCTATTCTCTGCTAAGATGTTATGTTTATAATGGTGTTATCTTTGTCTTCATGTTTTGCATTTTGCACAAATAAATTCTACCATCGGAAAGATTATCTGCTTTGTCAAAGCACGTATCACTTTGATAATCATAAACGTAATGAGTGGAGGGGGCGGGGGGGAGCATGTCCCCCCCAATATTCCAAACAGTCATATCTGTCCTTCCCAATAATTTGTAGATATAAAACATTCCCTTTCATTATGGCCCCCCAATATTTAAAATGTGGTTATGCCCTTGCTTTGAACTACACAAAAATTAGGCTTCAGTTAAAAGATAGTTATACAGAACTCATATTTTTTATAGGACTGAGGCCATTAAAAGTTTCTAAAACTAGCATTTCTCACGCTTTGCAAGGAAAGCGAGGTGACTTTTCCAGGAAATATTGAAGAGGTTTTTAACTTACAAAAGTAATTTACATTTCATCTCCCCTCATTAATTGAAGTCCTTTTATGTTGAGATAAATGACTCTTCCGAATGAATGAACAATTGTGTTCTTAGATTAAGATGATTAACTTATATTCAGGCTATATTTAAATTGAGATATTACAAGCAATAATTGCTCGATTAGTCATGGAAATTGTAGGCCTACATGATCATGAAAATCGGATAGGGCCTTTCTTGTGTTTCACGCTGTACTAAAACTGTAAATAAGGATTTAAAATAGAATCAGTACATCACTTAAAATGTACTCCCGAAGTGATCCTTGGAACCATTTCTTTACATTTTATGTAAAGAACAATTACAATTCTGCACATAATATGATTCACTTTTTCACACAAGCATAGAATATGCTGACACTGTGAACAATTAAAAAATGTCAGTCAGAGCTTCAGTCATTTTGTTTCTGAAGTTTCCTGCTGCTTCTTTAATTTGATGTTCATCCGTGCACACTTATCCACAAACAATGACCATTTTTAAAAACGTAAAACTTATGTCCGTTAGTGTGCAGCTTTGGTGGAGATTTACGGGCGTCACTAGCTGCTGTAGCTGACTAGGACGTGTGCCGTTTTGGTCTTGTGTACAAAAGCACAGATATCTTTTCATTTTTGTACAGAATAAGGGACGACTTCGTTATTTACTGATGTGTTCTCATTGCTATTATGTGGGTCTTCTCCCATTTTGAAATTGGTAGTGGCTTTTGTAGAATTTCTGCAAGTGATACATTTGGTAACCAGTAAACCTGCTATACTGCTAACCAGCTATACTCCTTGAACGCATCATTGATGGTTAAATTATTCTTCCTAGCCAAATCCAGAATAATTCAAATTAAGCTTATTTTTCACTCCCTACATAGCATTGCCCATGGCGGGACAGTTTCACTCAGCAGAGTATCCCCCCCCCCACAAATCACACAATAGTAGCTCCTCAGATTGATTGGGCACCTCCAGTCTGCCTGCATCAGCTAAACCAGTTGCGCAGTCCACTGGCAGAGTACATGTGCGGCTCAGCCAGTGAACTGCAGAGTGAAAAAAGGTGGCAGCTAGCTGTACATGTGTGCTAGTATGCACCTTCCCGAGTGGATGAAGGATGTTGCAGGCATGGAACAGGCCTACAGTTACGATTGGGCATTCAAGATTGAGGGAGAAAAAACAAATAGTGAATAACAAAGTGGTTAAGAATGTAACCTGTTAACATCCCTAGTTTTAAGCCTTGGGGAAACGTAATTAGCTAGAACTTCTATGTTATGTTTATATTCACATTGTGTGGGCACTGTTAAGTTATTGTTTCGGGTATTTTATTAAAAATATCATTGTTTCCTTAAAGACAGCCCATGGATTATTGTTACATTTCCAAGATATTTTCTCCTCCAGAAAGGTGCACACTCCACAACCCTTAGTGCAATGGTTTGCACCGCAGAACTGTAGAATGGGGTGTTTGAGAAACATTGTTTTAGTGGCTCAGCTGGTGAATCATTAAAATGTTGGAAAGGACAGAATGGAGGTTGAGGAAAAATGGTATATGAGCGCTCTGCGGAGTTTTCGAGAACCATAGAGCGGCGTGCTATGACTCAGTCCTCACACAGGTGTTCACCCAGCATGGACTTTTATATTCTATGTGGGATGTTTCCTGTAAAAATGAACAAATGTTTTGGTTGGACCATAGTTTTTTTCCCCAGTATGGGGCTATGTCAGTGGCCATTAAAATACTGTTAATTTTTGTTACAATATTTCTGCCCAGCGCCGTGTAGTCATCACACTGAAAATAAGACCGGAGAGTGTCCTTGTTTTATGGAACTGCCAGTTGAAGCGTAACTCCAAGTCTAGCACTTCAATAACTTGAATCTTGATCCAACATGTGATTCACCCACTTCACCTATTTGGAGGAAAAAATATAGTCTAATTGAAGACATTTTCTTCAGTTTCCTCCTTTTTGAAAATGATTATTTTCAGTCCAGGCATCTCCAAGCCTGACTGGGCTCCACAGACATAGTGTAACACATCACAGATTAATTGAGGCTATGTGCAGGTTTTAATCAGCATTCACCCAGCCACCCAGCCACCAGCCACAAGAAACCTACAGTATCTTTTCTGCTCATGTGTAGCAGAACTTGTGGGGCAAAATGTGTGACACACCTCACGTACCTTGTTTGGGAAGCTGTCTGACTGCCACTTCTGTGAACAGATTGGAGAATCTCTTCAGTGATACCTCTCTGATCAATGCAATCTGTATTTATTAGCATGTCATGAAATGCTTTCAAACTAGTAATCTGGTATATTTGTATCTTAAACAAAATACTAAAATACAGCACAGGATGAATATCTCTGCTTCCATATAGTATCTGTACTATACAGTTCAGCCTTTTTTTGAAAATTAGCATTTTCTTGCTAGAAGTCAAACTGTTTCTGTCTGGTTTCAGTCCTATTATTCCTGTTACCATGGCACCACTGATTTAGACTGTTGCAGAAATGTCTGGCCAGCTGAAAAAAATTATTACATTTTGGTGTGATTTCTTACTTATTTTTTTATTTTTTGAAGGGGGAGTGTACCTTTCATGAAATATAGAGCATGTCTGGGAGATTAAAAATGTATGCTTGGCTAGGATATAAAGCATGACTCACAACAACAGCATCCAGCCCAGGGCAGTAGAGGCCATCCCCTGCTCTAAGCTTGTGATTTCTTTTCATGCAGTCTTGAAATGTTTAGACCTACTCCCCTACCCTGACTGCCACCTCATTGACCATATGCAAGGCTTTGTTGCGCATTCATTGTCTGTACCACATGATGGTCACATCTGGACTTTTAAAAATACCTGCTTTTTCACCCTTTTCTGTCCTGATAAGCGCAGAGTGAACATGGCCCTTAAGGCTGTGTATTAAGCCTAGTAGGTACAGTACAATTTTTGAAAATGGCAGATGAATGCATCTGACACACTGTATAGGTTGGCTATGACAGTATCACTAATGTTAGGGCTCACCTTGGGCTGTGTGACAGTTGGATATCTAGGCTAGCTAACTAGCATTGAATTCAATGAAATGCTATAGGTAGCCAGCTATTTAACAGCTTGCCCGCTACTTACAGTTTAAGCTGACTGGCTGGTTTACAATGAATTGTCCTGCATGTAAGACACCTTTCATTTATCACAAATGTTTGTAGAATTTCTGGGCATATGTCAGCCATTTAAGATCAAGCTGGTGTGCTGTCGGGTACCGTTCAGGTGCGGATGCCGGTCAGGAGCTGTGCAGCAAAGGAAATGCACGTATTTATATTTCAATTTTTTACACTATAATGTTTTATTTTCTCATGATTTTTCATTTTTATCAAATCCATTTCCAACTTTTCTACTTACTACAAAAAAACCCTGATGAATTTTCTGATTCTTGTTTATTTAGATAAAACTCTGTTAATGATTTTGTTTAACTTTAATGTATTTGACTGTAATCTTATCAATTACACTGTCACTGTGATCAAACTGAATTGAGGACCTTTTAAACTGAATTGTACTATACCAATGGAACATGGGCTTACTTCATAATAAATAAAATGCTCCCTGTGTCCCTTTCCAAAGAACCAAAGAGTGACTTCATTGATGTTGTTATATGCAGTTAGGCCATTGTTGGTAGTCAGCGTGTTTTAAACTAAACAGTCAGACAATGTTGTGTTGTCTTTTGTGAAAGCTGTTTTGACACGGATGAGTTTGTTTGCAAAGGGGCAGACCCGGACGGTTTCTGTGGTTGGCAGTGTTTTGCAATCCTGTTGACGGAGCAGTGCCTTCTGTAACAGGTGTCTGGAAAGTACCAGTCTCAGTGCCTATTAAAACTGGATGTTGAACCTATCAGTTTAATTTTATATGGCTTTTTTACCGTTCCCCCCCCCGTATATGAAGTGTTGTTTCTTCAAAATGGTAATGTACCATAAACTACCAGTATAAAACCAGACCTACATCAAATGTGCTGGTATTTGTAAGAAAACAACATGAAGCTACAATCTTCCGTTGTGAGACAGTAAGGAAATTGCCAGAGGATGGGGAATGCAGATATCCTTTATTTGATGACGTGGTCTAAGAGGCTCATGAATGTGAGTGTTGAGGGTCAAACCCATTCTGTGTCTTTGTTTGTGTTTAATCTCACTATGCAACACAAAATGCCCGCCTGAATCGTACTTGGAGCAGCACTTGAAATTGTGTGTAAAGCGCATGCAGAGTCAGTCACACCCCTTACTGACATAGGGCTCCTGTTTATCAGTTCTGGGTTGTTCTTTGCAAGGCGCTTTCCTCCTCGCTCTCCTCATATCTAGTAGTGTTTCATAGTATTTAACCTGCCCCCCTTTTCTGTTTGTCTTTGCAGTATGATGCTGTTCCCATTCAATCCAGCGTTGTCATCTGTTCCTGCCCACATCCATCAATGGTAATAAATCACCCAGACTCCAGCTCGCCGCTTGCTGTCCCGGGCGCAAGTAGCAGCCCCTGTCCCAGCATGGAGGGCCCCACCACCGAGCCCAGGGCCTCCCCCAAGTCTGCCGACAAGAGTGCCGAACCACGGCCACAATCGATACAGCCCCCACAGCCACGCAAGAAGAGGCCTGAGGACTTCAAATTTGGGAAGATTCTAGGAGAAGGCTCCTTCTCAACAGTAAGTAGTCAGGGTTCTTCATGCTGAGTGGGTACAGCTTTTTTCTTTGCTTTCTGAGTATTTGGTTGTCCAAGGGGTTATTGAGGAAGAGATTTCAATTTTATTATGATTTCAATGGTTATACATTGAAAGCAAAGCCAGAACTTGCAGTTAGCAATATGATGCTTACCCTTTGTTATGCTTATACTCCATTTAGATCAGCAAAATGTGAAAAGGACATTGCTGTGTGATATGTCTTTAGCAAGTAATTGAGCAGGACTTGATATAGTTCATATAAACCTTAGTTCACTGTCCAAAAATTATTTGTGTTGGTGCATGAGAGCTCAAAAACTTGTGTCCAAAGGCCAAACCTGCAGAGCACTTGCACCAGTATCCCCATGGAGGAATTCTTCCAAAACAGTCAAACTGCCAAATGTGGACTTAAAAAGGATGTATTAGTTACAGTACAATAATTGGTGGCCATAAAAGAAAAGAATGATTATTACATTTAATGAAAAATGCATGTTTTTACTCCAGTCATATACCGCATAGTTCACACGATGGCCGTGTCCGAAACGGCTCACTCGTTCTCTATTCCCTATTCCCTATATAGTATATACTATATAGTGTACTATTTAGAGAACGAAAGTAGTGTTTTCGGAGACTACAACTGAACGTCATTTGCGTCACAAAAAAAAAGTGCAGGATATTCAGGTGATGCAAGCGGATGTGCTCAGTATCATAAACAAACCGAGCACTCATGGCGGCAGGTTTAAATGTGCTAAACTTTTGATTTTCAAAGACGGGCAAAATTTTGTGTAAATGTAAATAAATGTAAGTAACGTTAAGCTAGCTACCTTTTCTGTATTTAACACGTTAATAGCCTGGCTTTTGTACGTAAGTTACCTCAGGAATAGCCTGGCTTTTGTACAAAAGCCAGGCTATTAACGTGTTAAATACAGAAAAGGTAGCTAGCTTAACGTTACTTACATTTATACACAAAATTTGCGGCGGTAGACATTCGGTCATTTCTGTCGCCGCCGCTGTATTTCTTTCTGTCGCCATTCTTTCCCTTCTCTCCTTCGGTATGACACGACCGCATTGCATTGTGGTAGACGGGATCAATTCTAGGGTAAAGTAGGGTACAGTCGATGTACACTACAAATCACGGTGAATTGTGGGTATTTTCTCGTTCCCTATTTAGTGTACGAAATTCACATTTTAGAATTCGTCGCACTCTACAAAATGGCGTCCACACAAAATGGTGTACTAAATAGGGAATAGGGAGTGGTTTCGGACACGGCCGATGTCTTTGAATGTAACTCACAAAATAAAGACAACAAGCAAGAGATCGCTTCTCACTCAGACCTCTAGGGGCTTCTGTTCCTAAGAAAAATATCCACCAGGCTTCTTGTTGATCTCTGTCACCACCTCGAAGTGTTCACCTACTCCAAAGAAACTTCAATGTGCAGACATGATTCATGTGGTTAAAATGTCTAGCCACAGGTGATCCTGTATCTTTGGATCTGGTTGAAATTGCATTCACCAATTTGTCTTCCTAGTTTTGTGTTGAAATAGTCTTCAATTGCATTAATGACTAAACAATGATTAATTTCTGATAGGTTGTACTGGCAAGAGAACAGTCAACAGGAAAGGAATATGCAAGTAAGTGCAACATATTTATAAATGCATACAGAAGTAGGCTTTGTTCGTTTAATTTAACATACCATTTATTTTTCCTGAACTCATATGTTGGGGAGAAAGTATGAATTTGAGAATATGTTAATCAAACAACAAGTTTTAAGTGTTTTAGTTAAATTCATGGATTTATTTGGATTTGATAAGAACAAAAAGCATTCGGACTTCTACATAACCTTTGTATCTTTATTCCCCTTGTCTCTCTGTCCTTCAGTTAAAATTCTGGAAAAACGGCATATCATGAAGGAGAACAAGGCACAATATGTGAAAAGAGAAAGAGATGTTATGTCCAACCTAGATCACCCATTCTTCGTCAAACTCTACTTCACATTTCAAGATGACGAAAAGCTGTGTATCCTTTCACCTTGGGATAGAAATGATCCAGCTCAAATAAATGCTGTATAAATTAAGCGTTACTGCACAATGCACTGCAGCTATAATATATAATAATAATATATGCCATTTAGCAGACGCTTTTATTCAAAGCGACTTACAGTACTGAATACATACATTTTTCAGTATATGTGGTCCCAGTGGGAATTGAACCCACAACCTAAGCTTTGCCAATGACATGCTCTACCTACTGAGCCACACAGAACCCAATACAAAGGCAGTTTCTTTCTTTGTTTGTTTGCACTCATTTAAGCATCCATAGTAATCTGTTTTGTTCTGTTTCCCTTAACGGCAGTCTCTCAGACTTTGGCCTTAGCTATGCTAAAAATGGAGAGCTGCTTAAATACATTCGCAAAATAGGTTCTTTTGATGAGACGTGTACTAGATTCTACTCGGCTGAAATAGTTTGTGCACTTGAATATTTGCATGCAAAGGGGATAATTCACAGGTAAGCCTATTCAAGTTGTCATGTGATTTTTATGTGGACAGCATTCACATTTTTACTTCAGCAGTATTAAATTAATATTTCTGTTTTAATATTGTGTATTGCATGTGTAATTTATTTGTCAATCAAACCTTTTTATGTCACTGCAGTGCTTTATACTCAGTATATTTATGAAAATGTTTTTATTCCAGGGACCTTAAACCAGAGAATATTTTATTGAGTGAGGAAATGCACATCCAGATAACAGATTTTGGCACAGCAAAACAGTTATCTTCTGATAGAAAGCAAGGTAAGGTCATATCTATGGCTTAGATACAAGGATAGATGGATAGATAGATACTTTATTTATCCCCGGACGGAAATTTGGCTTGTGTGTTTCTCAAACAAGGGGATTTATTACTCCCAGCACCACAACCATTTTTGAGCAGTGTTCGTGTTGAATATTTGTCTGTTACTGCACCCATTGCCATCGTCTTTTTGTATTGCTTCTTTTTCTGTCTGTTCTGTATCACAAAACTAATCCTAACAACTCATGGGCTTTTAGCAATATGCTGTTTGCCCTCTATAGAGTCATATCTAGTCCTAGGCATAGAGAAGTTGTAGCAAAACACCACTCCACAGCTTCTCCTTTTCCACTTGCAGAATGCCAGTCTCATTACTTTTGTCTGTCCTCTTTCAAGATTATTTTGCCTGGTGATATTTTATAGATCTTGAGAAAAGATGCAATCAAGCTTCCATTGAGAATGTCTGTTATAACTGTATTGTTATTTTTGCAGCAAGAGCAAACTCTTTTGTAGGAACTGCGCAGTATGTTTCCCCTGAACTGCTGACAGAGAAATCTGCCTGCAAAAGGTAATTCCAGCACATTTTGTCTGTTGTGACACCACCTCCTAACCCCAACCCAGTGTCTAGTATGGATATTTATGCATTTAATTAATGAAAAGCTAATCCTCTTCCATTTCTTTTTTGTGTTTTAGCTCTGACCTCTGGGCCTTAGGTTGTATAATCTACCAGTTGGTGGCAGGTTTGCCACCATTTAGAGCTGGGTAAGAACAAATCCATTACAGTCTTCTTTATTCAGCTTTTAATTTGATTGCTGCCAATCTCATTCCTTAATCTCATTTCAACCTTGCCACTGCAACAGTTCCTGTGGTACTTTGCCCTTACTATTCAGAGAAACAAAATACAAAAATAACTTGTTAAAACACTTTGAAATAACAGGAAGTAATGGTTGTGCTGTTTATGACTTGTTTGTGTAGAGTTCATGAAGAGCCAGAGAAACCCCAGTCACGCAGTCACATGGTCAAGCTGTTGCATGGTTAAACTATAACTGACAAATCGGCACGCAACCCCTGTGAATAAAATTGAGAGAGGAGACCAACCAGTATACGGCACGTACGTGCCTCTACCCTTGGCTGTCTGTGTGTCATGGTTCTAGATAGAGGACTTGGGGGTGTTCAAAGGTGCACCTTGAATTTGAATGAAATGATGATTACCTTCCCATCTTCCAGTTTTGTGACGTGTGAACATCCAGCCTTGGTTTGATGCAAATGTAAATTCAGCCAACTTCGTATTGAAAGGGCGGTTCACCATTTCCATACTGGGTTCTGCATACTGGACAGAAAATGTTTTGCTCCTTTAGCAATAGCCTCACTTCTTATGAGTGGATATGGGTTTAGAGTAGCTATGCACCGAATCCAGGTATGGGTTTTGGATTCGACAGAATCTCTTACAATATTTTGCAGTATTCAGGTTCAGCCTAAATATGTGACGAACAAGAACCTATTGCTGGTTGAATGTTGTAGCATAATGATAAGAAATGGAAGTCACAGTCAAAAAAAAGTCCCGTAAAGCAATATTTCACAGTGAAAGATGGGGATTCCAGAACTGGAATCTGCACAATTGGTGACACTGAATTATCTTGTGGTGGCAAGGATATCACCATTGTTAAAGCACCTGTATCTGAAACGTATGACATTTGTATGGCCAAGGACAAATCAACCACAGTTGGCTTTAGCAGCAGTCATGTTTCTGAATCTATAATAGATGTGGCTCAGACACAGGCCAGAAGTGCAACTCAAACAACGATGTTAAACTTAGCTGCCTTTAAACATCAGTGGACTTCAGTGAACAATGGAGCTAAAGCGATTCATGCAACCGTGGGCAAGATGACGATGATAATGGATATGCAGCCATATTGTTGAGAATTACTCAGCAGCTTCTTGAACCATTATACAAATCCGTTGTCTGTGTTTTTTGCCTGACAAAATAGTACGAGATATCTACAAGAGTGTAATGACTTTCATAAAAGAGGCTATTGACAAATTGACAGCATTGGCATTTACTTGTGATTTTTATTTGGCATGCGAGTACACTAGACAGTCTTGCATCTGTGCGGCCTCGCACTGGATTGATGACGACTACAACCACAGTTTTACAGCGTGAGGCGTTTGATGGTAGGCACAGCAAAAAAAAGAAAGTTATGAGGGACATTTGCTTGCATAGTCACAACCGATTGTGGCAACAGTCGGCCCTTAATCCTGAGGTTCTACTGTATTTAGGTCCCCAGGAAGAAGATGCGTCACACATTACACAATTGAATCGAATGGCAGTTTGGTAACTGTAAAGCATAATACATTTACAGAAGTGTTCATGCCTTGTTAAGTACAGAATATAAAGCCTTCGATGTTTGCTGGGTGTTTTTAACCTTAATGTTTCATTGTTGAGAGATGTTGTTTAGGAATGAAGTTCACTCTCCATTACAGCCCCTAGGAAGTTGCACCAAATGCACATAAAATTATCTTTTGGATGTTAATGTCTTGGTTTCTCTGTTTCTGTAATCAGGAATGAGTACCTAATATTCCAGAAGATAATAAAACTGGAATATGAATTCCCAGAGAAATTCTTCCCCAAAGCAAAGGATCTTGTCACACAGCTTTTGGTAAGCCATTTTCTATGTTAATTAAGGGACAAAAAATCTTGTGCTTTTAATTGTTTTGGTTTGTGGTATAACTTTATGTTATGTAAATAGTGTATTTTTATCCATCTGCCCCGGAGCGTGTACACGGCTGTGACGTTGCTGTTGTCTTTTGTTTAGTCCTTGGACCCGTACAAACGGATAGGGTGTGAGGAGATGGGTGGGTACGACCCCCTGAGGGCTCACTCTTTCTTTGAGACTATCTCATGGGAGAACCTCCACCTGCAAACACCCCCCAAACTCACCCCCTACCTGCCTGCCATGTCGGAGGACGACGAGGACTGCTATGGAAACGTGAGCATGCCTGTCCTCGCTTCAAACCCAAACAATGGCACTGGCCGTTCCTTACGTTGTTTCTCGGTATATGAAAACAAAGTTGTGCCACCATACAGCAATGCACAACGGTTCATGGCTCGGTCAGCCTGTTTTAAATGTAATTTCCCTTTCAAAAAAAGCTTGCTTGGCTCTGCTCTTCACAGCTCACACTGCAGACCCTCATTACTGTGACATATTACAAGTAAAACCTGAGACTGGAGATACTGTCATTTTATATCACAGATAAGAAAGCCTACTTTGACTTCATATAAGCAGGTTACCCAATTATCAAAAACGTCATTGAAAAGTTGGAAAAAGTCCAAGAACTCATTGGAAATTAACATCAATTAAAGCTTTTAGTTGGATGCACCAAGCATCAGCCAAGCAAGTGTAGATTTATAAAGGCTTCGTTCATCCAAGCAAATAGTTTTCCTGGGTTTTATTTTATCATAAACCCATAATAGGTCATTTTGAAGGAGGCGGTGTGTGGAGATGGAGGTCTTAATCCCCTTTGTGTGTTCTTGTGCCCGTACAGTACGATGACCTTCTCAGCCAGTTCAGCAGTATGCAGGTGGCCCAGTCCAGCTCCTCACACTCCCTGTCTGTGCAGGAGTCTACCCCTCCACAGAGGTCCAGCAGCAACATTGAGCAGTACATCCATGACCTGGACAACAACTCCTTCGAGCTGGACCTGCAGTTCTCTAACGAGGAGAAACAACTGCTGCTGGAGAAGCAGACCAGTGGAAACCCTTGGTATGTCCATTCCCCTCACCTCCCCTCTGCTGTTGATAGAGATGGAAAAACACATTTTGTAGATGGTGTACTAGAACAGGTTGATTGATCACCACCTTTGTCTCCCTAATGTTGACATAAAAAGACAGCAGTTGTTCCCATTGATAACTTGTTGAACACAATCCCAAACCATCTTTCTTTCGTCTAACTTAGACTTTTTATAAGTATATTTACTTTTAAAACTGCTGGACCTCGTTCTTGTACTTTTTGCGTCATATAATCAAATGCTTTTTGCTACATTTACAAGATTTTCAAAAATGTATGCAATTTTATTTAATTTATCTTTATTCATGTATTTTAAATTTTAACATGTTTACTTTAAAGTTTTCACATAATACCTCCTATCATTGATTTTACACAGGCACCAATTTGTAGAAAACAATTTAATACTCAAGATGGGGCCAGTGGACAAACGGAAGGTAGGTGGAAATAGCTCAGGTTAAATTTGACGTTATATTGATTAAAGCTAACTTAAAATCAGTTTAAAGTATCATTGGTAACATTCAATGCTCAGGTTTAGTAAGCTCCTTTGTAATGACTCTTACACTCTTCAAACCTTTATATTTGTGACTTTTATGATTGAGTTCATCCTGAATGAGTAAGAAATCCCTGTAGATTTTGTTATCCTCTCTCCCAGCCTAGTATAGCACCCTCTGGTGTACATCATGTGTAATTGCATTGAAGCCAGCATTGCATGCAATAACCATCCCATCTACACTGGGCACTATTTTTCCACTTTGTATTTGACAGGGACTGTTTGCACGGCGTCGCCAGCTGCTCCTGACAGAGGGGCCGCACCTTTACTATGTGGACCCAGTCAACAAGGTCCTGAAGGGGGAGATCCCCTGGTCCCCAGAGCTGCGCCCAGAGGCTAAAAACTTCAAGACTTTCTTTGTTCACACGGTAATTTATAACACCTACGCTACTGTAGGGGTCAAAGGATTTACTGCAGTGCATATCGAAACTAATGACTCTAATTAAGAGAAGTGTAGAAAATGCATGTAGTTGTGTTTAGAGAAGGTTTCACCCCATGGTCTGTCAGCAATTAGACAGGAGGAAAATAGAAATTAGACATTATTAAAGAGAAACTGGCAAAATCGTAAGATTTTCACATCTGAAACACATCTGTTTAATAATTTGTTTTCCTCCTCACAGCCCAACAGGACATATTATCTAATGGACCCTAGTGGAAATGCTGACAAATGGTGCAAGAAGATTCAGGAAGTGTGGCGGAAGATTTACCACAAGCACCAAAACACTGGCATGTAGGCTCAGCGTCCAGAAGGGCCCACTAGCTCCCGCTGCAGCCAGACCTCCCTTCCACGTCTGAGGCTTGTCAGCACAGAACCATCTGCCCTAGTGCCCTTCAGCGCCACAATTCTAACACCTCTTTTAGAAAGGCTGGCTTCTTTACTTTGTTTTCCTTCTGTAATAAAAAAAACGACAACAACGAAAATAGGACAAAAACAGACATAAGTGGTATTCAGGGTTGCTTTGCTTGTTCTCTGTGCTATTGAGGCTTCAAATGCATAATGTCATGTGCGACTGAAGATCCAGCTGTCATGCACTTCTGCTCTCCTTTTCCAGACTGTGAGAGAAAATGACAAGAACCAGCCTTGTGTCAACTGCTTTTTTTGGATTAAAGTAGAAGTTCACACGCACACGCACCCAGACAATGTAGAGCACAGTCCTGGTTGAGGGGAGGGGTGGGGGTGGGGGTGGGGAACAGGGGCCTTATTCCTGTGACTTTTCATTTTGTAATCACAACTGTCAGGGAGCTGTAAACAGAGAAACAAGCATACAGTATGTTTTCCTGTTTTTTTTCCCTTCCTCTTTCTGGCTTTTTCAGTATCAGCAGCTTGCAGTCATGTCAGTGATAGCTCACTTCATTCTGTTTTTAGAAATGATCACAGGTTTACAGTGGTACTTACATTTAGCATAGGTGTCTGTGCTTAAGTATGGGTTCTGGGTAGACAATTTACTGTCAATAATACTATAAAACACAAAAAATGCAAGTGAAAAAACATGTAACTTGTAACCTTTTTTTAACATAATACTTACGTAGTCTCCCTGCATGGCCAGTTGAAAATTGCAAATCCTGTAATTTAGCCTCTATTGTGTTTTTCAGAGGACACGGGGAATCACAGATCTGTTGCTGAGAGTAGTTGACTAAAGTTAAGATGGGTATTTTGACTGAGTTGACAACCATAGATGATATAACTAAATTATTTAGCTGTACTCTGCCAGTACCTGGCATTTTTAACTGCAGTTTATAATCAAAAATGTATTTTTGTTTGGGACAGCCTGTTCATGTTGAGTTTGTTCTGTTCAAGAATAAAATCATATGCTGTCCACCATGTGTAGAACAGCTCTAGTATAGAAAGACGTACTGTTCAACAGAATTATTATTACTACTATTACTAGGAAGCAATCGCAGCAGAACTCTTCAGTAGAAGTGCAGCTTGACACCTTTGCCACTTTTAGATGATGTTTTTGACTTGTACAGTTCACGCCCAGTTTACAAAGGCACAAGTGTCCATAAACTTGTTGGGTCTCTACATCTGATCTGGCCATACTTCATAGTTTGAATTTCATTTTTCTTCTCTCCCCCCCCCCTTTTTCATTTTTTGATGGCGCACTGCGAGAGGTCCTTAATGGATTGGCTATAGCCATGTTCTTACAGTTAAGTCTGCCACCAGTGACTGTGTATAGGAGCAGCCTCAGACTATTGTTTAATCAATGTGTTTGGATGTCAGCAATAAGCTATTTGGGCCAAATAGCAGAATAAATTGCTGTATCTACCTTTAAAATAAGCAAGTACTACAGGAAGTGTTTATTTTTCTCTTGCTAGGACATTTTTATTTTAGTACTTTTTTTTTTTTTTTTTTATCAAGTTGGCGGCAGTCGGTTACATTGTGTATTTAATACTCTACCTGGTTCGTAACCGACTAGAACTGTGATGTACAGATGACGTATTATTGAAATCTAAAGCAAGTAATGCAATGATATTAGGATACACACTTTTTGTATTTTTATTCTTGTATAAGGTTATTTGCTGGCTATTGTTTAGCCTCTAGTTCATTCTGTGTTATTTAAATTCTAATATATGAATCATATTTGGATTGAAGTCATGTTCAGGGGCCATGTTGTGTATGTATTGAGATGTAAAGCCTTTGAATGTGAATAATTATTGTAAACTATGATATTTTACAGCTTTTTTTTCTTACTATATTATATACATTTTCTATTTGGTCAGTGATTTAATCATATTTCTCATAATTTAATGAATCTGTTCCTTCTCTTTCCCATTATTTGTGCGCTAGGTATAGTTGTTGAATGATGAATTTTCCACGTAATGCTTGGTAGTCCTGTAATAAAAGCATGTAGGGTTTTAGGCATACAATAATACCCTGTCTCCTGTCTTTTTTTCCTCCCTACACATCAGTACTGCACACATGTAGGTTTTTAATGCACCATCTAATTAGCTATAACTTGTATAACTTCCAAATTGGGAGAAAGGGTTACCTTCATTATGGTTTTATTTGAACAAAATTTTGCATGCTTTCTCCAGTGTCCTGGAATCCCATGCACATTTTCATTAATTAGAAAAGGTTTAAAGAAATTAATCTCGCTACACACTACCCTCTAAGGGTGAGTGTGGTGAATTGCAGTAAGCTTGGTTGATGTCAACAGTGAGAATTGTATCTGGAAGGAGTTGGGCAGGATATATATACAGTATACTATTGATTGCATGCACATTGAAAGTCATTGACCAACATTTAAGTTGAAAGAAAATGGCTTAGATTTTGGTATTTAGACTTTAGTTGCTGAAAAGTGGGCATACATTCAGCACTTACTATCATTCTGGAAAAGGGGAATACTGTATCAAACAGTTTAAAAAAAACAGATTTTCCAGCTATAGCTGTAAGGGCCAGAAATCATACCAGTGTGATTGTATGTCTTTTGTCATTATAGAAGGTTATTATGAAAATAACAAAAATATTCTCACTTTGTGTCTAGTTTAATAATTTATCTCATGAGAAAGTGACATTTTAAATAAATCTAGGAAGGGTGAAAACCCATTGTATATTTAATAACGTCACTAATCAATGTCATGTAAATTGCAAATTTATTAATCACAAATGCTGCATTTGATAATATATATATAAGTATAAATATTACTAGAAAAAAGTATAAAATACAATACTTATTTACATTGTGGTCCGCAATGGAGAAAAAGAGGCATGTCAATGGTGCACAGAGTTTTGTCTGCATATAAAGATAGTAAGTGCTGAATATACATAATAAATACCAAGGAATATTTTAAAAGTATATAATATAAAATATAGTTTTATTATAGCCCAGTATTCTGAAAGTTGTTTTTTCTTGCCATGCTTCTAAAGCGAGGCGCTTTGAAATTGGCAACACCAAATTTGTATGCATGGGTTTGCTTTACCAAGTTGAAAAACTCAGAGGTAAGAGGAGGCAGAGTTATGAACAAGAGTTTTGCACAAAGTTTTATCAGAGCAACCCTACCAGGAGCCAGTTTAGTTCCTTAAAATGATTAAAATCAAAGGGAGTGCTGAGGTGAAGCTTGACAATCAATTAAATGACAATTTGTTGTCTGACAGCTATTCACCTGTGTTCATGTTCTTGAAAGGACACTGAATGGAGAAGTTATATGTGGGAATACATTTTCAAGGTCAGAGACAGAAAGGTGAATTGCCATACTTGAATGAAAGACAATACAACTCATCTCAGCAATTATTTTGAGAACACTACGTTTACAGTGTAGGAAGGAGTAAGGTATTTTCATTTCCTTTAAGAATCTGACCTTATGTTCAAGGACGAAACACAATTTGAACGGAGGAAGCATTCCTCACATACTCTGAATTTCTTTATGTGTGCATATCCAAGAGGCATATAAAATGTGCCCCAAGTAATACTATACATACATACGCACTTATATACAATACTTGTATTTTAAAGTAACTAAATAGCAATTAAAAAGGAGTCTACATATCTTTTCATATCAATGACAATACTAATTTTACCAATATATTTCTGCTATAAAATATGTTTTAATTAATATGTGAATTTCTAAAGCAACATGAGAGATCTAACAGATTTTGAAAGAGGTCAAATAGTTGATGACCGAATTGCAGGTACGTTAGTCACACAAACGGCAGAATTATATGTGTCAATTCGCTTATTTTTTTGTGTGTCACAAATTATTACATATGCCGAACAAGGAAAACTGCATCAGGAAAGGGGAGCAGTGGTTACAAGTCGAAGATCACCAATAGGGATAGATGACCACAGAAATGAATTCACACCTCTGTGACCCAGTCTCAACAAGAACTGTACGTCATGAGCTTTACAAAGCTGATATTTATGGTAGGGCTGCCATTCGGAAACCACTTGTAACCAAGGCCAATGCACAACAATGCTGTGTGTAATAAGCACAAAACCCGGACTTCTGAGCAGTGGAAGAGAGTATACATAATTTGATGAGTTGTCGTCATCTGATTCGACCAGAGGAGTCACCCTTGTCGGAATGTTTTGAAAAACTTAACAATACAACTGCTTAATGAGGCTTAATGTAGACTAAAACAAAGAGCTAGAACCCCCAAATTGAACAATGCATTACAACAGCATGTTTTTCTTTAAATTATATTCTTAGCCTTTGCCCAAAGTTAGAAATGTTACTCTTGGAAAGCTTCATATATGCATAATGTGGGGATTGTAGCTTTGTTTTTGGTAGATTAACCCTTGCTAAACTTGCAAGATTGCAATACTGTATAAAGCATAAGTACTGCTTAACGAGCATAAAATATATTATTCTTTACAATTCTCATCCTTTAGCTCATATGTAGTACTCATGCAAGGCTTCAACTGTACCAAATTTGAGGATTCTAGCTCTTCTTTTTGGTACATTATGTCTCATTAAGCAATTTTTCTGGTTAAGCGTTTCAGAATGTCCCTCCATTGGGTAGTGAAAATGTATAAATATATTTCCCTTACTATACTGTATATATATACAGTATTTATACAGTGCCATGGAAAAGTACTCAGAACCTTTGAAAGTTTTCAAATGTTGCTTGATTAAAAATTATATGTACACATTTTTTTCCATTTAATATTTTTAATTCAAAACTCACATGCTCAAACAGAGGTTTTATAAAGAAGTAATTAGTTATGTCAGCAAATATTTTTAATAAAAAAAAAACTGAAATATGCTGCTTGCATAAGTATTCAGTCCCCTCACATTAATATTTGGTGGAGGCACCTTTCGCTGCAATAACAGCTTTATGTATTTCTACCAACTTTGCACATTGGTTGGAGGTGATTTTCACCCATTCTTCAGAGCATAATTGCTCCAGCTCTCTCAAATTGCTTGGACATTGCTTATGGACAGCAATTTTCAAGTAGCACCACCATGCTTCACTGTAGGTATGGTATTACGTGGGGCATAGGCAGTGTTAGGTTTGCACCATACATAACGCTTTGTATTTTGGCCAAAAAGTTCTATTTTAGTCTCATCTAACCACAAACATTTTCCCACATCTTAGCTGGATCACTCACACACACTCTAGCAAACTCTAGGTGGGTTTTGAGATGTTTTGTTTGTTTTTGTTTTGTAATGGCTTTTTATTGCCACCCTTCCATACAGGCCGGTATTATGCACTGCTCTTGATATTGTTGACTAATGCACTTTTACTCCATTCTCAGCCACTGAAGTCTGTAGCTCTTTTAGAGTTATCGTTGGCCTCACAGTGGCTTCTCTCACAAGTCTCCTCCTTGTTTGGTCACTTAGTTTGGAGGGACAGCCTTTTCTAGGCAGGGTCTGGGTGGTATGATGCAGCTTCCATTTCTTGATTATTGAGCCAAAGGTGATCATTGGGATATCCAAGCCCTTAGATATAAATATCCCTTAGATATTTTTGTGTATCATTCTCCTAATCTGTGCCCTTTGATAACCATATCCCTGGCTTCCTGAGAAAGCTCTTTGCTCTTCATTTTTGTGTCTCCTTCAAATTCACTACCCGACCAATGATCCTCACAAAGGCACACGTTTGTAATCCTGAAATCATGACAGTCACTGTTATGGCACACATACAGAGGCCAATCAAGTTTGCCTTGATAAGGTCATGTTTTGCACCTGCGTTAATTTACAGCTGCCAGAGCACAGGGTTTGAATACTTTTGCAGTCAACATATTTCCATTCCATGCACTGTATGTGTGTGTATACTGTATTGTTTTAAGTATCAAACTTTTCAGTGATTAATACATTTGACATTTTCATGACATGGCATTGATTAGTTGATAACTGATTAGTATATAATTTTCTCAAGATTTCTTCAAAATGACACTTTCTCAGGAGATAAATTATTAAACTAATCGCAAAGTGAGAATATTTAGTTGTTAGTTTGATAATAAGATCATAACCTTCTATAATGATAATAAAAAACATACAACCACACTGGTGCGATTTCTGGTCCTTACTGCTATAACTAGATAATCGGATTTGTAACTGTTTGATACAGTATTCCCTTTTTCCAGAATGATAGGAAGTGCTGAATTTGAACTTTTGCAATTACGAACATATTTGCACTTTCTACGATTTTATTCAGCCTTCCCTAAAAACAACAAAAGCCTGGATTAGTCTAAATTAGCCTATATCTTAACCTCTGGATTAGCTATATGAAATAATTGTCTGTTCCAAAATATAAATAGTTCCACATACATGCAATACCAGGGTAGAATACATAGCCAATGTTGGCTCCAACCATAATCAACGACTGAAACCAGACTGTCAGTACCAAAACAATCAAGAGAAGCTACTGTATCTTAAATGTTTCTGGGGAAGGAGGCGGTAACGGAAAGCATGCAAAGGCAGGGCAGCACACCATAACATTAGCTACGAGTGTTCAAGCAGGGAGCAAGGGAAAAAGGAGTGGCATTACTTTTGCTTGTAGGAGGGAGCGATATTAAACAAGGGACACTTCCTGCCGACGAGCTCAGTTCCTGTACCAGACAGTGGAGAAGCGGGATGGCTGAGAATTTCTCCGATATCACTGGCTCCGGCTGTCGGAGGTGTTCAGTCCTTTCTTCTGGAGAAAGAACACAACCGCCCGGCGTCGGGGCGTCCAAGTGGGTCCGCTTGAACGTGGGGGGCACGTACTTCTTGACTACACGACAAACCCTGTGCCGAGATCCGAAATCTTTCTTGTACCGTCTGTGCCAGGCCGACCCCGACCTCGACTCCGATAAGGTATCGAAGATTTTTGGTTAGGGCTGGGGTCCGGGATTTTGAAAATGTGCGCTTTCGAATGGCTCCTAATTTACATAGCTAGTTAACGTTAGTATGGTCAGTATAGAAGAACGGATTTTCTGTCTAGTTACACCAGTGAGGGGTCTACACGGTAGCTAACTACTACATGTTGGCTAGCTAGCGCACATTTAGATCAGAATTAGCAGCACTGTCTTGACATAATTGCTTGGCTTCCACGAGTAACGTTAACGTTAAAGTTTCACATTTTGTAGTAAGTTAGCTATCAAGTTAGAAAACTCATGTTTTTGATGTTGTCAATAATGCCAGCCAAGTAACTAGCTAGATAACATAGCTAACGTTAACCTAAACATTTTATAGTGTTTTTTGTCGATATAACACTAACCGTTAACGTTAGCTATTTGTTTTGCCTGTGCGCTGGAGACTGGGCATTTACGCAGCCTCGACCGAGATGCTGTGAAAACAACTTGGTTCATTCAAATGCATTAAGTTCGAGATTAACGTTGGCTAGCTAGGTAACGTTATATTTTCAATAAGGGTACTTAATCAACAGTCCATGTTCGTAACATTTATCAATAGCTAACTATGACGTTACATATAACGTTTTGGTTTGATTTAATGGTCAGCGTACTAATAATGGAGTAAAATTCTATAGAGTGAGAGTCGTTTTTTAAGCAAGCTAGAGGTAAGTCCTCAGGGGGTCCCTCCTACATAGCGCCACTGTCTACATTGGCTACAGTTAAATTAACATTACGGCTACATAGAAAGTTCCTCTAACCAGCTAGCTAATTCCGTGTTTACGGTTAACATTAATTTAATTCTGCCAATATGGATTCAGCGTGACGTTAACTAACGTTAGCCAAGATTAATTGAAGGAAAACTCCAATAAATACGCTTGATGGCAAACATTGGATAGTAAATTATCTTGGCTGAGCCAGAAAAAAACCTGACGGTTTTAGGATTATGTTAACGTTGGCTAAACTTCCCTTGAGAATTCAAATCGGAACATTTCCAATTTGATGGATTTAAATGTTCTTAGAGTCCATATGACGTTAATGTTAGTGGTACCTGTTTTTACAAAGTAGCCAACTAGTTCCATTGTGGCTAGCTAACGTTAGTCTATGCACAGGTCACTTGACTGAAGAAAGTTTAACGTTACGAGATTTGTACCGCGTTAAGTAACGCAGATTGGGTGGTATTACTGTAGTAATACTAGGTTTTGTCAACCGACTAGAAGGGGCGAAAAGGTAATGTCTTACTTCATTGACTCTCCCGGGGCTGGGAGAGACAAAGCAGCGCATTAATAATGTCCGACTCTCCATGTCTGGTCTAAATTAAAGCACTCTGCAATACCTAGGCGTATCGCATAAATAATCAATGACTTTGATGCTTCGGTCCCAATTTGTGGGAGACATTGGTGTTTATGCCAAGCCTAGCTATGATTATGGGGTAGGGAAAAACAACCTACGGAAACGGTTTAGTGTAATTCAGCGTTGCAGTTCCATAGTATCTATTCTTTGTTTTGATTTCCGAAGTTGGTTTAAGATACTGCCAATATATGTCCAATTTCGTTTTTGCTTTGACTAACTAATTAGATGCAACATGGGGGGGGAGAATTTAAATATCCAAAAGTGCAGGTGGGCCCAACATTTTCCATTTCCTTTCCGATTTGTAATAGGTATAAGCAAATAGTAAAACCAGCTAATTTGTTTCGGGCTCGTTTAATTTAAAAACGCATTTGCCTAAAAGTCACCTCACTATTCAAACAAGCATTGTGATTCGTTTACCATCAAAATATCGTTTTCGGACCGATCGAGAGCACTAATCGGGCCAGCAATTGAATAGCTCTACACTAAAGTTCAAAGCAGTCTAGTTACATTGATTAAAAGTCGATGGTTTAGGTTTGGCTATCCCATGTTCCATTGTAATGCTACGTAACTAAGATCTCCCAATTGCTCACAGATTACTGATGCATCTGTCAGATGGACAGGGTCTTGTCTCAGTGATGCAGCTGACATTCCTGCTGTTGGAATCTCAGGCGTGTTCCTTCTCTGTGTGTGTGCTGGTCTGTGTGTGTTTTTCAGCTTGGCAGTGTGGTAGGAAGGAGGACTCCAACAAGCCCACTCTTGTTCACGCTGGTGCCAGAATTAGCACTAGGTGTGGTCCAGCACAGTGCAGAGTGCCGTTCTCCTCAGTCCTGTACACATTTAACTCAGACTGTGCTTCTGTATTTCTCCCCAGCAAAATAACTGCTGGTGTGATGGTGGATCGCCACCCAGGTTAGATAGAGATTGAGATAGTGTTTCAAAGCAGCCTTAGTTTGTTTGTTTGTGTTCTTAATGTCATTCACATTTTAATGCCATCAACATGTATCATTTTCAGATTAGTTTTCAGAACATGAGTTGGGTGGTAAAACCAGATTTTGTTCACTTAAATTGAAGTATTATGGGCCTTGGTGTCAACTTCAAGGTTAGGTTAGAAAACGACTCACTTTTCATATAATGACGTGAGGTGTGCAAGTGTCAATTATTTTTTTACTAAATGAAATGGGATTGGACAGAAGCAGTTTTCAGGATATTCTGCCATTTTGATAATTGCTGGGGCCCCTTGACTGTGCTGTCAGTGTAGCACTGTTTCTGAAATGGCAGCAAGTGATTCTGGGGGATTGCTTTCTGGAAGCCTCCAGGAGTGGAGATGCTAATGCCCTAAATTGATTTTAAAATATAATGACATCAAAGTGAGGGCCGAAATCTGCTGCGGAAAAGCATTTCCAACTCCCTCACGTGTTTTCCAGGATTCCCAGCACTGCTCTGCACCACTGTTGGCCCAGATTGGCTTCAACCTCCTTCCCCCATGACACATCCAGAGTCATCCAGTTCTTCACTCAGTGTTTAAATTTTCAGTCGTACATTTTAGTTTATTTTTCTAAGGTCACCATTGGGTCCTTTGTGGGTTTGATTTTCATTGCTGCGTTTACCAGTGCTGTGATCCTTTTCCAGATGAGTTGCAGGGCTGCGGTTTTTCCGACCTCCCGGAGGAACTCCAGTGTTGGGGTGCTGACCCGGTCTTTGTATCTGTCTCCTTAAATAAAAAGCCTGTCTTATACGCTGTGTCTTTCCAGCCTCTCTTGAACATTGCCTGCTTCTCTCAGAAAAAAGTGGCAGTGCTACTGTTTGCTTGAGTTCAGGTCCTTCTCCATTTCTGTTCATACAGGGAGTATTGTGACTGTAAAACAGGATTCTCTCCAGTTAAACTGGAGTTTCTGTTTTGGCTCTTAGATTCACTGTTGAGCTACCTTGTGATTTGGGTTCTGGCTAGGACACTGCCACTTTACCCTTGAGCATGTTGTGTTACCTTAATAGCTCGAGTAAAAGTCCAGCAGTATATGGCTGCTATGGAAATCAATTTGTAATTGTCCAGTTAGTAATTAAGTTCAAGTAAGCTTGACACATGCTTTGGCTTGTCAAGTTTTGACAGTTGATTTCATCGGATTTACATTTTAACCTCATGCTTTACAGGCATCCTCTCAGAGAAGTCACCATGAGTGTTAGGTCTAATTATTTGTCTGTTTTTGTTGTTGTTGTTTGTTTTTTACTTGATAATATGCAGAATCTGGAAAGGAAGGTGTGACTGTTCTGGAGCTAAGGATATGAGTGCACAGGATGGGCAGGAAGTGTGGGTTTTTGATGCACAATGCAGGGAAAGTGGGCTTCTCACAGTGAAATGCTGTAATTCAGAGGCTATGTGCTCTTGTTTTGGGTAACGAGGGCAACCGTAACATTGTGGTTCAGTAGCTATAGGCTCTTTTTTGAAACCATGCGCTCTGTTTTGGGTAACAAGAGGGTGACTGTACTAACAAGACCAACTGCGGCATTGGTGAATACTTTACCTAAGCCATGTGGCTATTCCAAGTTTCCACCTTTTTACCCATCACCTCATCTCTGGCACTTGTTATGTGGTAGTGGATGTGTAAGGCTCTTTAAAAGACAGGATCTTCACAGGCCTGCTGTTTGAAGCCGGAGACATAAATGGTAGGAACAGAAGTCTCCTCGCCCCCCATACTTATTGGTTTGAACTCGACGTACACATGGCAGCCTGTCTTTGTGACTCAGCGATGGAGCCACGGGAACGGACAGTCCCTGTCATAGCGCAGGCCGAGCACTCCAGCCCCTACACAGCAGGGGAGAGAAGCCGGCAAGAGGGGGTGGGGGGCAGGGGGTGATGTAACAAGCGGCCGGGCTGTACCTGAATGGTGGCATTGACACAATGAGTTGCCGATTTATGCTGACTTGTTAGCAGTGATCAGTTTGCGTGGACGCAGGAGCGCTGGTGAAATGCCATCCACACACTGCTGGGTAAAGTTCCAATGCTCTCAACATCATTTGTCGTGCAGCTCTTTCCACATGCCACTCTCCAACCAGCTCAACACTGACACCTAATTTCTGGGATTGCGCTATGTGGATTTGTGGGGTCTATTTCTTTTTAATTGTTTAAAAAAGAAAAAAAAGAATACTCATTAAATTCAAGCATACATCTCTTAATCTCTGAATCTGAGTTTGTTTTGTGTTTATGTGGTTCACACGAATGTGAACAGCTGCGTGAGTGGAAGCAGGGAAACTTCAAATCGCCCTTCTGGGGGCAGATTGTGGCAGACAGACTAATGCAGGATAAAGATGCATATTTGGGCTCAGCCGCTGGGTCCCACTCCCCTATCACTGCCAGCAAGCCATGCCCCCCCCCCCCCACACATTTCCTCCCCAGAGCCCTGGTGACAGGTCCCCTGTGGGTGACAGTCCTCTGATCCTCTCACTTCTACACTCAAATCAGGTCACCCCTGTGCACAAGCTCCCCTCCTCCCCTATTCATCTACCAGAGCGCGCCAGGTTCTGCAAATCCGTTTTTATACCAGAATCATCTCATCACTTCTTTAACTTTTATAAAGGCTGTCTACATTTGTCCTACTTAGATTGATCCGAAATACTCCACCTATTTAAGCTGTCTCTCTGATTCTCTGGCCCTGTAAAAGTCAAGTGATCGATTCAGCTTTATGTTTGAGTACTGAGGTAGAGCGTTTCTTTGTCTTTAAAATGTGAAGCTCTTCAAGTGATCTTTCTATGGCACATTTCAGTAGTTCACAAAGGATTATGCAAAGGTTTTGTTTCCACAAAAGGTTTAGGTATGAATATAAAGGGAATCCCCTGAGTTGGGTTATGACCGGGCTATTATGGTGTGCTTCATGTGATGTGTCACAGTTCTCCAAACTTACTCTGAACTGCCCACATTGTAATCTTTTAGTCTCCAGATTCTCATAACGATTCAACTGTTTTTATTTTATCTGACAAGTCATCTGATTTAATTTTAAATTTAAGTGTTTGTGAAGAATTTTGAGTGATTCTTGCGAGTTACATTTTATCTCTAATTCAATCATTTGTATAAACATTTTTCTTATGATAGGAATATTTAGAACTTTGTCTTTACCTTTAACTTAAAAATCATTTCAGAATGCTGTAAGGAAAATAAGTTAAGATCTGAACTGGGGCTGTGAAGGTTTAGGTTCTGTAGTGGCATATACTAATCCTGCGCTCTTATCTTCGCGTCTCAGAACAGTTTGCTGATGAGGATGCTTTTCTGTCTTTTGGTGTTTGTTTTTCCAAGTGATTACTGTATTTTGTTCAGTTTGAAATGCATATTGTTGGAACTCTGGGATGTTGAGAACATATTTGGGGCTGTGTGGCAATTTTATGTTTAGATTTAAGCATCATCCCCCATTGTTCTCCAGGCAGGGCTGGGCATTGTTTAGCTTTCCTGCGATTGATAACAGAGAATTCCTGTGCCACATCTGTTTGGGAATATGTGAGGTCATGGGTTTTTAAAAGCACTTGCGGATTGCTTTGGCAAAAGTATACATTTTAAGGTGGAATAATGTGATACAGTTAAGGCACTATTTTCACAAATGCAAAAGAATTGAGGCAAATGATCTCAATTTGGCACTCAAATTGACATATTCAAATGAATCTTAAACACTTTACACTTTACTGCATTTTTTTTAGGATGCAGGTTATAAAAGCACAAACTTTTTTTTAAATTGCAGAGAAGGAACACTCCAAATTCATCTTTGATTTATATGGTTGCACAAATTAAGTATTGTTTTTTGTTTTCCGCAACATGAGTTGTTTTGGGATGTAGTCTTAAAAACACATTTATTTTCAAACTTTATGCCCAATAAACCCAGTTCCTCTGTCATAATCATACAAGTGTTCCTTTAATCATTGTGAAGAAAAGGGTCTTCTTTGATGGCCCTTGTACACAATGAGCCACAGAATGCCTAGTGAAGGGTGAAATAAATAAAAATGTATATATCGACTAAGGCAGTTTTTAACATGGGAGCAGTTGAGGGAATCGGAAGAGATGAGAATACGTCATTGGGCCCTAAGAGAAGACTTGCTGTGCAGGCATTCACATGATGAAGTACGGTAAAGAACAATTACTATACTGTACATGGAACACAGCGTTCAATTCTTTAAAAACTACTACCTTTTGCATAACGCATATATACGTAGTATTTATAGGCTATAATTCGTTTTGGTTTTTAAAATTTTAACCATTGATTTTGACTGGTACAACAGACGCCATTGATCACATGTACGCTCTGGTCAAAGGAAGAGCCACATGCGTGTGTTCAAGGGGAATAAAGAGGAATGGAGCCTGACAAAGATGGGTGCAGGGCCAGAATCATCTGCTATTGACAGAGAAATACCCCTTGTATCTTTGTGAAGAGGTTGAATCCCATTTTTCTATATAATCACTCGCATAATATCAAAGCCAGCTTTTAGCGCACTATTATAAGCACATTGTAGCCTGAGATTTAATTTAGCCCCCATTAGCATGGCTTTTCCATTAAATAGAAGAGCTGGACAGCTTTTCTCCATTTGTTTGCCTCTCCATTAGTCTAGCGGAAACCCCATATTTCCCCTGGTCTGAGCCCACACATCCTTCGTGCAAATTATGGGTGATGTATCAAGGCCTTGGCTACGGACGGTGTAGGTTGCTGCCCTCTCTATTAACCCTGCCTCCTATTTGTCTTGCCACCATTTTTATTTTATTTATTTTATAAAGGCCATATTGTATTTCCCAGCACAGGGAATCAATAGCATCATTTCAAGTCATGGATACTTCTAGAGGGATACTGCATTATTCATACCGGTGGAGGCCTGGATCCAGATGGCGGTTGATTGTTGATCTACTGCATTAGCTGGGCAGAGAGAGGTGTGGCCTGCCACTGACCTATAAGCCTGCCCCAGCTTAATATGGAAGCATAAAGCCAGCTGCCCACGGTGACCTCAGGAGCATTACGGACGGGACCGAGTTCTAATGCCAATGCTTGCCTTTTGTGTGCCTGCGAACGTAATTCCGATATTTAATATTTAAAGTGACTTCACCACATATAATTCCTTCTCCACTATTTCATTAATCCTTACTCAGAGACTAGGACTGGCGCTCTTTGCTCAGCCGCCATTGTTCGCGTCAGAGAAGCTCATTCGTTTAGTGCAGGGTTGAAAGAAGCATTATCTCATGCCTGGACAGACTGAAGGAAGCAGCTGAAATATTTAATGCTGCGCTTTCTCTTCCTTGTGCTTTCTACTGCCTCCCCATCTCACAATAGTGATTTCCCGCTCACCAGATTAGCGGCGGAAACTCCTTAACTACCTTAACACACGGGAAGCTTTTAGTGTTCTAAAACGAGCTGTTCGTTTATAATGTGAAACATTCCTTGGTCATAAATACTTCAGTTAAATGCACCTGCTGTGTGTCCTTCGCAAATGTTGGAAGACAAGTAGACAATGACACCTAAAATACTGTATTTAACGCACACACACACACAGACAGTAGAATACTATAAATATGAATATGGCATTGCGGCAAATATGGTTTGAAAGTGGTAGCAAATGCTAACACTATGTCAAACACTATCACCATGGGTATTCCTTTGTTTTAAGGGTGGGTCAGAGGGCTATAGCCATCCTGTTACAGGAAATTTAGACTTGCATGCCTTCCACTCCACTTCCATGTCTTCCACTTCTTCCACTCTGTGGCTTGTCATTCCGTGATCTCTTTCCTGCTATGATGGGAATTTCAAACCGACCTAAAGGCCCACCCCAAAGTCGTATGAACTGCAAAATTCTGCCGTGGAAACGCAGCACTACAGCTGGCGTAAATGAATGGTTGCAAATGTACTTTAGTTTGGGAGTATTAATGGAAAGTCTATGTACCTTAAAGGCTTTTCCACTCCTTAATTATCAACGTGGAACATTTTAAAATGCGGTTAAAATTCATAAGCCTGGGTTCATAAACAATGTAGAATCAGAGAAACGCTTTGACCTTTAGAAATTGCTTAAAGAATTATGTCGTGCCTATAACAGGAGGATGAAAAGAGCTTTAAAGGCAATGACCCAATTTTGAGCTTTTGGCTCTGGAAATGTTCAGCTTAAAAAATCCTCTTGATTTCTAATGCTGTGAGATGAAGGTGAGTGTGTGTGTGTGTGGGATGTTTATGATTGACTTTCACATTGGTAGGTGAACAGAAGAGTGACTACTACATTATGTATTGTATTACACAGCCAGTGGGAAGGGAAGCCCTCAACAGTAGTAGTCTCAGTCAGATGAAGGTGTGTGTGTGTGTGCGTGTGTGTGTGTGTGTGTGTGTGTGTGTGTGTGTGTGCGTGTGTGTGCGTGCGTGTGTGTGTGTGTGTGTGTGTGTGTGCGCGCGCGCACTGGAGAAGGTGTACAGTGCAGTACAGTAGAGAGGTGACTGACTTTGTCCCCTGTAGCATGTCATGATAAAGATGCTGGCTGAGCTGATGATGTCACCCGGCCCCCTGTGAGCAGGAGGTCATGGGAGATAATTAGACCTGGTAAATGTCAAGTGTCTGCTGAAGGTCATCCTCCGCACCAGGAGGCAGGGGAGCAGCCTCCCCCCTCGGCGCTCGTCGCCAGCCATCTCCGCCCCCTGCTTTTCTGGACACTGAACCAGTCTTCCTTCGCCACTGCAGCCTTCTTCATTTCACTCTGTATGCATGTCTTCTCCCACCAGTCCCCACCCAATCTTCCCCATTAGGTAAACCTTTCTTAAACCTTGACTCGTCTGAAGTTTCCTAACACAGTGTCTTGTCTGTGCGAGTCAACCTCGTGACAAGCAAGGCTCTGTTTTTCTTTTCCACCGCTCAATTTCAGCACTAATATTTGCATTGGCTTTGTCCAGAGCGAACGATATGCATTTTGTTGGGATCTAGACACACACACCCAAGGCAAATTCTGAACCCTGTTGCGCCTCTGGTTTTGCATTTGCAGTGCAGCTGCTGGTTTATGTTGATGCAAACATCAGTACGAAGCATTAGGCATTCTGCATATTAAAAGTTAATGGTTTTCTTTTCCCACTCACTCACTTATTTTCTCCATCACCCCATTTGCCTTTATTTTCCTCTTGTGAGTACCTTGTTTTAATTGCCAATCTCTCCATTTCATCCTGTCTTAAACTTTCCCTCTCTCTTGCACGCTTTGTCACCGGTCCGATCTGATTCGTTTACTTGACTTCTCTTTCTCTGCCACTTTTGCTCTGTCAGATCCTTTCCCCCTCCATGTTTCTCTTCAGCCCACTGGTCCAGCTCCAGTCTCTGGTCTCTGTTGTCCAGAAGAGCAGAGCTGCAGACAGGAAGAGTAAAGCCAGAGCCTCTGTCCAGCACTAATGGGAGACGTGGAAATGCCGATGAATCTTTTTCTCACTGGCAGACATTTCTCTGGTGTGACGATGTCAGAGGTAGCTGGGGTGTGCGAAATGTAAGGTGTGCATTTGGCAGCTTTGTCTTCTTCGTAATTATCCCAAGCTCTGGCAGTAAGCCTCTTTGCACTTGTGTGTGTGTGTGTGCGTGTGTGCGTGCGCGTGAAAGTGTGTGTGTGGTGTGTGTGTGTGTGTGTGTGAGGGAGGGAGGGAGGGATGGAGGGAGGGAGGGAGGGATGGAGCTGAAAGTGGGCTAAATAACACCAGATGGTACTTTTGTTTCACTAAGGGGTCAGTCACTTCTCACAGCTGTGTGCTGGGCCAAGACTTGGAATGAAAATGAGCTGCTGGCACCCTGCATGCTTCTTTAGATTGGAGGCCAGTCCGCCCACCTCTGCTCGCATAAAAAGATGGATAGAACCTGTTGATACTTTTTGTGAGGGGGGTACAACTTCTACAGCTATATCAGAGGGCAGGCTGTTTCCCTGCACATTAAGCCATTCCCAAGATGTTTTCCCTCTGTATTTTGCACCTCTCCCCTGCCATTTGTTGATCAGCACCCCTCTGCCAAGGCCCCTGGAGAGGACCTCTTGTTTTTAATTAAAAGCGCTGCGTCCTCTGTGTGCTCTGGGTATTATTCACGTGCGGTTGCTCCTCTAATCACCGCTCTCCCAAACGGGGTCATGCCCATTAGGCCCCAGTGCGTTCGGGGACCCACTTCTGCAGGCCGTCCTCCTGAAGGGAAAAAACGGGAGCAAAATAAAAAGGCGCTTCAGGCTGTTGTAAATATCGCTTCGTCTCGAGCTGAGCGCCATTTGTCTCACTGATGGATCGGTGTCCGAGAAGCTGAACTGAGCCTTGGTTCTCTTTCTTTCACTCACTCATGCTTTTTGGGTCAGGTTTTTTCCCCTCTGTGTTTGTTTTGTGGGTCTGTAAAGTTATTTGGTGAAGTGATTCATATTGCATTTACATAAAAGGAACATTGTTCAGTCTGGGGGAAAACCGCTCCAGTTGTTTAGGAAAAAAATTGATATAACCCTTTACCTAAACTCCTGGGGAATGGTATTCAAGGTCTTCAAAACTGCAATGGCCGTTTGATTCTCTTTACCCACCCTTTATTCTCTTCTCCCTCTCTTTCTGACTCAATTTTTTTTCTCTTCCTCTCCTTCTTCTCCTTATTCCAGGGTTTTATGTGTAGTATTTTCTTTTTTATTTATGTTACCTATCTGTAGATAGCCTCAGAAAACAGACAGCACTTGGAGCAGTGAAGGCAGGAAATGGAAGCCAGTGGCTGACCACGTATTGCTGTGTTGTAATTAGTTTCTGCTGTACCCTCCATTGGGTTGATTAAATTTTCATGCCGGAAGAAGTGGTTGAAGTCACTGTTCGCTAGCAGCAGAGCAGGCAATGTTTGTTTTTGCACTTCTCTTGGATGCATCATTCAGGTGATTTTTATTAGGTTATTTAAGAAACTATAAGTAGTTTGGCTATATAATCAAAGAGCAAAGCAGGTTGATCTTAGTAATCAGTAACGAATGAACAATTTTGTATATATTTCAATGTGAGATGTGTTGAAAATATGCAAATACTACCATTTATTTGTTGCTACCTATTTCTTAGTGAGAATTTAAGACCAGATTTGTACACTTGGATTGAATCGACTCTTAATGGCATGGAAAGGGAAGGCTCAAGGTAGAGATGACTCTTGGCTCACAGTTAAGGTTCACTGTGCTGCAGGGTTGGAAGGGCTCCATCTCCATTTGCGTAGGGAAATGTTTGTCTAGTTTGAGTAGTTTGCATGCGTTTCCACAGCTGGAGGTCATCTTGATGTCGCAGGATGTTGAATGGCCTGTATGTGGAGGCTGTTTAGGTGTGAAAAGCACGCCAACCCACCACGGCTGTTAGGCTTGATCCGTTTGGTTGAACCTGACAGCCTGTCTTTGTAAAAGCCACACACTCGTAACACAAGTTGGCCTGCAGAAATTAATTTATGGTAGCCCTGATCATTGTGTTCTACTTCCACCCCAGGTGCTTGCAGGTTTATCATCTTTTGCTTTTGGGGCAGGTCAGTGGGTTGGTCTGCATGGCTGCTATACGACCTCCTACCTTGATAGGGTAGAAATTGCCACGCAGCAAGACATGAAGTTACACCAAGCTGGGCAATCATGCAGAATGGATATATTTTCCTAGCAACAGAGGGGGGGGGGGGACATAGAAGCCACCATGTACCAGATTGAGAGCAATTTTTCTTTATTTGTATACTTACTTAAACCCTGTGAGTATCGCCCATTGCTGTGGAGGGCAAGTAATGTTTTCTCCTGTTCACTTCACACCACCCCCAGGCCTCAATAATGAAGAAGATTGAGTGTGTGTACATGGTCAGGACGTAGAAAGTAGAAAACCAGTCACTCTTTCATTGAAAAGCAGTGTCTCGACTTCGCCTCATTCGTCTTGCTGATTGCTCTGTTCTCCTTATCCGTGCCCAGGCGCACAGAGTATCGGATGATCTGGACGTCTATCTTTTATCTTTTACTTTGTTCACTCAGTTGTTTTTACTGCAAACAGACACCATGCCATTGCTATAGTTGAAGGACTAGAACAAGGTGTCAAAGGACGCTCAAGACAAGACTAAAGATTAGCAAGGCTCCATTTACTGTTTATGGCAGAGAGGATTGTGATTAGATGCTGGTATGAGCTGGATTTTTATCCCAATCTCGTTGGGATGTAAGTAACCATGACATCTGGAATTGGTTAGCCCATATCAAATGTTAAATATAATCCTTACAATTTGTCATAAATTATTGGTTCACTGTTATAAGCAATGTCCCGAATGTAAGTTTAATTCATAACCGAAGGAAAATATTACACATGCCATTTCTACACCTTATCACAAGACAATTTCCTTGTTACTCATTAACTAGGATAAATTAAAATCTTAAAACGGCCAATTAGGATGCAGTCCTGTCTCCTCATGGCGGTCCTATAATTGATGCTGACGGCCTGTGCTCATCTGCAATTCTGACATTTATCTAAAAAGAAAGAAAAGTCTACTTTGACTCGCTGTTACCTCATTTTCCCAGCAGGACATGCTAATGATGAATCCTTTGAAGAATTGCCTTGTAAATTCATTAAATGATTGATGCCATAATTCCCGTGGAGAATTATATTGCATGTTACTGTTAATGGAAAGTAACATCATTTATTTTACTTTCACAGCAGCAGCAGTAGCATGTTATCAGGCTTTCCTTCAAAACCTTGCATACAAGTAACCCAATATAGGTTAGCTGCAGCTATAGCTTTTTTTATATATATTGCTGTATATATAGACTATATACAGTATCAATTGGCTACAATATCAGTATTGAGTACGGTGCTCTCAAGCATAGTAGTGCACGCATCTCTACTTTCAAAGAAGATTCTTAGCCAAAATGAACTGTAAATGCAATACCAATCCAATATGTATGCCGTAAGAGGAAATTAGGATATTTCTTCACAGTCATTTGTATATGTGGGGATTTTATTTGGATTTTAGCTTGAATAAACAGCAATTCGGTATATAGGCTACCCTTTTTCATGTTTAAAGTTTTATGTTAATCACCATTATCTTAATGAGTTCATCGTTAACACCATCCTTAAGGATGAACAAATAATCATTGACATCCATGTTATCGCCGAGATTGGATGTACAGTGATGAGCATTGTCCGTTGTAGTTTAGCAAAATTCCCTAAAATGACTGCCTAAAAGTTCCCCTCTGCCCCCAACATGACTATCTGTCCTGGTGTTATGTTCTGGAGTTCCTGTAAAATCTGAGGTTCACAGCTCAGCGTATGATGTGGAGTGTGAAGAGTAGCTCCTGTGATTTCCCGCGGGGTTCGTCATATCTGCAGCTCTCTCCCCAGCTCTGAGTGGGATATTATTAGTTCATGTATTGTATTTATTATTCATCTGGTTACTGCTTCTTCGGAGTAATGGAAGATCGACATCACCCCCGGATCTCTCTAATAGTTGTGCTTCACTGCTGTATCCCATATGCTGTCTAGCATTGACTTTACATTAATGGTTTTCCCTTTTTGCTCTGCTTTCAGGATGAAACCGGTGCCTATATAATAGACAGAGACCCCACTTACTTTGGACCAGTGCTCAACTATCTGAGGCATGGAAAACTGGTCCTCAACAAAGACCTGGCAGAGGAAGGTAGGGTTTGTCTGAATGGCTGTCAGTAACCAACACCAAAGTGTGTAGTATTAGAATTCAGTTAGTCCAATTATATTCATATTTATGCAACAAAAATCAACAACAACCAAATATACTGTTACGCCTAAAATAACTATATTACAGGCAGAGACATTGAGGTAGTACAATCCTATAAATGCTCCTATAAATGCTCCATCCTAGGTTGGATGATAATCTTGCATTTAACTTGCATATTGTATGCCTGATAAAGAAGCTGAAATTAAAATTGGGCTTTTATTTTAGAAATAAGCCTTGTTTCAGGTTTGAAGCTAGAAAATCTCTGGTTTTGGCAACTTTTCTCCCAGTTATAGACTATGGAGACATTTTATATTAAAATGCATTAGGGTCATTACTGCACAAACTGGACTGTGTACCATGGTGCTTTAAGAGTTATTTTGAAATCAAGGGCTCAAACACACTATTGCACACTTTATTAGATTGTTGGTTGGTTGGCCCCAAAAACAATTCAAGCTTGACCAACATATTGGAATAGATTTTAAATCGAAGGTTAAGAAGATGGAGCTTAGATCTTTCACTGTCTGCTCATGTTTTTAACCCCTGATGTCAATCAAACTGCCTGCTCTTTTAAATGCCTTCCTTTGCAGGTTTGTTGAAAATGGACTGTACATGTTCAATGGTTTGTGCTTGTGGTAACTTTATGTATGCTGCTTTCTTGGCCGTTAAAATGAGACTTAACCTGGTTAAATAAAAGCTAAATAAAACAATGTACAAATATTTTTTTACATAATGTCACTTTCTCACTACGATGCACAAACCTGCCTTTTAGTTTGTGAGGTGAAGGGTAGTGTTCAAGGTGTAGGATGATTTACAAAGCAATTGGTAATTCATGTATACACCACTATTTATTTTCAAGGTGTGCTGGAAGAGGCTGAATTCTACAATATCACATCATTGATAAAGCTTATCAAAGACAAGATCAGGGAACGAGACTGCAAGACATCACAGGTGAGCTAAACCATGATCCGGACCCTGTCTGTCTGTATTTTCACACTGTTCTCTTCATGAACCCACATCCTCTTCAGTCATAGCTACCTGTGACTTCCTCCTGCCTGATGACTGAAACTGAACTGGATTGTGCTTGCTTAGCACTTAATTAGCTTGTGAGCTCCTGACTGGCCATTAGAATCCCATGGGTCTTCTCCAAAGAGCAGGGGGCACCCTTGTGTCCTGGTTTATTTCTTTGTGTGGTTCTTTCAATCTGGCCATCTAATTATGCCCCAAGTTAATTGGCGTAATAACTCTCTACCTCAGCTCATGTGTGTAAAGATGTGTTTGAGATTCTGAGACGAGATGAAGCAGCTCTGTAAATGCAATCAATTGTCAAGACAAGTAAAGAGGCTTATCCTTTAAATGGCTCCATAGATTAAACTGCTGCATTATCTGCGAAGCAGCCATTAAAAGAATAAAAACTATGACTGCAGAGAAATCTGAGACAGACTTCAGTAGACTTTTTGTCTTTCTGTCTGAGACAGACTTTTTTAAGGTGTAGGGGAAGGTCCACATAGAACAACCAGTGCTGAAATAAAGGAGCCTGAGAGAGGTCATGCGCAGTTCAGAGCACACACGCAGATCTGCAGTTATCTTGTAATTATAGATTTCTTATCATGGTTGGATTCCTCAGGAAGTGTTCTGTAGAATTCTCCCCCTCCTGTACATGTTCTGGGCTCTGCTGTAATCTGATACGGGTGAGACCAAGAGAGGAGTGGAGCCTTACGACACTTATCCGACACTGAAATGTATGCCTCACCTCCCAAAGGCAGATCAGCTTTGTTCGACCCTTCTATCACAACTAAAGCTCGTACGTTTTTATTGTTTTTAAATATAGCCTTTAAATGGCATGTCGGGCTGTTGTCTGTAAAATTATCAGTACTATAGTTATCTTGGTTATATTCATTTGAGCTTGATGTTTTCTGGGAAAAGTTTTAAAAAATACAGGTGTTTACCTTCTAAGTATCTGGCCCTTACGAAACCAATGCATAAATGTTTGGAGCATCCATCCAAACATGTTCTCTGGGTCAAATTTTCTTGTAGAACCACCCTATGTGCCATCCTAATAGGGGTTTTACCCTATATTTAAACAACTGTTTAGTTTTAAGGGAGAGACGCAATCTACATTGCAAGTAAGCAGTCTGGCAGAACACTCGTGAATGACATGCTAGATTGACCCGAAAGTGTTACTATCGCACAGACTACTCTAGTTGTGTAACTGTTACGAGTGCAATAGCTTGCCGCGCAGCCAGAGCGTCAGCCTGCCGCTGGGAGCCCAGGGACGGACAGTGACCGGGGTGTTGCTGACAGAAAGCAGGGCAGGGTGGAGAGATTGCAGGCGGAGAGAGAAGCACATGACAGAGCGGGAACAGGCCAGGAAACGTGACGTCCCCAGTTGCGGGGGAAGAGATTGAGGGTGGGGGCAGCGCCAAAGTAAACAAAGTAGCAACGCCAGGAACAAATCATCGTGATGAGTCGCGTTAACTAACCGAGGTGAAGTACATCTGGCATCCCCCCCTGGATTAGGGTTGTTTTTAAGGGTAATCCCGTGGTGACTTCAGCCATCGGATCAGTGGATACGCTGTTGGGATTTCCAGGCCTTGTTAAATGTCTTGGCCCGAGGCCAGGGTTGTTTTATTCCCAGCGGACCCAGACAGATGGGGTCAGTTCCTGTGAGTGTGATCCATTCCCTCCGACTGGCTGCAGAAGCACAAGTGATGATCACAAGGACTCGTGCGCTCTGTGTGTGCGCATGCGTGTTCTTGTGCGTGAGCGTACGCGCGTGTGTGTCACAGAACTCTTTCCACTGCTCCCTCGTCCCTCGTCGGGCACTTACAGGCGCTCTACTGGAGAGCCATCTCATACGGTGACATTGGTACCCGAGTGGTAGAGGTGGAGGCAGGCCCATACAGGGTCCGGCAGAAGAACGTCAGCAAAACCCCAGGATTTTAAGAGGTTTTACTGCAGGCCAGTAATGGAGGGCCCTCAACATGGGTAGTGCGTTCCACAGTGACATGCCTGTCCTCCTCCCACCAGGTGCCCGTCAAGCACGTCTACAGAGTCCTGCAGTGCCAGGAAGAGGAGCTCACGCAGATGGTCTCCACCATGTCCGACGGCTGGAAATTTGAGCAGGTAACTTGGCCGCTGTGAAAAACACCAGGAGCTTGGGGTGGGGGCTGGGGGCTGGGGGCATTCATCAGCAATGAAAAATATCATTCAGATGTCACGCTGATAATATTCTTTGTCATGTCATGTGTCTTCACTGCTTCACTTGTACCGTGAGTCCATTGTATAACAGGGTTTTCACTGTAAAAACATGACCAAGAACATGCATATCCCAAGATCCATACATTCTTCAATCAACCACGTGGTTTGTAAATGTAAGGTACAGGGATTACCAGTGGTTTTATGGTGAACAGTGTATGAATGATAAAGGGCGCGTACCACTTTAATTTGCTTGAAAACCCATCTAGCACATGGCACAAATCCAGAATTTCATTGAACTTCCCTCACTAATCCTGTGCTGTACTCTTTAGTATCATCATTTGGCATTGTGTTATAGCCACACCCACTTAATATTGAATTCCCTTCTGCTTAACTTCCCCCAGGCCTTCACCTAAAGGGGTTTTTCAACCTTTTAACAGCACTCGAACAGTGCGTTAGAATACAGCATTTTTAAAAGGGGCATTTACTTGTGCTGTGTAGTCCTAAGATAGTTTCAGCTCTTTCTCCCCTGAGGTATTTCTTAGAATTCCCCTCTATCTCAAAGAACTCATCACAAAGAACCATGGAGCACTGTGACCTCATCTGCAGGAGGTGCTTGGCCTTTATTGTCGAGGGCTTTTTCTCTCCAGCACAAGGGACGTGCTTCTTCCATCCAGAGTGAATTCCCAGTGCCAGAGGCTGCAGAAATCACATTAGCTCTGACAAGGCCTCCACAAACTCTTTCTAGACAAGTGTTGTCTCACATAAATCAGGCCTTGACTCTCAAATATAGACATCCACGTAGATGTACTTTGTAGCCGCAGAATTTTTATTTTTACATTTAAGGGTGTACCCTGGAATTAAATAATGGCGTATGAACTGTAATGTGTGTTTGTGTGGCATTTTACAAACATTTGAATTGGCTGTGCCTCAAGCCATGCTGCAACCAGTATGTACTGTATGATGTTATGGTTTTTATGTACTCTTCGTATTGTTGACAGAAATGACGTTTAATGATGTTGTTTGCGTTCTATGTATTGTAGACTGAAATTATATGTTTAGAGTATTAATTTGGTGGTTCGTTTTTGTTCCCAACTCACTTTAAATTGAATGTGAGAGTTAAAGCTCCAAAACATCTCACTCCCCTTCAGAATTAGCTTAAATTGAATCAGACCACCCCCACAGGCAACCACCATGGTACCATGAGCTGTGTATTTATCATTACCTTATGTAGGCTATATTTAGAAAGGGCAAACTGACTGAATGGCTTTGTGAACAGTGAGCTACACATAGATCCTTAACCTACCCCATCTGAGAGCATCCCAAAACCATTACACGGTAATAATATGTACTATTTGGCAGCAGCATTTATTTGGCAAAATTCATAACGACCCATTAGGTATATGATCATATAGCACATAGCAGTGCCTGAAAGCCTACATTTATAACGATGAACTCCAAACAACAAGTGAGGTAATCATGAATAATGTTCATTAAAATATTTGGCACCATTTATATACACTCTGAATGTCCAGTAGTTTATTTGAATGATATCCATTTGATTGACCTAATAGTCTTTGCATGATTTGATATACTGTGTCTGTAGTTATTGTTGCTGAGCAGGGCCATTGTCTCAAAGTTATCAAACCAATTTATAAATCATGGTTAGTTTCAGCTTTAATAAATATTACAAACTGCATACATAACTTTTTAAATATGTGAAAATCAGTAACATGCTTGTCATAACATTACTACCATTCCACATCCCAAAGGGAACCTCACAATATTATTTAAGTGAACCAGTAATCAAGTCTAAGACTATGTGGACTCTGACAGAGCTCTATTCTCCATTTTGTTCCTCACATAATTCAATTGAAAGTGAATAAAGAACTTAGCCATCTGTATGTGAAAAGGCCTTTATCTTCCTTAATTCATCTTGACAATTGGATTGTACAGTACTGGCCTAGGTAATTTACTAAAACTACAAAGTTGTAGTTGCCATTTTCCAGAAATGTTTTATTTTTTTAGCTAAACATGCAGTTCAGCGCTTGAGTGGGAAGTAATATGTACTTACGCGCAAAGCACTGACAGCCTAACATAGGTGGCAATGCCACACTCTTCGTAAACCTACAAAAGGGTTTCACGTCACCAGTAAGACATCACATAAACTTAAATTTCAGTGTGGATTTGATGAAAAAGCACTGCTTGAGTTATGCATGGCCAACATGCATTGATGCTCACACCTTTTCTGTTTGTAGTATTTTAAATCTTGCTTGTAAACCACTTGTCTCCTCATGGCTCGGGCATAAATGGAAGTCACCTCTGTTTGTTTTGGTTGTTGTCTTGGGTCCTTGCTTGGTGTAGAATATGCATGGCTGTGTGTCAGCACTTTGGTTTCCCCCACTGTTTTGTTCACCCCATGACTTCACCTCCATCTCCGCCGTCGAAAACACATGGTACAGTTCCGCGCAGGCCTGTTTACACCTTTCCGTGTGAATGGGTCGACTTGTATTCATTCCTCCCCCAGCGGATATTAAAATACATTCATCAGGAGTGTTAACTATCTGTGAGACTCTTGTACTGTCCCTACTTCATTGTGCAGCACACCCATCTCCCTCCACAGTGCAACACTCGTTGTTTCAGTCCATACCTTCATTTCACACCGTTTGCTGCAGTCTCATTTTCCCATCGTCAAGCCTTTGCTGGAAGAGGCTGTATATTGCTTAAATGCTTTGGTCTGGCTTACCATTGCACTTAGCTGCTGTCCTCCTGTGCTGTGTATGAGCATGTTTTGTATCACGTGTGCAGATCAAAACCTGCAAATCGCTGTACAGACACACCTGAATGCAATTTTTTACAGGCATCATATACTAAAGTGGGCTGGTTTGTCATTGAGGAAAATAACTACTGTGCCTGTTAGTGTACCTGCAGAATGATTCCCCTTTGTGCTCTGATTGGTTGTTGCAGCTTGTCAGTATAGGTTACGGGCGGGACCACCAGTCAGAGTTTCTGCTGATTGTGTCCAGGGAGGTGAAGGGAGAGGAGACCGGTTTCCCCAACCGCAGCGGCGAGGTGTGTCCCAGCATTCTCTCCCAGTCCCCTCTCTGGCGTGTCATTGCATGGCCTCCTCCCTGCACTGCCCTTCACACCCCCCCCGCTTCCGCCATCACTCCATTAGGCCTGCTCCGTCTAGCTCCTGACACACGGGGGGTGTCCATTTTGATTTGATTTTCTCATTTTTGTTACGCTTTTTTCTTCTCCATCCATCAGAGGGTTGTCACATACATAAACTAGTATCTGTATCCTTGTGTTTATTTTTTTTCTTCACTCCCTCAGATATCAGTAGCATTGCATTTAATGCTATTTTTGTTGTCGTTGTTGTCATCGTTGTTGTCGTCTTTCTCCTCGGACACAACTTTTTCAGTTGATGTCATCTCAAGCCCTGTGTTAAACTGCAGTTTCAAATTGAATCGGCACATTTTCCCTACAAACGTAGTCTGTTAGCCTGTGACCAGGACGAGAGGGGAGAGTAATGGTTTCCATTAAAAAATGCAGTTCTAGCTCTGGCTTTTTAGGCTTTCTATGTGGAAGCCCAATAACATACACAATGTAACCTTAAGGCAGCCCCGTAGACAAGGTGGAGTAACAACATAATAATGTGTGGTTGTTTTACTATGTAGACTAGCTACATCTAAATGAGAATTTAGCAAGGTACAGGAACATCCAGCTTTCAACTTTGTGGAAAAGAGGTTCTGTTACGCGCCACAATCTTGGCACTTGATAATCAGCTGAGCTTTGTCATCAATGGCAGCTGGAGGAGGTGGTCTTAAAAAGGCTCTTTTGGTTTTCCTTGAAATACTATATTTTTGTGTTTTCAGTTATTTTGTCATTGCTTAGTTTTCTCAAAACATGGTTAAGTAACTCAATACCAAGACAATGAGACTGGTTCTCATACTGCAGTATAAACAGTGATAGTATCTCAAGACTGAGCTGACTCCTAGAGTAACTCAAACCATGCAGCCTCATGACAATATGGGTATTACCAGTCTCAGCAGGTGTGTTTATCGTTAAAATGTCCCTGCTCCTTCTGACACTGGCATTTGTGCGTTTCTGTGCTCCTTTTAGTGCTGCTGGAGCACTAAAGCAGTGCAGGAGTAGTCTGGCTCATTTATATGTCTTGAATCCCATTACAGAATATACACAAACTGTGTACTGTTGCTTTTTAAATGGATTGGAATGCAGATGGGCACAATATTGGCGTTCACCTTGAGGAAAGTAGCCTGACGAGGGATGATGTATATTTCAGTCCCGGCCTTATCAGTGGAGACGGTACAACGTTAACCACAGTAGGGCTACATGATTCATATTAAAAAAAAGGTTTTTTTAATTTCTTTTTTTTATCGACACGCGTCCGTTGGAGAGATGCGTTTGACAGTGTTTATGGACAGCAATTGCTGACTGGACACCAACGGATTTTACATTTGATCGCTGTCATTGTCAACTTAGTTGATTGTGAAATAGTCAGTTATTAGTTCCCTTAAATTTGAGACTCAATTCATTTAAACAACTGGCCATAGCATCGCTATCGGAAAAGGCAGCAATCTCTGTAACGTCTTTGACGTAGCCTATTGTAACATTACTAACACAGCGGGAGGGCGTGTGCGCAGCGCGAGTGGTTTTGGATGACAACTGACAGGGTTTACAGTACATCTGTTACAGGCTCATCTGTCCAGACTACACTGGTTTCAAACCAATTGTCAAAAACATGCAAAAAAAAAAAAAAAATCACTTACAAATTCAGAACTGCCTGCATCGTTTCCCGTGTCTGATCATACATTGTTAACAAATTAAAGCCAGCTGATAAACACTGAATGCTTATCGGTGGTGGTAGGAGATATGCTTCTGTGATTGTGAAATTAACTAGATTGCTAACATTATTGTTATTTGACCAGTTGTAAATCCAGTCTTGGGTGTGGAGCTAGCTTATCAATGGTAGTAATAAGGAACCAATTTCACTGTAGCGATAACTGGCTAGTGATCATGTCCGTTGACTTATTATGATACTAGTATATTCATTCCTATGATCTATCTTAGAAGTAAGCCAACTGAACATGTAACCATGTCACAAGGAAATGTTGAGTTTTGACCCAAATGTGGGTCTCATCGCAAATCAAATCGCAGCCGCAATACTGAGCAAAAAATAATCACAATGTGATTTTTTTTGGTCCATATCATGCAGCCCTAAACTACAGCAGGAGATCAAATGCACCACAAGTCCACCGACATGATCCAAAACTCATGCGTGGCTGCGCAGCACAAATTGGGCCTGTCTCAATGGAGGGTTCCAGTCAAGCCCGAGTATGCGCAGCCAAGCGATGACGCAAGGAGTGTTTTCCACCGCGACCCAGCCAAAACCTCAGCTGTGACACTAGAGACAAAAGGTGGCATTGTGCGCCCCCGGTATCTGTACATGAGCGTTGCCAGGGGTCCAGGGCACTTTCTGCAGAGAAGTGGCGTTTTTCTTCTGAGCGTAGTGTTTACTCAACGGAGCCGTCCTGGCATTTCACACGGCTCCCTCAGCAAAGTGCCGGAGCCCAGACAGGGACGTCTGCAGGCTCTACAGAACCTGGAGGCAGTAAAGCCGTGAGTTCCCCTGGCCTGGGTGGCCATGGAAGGAATGTGCTAAATTAGCATTGTGAGCCAAAAATGGAGAGAGAAAATTCCTTCCCTTTTCATAGCTGAGTAGACCACTCCAGCCTGGCAGTCAGTCGAGGTGAACGGGCAGAGATGCCTGAACTGCCTTTTGCAATGTTTGAGCTTTAGAGTGTTGGGATTTATTTTTGGAATTACTAATGACGTGCAAATTACATTTTGGGAGAAGACCATAGCAATATCTCGTGGATGAACCGATCTAATGTGCTGCTAGATGGTGTTTGGCGTTAATGTCATGCCATGTTTACACATGCTTTCACATTTCGTGCTGGTTTTGGATTTTCAATAGACAGATTTTTAAAAAGTTACGTTTTTTTCGAAGTTGTTTGATAGCAGATTTTCCTGAAAAGGTCCAAGATCAATCTGAAAAACAGAATGTTGATATTGCAAAGAAAGAAAAAATCAAACCCCCAAATTGTTTGAGAGAATCTAGCAATGAGGTTAAGAAGAAACTATGACACGCCTTTTGTGTCCCAGATACTAGATGAAACTTTTCAGGGGTTTGCTTGGTGTCTGACTAAAGCTGCACGTTTTTAAGGTTCTTCTGCTAATAGACTGAGAATGGGAGAGCATGCTGCCGTGTCAGAAATAGTAGGTCAGTCTAATTACTTGTGCATCACGTGCCTTCAGACCCAGTGTGAAATCACTACACTCCTGAGTGGGACTTTAACTAATCCTCTTACTGGGTCAGATGGGTATGACCTGCTCTACGCTGCTTAAACACTTCCCAATGGGAACCTTAGTGTAGAACAGGGGGAAGAACCATGCACATGGAAATAATTAATATGAAAAGCCTCCCTTTATTGAGATGTGATGTCCATTTCTGGGAAAGTAGAACCACTGCTTCACCCTGTGAAATCCACCGGACAGATTCACTTTCTTCCTAACATTACCTTATCTTGGATAGGAATTTGGTGTATGTACAAGTATGGAAGCACTGCGCCACAAACTTCCACGCTGTGTTCACTTTAAGTGCGTCTTTCCTTCTGTCACAACCCCCCAGGCCATGAGGTGTTTAGCTGTGTCTCTGCCCTCAACAAGATCCCTCTAAATCCTATTACCTCTCGGCAGTGTTGTTCACCTTGATTATTGTGCTGGAGTGCTTTGGCTGGGCCTAGTGATGCAGTGCCTTCGTAAGCCTCTTTGCCGCTTCCCAGTGAGCGCACCTTTGGCTGGGGCCCCTGGCCAGTGGAGGAGTGAACGTGCTGATGCTCTCACATTGCCGAAACGTTAATCCTCCTCACACGGGACAAGACCCCCCAGCCTGCTGCCTAGGGTGACGTAACTGGGTGAGCTTTGTGCTGTGGGATGCTACCTGACCTTACCTCCTCTTGCGTTGCTTACGTCAATGTCCAACACTCTTGGCTTTCTTAAGGACCTGGTTATTTGTCATATGTTTTAGCATTGTATCCTTTAGGACAGGCAAATTAACTAACTTGCTTCCCCAACCTTCAGATATTCTTTGTTTGTGTGCAAATGGCATTCTAGTCCAGGAAGTTGATTGGAGGTAAGTTGATTTGTAGACTTGTGCATAATTTATTGTAAAGCACAGATAGCCTGCTCATTATAGGAGTGCCACCTAATAAATAATGAATGGACAGATCTTTAGCCTACTAGATAATTAATGGGGTGGGGCAAAAACCGCCTTGCAGCAGGAATAAAGCTTTTTAAGCTTTTAACAGCAGTGATAAGAAAAGTACTATAGGCAGAAATGAATTTATCACTGCTTAGAACTGACATTTCCATAACTCTAGCCATAAGATTGGCTCTGTATAGAATAAGTAAATTAGTATAAAAATGGGTGCTGGCCTGTGCTGATCGAAGTCTCAAGGTGAAAGGTACTTCCAAACAGATCTGGCCAAATATTGAATGTGCATTGTTGAAGCAGTTTGTAGGGGACTTGTAAATGCCAGGAAAGTCTGCACTGAATTAGAGCTTCCATTAGAGGATTCTCCCAGCAACCTGGCTCCTACTGCAATCTCTGCTGAAGCCAGGCATGCCTGAACATGCTCACCACACACTGAACTCACCCCAGTATGTCTGCTCAGACAGGTTCCTTTATACAACTCAAACCAGTCTTCTTACAGAATAAGTGCTGAGTGCTGGTCACCGAGTCTCACAATATGGAACCGCCCTGCCTGGTTAATGATTTCAAAAACAACCATATCACCAAGTTGTGGTTTGACACCTCTAAAGGGTTTTCCTTGAAAACCTTTCATATATAAAGTGTGAGTCATTCATGTTGTCCGTACTTTGGTGCTTGTATTGTGCTTTTCATCTCAAAGGAAGTTGTCCCTTTTTCCAGTCGCTTCATTCACTTTGGATTCTGTGTCCTATATTCGGTGTGGTCTGGGGAAAATGAAAGTGGCTAACATTTTCCCCTTGTGTTTCTGCTTCTCCCCTCTATCCAGCTGGTCAGCATTGGCTCCTCTTACAACTACGGAAATGAAGACCAGGCCGAGTTCTTGTGCGTTGTCTCCAAGGAGCTGCACAACCAATCGTATGGCACGAGCAGCGAGCCGAGTGAGAAGGCCAAGGTGAGCTTTGCACTGCAGCTTCTGCTTGTGATTGGTGTTGTCCCAGCGACATAATCGCGTCTCAAGGAGACCACATCCAAAATCATTCGCATGTAGGTCTCCAGTAAGTTTGGGACAGGTTATCTTGAACATTTACTCACGGTGCATGTACAAGAAACATTTTTGTTCCCTCTACCTTCTTTCATCCCATGAATAAGAAGCTCTACTGCCAAAAAAGGCTAATCTTAATCGTCTTCAATAAACGTCCCCTTTCACTGCCCCAGTCCGTCCAATCGAGACGGCCTGGATTTGTCAAATGAGATTCTTCTTTTGATTAAGCGAGGGAATTGTTGCTTAGCCCAGCCCCCTGTGTTCAGGGGGTGGAATGCAGGGCCATGAATGACAAAAGTGAGCAGGTCGATGGAACATGGGAAAGGGAAGTCCTGTGCATCAACGTTCCCCCAGTGGGTAATGGGACAGGTGTGGATGGAAGGTTGCTTATGTTTAGTTGCACACTGGACACTAGAGGTATGGAAGAATGTGCTATTGTTCTGGATAAAAGTATCTGAGATGATTTGCCACTAATGATAATCGTCATCATCATTGTAATAAACTTTCAACGAGGAACTGAATTTCCCAGCTGAATTTCTCCACATGCCTGAAGAATACCCATTTTTGCAGACACATGCAGGAACCCATGCTGTTTGTTTATGTTATTTATGTATGTTTTTACCTTTTTTTGCTTCATAGGCTACTCTTGGTTATTGTTCAGGTTTGTGGGTGTTATTTTTATATCTGTACACTACTTGAAAGGGTGTTTCCAGTAATTGTACATTTCCTTGTGAATTAACCGTGGTCTGTTGTCTAGTCTCCAGCCAGTTACTGTGCATATTTTAGATTTAGGATTTTATGTGATGTCACACTGTAGTTTGAACTCTCAAGATGCGTTTTAATGTAAGCCATGAAAACCTGGAGATCACTGACAGGGGGATTAATGTGACTATTAATGTTAATAAACTATTAATGAACGTTAATGGGAATAATGTGACTTCATTAGCGATCGTCATTAAATCTGGAGCTGGTGGAGGGTTGGTGCAGTGGGCAGTAGCCTGTTCGAAGGTATTCGTTCTCCATCTGCAGGTTTTCTCTTCATACTGTGTTGGGGGTGTGTGTTCAGTAGGCAGAACATTTCTACAGGACACTGAAAATAAATGGTGTGTTTAATTTTTCATGGGTACTGGTGGAGGAACAAAAAGTCATCTATACTTTATATACAGTAGTGTAATTCAGATTCTTACAGTACCTTTTCAACATTCTGCCTTTTACTGAAAAAGGCAGATCAATGTGTAAATGCAAAGAAATTAGTGGTAAGCCACAAATGAACTCTTAAGCTGCTCCTCCGTGTATTTCTTTCGGGTTCCAGATTAACAAAATGTCACAAGCCTTCAGCAAGCCGTTAAGCATGGTTCATTCTGCCTAGTGAACACACACCCCGTTTTATTTTCTCCCTTTTTCTCTATCCCTGACATTCGAATCTCATTCTTTTAGTTTTTAAACTGTCTTATTTCTTCTCTTCCTCTTTCTCTGTGCTCTCTGCATGCTGCATGCTGTTCAGAGCGAGGACGAAGAGACGGATTTCGAAATGAATGACTCTGATTAGGTTTGAACTGTTAAAAAGTAATCGGTGAGCACTTATCCGTCCTCCCTAGTCCCTCCCAGCCATCCCCTTAGTCAGCACACGCTTACTAGCATGGTTGTCATCCTGCAGGGGTGAATGGTCCTGGTTCTGTTGGGCCTCTGTTGCGCAGGCTTTCCAGCTCTGTGTAAGGCCCGGCCTTTCTTGGAACCAGGAGTAGTAGTTTTAAGCGATTCTGATCAAGACTTTGATTCATGTTATCGTGTGATTAAGGTCCGAGCTCCTGGATAGCAGCCCTGTGGGATCAGGACAAGACACCCGTGAACTAGTTAATTAATTTGTCAGTCAATCAATGAATCATAGAAAATGTCTCTCCATACAGTCTATTGTGACAGCGATAGTGTGGTCGGTCTTGCTGAGGTCACCATCCCAATTCAAGTGATCCAGTGTAGGGTAACCACATGGGAACGTCCATCTTTTCAGTCACTCTTTTACCTGAATCAGTAATGATATACACATGGCTACGCCATAAAATGAGTTATGAATATAGACATTGCTTACCTGGAAATGATCTCCTCGTTGTTTTAATTGTTGTAAAGCTGTCTGAAAATGGCTTTGGATCCAGCAGTCTGAAAATGGCTTGTTTGGATTTATAAAGTGTCTCTTATATTTGAGTTCATGCACAAGATACTCTAGAATTCCTTTGCTTACTGGAAATCCGTTTTGGTGTATTTGGAATCGGTGGTGCAGTTGTTTCAAAAGATTTATAAAGTGTCGTGGGTTTCTTATATTTGAGTTAGGCTAATTGCACAAGAATGTGTGCCCTCGATGGATTACCTGTCCAGGGTGTATTCCTGCCTTCCTTTGCTGGGATAGGCTGACCCTGACCAGGAATAAGCGGCTTAGATAATGGATGGATGGATGTATTTGGAATATTGATTGTTCTTGGTTCTCTCATGTGACATCTGCCACATCCCGTGACTCAAGTGATTTCTCATTGGGTAACTGCTTTGCTTTTTCAGTTTCTCATTGCTGTATAAATGAAGCCCTGGTCATTCACTCTCCTGTGTGTGTGCAAGCTTGTGTGTGAATATTGCATCTTTCAAACGTAGAGGTACTTGTTCTGCATGTTCAGCATCATGCTGGGCTGAGGCCTTCAGCATTTCTGATTCTGTGCTGCATTCCTATGAACAAGAACAAGGTCCAAAGAAGTAAGCAAGTAAGCAGAATCAATGGCGGCAGAAATTGAGGTCTCAGCACAGCAGTCGAGGTCCCATGAGGGCGAGTCGGGGTGATGGTCTTCACGCAACGCAAGCCAACACTCTGGGCTCCACTTTGACCTTTTCACCACAGACTGATCCTGCACGCCTTTGATCAGAAGTTTCAGGCAGACTCAAAAGTAGGAGAAGGAGAAAGGAAGGAAAAGTGTTGTTTAGAAAGCTCACTGCCATGTATTGATCCTGAGCTCCCCCAGCAAATATACCCTTTCTGTTTGGTTTAATGCCCAGATAATCATGAAGCAGGATTTCAATATTTAATGACCTCCTGTCAGCAGCTTCTCCCATCCTGCGCCATCAGAATCTCCCCTCCCTCCGAACGCCTGAATCCCTCAACCTCTTCTGTCGCTCTGATTGGTTTAGTGATGAATACATTTTCTTTATCAGCTCTGCAGACCAAGATAAATATCCTCCACCAAATCACCTCTTAATTAAACTGCTGGGATTACTCTTGATTGTATTTTTTAAAACTTTGATGCATTGAAGTATTGGGTCTTTGTGTGCGGCACAACGCATGTGAATTTTGTGTCAGTTTAAATATTTTTTTCCTATTTTCACTGGGGGGTTTTTTTGTTGGTTTTTGGGTTGTTTTTTTTTTTTTTCTTTCCCCTCTCTCCCCTCCTCCTTCATGGCGGGTGTCAATATTTAACTCCTAAACTGCTGGGAGAAGAATGTGTGGTGTACGGTGACGAGTTCAGTCGCTGTTATGCTGTTATCTTGCCTTGAGATTACAATTTGAAATATGAAACGCATACCATGTGTATAATGATAAGATAACACGTATCATACTTCCTTTGAAATGCTAGCAGGAGTGGCGGAGCATTGTGTATGAGCATAGGTCAGAAGCTCCCAACAATGTGAGGTGAGGTGCCTTGACAGTTGAACAGATTGCTGGGCTAGGGTGAGGATTGGGCCTCTTGTCATGCCTCCTTCAAATTCTGGAGATTAACCCTTAACAAAGAGACTACAAGGAAGGCTGCATAAAAACTCTCTTGGTTTTCAAAGGGTGGCATTAGCCAGCAGGTCCTTGGAATGTGCATAACAATGATGTACATTGCTGTAGAACCCTTCCCCCACTGACCATATGTGAGATAAGTAATATTTGTTTTTTATCCTCCTTTGTACCTGTAGTGTAAACATGAGACTGAATCTTTATTCGCATTATTTTGCAGATTCTTCAAGAACGCGGATCCAGAATGTGAAGAGACAGTATTAAACCCTAAGAATTTTGTTCTGCTATGAGCTCCGGGTCTAGAAACAAACATATCACAAACGAAGAGGAGTGTTTTTGCAAGAGAGAAGAGAAGTTACTTTGGGGCCTATGTCCTTTTCCCCCCCTTTTTTATTGTGTATAACAAGTCCACTTAGTGACTTTTTGTGCCTGTACAGTAAAACTGGACTGATATACGTTTTTTTTAAGTTTTTTTTTTTTAAGCAAATGGAAAAAGGATTTATTTTCCTTTTCAATTCAAATGCAGGAAATATGCATGTCATTTGTAGTAAGCTGAGCAAAGACGGTCTTACAGTCATTCTTGGCCAATGATTTACTCAGGGTCTCCCATTGTTCAGTTTTTCAGGTGCATTAACCCTCCTACTAAGGTCTTGTAAGGGATTTTTAAAGGTATGTGTGTTTTCATTTGGAAGGCCTACACCTCCAAAGCCCAAATGTTTTCGGCAGGGGGAAGTCTTAGAGGTTTAAATAGTGGAGTGAGATTCACTTAAGTTAGACTCAATAAAAAAGAAAAAGGGACTCATGTAGCCATTTACAGCTTGAGAGTTGAAGTGTATTGGGTTTTTGGGATGGTGCTTTGGGTTTTAAAATATCCAGATAAATGTAAAAAAAAAACAACAGGTTTAATTTGGAAATGTGAATTCTCACATTTTATCCTTGACGTTGAGAGAAGAAGGAATGCCTTCTTCTTTTTCTCTGTTTTCTTTAGTTTTGGGAAGATGATTTTTTTTGTACAGTGGTGGGGTTTGGGAAATGGTGAGGGGTGACGCTTTGAGATTTCTTCCTATCCTCTGTGTTTATGATACAACTTAAGGAAGCAAAGAACAAAAATGGGGTTGATTTGAACATGACAACTGCACATTTTGTATACTGTGGAGTAAATGCAACTTAAGGTTTTAAGTTGTACTGGAGCTATTGAAACAGGAGTGTCTTAGACACTGATATATAGACCTTCTACACATTTTAGTCATGGTTTGTTTGTACATAAGTCTCTGTATATTTGAGATTTACAAATCACGGCAGACTGCATATGCCTAGGATGTTGAATTTTTATGTTTTATTAACAGTTTCAATGGAAAGGTTATGCTTTCCAGTGACACGATTTTAACTTGGCACAGACATCGACTGTTAGGCTGGTTCTGCTGTAAAATTGTGTTTTTCTTTTTGATTGGAAGTTGAATCCCTTTGTCTTGCATGATTGCACACGCTCTGAATGAGGGTGTGTTTGTCTGTGTAGATATTTTATACACACCCTTCAAAACACTGCAGTGTAAAGGAAAGCTTCTTGACATTTCTCCTATATCCAGACAAAACTTGCACACTATAAAGCTTGGTTCAAGATTACAGCACAGTTTGCAAACATGCAGGCTGAAGCACTGAGCTCAGATATTTTAGTAATGCATTTTCATTTGTTGCTTAGGCCTAGTCTGTGGTGTGTGCAGAAAATCATTTAAAAAAGTTTTAAGAAATTATACCTTTCACCTTTTGTTTAATTACATTAAAACATATTAAATCAGACTTTTTCCACCTTTATTTACACATTTTCAACTTCCAAGTGAACAAAAAAATAGAATTCTCGAATTCTTGGAAAACCTGCTGCCCTCTGCAAGAAAGTTGAAATTGGGAAGGAGGTTCACCTTTCAGCATGACAACAACCCAAAGCACACCTCTAAAGCAACAGTGAACTGGCTAAAAAACAAAAAGGCGTGAATGTCCTTGAGTGGCCTAGTAAGAGCCCTGACCTAAATCCTATTGAAAACCTGTGGAATGGCATGAAGAGCACAGTCCGTCAATGGACCCCACGCAATCTGACTGAGCTTGAACTGTTCTGCGAGGAAGAATGGGAAAACATTGCCCAATTTAGGAGTGCAAAGCTGGTAGAGACATATCCAAACCCAGACTCATGGCTGTAGTTAATGCAAAGGGTTCTTCTACCCTAAGTATTAACTCAGTGGGGTGTATACTTATCAATACAAGTTATTCTTAGTTTTTTTAATTTTTTAATTAATGTTCAGACATTTTGAGATTTTTTTTTTCACTTGGAAGTTGTAGGGTAAATGTGTAAATAACGGTAGAACAGGTTTGGTTTTATATGTGGTAATTTTAGGCTGTAAGGCAACAAAAGGTGTGTTTTGAGATGGGATGTAGACTTTAAAGGGGCACTGTATATACACATAGGCCTTTTCAAGTATAATTTCCTAAAGACCAAATCCAATTTCTGTAGTACAATGTATACATTGAATTCTCATGGTCAGGGATAGTTAACACACACACACACACACACCCTTCTGTTGTTTTGGATATCAGTAATTTTAGAAGAGGAAATGTATGTCTAATGGGTGCATGTTTTTCTTTTTTTACTAATACACACATAAGGGCTTTTAATTGTGGAGTGTAAGCTATACAATCTGTAAAGAGGTTCTGTAATAACAGGACAGAATTAAATTGCCAGAGCTAGGCAATGTTTACATTTGCAATAGTGTTTTGAAGCCTTCCAGTAATCTTGCACACCTTTCTTTAATATAATGACAGACTTGTTCTACATTTTACTGGAGGAAAACAATCTCTCCCCAGTCCAGTTTAACTTTGTTCTTCATTAATGTTAACATATCTTTATACACTTCCCAGTTGTTTTATGTCAAACTGTTTTAAAAGCTGGGGAGAATTTTTTTAACCCCCATTACAAAAGCTGAGAATAGAGTGGACACAGCACCCATTTGTAGTGGAGTCACAGTGGGCCCTGAGGAAGCCTCGTTGTGAATGACGGTGATCACGCCCAATCCATGGGCCTTGTTGATTGACTTCAGTCACGCCCAGTCGGTGGGCCTCTGTGAGTGACAGCAGCCACGCCCAGTCTGATGTGACACAAGTGAATAGATTCCCAAATGTTTGTTGTCTGTGTAACGTTACAGTGGCATTCAACTGGTTTTCTGGAGGTGCTGCATTAGCCATAGCATGCCATGCCTCTCCACAATAAGATGCATCATCTCACTGCAGATGCAGATAATTTCCACAGAGGCTGCTGTAGCTCAACATCAAACATTTATATTTGTATAGGTACGTATGTAATGTATGTATATTTACATATATATGCGTAATTACCAATTGTGAAAGAATTTTCATTCATCCTCAAATCTGCTAAATATATTTTTCCTTTTTTTAAATAAGGCCAAGCTGATTGAAATGTTTTTTGCACCAGTTTGTCACTAGAGTTATGATTACAATATAATTTCATTGTTTTGTATTTGTGCATATTTTTTGTTTCATATATATATATATTCAAAATATAACATAAAAGGACTGGGAGTACATAAGAGTAATATTGAGCAATGTGTGAACTAATAAATAAATGGTCTTTAACTTATACAGTAAATGTGTTTCATATATATATTTTACATTTTAGGCATTTAGCAGACGCTCTTATCCAGAGGGACTTACACAGTTTACATTTTTTTCTTTACATACAATCCATTTATACAGCTGGATATTTTTACTGAAGCAATTCAGGTTAAGTACCTTGCTCAAGGGTACAACCACATTGCCCCACCTGGGAACTGAACCTGCAACCTCTTAGTTACAAGCCCAGCTCCCTCACCATTATGCTACACTGCCAGCTCTAATATATATATATTAGAATATATATATATATATATATATTATTTAAACATTTAAAAATATATATATATCTCAGTTGTGTACATGTCTTTGTTTTCACCTTCCCCAAGTGCAAGCTTTTCAAGTAGTCCCATAGCCACTGCTTGCAGCAAGTTTTTTCAGGCCTGTGCAGGTCTCATTAGCAATTCTGTGGAATCTCTCAATTGGTGGGTGCATACAGGGAGCTCAGACAGATGACTGCAACTGCATCAGCTTATCGTCGATGTATAAAATGCTGCTTAAGTATAGTGTATAATTAAACCTCATTACCACTACCTTACTCAACATTATAGCCACAATAATGTAAATCACTTGACTGGAGAAGTCCCTGACACAGCTGTGGTTCATATGCAACAAAAAGTAATGCAGTTGATGCAGTACATTGTTGCTTTAACAATAGCGATGGGGAAAACCCTTACACTAATAAGCCACGTGCAATGGGAAAGTTTGTACAAATACTTTGCATGCAACTGCCTTATTATGAAGTCCATTTAACTGCATAAACTACTAGGCTAAGGCTAAAGGCTAAACTAAGGCGTCATGCGTCAGTCACCAGTAAAATAATCCCTATCACTTGGCATGATGGCTCCCCCTAGTGTCTTCTATCCGAACACCAACATACTTGCTTCTACTGAAAAAACCAACGGCTCACACCTTTTCTGTCAGTACCAAGTCCTCAGCAGTTTTGTTCAAGCTTGCTTACAGAGCAGTTGTACAAATGGCTAAAACAAAGTTTTTTCACTCCTTTCAAATACAAAATATGGCGTAGACCTACTTAAACATTTCCTGTGGAAGGAATTATATTTTCAAATAATAAACTTAAAGGTATCACATGTAAACAATGATGTTTTGTGTTCGTTATAGTGGTTTAATAAGACCATATTGTCAATAAGACCTGTTTTTTCACTTGTTTAGGACCAGCTAATCTTATCAAATCGGAACCTTAACCATCTACAAAGATTGTATTTTGCTGATCTAGGATCAGTTTTTCCCTGTCCATATCCTAACCAAATCCATTATGAGCTAAAAGGCTAAACTGATCCTAGATTAGCACTACTTGTAGACTCTTTGTACATACAGGACTTGGTGCCAATACCCACCTGCACCAGAAAACGGGGTCTGATGGCTATGAAACCTATACCAAAAACCCGGCGGAAACGCGTAGGATACAAGTCCTCAAATGCTCAAATTGAATGGGTTGTCCTCGAAAATGGTGTCATTTATATTGCGGCCAGGCGAAAAGAGTAACGTTACCCAGTTTCTTGTTCGGTGGTTTCAATTACCCTTAAACATAGAAATGCTTCGAATTAAATCGATTTATATGTGAAATAATATGTATATGTGAATATGTGCTGACTTCATGTTTAGGAGTATACGTGTTTTCAAATGTCCGTGTTTTAGTTATAGCTAGTTAAGTTAGCTATAACTAAACTTAAAAGCGATGTTTGTTAAAAAAATATATAGATATAATATATATTTTAAAAAGCATCAAACATTACAAGATCCCAGATAGACCACAAAAAGGACAACGTAAAACGTAACACCAGTCATACGCTAAAACAGGCACGGCATGCTCATTCTCAGAGAATTACTGACTGCTTGACTCGATTTAAAACATTTCCATCTTTAGCCACGCCTAGTTAGAGTAAGACAGACGGAAAATGTGAAGGGCCAGCACAACCCCCATCAAGGGATCATCCATAAAGGTTTCATTTTGTTTTTATTGGTAGGTTATTTTAAACAAATCCGTAGCACTAGATTTACGTTTTGACCAGACTTATTAGTTTAGTGACCCATAGTGACTCGTTAATTGATACAGAAATAAGCAGGGGTTGACAATGTTTTGTCGATTTAAAAATCGAATGTCTCACTACAAGATGCATGTCTTAATTAACTGTATACTAAACCGAACCGTATTATTGATTACTGTATTATAGTGTAAACAATTTAAAGGCAGTTTATGAATAATCAATTTCCATTGTAGCAGGCTAGGTCCTTGATAAGTAATACATTGTTTTCTAAAAATTAATATTAAACAGGCCAAAAAATAATTCTCCAAATTAAATCCATTGTCTTTGTTTATTGTAGTATTGAAAATGTACATAATTAGCTAGCTAGCAGATATAAGAGGCTCTAGATCATTTTTCAAATATGTATTTACAGATACTCCCTTACAGATGGAACGCGGTCACTTTAAATGCATAGCTGTCTAGAGAAAATGCCTGCAAGGGCAAATAAAATCACCAAATTGTAACAAAAATAACAATAATCTCATATTCGCTTTTTTACGTTTGTTGAAGATATGGTGTACACCTTTAATCATTTTTGTATTTGAAATGTGCATAGTTTGATGTTGCTCTTTTTTAAGTTTAGTTTATCTTCTTGCATTTACTATTTATTGTTTTATAAACACACTATTAACTGATAATCAAGCGTATTGACACCAACCAGGAAAAGTTAACACATATTCAAGGACAATAACAATTTAATTAATGGTAATTGTTTTCAGGAGGTTCGGCAGTTGACAATAGGTCCTATTTAGCCTGGGTGAAATTCGGTGCTTTTCAGGAGGGAAACTTCGCAGGGTTTTATCCCGAGTTAAATACGATCACTATTAAAAGCCGAACGGCAAAGAAAATATTAGATATTTTAATTATACATAAGGTAAGAACTTGTTAGCAAGACAATAATTTATGTTTCAGTTGGATCCCATAAGTATTTATTCTGTGGCAGCTTGCGCTGTTTTTGTTTGGTTGCTGTGTGAATGAATGTATGTCTGCTTTTGGGAAGAGCCTAGCTAGTCCTTTGTCCTGCGTGGGTAACGTTATGTTAGGGGGCAGATTGTCAACCTGAGGATCCATTTAAAGCTATACTGCAAAAGTTTCATAAATATTAAAACTCTACTCTGGAACATATGTATTTGGTCGACAGAGTGCAATTTCACATAGTGTTTAACGTCTCCACGGCTATAACATATTCTGCCTGCGCTAGAGTGAAATTCGCGCAAGGCTGCCTGCAAGCGATGTGCTGTTCGGCTGAACGTTCGTCCAAGGCTGCGGTCGAATAGCTTTAACTTCCCTTTTCGTTAGTGGCTTAACAATATTTGGTTAACGCAACTTATCTAACCTGCGTAACCAAAATTTCGCTAATGTTAGCTAACTTGGGCTAACTAGCTATTCCCTTTGGCTTGAACATTTAGGCAGGTTAACTTGCTACCCAGTTGAAATGACGTGAGGAACGACGTAAAACTAGGTTCAGCGAAGGTTCTCTTCAGACTGCCGCAATTTCGGTCGCGCGATTTCTTATTCTCGCTAACGGTTGCTATCAGATATCGTTGGCTAACAAGGATACGACTGATCGCTTCGCTAATGTCATCGTATATTCTCTGACAGTGCTCGTAAATTGGCACTAATTTAGTTTCATTTAAATAGTGGCCTGGAGCCCAAACTATTTGGTAGCTACCTAAATATGTGTAGATGTCAAGAAAACTGGCGTGTTTCCACTTATTCCTAGGAGCAAGCTCACGTGTATACTGGCGCGTCCATCTGTTTTTAATTGAGCGGATGATGTACATTCGACTCTTTTGGTTTTTCTCTGCCACTGATTTCCGCTTGCGACATTAGATTTTCATACAAAATTGGTGATGCACAAAATACTATCTAGCTAGTTTCAGTTTCTCAACTGGTAGACGGACCAGTGTTGTAATGAAGCCTTTGTGTTTTGAGGTCTGAACACAACGGGAGATCAAGAGGACCAAAATCCGTAAAACTCACTCCTGCCATGTTGACTTCACAGCACTAAAACGGGCCTCAGCTGATCTGACTTGAGCCAGTGTCAAATACCCATCAGTAAGAATTTGCTTTATGCTCAGTAAATGAGTTCTTCAGTAACATCTTGGTGAGACTTGCCTGTAATCAACCTATAAATAAATAAACCATCTGGCTTCTGACTCATGGAGTGAGCAGTTTTGCACTTGTCGGCAACAGGTTTAAATGTTCGCTTATGGCAGACATTTTTATGCATCCTCTAAAGATGGAAATGGGCAAATCAATGACTACTTGCCTTCTGTTGCCTCTGATATTCTTGAATTGTCATGCAGGCAGATGTTTTTTTAATGCAGAGGACATAATACAATTAGTGTGTGGAAATAATACAAATTGCTCTCTGGAAGTTATGACCTATTTAGAACCTGAAGTTAAATGGCTGTTTACCACAATTCTCTGCCGTTAGCAGTTTGCAAGCCATGAATTGGTTTTGTGGTTATGGATCCTTGCCTTGTAGGATGGAATTGCACTCATGTAACTTGAGGGCAGGATGGTTCTTATTGCGTCAAGGAACTGATGGTTGCTGATGGTCCCGCTGATAAAGGCATATTTCAGGTTCCCCTTAAAATTGAGATTAATGTTCGCTAGACTGTTTGCAGATTGTAAGTCATGAATTGTATTCTCTGGTTGCAACCCCATTATTTAGTAGGGGATTGCCCAGATAAATGAGAATAATTAAATGGAGACTTTATTACTCTTGGCAACAAGTTGTCAGATTGTACTGCTCTCCATATGAGCATGTACAGATTGCTTGAATGGTTCAGTACAGCAGTTTGCATATTGATGTTTCCTAAGCTTTTAATTTAAACTAGTCATAGTAACCTCATTCCTATCTGCTTCCAGGTGATGGAATGCATTGTAAAGTGAATTGTCGCCTCTGCCTGTTTTCAAAAGGCTAGTGAACTGCTAAACTGGATATAAATGCATATTGTTCACAAAGTCTAGACTACATCTACAATTTGACTTGATGTTTGAGGTGCCTTCATGCATTTACATAATTCAAAACACTTCAAGAATTTACTTCATAATAGAGGCCTTGGGAAAGTGGAGTTTTGAATTCTGTGGGTCTTCTAGCAGTTGGCCTGAAGAAAATCCACAAAAGCATTTCCGATAGGTTCATTTTCTTAGTTACTCCAAATGGAGTTTCCCAGTTTGGATAACTATTGATGAAGTTAGGCTTCGATTAATTTCTGATTTATGTTGCACTTTAATTTGGATCTCAGAGGTCTAAAACCTTCTGAATATGTGCATGTCTTAAGACTTGTGGTTATGTAGGGTAAATATTTACTCCTCCTTTTTTTCTTCCTTTCATTTTGCTGTCCAGGGAACTACAAGTCATGTCTGGTATAGCTTTAAGCCGACTTGCTCAGGAACGGAAGGCCTGGCGAAAAGATCACCCATTTGTGAGTAATATTGTTCTGTTAAATTTTCCATTCCAGTGGGTTTAATGCATGGATTTTATATTATAATATTCCACTTTTCAGGGCTTTGTGGCAGTGCCAACCAAAAATCCAGATGGAACAATGAACTTGATGAATTGGGAGTGTGCCATTCCTGGAAAGAAGGGGGTAAGAATAGGGTTGGCAAATTCTGAATTTTCAAAACTGGTAACTTTCCATTGAGATTTTATAATCATAGGACATGTAATGTTCCATACAAACAACAGGCTTCTCAAACTCTCAAAATTATTATTTTGAACTTGCAAGTTGTAACATCAAATTCATAGTGTTAGCTAGCTAGTTAACTAGTCTTTGAACAATGCGTAGATGATACAATATTAGCAGTATAGATGGCTACTAGAAAAACGGATCAACTGTCTATTCAATCTAATTTTGGCCAATCTCTTATACCAATATAACAATTTACATAAATTACGATGGTCTGTGTCGAACTGTGGTTGATCAACCAGATTGTAGCAGGTAGGATGTTCTTACAGGTGTGGTTTACCAATATGAAGGATGTAATCTTTTATCTGTGTAATGAACTATGTAGCTACATCTCTCTCTGTCTGCAGACCCCCTGGGAGGGAGGCTTGTTTAAACTCCGGATGCTGTTCAAGGATGACTATCCTTCCTCTCCTCCAAAGTGTAAGGGTTTTCTTTTTTCTTTCCCTCTTCCCCCTACCTTAAAATAAAAATTAAAAAATGAAATCATGTTGGGTGCATTGTCCATATGTTCTGAACCATGACGCTGTATGACCATCCTCTCTTACAGGTAAATTTGAGCCTCCATTATTTCATCCCAACGTGTATCCGTCTGGCACGGTCTGCCTATCCATTTTAGAAGAGGACAAAGATTGGAGGCCAGCCATCACAATCAAGCAGGTGAGCAGGAAGAAACTGCATAAATTTGATGCTATTTGCTTTATTAAAAACATGTGGTGGTGGTTTTTCTGTGATCACGGGGCTTCTGTAATGTGTGGACCATAAAATGTCTCTGGTGAACTGGTTTTCATGCATTGATTGACATTTGTATTGCAGTGTTGTAGCTTACAATTGAACATATTTTTGATGCCCCCAGTCATCCTGTGGACCTCCAAAATCCAAGTCTGCAGGATGTTACACATCACCAGTGAAACACCAAAAATAAATTGCGGGTGCTACCAGAAAGGAAAAATGTGTAGGTTCCACTTCCCAGAAGTCCCTTTTCATTCTGTGGAACATTTTATTTTGAATGTACCATGGCCACTGTTGCAATGGTGAGCTCGCAAGAAAAACACTCTCAATCCAGAGTTTTGGTAGGTTTTTTGTGTGTTTTGCGGTCTTGTAGCCTCTTCAGAAGCACCAACATTTCTGAAGTGGAAATATATTTGGAATTTCTCCTAACTCTGCTTCAGTTTTCATGTGACCTTGGTTTGACAATCCAATCGAAATCCTGACCGGTAGTCTGAAATTGTAGGTTTTATTTATGGCTAGCGCTTCTTCCATAAGCGAGGGGGCGGCGGATAGCGTAGCAGTCTAACGTACCGTATTTTGGCTGGTCCGATGTGGTGTGCGCTGCCTGTCAGGGACGCGGTTCGAAACCCCCTGGTTGTCAGCACCGATCATGGGTGACATTTGGCTGTCCGCCCCAGGGGAAGGGGGGAAGGGGGAGGGTGAGCCGGCTCGAGTCCCCTGTGAAGCATGTAAAAGGAGTCTCCAGAACGTGGGTGGGCGAATTCCGTCTCAAAGGAGGCTTCTTCCTCGTTTGGGTATATTGGGTTTTTTTTTCTGCGCCCCTAGGCTCGGGGCCGAGGGGCTATCCTTTTACCACCTCAAGCCTAGGGGGGGTTCACCCGGATTATATTTCGGGGCACACCTCCAGCAGCCATGTCACCGTGTCGTCGTCCAAAGCCGACAGACCATGGATCCCATTGGGTGCCCGATAAATCGGGCAATCCAGGATGACATGGTCTGCGGTTTGTTCCTCTGCGCCACACTCGCAGGCCGCGCAGAAGGCCAAGCCCCATCTGTGCATCGATGAGCAGAAACGCCCGACGCCAGTCCGGAGGCGGTTAAGCCTCACCCACGCCAGTTGGGGCAGGTCCACCCCGATGGGGGGAAAACCGACGTCTGGGATGAAGTCACGGAGTCTAGACGGTGTTTTTCTCCCACTCCGTGCTCCAGGTGTAATCCACCCACCGTGCTATGGCTCCTGCGCGGCGAAGCCCAGCGGGCTGGATGCCTGCAAGGATGGAGAGGTTATCCACAGGAGTGGGACGCAGGCATCCTGTCACAATGCGCAATGCTTCGTTGATGGGCGTATCGACGAGGCGGGTGTGGGCACTGCGACACCATATTGGCGCACAGTACTCACTAGTCGAGTAAACAAGGGCCAGGGCAGCCGTACGCAATGTTCTTGCCCCGGCGCCCCAGCCTGACCCGACTAGTCACCTCATCAATGCCGCACGAGATGTTAGCTTCTTGCACAGTGACACGAGGTGTTGGCGAAATGTGAGCGACCTGTCCAGTGTCACGCCGAGGTACGTTGGCTCAGCGCAACATGGCAGGGGTATTCCGCCGGTATTTACTCGGAGCTCACGTTTGGCCTCCTTGTTGTTGAGATGGAAGGCTACCGACACCGTCTTTGCCTCGCTGAGCTTCAATCTTCATTTCTGGAGGTATGCCACTAGTGTCTTCATATCCTGGCCTAATGGCCTAATAAAGGAGGCTATTTAGGAGTATTAGCTTGCCTTGTAGAGATGTGCAGCGGACTCGTGCAAATCGAAATAAATCGAGGGTGTAATTAGTTACCAAATTGGGAGAAAAACTGGGGGAAAAATCTGAAATGAATGTATAGGAAAAAAGAGCGATGCAATAATTGGATGCTCTCGTGTCACCATATTGTGTATGCAGAACTTTTCAGTTTCACTTGAACTTGGGTGTACCTTTGCACGAGGTGAGACTGCTGTTCTCTTGGGATACCTCGCCTGCATGAACTTCAGGACTGCATTGATGTGAATGATCTGTGAGGGTTAGAAATTACTTTAATGGAAAATTAATTAAGATGCTTGGTTGCTTGTATTGTATTCTTGTGAACCCATTATGCATTGTAGGAGACGTATTCATTAGTCAACCATCGTTATTATTTCTGTCAACCGTTGTCTGTTCATAAAATGGACTCACAATGCCATGGAAAATCCTTGTTGTAACAAAGAATCTTACCAGGATTGACAAGCATGACAATTTGTAGCCTGTAATCATTTTTGGCCATCCATTAAATTTAATCCTGTTTAACAGGGCTAATGACACCCTAGGTCTTGCAAGACCGTTTTATATCAGGAGTATTTTTATTTTTATTTTTATTTTTATTTTTTTTGTGTGCTTTTTACCCCTTCTCCCAAATTGGAATGCCCAGTCGTGCGTAGACATGACTTGAAGGAAGACACTTTGTGCACAGCTATATCCTGGCGGACTGGGCAGTGTGGTTCCATTGGTGTAATCCATTTAACAGTTTAAAATGTCATCTGGAGAACACACGGTGGCTGAAACAAAGGAAAATGCATCATTCATCTTTTTCATAATTTTTTGACTGGGTGAAATCGCATGCAGACTGGATTCATTTAAAAACCAGCAGATAATCCCCCTTGAGGTCCTTAGTCATTCAATTTGCTGTTGCAAATGCACCACTGTTAGGTTTCACATATTGCTCCAAATGAACTGAAACCCACTAATTTGACTTTGTCAATAATTGGGTGTGAAGGTGCTCAATACAAGACCCTATTTGGTTATTAATGGCTAAGACTAATGTATATTATGCCGTTTTACTTATTGCATTTAATGTGCCGCTTGATGGCAAGTCTTCCCTTTCCCAAGTGGATGGCTGCCCTGGTTCTGTAATTCTGGGCATCGTGTTCAACTTTTGTTTGCTTCATCCACAGATCTTGTTAGGAATCCAAGAACTTCTGAATGAACCAAATATCCAGGATCCCGCCCAAGCAGAGGCATATACAATTTACTGGTGAGTCCCCTTATGTGGGAAATTGCCTGAGGTGGTCTAAAGTATGACAGACCAATGTATTGCTGCCAAAAATACATTCTACATTGCAGTGGTGAATTCCTACATCTGGGCCCGTATTCACAAATAATTTTATCTTACCACTAGGAGTACTTCTAAATCGCACTAAAACCTTTTAGTTAGGAGTCCCACCTTAAAACCTATTCACAAAGCTCCAAAGACCAACTCTTACTAAGGAATTCCTAGCTAAGAGTGAGGGCGGGGTTGACGTCATTGCTAGGGATGACGTTGTTTCTCATGAACGAGCTTACTCAGAATGCCCACAGTGATTAGCTGATATAGGGGATGGTCATCATAGAGAAATACCGTATTGACCCGAATATAAGACGGGGTTTTTTTTCCTAGGAAAAAGTCTGAAAAAGTCGCATCGTCTTGTATTCGGGTCAATACGGTAGTTTTTCTGCCGCTGTTTTTACAGTAACAATTCCCTAAATCTCGATGCAGAGTTACAGTGAAGAGATAGACAACCATGTATGTTTTGGTTTGCTTTGTTTTTCATACTAAATGCCTTTCTGGGAGGCATGTTTTTAGAAACGCGACCGAATTAAATAGAATTGAAACATTGGCGATCTTAAAAAAATTTTATTACATTAATTCAGGCATATGACCACCCTAGTTACATCGCCTAAGGCATACTGAATCTAAAAATGTATTTTGTGAAATTTTCGAATAAAGATTTAGTGAAATAACTTCCATTGAAAAACTGAAATTATCATTCATTCGAAACGCGCCTTTGGTCCCGTTATTTTTTTTTTTGCTGATCTGAAAAATGATCCGATGCACCCCTATTATATTCTAATAAAGATTCTAAAATAAAAATGTAGGCTACGTGTCACTGATTTAACATGAAACCAAGAATACTGACTAGTCAATTGGTTACATGTCTGCATCTCGTAAACAATCTGAGGGTATCTATGTATAATGTATATAATATTATATATATAATACCCTCGCGATTGAGGCGGTACCTTTTTATGAGCTCTATCATTCAATATCTCCAGTGTTGACGCGATTGCGACAACGATTGCCGGCCGCAGCAGATTTTCGGATCGCCGTGAGTAGGTCTTTAGCGACTTAGAAGTCCTCTTGCCTGCTTCTAACTTCTCCTGGACTTAGGAGTTGTTTTTAGCTCTCAAACCCTTTGTGAAATACTCTTATCCCAAAAATTTAGGACTCCTACATTTATGAGTGACACGCCCATTATTTTTGGGACTTGCTCCTAAATTCCGGAGTTACGACCAACTTTTACCCTTAAAATTCTTTGTGAATATGGGCCCTGATGGTTAAGATTTGTCTTTAGATTTTTACATGGGTGGCTTTCACTGCTCAGTAGGTGGCAGTAAAGCAACGTGAAAATCACTATTAATAAAACCCTTTTGCATCGTGTGTGGTTTTTGAGAATTTGTATAACTGTATTCTCTTCTCAATTTTCAGCCAAAACAGAGTAGAATATGAAAAAAGGGTTCGAGCACAAGCCAAAAAGTTCTCCCCATCGTAAGCATGAAGACTAAATGGAAGGCGTCGGTTTGGCAAGGATTCTTTTCTCTCCCTTTGTTTTGTTTTTTTCCACAATAATGTCATCCTCACAATTCGACACACTCCAGACTTATTTAAAAATGTGTGTACACACACACACAAATGTATATATTTTGTGCCAATTTCTATCCACTTGTCCTACATCCATGTTCCCTCTTGACTTTGTCATTGGCTGCATTATGGAAATGGAGCCACAGTGTTTGCCCACTTGAGCTGGTCTGGTATTCATACAGGCTGACCATGACCGAAGGCTGACAAAATGCAATTTGTATGGGATGGGGAAAGGGTTTGGGGAATGCTTGCTTTTATCCTTTAGTTCTTTAGGCATGAGTGACCTGGCACAATGTAGGGCTACAGCTATCAAAATTATGCCAATTGTCAAATTCTGCTTGAACTGGAGAAAATATTTTGTTATACAAATGCCATGGTTGGCTTGTCTTTTTTTGTTACTCTTTTGTTGCAATTTTGGCTTGATTTTCTTTCATACAGGGTCTATTCCTTCAGTCTTTGTATTTTCCATGGTTTTAATGATGTAAAACTTGCTATTACTTTAATGTCAGTATTTCAACTGCTGTAAAATTATAAACTTTTATACTTTCTATGATTACACTAGAGTCTCTAGATTACTTTCCATCTCTGATGCAGACATTGTACTCAGCATGTTGTAAAATATGATAGCATATTGCTGCCTTGGCCGTTGAGTATGTTCCGCTAAAAAGGAGGGAAGAAATAGCCAGAGAATCAAAGGCAGATTAGCTTATTTCTGCATCACTCATGTTTATATGGTGTTTTGTTCATGTAAGTGTTTAGAGTAAATAAACAGTTTATACAAAGCCAGTGTTTTGTCATTGGTGCAAGTTTTGAACTAATAGAGTTTGAGGCATTTGAGTTGCCTGTTTGCTTAATTGGTCATGTGTCCTGTGTAATGGATCAAAGCAAAAATATTTGATTCTAAAGTACGCAAAATGTGAACTGAGAACAGGTCAGTAACTTTTGCCTCATGATTGTGATTTTGTAATGTCCATTGCTTAGACTTTAGATACATTTGAAGTCTCTGTAATAATGGGAAGTGGCTTCCAGTTGTTGTTTTTTTTTTGGGGGTGGGGGGTTTGGTGGGGTTACTGCTTACAATCCTGTGCATTTTGTTGGAATAAAAACTAGAACCACTGTTAAGGACTAACGGTAACGTATTGCATGTTTAGTCAAGGCTTACATTTTTGCTTCCTTACATCCTGACACAGGTGAGGATTTAAGTGGATCATGGAAACAAGTCTGTGTTCAAACGTCTCTTTTTTGTTTGTTTGTTTTTTTGTTTTTTTATTCATACAGTATAATGTCGCATGTTCATGGCATATTTTTAGCAGCTGGCACATCAACTATGTGCCAGTCTGGCCAAAGAGAATGTGCTCTTAAGTAAATGCCCTGGAAATGTAACATTTTAGTGATGAGATTTGACAGCTTGCAAGTGTTTGTTAGTTGGTGCATGCACTGCCTTTCTGTGTAACCTTCTAATCAATGCATCTCAAAAGCAGGATTTCCCCCCTCTTTTTGTCAGGGAGAGGAAGCCCCCCCAGAGGGATGATATTCAGGAGAATATCTGAGTGGGCGCAGCTCCCCATGTGAGATGACTCGCCTGAAGCGGTCAAATGAGTCACCTAGCTGAAGACTGGCCGAAAAAGTTAATGGTTAGAAATTCCTGCTTTTGAGATGCCTGCCTGGTAGCCCTGCTCTCATAAGGACACCCTAAGAATACCTTCGGAAGAAAATTCCTCAAATGGCAGTCTGAGGGGGGGGGGGAGGAAAGAGCCCTGACTAAATTAGAAATGCACTTTCAGCTGCAAATACTAAAGCACTTAGCAAGAGGAAAGAAGGGTGAAGATGAATTGGCTATATTGCTCCCTCTGGCCACATGTAAGTGGAGGTGGACCATACCGTGTTGTCTAAGGGCTACTTAAGATTCCTTGAATGTCCACAGGCATACATGGCCAAACAAAATTCTTAATTCACTCATACAATGGGGGAAATAAGTATTGAACACATCAACATTTTGTCCAGTAAATGTATTTCCAATGAGCCTATTCAAGTGAAATTTGCACCAGACTTTGGTATTAACTCAAACAATCCAGACAAAAAATCTAAACATTAAAGTCCATATGTAAATAAAGTTATGTGTAATAAAGTGGAATGAAACAGGAAAAAAGTATTGAACACACTAGGCAACTCTACCTCCAATCTGTGCTAATTAATGTCAGCTGGGTTAGAATATATTGATGGGCTGTAAAAGGTTTTTTTTGTTACCAAGGTGCCACACAAGAAACATCTAATGATGGGTAAAAGCAAAGAGCTCTCTCAAGACCTTCGCAACCAGATTGTTGCAAAACATGAAAATGGAATTGGCTACAGACGTATTTCACAACTTCTGAATCTTCCAGTAAGCACCATTGGGGGCATTATCCGTAAGTGGAAGCAACATCACTCCACCATCAACCGGCCACACACAGGAGCTCCTCGCAAGATTTCTGATCAGGGAGTCAGAAGGATACTTCAAAGAATAGCCAAAGAGCCAAAGACCACTAGGAAAGAGCTCCAGAAAGACTTGGAGGCAGCAGGTACAACTGTGACAGAAAGGACAGTAGGCAATGCACTCCACCGCCATGGCCTCTGTGCACGCTCAGCCCGCAAGACTCCACTACTGAAAAAAAGACATGTTGAAGCTCGTTTAAAGTTTGCCAAACAACATTTGGACAAGCCAGTGAACTACTGGGAGCATGTACTCTGGTCAGATGAGACCAAAATTGAACTTTTTGGCTGTCACACAACACGCCATGTTTGGAGGAGAAATGGCACTGCACATCACCCGAGTAACACTATACCAACAGTGAAGTTTGGAGGTGGAAGTATCATGATGTGGGGCTGTTTCTCCTCTCGTGGTACTGGCAGACTTCATATCATTGAAGGAACAATGAATGGAGCCATGTACAGAGAGATTCTTGAGGTGAACCTGCTGCCATCCACCAGGATGCTGAGGATGAGACGTGGGTGGACCTTCCAGCAGGACAACGATCCAAAGCATACAGCAAAGGAAACTCGCAATTGGTTTCAGAGAAAATCAACTTGTTGGAATGGCCCAGTCAATCACCTGACTTAAACCCAATTTAACATTTGTGGAAGCATCTGAAGATCCAGATTCACAAGAGGGCCCCCTGCAATCTTCAAGATTTAAAGACAATCTGTGTAGAGGAATGGGCCAAAATCACACCTGAATACTGCGGGCGATTAGTTACTTCATACAGAAAGCGCCTTGAAGCTGTCATTACAAACAAAGGCTTCTCCACTAAGTATTGAATTATTTTCAGTTAGTGTGTTCAATACTTTTTTCCTATGTCATTCCACTTTATTACACAACTTTATTTACATATGGACTTCAATGTTTAGATTTTTTGTCTGGACTTCTTGAGAAAATACCAAAGTCTGGTGCAAATTTCACTTGAATGGCCTCATTGGAAATACATTTACTGGGAAAAATGTTGATGTGTTCAATACTTATTTCCCCCATTGTATATGTTTTACTTAATCTGCTGGTAAGTTTCTTTCTTGATTGCAGCTGCCACACTCACAGCCTAGCTTTAAGATGAGTGAAACCCATTTTTAAGTGATTAAGTCTTACTGATCATGGAAATTTATAGTTCAGTATTGGGTAATTCGCTACATAATGTTTTGATGAGGTTTCCCCATGGAGTTAGACCTGACAGCAGTCCAGGATTACAACTGAAATGCTTAAATTATAAACCAGTTATTCACTGAATTTTCTTTTTCTTTCCCTATGTTAAAGTTTCTCTTATTTTGTGTTACTGTGGCTAGTGCTACACCACAGCCTGGATGTGCTTTGCATTTTTAGTTCACATGTACAGTAGCATCATCTGGGCCTGGAGTGACCCATGCAGATTTTTCTTTTGTCCTGTTCCCCAAGAATACATCTGTTTTTCTTTTACATTGTTTAATCAGAACAAATTAACAATTGTACAGGCACTTCCCAAAACTTTTTTTGCAAGAAAATATTGAATCGCAGTATTTGGATTACAACTATTGAGTTAACTCCAAGTATGGCTGACCACTTGAGAATGAAGAGCTCCAAGGCTGAACTCTGTGTGGTTCAATGCTGAGCAGAGGCATTGTGTGTTTATCACAGTAGAAAATGGTCACTTGCATATTGATTATTTAATAAAATATTAGTAAATCCTTTGTCAACAAAGTATATGAAGACCTAATGTAGAGCAGTGTAAATTCCCTTGGGTAAGGAAAAATTGGTAAGCGTCAATGAAGAGAGATTTTGCATCGATGAAACTATCTTTCATAAGTCATAGCTGACCTCTCATCACCTACCTTTTTATTTATTATTTCAATTGAATAGTTATTTATGCTGGCTGTGAATCAAGCCAGCGATGGTTCTGTGTGGCTCAGTAGGTAGAGCATGGTGTTGACAACGCTTAAGGCCTCTACATGCTCAAGCGATAGCAACACGACCGCAACACAACTAGGACTCTGCAACATCAACGCAAAGAGGATATCACGTAGCGAATCATTGGTTGGTTGGTTGGTTAGTGACTGGAGGCAGAGCTGTCAGTCATAGTTCATAGAGCTAGTACGTATATAATGTTTTTACAATTTACATTTTCAGCATTTAGCAGACGCTCTTATCCGGAGAGACTTACCAGATGTGCATTAATACATGGTAAGAACAATCATAGTTTGCACAAGATATCAGTGCAGTAATACAGTGATATACATCGTTGTTGGCAGCTGCATACCATACCTGTATATATCTATGTTAACGTTAGCTAAGCAAAACTATCGATATCTATCTACCTAGCTATCTAGCAACCTGGTATCACGGCCAAATAAAGCTTGCTAACAGTAGCTAACGATATAGATGGCTAGCATCATTTGTTCGACACGGTATAAAATTAACCAGCTTCAGGAAAGATTGGCTGAAGAAGTTCGAAAGTACAGGAGTTTCCCTGCTTTAATGAAAACTTTACTGACCTTGTTCAATACATCGATGCCTAGTAGTGTACAGAAGTGTAAGGACACCATGTCGCATAGGTTGTGCAGAAGTATAAATTGCCGAGTGCTTGCGACATTGTTGCATTGCGCGAACCGCAAAGATGTGGCACAAGTTACACAGAAGCATGTAGAGGCCTTGGGTTGTGGGTTTGATTCCCATTGGGGCCACATATACAGAAAAATGTATGCATTCATTACTGTAAATCGCTTTGGATAAAAGCGTCTGCTAAATCGCATATATTATATTAAGCTGCAAAAGCAGAACCATTTTGTGTCTTGAGTTTCTTAAACAATCAAGGGCACACCATCACGCCTAGCTTTTAGTATAAGAACGAATGTGAACATGTTTTATGAATACATGCAAGTGGAGCTGTCTGCATATTAAGTAACTTGTAACATATCCCAAGTAACTGCAATCAATCCCAGTTAACTACGATCTAAATTGGCGACAGAATAATAATAGAAACCATCTAAGCTCAGCTAGCTTACTGTGTTTGAGCCTGTCCTGATGTCTGTGTCAAGAAGCAACTTGATGTACAGTACAAAGACACCCCCAGGGAAGGATACTGGTCAGTCAGTCACAGGGCTATTTGCTCCAATCCAACTTGATACTGAGAGCCCAACTGCGAGGACGTGGGTACCAAGTTTAAAAACTTGAAAACTTGAAAACTTCATTTCAAATGAGTTGGTAACCCTTGCACCGAGCAGCTGCTCAGTGTTTCCTGAGGTTAGGCTAGGGCATTTTGGGTGCCGTCTGGTTCTCATGTCTCATTCCTGCTGCCCCCACACACTCAACATGTTTCCATGCACACATTCACATTCAAGCCTACTGTGGCTAATTGCCTCAGTATCAGTCAGGGCTGCAACCCCTACAATTTTGTCTCAGCGAAATTGAAAACTTAATCTTAGAAGTAAGAACCGCAGGACTTTAATCACAGTTTATCCGTTTACATTTCAAATGAATCATAAAAGGAAACCAATAGAAGTACAATGTGTGCTGTAATTAACAAAGGGTTATTTCTGAAGTTTCTAAATATACAGAAATGTGAATTGCAATAATAATGGCTGTAAACAGTCCCATTTACTAATGTGGTAACAACTGAAAAGCTCTACTTAAATTTTAGATAAAAACTGCTTTGGGGCTGCTGGCTGGCTCATCCTGTTAAGGCACTGTTCCAGTGTATAAATGGGCTGCACGGTCTTGTATCGAATCAGCGATACCGTGCCGGTGCCAACCAGCCAGCAGGACATCAGGGTGGTGCATAATTGGCCATGGCTCTTGGGAAGGAAGGGATTTCAGTTAGCAGGGCGTCCGTGTCTCATTGCACACCAGTGATCCCCTCTGGTCAATCGGGCATCTACAATCAACCCACACAAGCTGCACATGAAGTGTCCTCCAACTCGATATTTGTGCAAGCTTAACTGGTGGAGTGCAGAGTGAATAGAAGCAGCAGCTGACTTGTTTCAGAAAAGAGTGTGCTTGTCTACACACTCCCAAATTGATAGAGCAGGATGCAGCGATAAGCATGCACATACACACATTGAGCATTCAAAATTGGGAGAAAATGGGGTATAAAAAGCCCTTTTCAGATTTCTGCAATGCAAGATATTCTTAGACAATGATGCCCCAACCTTTTTTTAATTTTTTTATTTGACCTGCATTTATGCAGGACAGCGGGACTATATTTAGACCATTGGAAGTTTGACCCATTATTTCAGGTGAGTGTTGTTTGATTCTAGTGTTGGAGCATTGCACTCTGATCCAGATTTTGAACACCAGATGGCCCTCCAGGAGCTGAACTTGAACTGCTAAAGTTAGACATGTTCTCATTGGTTAAGCCATGTGGGTATGTAAATGCTTAAAGAAAAGATTTCAAGGGGGAACAAAATGTGAATATTTAGTCTCTAGGGAAAGTCATCTCTAATGTATTGGGGCCAACAAGATAAATAACCTTGGCTTGTACTCCATCATTAGAGACCTTCTCAACTTTTCCTGGGGACCTTTTATTTCACTTTCACACAGTCGCCAACTTGTACTGGCAGCTGCGCTTGATGATGCATACGTTTATGAATAACCATGGCTTTCAATGTGGAAATCACATGACCTGCCTTGAACTAGAATTCAAGGGATCTGTCATAGTTTACATCAAGGTGAGAGACGTTCCCCTTAACTGGCGTGTTGGAAATGGAAATGCCTAATATTAACCCCATAACTGTCTACATCACATTCTCCTTTAAATATCACGGTTAAATGGACCGAAAATATGGACGTGTTATATGCACAGATTGGGTGGAATCAATATTTTCCACAATGCACGCCAAGTCACGTCAACTGCAATGTCGCAAAACTAATCCCGCCCAGATTCAAGGCAGGGTACTCTAGGAGAATAACTGCTCCTTACCTTTGGTGAAGTATAGAAGTCCCAAAATATACAGATCATTGATAATGTGGGGATCCTGATTACCGTAAGGCTCTAGCGAACAAAAGTAGTGATCTTGTTTTGTCACAAGAGCAAGCCAAATCGAGCGAATTCCAATGTTTACCATGTGCTCCGTTTCGTCAACAAAGGCAAAGATGTCATTCTCCTGGGCCTATAAAATATCTGTCTACTAAATATATATTTTAGCTTGCAATGTCTTGGCTAAACACATTTGTTATATTATTTATATATTATATATTATTAGAATAAGTATATATTATTTATATTGGTACAATATTTTGATATATTTATTTCGCTCATTTTGACAGCTGTTGCTATCTTTTTTTTTCTTTTCCTTTTGAAAAGTTGGTAATGGCAAATTCCTGGTGGTTACTTTTTTACCATTGGGAAAAAAACTGTTATCCAATTTATGGGTTTGACTTTGGTGTGTGTGTGTCTCATAGGCAACAACATGCGGCAGTGTGATTTGCAGTGTCAGAAAAGTGAACTGGGCCTCTTGGAGACATTATGAGACACTGAGCCATCACATTAGTATCTGCTTTGTGAGCAAAATAACAATCCATAATGGTGTGGGTGATGGAAACAGGTTATATAATCACCAAAACATTGTTGTATGTTTTCCAGTGTCCCAGAAGTGAATAGAAATCATTGGGCCAATTTGGCTACCTTGGATAGGTTTTGCGACACCTGGAGACCACCGGTGACACCACTCACTAAAAGGCCTCTAGTTCATGAGGCCTTGGGTCTATAAATCTTTTTGTTTTTTTGCACAGACTTAGTTGCCATGTTGTATAAGGTACAAAACTCCACAGGTCTATCATGAAATGTGACTCCTGTATTGCTTTTCAAACATGAGCTTCTACACAAGAAAACTTTGGTCCTTTGTCATGTGTTGTGAATGGCAAAATAGGGGGTTAAGGGGCTAAAAGAGGGAAAATGGGGACAAAATGTTGTTAGAACGTGTAAAAACTGCATACATTTATTGAAATAAGGCATTTCCCAAGGAAGTCAATGAGGAAATGTCCTTTACACATTTGACTGCCCATATGTTTGGTTTTGTTAAGGCATTTAGATGTTGTGTGGAATAGCATCTGTACTCTACCCCAGAGGTCCGTCCATCAATGGGTGGGGTGGGATGGGGTGGTATTTCATGCAAGAAGACATACGAACCAATTAGGCAGGCAGTGTGGTATAATGGTTAGGGCTTGTAACGTTAAGGTTCGATCCCCAGGTGGGACACTGCTGTTGTACCCTTGAGCAAGGTACTTAACCTGAATTGCTTCAGTTAATATCCAGCTGTATAAATGGATTGTAAAGAAATGTAAACTGTAAGTCACTCTGGATAAGAGTGTCTGCTAAATGCCTGTAATGTATGTCTGTACCTCTTCATGGTACAGTGCTGAACACTCATTGTGTATTTCCCCCACCAAATGCCAGGCTATTGTTGGTAGCACTGATTTCCAAAATACATTTTCATTAGCTGTGGCACCCAAAAAAACACAAATATGCTTTTTTGAGATCTGTCTTTTATTGGTGAGTGTGGACTCTTAAATCCATTTAATGCATTTCTGAAAGGGCAAAGGTGTAGCACTGTTTCGAATGTGTGCATGTGGCTGTTTGGGCTCCTGACGGGGACCCTAAATAACTGGGCCAATTTGATTGCTGGCTCAAAGCAGCAGGTGGAATGTAATTAACACACAATAAAAATGAGGGGGTTTTGAGCTGCTAATTAAATCATTAGTGCCGTCACCCACCTTATGCACACTCAAGTTTTACATCCTGTTTTGCATAGAGTAAATTCTAAAAATATCACCATGGCAGAGATATTAATCATGTTTATTAGACTGTAGTGCTCTGTGTGGGCTGAATGATGATTTCCTGCCGCATCTTGTTTGTTTCTCTATGAATATCACACTTGTTTATTTCATCTGTTATGATTTCCATCCTCTTTTTTCCAAATCTGCTCAGGTTATATTGAGTATATTGTCAGTGAACAGGAACACAGGAGCCAAAGCCAAATATAAGTAATATGAGCAATCCCCCCCCTCTAATCTCCATCCACAGACCAATGCTGTTTATCAGATCATAGTCTTAGCTGTCTCAGGTGTTAGATATCAGCTGTGATAACACTGAGCAATCAAGTCTGGCTCTCTGGCAGTTCTGGACTTTTGAGGGCACCTGCCACATCCAGTTGATCTGTGTTTAATGTCCGTACTCCAGCTGTTCTTTGGGGCATATGCACATGCAATATTGGTCAATATATTAATATATGAACGCAGATCAATGTGGTACAGGCTGGCTGTATTACTCCTGATTTCCTATTGGCTTGTTTAAAATGCATTTGTGGTTTCTTATACTTTTCAGGTGATGACTTTATTTGTAATTGGAACATTTGGAAATGTCTAATTACATATGAATAATATATCAGAGTAATCACAGGTTCTTGAAAACCTTGTAACTGCTTGATTGTGAATGTGGAAAAGTCAAGGCTGAGAAATTGCTTTAAAGTAATTGATTTTCTGTTGGATTATGCATTCTACAAAACACTTTCTCCTTAGCTATGTATGTATACATTGTATATATATATAGTACCCTCCAAAGGTATTCACACCCTTGATAAAGATGAGCAAATAAGGCTGTATAAAAGAAATATAGGAGCTATATTGCATGCTCAATAACATGGGGAGACTTTACTCTTGTATACTAATACAATTGCTCAGTGAAATGTATACTGTACTGTATTTGTGTGTATATATATATATTACATATATGCATATACATACTGTAACACCCCACTGGGTATGAACGTGGGTGTTACGTGGAGTAGTGCAAACCAAGAAACAGATCAGTAGTCAAATGAACCAAAAATAGATTTAATTGAAGGGGATATGGGCTCAAAACAAAAAATGGGGAAGGCAAACTCAAATGGCTTTTTAAAATAAAAAAAACTGTAAAAGTTCTTATACTAAACAAAAGTTTATTCCACTCTGGGGCACTAATCCTTTACCCTGAGCTTTCCCCCAAATCCTGGCTGTTCAAAAGACTTATTTTCCATTCCACAACTTGTATCCTCTTCATGAGGGGAAACCTTGCCCCTTTTATTTCTTGTTGATTGGTGATTAATTGTCCGCAGGTGGCAGTCATTTGGTCCTGTGAGGTAGGAGTGTGGCCAGAAGAGGGCACCATTTTAACCACTCCCCTTAGCTCTGCCTGCCAGGTCGCCACAATACATTCGTATAAACAAACAAAATCCCAAGTGACCCAGGCCTTGCAATCTCTCTGTTAAATTGGTTTGTGTGTAAGGGCTTCATTTTCAATTCAAAGGTATGACTTGTTAACCTTTTATGAAATTCTATGATATTATTCATTTTAAAACAAGGTCCTTGAAAACTTTAGAATTCAAGTTTACTTTGCATTAGAAATAATAGGAACTAACACAGGTTACATAGCTTGCAGAGATAGCACAGCACTGTATATGTATTCCATTCCTTTGCATCTGTTATCCACTAATGTTCATATAATAATAATAATATTATTAATAATAGTCTAAAGAAGTCTATGATATATGTACATTTTTGACTCATGCGCCATTATGGATTGGAGTTCCTGGTAAATCACAGGGACCCTCAGTGCTCTACTGCAGGGTTGAGGCTATATCAGTGGTACATATGGTTGTTAAGTTGAAGAGATAATGAAGGGGTAAAGGCAGAACAGATGGTGGCTTTGAACACTTTTCTGGAAACACGGGCAAGAGATGTGAAGTAACACCTAAAGGAACACTTTGTTGCCTTCCAGCAGACTTGCACATTTCCAATTGTATGTCACGTAATTATTCCAGGATGATAGGGATCACCCGTTTGTTCTACATTAAACAATCATTTTAATGTAAAAATACAAATGCACACGAATCTAATAATTAACTGTACATTGCCATCATCTAATTCCAGATCTATCGGTCCATAATGTGTTTAGAACAATATGAGATTGGGATGTGTACATATATACTTATTCCTATAGTGTCATCGACCGCATCGCTGCTGGCTAGTGGAGTTTGGATTTGATGAGTGTGAGGGTGTTGCCTTGTACTCAAGACCTAACAGATGCAGCAGTCTTCACACAGGCACCCCAGAAAGAGAATGTACTTGTCCAGCTCTCTGGAGCTTTTTACACAGTGGCCCCTCAAAGTTCATTCATCCAGCAGTCCAGGCAGGGTGGGTCCCTGCTGCCCTTCTCTCCTTCCACCAGCATGACTCAACTTTGCCGCCGAGCCCAATCGATGAGTGCAGTGAGGGCTGGATACACTGATGAGTTCCTCCAGTATGCTGTCTTTGTCCTGTTTCCTTACAGTGAATGTGGCTGAAAGGGCTGAATATTCCACACAAAGTATTGGGAAAATGGACCATCAATAGTAATGCCCTGGTGAGCATCCAAAATCATAGAAATCAAAACTGTGACCAGCAGGCCAAGAAACAAGCCAGACTCACAAAATAACCCCCGAAAAACAGTAAGGATTTCTTCTAAAGCTGTGGGTTACAGTGGAGAGAAAAACAGAAGAGGAAAGTTTTTCAAAAGCAGAGACCTATTTATGCAGGAAGCACCAAGAGACTTGGACAAATATTATTTCAGGTCAGTCAATAAGAGCTTTTTTTCTTCCCTGCATCTGCAAAATGGAAGTCTTGTTATATTCAATGCACTTCTCAGCAGGTGATGCGCTAATGATGTGCCTATGGAGCCACTGCAAAGAGGCTCCCGGAATTACCCCATGGAACTGCAATGCATGGTGATGCAAAGCGTTCATTTCCTGAACAGCGTGATGTTTGATTAATCAAAACTTCAGTCGTATCTCAACACAGAGTATGTAGTATAAGGACAGAGCACTGTGTGTTTCAGGGAGTACTCAGTTATCTTACTGGGTGTTTAATTTTATATAGAAGCAGACCAAGAGCAATTGCACAAGAGATTATTTCCCTCAACGCCTCACACCAAACAGAATATGGTAATGGCCTCTTAAATATTGTGAGGTTGAGGCCTCTGCTACTAATTTACATAGAACGTGTATAAGTCTAAAATTGTACCTTCTCAATAGTGATAAACATTTGTTGAGTATCTTACATGCTTTACATGTTTATTTTTATAATTTATTGAAATTTAGGACTAATCAGTGGCAATTGATCCTCTTTGCTGAGCTTACCACTCTATTCCCTCTATTCATGCATATATCAAAACTCTGACTGTTGAATGAGCATTACTTTAATTCTTTTTCATTTTGTGATCAAATGGTTTTTTGGTTGTTTTTTTTAAGACATACAACACAAACCCCCCCAACCCCAAGCGAATCTGCTGGTGGTCAGGATTCCTAGAGGCCAATTTAACATTGGACCACGCAGCATCCCAATCCAAATTAGTATCCAACTCTGGTATATCTCTTCTCCACAACCCCTCAATAGCAAATGGTTTGTATGAGTGACACACCATGTATTGATAGACCGAGGAAACGAGACCCTTAGTTCCACCATTCATGCATAGAATCTTTCGGAGAGGATGAGTTCCCAGTGCCGCACGCCACGGCACTCCATAAGCCGTGCATGCAATGCTGACCTGATTTGTAAATAAACAAAGAAAGAAGAAGCTTGCTAATTAAAATTGGCTTGTATTTCTTGGAATGAGCAGAGCCCCTGGTCTCCAAAAATATCAGCTAAATAATAGGGCGCACTACTTTAATTCATTATTGTGGTTATTTGCCCTATTAAATGTCAAATTAAAAAGAAGACAGAAAAGTGCTACAAATGTCATTACTGTGCCTCAGTGCTACAATGCCATTAATACAGACGGATGTACAAACACATACGAGCCAATCGCTATGCCCTCTGGGCAAAACACTTACTTAGAGAAACAGTGTTTTCAAGTGCTGTTTTCAAGTGCTGTCCCGGACAAATGTTAACATGTAGATATATTTCTCTTCATCTCTGTCATGTTCTTTTTTCCTTTTTCTATGGAAGTGGCTAAAACTGTGGGTGGAGTGCAAAATCTTCACCAGAGTGAGAAAAGCCAAAGCTCTTAAAGACTGTTCTGACCCTCAGGCCTAACGCTGCTCACTCACGCACAATTCACACGACGCTGACAGCTCAGCTCTCACTGTGAGAGCAGAAGCATTCTGCTCGCTAACGGAAACAGCACATTAAAATGTATCCTAATCTAGCTGCTCAACAGATATCCTGAAAAAGATGAGCAGTAGTCTGTAAAGGCAAACAGCTGGGTCTGCAATTTCTCTTCACACACTCACCAGTCCATTCAAATTAAACTGCCATTACAAATATGTTTGCAGTCATTATTACTGCATTATTATTAATGATAATGATTTATCACAGTTATTGTTATTACTGATAAATTGGTGGATTTAGCCATTGAATGTTATATTTGTTGTGTGTAAAAGTGAATAAATCCACACGCTCTACATTTGCAGTGCTAATTTATTTATCAATGTTTCAGCTGGCAAGCAGCCTTCAGCCTTCGATTAGTAGTAAAATAAAGTTGCAAATATGCATGTCTTAAAACTCATTATCTACTATTAATATTATTTAGTTTTCTGTCTATCAGCCTGATGGCAAAGTATTCAGGTGGAAAGCCTAAAGGACACATTTTAATCTTTGGGCTAGCTCTTTTGAGTGGAAAGAGCTGCTGCGGGAAGCAGAAGATCTTTCTGAAATATATGGTAATTTGTTTGGGATTTTCATGCTAAATCGTTACACTACAGGAACCGTATGCGTTTGTTTGCTTGATTTGTGCATTCAGTTGATTCTGAATAAATCTAACCTTGAATTGACTGCGAGAATTAAAAACAAACACATGCATGGATTGACAGAGCTTGTTGTGAAAGCTTTTCCAATCTGCACACAGGAAAGATCAGCAACATGAGCCAAAACTCACATTCACTTTCAGGCCCATTCATACTCAAAAGGGCAGGGATAATGACACAAAATTCTATCAGATCAATGAAAGCAAACAACTGGTGGGATACATCCAGTAATCATCACATCTCCTGAAGCACCTTGGCTTTGTCTCGGTCTAAGTGCCACTGTTCTTGGTCAGCTTCCCTGAAGATGATATGGTGACTGACTTTTAGTGGTGCTTTACTGGCCAGAGGATGGAGGATGGAGTATAATTCCAGCTACGTAATGAATGTGTCCAGGTCTGTTTATAGTGACGGGGGGCCTTGGGGGGGGGTGAACGAAACAGAATACAATACAATCATTTAGCAGAACAGAGCAAAACCGACCACTGCCTTACTGCCTTGTCCCACTGGGTCCTAAGCAGGCATAGTGACAAGAAGGAGGGGGTATATGGCCTGATATATTCACTCCAATTCTGCCTCTGATTGGTCTAATCCCATTGTGGTTTCTGCTGAGGCAATGGCATTGACAAAAAATGTATTATTAATTATTTGCTTAGCAACCACCCTCATCCAGGATGACTTACATAGCTTACATTTTACACATTGTCCATTCAAGCAGCTGGTCATGAATACCCTATTCCATGAAATGGAATGGTCTAGGTGTGGTTTCGCCAGAGTTTGCACAATATTTGTTGCAAGACCATGTGAGATCCTTCTGTAAATCTCTGGCCTGCTACCTGTCTTGTACTGGCCTGGTCACAAGCAGGTGAGGGGTAGGATTAGTGAACTGTGTAATAGCCTTGTGTGAGTCACTGTCAAAATTGTGGTGAAGAAGCATATGTTATGAGAAATTTTGGTCATGGTATTGCTGGTTTTGCTGGTTATTTGGCTATCAAATAACCACATGATTAATATCTTGATAATATTTGATTTTGCTTGTTAATCATTCATTCTTGTCCTTTCTAGCAATATACACTACCAGTCAAAATGTTTAGAACACCAGTGAATAACCTGAAATGGTACAAAGGTAAGCGGTAAACTGCCAGAGGTTAAAACAAAAAGTTTAGGTTACCAAAAACTGAAAAATAATGTACGTTTCAGAGTTATTAAAAAAGGCCGTTTTCAGGGGACAAGTAATTGGTTAACGTGGGTCACTCTGTGCAAGTCGCCGACTCTGGATCCAGCCAAAGAACCCCAGACCATCATGCTTCCTCCTCCATGTTTGACAGTTGGTGTCACACACTGAGGAACCATCCTTTCGCCTATTCGATGGCCTACAAAAACCTTTAAAAATGTAAAGATTTCAAATTTTTATTCATAAGACCTTCTTCCAGTCTTCAGTAGTCCACTGGCGGTGCTTCATGGCCCAGGCAAGCCTTGTCATCTTAGCAATGGCTTTCTTACTACCACTTGACCTGTCAAACCTGCAGCTCGAAGCGTTCTCTTCACAGTTGAAAATGAGACTTCTTTACTTTGATCAATGTTAAGCTGTGCTTGAAGCTGTTGTCCTGTGAGCCGCATATCACACAAGCTGTTGACTCTCAGAAACTTCTTCTGATTTTATTGTGGCTTTGGGTCTGCCAGACCCTTTCCTGTCAGAGTTTCCTCCAGTTTCCAAGTGCCTTTTGATGGTGTGGGAAACTACTCACTGCCAAAATAATTATTTTTCAGTTTTTGGTAAAACTTTTTATTTTAACCTCTGGCAGTTTACTGTTTACCTCTGTACCATTTCAGGTTATTCACTGGACTTGAACTGCTTAAATTTCAGTAAAAACTGGAAAATGGGGGTGTTCTAAAACCTTTGACCGGTAGTGTAAGTATGTTAGCTATAACAATCTATGTGTTTGCAAAGTACAGGTAGTTGTATATTTTGTATAATATAATTGCAGCAACTCTTCACATAGTGAATGTGTGGAAAACAACATGAATGACTTGGCAACAGCAATGATACCACACCCAGAAATACATTCCCTTCTTAACTTGTATCCCCCACATGCAGATGATGTTGCATATGAGTAAAGACTAGATCAACTAAATACAGTGGGTATAAAAAGTATTCATCTCCTTTTGCATTTTTCACACTTTTTTTCACAACATTTTCTTACTTTGTGGAATCAATGTCAAATAAAGCAACAACTCCAAAGTTTTTTCTTAATTAATAAAAAAGCAAATAATGAACAAATTAACAAATAAGAAATACAATAATTGATTCCATAAGTATTCACCCCTTTTGCTAAGACACACCTAAATAAGCTGGTGCAATCAATTGTCTTCAGACGTCACATCATTATTTGTTTGGAGTCCACCTGTATACAATTACAATCATTTGATGTATGATCCCCTTGTTAGGGAAGCCACCAAGAGGCCTATGGCAACTCTGACAGAGTTACAGTCTTCCATGGCAGAGATGGGAGCAAGTCTAACACTGCGTATTATCCCAAGACCACTATCCCTACTGTGAAACATGGTGGCGGGATCTTAATGTTATGAGGATGCTTCCAGGGATTTGAAAACTTGTCCAAATATAGGGCAAAATGGATGACGCAAGATATACAGAAATCTTGGATGAAAACTTGCTGCAGTCTGCAAGAGACCTGGGACTTGGGAGAATATTTATATATATTCAGGACAATGACCCAAACCATACAGCAAAAGCCACATTGGAGTGGTTTAAAAACAAAACAAAATCAATGTCCTGGAGTGCCCCTGACCTCAATCTCATTGAGAATCTGTGGAAAGATTTTAAAATTGCTGTTCACAGATGGTCTCCATCCAACCCAATGGAGCACAAGCAATTTTGTAAAGAAGAAAGGGCAAAAATTATCCAGATGTGCAAGGCTGGTACAGACCCAAATAGACTCACAGCTATTGCAGCTAAAGTTGTTTTTACCAAGTATTTAGTCAAGGGGGTGAATACTTATTAAATCAATTATTGTCTGTTTTTTGTCATTAAGAAAAGGTTTTAGGGTTGTTTTTTTATTTGACATTATAGAGTATTCTGTTTTGGTCATTGGCAAGTAAATCAATTTTGATTCCATGAAGTAAGAAAAAAAAAGTGAAAAATGCCAAAGGGGGTGAATAATTTATATACCCACTGTAAGTGTCACCTGCTTGAATTAACTTTATAATTTGACTGTTTAGATTAAATAAACATTTAAATGAGTGGAAACCCCCTTAGTCATATCCTACAGCAGTCTAGGGGTCATTTGTCTGATTTGTCCCTACCTCCTAGCATAATGCCATGTGGCATGGTGGCACGGCATTAGGAGTTATAGCCCATCTTTTCACCCTGGAGACTGAGTAAGGAGGAATGAGTGTTCACTTACTTTTCCCCAAGGCATGCCGTCTGCTGTCACTGGCACTTCTGAACATATAACCCTGACAGTTTCTCACAGACCACATGAGTCATCGCACTGTTTGAAGAATGCAAGCCCGAAGTTGACGATGTACCCATTCCAATAATGTCTCTCCCCTCTTGAATGTCTGATTAAAATGGTTCATCTCATAGCCGCTGAGTTTTCAAGATGAAGCTGGCAGATTTGCTGTATGTCATAAGGAAAAAGTATTAGGATAAATGATAAGTCTGATGGAATAAATCTAATGTAAATCTGTCCTGATTTATGCATCAACTTTAGCGTGGACTATGATTTATAATGTATGCTCACTGTAAAATTCTGTATGTGTCCTGAGTAAGAAAGTTGCTTGGTGAAGTGTGATCCAAGAGCTACACTAGTATTTAGGCTTCATACCCACTTGCTAGAAGCTTATTATGTTTCCTGGAATTAACCCTTTTTTATGTGTGGCATAATCATGTGATAATATCTACCAATTCCCATGAAACATGGGGGGCTTGATAATCGCAATCTTACACTGTGAACATTAAAAAGACCTAAAAAAATACCACCAACACAACAGCACTGTGATACCAGGAGGGGTGGAGGGAGGAGTGTAGAGGGCTGGGCCTCCCCTCTGACTGCTGTCAGGGGTTCCTGTTCCCTCCCACAGCCTGGGGAGTACTACAGGACCTTGGACAACAATGGCCTCGCCTACAGACTGATTATCAATCAGTTCAGGTGTAAGCCATCGCCTTCGTTAGGCCTTTATAAAAGCACAGCCTGCCATGCCTGAAGGAGGACTGTTTTTGCCATACAGAGGAAGTGGTGCTGGCTTTTTGATATTTTGCCCTTTTGATTAAGATCTTTACTTTGATTTTGTTTTTCATGTTTTGTTTAATTCTATTTTGTTTGGCACCCTTAAATGGATAAATAAACCAGCCACTCGCCTACTGGAACTGGCATGGTGGCCACCCCTGCCACCCTGCTACAAGCACCTTAAAAACGTGTCTGTCCAGTAGTGAAAAGCAGGTCGTAGCTTCACTGTGATTCAAATGGAAGAATGCAAAGAAAGAAAAAGGGCCAGTAAGCTACTTAAAAAATATATGAAAATGTTCAGCCTGCACTAAACGCAGGCTAGTGCATATGAAGGTTGGTTTACATTCATTAATTCAGGAGAGCGCAGACAAGCTATTATCCGAAACGTGCGTTGCTGTAAGTCACTTCTTTTCACTCTGCAGTCCACCAGTCATGCTCGCCAGTCATTGCGTAGGAGGAGGAACATGCAGATGATGCAAACCGACCTCAAGTCCCCAATCGACCAGAGAGGGTCATTCCAGACTGTCTTCCACCAACTGAATCCCTACCTCTCTGGGCAAAGCTATGGCCAATTATGTGCTGTACTGCTGGCCACAGTCCTTACTGGCATGGTCTGGATTGAATATCAGACCGTGGGGCACATCCACACACTGAAACAACATATTTTAAAAGGATGAACCACCCAGCAGGCTCCTATCTATTTAATTGAATTTAATGTCTACTCATTTTATATTATTTTACACTTACAGGTATGGAAGAATATCCCTGTGAAAACTCAAAAATGCTAAGCCAAAATGTGAAATTGTATTTCTCAGTACTTTTCAAGCAATGTTAGGTTTTGCACCTCCAAACAAATCAGCTAAATGCCTTTTTACATTATTTAGGTTGCTCCCTTTAGTTATTTGTCTTTGAGAATGTTTCATTTTTTCCTGTTGCTTGTTCTTTTTGAGGAAATGTTACTACCAGAAATAAAATAATCCAGTTTACATTTAATCCCCTTATTTTTGTGTGCAATAATGTAAAAGCCAAAATGTAAATGTTAATACAATAGTCAATTTATCAATTATATTTAATGTATTGTCTTTCTAGTATAACCCTGCTATTATTGTAATGGAAATGCAGATGAGAAAAGAATAAACAATGTTTATGTTTGCAATTGCATTTCCTTGTTGTGTGCGCATAATTTGTGCCAAAATGAAAATGAAAACGCAGTATGCAATTTGACATTGCTTTTTAATATAAGTAAGTATAATCCTGCCATAATTCAAAAAGAAAATGCTAAATGGATAACCCAAAAGCAATGTTCACATTTTCATTTTCATTTCCTCATTGTGATGCATCAGCCTTGCCATCCCTCAAATGAAATAGCCACTTGCTCTTGAATTGATATTTCTTTTTTTCTCTCAACGTATTGGGCTGTCCATCATTCCCTGTGGGTGTAGTTATCCTCTGAAATGGGTGGGGACGTCAGAGGGTGGTGGATCTCATGATCTCTGACAAGCTAATGTAGTTAGCTAACTAACCAACGTTAAGCAGTTAAATAGAGTGGGTAGGTTATGTAACATTAATGTCATATCCCTCCCATGGGTAGGAGTAGAGGAAATCATTTAACAGTATGTTCTCTCAATATATATAATAAACAGTATTGTATAGGGGCGGCAGATAGCGTAGCAGTCTAACGCATCGTATTTTGGCTGATCCGATACGATGTGCTGCCTGCGAACACTTCAAACACTGTCCAAGGATGTAATTTTTACTATTTGTGTGAACACTGTGTACTTTTATTTCTCATGAGATCTCACAAGAAAGTTTTTACAAAGAAGCCTTCTCGCCAGTGTCATTAAAATTGTTACCATGTCCAATGCAATTTACCAAATCTTTTTTGTATACTTGTATTGGCACAAATATCGCAGAACATTGAAATATGTTGGGCAACATCTGTTGGTATCAGGTCACTAAAATGTAGAATAGGTTTGAAATTTGCTGAATTTTTTCCAAGTACATTTAAATTGAATATTTAAAAGTTGAAAGTAATAATCATTCAATTCAATTACAAACCATTAATTTTATATTGTGCAATACAGATTCAATTTTTGCATACAATTATTCAATTCAAGCCTTACAAATTCAATATGATGTCATTCAAATTCTATTTGTGGTGGCACTAATATCAATCCATACTCCCTCCCTGGTGGATGTTATGATTGGCAGTTGCACAAGTCCAGATTAAATTCAGCTGTTCGGCACTCCACTGCACTGGTGTATCTGTCTGAGGCAACTAAATTAGCCTCAGCCAGATATACCACTTAGAAGTTATATGAAGATTGAAGTTTGTTCAATTACAATGTTGTGGTCATCAGATCTTGACATTGTAAAGCAAAGCTTGCCATTTTAGAAACTTAATTTGAAAAAGTATGAACCACACCCTTTACAGACATACATCGGTGTGAAAGTTTTCTAAACAAGAAGCTGCTTTGTAAGCTGCCTATTCAGTAGCCATTTTTCAGAAAAGCCACGAGACCGTTGTTTTTCTTAAGAGAAGGTAAGCACAAATGGTACACGAAACAATATTTGAAATTGAGCCTTTGGGTTTTTTCAAACTATTCGTGCGTGAGTGCCTATGGCTGCGCTGAGAGCCCAATGTGGCTGTGGAAAATGTGGTGTGGGGAACAGGGTGGCTGTGACCTGTGCTGTCACCCTCCCCAACCTGAAGCACCTCCAGTACCACGGACAGTGCTGGCATCCTCGCCCTCCACTCCACCATGGACAGCGCCAGCTGTAGATGGTCGGGCTAACAAGCTCTGGCCCTACAAAAGCTCCCATACCTTCACTCTGGGAGTTCTTTTTCACTCCAAACTACCTGACTAACTGTGGTTTTTCCTAGACTTAGGGTAGATGCAAATCTCCCGCGGTCAAACCACGGACCCCGGCTAGACGCCTACTTCACCCCCTCCTGTGCACTTCCCTGTCCCCACCACCTACGGGCCTTTTCATGCAACGCCACTTTAGACACTTTTGTTTGCACCCTTTTTACCTTTGACTTTTTCCCCTGGAAAATAAATCCTGTATTTTCCTGAATCCTGGATTCTTGCCTCATCTGTGCCCCACCTCTGTGGCTGTTGTGTAGTTATGCCACAAAAAATGAAGTGAATGGTATGTTCTATCAGCTGAATGCTGTCCTCTGGCCAATAGCCCACCAGCCCCATCATACCTACAGTTAACTAAGAGAGACGTGACTAATACATTTTAGCCACCATGGATACAGACTGCCCCCCACTGGATTTAATTGGGGTTGACAGGGATAACCATTACCGTCATCATTGCTCTGTCACCCGCAAAGTATGACAAACTGGACAGGACTTCAGTATCAATTTAACTTCCCCTGCAAATCTGTAATGCTATTATTACATTCCAAAACAACATTATTTTATGAATACCAGACATTGAGGAAATATTTTACCTTTTGGTTTGCACTTCCACCTTCCTTTACTTTCAAGAAAGGTGGTTTATGAACTCCTTTGCTTCACGTTATAATGTCAAACTAATGCATATAGCAGCATAGATGCATACAGCAGCATAAAACCTTAGTTTTTTTAACGCAAAATCTAAAACAAATTATCTTATCACATTATCAGTGTTGCATGTTTGCACAGGGTCTTAGCTATTATCCCTTACCGTTTGGGCACAAATGACAGTTTTCTAGAAAATAAAAGAATAGCGACAAAGAAGTGCTAGAAATCTTCCCTATTCTTGCCGATAAGGAGACTGAATCAGCCTCAGCAACAGCACCAGGAAGGAAAGGTCTTCGTGCACTTCCACTGACCATATATGGCAAGTGCCGGGAACAGCACGTGTGAAGAGAGGAAAAAAACAATAAAAATGAAAGGATTTGTCCATCAGCAAATACAGCAATAAATATGTTTTGCGACAGCAAGTCAGTCTTAAACCTTGAACAGACATAACCTCTTCCCTCACTTTTTGTAAACGAAGATTTTTTTAAAGCACGCGCAACAAAAGACAGTGCGGTGCATGAGAAGTATTCGGCTAGTAGGTGAGTTATTCTCTTGTCCAACTTCAGTTCGTTTTTAGCTATTTTCTCGAATAGTTTTAATGCTGCATATGTAAACGTGATAGGCACATATTATTTTATGTTTAGTTTGTTATATGATTAGGGCGCACATTCAACCTGTTGATTCTTGTACCCAATACACTATTTTGGACCTGTAGGAACCATATGCTATACGGACAGATTTTTTACTTTGCAATTGAATGCTGACATTAAAATAATGCCTTTTACGGCACTTCTGCTTGCAGTGTGTTAGCGTATGGTGTTATGTAGTTTTTAAAAGATTACAAATTAAACCTTCAATAATCAGGGTTAACTGTTCTTTTTTTCATTTGCAACCTTGAGCAGAGTAGTATGCACCACAATAAAGCGCTTTCTGATTGAAATGGCATGACTATTTTGACAAATTTCTGTGTATACAATAAACCTATTGATTGTGTAACGTGTAATAGCCTACGCTTGTCAGTCGGAATCTGTCAGAAACGTCCGTCTGTAAAGAAACTGCTTTGTAATGATTTGATCAATCATCATAATCCATGAAAAGGTTCAAGAGATATGACTGTATGCAAAAATGCAGCCTGTTGTATTATTGCCAATTTTAAAGAATCCTAGTTTTAATTGTTCGGTGTTTTGTTTGTATGAGTGACAACTTTAATTGTATACGAGCACATCGTGGAAACTAAGAAAGCGACTTGACTCGCAGCGGTTTTTTATTTATTTATTTATTTACAATTTATGGCTGACATTTGGAGGGTGGCTTTTGTGAAGACTGAGTTGTCATAAAACCTCTCTGCCAATTCCTTTCCAGTCATATTCCGGTACCTGCACAGTGGAAAAGATAAACTGAGATTAGAGCCAAACAATGTAACTTCATGCTGCTAGACTGAACAAACCCGCATTCGGAGCAAGTGATGGATGTGCTCTAGAAATAATGCACGACCCTAACAGCTGCTACTCAGAAGTGCGCAATATTTTTGCGCTTTGTGAATACTCCAGATTAATCCAAAACGCAACAGATCATTATAATATGTACTATGCCTAAAATTGAATAGGCTACTTTGAATAATAAAATGCAAAATACAAAACAGAGAATTAATTATAATTATATTGTATAAAATAGATATCACTTATCACTTAGTCATTCTATGTAGATGGTTTCGATTTTTACACAAAGCATGCTACAGCATCACTGCTGTTGTAATTATTCCAATGAAGGTATCATTTATTTGTTCAAATACAATATTTTGCCAAAGTTATGCTACGTAGATTAACTAGGCGTTACGCACAGAAAGCTTCTAGTAATGAATCATTTTTCTGGGATCAGCCTATTTTGTTTTGGGGTCCAAAGTGACAGTTACAACATTTATGGCAGGCAATTTATTCAAGATCATGTTCAAATGTGGCAATAAAGAGAGGGAATACATATTAAAAGCTTAAATAATTTGAAGATGCATGCGTTCGCCTCCTTTTCAGCTAACAAGCTAAGTTTTCAGTAACCTGCCATTCAAAGGACTCCGATTGGTGTTTCCATGGCTACCTGCCTCTCCGAAGATGATTGGCAAAATACTATCAAACAGATTCATGTGCTCTGTACATATACAGTACCGTACAAATTCAAAAAATATTGTACGTTCAAAAATTGGGGAAATTATATTATTTTATACTAATACAATTGCTTAGAGAAAAAGCTTTTGTTTAACAAGTAATCTTTTTCCACAAAAAATATGTAACACAATTACACCCATAATCATTGACCACAACTGACCACAGTTGACCACAAAATTGCTGTTTTGCAATGGCCATCTCAATCTCCAGATTGAACCCAATCTAAAATGTGTGGTTTGAATCAAAGAGGGCAGTCCAGAAGTGCAAACCGATGAATTTGAAGGATGTTGAAAGATTCTGCGTGGAAGAATGGTCTTATAAAGCACTATAGAAGATGGCTCAGTAGTGTTATCCTACTGAGGGGAGGAAAATGTGCACAAAGTACTAGAAACAGGTGTGAATAATTGTGACACATATCTTTTTGGGGAAAAAATATTACTTATTTATATTTTTATGTTTATACTTGGAGGGTACTGCATATAGTGAGCAATTTTCTTTCCTATACATGTAATGTCTAAGCATACTTTTTGTAATGTACGTTAATGCTTTTTGGAATTAACATACCTTACTTACTATATCTATAATAATTCACTCGTTCAAGGGTACAAAAACAGTATTTAGGATTTGAGTCCACATTAGTCTGGTTACAACTGCACATGTCATCACCCTACATTAATATTAGTTTTAAATCCACACTTTTGTGCCATGAGTTACTAGGAGCATAAACCACAAAATCAGTTTTATTTTCATTCTATAATTCATTGAGTAATCAACATATCTACTGTATGTCTTGGAAAAGTAGGCCTACCATTTTCACAAATATTTCGTTTTTATACTTCCATCGGGGATCAGTTTTTTCTCAAAGTAAACCATCTCCTACAGTATTTGAATCTAACACAGAAGGTTCATTCATTCACTTGCTCTGTATAATGTGCTTTAGTTTGGCTTTTGGTTTCCAATTATATTGCTGAGATTGGGATTGGCTGCTAATGAGGGATAGTGGCAACTGATTGAAGGTAAAATAGGTGAATATGCAATTTATCATCCATCCATCCATCCATCCATCCATCCATCCATTATCTAAGCCGCTTATTCCTGGTCAGGGTCGCGGGGGTGGGGGGGGCTGGAGCCTATCCCAGCATGCGTTCCGGGCGAGAGGCAGGAATACACCCTGGACAGGTCGCCAATCCATCGCAGGGCACACACACCATTCACTCACACACTCATACCTACGGGCAATTTAGACTCTCCAATTAGCCTAACGTGCATGTCTTTGGACTGTGGGAGGAAACCGGAGTACCCAGAGGAAACCCACGCGGACACGGGGAGAACATGCAAACTCCGCACAGAAAGGCCCCCGGCCTGGATTCGAACCCGAGACCTTCTTGCTGTGAGGCGACAGCGCTATCCACTGCACCACCGTGCCGCCTGCAATTTATCAACTAGCAATAAAATCTAAATTGTGAATGTGAATATAATTGCAGAGTATCCCTAGCAAGTCAAATTAAATGCCTTGTTATTGGTTGTGGAAGACTTTGTCATTGTAAGCAGCACTGACAGAATAGCTTATAGGTTCCTGCTGTCACAGTGATATGAATATTTGCCATACGAATAACTCAGTCCTTTTAGCAATGCACTGGAATTGCCAGATCCTGCTTTGATTAGGTCTGTTCATTTCTGTGCCTGCTGCCCCATGTGCAGGCAGTCATATGCACATTCTGCTGACTTCAATTCAGCTTTTCTTTGTATATGAGTCTCTGTCAAATGCTGTGGGGGGCTTTGAAAACCTTGATCCTATAAATAGGAAAATACATTGTTAATTAATGTAGTAGCCATCCTTGTTTCAATGCTAAGTCGAGACAGCATGAGCTGCCTCTTTGAATGACAGTTAAAATCAATGCACCTTTTCATTAGAGAATGTGGCATGGACCTCACAAAGCACCATTCCAATCTCCTTTCACCTGTCAATCATGGCCATTTACCAGCACCTCCCGCTGCTAAACAGGGCTAATGAATGCTGATGAAAATACTGCTTCCTGTGCTTCGCATACTTCGTTGAACACATGCACCTGTTTCTGGAATCAAGGCAATTGCATGCAAAAAGAGAGAGTGGCAAGGTAGCTGTGCCTGAGTGAAGCATTATCGCTTTTTGGACCTGATGAGCAATAATGCTTTTAACTGGCTTGTTCTGCTGAAGGCTTCAATTAGTGCTACAATCTGAGAAAAGCATATTGCTAGTACCACTTGGCCCCCTCTGACACCGTTATGGCAACCTCACCATGGGTCCTATACTAAAGCTATGCATAATTCCATTCAAATAAGGGCCACATGTGCTTCTCCATTAATGCAATCAGAGTCACAGGGTGGTTTACTTCTGTAATAAATGTGAGCAGAAACATTTTAGGGGCTATAGTGTCTTCTTAGATGAGAAGGAACTATCACATCCTTGATACCACTTTTTTAAATGCTGTCAGAACAAGTTCTTAGACACATGTTTAATGCATGGAACTCTACTCATGTCCCAGTTTTATGTTATTAAATTAATTTTTCTCAAGGCTAAGGGGGGCATTGCGGAGGTGAGAATGAAATAAACAGTCTGGTTCGGTTCCCAGGTGGGGACACTGCTGTTGTACCCTTGAGCAAGGTACTTAACCTGAATTGCTTCAGTAAATATCCAGCTGTATAAATGGATTGTATGTAAAGAAATGCAAACTGTGTAAGTCACTCTGGATAAGAGCGTCTGCTAAATGCCTAAAATGTAAAAATGTAAATGAATGCAGCTGAGGAAAATCTTTCCATTCCCTTTTTTAATTCACTGTGTTCTATCTGAAGACAGACAATGGTGATCGCACAATGGTGCCACTGCATTACTGTCAGACACATGGGCAGACTTTTTGTCACATTAAGGCTTGAACATATTACAGTACATTTTAATACAATGTTATACTTAGCAGTCCCTGGCCTCTTCAAGGATGTGATAGTCCATCAGGTTTAATATCTGAGACTTTATCACAGTGTATATAATACTTTAGAGGTCAACCTCAAAAACAGGAACAAGAGAAAATTCAATCCAGTTTTTTTGCCATAAAAAAGAGATACCCAAACAATGAGTGTGAGTTTGTCATCAACTATAGGGCTATAGTTTTGTTGTCAAAGTGCAAAGCACAGACAGTAGCACTAATCCAGGATGGAGACGTGTCATGTCAAGGCATGTCAAGACATTTCGTGGCAAGAGACAGTAGCGCACCTGCGACGCAGTTGTAAAAGAGGTTGGTTTAAGAAGAATATATTATCTGTGGGTGCGGTGAGGGTTTGGTTCATTATGGCCAATCAGATCATCAGTTTTTTTCCTTTTAACACCTTTGCCATAGCGAACTGCCAATTTTGTCATGTCTAATGAAGAGCAAGCGCCATGGCTCATATTAACTACTGTATGTTTCATTGATGCATTTGTGATGCTCCATATAGGGTGACTGGATGTTCGGAATTTTGAATAGTTGTCCCACGTAATAAAATATATCCGTTATGTTATTCTTTTATTAAGTAATATCTGTTAGCCCCCGCTCAACAATATCATAAATGTTGTTTCAGAATTCTCTCACTGTTATTTTGACTAGTATCGCAAGTACAAACTTTTACGTATATAAAATACGGATATGATTCCCCGCCCCACATCTCAAGAATATCATCAGCAATGGCTTCATAACTTTTTGTTTGTTATTATTCAACATTATATGGTCCCTCTTCTCCTGTGCATCATATCCAATCTCTGCAATCACTCAAGGCATTGCCCCATGATACATTGGCCAATTATGTAGCCTACATTTTATTGTAGTGATGTTTAATATTTAACATAACAGAAAGCAATGTGCATACATATACAGTATATATTTATTTAAAAGACACGTATCTTACACAATTACACTTGTGGAGAGATGGTGTCTCTCTCATTCAAGTGCATTGAACCACACCGTACAAGTACAAAGCTGAAATACTTTGAACTGATTAGTTGAATACAGGTTGTATTTCAAATAGTAGTTTATTGATAGTTGTTCTATCTTACAGCACCTGTCCTCACATCTTTGACGCATCCGTCCTCTCAGTCCTGTGCAACCTGCAGTTTGGCTGTAAATGAAGGCATCATTACAAGATTACACCATTACATGGTGTTGTCACTAATCTTTAGGTGGCAGACCATCAGCCCACTTCATTTAGCTGCTATTATTACTGTATATTCCTCATACAACAGCAACTCCCTGCCTCATTTCTCGTGTGACAAAATTCCTAAGCGGTGAGGGGCATAGTGGTTGGCAGAGGAGGAGAGAGAATCTGCTCTCTGGAAAGCAGGCATCCCCTGATGCCCACAGACATTAAATATTAAACAGGTGCCAAATGCAAACGTGTTGTTCCCATTAATCTGCGAAAAAGTCAAAAAAGCAGGGAGACAGCACATACAGAGGTGGTGTCAGGCTCCCCATGTGAGCCGTAGAAACAATTCCCTGCAAGTCAGTGCCAATTACCCCCCACTGTCCTCCAGCTAATGCTGACATATCAGGCCATGTCACCATCAAACGCACATCGCCATTGGCTGTGAGAAGCCCTCGTCAGCCCAGAGTGGTATGCTGTGTTCCCAGCTCAGGTGAAAGAGGGCACAGAATATGGTTTCCTCCAGCAATACCCTCCCTAATAAATACATGAAAGCAAATTCAAATGTGTGAATAAATGAATAAATACTGTGGAGACTGAATGGGGAGACTCATTAAATTCTTCAATTCTGCACCACAGCGGAGTATAGACTGCCCTTCTCTCGAGGCCCCTTTCTTCTTAAAGACAGAAAGGAGGGATGGGGAAGACTAATTTACTGTGAAGGGTTTTATTCATAATGGAAAAGGTGACTAATTTCACTTCTATCAATCAGAATTATTTTGTGTGCAATCATTTAGTGGACCAGCTTTAAATGTAAAATCGTCAGTAAACTTTAAAAAGATTGTACTGTAAACTTCTTTATTTGTAAATCCATTGAAAATTCTATTTATTATTTATATAGTGACACAGAAGTGTTTTATATTTTGAATAGTGTAATTCCCTGCAGGTTTTTGTTTATATATATATATATACACCGATCAGCCACAACATTAAAACCACTGACAGGTGAAGTGAATAACATTGATCATCTTGTTACAATGGCACCTGTCAAGGGGTGGGATATATTAGGCAGCAAGTGAATAGTCAGTTCTTGAAGTTGATGTGTTGGAAGCAGGAAACATGGGCAAGCGTAAGGATCTGAGCGACTTTGACAAGGGCCAAATTGTGATGGCTAGACGACTGGGTCAGAGCATCTCCAAAACAACAGGTCTGGTGGGGTGTTCCCGGTATGCAGTGGTTAGTACCTACCAAAAGTGGTCCAAGGAAGGACCGGTGAACCGGCGACAGGGTCATGGGCGCCCAAGGCTCATTGATGCGCGTGGGGAGGGAAGGCTAGCCCGTCTGGTCTGATCCCACAGAAGAGCTACTGTAGCACAAATTGCTGAAAAAGTTCATGCTGGCTGTGATAGAAAGGTGTCAGAACACACAGTGCATCGCAGCTTGCTGCGCATGGGGCTGCGTAGCCACAGACCGGTCAGAGTGCCCATGCTGACCCGTGTCCACCGCCGAAAGCGCCTACAGTGGTGAGCGTCAGAACTGGACCATGGAGCAATGGAAGAAGGTGGGCTGGTCTGATGAATCACGTTTTCTTTTACATCATGTGGATGGCTGGGTGCGTGTGCGTCATTTACCTGGGGAAGAGATGGCACCAGGATGCACTATGGGAAGAAGGCAAGCCGGCGGAGGCAGTGTGATGCTCTGGGCAATGTTCTGCTGGGAAACCTTGGGTCCTGGCATTCATGTAGATGTTACTTTGACACATACCACCTACCTAAACATTGTTGTAGACCAAGTACACCCCTTCATGGCAACGGTATTCCCTGATGGCAGTGGCCTCTTTCAGCAGGATAATGCGCCCTGCCACACTGCAAAAATTGTTCAGGAATGGTTTGAGGAATGTGACAAAGAGTTCAAGGTGTTGACCTGGCCTCCAAATTCCCCAGATCTCAATCCGATCGAGCATCTGTGGGATGTGCTGGACCAACAAGTCCGATCCATGGAGGCATCACCTCGCAACTTACAGGACTTAAAGGATCTGCTGCTAATGTCTTGGTGGTTTTAATGTTGTGGCTGATATATATATATATATATATATATATATATATATATATATATATATCTGTACTTAGTGTTTGTCTTATATTTGTGGGTTCATGGGTATTTTATTTACATATATTAATTCATATTATTAGGAACCATGTTCTTCCACAGTTTTACTACTTATTATTAACAACAGGCAACTCTATATCTTGTTCAACGTGTTCAAAGATTCACATTCAGAGTGTTCAAATTCACTACATAACAAATTTTAAATCATTACTCTTGTGAAACGTCTATATAACATAATATTGTGAAAAGTGCCAACTATGTATTGTGTTCCAAAACATTAACACCATTAACATTGCAGATCTGTTCAAGATACCACACATTAGCTAGCTCCAACTGCTGCCAGATGGCAGATGGTATTCTTTTAGTCAGCCTGGCAGTCTTTCTACGCACACAGCTATGCTTCTTTCCCGCCTGCATATGCACGCTCCCGAACTAATGCCCCTTTCAGACTAAGCGCGCATACGCGCAAAAAGCCGTTCAACTTTTCTTCAAGGATAAGTTCTAAAAATGTTGCCACTCGAGACGTCCAGACGCTGAGTCCCATTCCTCCCCGTCTCTTCAGAACCGCTGCAGAAACAAGTATTTTTGGAGTTGACACAGGTAGCTAGCTGCATGGCACATGACGCTAGATAACATCAATTTCAAAACTGTAGCACAAATAACAGCAAACGTTAGTATGTATAGCTTTCACTCACCCATCAAGCAGTTGTCATGTGGCTAGCTAAAGTTGCTCCAAAAATTGAACTCCAGACACGTGCATAATTAGAAGGGGAGGAACGCATATAGAAATCTGCGTGCGAATGAAGTGAAACGTGAGAAGCGTACAGGGATAGAACAACGAGAGAGAGAATGATAGCGATAGTTAGAAGCGTGATATAATTAGTGATTAGTAGTGTTAGTAACTTAATCTAAATCCCTAATGTTAGTAGTTAAGTTGGTTAGTACTATATACATCTAACTAATATATACAAAGTGTAATTAGAAAGTAAGAAGGAAGTAAAACGAGATAATAAGCTAAGACGGAAAAACCGAAACATAGAATTTCCCGAAGTGCATGACAAGACAAGGAGTGGATCTCGAAATAAACAGGAACGATGACAGACGGGGAACAGAATGTGACAGAATCGAGAATGATGAGTAATGAAAAATAAACAAAGTACAAAAACAACAGAACAGACAAGCAGAAACATAACAATGCCACGGAAAGGTATGAAAGCTTGTCTTCAATAAATAAAAATCAATACGTTTTATTTCGAGTTTATTCATTTGATAGCTAGCTAGCTAATTATTCTCACTGTGAAGAAGCTAGCTTGCTTGCTTGCTACACTCACTCACTGTCACTGACTGACATACAAGTGAGTTGACTAACAGCATGCTCAACCTCTTTTAAGCTCTAAATGGTCACAGGCATACATGTGCTAAATTAAAGCACTATAGGTACCCAATCAGCTTGCTAATTGAAACTTCACGTTAGCTATCTACTTACGACAGCTAGCTTGTATACCAGTATTGGTGAGGCGATTGGGATCTGAATCTTGATGACGGAGAAGAGCGGCAGCAGGAGCATCATGCCTCTGACTCTGATAATGAGACACACGGTGCAAACCTGTAAGACATACAGTACCCTGGTATTGCCATACTGGGAGATTTCTGTCTTGTACTCACTGTCCATGAGCTCAATATTGGATTTGAGGAGAACTGTCACTCCAAACTTATTATGAACAGAACGGTAAGGAAAACACCCAAATGCCTTTTCAATAATTCTGGGATACAGCTGAAATAATATGTCCCACTTTAACATTGAAGCCCAAACGCCAGACTACTTGGGAGTTGTTATACCTCTCTTGGCATCGACAGAATTCGCAACGTTATTTTCTTATGGGCAGGTTTTTACTTCTCATGAAAGAAGATACAGTAAATCAAATGACAATGATTCCATTTAACTTATCATTTTAGAGCACTGGACCTTTTCCTTTATTTAATGTGTGACATTCATAACCTTCCATGATAATTTACGTGCCCTTGCTGCAAATTGCATGTGTTATCTTTAGTCTTACGGTATTTTTTTTACATCGTAAGGCAGGTTGCTCATTTTATAGCAGCATTTTATAGCAATATTCTCACCTCTTCAAAGAAAAACTATTTTACATGTTCTTGGTGGACAAGTCTAATACACTGACACATGATGAGTCAACAGACATAAACATTGCTTATAAGTCATTTTTTACTCAACAACTGAAACTAACAAGGCATGTCATTTATTAAGCCATGTATATATGCATCTCTTTAAAGTCTACTGATTACTGTTATGTTCCATAATCTCTAGGAGAAAAAATGATTAATTAATAACCTGAGTGACATTTTTTTTTTATTGAGACCATTTCAGATAACTCAAGTAAATGTTCTTGAAATGTCCCAAGAACATTCCAATTTAACTACAATTATCCACATGCAAAAAAAGAAAGAAAAAAAGCAATGAACTGCTTGAAATATGTGCATTGCCACCCATGGATTTGTTCTGGATGGTGTGGATGGAGCTGAAGGCAACTGCAGGTCTATCTTAGAGCTCACACTGTGGACAGCTGCCTAAAATCAATCCCCCTTTAGCTGGCAGTCTTTGAATGACAGGAAGTGCTAATCAATCTAGCCCAGACATGGCCGTGGTAGCCAAGGTAGATAATTGAGTTCTGAAAAGATCTGGGGAAGGGGGTGATGTGGTTGGGCGCTGAGTTATTTAGTGATGTATTTTTTTCTGGAACAGTGCAAATGCAAAGATAAGGCTTTGCTATGGATGCCATGTTATATTTTTAAATGACATTTTTAATGACATTAGGCCAGTGAAACCATAAGAATTAAGCAGCAGCTCCGTGTGTGCTCTCACCTGTCCCGTTCTGTGATTCTAGGCAGCTCAGTCTGCTCCTCCTCCTTCTTTCTGCAGGTAGCCAATGAGCATGTCGTCACTGCTGGAAATCAAGAGCAGTGTGCTGAGGCAGGTGCAGAGCCGCCAGTCCCTGCAAGGGAGGAGAGAGCCAGCAGCCCCAGCCAGCAGCCCTGTCACACCCTGCCCCGACAGCACAGCCCCCAGGTGAGTCTCATGCCCCTGTATTCGATTTTTCTCTACTGCAACTAGACTGGAGAGGACTGTTCAGATTAAGACTGGGCTCTGTGGTACTGGACCACACTACACCGTTCTGCATTGGACAGGACAGGGCTGCTGTTATGCACAGTTCATACACTTTTCAATATGCTGCTATAAACTAGCCAACTATGCAAATGCTGAAGAGTCATGAAGCAAGCAGCTCCTTATCTCTTTATTTCCCCAGTTCACATGTTTTATTATTTCTACCTAAATGTACACAATATATCATCCCCTATAGGTAACATTACATAGAAAACCCTCCCTACAGTATGTAATTCAAATTTTAGTGACAAATTTACCAGGTTTATAATTGTTTTCTTACATATTTTTGCCATATCTGTGTGTTTTGGATCCAGTTGTTGGTTTGCAGTGTGTGTTTTAAAAGACAACTGTTCATTTATTCATCATCCACTTTATCATGACTGTTTAACTGGTTTAAAATGGCAACGTCAAGACATGTTAATAGATCCCCTAAGATTGAACCAAATTCATATCAATATGCAGCACAACCACCATTACCAGTGTTTTACAACAGCTCTTTGTAGCAAAAACTGTTTGATATTTCCATGGCAATCTTCCACAGTTGCAACCTGTTTAAAGATTGACTGTGGAAACCTTTATGAAGGTGACATGTACTGTTGACCCCTCCTGAAGTACTTGCAGCTCCACTCAGGACACCATAGTGGTACTATACATGTGAAAAGGTACATAACAAAATTATCTCAGGATTAGAGTCATAGATTAGATTAATAGTCCTGGGCAGCTGGCTGTTTGCATAAGTAATGTTCATTTCTCTCACAACGGGGTTCTGGTACAAAGGCTGTTTAACATATTGGTGATGAATAGTTATTCTTAGCTTTTCACAGGTGTCCTATACGAAGTGGGAAAAAAACATAATATTGGTTAACGTATTGCATCGTTACTGTGCTATTTGCATCTTTGTTTGTGGCCGTGAGCACAGTGTGCCAGGGCAGGACTGTGGAGCTCTCAGCAGACAGACAGGCATGTGGAGCAGCAATAACCCTCAATACACACTGAGGAGAACCTGACATTGCCGTCTGAGTCACACAGCAGCATCCATCAAAAGTTGATGATCGTTTATAGAGGAGCAGCGCTGCATTAAGCGCTGGCTTGTTTTTCCTCTGCTGGGTTTATGCATGGAGGTGCGGGGGGTGGGGGAGTTTATTGAGGGCAAACAGACTAGCGGGAGAAAACACCTGTTGACACTTGATGTTCCCACTCCGTTTCCTGCGCTGCAAGGCCAAATGAAATTGGATAGAGGCCGTCAGATGAACCCACCACGCCTCCATAGTGCACTAAGCTGAGATAGGATGAGGGCCAGGTCACGCCGCTTTTCAATTGTGAGACTGGCACCACCCTAGCGTACCGTTTTTGCATGTTATCTGTTGGGGACATGAGTTTTTCTATCAGGAGTTTCACTTTGGCCTAGTGATTCTCTCTGCAAACAATGGCCTGTCTGTTGACCTGCAAAACAGTGTACTGTAGAGCTTTGCACTGTGGATGCTGACGCTGCTTTGTGTGGTCGAGTGTGAGAGTAAAGCCAATTGGTAAGTTAGTGAGCAGCTGTTCCTGGTGGAGCTGGGCCCCTGTCCTTTAACATAGGAAGACCTTCAAAGCAGTGTTCCCCCTGTACAGCAAACAGATGGCATAAACAAGGGGAGTGCTCGGTTGGGTAATTAAATGCTCACAAAGAGAGCAGCATTAAGCCGTGCTCTTTGCAGGCTGTAGATGTGCTGATGCTTTGTTTTTTTCAGTTAATAGCTCAATAGTTAAAGCACTGTAGGACTGGAAAGAAGTTGTGGATGTTTGAAAATGACTTGTGTATAAAGACTGTGAAGTTAGCATGGCTACGGAGAGACTGCGACATGTAGTTGTTTTCTTGTTTGAAAGGGAAATGTTTGTAGGCAAGTATGAATTCTATTCCAATTATTATACATTTCCATTATAACTAATACTCAAAGTGCAAACATGTGTTGTGTCAAAAATGCACATTCACTCGATTCAGCAAAATTAAGTATTAATATCTGGTTTTACTTTATTGCACAACTATTTTAATTCATTAATTCAATTAAAACTTGCGACATTCAGTTCCTGCCCTGATACCAGAGAGTGTGGGTTTGGTCTCCAGGTTTTTAATTTGATCTAATGTGGTAATTCATGCCCAATTTTTTAGTTCACCAGAAAGTTTGGAAATGGAGTCTTGCTGTGTAGCTCTGTCCGACAGTCCTAATGTGAGTCTGGTACTCACTGAGGAAAAAATCCCAAAGATTAGAGGCCCCTTGGCTAGTAGAAGACTTAACCCTCAGACACAAACAGACAAACAGCTATTATCTAAAACTCAAATGAAATGACAAGTTGAGATGAGAGAAATTGAGATTATCATACAAAATGCTTCAGGACCATAGATTACTTTGCTTCTAAAAACATGGTACAGGACCAGAATGTGACACAGGATAAAATATATAAGAACAGTTGTACCCAAGTGAGCCAATAAGCTACCTTTCATATGTTCTTGCAGAGTAGATGGTTTAGCTACAACATGTAATCCTGCATCGGGCCTCCATTGTCTGGAATATCATAGAAGCTTCAATACCCTGTGTGACGATCAGATATAGAGGACGTTTCAAATGTCCATTGTTATACTCATAGAGTGCTCTGGACATTTTAGACAGTGGGTTGTTGGTCTCCACAAGTTGGGTGATGGTCATTAAAAAAACACAAGCTGAGCCTACCAGTTTCCACTTTATATCCATAAACAAAAAGTTCAGAGCTTCTGGAATGACCACTAAATTGCCACGTACAGCATGCAAGAAAAAATTATCACAATGTGCTACGAGGAAAGTGGTTCAGAAGGCAAGCTCAAGTCCACTGGGAATGATTTGAGATAGTAAGTCTGGGTTACGCTGAATCCCTGGAACTCAGCATCTTGCAAACTGCTATTTCATGGACACATTATTCTGGTGTTTAGTTTAGTTGCAAGAAATAAATCTCTTCAGAGAACACAAGACAAAAAGAAGTGGCACATATTTCTAAGATGGTATCATGTGGTCTGACAAAGCAACAATTTAGCTTTATAGACAGGCTCATTTTGTGGCCTGTGATGTCATTTTCAGATATCAAGCTTGAATCCAAGCAATCAAGCCAGGTTGAAAAAGGTACATTCCAACTGGATAATGATCGAATGTGCAAATAAGTCCAGACAAGCCATAGCAATCTCCTGACCCCAACCCAATAGAACACTTATGATTCAAACTCAAATAAATGAGAACGTTCACAAGCGAGACAGATGTGATGTCAATACATTTCATCATTTTGGTTTGTTTTTAAATATGCAGTTATTTGTGAAAACATGCAGTTGTTCTGTGCAGTTTTGGTGATATAAATGTTTTTATTTAAGCCTGAAAATCTGTGCTTGCATTTATCCTGTTGAATCCTATTTTAATATTTTAGAGACCACTGTATCTGTATTCATTGTGTAAGGGGTCTGTAGTGTCTTATTTTCCTCTTGGTGAGTAGTGCTTCTGCACTGGTTCTTACTAAAGACATATTTAGAATATTTTTAATTAAATATGATTATATTAAATTCTTTATATTATATAATATAATTTGTAAACTGTTAAATCCAATTTGAATTAATTCCCTTACCCCAATTATGCAAGGGAATCCGATGTTTGGGGATTTCTTGTTTTGAGAGAAGAGAGAAAGAGAGAGTGCTAGAAGATATATGCAAATAGGACACTGATATTTATGGATACTCGTATCCGTTCTCATTACAGATCAAGTGAGGGAGGAGAGGACAACATAGGACAACTTGTCACATTTCCATCCAGTATCCATAATTTTACCCTTACTCCTACCCCCACCCAGTAACCTCAGCTGTTGTTGACCCTTTACGAAGCTCAAAGTTTCATCATCCTTTTGATGTCGCTCTCTGTCTTCCTTATCAGCAATTATAATTTCATCTTTAATATAAGGCCAACAGAGCTTGCGCTGTTTTTTTGTTTTTGTTTTTTGTGAGTGAAACAGCTAAAAATCCTTTTAAGCAGTGTGTTGAATGGGCCAGGAGTGGATGCGGCGGTGGAACACACACAAACGGTCATCAGAGGGGGGCCTGTTGCTGGTCAGGAGCGATGAGTGCCACTCAGGACTGTACCTATGCAGCCTGAAGCCATTAGGGCCTTGTTTTTGCATCCGGTCCTTATGTAATTGTGAGAGAAGGAGTTGTTTATTTCAAATAGAGTTCATGCATTATATATAGAAATCAGTGACAAAGCAGCCATGTCTTGGTCAAATGAAAAAAAATCTAATTTTGGTATCAGTCTGCAGGGTTATTGTTCTTTAGTATAGATAGGAGAAGGACATAAGGATTTCTTTTTGTTATAGAAATATTTGAGATTTGTACCAACCTGCAATAAGCCCCACCAAATGCTTGGAGCTATCGACAAAGAAAATGCTTTTATTTTCAAGGGTGTGTGTCCATCTTTAATAATTCTTCAAATATTGCAATATGCAGTGTCATATTTCAAAATATATTGTATCTTTGAAGAAGCAATATCATCACTGATGAACTGATAGAGTGGCTCAGTTTTAGTTGCAGCATTGTTGTTCCTCTTTTTGTTAGATGACATCAAATTTCGTGGAAGAAGCTCTGCCTCCAATTTTTCTCTGAAATAATTGGGAGGTATTTGAGAAACTACCCCTTGGGCCGTTTCTTGTTGTGTAACAGAAATGTTCACTTGAATCTGACAGAATAAGAAGTATCTGTGTCATGGGTGTGTATTGACTCCAAACTGTGATGTGTTGTGAGTTTGTCCATTGGGGCGAAACACATAGCCATTATACTGTAGAAATCCTTTTGTCCCTGGAAATTAAAGAATGTGTAGCGGGTAAATCTGTGTGATGGGCTTCTGGTTGCTCTCTCACTGTGTGCACTTTATGCTGTATTAGCATCACTCAGTACTTCCATAAGTGCTTGTCTGCATCATGCATGACTTCCCTGCATTGAGTACAAGCCAGCTGGGTTATATGGTTGTCATTGTTTATAATGGTAGTTTTCCTGGCTGGTGGAAGATTCTTATGGTCATTGTGCACAATTTATCCCCCAGTCAAAATTAGGGTTTCCCTTTTAAATTAGGTCAAAGTAAAACTTGCAACATGATTGAATTTAAAAAAAAAGTGGAAGCGTGGGAGGCTGCTGTTACCTAGCAACGCTCAATGGGGTTGCTGTTCAATCTATATGCAATCTTTGTACACATATGAGCCGTGTGTGTGTGTGCATTTGTATGTTTCTGTGACTGTGTGTCTTTGCCTTTGTTATATGTGTGTATATTAGTTTCTATTGCTAGACTCTCCATATGCGTCAACAGTATAGGGTCTCTTCAGGAATAAAGTCATATCCTATTTCATATTATTTCTCATAATATATTCACTCCTGCATTCACTCCTTTATTCACACTTGTACTCTGTCCTGATTTTACTCCGGCAATCATTCTTGAATTCAGCCCTGTATTCACACTGCCACAATGCCACTGACAGTGTTGTACACTGTCTCCACCCGTATGCAAATTTCATTTTTTTTAAAGTATTGTGAAAATGAAAGGGGGGGGTCTGAAAATGTGAGGCTGACCAAATGTCCTCTAAATCATAAAATTATATGTTTTACCTTCAGCTTTGTTGTAACTAGATGGAATTGAAACATTGCAAGTGTGAGTTTGGAGAGATATAAGCTCAACAAACACAGCAGGAAGGGTATTGGTTTGTGGTATTTGTAAGCCCCATACAGTGCAATCACTGTCAAGTGTTTGAACATCAGGACAAATTAAATTGCATTGTTTGTAATATTGACTCTGAGACCTTGGATTTAAATGTCTCCAAATCTGAATATATTCTGTTTTTGTGGTTCAATAGCACAGTCTTCTAACAAATGGGTTTACTCAGATTATTATATACTTAGATTAAGTATTTTCCTTTTCAATTAAGGACTACATATAAAGGTCTCTTTTAATCACAGGCGTTCAAAGCATTCAAAGATTTGGGTCTAGATATTGCATATTTATCGGATATGTCAAAATCTGAATTGAACCACATCTGGAGGTAGTCTGACTCAGATTCCACCTGTATCTGATATGAATGTAAACATTCTGTATGAATCACGTCCTGTTGACAACATTCTACCGACAAATAGCATTGCACAATAAGTGTCACAAGAGAGGTTAGACTACTGTGGTGTCATGTGAACGTGGTCCAAACACATGGAATCAGATATACAGAACATTACAAATTGTGTATAAACAGACGACCGCATATATCAGCTATACAGAAATCTGATTTGTCATCTATTCAGTATCGGATATGAGTGTAAATAAGGCCTAAGATGGCATTCCATTTGAATGGGAACAGCAGACACACAGCAGTTGAATACAGTAGAGTGTTATCATCAGTGTCTTTGTTTTTCAATGATTTGTGGTGCTTTATGTAAGCTGTCTTGGAAGTTCCCTTTATGAAGACAAAGTTCATTTATGTGTGAGTTTTGTGAGTGGGCTGAACACTTGTTGAGCATGTGGCTCTTCACTTCTCCAAAACTTCCTTTCCTCTCTGCCTGAAGGAGGAGTGTGCGTGTTTATTTTTCAAAATGTTAATCCTGCCAATTAAGGCATTAGATGCTTCACTGAATGTACACAGCTGAACGAGGCCTGACCGTCCGTGGTAGGCATACAGATACATACAGTAGCCATCCATGAGTATATCACTGCTCATCAGCAAATGATCATACTACATACATTCATGTTTTTAATTGCCTTGCCAATATTTACAGTAATGGTACAAATAAACCACTGGAATGAGGCTCTGTTTCTTAATACCTGTATGAATGATGAGGAGAAGGCAATGTGCCTTGTAAGAGTGCTAAGAAGGCTGTGCATCCTGAGGAACTTTCCAAGGTACTCTGTTGAATTCCTCTGGCAAGCGTGCTGTTTCCCCCATGGGGACTAGAGTAAACATGCAGTAAGTGGTCCATTTTACCTTCCTTAAATAAGGAACAAACCTCTTCTTAACTTTAGTTAGTTGATTTTCTGCCCCCTTTTCATAATGTGATAGTTTGCTCCACCCTGGTTGCCTCAAGTCTTGTTGACATTCTGTAGATTTTGGAGATGAGGCTTCCCTCATTTGAAATTCAATATGCTTAATTAATGTGCTAGGAGGACAGGAAAACTAGCTCCAGGGCTTTCTTTCTATGTTTATTTTGCATCTCTGTGAGGCTTTGTCTTTTATCTCCTTAGTCTATACAAGGCCTTGGTACAGAGAAAAGGCAATTTGATCACTGGCATTTATGTTGACAAAGATTATGGGGAAATCTGTATCTATTTTTTCAGATTGCATGGCTATATCCCTGTGATACTTAAGCCCACACCATTTTTTGTTAAACCTTTATTTGACTAGGAAGTAAAATTGGGATTAAAAACCTCTTTTACAAGTGAGACCTAGCAAAGACATGGCCAAAGCAGTACAGGACATACAAATATCACATCAACAGCACAAATAGCCTACAGTAATAAAACAATCAAATACATGAATTATGTCAGAAGTATCAAAAAAGAATTGTAACAAGTGCAGCTATCCACAAGAATATCCTCTCTTATGTTTAAAGTTGGGGAGTGAGAGGAGGGACTCAAGATTGAGTTTTGCCTGCAGCTCATTCTAGGACTAAGGGCCAAGAAAGAACAAGCTCTTTCTTCTAGCCTCGGTTCGAGCATATGGAACATTAAATGTATCTGTGTAGTCTTAGATTGCGGCTGCTTTTCACACAGAAAAACTTCATATGGATGTACTGCATGATTAATCAAATTAAAATTTGGCTTTCTAAAGCGCAGAAGGTTGCGATTTTGGCTTTTTATTCTTCGTTGTAATACACGCAATCAATTCAACAAAATAGTACGGACACGCGTCTGCTGGAGAGATGCATTCGACAATCAATTCAACAAATTTGATGAAATAGTCAATTATTGGTTCCCTTAAATTGGAGCCACTAGCAACATTGCTCATTTAATTTAAACAACTGGGGCCTCATTTATAAAACGTACTTACGCACAAATTTGATGCATTCGTCAAAGTTCAGATTTATGTGCATGCACAGACTGGACACTTTTCCTTGTGGCAATGTTTGAGTACGTATTCGCGGTCTCGTCTCTTCTCTGTCCTGATTTAAATTTGAATCACTTGCGATCTTCTGAATTCTGACAATAATTGTCATCACCATTATTGGTTACCCATTAAAAATAATAATTGACTAACCTTTTCCTTCCCAGTTGGAGCCACAATGGTTTAGCAACATTGCTCATTTAATTTAAACAACTGGATGATAGCATCACTATCAGAAAATTGAACACATTGCAGGCCGAAATGGTTTTCATTTATTAATAAATTCTGAAGTTGGAAAACAAAACAAAAACAAACTGTCCAAAACTAAAAGAACAATTGACACATCCTTGAAATGAAGGTTGGCGTCAATCTGTAGGCTATAAAATAGAATGGCTTCGCTTCTCAAGTGCTAAGAAGGGAACGAGTTATTAGAGATTTTGGTTTAAACAGCAGTTCACAGCCTGGGCTACAGCAGGCTCATCTGCCCAGACATTCCGCCAACAAGTTTTGAAACTTCTGCCTGAAAATTTCATGCTCCTTTATATGCTAATGATATTAATTAGGGGCCAAAGCGGAGTGTCTTTTTGATCATAACATTATATCTTTCACAAATTTTATCTTTCACGCAACTTTTTATAAATGAGGCCCCTGGTGATAGCATCAGTAGGAATAATTTTAAATCAGCAGGTGCCATTACCATTTCACGTGTCTTTTTGTAATGGACCATTACCATTTCACTGTAATGGTAGCTAGCTAGCTAGCTTATTTCTGAACGAGGGATGTGCTAATGTTAGCTAGCTAGGTAGGGAAGCTACATTGTATAGTGTATAAAATCATGGAAATAAAATTATTTTGCTCAGTTTTCATAAAATATTTTTACATGACAACAATGTACAGGGTTTAAACTGTCTAATTCATGGGCCCCCGGGTGGTGCAACCAGCAAAGGCACTTGCCTGGAGTGCAGGTTGCCCACTGCAGCCGGAGTTCTGCACCAGCCCGGCTCTGGCCAGGAGTCCTGTTCGGGGGTGGCAATTGGCTGTCTGCCCCAGATGGAGGGGGAGGGAAGCCAGCATGGGCTTGCCGCATTCAAGAGTGGCTCTGTGTGTATCAGACTTACGGCCAACGGCTTGGCAAGTTCTGTCTCAGAGGAGGCGGGGCGCGTCTTTGTCACTGCCAGCCCAAGAGTTGCGGCAGTGAGCTCGTAGTATGAATGATAGTTGAATGAGAAAGAGGGTACAATTGGTTACCAAAATGGTAAAAAAATATATGACATTTAAGAAAGAAACTTTAAAGAAATGAATAAGCTATCTAATTCATCCAAAAACTATTTTCGCTCATTCTTGGCTGGTTGACAATGCGTGGCTGCCATTTCCGATGGGTCTCTATAGACCACTACACATATTGTAGGTGTAGGCCTACTGTATATTGCAGATAATGCTCTGTGAATTTGTATTTATTTATTTTGAATTATGTTTTCATTTAAGATAATGACAGCTATTGTGACAGCTACACTGTTCAGCTCCAATGAATGGTTCAGTCAGTTAAATAAACTCCTGCTGGAAATAGCCTAATTGGTTTCAGTTATTATGATACTCGTATATTCATTCCTATGATTTGTTTTAGAAGTAGGCCAACTGAATCTGTTCTTTTAACCACGTCACAAGGAAATGTGACTCAAATGTTTATCATATTTCAGATCAAAATGCAATTGCAGTATCTAGCAAAATAACCAATATGTTTTTTGTCTATCGGGCAGCCCATTTAGAAGTATTCCTAGGATGGCCATATACTGTATATTAAGACATACCAGTGCTGCATCCTACATATGTGCAGCAAGGGATATCCAACCAACTAGACTGTGATGGGTCCTGTAATCTAAGTTTGTGATGTACCTCAGTGCTGCATGATTCAAGGGGTCAAGCTTAGACAAGTTAGAGGGACAGACAAATACATATCCTTAGGCATCACCATAGTCAAACTGGAGCAAAGATGATCCAGCAAGCAGCTGCTTTTGTGAAGTTGTGGAGAAACAGAACTTTAACATGTACAAGAGGCCCAGCATACATATTAATTTCTAATACATTTTTAATTTCATTCAATAAACTCTATAGACACGGCTTCAAGAGTGTTGATGTGATGAAATCATCCAGGACTTGTGGTCACAGTGCTGTGCCTAGATCTGAAACCAGATGCTATTGCTATTTAGAATACTGTATGAATCCAGTTGGGATTTCACTTGAGAAGCAACTAGTGACTCCATGATTTTAGCTCAAACAGAGATTAAAACTAGATCATGGCAGTTGTATTCAAAATAAAAGTGAAAGTCTTTGGTGATCCCTAAAGCAAAGTAAATGCATTCCTAAATTCCTTCAGTTCATGATTTACTAAGATACGATGAGCCATAACTTCACTGGGAGTTTATGTCTCCTGTTACTGCCCCCATGCATGGGGATCCACCAGCTGCAGTGTTCAGAGAGAAAACATCCGCAGGAAGATGAACCTGTACCAGTGCCAAGGTGTCCTGACACTGCTCCTGTGTGACCCAATGGGTCCAGAGGTGGAGAATTTACAAAGACCTAAGCCTCATCACGTATCATTAAGAGAAACATGTTGTATTCACAGAGAGGGGGAAAACCAATTTAATTAACGTATAAGACTGGTAAATTTGATTATTAGAATCATTTTCGGAATTAGGGAATGACATGGTAAACAAACACCCTCCTGAGTCAGTGGTGAAGAGGCTGTACAGATGAAGGAGAGGGTTATGGATGTTTCACAATCTTATGTGATTCATAAAATGAAAAAGAAACAAGGGTGTGGACATTGCACTACTTGCAACACCCATCTGTTCTGTGCATGGCCTTATTTCCTCATTGTAGTTCCTTATTTCCTTATTGTACCATCTTGTAAGTCGCTCTGGATACGAGCGTCTGCTAAATGCTTAAAATGTAAATGTACTTGTTGATTGCATCTCTGTTACAGGGTAGCTGAAGGAAATGGTGAGTTTTTTGAACGCATGAAAAACATTCTCCAAAAGCAGGAAAACATGCATCGCACGGCATGGACTCAGGTAAGAGACGCACACCATCCACAAGGACTACCCTCCCGCGCGGGTCGCCCACAGAAGGTCAGCATAAAAAGCATAGAGTAATTTAATGCCATGGTGCGGTGTGCTGATCACCTCTCACCTGAGCAAGCACATAAGGCATGAGGAAGATAAAAGCATTGTGCTGCAAGGAGCTGGGCGCAGACACCCTTGCCTGCTGGAGAGGAGCCTCCGCTGACGTGTTTGGACAGACGGACAGGGTTAATGAGAGAACCTACCAGGCTGAGGACTCAGATGTTGGCTTTCAGAGCCTGTCAAACACCCACACGAGGGGAAAGCTTCTCAATGGATGAAGGCTATCAGGCTGTTCATGTCATCCCAGTTATTATTTAATGCTGTGGTACTGTAGAACAGAAAGGAGAGAAAATACATATGTCTGTTTCTGTGTCTGAGTAATGAGATGGACAGTGATATGGTCTTCCAGAGACAGTTTTTACATGTCATAATGGCAGAATTATAAATGTTAAAAAAATGCATGCCATGCCATTTGATAATTGTGATTAAAGCACCTATGTTGATGGAGATGGCTAGGGAGTAATGCAGTTATCGAGGTATGTGATGTAGTTTTTCTGGTATGGGTGTTCAAGTCATTACTGTATGGGTGATACAATGGGTGGAACAATGGGTTGTGTAGTTGTGGCAGTATGGGTAGTGCAATTTTGAAGCTATGGGTAATGTTTTGGGGTACAGATATGTCGCTGTAGGGCTATGGGTAATATAGTAAAGCGGTATAGGTTGTAGGACTATGGGACATGTAGTTGTGTGGGTATAGATGTTGAGGTTATGGGGCTATGAGTAGTGTAGTTGTGGAGATATGGATTATTGTGGAGCTATAGGTACTGTAGTTATGGAGGTATGGGTTGTGATTATGGGGATATTGGTAATGTAGTTGTGGGGGCATAGGATAGTGCAGTTGTGGGGCTTGAATCAGATTCAGATTTGACTTTATTGTCCTTCCAATAATTTTCAAGAATGGAGCTATGGCTGGTGTATTTGTGGTGGCATGGGTAGTATAGTTGTGGGGTTATTGGATAATGTAGTTGTGGAGCTTGGTTTGTAGCTATAGCTCAATAACAGTTCCTTACTTTAAGAATACAGGTACTGAAATAATGAACAACCCATAGCAATATCTGACAAAAAGACAAAAATAACAAAGAATATGATAAAAATGTTACACATAAAGAGCAGCAATATGTCTATTGCTAAAACTATTCCCGGACTTCATCAGTGTTTGGCATGTGTAGTTATTGAGGTGTAGATTTTGAGGGTGTGGAAGTTTGTTGGTCAGTTTGTAATGGTATGGGTATTGCTCAGTAAATGTAGTAGTTCAGCATTGGACTCTTTCCTCAAAGGGCCAGGATGACAGTGGCACTGTCCCACCTCCGGAGACAGCTGACGATGCCTGTGTTCCAAAGAAATTGACCAGGAGAGAGGTGAGTAGGCTGGGACTCCATCCAGCCTAAAGTGTGATGTAACATCACCATGGACATTACAGTAACATTATGGGTACATAAATGTTTTACATTTCTTATGTTTCTCTATAACAGGGCAAATGCTTAATCAAATCAACACCTCGGATCTGGCTCAAGAGAAACAATTTAGTTATTTGTGGCACTGAGAGTCTTGCACTCAGTTGGTTTCCACCCACAATATAATAACACTGCACCCACAAGCAAAACACTCTGGCACAGAGGTCCAAAGACTCATCCAGCTCCGTATTTCAAGCACATACATGCTGTACTTCTATTCCACTGTGTGAAATACATCTTTAATGTTTGTTTAAGCTGTAGTAAGGCTGAGTATGTTGCAGCTGGACCTCCTATACGAAGAAGTGATCTACACTGTGATGAACAGGGTTGGAGTGCCCTCTCCAGATTATGTGACAAATGAAGGCGAGCTCTTCAGCTACCTGCAGAAGGTACACACTCTTCCTTAGGATGTTTGACCCCAGCATCCATTATGTTTTGTTTGTCCCATAATCTCGTAGTATTCTCAGTAGAGCCTTTATTAAGAAGGGTTAATTGTCCAGTAGGAACCCATTGATCAGAGCAATTTAGTTTAGTGATAGGATTGGTGCAGCCTCTGTCTTCCTCAGCCCATGTTTGCCTTAAGATTATAGCGCGTGTCTGAGCGGATGTATTTTTGTCCAGACATTATTAGGCATCAAAGCCTGAGTCTGGCATGTATTAATGTTCAGGTCGTAGGCCTTCAGACACTGTTATTCTAGCATGTGCTGCCTCCTGTCACCCCTCGCCTTGTTACACTCTGTGACGCATGTGACAGTGGCTGTAGCGTTTGATGTGGTTTATGAATCCCTTCCCATCTGAGGCTGAGGTGACTCTGTTAGGTGCAAGCTGCTCCTCTCATTCACCACTGAAAGTGTTGTGTTCTATATCGTTAATTGATCATGACTGAGACCAAGTGCCACAGAACAAAGACACAGTACAAAAATGTAATCCCAGCTGTTTTCGTGGGACGGTTTTGTGCTATCCTGGTTGGTAAGACATTGCAAAGATTGGTCTTTACCACTGCAGAAATCTCCAGCCAAACACGTCTTCTGTCCTAGGTGTTTGGCATGGAGCCAGAAGAGCACAAAATCATTCTAAACAGAGTCCAGGAATCCAAGGTGAGGACTGTAATATTCACTACTTTGATATCTTTTCCCTTTGTATTTTTCTTTTTAACTAGTCATTCACCACAGCCACCATACAATGTTTTCACATTAAAAGATTGTGACGACCGCGGTAAGGACCCAGACGCAGATCAGGGATTAGGCAAAAGAGTTGTTTATTCACAGGCAGGGGTCAAAACACGGGAATCAGGGGATCAGAGGTACAAAATCGCGAGGCAGAGAGAAGTAGTAATAGGGCAGTCAAAAGGTCGATACTCAGGAGTCAGAAGGGCAAAAGGACAAAATCGTTGGGCAGGCTCGGGGTAGTAATCAAAGGGTTGTCTCGGGAAATGCTAATAACTCTGGCTTCGGAAAGGTAGGCTCAGGAAAATAGAATCAACGTACTGACACGGAGAAATGAAAACACTGAACATATATACAGGGAGACATAATAGAAATCAGGTGAGACAACGAGGAGAGAGAGGCTGGAACACAGGGAAGAGATAATTACATAACAAGAGGGAAACGTAAGACACGGACACTGAACCATACAAACATATAGACAATAAACGACCTGGGAGAACAGGCAGACACGTGCATAGTAAAAGGAGGTACGCAAGGAGAAACGTTGCGTGCGTATGAGGAGAGAACGGAAAACTAAGCAGGGATAGGATAATGAGAGAGAAATGCGGTAGTAGGAAGCGTGAGATAATTAGTGATTAGTAGTGTTAGTAACTAAATCTAAATCCCTAACGTTAGTAGATTAGTTAGTTAGTACTGTACACATTTAACTAATATATACAAAGTGCGATCACGAAAGTAGGAAAGAAGAAAACGAGAGAATAAGCGAAGGCAGAGGAAACCCGTAAATTCTAAACACCCGAAGTGCATGACAAGACAAGGAGTGGATCTAGAAATAAACGGAACAGGAACGATAACAGACGGGAGAGCAGGACGTGACAGAACAATGAGAAACGCAAAGCTGACAACAGAATAAAGAGACATGACAGATAATAAATACACGAAGTACAAAAATGACAGAAACATAAACTCAGAATATAACAGGACCCCCCCCCTAAGAAACGCCTCTTGGCGTTTAACAGGAGGAACAACAAAAACAGATAAACAAACAAGACGCAGGGAAAGCCAGGCAGAACGGGGGCAAAGCACGTGGCGGGATCTCAGAACAGGCAGGGTCAAAACACATGGCAGAATCTCAGACAGGCAGGGTAAAGGCACGGGGCAGAATCTCAGACAGGCAGGGTCAAAACACATGGCAGAATCTCAGACAGGCAGGGTAAAACACATGGCAAAATATTAGACAGCTCGGGAACACTCAAAGTCTCTGATAAGGGTTTTGTCCAATATGAACCGGGATGGGACCCAGATACGTTCCTCGGGACCGTAGCCCTCCCAGTCCACCAGGTATTGGCGACCACGGCCCCTGCGGCGAACGTCCAAAATCTTACGGACAGTGTAGGCATCTCCACCATCAATAAGGCGGGGGGGGGTGGCTCAGGGGCGGGACACAAAGGGTGGGTTACAAGGGGCTTGAGGCGGGAAACATGGAAGGTGGGATGAATACGACGCATGGTGTGGGGTAACTTCAAAACAACAGCAGTGGGACTGATAATTCTGGAAATGGGGAAGGGACCAATAAAACGGGGTGCGAGTTTGCGGTGGTCCATTCTGAGGGGAATGTCCCTGGTGGTCAACCAGACCCGCTGCCCAACCCGGTAACGGGAGCCTTGAGCGTCCCTTGTCCGCCGTCTCCTTCATGCGGGCGCTGGCTCGGAAGAGGTTGCGACGTGTGAGGTTCCAGGTACGTCGGCATCTACGGATGAACGCCTCGGCAGAGGAACACCCACCTCCCTCTCCTGGCTAGGGAATAAGGGTGGTTGGTACCCAAGGCAGCATTCAAAGGGGGACATACGGGATGAGGAAGAGGTTTGGGAGTTGATGGCATACTCTGCCCAGGGAAGATGTTGGCTCCAAGAGGAAGGGTTCCGGGAGCACAAGCATCGCAGAACGGTTTCAATAACCTGATTAGCCCGCTCTGTCTGGCCATTAGATTGGGGATGGAAACCTGAGGAAAGACTGACTGACGAACCAAGGAGTAAACAAAAAGCCTTCCAAAACCTGGCGATAAACTGGGGACCTCTGTCGGAAACAATGTTACTGGGGATGCCATGTAAACGAAAAACGTGTTGGATAATGAGGGTGGCAGTCTCCTTGGCGGAGGGAAGCTTGGGTAAGGGGACAAAATGAACAGCCTTAGAAAAACGATCAATAACAGTCATAATGGTGGTGTTGCTGTTGGAGGAGGGTAAACCCGTAATAAAATCAAGAGCTATGTGGGACCAAGGGCGGTGGGGGATGGGTAGGGGCTGTAACAAACCAGAGGGATGCTGATGGGAAACCTTATTCTGGGCACAGACAGAGCAGGCAGAAATAAAACTCCTAACGTCCTGGACCATGGCAGGCCACCAAAAACGTCTCTGGATAAAAGACATAGTCCTGTTTATGCCAGGGTGACATGACAGGCGGGAGGAGTGACCCCACTGAAGCACCTGGGATCGGACAGAACTGGGCACGAAGAGGTGGTTCGAGGGACAGCGACTGGGACCGGCCTCGCCCTCCAAGGCGGAACGTACCGTAGCCTCAATGCGAAGTTGAACGTTGTTAATCGAGCACTGTTGTGGCAAGATGGTGTCAGGAACGGAAACTCTGGAAATGGGTTCGAATCGACGAGACAGAGCATCAGCTTTAGTATTCTTGGATCCCGGTCGATAAGAAAGGACAAAATTAAATCTCGAAAAGAAGAGAGACCACCGAGCCTGGCGGGAATTAAGTCTCTTGGCAGTCTGTAGATACTCCAAGTTCTTGTGGTCTGTCCAGACCAGAAAAGGAACTTCAGCCCCCTCCAGCCAGTGCCTCCACTCCTCCAAGGCGAGCTTGACTGCGAGCAGTTCCCTGTTGCCAATGTCGTAGTTCTGCTCCGTAGGGCTGAGGCGATGGGAATAGAAGGCGCAGGGATGAACCTTCTTGTCCTTGGCGGAGCGTTGGGAAAGGATGGCACCTGCCCCAATGTTGGAAGCGTCGACCTCGACGATAAACTGGGCGGTGGGATCAGGGTGAATGAGAATGGGGTCTGAAGTGAAGCGTTGTTTAAGTGACCGGAAGGCTAGTTCAGCTTGAGGATTCCAGTGAAACCGGATCTTGATGGAGGTGAGGGCGGTGAGTGGAGCAGCAATGGTACTGTAGTTCCTGATGAACCTTCTGTAGAAATTGGCAAATCCCAGAAAGCGCTGTAACTCCTTCCGGGACTCTGGCTGGGGCCAGTCCAAGCCCGCCTTGATCTTGCGAGGATCCATTTGGATGCTCCCCCGAGATGACGAAGCCCAGGAAGGTGGTGGTGTGACAATGGAAGTCACATTTCTCTGGCTTCACATAGAGCCTGTTCTCAAGGAGACGCTGTAGAACTCTGCGGACCTGGGTGACATGTTCCTCCATACTCTTGGAAAAATAAGGATATCGTCCAGGTAGACAAAACAAAACTGATTAATGAAATCCCTGAGGACATCGTTGATCAATGCCTGGAAAGCGGCAGGGGCATTGGTTAACCCAAAAGGCATTACCAGGTACTCCCAGTGACCTGTCGGAGTATTGAACGCCGTCTTCCACTCATCCCCCTCACGAATGCGCACCAGGTGGTAGGCGTTGCGCAGGTCCAACTTCGTGAAGACGGTAGCTCCATGAAGTTGTTCAAATGCGGACGTCATGAGGGGGAGAGGGTAGTGATTCTTGATGGTGATGTCGTTGAGCGAACGGTAGTCAATACAGGGACGAAGAGAACAGTCCTTCTTCCCCACGAAGAAGAACCCCGCTCCAGCGGGTGATGAGGATGGCGAATGATGCCAGCGGTCAAGGACTCCTGAAGGTACGTATTCATGGCCTCCGTCTCGGGGACGGGACAAGGAGAAAAGACGCCCCCTAGGAGGGGTAGCGCCAGACAGGAGTTCAATGGCGCAATCATAGGGACGGTGGGGGGGCAGGCAGGTGGCTCGGGACTTGGAGAAGACCTCCTTGAGGTCCAGGTACTCGGAAGGAAAGACCGATAGGTCAAGACTCATCTCGGAAGAAAGGGGACTCGGGACAGAAGACAGGGGACTCGGAACAGATGAATGGGCTTGCTGCAGGCGGCCGGAAAGGCATTGTGGGCTCCAACCCACAATCCTGTGACTGCTCCATTCCACGGACGGATTATGCTTCACCAGCCACGGGTGGCCAAGGACAATAGGTGAGGGGAGTCAATAATGTGCAACCTTATCTTCTCCTGGTGGTTGCCGGAGGCACGCAACGTAAGAGGGAACTGATCTGGGTAACTTGGGCCAGTCTCTGACCGTTGAGTGTGTTGGCAATAAGGGGGTGTGACAGACTGGAAACTGGAATCCCCCACTTCGCGACCACACCAGCATCCAGGAAACTCTCCTCAGCACCCGAGTCAATGAGCGCGGTGGTCTCTCGCCTCTGACCCTCCCACTCGATCGTCACCGGCAGGCAGGTCCGTTGCTTAGAGGATCGCTCAACAGGGATGACACCCACTAGTGCTCCTCGCTTAACTAGTGGGCGTTGGCTCCTTAGTAGGCAGTTGGAAATGAAGTGCCCAGACTCACCGCAGTAGAGACAGGATTGGTTGGCCATCCTGCGGTCACGCTCCTGACGAGAAAGGCGGGTCCGATCCAGCTGCATGGGTTCAGGCTCCGGGGTAGTAGATGGAGCTGCTCTAGGGTGGTTGTAGGCACCGATCGGTGACCTGACCCCGGTCCTCCCAGACCGGGAAAACCTCCGGAACTACGCCAGCGACGACGCTCCTGAAGCCGGGAGTCCACGCGGATGGCAAGGCTGATCAGGTCATCGAAGGACTCTGGCAGGTCACGAGTCAGGATCTCATCCTTAAGATGTTCGGAGAGTCCACAGATGAAGGCGTCGTACAGCGCCTTCCTTCCCCAGCCACAGGCGTTAGCCAAGGTCTGGAAACGAATGGCGTAATCCGACACCGACCCTCCCTCCTGGCGTAGGTAGAGCATCTCCCGAGCCGCGTCGTGACCCTGCTTAGACCGGTCGAAGACCCTCCTCATCTCCTCGGACAACCGGTCAAAGCTCTGACAGCAGGGAAGAGAGCCCTCCCATGCGGTGGTAGCCCAGGACTTGGCACGACCGGTCAGTTGGGTGATGACGTAGGCGACCCGGGATAATTCGCTGGGAAACGTGGATGGCTGCAGTTGGAAGATCAACTGGCACTGCGTCAGGAACGCACGGCAACCTCCCGGTTCCCCTGCGTATCTCTCAGGAGGAGGCAGACGTGGTTCGCGCACCGGCGCGGAGGAAGGCTCGGGTTGAAGTGGCGCCGCGGCATGCTGGGGTGCGGGGTTAATGACCGGAGCTCGCAGCGTGAGGGTAAGCTCAGCCAAACCGGAGGTGAGGGACTGCAGGTGTTCAGTCACACGCTCCAGATGGTCCTGGTGCCGTCCGAGCATGGCACCTTGCTGCTCGAGGGCGAAGTGGAGCTGGTCTGGATCTGCTGGGTCCATCTTGGTCAGTACGTCCTGTGACGACCGCGGTAAGGACCCAGACGCAGATCAGGGATTAGGCAAAAGAGTTGTTTATTCACAGGCAGGGGTCAAAACACGGGAATCAGGGGATCAGAGGTACAAAATCGCGAGGCAGAGAGAAGTAGTAATAGGGCAGTCAAAAGGTCGATACTCAGGAGTCAGAAGGGCAAAAGGACAAAATCGTTGGGCAGGCTCGGGGTAGTAATCAAAGGGTTGTCTCGGGAAATGCTAATAACTCTGGCTTCGGAAAGGTAGGCTCAGGAAAATAGAATCAACGTACTGACACGGAGAAATGAAAACACTGAACATATATACAGGGAGACATAATAGAAATCAGGTGAGACAACGAGGAGAGAGAGGCTGGAACACAGGGAAGAGATAATTACATAACAAGAGGGAAACGTAAGACACGGACACTGAACCATACAAACATATAGACAATAAACGACCTGGGAGAACAGGCAGACACGTGCATAGTAAAAGGGGAGGTACGCAAGGAGAAACGTTGCGTGCGTATGAGGAGAGAACGGAAAACTAAGCAGGGATAGGATAATGAGAGAGAGAAATGCCGGTAGTAGGAAGCGTGAGATAATTAGTGATTAGTAGTGTTAGTAACTAAATCTAAATCCCTAACGTTAGTAGATTAGTTAGTTAGTACTGTACACATTTAACTAATATATACAAAGTGCGATCACGAAAGTAGGAAAGAAGAAAACGAGAGAATAAGCGAAGGCAGAGGAAACCCGTAAATTCTAAACACCCGAAGTGCATGACAAGACAAGGAGTGGATCTAGAAATAAACGGAACAGGAACGATAACAGACGGGAGAGCAGGACGTGACAGAACAATGAGAAACGCAAAGCTGACAACAGAATAAAGAGACATGACAGATAATAAATACACGAAGTACAAAAATGACAGAAACATAAACTCAGAATATAACAAAGATTGAAATGTTTTATACTACAAAAAGGGTAGACCATTCAGGTAGAAACATCTTCCTTTTCTAGAAGAGTAAAATGCAGATATACTAGTTTTCTTTGGATTTGTGCCCATGAATGTTCTTGGTTTGTGGTTGTTTTATTCTGTGCTATGTAAAGTCTGTGAAAGGCACATTTTATATAATTGGTTTTCTTTTATTTCCTGACTGTCCATTTCAACTGGTTTGAAATTCTTCAGCCCAGCAGAGCTTGTGCACAGTACTCCAAATGTCAAAAAGTCAAAAGCTATTTACTGATTATTCTCTGTCTGTTTCTTAATGCATGTTCTTTCTGTTTCAGCTCTGCTGGGCTGAATAATTTCAAACCAGTTGACATGCTGTTCGTCTTTTGATTAAATATTTTACACTTGCTTGCTGACATAGTCAAAGTATTAACTTTTTTATAACAGAGAGCAAGTTATTCCTTGAAGGTTTCTGTTATGGAAGGAAAAAATCTTCTGGCAAAAGATGCAAATGGTGAGTTTCCTTTGTTGTCTTTGCCTTTGATTAACAGTAACACAACATTAATTTAATTGATAAGATAACATTTTATGCCTTGTTGTTCATGTTGGGGATGATTAACAAATCACAAACATTTTCCATAGGTTATTATTTGCTGGCCCCAATATACTCAATAGCCATATGTCCATTCCAGGGAAACATCCCCTCATAGGCTTGATATGATAGAAGATTTTGTCTTCCTTGATATGCACCTGGTTCAGCCATGTTGATGAATGACATTTCAATATCCCTGATGTGATAAGCTCAATGCATTGCATCTGTATCAACTGTTTAAATGAATATTAAATGCAATTATATTTATAAGCTGCACACTGTACAAATGGTTTAGTTTGATCTACCTGAAAACCAGCAGTTTTCAAATTGACTGAAGCCATAATGTTAATATTAAATTGAACAACACAATAAGAATGAACAAAGTTCATAAAACAGTGCTGTCATGACTTTATGACTTTATGAGCCTCGTTGTCAGAAAACACCAATGGATTTTCTTTATCCCCAACAACTTGAAAGAAGAGAATAGAATTTTCACTGCGTGGTGGTAAAATGGGTGAATGAATAGGTTTGATCTCTTTTGTCTCACCATGGGACCTTGAAGGCTACAGTGATCCCTATTGCATGCTGGGAATACTCCTGGGGCAAAACCCGAGGGAGCCAGAGGAGAGGAAGGAGAGAAAGTTCAGCTTTCGCAAGAAGGACAAGATAGAGAAGCGTTCCAATGTCAGGGAAGTACTGGCAGCCAACTGCATCCAGGCCACAGAGGTCAAACCCGAGACCCTCAATCCCGTGTGGAACGAGCATTTTGTTTTGTGAGTTGTATTACGGTTGTCTTCAATAAAATAAAACCATTTACCCAACACATCTGCTTCTGTTTTTTGAAGAAAATCAAGTATTTATGTATTATTGTTTCAGCTACATAGCTACATCCTTGTATGTCCTTAAAATTATTTCAGTCTTATGTTATCATTATGGAATTATGTACTTTGCTTTGAGTGGAATGAATATTGTCTTTGTAAGTCTATCAATTCAGTTATAACATGTCCCTCTCCAATCTGATCAATAGTGATACTGATCAATACTCTTTCTCAGTTTCCCAGGGGAAACAGTGGTGATGTGTTTGTGGAGATTAAAGTCACTAAACTCAATTTAAAATCCTTGTTTTTTTGGGGGGGGGGGTTTGTTCTAGTGAGATTGACGATGTCTACAATGACCTCCTCCATTTGGACATATGGTAAGATGTAGTATCAAAACGTGCCTGCTGAATTTAATTACTGTATAATCTTATAATCCTATTAGAATAGTTTTACCACTTCAGTCACTATTAGTTTATTTATCCATTTGTATACCTGTATATATACACATACAGTGTAGGGTTATAACAATAAAGCATGAACCTTTTCACAATGTAATATTCTGCATAAATACAACTCATCATTCTCACTGCAGGAACACCATTGTCCTCACAGATTTCCTTCCAGAAGTTTGGCAGAGCAGAGAAAGAGATTAACTCCATGTATTAAAGCTCTCATGACCATAATGACAGCACTTAACAGAAATCAGTGCAATTTTTCAGGCGGTGACATCTGACTTCTGGTTGTTTCTTTAGGGATCATGACGATGATGTCTCTGTAGCTGAGGCCTGCAAAAAGCTCAATGAAGTCAGTGGACTCAAAGGAATGGGCAGGTGCAGTGCATGTCGTAGACTCATGAATTCTGACGTAAATCCATCTGAACATTCTGTTTTTTCCTTCGGTCTGAATAATTCTATGTAATAATTCTAATTCAGTTTGGGGTCTAAGTTGTCAAGTGTTGCAAAGAAATATCAAAGGAACATGTCATTTTGCAATAACTTAACCCTTTCAACTGCCTTGAATTATTGCTTATTCATTATCCAACTGCTGTATCAGGTATTTTAAGCAGATTGCCAAGTCCGTCCGGGCAAAAGGAGATGCAGCATCGGCAGTGGAGGAGAATGTGGATGACTTCCTGGGCTGTCTAAACATCCCTATTAACGTGAGCTGTGCTGTTATATAGAAAGTAGGGGGGACAGGGGCCACCACTGGTTATGTGCTGACCAGTGAGATCATAGCTATAAGCCCCCTCGTGTCCTTTCATTTAGACGATCCCGGTGGATGGATGTGACAAGTGGTTCAAGCTGGAGCCCCGATCCAGTGCCTCTAAAGTGCAGGGAGAGTGCCACCTGAACCTGAAGCTCTTCACCACCCAGGTACACTTGGTCCTCAGATTCAGCACTGAGTTCCCAGGCTCTGTTCCACTACACAGTAATTTGTCCAATCCAGCCCACCTACACTACCATTGCCTGCAAACTTCATTGGAATCACAGAGAAATTGATGGGATCAGAAGAAAGCCAACTCAACTGTAAGACATTGGCAGCTTTATACTAAGGAGATCAAATAAATGTTATCACATTCCTGTGTTTTATCCCCCCAGAGAGACACGAGCCTAAGTAAGAGGGACTCGCACTTGGCCATTCACGAGAAGCTCCTGAGCCAAATTCTCCGTTACGAGCACTCTCAGGTTAAGGTAAATCTGAGATTTAGGTTTCCGTCCATGTCCCGGAAGTGAAAATGGGGCAACATTTTGACTGTGTCCTGTGGGACTCTCTTTCCAGATGGAGCCCTACAACTGGGAGGGGAAACTGAGTCAGCCAGCGGTGACGGTGCTGTCCCATCATGCTGTGCAAGCTGACTTGTCACCGCTACAGCAGGCCATCATGTGAGCTTTCGTTAAAAGACAAAATCTGCACTACAGTTTGATAGGTGCTACAGCATTGCTCAAGCAGCAATCCACATCATTGTACATGTACCATTCAAAATAGTAATGTGCTGCACAGAACTTGACAGATTTCTCTGCATTGGTATCAATTAATCAGTTTAGTCAGTGTCTAGTGGGAGTTTAGCGGAATGGTAACATGTTTCCTGTGCACACTACCTCAGATGGTGGAGGTGCTTCAGCAGCCATCACCGATCCCAGCGGATGTGTTACTCCTTCCTACTTGGGCTCCTGAAGACTATTGAAGAGGAGTGGAATGCCCCCTCCGTACAGGGGGAGCTGGTACATCACATCTCAGCCCTCTCTCATGTCTCACAGAGGCAACATGGTACACCACTTAGTTGGGACCAGCATCAAATGTCACATTCATTAGAGTTTAAGCAGGGTAATCCTCTAAGTTTCTGGGACATTGTGTATGCTTTCCCCCTGGCTTTATTTGCATGTGCAGGAGGCAAGCCTGGCTGACAGCTTCACCCTCCACACAGACTACTGCTTGTCTCTGCTGAGTAACATGCATCAGGTGTTTCCCTGCTCCAGCCCCACTGCCATCACTCGCTGTGAGTTCATGCTGAGGTAAATATAGAAGAATCATCTGCACCCTTACTGCAGCCTCACAAAGTGACACCAACCACAGACTGTGGGGAGAAACAATCACTAGTTTGATGAAGTGGCATTAGATCAGGAGAACTGATGGTTTGTTTGCTTCACCCAGAATCTTTCTTTTATTAGACAATATGTTGTGCACTGCAGAATAAGCGTAGAGTGAAGTTTAAGAGCAGAGAGTGAAGAAAACTCAGTGGGCTTTCTCTGATGGAAGATTAGTGGCAGGGACCACTCAAGGCCTCTGAGAACCTTTAGAGCCGACCTCATTTCCTTCCCTCCATCCATCGAATTAGTGTGAGGCAGAAGCCTTGCAGGGGTATCTACTTTAGTAATACCCACAGGGGAACATTTCTATCACTGTTGTTTAAGTAGTGTTTGAGTTGTTGTTTATTTGTGACTTAGGGGCATCGGACACATTCACACCATGCACGCCTTTAAGACTGTTTGCCCCTTCCGTAAAGAGCTACACCTGGAAATCGCCACTGTAATAAAGGTCCAGAATTCTGAATAATATTTATATTCTCAAATAAATATTTGTATGTACTGTATTTTCTGTGTTTCAGTGTGTTGCTTGGTCTTCATTACAACTAACTTTGCTTGTTTTTTTATTTCTACAGAAGACTACAGTGGAATGGTATGAGGGAATGATTTCACAATATAAACCGGATGAAGGGGTATGTTTCTTGTGATTTTACTGGTTCAGAGGACAGAAAGCCTGTTGTTTTGAAGTAAAACAAAGTCTAGTCTGTTCCCTGAGCCGTGAGCTCCTCATTATTACAGACTCTGGAGGAAAAGCTGAGACGGCTGGTTCTGGTGGTGGATGCGGTATGTGCTGAAGTGCAAAGAGGACAGAATGTCTACAATAAGCTCTTCTCCAGGTATCTGTCTCCCAGTCATCAGCTCTTCATTAGTCCTGGCCTCAACAAAACAACCTCTGTGCTCAGCCGAACACTGAAATCTTGAACAGTACTTCAACAAGTGACAGGGAGAAATATTCTATTAAGCTCGAAGGTCAAGTTTTGATACGTGTGCTCAATCCTCAGTGGCAGAGATCCCATCACATAAAAACTCAGAATGTAATAAAAAAACGTAACCTGTTTTCTATTGTTAACTTTCTTGCAGTTCTGTAAAGGTGGATTTCTTCATTCTGTCCTATCGGCAGCTGGAAAAACTGGTAAGGTTTACGCTTGAATCATACTTTCTCCAAAGGTATGATGAGGCTTTTTATCTAGATTTCTGTTTGAAATTCATTCAAAATAAATATTGTAATAAATATTTAATGAAAAGCACATTTCATGTGGAGCAGTCTATTTTTATATGAATAACTGAAATGTTATGTCATGTCCAAGGCTAAAACCAACCATCTCATGGTAAAAACCCATCAGCATTCAGCCTTCAGCTATTCAGAAATGGAGCTTGCCTTGATTATGGCGGATACTGTGGTACGCTCTGTGCTATCTTAGGTGGCAGGTGATGTGAGCACGGCCATGGAGAATGTGTGTGGAACACTGGAGCAGGAGGGGTCCCAGCTGGCCCACACTATGGGGGAGACACTCTTCGAGCTCTACATATCACTCAAGACTCTTAAACTTTTTAGGGAGACCCTGCCTCTCAGGTGAGTTCAGGTTTGGGAGCTGTCTCTGCCTGCCTAACACTGGACCTTCCCTCTGCTGATCTTAGTGTCAAATAACCTCAGAATAGAACAACCTGGCCAATAATATGAAAGCTCATTATTGTTGTGATAGTTGAGTATACAGAGTGATGTAGTATGGGTGAAGGGGTAGGCTGGGAGGCTGCTGGGTGGCTCATCCTGTTAAGGCACTATTCTAGAACCGCCACAATCTGGTATTGAATGGCAGTGCTGACTGTGGCTGTTTGCGTCACCCAGGAGGGGAAGGATATCAGCTGGTAGTAGGCCGTGCACCACCCACACTAACACCTTACATTAACTGTTTTTGTTTTTTTGGGAGATGGCTATCAAAAAGTCTGATGGTTGTCTTTAACTGTAACAATAGGTTGTAATATGTCAGACAAACAGTAATGCAGGAGATAGAATAATCCATGTAATGATGTCCATCTCAGTTTAACTTGAGCCCTTTGATCTGTACAATTAAAATCTATTTCATATTCATTCTTGATGCTCAAATTATATCAGGGATACCAAGATGTTGGCACTGACAGGATTTCATGAGTGGTTCAAGACTTCAATTCATAAATGGCTGCAGATAGTCCATGAGAAGTCATGTGACAGAATTCGTAGAGCTGTGGAGGTTGACCAGGTGAGAACATGGCACACACACATTGTCCCTCATAAAAAAACTGTTGTGAATATGAAGTAAAGCTCTCTTGAAGATTGTCTCCAAAATTAATAAAGGTTAAATTGGACACGTAATCTCTCCAATTTATTTACCTAATATAAAAGGTGTTTTTCTACCCTCCTACTGAAGAAACCAATAAAATCATTTGTTTATTCCCACATAGCGCTAAATATACTGTCAGTTCTAGCTGTAGAGTGTTATAATTGTATGAGTCAGTGTGTATGCCGTGCGAGTGTGCGTCAGTGATCCCACGTGGTTCTGATTGGGGCAGCTGGAGCCTGTCCACAACCTGTCCAAGCACAGCACCTCCGCCGTGGATGTGACCACCTGCTTCATCCAGGTGCAGCAGTTCTGGGTACAGCTGGACTGGCCGGATTCAGCGGGGGCGTTCATTTTCGTGACACGACTGACAGATGTGAGTGATGCCTGTCCTGGTTCTGTTCTCTTGGTTTGTTCCCTTAAAGAGGAGCTTTCATCAAAACTCTCATTGTGATGAAGCTGCCAAGCCCAACAAACATGTATTACAAGTGTTTTGCATATTGAAACAGAGCAATGTTCAGGAGTAACTGATGTAATTAATTCTCTGAACAACAGGATGTTTGCAGCGCAGCTTTGTTATACTCTGAGCTGATCAAGCGTAAGGTTGAGAAGAGTCAACTTGGACAAGACAACAAGAACTTCACCAGCCAGGTAGTGCCCACATGTAATGATAGGGAAATGGAATCAACACTCAGACTGACCACTTCATAAACTGTCCCATATTATTTATTGTATTTTTTTCCACACAAATTTGAACAGCACATACCAACTTGCAATGTTCTTTTCTGTTATTATGCACTATGTACTTCCTCCATTCATCCCACTCATCCTTCTCCTTCTTAATCTTTTAACCCTTGGTCTACTTCATCCTCTTCTGTTCCGCCTCTGGCAGCTGTGCATCGCTCTGAACAACATTGAGCATGTGCGCATGTTCCTGGGGAACCTGCCCCGAGACTTGGACTGGCAGACGCTAGAGCAGACCATGGAGGAGTCATGTGGTGTAGAGGGCAAGGACCAGGTTGACAAGGCTCTCAATGCCCAGCTCTACAACATTGATATGGACCTGCAGAGAGAGGCCAAGCGCATGATCACACATCTCACTGACAAGGTAGATGGCCAGTGAGAGCAGAACTATGTAGAGAGAGAGAGAGAGAGAGAGAGAGAGAGAGAGAGAGAGAGAGAGAGAGAGAGAGAGAGAGAGAGAGGGAGAATGTAGGCAGGTTAGAGAAGTGGGACAAAAGGACAAGACCAAAATAAGCCCCAAAGCCTTTAAAAGCCTTTAGTGTGCCCATTTTCAAAGACCATGCACTGCTGTAACCAGCTGTACAGGCCCTGACAATAAATCATTTCATTTTGTTTGACCATATGACCCATGAGATCATTGCTATTATATCTTTGAGCAAGGTAGCTGCCCAACAACAATCCACTGCTTTAAACATGTGTAAGAACTGTAAGGCATATCTAATGTAAATGCCAGTTGAGGGAAATACTGTAAATAACAAACTTTAAAAAGTGGTCTCAAGGTCACAGCTAACAATATTCTCCCATTTTTGTTTATTTTCAACCATGTTTTAGATGATTTTAGATCTCAAGAAGTACATCCAGCACATCAGTCTCTCCCCAGACTCCATCAACAATGATGATGTAAGGCTGTCCTGTGATCTCATTTTCTTTGTCTGTCTCCTTGTTAGTTTCCCAAATCTCTGTTAGTTGTCCAGTTCAGGAGTCTTCCCCTTGAAACACAGATGGACACAGATACATTCCAGAATGTTCTTCCTCCGTCTGTTCTAGGCCGTGTCCCCTCTGATGAAGTATCTAGACGACACGTTGGTGATCTTCAATGAGTCACTTGTGAAAGAGAATTTGACCAGGTGATTACTTTTCTTTCTATCATTCCTCAATCTTTCATCTCAGACAATAAAAAAAACCTTTTGGATTGTGGAATTTGAAGAAGTAACTTTATTCCAGTTCAGAAGTATTCGTTTTAGAGTCGCACTAGTTTTTGTGTAATACTGTATATCAGTTAAAACCGTGGTACAGTTACTGTCTACAGCTATCTACAGGTAAATGCCAAAATAAAGGAAACATTTGAGTAAATGAGGGATACAAAGTATATTGAAAGCAGGTGCTTCCACACAGGTGTGGTTCCTGAGTTAATTAAGCATGTATTAATTAAGCAAACATCCCATCATGCTTAGGGCCAGCTATAAAAATGCTGACCAGGCCCAGTGGCTCATTATTTTGGCTACCATGGCTAGAAGAAGAGACAGGTTTGGCTGATGAAGATTACTCAACTTACTGATGTTTCACGAGGAACAGTGGCTAAGGTGATGTTAGCATGGAAGTCTGAGGGAAAGCCTCTGATCATCAACTAGAGGCAACTGTGGTCAAAAGCGCATACTCCTCGACCGTCCACCCATTGGTTCAAGATTCAAGGCAAAACAGACAAGCAACTCTGAATCAGTTGACTACAAATATCAATTTAGGGTGTGAGCAGGAACAGTTTCATCTGTTTCATCAAGAACAGTCCGTCGAGAACTTCAGAGAGAGGGATTCTATGTTCAGGTTGCAGTTCATAAACTAAATCTTATTACACCTAAAAATGCATGTTTGCAAGTAAAGTGGTGCAAAGAACACATGCAGTGTTCTGTTCAGCAGTGGGGGAAAAAGTGGTCAGATGGTCAGATGAGTCATCCTTCACCCTGTTCACAACAAGCAGATGTGTGGGTGCATGTGTGGCACAAAAGAAACATGGCAGCTCTGTTATTTTGTGGGGTGCATTTCCTTGGTTCCTGTGGTTCTGTGTGGCTCAGTAGATAGAGCATGGCACTGACGCTTAGGTTGTGGGGTTGATTCCCATGGGTATATACTGAAAAATGTGTGCATTCACTACTGTAAGTTGCTTTGGAAAGAAGCGTCTGTTAAATGGCATATTTTATGTTATGTTATGTTCCTGGCATTGTCTACTCAATCCCTTAGAAGGCAAGGTAAATGCCAATAAATACAAAGCCATTCTGTGTGGTCACCTTCCTATGGTGAAGCATTTCTATTCTGATGGGAGTAGTCTGTTTCAGGATGACAATACCCACATCCACAGGGCATGAGTGGCCACTGAATAGTTTGATAAGCATGAAAACGATGCAACCCATATGCCATGGCTGTCTCAGTCACCAGATCTCAACTTAATTGCACACTTATGGGAGATTCTGGAGCTGCATTTTCTACCACCATCAAAAAAACACCAAGGGATGGAATTTCTCATGGAAGAATGGTGTTGCATCCTTCCAATACAGTTTCAGAATCTGTAGAATCTTGTAGAATCTATGCCCAATGCCCTATTAAGACACTTTATGTTGGCATTTCCTTTATTTTGTCAGTTACTCAAGAGATAACGTACCATTGATGATGTAATCCTCTATCCCAGGGTTCTGCAGGGCCTGTGGTGCCTACTACTCAGAATGATCTTAGACACAGTGGCTGAGAATAGAGGCGTGTCCCTGGAGTTCTATGGAAGGTTTCACTTCACTGTGGAGGTCAGTCAAAACATTGGAGATTAATCTGAAAGATCATAAGCAAAGGACACCTGTGCTGTGAGGACACCTCTTCATTTCATACAAGTAGCTTTTGGCTTTTTTAATTTTTAGGAGGAAGGAAACACAAAACGTATTCCACCTTCATCAGGACTCAGAGTCGTTCACTTAGGATACTAAGTCCCCCAAACAGTGATGCCATGTTAGTTCCACTACCCTGACAGATTGATTACTGTTCAAAGGAGATCACAGCATGCAACCATTAAACCGACAAGAGCTGTTTTGGATAAGAAATCAGCGCTCAGTACATGGGGGGAAAAATCCTGTATGCCAAGACAGAGTACACAAAGCTGCCCTTTGTCTCATACTGTGAGATCCACATTACGCAGAAGCTATTTGTGGTTTAAGTCAAGTAACTGTCAACACTGTTGGTCTACTCTAATATTGAAGACCATTTGAAAGAGCCTCTTAATCACTGGTGTAATGACACTCTTTATTATGTACTGTATATATATATTTTTTAAGAATTTGTTTCTGATTTTCTCCCATTTTCTCCCAATTTAGTAGCCAATTACACCCTCTATTTTTCATGTCAATCCCCCCCTCGTATTGCGAGTTCGCTGCCGTAGCCCTGTGACCGGCAGTGACAGAGGCGAAGTATCGTCTCCTCCGAGACGGCACTCGCTAAGCCTGTTGACTGTAACTCCGGTACTCCAGAGCCACTCCTATATGCAGCGGACTCATGTCGGCTTCCCTCCCCCCTCCCTGGGGCGGACAGCAAATTGCTGCCCCCTAGTGGCACTCCTGGCCAGAGCCGACTCTGGCACGGCCGGTGGCATCGAACCCCGGTCACAGTGGTCAGTGTCGAACATTGTAACCGCTAGGCCATTTACTTGGTTGTTTGGCAGACACTCTTATCTGGGACAACCTAAAGAGCATTAGTAATTTCATGGTAGAATAGAACCAACACAACTACCTAAAAGACAACACAAACCAACACTATCCAATTAAAACACATATTGCTATGTGTAATTCAAATATAGATCAAAATCACAACAAGTTTTTGATGAACTGCAATTCATTGCAATTTTACTGGTTGGTGGATTTTTTTTTACAGGCCCTGGTGGAGTTATTCCATGCTGAAGGAGAGGGGCTGGCACTGGAGGACCTCAGGAATGAAGACTACAAGGTAGACTACATTCACTTCAGTAATGATATTGAGGTGCATTTTTAAATGCAAGTAGACTAGTCAAAGAACCCTGGCATTACGGTTCTCAGTGTCCTACAACCTTTCAGTGATTGGTGGAAAATCACTAAAATCATCATCAAAGTGCATCTTGGCATTGAGGCCTGTGCAGTCCGTGTGCAAGACTTTCATTTAAAAATTAAAAGTAGTGTATGGAAGTTTCAATCCAGCTACAGGCATACCACTGTATGGGGAGTGGCAGTGGCTACAATTGTATCTACATTTTCTCGCTCCTGTGTCCATAGGAGAGTATGGGCCGAGGTACATTTTGAATAGGAAATCTAAATAAACATTTTTATGCAAACTTTACATGACTGCACAGTTTTTACCACAGGAACACACAGGTCTAGCTTTTATGGGTCATGGTCCAGCTGAATGGTTCACTCCATTTCAGGCTCTGGAGGAGGAGCTGCGCCTGAACAAGTGCTCATCTAATGAACTGATCGACCAGTTCTTCCTCGAGAAGATCACACAGCAGGTACATGGGTGTCACTGTGCGGCACTGTTTCAAGTCCCTGTGTGTGGAGGGCTGCTGACTAGTGGCTGAAAGTGAATTAGATAATTGCAGTAAATGTAAAAATCCTCCCCACCTTTTCTGACAACTATCACACCTTTCTTGATAAAACTGAATGGACAGTGGATGCAGGTAAATTAATTTATGTTTGTGTGATACATTGACAATCTTGTGCAGACTAGGAAGTGCAGTTGTGTTTACCTGCTGTGCAAGCGGAACATTTCGCTTCAGCACAGGCACTGTCCCCAACTACAACAGAGAGAGCATATCTCTTTTCAGAAAAGGTAACAGTCTGCAAAGATAACTTGGCATAGAGGTCATACAAATATCACCAGAACATACCAAAGCATTACCTTACGTTGATATTTTGATTACTTTCTTGTACCTGGTGTATAACTTTTTTTGTGTGATACCCATCAATCATTTCAGCCTCAGTACTGCAGGTGTGTTATGATCTTCTCTATGGTCTCTTTTCATATTTACACAAGTTTTACACAGACCAAAACAAAATGAGCCCAGCATAACATTACACTCAGACACAGCTTCACTTCTGATTATTTTAACCACGTTACACTATTTTTTCCAATAGTTCCAGGGGTTATTTCACAATGCCAGATGAATGAGTTAGCCGACCAAATCTTGTAAATATCATGAAAGAACAGGACGTTTTTAAATCTTATATTGCTTATAGCAGGCTAACTCCAAGTGATCGCGGCTGTGGATTTAAATGGATAAAATTATCATTATTTTTATAATTATAGGATTGCATTTTTTGATGGAATGGACACGCACTAACCCAGCAATTGTAGTAATATACAGTGGCTTCGTAAAGTATTCATGCCCCTTCATTTTTTCCACACCTTGCTGTGTTATAGACTTAATTTGTAAATCACATATTTCAGTTTTTTTTTTTTTATACATTTGCAACAATTTCTAAAAATGTGTTTTCACTTTGTCATTATGCGGTATTGGGTGTAGATTGATGGCAAAAAAAAAAAAAAAATCATCCATTTCAAATTAAGTCTATAACACAACAAAGTGTGGAAAAAGTGAAGGGGCCTGAATACTTTCTGAAGCCACTGTACATATAGGCCTATAATCCATTGTGGCAAGCTCAGTGGTTATAAACATAGCCTGTTCTACCTTTTCAGTCTCAAATTCTGCAACATTTTTTATGGATTGTTCCTTGTATATCCAATTAATTGTTATGCTGGCTTTAGGATTATTCCTCTATTACTTAAATACCCTTTAACCTCAGCTACACCAGTTGGTGATGAATATCTTCGATACATTCACAAGTTTGACATGTACACAATTAGCTCAGTTGATCAAGCCTTCATTTATCTGGATAATATGACATTTAAACAGGCGTGGTGAAACAGAGTAAGGTCATCTTATTAATTGAAGCCAGCTAACTTGAGGTAGGCCTGAATTTGTTGAACTAGCTTTGTGAAATACCCCCCAGAACTGGTCACTTATGAACGTGTCCATATAATCTGACTTGTGTAATGTTTTTGATATCACACCTGAAGTAAGTGACATTGTTGGAAATTGAATGGGCAGAACTGCATCAGGTTTCCATTTCAGTATTGCTCAAGTTAGGAAATCACATTATTGCTTTGTCCTCCTGCCTTTCAGAGGAAGCTCAAGCACAGTAAGTTTGGCCGGATCAGTGTCAAGTGCTACTATGAAGCTCCTGACCAGAGACTAACCGTGGAGATTTTGCATGCAGCTGACCTTATTGCACTGGACACCAATGGTGAGTGTAGGAGCAACATGCCTGTATATTCCGTACAGCATCAAATAACTTGTACTCATGCAGTTTCTACGGTTCCGCTGTCTGGTTTCTCCCAGGTTTGAGTGACCCCTTTGTCATAGTGGAGCTCTGTCCTCATCATCTGTTCCCCACGGCCAAGAGTCAGCGCACCCAAGTGAAGCCCAAGACCCTGCACCCTGTCTTTGACGAGCTCTTCAACTTGTGAGAGGCCATCTTATTTATTCTCTTAAAGAGGGAGGACTTGTATGTTCTTCACAAATTCCAGTTAAAATAAAATGCAATAAAATACATTTCATAAAAATGTTGTGACATGTAAGGTGGAGGTTGCTTACTTTTTATTAATTGATGCATCACCCACAATCAACAGGATGTTCACATTGTGTGCAGTTGTTTTACTGTGACTCAGCTGGAAGATGGTTGTGCATTTGTATATTTACACACTCCTGTCTTAAACTATGTCTCCCGCAGTCACGTCAGCCCTGAGCAGTATCGGCACACATCTGCATGTGTGACCTTCACTGTCATGGACTATGACTGGCTGTCCACCAATGACTTTGCGGGGGAGGCTGTTGCTCCCCTCAGCGATTTCTGTGGGCCGGACAAGCCCAGTTCATACGGAGCAGGCAAGATGATGCAGCCACTCATCCTACACCTGTCACGAACCAAACCCAGCGGTAAGCCCCACCCTCTAGCATTGGTGTGATGTGGGTTAACAGTCACCATCAAGTTGATTGCTTAAATGGCTTAAATGTTTTAAAACATTTGTGATGAAAAGTGGCAATTACATTTCATATTCACTTTTGGGAGTTCAAATCATTGGGTCTCTTCTACTACACTCTCACTTTCATTTTTGACTTTCCCAACACAGACAAACCGGTCTTGAAGATGCTGGAAGCAAGGACTACAGACAGGGAGGCGCAGGAGTTTGTGAGAAAACTTAGAAGTCAATAGGTGATGAAGAGTAAATTGTTCATACCAGTATGAATTTACAGTAATAGTTTCTTGGTACATGTGCTTTTTTACTTGCATTACATACATTTTAGAAGTACTTGTGGTGCGTTTCAAATGGTTTCATTGATGGAAGCAGAAAAGTATATCCATTTTAGTTTGTAGATAAATACCTATTGCTGTGCCGTATTTTGCTCGTACAGTACTTCTTTTGACCATGACCATTTTTTTCCTGAGGCTTAATACAATAGAACTGTCAGAGTTTAGTGTGCCAACATTCATATCTCAACACCATATGTATGGTAAGAAAGCAAACCAGACAGGACAATACTCTCAGTGGATGTTCTGCATGAAACAACAAGATCTTTGCTCATACAGTACATGTAAATCAGAAAAAAACATTTAACTGGGGAAGAAAATGTCCTGCATAAGCCTTTTATTTTTCTTGTGTAAAGCAGTAATGATTCTTATGTAACAAATTGAATATTTCCACATTTTCAGATCCTTGAATTGTGATGCCAGTGAAATATAGAAAGATCTGTTTGTATGTATAAGTGATATGCATGAATTAGATGCTGATTTGTCCTTGAACTTCATGACTGTATGCTGGATGTTAATTTTGTATTTGTTAATTTGAAGGATTATTTATTTAAATTGTTTAATTGCTATGTCTTTTCTGCAGACATGTATTTATCAGTTCTAAGAATTATGTATCTTGTTGAAACCCCTTAAATTCTTTGGCTACCACATTCTCAGCCTTGAGATTTGCTCCTTATATCCCAAGATGTCCATCAGTGGTAACACAGGCAGCAATGAGCAGTTTTCCTGTCTGATAAGAGAAAGCAACTGAGCAACATCATTATAATAAAGTTGCTGAGGGAATCAACATGCTCATAGCTAAAAGTGCCATCTATATTCAACTCAGGACCTGACTATTTTAGCTAGCTAGATAACACAGATTAGCCTTGAGCTAAACGATTGCTATTATGCCGAAGTCAAAACAAAATGTCGTTGTTTGCAGGTACAATAAATCTAAGTCAGTTCCTTATTCTTTTCTTTGCTCCTTTCCAAATCACATTTGCACTGGGCACAGATGCAGTCCTGTCCTCATCCTCTTCTTCTTCATCATCCTCCTCCTCTTCCTCCTCACCATCTCCATCACCTTCACCTTCTTGTTCCTGTCTCTTGCTCTCCCCACTACATTCGCCCTCTTCTTCTGATGCCTCCTCTTCCTCGCTGTCAGTCTCCTCATCTTTCTCCTCTTGAGCAGACCTGAACACACATCACACAACTACCTTCACAGACCTGTATGACAAGAAGGCTATATGTTGTAATTGAAATATTATAGGATACAGAAGACAGGATTTTTTCCTCACCGTATGGGTCTGTTGAGATTTGAGCACTCTAGGCCAGAGTCCACATCAAATGGATCTGAAGGAAAAGAGGCGGTACATCAGGATTGTGATTCTCTTGCATATTGGTTTAGTATCTGAAGTATACAAAAGCCCCATCAATTTTGACATTTTTACTTTCAGGGTTTCCCTCTTCAATAAAAATGATTGAGGTTCCACTGGTTAAATTTAGCTACGGATTAATAAATGTTCATGTGGTAAACAATGTCCTCTGCTGGCGTAACTGAGAACGCACATGAAGGAACAGCCAACGGCCTTGCAAATAACAATCCAGCATAATTGTTCACTCAGTCACACTAGAAAAATATTTTAGCATTTTAAACATTTTTTCTTTTTTTGCACAGTGTGATCCCACAGATGAATATTAAGATTATCATTTTATTTATAGCAAGGTGAGAGGAGTGTAGCATGGTGATTAAAAGACTGAATGAACAGAAATTATAATACTAATTGCAAGGTCTATTCTAGATGTGGCACTAATGATTTGAATAAGTTAGTTAACCTGATTTGTTACAGTAAAAATCCAGCCGTAAGCAGTCTTAGGTCATGCATGTTGCTCTGGAACTGAACATGTGCCAGGCACATTATAATGATGAACCAATTTCATCATACATTTCCGCCTTTCTCCTGTATTACCACTAACTAACTGACCCAAGGCAACATAATCTATGCAGCAGTAATTCTATGTGACCATGGTTATGCGTTACAGTTGCTCTAACAGTTTCACTTAAGTTTGTCCACATAGTGTGTTTGTTTGCAAACATGGAAAAGGGTCTACAATTCTTCCAAAACACAGGAAATAATTTTTTCTTCCCAAATACACCCCACAAAAAAATTAGTTTTTTTAAAGATTAAAACTGAAAACGATGGGGCCAAAGTATACAAGCATTATGTACAGCTTTGCTCAGGTTTAGCTGGTATGCAGAAAACGTTTTGTGTAGACCATAAATCCTTACTACTGAATTGTATTAAAAACACCCTCTAGCATTTGATCAGCTTTTCAGATTTGTACATTTTCAATGTCTTTTCCAACATTGAAAAAAAAGCTTCTGGTTCATCCTCAAACAAAGCCACCTTTTGGTGAGGTGATTTGTGATTAGCAGGTGGATCGTGACATATCATTTGGTCAGCAGCATATTCACAAAAGTGATGTTCTTTTGCTCACCATTCAATATGTATGACTGCCATGCCTAGTACACACAATTTTCACCAAGATTGAATCTTTCAATTACCCATTGAAAGTTTTCTACAAGCTTGCCATTATTCTTGGTGAAATTTAGCATGCGTACATTGAAATTGTACATGTGCTTAACAGTATATTAATATTGTATTATGTCTTACAAGCAATGAGTATTGTTCTTGTGAGCTGCTTATGAGCTCCGAGTGGATATCACGCAGTGTTGACATTTTCACCAATTCCTGTTCAGCGTTTAATCTCACAAGCTGTGAGGGACTGCCAACAGTCAATAAGAATAACCATTCAATAATGTCACATGCCAACAAAAAAAAGCTGTCTTTTGTATGCTTTCAATGTTTCCTGGAGAACCACAGCAAAAAGCAGGGAAAGAGGTTTGAGAAAGATGAGCACCAAGTTGAAAATATGTGCTGGACAGAAGCAGAAGATAAAGAAATTATTATGCTATGGCAAGAGCATGAAGGTGTATTTTATCCCTCAGTTACTAGTATAATATACAAAATCACAATTAATGGTTTTTGTATTCTGGAGTTCTGTTTAGTGCTTTATAACCACTTATAAAACAGATAGTTCCGGTCCTGGATGCTGATGGCTAACCAGCCTTCCGAGCAATGCCAATATTCATGATACAGGATGACATTTCTAGGAAGGCTGGTTGCAGAACTGTCTGTAGTCCTTACATACAGAATGCTCTTACATCATTTTAATACCATTGTGCCTTACACTAACATAAACATCCTAGATAAAGAAACAAAATGGAGAGTAACATCTTATTCTTCCTCAATGTCCAGATCCGTGCGGTGCCATTAAGAAAATAGCCATTAACTTCATAAACAACAACGAACGTGAAATTAACAGGATTCTGTCTGAATGCTTGGCAAGTTCCGAAATTGACCTCTTGTTGCTTAATACCCAAATAACCTTAGCTAGTGGAAGGGTACAACCTTGTAGTCTATTGAAATGTTCTATTTAAAATAGTCTTGTCATACGTTTCTGAGTATATCATTTGTGAATTGATCCGTTTTATGAAAGCGATATGGAGCATGAACATGAACCTAACAACACCCACCAACATTCATGATATAACACGGTTTCCATATTGCTTTAATAAAGCAGCATCACGAGTGGTCGGCACAATATGGCTCCAAAATGTTAACTCCCACAGTGCTGACATACAGTGCAATTCTCCAATATCAAAACTCTGTTCTGCAGTGTGGCAGGTTCACTCACAGTACGCTTACAATTTTCAAAGAGCACAATGTGTGTAATATCTTTAGACAGTGAGTGTGGAGGCGCTACTGTACCAATCTCCTCCTCCTCTGGTTTGGAATTGAGGAACTCCTTCTCCACAGCCATAAGCTCCTCCTCCGTTTGACAGGCGGCATAACGCTCCAACAGTGTTTGGTTCAGGTCCAGGAACACCTTGCCCCACTTAAACTTCCTCAGCAGGATCACAGCCAGGTCCCTGAACCCTGCACACATGTAAACACTATCAACCTGCTGCCAAGTCTAACCACTCACTAATATATGGTAGAACACAGCTTATTACATTTACATTTTAGGCATTTAGCAGACGCTCTTATCCAGAGCGACTTACACAGTTTACATTTCTTTACATACAATCCATTTATACAGCTGGATATTTTACTGAAGCAATTCAGGTTAAGTACCTTGCTCAAGGGTACAACAGCAGTGCCCCACCTGGGAATTGAACCTGCAACCTCTGAGTTACAAGCCCAGCTCCCTAACCATTACACTACACTGCCAGCTTATAAAACTTGGCCTGTCTCAGGCTGCTGCTTTGCCTCTGATCCAGGTGTCTTTGGCTCTTAGGACTATTGGGCAGGTCCTATGGTATACTGATTCAAAAAGGTATTGTTGCAGAGCACAGTACAGAAACTGGGCATAATTATTGTTTGAGAACAGAGAACAGCTATAACGATATATACAATAGAATGGTCTCACGGGGTATGTAAGAATACTGTGATTTCCAATTAACAAGTGCTTTATTAAAATCTGTTGTACACTGTTCACAGCTCAGGGGCTCCAGACTCACCCACAATGCAGAAGGTAGCAGCAAAGGCTTCCACGCAGGACAGTTTGCAGGGCTTGCCATAGTTGACAGGGTTGGCCGCTACCAGGTAAGGCAACAAGCGGGGATGGCTCCCCCTCATCTTGCTGAAGGGTGTCTCTTCTAGCTTGGCCCAGGAGCAGTCAATCACCGCCAGCCCATTCTGAGTCACAATCTCCCTGCCAAGCAGAAGTAGAGGATTTTTATCACACAGAGCTCTTGAGGCCAGTGGTTTAATACATGCTGCACACTGTGGGTTTAGAACACACACTGCAGTTTTTGAATATGCTGCATAGAGGGTTTAATACATGCTGCACACTGTGGGTTTAATACATACTGCACACTGGTTTTAATAAATGGCCTGTTTTCATCGTTATGTATTCTTACACTCTCATGTAACACAAGCTGCACACATTGGGTTTAATGCATGCTGTAGCAACACACCAGGTGTAAAATGTCCTTCACACTGTGGGTTTGGTACCCACTGCTCACCTATCTTGTGGAGAGACATATTTGGTTCCCATGGGGCTGAGGATGAGCCCATTGAATCTCTGGTTGATTCTCAGACTCCGCACCAGGCCCTTCCTTACCAACTTCCTGCCTGTGCAGCGCTTGGGGTCACAGTGGCCCAGATCCCACATGGCCAGGGCGCAGGGAAGCTTGACCTGGGGGCCCTCCTCCTTGTTTGCTTGTAGACTTGCTACACCCACACACAAACATACCATGGGCATTTCTGTCACACCACACTTACCAGCTATTAAGACACCACTGTCACAAGACCCCAGAATATAATTATTTTTGTTAATCATAAATGCCAACCGAATGTTGAAAACATATTTAAAAAGAACATTGTATATATTTAGCAGAAATCGAATACAAATCAATGTCGTCTGCAGGTGTTTGACGATAACTACACTCAAAGTGGAGCTACAATGCGTTACGTTGCACAGAAAGTATTTTTACATTATTCATCCGTGAAAAGCCAACCTTGCAAAGCGCTGTGCATCTCCTCAGTGAATGTCTCCAGTGATTTTCCTTTCATTTTGTGCCTTGTGTCTTTTCCCCGGCATTCCGGGCGCGTGGGTTTCCCGTGTTGTTGGTTCTTTCGCCCCATCTGTACTAGCAGCTCGAAACCCGCTGTTACTCTTTCTTAGCGCAAATTGATATCCACACAGTCCAAATGGACTTGAAACACGTCACAAATTAGCTAACAATACTGACGTTACTGAAACAAAACTCAAGTTAGCTAGCAAGCGATCTAGCGAACAGGTGAACTGGCTGCATTATCTAACTAGTGAGCAAACCACATTTAGCTTAGTTAATCCAAGTTACCTGGCCACGCTTGGTGAATTTTTCTCGTTTGTACGAACAAGCTAGCCAGTTTTTGTTAGCTAACGCTTGTAAAGTGAGGTTGAAATTCAACAGTTAAACGGTTTGTTCTGATATAATGTTAGCGATGTGTATTTGTTTCACAGAAAGACTGGCCACGACATTTTAAATCATCAAACCATCGATAAATTTTGACACTTGGTTTCTTCTAGCCACCACGTGAATTCGTCGCAACCATTTTTTTCGTTTGATATAACCACCCGTGTAAAAATTTAACATTGTGCTAACGCTAGCTAGCGAGCTAATTTGGTTATAGACAGCATGGTGCTAAAATATTGTATACATTATCAGCTATGTTTCTATCTGAGATCTGTGGCTGCTCCTTCAAATAATCGCACTTAGAGTGTTATATTCTTATGACATAATTATATGTAAAACATCATATTTATTTTCGTTACGTCCTGGATCTGCGACAGTCATACTTATACAAAGAACACGTGGGTTTCCACGTCAAGCAAACTGTCCCCGGATTTAAAAAAGAAACGGTGACCGGAACTTCTTAACTGGGCAATTTAAATTAAAGCGGAACTCTTTTCCTGAATTAGGAAACTGCTTTGAACTTGTAGTAGAAAAAGATAATGTTTTCTGGTCACATGATTCCCATACGAGCACTTCCTGATAATGTTCTTCTCCTAAACAAGAAAATTCTAGCATCTAAACTAGTTTTCCTTCACACTAACAACATTGACCATGCATGGTTCTATAGCTAGAATTTGTAATGCAGGAAGGTTCAATATTCTGTTTCTAGTACTGCAATGTAGTAAGTATTAAAACTATTTTGTATCCAATGTTGTTAGCTGGCGTTTGCTGTAACGTTGCCGAGATCTAGCCTATAGCCAGCTGGCTAGCTATAACAACATAGGCACGGTAGCAAGTATTCACAATATTTTGCCAGTACTGCACTTGTTGCTAACCTGTATTATCGTATTTGGATAAATTCTCAATTTATTTTCACAGGAATACAAACATTGTTTAAAAGGACAAATACAGTCTTAAGCCCAACTCAGATAAAGATTTCAGTGGGTTCCTGCCTGCAGACTGAGAAAAGGGAAAATGTAAATTAGGAACAGGGAGGATCAGCAGAAAGAGAGAAATTTCAACAAAATTAGGTAAATAGAAAAGAAGGGTAGAAGAAAGTGAAGGGAAGTGAAGAAAAGTACATGTGATAGGACAAATGTAAATAAAGATGGAGTGATGAAAGGGGGAAAATATATTAAAGATTGAGGTGGGAAAACTAGTGGTTACATGATTGGTTTGGCAAAAGGTGTGAGTATTTTAACAGATGTTTAAAAGTGTTCATGGATGTAGATGCGTTTAATGTTCATAACAATAGCCAATTCTGAATACATTTGTTTAGCACCCTTTGCATTTGCTGGAAAAATGAAGATTGTAGAAGAGCCAAATACATTTGGGTAAGCTGACTCTTAAATTACAATATATTATATGGAAGTAAAGAAAAAGGTTTTATATGAGTCAACAGGTGTGTGTATGTTGTTTTGTTTTTCAACAGTGACACATATCTGAATTTTAATCATAGTGTGACATGGACTGTTTTTTCTGTAGGCTCAACAATCCCCTGTCAGCACAGGGGAACAGACTTCAACCCAGAGTGTCTCCCTCTCCTGTATCAGGTGAAATATTAATCATTCTGCATTTTACATTACAACAATAATGTATTTGGTGCTACCTGGTACTTATACTGAGCAATTGCATAGAAAAACCTTTATCAACCACAAAATTGGTTCCTAAACCGACCCAATACTCCCTATTAACGGGGGCAGAATATGTCCCATTTGAAACCACCTCAGACTTATATTAATTGAGTTGACTCAGTCTCTGTGCTGAAGTGTGTAGGTATCTGAATGTGAATAGACCAGGCTGTATGCACTCTTTTGTGGCTCTGTTTAAATGACATAGCAACTGAGCAAGCATTCACACTAAAATTGTGAAAGTAACAGGGTGCTCCTCTAAATTATTTAATAGGCTAATAGGCATATTACGCTGATTTTGGTCTTCTATCCAAATTATCAATAGCCTTTCTATCTCAATAATTAAACCACTGCGTTGCTTGGTAATAATCATGGCATTCATAGGGGCATGGCCTTTCACATGCTCCATTATTCTCCCTTTGTCTTTTTAAAAGTAGTTTTTTTTAAACCGATCGTTGACCGGCTGTAGCCTAATGTTTCCCAATGGCTGATGGCGTTTCACCTCTCCGATCTCTTTATTATTTCAACTTTACTTTCCATGGTGATCGTTTTCCTTTTCTTTGATGCATCACCAGCAGTTGCATCGGATTTACGCTTTAAAACGGGACCGTGATCTGACTTAAAATAACGGACGGTGATCTCTGTTCCTTGAGCCGACGAACCGCTGAAACCGCGCAATGTTTTCATGAGCATCACAAAGTAGTGGGTGCGTTCGTTATTACGAACCATTCTATTTTTATTTTTTTATTTTTTAAACATAATAGACCTTATGACAGTCCGTTCGTAAGTACGAGTTGTCCGTAAGCCGGACGTTTATAACCTGGGGACTGCCTGTACAGTATTTTAATGGCCTGCTTTTCTCTAAGGACCGGCTCATCTTCACAGGCTGTCTGGGAAATGTTTCAGCTACATAGAATCCACGTACGTATTGCATCAGTGCTAACTTTTATGAATATACTTATAGTCAAGATTAGCACAGTATAGCTGTTAACTAGCAGATTCTTTTTTGTAGTTAAACAGAAATATGTGATCTTTGATCTAATAAATAGAAAAATATGACTTAGTAATAGTAATTTTACAACAAGCTCTGTGGGGCTGATGGTTTCACTGGCTATAATTGTGTTTATTTGTTTTATCAGATATAAATATGAATTTTGCCCATTCCACAACATAACCCAGCACGAGCAGACATTTAGGTGGAACGCCTACAGTGGCATATTGGGGTGAGTGTATTTCTGCAGTTATAATGTTATACCACTCAGTTGGCCCTCCCTGGGAACCAGGCATCATTGCAACCACTGGGTTTCATCCCAACAGAATCTGGCAGGAGTGGGAGATTGTGAACAACACCTTCTTAGCCATGTGGATGAGGGAGGGAGATTCCTGTGGAAGTAAAAACCGACAAACTAAGGTAGAATGGTTTGCCATTTATAATATAGCAATGTAAATTATTGTATTGTCTGCAGCATGTCAACCCCACATATGTTAAACCTTGAGCAAGTAAAAAAAAATCTATAAAGCTTTGGGGTGGGAAGCCCAAGACATCTTTCTCATAAATATCACAATTATATTTATATTTTGATGTAAATTGTGTTTCTTTCTAGGCAAACAGCATTTTGCTCAATCCTTATCCTTAGTGCATAGTGCGTGTTAATTAAGTAGCCAAGTTCTCATAATTGAATTCCGTATGCTGCTCAGAGTGCGTGCTGAACAGGTTGCCTCATTACACTCTCCTTCAGAGTTCAGATTGGTGAAATATGCATACCTGCTGGTCAGCTCCACCTCTGTCACCCAGGCCAGATTCTTGAGTGCTAAATGACTTTGAAAATTGAGCTACGAAAGTTTTTTTAAATTTTTTTAAAGGATTATACTGGACGATTAGTAGCATTGATTGTGATGTCAGGACTGACCACATTGGTTTTATCTCCTCAGGTGATCCTCTCCTGTGGGATCAGCAGCAAGCTGGCCCAGGTATCAGAGCCCAGCACCTGTGTGTACTCCCTAACCTTTGAGACACCACTTGTGTGTCACCCTCATTCCCTTCTTGGTAAGGCAGTGTAAACACCATCAGAATGTATACTGTACATGATGACTATAATGTCAAAACAGTGTTTTTCACCCTTCAGGTAGTTGAGTTGTTGACTGTCATATTTGAGCCCTAATTCGGTCCAGAGAAAAGAAAGAAAATGGCAGACAGCTGTAGTTATCAGAGCTGAAGGATATTGTGTGAACTTTGGGCTTTCCCTTCTCATTGATTTACATTTGCAGGATCTTAAAGTCTGTAAGTGATTATTGTGGACTGCTTTTGCAATATTTTAACCCCCATCTTACAAGGAAAGAGCTGTACAGACTTCTGTTCTGAGCTCCTAACCCGTGTGTGTACATTTGTTTATGCAGTGTACCCAACACTAACTGACAAGCTGCAAAAGCAATGGGATGAAGCTGAACAAGCTCGCTATGAGGAGCTCATCACCGAGCAGGTCAGACAAATGGCACTCAGTCTAACAGTCTGAAGGGGCTTCATTCTGCCTTACACATAGCATGCGTCCTGATTGGGTTGTATGTCTCTCTTCTCATGTGCAAATGTATTTATTTGAAGGGATACAATAACCTGCTAAAGGACATATTTGAAGAAGCCGGCTTTTTAAAAACCCAGAAGGTGGCAGAGAAGCAGGATGTCAATAACCCCACAAAAACATTTGAGTCCCTAGAGAAATGCAGCGAGGTAAGTGTTATGCAAGAAATGGGAGCTGCGAAATCCCAATGTCCCGTCTCGATCATTTTCCTATTACAGCATCATTCTGAAATATTCTGGTTCCTTCTTTTGAATGGGGCTTTGATGTGCATCACACTACAAAGATAGTGCTCAGAGTGTAAAGTCAATCATTGTTTCATCAGAAAAGGCATCGTCTGTTCACATTGTTCAATTGAATATGCCAAGCGGAAACTGTTCCACAGCTTTCTCTTTGACTGAGTGCACTGCGTGTGACTAATTGCTGGGGTTTCTGGGTGAAGGGGTTTCACAGACAGAGTGAGGAGATTGAGAGACTGCGGGCATTGCTGACTCAACACAACATTCCTCATGAGAAACAGCCAGGTCAGAGTACATGCTGATGGGCCTCTCATACCACAACTACACTTACCAAGACACACATGCATGCGTGTGCGGTATGAAAATAATCACACACATGTACACAATAAAATAAATACCCCAAGGCAGTGCTATGTCCCTCTAATCTTAACCAAGATTTAAACAGGAAGCATTGCATTAAAGAAAGTAAAAAGGATGTCCAGGTTGGCCACAGATATGACAGCTTTATGATTTTGTTGTCCACATTTCTGTGTATTAATGAAAACTCCCCCGCCCCTGCCCCTACCTCTACGCCTATCTGCAGCCGAAAAGTTCCAGAGTCCGGTGAATGTGGTGCCAGCTGGGGCCTCTCAGGACAGTCACCTGCGGGGGGATACAGGGCTGCTCACAGACCTGCTGTGAGAATGGAAGAGGCTCCTGAAGCCACAGACATCAGACATTCATCTCACAGAATATTTAAAAAAATTGCTGCAAAAACCCCCCCCAAAAAACCTTGTTTTGGCCATTACTGACCCAAAATGAGCTTCCCTTCCGGTACATTCCAGGATCCATGGTTATCTTTAAAACTTGGATTTTTACAGTTGCAGTGGACCCTCTGGTGTGAGGGGCATCTGATGGCCCAGGAGGACAGGGACTGTCCAAACTGAAAACACATTTTGGGTTATTCACCAATATTTGTTTGAATAAGGGATGTTAAATATGTACAGATTTGGTAAATGTTTAAACGGATGATTTTTAAACGGTGCTGTGAACTCTAGCTATGTAGCTAATGCCACTCAGAAAATGCTAATGCATTTAGCCAATTCAGAAATGATGCAATGTTAGTCAAACTAAAATGTAGGCTGATGTGTAATCATTGTTCTCCTGCAGAGAGAAAATATGTAATTACATAAATATTTTTAAATTAAGTAAATCCATAAATACCAAAATATATAAGTCTGAAACACTCACAGCTGCTGATCGCCACTTGTTTTGTTTGCACGAGTCAGAGCTTGGCTTCTCAACTGATGTCATAGAGCCAAAGGAGGGGTGGAGTCCAGAGATTTAAAGTGGAAAGATGATGCTTGTCGATTGTTTAAAAGTATAAAAAAGATGAATAAACAAAATAACAATAATAATGAGTAAAATTAACGTTTAACCATTTAGGGAAAAATCTAAACGTTTACTAAATTCATATTGTTTACAAGATTAACATCCCTGGTATGTTCATTTACATTTCCGTTGCAAAGAATGTCATCTTAGATTTTTTGTAAATATGTAATATATACCTTATTTAATTTGTAATAAAAAGTTTGAGGATTTTGGTGAGGAATGTGTCAATCTGTGTTTTGAAATGCATACATGGTACTTGGTAATTGTAAAACCACAGTAAACGTGTAGGAATTAGATGTAAGGAATTGCACATTAAAAGAGGTTAGAATGTCCTGAATGTCCAACACCTCTAGTTTTCAACATGCTAACTCGATAAATGTGTTTTAATTGGCAAATTATCATCAGCAAAATTTTGTGCAGTGTTTAATACTAAACTGGAGGTTTGTGTTATTGGGCCTCTATCTCCAGAACCACAACATAATTCTGCTTTGAGATTTTAGAGGATTGGTTAGTACACATTTTTTTAAATGACAATACAACAACACATTTTAGACAACAAAGCAATAATTCATAAGAAAAAAAGACTTAAGATTGATACATGATTTATAAATTAGTTTAAGAAAACAGTCTGGGCTCATTTGGATGTAAAAGCAGGGCCTGACAAGTCAACTGTGGGTGCCTAGGTTATTGGCTAGGTTATAGTGCTTGCTCCTGCATATACATACCAATTTATTTTTAATTTCATGCAAATTGGGCTGTCTATATTTTTTAAGTAAACCAAAGTAACACATCTTTTTTATATTTCAATTATTTGGTATTCTCAATAATTGTTTAGCTTTGTAATTTGCTCACCGATAGAGGTTCATGATAAGCAGGCCTACAGTACTCATTTATGAGCAGTCAGACGTCAGGGCACCTTCTTCATTGCTCACTTGTAGAACTGTCAGTCCAAACTGAACCGCTATGTTCTTGATCTTATTTACAGTTTTGGTCAATTGTAGTTTAAATGTTCTGGTCATAAGAGTATGTACAGAAATCAGGTGGCTTCAACACTAGTAGGTAAAAATCAGATTTGAACAAGGTATTCGTATGGCATTCACCCAAGGTCCCAACTTGAGTTCTTGGAATACAGAGCTTTCCTGGTATTGAAATGACCACTAGGTGTCGCCATGGATTCAAGTAATTGCATTAGCCATTCGAACAAGTGACAAAGAATGCTTTATATAGTTGGTTCAAACCCACAATTCATTTCGGTTTGATCAAAATAGTCCAGCTTCCAGCCCCCCACCCAACTGCCAATTGCTGCAAAGGGTTACAGGAGAGTGAGCTAGGTATACAGCGATGTGAGCAGAGCAAGAGCCTTTATTCACACAGGTCGCCTAAGGCTGAGGAGACAGTTCAGACATGGGGGAGCATTACGTGTGTTGTATCTCGACATATGGGAGCAGGTGTGCTGTGGCCAGAGGCTTTTGTAGACAGTCATCACAACTTCAAACAGTAAATTGGAAGCATTCACAGCAGAAATGTAAAGAGGCTTCGTGGAATTAAGCTTCAGTTACAACGTAGTATATAACTCGTACCTGAGGCAATCAAAGACACAACGACGAAAAGTCTTCACCGGCCCGTTGTTCGCTTCCGCCAACTAGCATTTTCCATGCATTAAAACGAAAGCGAGGTGACTTGGTAAATATTGTAATTATATAATAATAACATGTTATATATCAGAGGTTTTAACTAGCATGTGATTTAAGTGTAAATTAACTATGATTAGTTATTCCAAGGCTTCTGTTCCAAGGACACTATACAAACATTGTTCCCAGTACATAAACAGATAAAATGTGTATTTAACCATTGTTTATATTCTGGAAGCAGACACCATTTCAAATATTTCTTCATGCGTAATAATACTCAGATAAATCGGTTTACATATACTAGCAGGCCCGCACTCAAAGAGCGATCCCTTATGTCTCAGAGCTGCCTATGTTGTGTACAATTCTGTGTAACAGTCTGCAAATCTGCAGTCAGACTTTTAAACAGTTAGTAATTAAAGCCTCAAAACCCGCCCACACCAGCAGAAATCGCACCTGACTGGCAATGAGCTTTTTTTCTGGCGCATGCTGCGGTTTCTGTGCCTCGATCACATATGCCATGGAGACGGCTACTATCATACATGGTATTTACGTTTTGGTTTGTCATACTTAGTGTAGAAATTAAACTGGATTCTTCTGCGAGGCCATGTGTCCCCTGTTTCATCAAACCGAATGACAAGTTCTGGAAGATGATTTCTCACTGGGTGATTTGCCTCAGTGTCACAGTTAGACGATGTGTGGTTCTTTGTCGAAAACTACTCCACCCACACACCCAAAAGCATGGTGACTGTGCAGAACAGCTAGGGCTGTTCATCAGGTGAATGACAGAGTTCCCTGTCTTGTCTTTGATCAAAGCCACTGCATTGTGGCCACCTTCAAGGAATGCAGTTTATGAGGCTTCTGCTGGAGGTCAGCTCCTGGTAGTAATTATGCCTGGCGTGTGTGGGGAGTGGGTTACAGAGCTGTAAACCACAAAACACTCTCAGGCACTTGTTAAACTGAGTCCTGCCCAGGACTAATTCTACAAACTTAGTCTTATTACACCAAGGATCTGTCACAGATTATGAAACAATATACTGTATGTCAATTGTACAGTACATGATTTTGTAGGGCCAAACTGTAATGTGATAATCCTAATTTGATAATCCTTGCAGAGGCCGCATTGTCTGGTCCCCCAGTCTCTTCTCTGTAAAACCATTACTTCCAGTCACAGCATTGTCAATGCCCCAGAAACAATACTGCACAAGCAATCACAGTCTCCAGACAAATTTGCTGTTATTTCAGCAGTGGGTGACAGTCCCACCCCAGTGTACACATGCAGGAGGGGAAGGCTACACGAGACCTTTCAGCTGTTTTCGATACAATAAAATATTTTCAAAAAACTGTTTGGTAAATGGTTTTACAGAAAACATCTGCATCACAATTATTCATACCCCTAACTATTATTTTAAATGTAATCCAACAGAAACAAATCTTCAGAAATATACAATTTATTTGAGGTTCATTGGAAGGTTATGGAACTATACAGTGGTCTACAATGGTTTCCTGGTTCCCTAGGGTATAGAAAGGAGGGAACACACATTTGAAATACTGTGGTTAGCCATCATCATGGTGAAAGGCAAATAACTCCCTGAAAGCATTAGACAAAAGGTTATTGACCTCTACAGATCAAGAGATGGCTACAAAAAACTAAAAAGTTAAAAGATACCGCTTTACACTGTTGTGTCAATTATTAGGAAGTTTAAACCCACTGGAACAAGTGGCTAACCTGCCAGGTAGAGGACGCAAGTCTTTCTTGCCCCTACGTGTACTGAGACGGATGGTTCAAGAGACAAAAAGAAGTCCAAGGGGCACAGTTCAAGATCTCCAAAACAACCTGGCATCTTGGGGTTACAAGGAGTCTAAAGCTACCATTGACAAGCCTACATGACAATGGCCTTATGGCAGAGTTGCAAGAAATAAGCCTCTTTTGAAGACAATTAACTGAAAAAGGCATCTTGAATTCGTCAAACTACATCTGAACAACAATTGGAACCATATCTTGTGGTCAGATGAAACAAAAATTGAGCTTTTTGGACATGCACATCATTGGCGTTCGGTGTTTGGCATCCAAAGAATGCAAGTAATGTTGAAATACCTATGGTGAAACATGGTGGTGGATCTGTAATGCTTTGGAGTTCTTTTGCATCCACAGGCCCCGGGGCCCTTATTAAAATAGATGGAACCATGAACTCCAGCATGTACCAAGACATTTTGTCCAAAAACCTTGTTCCCTCTGCCAGGAAGCTACACCTTGGCCACAGATGGACCTTCCAACAAGACGACGATCCCAAACATACGTCCAAAGAAAGGAAGAAATGGTTGACAGAGCACAAGATCAATGTCCTGATGTGGCCATCTCAGTCGCCAGACCTGAATCCAATTGAACATTTGTGGTTTGAACTCAAAGCAGTCCACAAATCTCAACCCAAGAATCTGAAGGAACTAGAACAATTCTGCATGGAGGAATGTTTGAGGATCCCCCCCAAGAAGTTCCATAACCTCATATAACACTACAGAAGGTGACTACTTGCTGTTATGATGGCCAAGAGAGGAACCAAAAAGTACTGATAACAGGGGTGTGAATATTTGTGATTCTTGATTTTTCTGGGAAAAAATATATTATTTGTGAACCGTTCGATTGTGCCAATGCATTATTATTAAAGAATATAATTTTCAGAATTTTTTTAGCATAAAATATACCTCATTACTTATATCATTTTTTTATCGATTTGATATGATATTTTGTTCATCTTTATCAAGGGTATGAGTAAAAACAGAGCCACTGTACACACAACACACACAGTAATGTTGCATAGAAGACCATAGACAGTAAAAAGACTACAGAAACTTGAATTAAGATACTTTAAGTTAGGCTTCCCATGTGGGCTAGTGGTAAGCTAGCCACGGCGATCGGGGTTCGATTCCATCAGTTTCAACTCTGGCTGGAAGTGCCACTCCCTGGTGGGAGGGATAAAAAGCCAAAGGAAAGACTCGCTGCATATATGAGTTGTCGCGTGTTGGTAACAGGCTTCAGCCTAGGTGGGCAATGGCTTGAAGGAAAAAAAAAAATATATATATATACTTATATATATATACAATGTGGGAAATAAGTATTGAACACATCAACATTTTGTCCAATAAATGTATTTCCAATGACATTAAAGTCCATATGTAAATAAAGTTATGTGTAATAAAGTGGAATGAAACAGGAAAAAAGTATTGAACACACTAAGAAAAAGCAGTACACCACAGCAAGGAAAGGCACGGAACCAGCTGAAAACCATAACTAATTAGGAGGAAACTCTACCTCCAATCTGTGCTAATTAATGTCAGCTGGGTTAGAATATATTGATGGGCTATAAAAGGCTTTTTTTGTTACCAAGGTGCCACACAAGAAACATCTAATGATGCATAAAAGCAAAGAGCTCTCTCAAGACCTTCGCAACCAAATTGTTGCAAAACATGAAAATGGAATTGGCTACAGACGTATTTCACAACTTCTGAATCTTCCAGTAAGCAACATTGGGGGCATTATCCGTAAGTGGAAGCAACATCACTCCACCATCAACCGGCCACGCACAGGAGCTCCTTGCAAGATTTCTGATCAGGGACTCAGAAGGATACTTAGAAGAGTAGCCAAAGAGCCAAGGACCACTAGGAAAGAGCTCCAGAAAGACTTGGAGGCAGCAGGTACAACTGTGACAGAAAGGACAGTAGGCAATGCACTCCACCGCCATGGCCTCTGTGCACGCTCAGCCCGCAAGACTCCACTTCTGAAAAAAAGACATGTTGAAGCTCGTTTAAAGTTTGCCAAACAACATTTGGACAAGCCAGTGAACTACTGGTAGCATGTACATACTCTGGTCAGATGAGACCAAAATTGAACTTTTTGGCTGTCACATAACACACCATGTTTGGAGTAGAAATGGCACTGCACATCACCCGAATAACACTATACCACCAGTGAAGTTTGGAGGTGGAAGTATCATGTGGGGCTGTTTCTCCTCTCGTGGTACTGGCAGACTTCATATCATTGAAGGAACAATGAATGGAGCCATGTACAGAGAGATTCTTGAGATGAACCTGCTGCCATCCACCAGGATGCTGAGGATGAGACGTGGGTGGACCTTCCAGCAGGACAACGATCCAAAGCATACAGCAAAGGAAACTCGCAATTGGTTTCAGAGAAAGAAAATCAACTTGATGGAATGGCCCAGTCAATCACCTGACTTAAACCCAATTGAACATTTGTGGAAGCATCTGAAGATCCAGATTCACAAGAGGGCCCCCTGCAATCTTCAAGATTTAAAGACAATCTGTGTAGAGGAATGGGCCAAAATGTAACCTGAATATTGCGGGCGATTAGTTACTTCATACAGAAAGCGCCTTGAAGCTGTCATTACAAACAAAGGCTTCTCCAGTAAGTATTTAATTTATTTCAGTTAGTGTGTTCAATACTTTTTTCCTATGTCATTCCACTTTATTACACATAACTTTATTTACATATGGACTTTAATGTTTCAATTTTTTGTCTGGATTTCTTGAGTTAATACCAAAGTCTGGTGCAAATTTCACTTGAATGGCCTCATTGGAAATACATTTACTGGGAAAAATGTTGATGTGTTCAATACTTATTTCCCCCATTGTATATACTTTAAGTTACCTATGAAAATACTAACTGTAAGTAGAACTTTTTCAATTCATTTTTCCCCTCAATTCATTTCTCTACTCTCCAGTGACTGATAAATTAGCACAGCGTTGACCATTTTGGGCACTGGTATATGGGGAATTTTTTTTCTCCAAATGGTCTCAAAATGTTCAGGAACATTGTTATTTTGCAGCGAATACTACAAGTCAATGAAAATGAACAGATTCTCCACAGGGGCAAAAAATCCCCCAAATAAAAGGCTCTACAGCAGCAATTACTATTCTTATTCATCCCTTGCATGCTCTAATCTTGTCTCAGTACCTGTAAACACAGCTTATGCTGTTGTATACTCAATTACACTAGAACACATGGAATATGGATAATACCATTACACAATCACCAGGATATGAGCGCAATGTATGCCATGAATGTAAAAGAACCATCTGTTTATTAAATATAACTAACCAAATTGCACAATTAAAAACAAAATAATAATAATTACTAACCTTTTCCTTCCCGGTGTGACAGGTATGGTATGCAGCTGCCAACAACAATGTATATCGCTGTATTACTGCACTGATCTCTTGCACAAACTATGATTGATCATACCATGTATTAATGCACATCTTGTTATCTGGATAAGAGCATCTGCTAAATGCTTAAAATGTAAATGTAAAATGTAATTTTAAAATGTACATGACTGTATTACACTTATTAGTAACTCTATAGTGCACACTAAACAAATCAAGAGTGAACTAAAGCCACACCTCAAAGTTCACCACCTCTAGCTAAAATACAGAGCATTTTCTTCAAATACTGTAAAGTACTGCACATCAGTATGTGACAAGCAATCAACAGCTTCACTTCACCAAAATCCATGTTCATTACCAAGATAGAAATATTGTATGCTAGTGTGAATGGCATCGATGCACAAAGCAACGTGACCCATGTTCAATGCAAAAATAAATCTCTGCTTGCTACATCTGCAGTTGACAAGTTGGGATGCAGAACCAAATAAATGAAATTGATTGTAACCCCACAGGGCAGAACAACCCCCTGCCCCACACATACACACACAAATGCCTCACCACAACTTAGATAACCAGCAATTAACTGCTCCCAGGGGCACTTTTACTGTGTGTCTGTGGGAGAAAGGGGAAATAAATAGGGTTTCAATTTTAAGGAGTTCCAAGAATCCAATCTAATTTAACCCCCAAGCGTTTGCGTGTGTGTATCTCATTTTAGAGAATTTGAGCCTGAAATGTTTAAGAGAAATAAAATTAAAAAGTGTATATGAAAGCCGCAAGCTCTGTGAGTAGAAACGGGTGGGCTGCATTGTGCCAGGCAAACAAAATACACCCTTTTTCAATGAACATCACCTTCTGTCTTTGTATTACAGCTTCGTGAGTACAGATGAATTTAACCCACTCAAAATGGTAACACCACTGTAAGAGAAAATATGGTGGATTCACTCGCAAGGTGAGATTTCAATGTTAAATGTCTCCCAAACTGTGCACTTTCTACTCCTTTAAAAACACTGAAACTTTAAAAAAATCACACTCAAAAATCGACATAAATCTTGTTAGCAGGATTGTTCAAGTTAAAACCGCAACCTGAGAAGTTGAGCAGCATGACTTCAATTTGGTACAGTGTACAAGTGCAGTTCTTGAACAGGAAGCACTGAAATTGACAGAACATTGTCTCCTGTTCAAATGAATCTGCGCGACATTGATTCAAAACATCATGCGCAACACTCACACAACACTGCATTATATATTTTGCAGTTTTCAGTCGTTTTAGCAGATTAGCAAATTCAGGTGCTGCAAATGTAGCCTGCATTAAATATCAGCTCACTCTTTCAGGTGAAATAACAAGAACATAAGAACATAAGAATACATAATGACGAGAACAGGCCGTTCGGCCCATTTAGGCTCGTCATGTCCTAATCTAAAGAGTATCTAGTACTACATCTAGCCTGGACTTGAATAGCCCAAGCGTTTCTGCCTCTACTACCCGACCTGGTAAGCTGTTCCAGGCATTGACAACTCTCTGTGTAAAGAAAAACTTCCTAATATCTGTGCGGAATTTGCCTTGAACTAATTTCCACCTGTGGCCTCTTGTTCTGCTGACCCTACTTACCTTAAAAAATATTTGGTATTTTACTTTGTTAATCCCTTTTAGGAATTTAAAAACCTCAATCAAATCCCTCCTAAGTCTCCGTTTGCTAAGTTTAAATAGATTGAGTGCCTTAAGTCTATCATCATAACTTTTACCTTTCATACCCGGTATCAGTTTAGTTGCCCTTCTTTGGACTTTTTCAAGAGCTTCTATATCTTTCTTGTAGTGCGGTGCCCAGAACTGCACACAGTATTCTAAGTGAGGTCTGACAAAGGCATTATATAACATTAATATAACCTCCTTTGATTTATATTCAATACTTTTGCTATGTATCCCAGCATCCTGTTGGCTTTTTTCACTGCTGTAGCACACTGCTTTGATGCAGATAGGCTTTGATCAACTACAATTCCTAAGTCTTTTTCAAATTGAACACCTACTAACTTTTCTCCTCCCATAAAATACCAGTCTAATGTTTTTATTTCCCACATGCATAACTTTACATTTAGCAATATTGAATGTCATCTGCCATGTATCTGCCCATTTTTGGATTTTGTTTAAATCACCTTGGATTACTTTAGTCGATTCCAAACTGTTTGCCAAACCCCCAAGTTTAGTATCATCTGCAAATTGAACTATTTTGCTACTAACGTCCATATCCAGATCATTTATGTAAATAAGGAAGAGCAGAGGTCCCAGCACCGATCCCTGCAGGACACCACTGCCCACAGCACCGAGGTCAGATACAACCCCACCTACTGTTAACTCTTTGTATTCACCCTTGCAGCCAATTATGAACCCACTCTGAAACTACTCTTGCAATTCCTACTGAATTCATTTTAGCAATGAGCCTCTCATGTGGTACCTTGTCAAATGCTTTCTGAAAGTCCAAATATATAATATCATAAGCCTGGTTCAGGTCAACACACTTTGTAGCCTCTTCAAAAAAGTCCAGGTTTGTTAGGCATGAACTCCCTTTGAGAAAACCATGTTGGCTCTCCCTTAAAATACTATTATTTTTACAAGAATGATTCCAACTTATCCCTAATAATTCCTTCCAGCATTTTACATGCGATGTAAGTTAAACTGACAGGCCTATAGTTCCCTGGGTCAGTATGGTCCCCCTTCTTATATATTGGAATTATACTACCCTGCTTCCAGTCATCTGGTATTTCTCCAGTGATTATGGATTGAATGAAAATATCTGTGAATGGTTTATATATAATTTCCCCCAATTCTTTGAGTACTCTGGGATATATGCCATCTGGGCCTGCTGCCTTATTTGTCTTACGTTTTTGTAGTTTTTGTAGTACTTCTACGTCCCTTATCTCATGTCTATACATTTAGGCATATTTATAACCTCTTCTCTAGTAAAGCTCTCAACAAAGTAACTGTTTAGTGTGTTAGCAATATCCTTATTATTATAAACCAAGGTTCCTTCCTTATTCCTAATGCACTTAACCTCATCCTTTCCTTTTTCTACTACAATATTGAAAAAACTTCTTAGGATTACTTTTTGCATCTTGGGAAATCTTAATTTCAAACTGCCTTTTAGCTGATCTTATTTCCTTTTTAGCCTTAGCCCGCATATTACAATAATCTAACTTGTTTCTCTCCAAGTTATCCTTTTTATATACTTTGTACAGTCGCTTCTTTTGCCTCAAAATCTCCCGTAAAGCTTTAGTCATCCACTGCAGACTGTTTTTTCATCCTATTTTTCCTTACTTTGGGGATGAATTTACACTGTACATCTACAATAACCATTTTAAATATAGTCAATTTTTCATTCACAGTTCTGCAATCTAGAAGTTTTACCCAATCTATATTACTTAAATTCTCTCTCATTTTATTAAAGTCAGCTCGTCTAAAATTAAAAATTAGAGTTAGAGGAGGCTGTCTTAACTTGCCAAAAAATATCAAAAATAACTGCACTGTGGTCACTTGCCCCTAGTGGTTCTCCTACCTCTGTGCTGCAAATTCTATCAGGATTGTTAAACAAAACCAGATCCAGTATTGATTTCCCTCTCGTAGGCTGAGTAACAGACTGTACCAAAAAGCAGTCATTGACCATATCTTAAAAACTCCCTATCTCCCAAATAATAGAGGGGTAATTGAAGTCTCCCATTATTATCGTCTCTCCTTCAGCACAAGTTTGTTTTATGTTACCAAAGAGTGTACTATTTATGTTACTGTCTGAAGCTGGAGGTCTATAGCATACTCCTATATTAAGGCCCTTCTCATGATCTCCCAGTAATGTAATCCAGATGTCCTCACAAGAAACTAATGAGTTTATACCTGGAATTTCCTGCACATTAAGATTGTCTTTCACATAAAGGGCCACTCCCCCTCCTCTTTTATTAGTTCTGTCCTTCCTAAACAATTTGTACCCCTGTACATTATATTCATCCCCATCCGCTGCGCCAAGCCATGTCTCAGTAATCCCAACAATGTCATAACCCCCATTCAACATGACAGCCTCCAGTTCCAAAAATTTTAACTTCTCGCATTTAAACACATGAACTTCAGAGCCTTACTCACACTTACGTTGTCCTTCCCCTCCACACGAGTGTGCCGAACCACCTCTATTCACATTACGATCTAAAAAATCTTTATTAATGATATCCTCAGATTTATTATACTCCGCCCCGGTATCTTCCATCTGGGCAGTCTGTACCTCCCTATCCATAATACTACTACTACTAATTTCCCTCCCTGCCCCCCCAGTCCCTAGTTTAAATATTCCTAAGCATACGCTGGCCCAATGCATCTGTACCCCTCCGGTTCAAGTGTAACCCGTCCCACTTGTACAGGTCACCCCTGTTGCAAAAGGAGTCCCAGTGCCCCATAAACCTATATCCCTCTTTCCTGCACAAGGTAAACATGCATTTCACAGGAAGTGACACGTACGTGGAATTAAACAAAGCGCTGTGCATTCATGGGCTCTGTGATGCCAGTATGCAGTCAGAACACATGACAGTTGGGGGAGGATTGCAACAAATGGTTTTTCATGCACATGCTTTATCTCTAGAGAACCACAAATGGCCAATTAGCAGTCTTTACATTGTGCCCACTGGATCATTTCAGACACAAACCGCAAGCAGACCAGATGACATGGAGAAGCTTCCTTCAGTGGAGAAGCAGGGCGTCTCATACAGTATTCTCATACACACACAGGGGAAAAGCCTCTCAGAAATGTTGTCTTTTTCTTTAATTCAATTCAGAATGCCAAGACTCAAAAACCCACAGACATCAGATTTCCGGGGGACTTTGCCCGCTGAACCATGAGGGCGATAATTCTTATGTTAAAAACTGAACAAAACGAAAGTAGGGAAAAGAGAGAAAATGGGAAATTCAATACGACGTTTATTTTTCTTTTATTGTTTACTATTCAATTTACATGACATACTCAGATTACATGTCAAACTTAGTAACTGGCTGCAGACGTCAGTGATGAAAAGCAGAATGGATTTATTTTTTGGGATTTCATTTCTGTTGTGCATTACCATTGAAATGACAAACCTCAGCAGAGGTGGTTGTTTTTCACTTCAATTTGTTGTTTACGCGAAACTAACTGCACCACCTCTCTTCGTCCGGCAAGTAAGAGATGAATGTGGAATATGTGACATTCTTAATTAAATCCTGAAATCAAACAGTTTTTCTGTATAGGAAGCAAGACGAATAACAACTCCATAACAATACATGGAATTTAAAGAAATGTGTCACAGCAGGAGAAATACAAAAATGAGAAAAACAGCAAAACAGTTGTGAAGGTGAGGCAGTCTTCCCAGGATCGGACTTGTGCTGCTATTAGATGAAAAACATGATTAAAAGTTGCCCTTAATTTTCGGTGTATACTTTTTTGTTGAATCACACAGCAGAGAGTCTGTGTGTGTCTGGTATGAATGGGTCTATGCTGGTGACTGACAGCAGTGTTGGTTCAGGGCAGCATCTGGATGACCTCTTTGGCTCTCTGCGCTCTCAGCTGGGTCTCAGTCTCCTCTGCCTCCTCTCCCTCCACCTGCCGCACCAGGGTTTCAGCCTTCTGCACTGTGGTGTCCCGCGCCACTCCCCGCAGCCCCTCCAAGTAGGGCAGAAGCATGGAGAAGCTCTCATCTGGGACCTAGAGAAATGAGAGCGATGGCACACATAACCTCACACGCCCAGGCCGTATGGAAGGGGACAGGAAGGACTCCTGACACAGCGAGGAACACCCAATGTGACTGCATGATTGGATCGCTCTCCCAGCCACACCCGCACAAACAAGCCACAACCAGACACACTGACACACTAACACACACTCAAGTTGGCGCGTACACACTCCAGTTGGCGTGCACAAATACAATCCAGATGGTGCACACACACACACACACACACACACACACACACACACACACACACAATCATGCCACACCCACCCAGTGTTCCACCCTGTCTTTCTTCTGCAACACATCCAAAGGTTCATTCATCCAGACAGATACAGTATGACCACACAGAACACCGCCCTAACTGGCTTGAACCCAGAGGGAGGCCAAGATCCTGTGGCAGTCATTTGAGACAATGTCAAACGTGAGAATCGGCTATTGGAGCCTGAGGCCAACTCAGACAGAACAAGAGCGGAAAGCCTGAAAATGTTGACATGCAAGCGATTGTCTATAAACAGCTTTTGGGCTAGTGGTTTGCTTTATTTTCTCATTGTATATATATACAATTCTAAGCTGTGTTTCACTTAGGAAATATATATAACTTGCATAGCCACAGGAAAGTGAAAGTCTGTGGCAGGAAACTTCCTATCTGTGATTTATAGGGCTTAAATATGCAATCTCAAACCAGCCTTTGTAATAGCATCTTAGTCCTTGGGCCATGCGTGTTAAACCAAAACTCCCTCTGTTGCTTTTGCCACTCTGTGTACATTTAAGAAACTCAGTCCAGGAAACCAGATGTGCTTCAAATTTGATTTAGTAATTTTTTTTAGAAGGTACTTCAGTTGTTAAGTGAAGACTCCACGGTGGAGTAGTGAAGTGAATTGAATGGCTCAGTTCCCCTGTACAGTGGGACCCGGTACAGAACTGCAGGCCTTTCTACATGAATGGAGTTAGTGCTAATACTCCTCTCTGGAATGTTGGCAGGGCTCAGCGCTCATGGGGGTGGGGAGAAGAGGCTGCTGCTGCTCCACAGCTGGCACTGCCAGGTACTTTTAATGGCCTGTGATCCCCACACTCTCTTGTCTCTCCACACGCAGCGGTAATCCCACACCCGTTACTGGCGGGTAAGCATGCACGCGCCCACATCTGCGGGCCAAGACCCCTACCAAAGAGCGCAGCGCAGCGCCTTCCCCATAGAAACGGATCTGATGTGACCATTTTGTTTCTAAGGAAACCACTATTATAGCCAACTTGCATTTGTGTCCACAGACAACCCAAGAATGCAGATTTAACTGATAGACTTGCACCACAGAATAATGCACCTGCGTGTGGGGACTGAGTGAGCATGTCTGTTTTTCTGCTGAATTTCACAGCCAACAGGCCGTGGTATACTCTGAGGGATGAGTTCCCCTGACGGGGCGGGGCTAGAGGACTTGAGCATTTAATCTGCAGCCAGAGCAAGGTGATGGGTGCACACCTCAGTTGGGGTGCTGGTTAAGTCCTGGGGGAATAGTCAGGTTGAAGCAATATTGAAGCAATTAATTAATTGTGTGTTCTTTGCCATTGCATTTTTTTTACTCCTGCAGTAAACCCTAAGGCTGATTTTGACACTGACACATTAATGATTTGTTTGCTATTGCTATCACATTCGGCAACAAAGGATTAGTGGTCATTTGAATGCCATACAGCTCAACGAGTTGTGAATTAATGCAAATGCATGGTTTGAGAGAATGTGGTTCCAGTTTGATTGTTTATTCTCCTTTCCTGCAGGGATTCATGGACTTCAAATGTAATTTAGAGTTATTGAGTTTGAACTCCAACAGACATAAACATTCTGAATGAAAAATGAATGGGCTTTGTTTGTGAATGTGAATGTGTTTTGTTCGCAAATGTGGTCACATTGACTGTACACTGGTCAGCCATGACTATGTTATAGTCATGTTTATAGATAATTTCAAAGTTAACTATCTATTTACTGAAATGGGGGAATATGTTAGCTAACTATGAATGATCCTGCTTTTATATGATTATAAATATATTTTGAGGGGAGCGCAAAGATGATTTTTAAATCATTGCACTGGAAAAAAAAGAGTCACTATTTTTTGTGATTGTTCGATTTTTCACTGTTCATTTGGAGTCTTGTGAATCCAGTCCAGGCCAGGCTGCGATACGCACAACTTGGTGTTTTATGTGTAGGGCCTAGGAAAATCTTGGTTTGTTATTTTGCATGTATTTCAGTCCTCCACCACCCAAAGGGCCAATGGAGTGTCTACATCAAGCGACGTGTCATACAACAATTCAATTAATTGCAACAATGATCTCGGTTAATCATTTAATTACCACTTAATCCGGCGCATGAGAAGAATGACTGCGCAAGTTGATGTCTGTTGACACTTATGTGTCAGATCTGTAGTATATTAGACAATGCTGCAATAGGCCAAATTAAATCCACCAAAAACATTTTAAATAGTTGTTCTTTAAAGAGGTGGTAATTGTTGATATAAAATGAGCATCTTGCTCTACAGTGTTCAAAAATATTGCAAAATGAAAAAATAAAACAAGCTATTTGCAGCAGGAGCACATCAATAAAAACAGGGGCAGCTGTGGGTGTCCAGTGCTCATGGAAAAAATCCAGTTAAAAAATGTTAAACTAAATGTAATCATTGTCATCTGGTTTACTGTATCTTAATTCACGATTTGTAAAAACTTGCCCATAAGATACTTCTCTCTGCAGACAGAATTCATAACAACTGACAAGTAGATAAGTGAAATTGTATCGGCGCTCTCTGCTCTTTCCCCTTATGCTTTTTTTCACAACTTTCCCTTGCCCATACCCCTCTCAAATTTTATTTTTGTGTTTTTGTGGATTTAAACTGATAGTTCACCCAAATTCGATGCAAGTATAATTTTCTTTCATTTCAATATGATGTACTACACATCCAAATAAGAGTTTCTAGTGAAAACAGGGAATTGACCAACAGATGGCTTGGTAGCATTAAAAACAATGGGAGTTTATGTACCTGCAAGTAGAATGCTCGAAATTTAATGCAAACATTACCCCCAGTAACTTCTAACCAAGTCGCTCAGCCATGTGGTTCATCTGGAATATAACCTGGTATTATATTTGCAGATAGAAGCACATAGTTCACAAGAATAGAGTTATGGTAGCATGACCTAAATTGTTTAAAGTACAAGTCCAATTTGATATTACTTTTCTAAACTACTATTAAAGTACCATCCGATGTTGTACAGGCTATGTGTTCAACTTCTAAAATTAACCACATGGCTGAGCGGCTTGTTTACAAGTTACTGGGAGTCCATTTTGGCATGCAGTTAAAAGCTACTTGTTGGTACATAGACTCCCATAGTTTCGGGACATCAAGCTAGACGTTAATGGATTCACTGTTTCTGTAGAAATTCTTTGGATGTGTAGTACATCCTATTGAAAGTAAAAATATATATTTAAATCAATTTTGGGTGAACTATCACTTTAAGTACTGCTTGCATCTCTTCCACACTTACACTTAACAGCATAATTTCATTTTTTTGTAGCTACTGTTTTAGTCCCTAATATAATTGTATAATTAGTCAAAAGTCTGTACTGATTGCCGAATTATTGCTGAACTCGGAGGTGCCTACATGGACACCTGGAGGATGACTGCTGAAATTCAGCATGACAGCCCAGATGGTCACATGCTCAAGACTTTCTCCGGGCCCTATTTATGAGGAGAGAGAGAGAATATGTGTGCAGGGATCTGTTCTACCTGGGAGTGATCCAGACCATTTACCTTCTCTGTGTCAAACATGTGCTGGAGAAGCCAAGTCTGTCTCGTCTTCTGGAACTTCCAGTCTTCGCGCTTCTCTGACCAGCTGCCAACAAAAACCACAGAAGGGTGATTACCACATTTAGGAAAAGTGAAATCCCAGATTCAAAAGAATTGACACATGAATACAAAAAAACACACATAAAACTGAAACTTCACCAAATAAATTCACAAAGGAAAAAAAAGAAGACAAAATACTTGACAGACTAATTTTAGTGCCTATCTGTTGTCTCTGTGCCATTTAAATTAAAACGGTAAAAACGGATCTGTAAATGATATATCTTTGTTCCCCACTAAAGATCTAATGAAATTCTCCCTGATGACCTTTCTCTTCCCAGGCAGAAAGGCTCTTTGACACCTGATGAAGCGTTCCTTTGTTCTGGGCCGCAAGCGGGATGCAGCTCCACCGCAGCGGAAAAGGTGTCTGAGTAATTAGGTGCTTAAGAAGGTCCATTTCAGTTCTATTCCAGAGTTCCCTTCCTGAGGCGCAGCTGATTGGCAGCCAGGCTGGGGTGAACAGAGGCCGGCACATCGGATCGTTTGTGGCTGCCGGAGTCACGTCAGGAGTTGCTGAGATCAGTATCAGACAGCAGCTCTCCCCGGGGGAATGCAGCCGTAGTGTGACTGCGGCTCGGCCAACGCCTCTGTACATTTATACAGCTACGTCATCTTGGTACACTACCCCACAATGATGAATAATCATCCCTCGTGTAGAAAGTTTCTTTACATTTCGGCCATGTAGCCTACTATATAAACTTCAATTCAGCTAGGTCAGGGAGTTCAACAATATGTGTTGGAACCATGTAGCCAAGTGAAATATGTATATTAAATATAGCAAGTCAATGTATGACCAAAACATCCTGAAAATACAACAGCATAAACATCACTCAATGAAGAGCACTAGGGGATGAAAGACCTACTGTATCATACATAAATAAGCACAGCATTGAACATAATGTTATAACATGTAAGAGCCTATAGGGAAAGGTCAGATTACAGTGTGTCAGTACACACAGATGCTCCCCACTGCTCAGTCATATTCTGAAGCACTTCCAGCTATAGAAGCACAAGGGGAGCATCACATGAGCTTCATCTGATGAGGAACGCGTCTGTAAGGATGAGAGAAACCTTTGTTAACCATCCATAAGTTATATGCGCTCTGTGCCCTGCTGACTGATTTTAGTGAGATTCTGGCTCCTCAGCACTGAAGGCGATCAGGTCGGATTAAGAGAAACAACTTTATGATCTCCCCCCCACCCGCACCCCTTTCAGATGTTTCAGTTAAATCTTCATGGTCAGAACAGAAGAAACGACAACAAAAGCAAGGATCTTCAAAGAAAGACCTAAAACTGAGGTTCAACAGACCCCAAGTCATCCTTTGATGTCCAGGAGAGACGTGCTCTGAAGTTAATTTTGGATTAATTCAATTTTGGTTTTTTCTACCCTTGACGCAACAGTCAAAAGGGGGGCCTATTTATTGTACCAGGTCATATGCAGGAAGTTAAACCCCATAAATGGGTTGTGGCCAAGTGTAGATTTTCTCCACCCAACAACTCATACAGAGATAAAGTGGCTCTTTCAGCAGCCATGCATATCACACAGGAATTTATTTCTCAAGAAAAAGCCAGTCTTGGTACATACCTGTGTGCTTCATTTACGTATACTGGAAACTCTAACCTTGTCAACTCGGGATCCTTCCATTTCAATAAAAATAAGAGCTCATTAACTAAATTTGGTCAGCAACCCTGATCCCAGGAGAGGGTAGGGTTACGTCCCAAATTGTTTCAGGGGTGGTCTAATGTTATTTCAACATATAAGGGGAAGGAACGGAATGAATGAAGGATGGTGTACACTGGACCCTCCATATTGATTGCAGTGGCAATGAAATAAGATTACAGTAATAAATGTAACAATATTTCTGCATTCAAAATGTTGTCAGTAGCTACCTTGACCTGTAGTTTAAGCGTGATTACCGTGGTGCTGCCCTTAGATGCCCCAGCTTTGACCCGCACTGTTTAATCAAAGGGTCGTGCTTTGATTCGCAGTGACCACTCCTACCCCGTATAGAATTTGTGTGACACTGTGGTGGAGTTCAGTTAAATTTCAGCCATCACCCACCCTGAGGAGACAAGCTTCACATCAAATGGCCGGCCGCCCTCCCCGAGTGTCCACAGCTCCTTCTCTTTGATGCCTTTGAGGACATGGACCCGTCTCTATGGCTACCAGTGGTGAATGGAGAAGAATGTCTCTAGGTCGCCATGGACGCAATTGCCTGGTTCACTTAAAGGTCAGCAAACTTCCCCAACTTCCCAAATGAAATAAGGTGCTGCATGCTCAGCTAATCCTGGGATTTGCGCACGTAATTATTTGGGATCAGATTTTTACACTGTCCTCCTTTTAAGCGCTTATGTACCAAAGAACTGATTCAGTTTTTGCATTTAATCTCTGTGACACAACCTCTTTCCTCACTGTCAGTCAAAGCAGTGGGTAACAGCACTCACGTTAATCAAGATTTAAAAATCTGAACTAGAAACAAAGGAGGGTGATAAATCTATTAATTGTCTTTATTAGCCATAAATTAGTGCTAACAGGCAAGCCTTCCCTCTGTATAGAATGCTGAATGCCAGCCATGAGCCCATCCATTCAGTCATTCAGGAAGAGTGCCAAACTGACTGTAAAAAGGCTTCAACTCCCCAGAAAATCACAAAATAAGGCTAAAAGTGCAAAAAACAAGAGACATTAGAACACTAATGCCAAGAATGGGCATATGCTTTCTCACATATATATGGATATGCCACTGTAAAAGGTAAACATTCTAATGAGGTACATATAAGGAATCTATTCCTTCCTTACGGAAAAGGTTTGATACCCAAAATCCCCTAGTTTTGCTGGGAAATCACTGTAAAAACAAACATTTGAGTTTCTCATATGACCATGATACTAAATAAAAGTATATATACTGATCAGTTATTAAAATAATCAGAAACAGTAATGCTACAAACAGAGACTGATCAAGTCAGTGAATGTCCTAGTGCAGAAAAATGCTCCAAATGTGAATGAAGTATTTCAAACCCTGTACTCTACTGTTAGTACAGTATACCCCCTTGTACTGAAATGTTGACACCTTGTACTAAAATGTTAGTACAATACACCCCATGCACCCTCAAATAACAAAATGAACCTGCACGTTTGACACCCTGCAATAATACAATGTATCCGCTGCATAAATTTGTGAAAAATAAACAAAACAGCTATCCAGTTGAAAGAAACAAACACAGAAAGGCATTCTTGTTCCAGGTGCACTCTGACCTCCTCGTTTCATTATCAGACCATCATGTTCGATGCTGTGGGAATGTTCCCAGAGAGACTTCCCACTGGAGAAGTCAGAGTGTGTGAGAAACAGACATTCCTACCAGCCTGGTGGTCACAAGGGGTGCGGGTACAGTATGTTTGTGTGGTGAAAGTTCAAGGAATATTTATGTCAGCGATTCTCTCATGCGTCAGCTTAAGGCCCAGCGCACGCCGAGCTGGTTCTCAGAGTCCGACGAGTCTCGTGGCAGTCCCGGAGCGGTCCTATGGTGTTCGGCATCGGGGGTGGGGGGGGGATTCCGGGGAGTGTGTTTTGAGTTCTGTTTGCTTTGGATAAAAGAGAGCAGCTGTTAAAATGTTATCTTAGCTTGCATCTGATGTCCATAGGTTTCTGAACTCTTCGGAGTTGTCTTTCTCTTCTTCTTGAACCTCTTGAGCAGGATTCCAAAATGAAAACACATGTCCTCCTCCGACTTCAGCGGTGGTTCGGGATGGCCATCTTGGGATGAGAGGCGCCAGCACAGACTCAAATAAAAAGGGGGGTTGGGATAGGATGTGCTCAGTTCGATGGGGAAAGGCGACTTCCGTGTCTCTTCTATGTCACGATAGTGTTTCAACGGAGGACTGGAAAGAAACCGCTTCCAAAGAGAACCATTTGTGCCCACCCCCACTGCCCACAAGACTCCACATTTGGAATCACTTGGCTGTCTAATTATCGGAGTCATCCCCATGAGGTGTGAGGAAGTGTGTGCCAACCCACAGTGGGTTCTTCTGGATTGCTTCCAAAAAATGTCAACAGCCTATATGTACTGTCCCACAATGCACTGTGCAAAGATCCCTGGATTTAGTGGTAAAGTGGAGTGCTGGATGGGTTATGGCTTGCTCAACTCATCTGAGTGTGGGCGGGAGTTTCATGCTTACCGGTTCCAGCAACATGATGGGCGTACATGTGGGGACCAGACGGACGCATAGGCCCTGTGTAGTGCGAGCCTGTATTTATAATGGAATCCCACTGTCGTCCGTTCATCCTTCTTGCCCGGAGTTAGTTTTTCCCTCGGGTCCCATGTCATCTGGCCTGCGCGTGCTACATAGCCGCTGCGCAGTGGTGTAGCATCGTAGCCCCCTTCGAGACCCTGGCAGGTTTGAACAATGTACTCTGCCGGATCCACTTTGGTCATGCTCCATAAATTTTATGTACAGTGACTTGGGATGAAATAAAGAGGGAAAACTGTGAGTCACTGACGCAAAGGAACTGGAGCTTAAAAACATTAAGCATCATGCACTGTTGTACATAGTCTCCATGCTGTTCATGCACTCAGTTTGAGCTTGTTGACAACCTCCACAAGAAAGATGACACTTTCCAAAACAGCCCTTATGACGGATCGATTCACAGTCCAAACCTTAGCAAATGTACAGTCGGCAGCAGCCAAGTACTAGCTTCAGTGTCAAAGCTGGGGCTGCTCTTGGAGAAGCCTGGGTCTTCCCTCATTGGATACATGGTCAAATATCTTCTTTACAAAAGGCTTGTTGACAGACAAAGCACAATTGAATTCAAAGATATGCTGACAACATGAAATAGTGTATGAATGTCAGTGAAACTGAACTGTTGAAGCCCTGTCTCTTCTGTTGTTGAATTATTTCCTGCCTCACCAACTGAAATTGATATGTTTGTAGTAACAGGCAGAAATGTCTCTCGACCGTATGAAACCAGCTCTGGTTAGAATGTGATGGTTGAAGTGAAATTATTCAAATACGCTCCTACATAAAATAAAGCAGACACAGTAAGTTTCCACTACCATCCTGGACTCCTTTGGATGATAAAAATTCAGACTAAATCTTAAAGCGAATGTAAACACGTTCAACCTCAAGGTTTACCTCTGAATTCAATCTGGAGTGTTTTCCTGTCTCGTTCAAGACATTGTTAAAACAAAGTCAAGGTTATACTAGCAGGTCTTTCTTTCACCACAAACCCTTTCCGTCATTATCATCCTTTAACAAATGCTTTGGATCAACACTGCTGGGTGGTACTGAAATGTAAGCGGGTGTAAGGCATGCTTCCTCCCTGAAGAAAGCATTATTCTGATGGCGAAACGCATGCGAGAGGAGCATGTCAGAGACAGTAGACAAAGTTCTCTGGTTCTAATCAGACCGGAGATGTTTGTTTGGTGAGCGTCAGTGGAGGACGGAGCCCAGCCGTGAGAGTGACTGGATCCAGATGACTGCTAATTGGCAACATCGGCGCCCCCTGCCCCTCCATGTCCAGACGCCGCCCCTCTGCAGCTGCACGCTAACAGCCTCCGGGAAGCGCCCAGGCACATATCCTCACAAATCAGCCCCTGTCACCAGACACTATGCCATATCATAACATAGAGCTGATCAACCTTATATTAATATATATATATATGACATATACATACATACATACATACATACATACATACATACACACACACACACACACACACACACACACACACACACACACACACACACACACACACACACACACACACACACACACACACACACACACACACACACACATAGACAAAATAATGGAAACACCAAACAATATATGAATATTTATATTCTAACAACAAATGAGGAGTTGGGCTGCCTTCAGAACAGCTTCAGTCCTTCTTGGAATGCTGTTACACAAGTTTTTAACTGTTTTTAGCAGGATATTGAACCATTCTTCAAGAAAGAAAGCCTCCAGTTCTTTGAGGGATGAAGGCGGTGGAAATCTACTCTGCACTCTACAGTTCAGAACTTCCCATGAAGGTTCAATGATGTTGACATCCGATGATTGGGGAAGCCATGGAAGGTGTTAGACGTCATCCTGGTGTTCATGAAACCACTTGTGAATCCATTTAGGAGTGTGTATGGTGGCATTATTGCCTTTGAATATGGGAACACCTTGAAGAAACAATGTGTGCACCATCGGGTACACCTGGTTGTCTAAAATGACCTCGTATTCCTTGGCTGTAATTCTACCATGCAAAGAGATAATCAGACCTAATGACTCCCATGAGATGGCTGCCCATACCATAACAGATACACCACCAATAGTTGGGAACAGGCAATGTGGGTTTCCCCAAACATAAACCTGACCACATGTAGAGTAAGACTCATCAGACCATATTACTTTCTTCCACTGCTCAGAAGTCCAGGTTTTGTGCTCATTACACCAGGTTATGCATTGTTGCGCATTGGCCTTGGTTACAAGCAGTTTCCAAATGGCAGCCCTACCATAAATATCAGCTTCCTGAAGCTCACGACATACAGTTTTTGCTGAGACTGGGTCATGGAGGTGTAGATTCAGTTCTGTGGTCATTTTTGAGGCCATTGCTTTGTGGTTTTTAGCAACTATCATGTTACGTGTCCATCTATCCCTTCGACTTGTAACCACTGTTCCTCATTAAATACATTAAATTTTTTCTGAATGTCAAAGCATATTCAGAATTCCAAAAAATAAATACATAAAATATAAAATCTCTCATTCAGGTGCACTTGTTAATTGGGCTTTTTTATATTAAGGCTCAGGGGTCCAGTCTAACATACAGCTGTATGTATAATTCAGGCTTACAACCCATATGGCAGAACCATACGCACACATATGGACACTGAAATGATACGTACAGCATTCATGATAAAGTAGGTCAATAAATGCAATGCCATATTACATGCCGTGATAGAATTCTGCCGGGTTAAAGAGTCCGGGAAAATGAATGCCACATTGTAGATGTCTCATTATTGCAACACCCACTACCTGGTTGAGCTATTTAAGCCAGACATCCTTCCTGCAATACATTGTTAAATGATCTGCACTGGTGCGCTAGAGATGGCAGTGCGGAAGCTACCATGACAGCAGAGAGTGATGATGCGACCATGTATTTGCTTAGCAGATGCTTCCATCAAGGGAGACTTAAACAGCTCCCATTTTGCACACTGCTGTTTTGCAGTTTGATGTTCTGCAGAAGCCATTCAGCTTAAATTCCTTTCTCAAGGGTACAGTGCAGGGGAATCAAACTCTGGTTCCCAAGCCGATATTCCACACTGTTCTCCCCAAATGTATTCAGAGTTACTTCTAAAACTCAAATTCCTTGTTAAAAAAAACAGGCCCCATGCTAGTGGTCTTAGCCATGGAGTGACAGCCGCTGCTGTGATGCGTTTGACACGGAGGATGAGTGGGTGTGTCAGAGCGTGCCTGGGAGGACCCCCGCAGAACATCATCCAATCGTGTGAACAAACACAGGGTTCCCCCAGCAGGTCCAGTCTGACTTTCATTTGTCTGTGCATTCTTGGCAGCAGTAGACCCAGACAGATGCGGATGCACTTCAACTGCATGAACACAGCACCAAGCTGGAGACTTCCCTGAACGCACGCACACATTGCTTTATGATTTGCTTGATGTACGTCAAGAGTGTTGGAAATGTTTTTGATTTTATTTCAGAAAACAAAATTCCCCAGAAATTTAAAAATAAAGATTTATCCTTTGACATGAGACACAGTGCAATAAGAAACTGTTAACTCTGGTATAGGGCTGAGATGATAGTGGGCGATGTAAGGTATTACCACTTGGCAGAATAGCTTCAGCCTTTTGAGTTGAGGGGCTCAGCTGTAAATATGATTTGATTAATGGGACAAAGAATTGCCTTGGCGTACTGCGAGGAATTAGGCAGAGATGCAGATGCTCCCCATCGTGACTAGAGTTTTCACTCTCAGGCAGTATCGCAACAAACAATTAGTACCAAGACCACCTACTCACAATGCCAGAAAGTCAGTAATATAAAGTTATTCTTGGCTGGATATCAATAAATAAAAGTTATAAAGCTGGAGATTATACATAACAAAGGGAGACCAAGTTCTTTCATCACAAAGGAATAAAGTGGAAAAAATAACCCGCAGAGTAACATATTTTGGGTAAACTCCAGTACAGGGACTTTAAGGCTTTGGGCACCAGTTAAAGAAAAATAATGCTTGCCATTTTCTGAAAGTAATTATAAAAATCCTAATGTAGAAACTATGGAAAGTAGAACTTAATATGATTATTATTATAATTATTTTCCACTCACACATATGTTTAACTTTGGAAAGTGAACCAGAGCTTTGCCTTTGAGAAAGGACCCTTCAATATTCTCTAAGATGTTTTATGTCTACGAATAATTTTTGCATTTAGCTTTTTGCAGCCAAATACTCAAATCTCCATTAACTGCTCCCTTGCTCCATATAGCTGCCCCCTATCTCTTACCAGGTGAGGTAGTCCAGAGCCATCTGAGCAGCTGAAGGTTTGGTGTCCTCAGCCTTCTCCACATCCTTCCCTTCTGCCTTCGATCTCCTCTTCTCCTCCTGCTTCAGCATCTTCTTCACCTTCCTCTCCAGGACCCGCCTCTCCTCTGGATTCAGGGCCTTTTCATCCTCTTCATCCTCTTCTCCCTGCTCTCCTGCAGTGGTGGCAGATACATCCTGCATTGGTTCCTGGAGGGAGGAGGGAGGGGAGAAAGAGAGCCTGATTAGAGATTCATTCAATTTCTTCAGCTCTTTAAATTCACATTCATCTCTACAGCTCACTCATTGGTTTCACGTTTCTGCCCCACTGCTTCAGTGTCATGAGTGCTCATGCATTAGTGCATAATGTCATCTGACAGATCCTTCAAGGCACCAGAGACACTAAAAATAGACGAGAAGAATCGACTTTTCGTTTTCACCAGGACGACAAGCTGGACCCACTGAGGAGTTTTCCTGGAATACTGTTGTAGAAGTTTCTCTGGAAAAGACTATCTTACTCAAAGGCCAGAATTGTAGGAAAGATGCGTAGGCTCATGTTGTTGTTTCTTAACATGGAGGCATTTTCCGGCAAATGACAGCAACCTCTCCAGTGTCCTCTCTGTCCCAACTTCTATTGCAATATTCTATGACATCATCCTGTGAACCATAATACCCCCCAGAGTCTCCAGTCTTCCCCGAGGACAATTCTGATCATCAAGTCTGCTGACTGACAGAGAGTCTCTACCTCCAGGGCAGGAATATCCTTGCAGAAACCACTTTCCTGTGATGCCAACAGTATTGTATTACATTTACATTTGACATTTTAGGCATTTAGCACACGCTCTTATCCAGAGCGACTTACAAAAAGTACATTTACGACTTCTATTTCCAAGAGCCACAAAACCAGTGTTCAAACAACACATGCGTTTATAATTATAGTGATATTATTCTGATAGCTCATACAGTACAGTAGTATTGCTTACTGATAATATACTGTTCAAAAATGGACCCACAAAATGTTATAAATTAAGAAAATCAAGAGAAAGATTATTAACGGGCTTTGAGTATGTTTTCAACTCCTATATAAAGCCTGGGCAGAAATTGTACTGGGGAAGTTACTTCTCCTCAACGCCAAACTCTTGATGCCAAACCTCTGTAGCAATGTGTCGCTGCTGGGTGGTCCTCCATACCGGGGAGCAGAGAGTTGGGTTAATTAGAGAAGATGTGGGGTTTAATCACGTCCCCCTTCCTACGTGATCCAATTAGTTCCGAAGGAGAAAAGCCACCTCCATCTAATAAACAGCATGTATGCCCCCACCCATCGCCACCGCCGCAGCAAAATGAATAATAACAAAACCGATACATTTGGCGAACAAAGGGCTCCTTGTTAAAAGATTGCGGTGGAATGATCACGCTCCCCTGTGCTTTTGTATGGTGCCTCTTCGAATCCGACAATGAACGGAAGGTCACAGGCAGTGTTCACGACCTCTCGCTGGCCCTACCCCGGGAGTGCAAGGTTAGCCGTTTGAACAGCGGAGCTCTCGCCTACTCTCTCAAGTCACATTTACATTTACAAACATGTTGCCAAGGTTTATTTTTAAAACAAAGGAGTTGGAAATTGCATCAACTTGCTGTGGATTATAACAACATGTGTTTGTTAAGGAACCTACCTTTTGGGGAATTATTTTAAAGAAGTGACAAGCCCTGGTCACTGATTATGGTTACACGAGAAAACACTCTGTGTCGTTCAACACACCTGTAAATCAACTTCCCTTTTGTAAGCAACGAAGACCATTCCTTTTTTTCCTCCAGTGTTTACGATGTTCTATTTGTTTATTTTTGACTCGTTAGCTATCGACTGGTTAGTTCTAATATTAGAACTTTCCGACTGATGTTGGAAAATCATTCTGAAAGTGAAGTCAATGATAGCCATCGTTATCATTCCCAGTCATTTTTATATTGTTATGTGACCAGATTCATTCATTTGAACTGAAGTGAGAAGAAGTTTTTCCATCTAACTGTCAGGGTTATCGTTAAGCGTGATCGGGGCTTAGAGGGAATTATCTGGACTTTGGACTTTGTGAGTGGTTACTCATTGCGCACCAGGCTGTGACAGGTAGTGGTGTAATCTCCCGCTGCCTCATCTTCCGGGCACAAATATACACCTCCGCTCTCCATCTGATTCCCTTTTTCCTATCTGATTGAAAGCCTTGGAAATTTGTCAAGGCGTCTCTTTTCCCTGTCGTATCTCCTACACCCAGCATAGCAAGAGTTTGCCTGTCTTGAACAACAGCAGGAAATTCAGCTGTGAACATAAAATGTAACCTCAAATGCCATTATGCAAGCTAGCAGCACCAAAGAGGCAATTATAAAGTTCTCAGAATCAAACAGTATGTGCCCTAACCTGCAGGCTTTAATCACAGCGCTTGACAAAAGTAGGAATAATTCATTGAATCTGACTGACAAATAGTGTTAACTTTTCCCCTCTGCTTTCTGTGACCGTCAAAGACCAGCTGTAAGCTCAAAGCACAAACAAGGCATGGCTCCAAAAATGGACAATGCCACAAGGAGACGTTTTGTGTGAGGAGAAAATCACAATTCACAATCGCCTTCATAAACAAGGAATATTTGCGGTGTCTTTGGGGGGAGGTGGGGGCTGGGCTTGGCATGTTCTAAAAAATCTAAAAATATAGTGCGATGAGACCCAAGCCATCCCCGCAGTTAACTGCCTCCAATTTTGGTTTCCTCTTATATCATAATCTCAAACCCCCCTTCCCTCCCAGGAGAAGCCCCTAGCCCCCCTCGCCCCTGTGCTGGCAGCGTGTCTTGCCACGGCTCAGCCCGCTCCGACGTTCCCCCCTCTCGTTCCCTCTCTATGCCTGTCGCAGCTGCTCCCCGCTGTTTTCTTTATGATCCGCTGGAGTGAGCCAACTAACCCGCACAATTAGACCCACGGGTGTCCAGCACACATCTGTCCCCCACCTCCCCTCATTCTACACTGCACACTGACCTCACTCAAATCCCAAGACCCTGCGGATGCGAGCACCCTCACATTACACACACGCATATGCAGGCACACAGGCACGCACGCACACAGGCACACTCAGATTGCTGTTGTTTATCTGGCTCTCGTTGCTGCACGACCGTATCCAGCGGATGTGTTTTTCAGACTGCATGAAACCAGTCCAGTACAGGACTGCAATATTACATTCTGGTGCAAACCCCAGGGTGTCACTCTGTGGGCCAAAGAACAAACTGTAAATAGCTGGATGGACAAGGCGGTTCTTAAACCTTCCAACCCTCGAGTGCTCTTTGATGGAGAGAGGAATTCTGGGTAAGAAATGTAAAGCGCTGGTTGAAGCAACCCTTTCTGCTTCGGCATCACACAGCTTCATACTTGGACACTGGTGTGATGGACTGGTGTGGCATCTAATGTTTGATAGACAAAACCCATATACTGTACAAAAAACATTTAGTTTAATAAATGATGGGCTAGTTACAACAGAAGAACCAAACTACAGGTACATCTACACAGAGTTTGTGATTTACCTACAGGAAGCTCATACTCGTAATGTCCTCCTATACAAGTTTGACAAGGCTGACAACGTTCCTGCAACATGGCAATTTGAGAGATGATATCATTTGGCAACACATGTTCATATTAGCATTTTCATTGTACACCTGAGCATCAACGTGGCTGCCAAAAAAACAGCCATACATCAGAACAGGCTTGTGCCCCAGTTCAAACTCTCAAATGTCAATTTAACTTGACTCTTAGCCCTCAGCCAGCACGCTTGCGCTATCACCACACCCTGATCTCCGAGCATTCACCCACGCGCTCCCCAGATCCACACGCCAACACCCGCGCATGTGTAAGTGTTGGATTACAACATGAGCGCTGGGTTCCAGCTCTCGTGTCACAGAATCTGCATGCGAGAGGTTTCAAGCAGAGCGCGAGGCTGTAGTCGTACTGGGAATGCTCTAGAAGCAGGGGAGCGGGGACAGGGGGGGGTTGTTTTTGTTTTGTTTTATTTCATGATTATGGTTTGTTTGTTTGTGGATGGGGCCAGAGCAGCTGAAGGGGTAGGGGCAGGTCTGTGCTGCTGGTAGAGGAATGCCCCACACAAGGCCTCCAGCAACACAACAATGGAGATTAGGAGGACTCCAGTGTGGTAGGGGCCCACAGGGGGAGTGCAGGGAGAACAGCACATTACACACACGGGGGGGAGGGAGGCACACCCAGACACTCCTGCTGACATCACCCATGTGGACAGGGCTGACGTATAGAGGGCAGACAGCAGACGCCAAGCACAAATGATGCGCTTTTAGTTGGTGCTCTATGCAGAAACTCTGAATTTGCAATGGTCCAATGTTTAGAAGTGCGTATTCAGCCAAAGATATTAAAGCCAACAGGACGTTTTTCAGGGGTTAGAATAATTCGGAATAAATCCCCCTCCCCACAAAGGCAGAGCTTTTGACATTGACTAGTTTTCTGAAGTCAAGTATAGAGTCAGACATCTGGCCCTCAGAAAACCTTTTTTCATTATCTAAATGTAAGTTTAATATGACAGTGCTGACATGTGGCCAAGCTACACAGTTCTAACTAGAGGCCACAAAGCCACAGAGCAAAGATCTCTACCCTGACATTTTGTAATAGTTCTGACCCATCCACAAGCTATAGATGGATCTTGGTTTGGGATTGCGCAAGTCTAACACAACACTTTCACACATCACTGTTAAACTCTGTGCGGCACTAAACTAATGATTGCTGCAACATCTGATACTAACACAGTCTGGGGAAGAGTGCCAGTTTATCTGTAGCGAGTTATGTTTGTGGTGATCGTGTTGCTTGCCACTGCCTCCAGGGGAGAGGGGTGTCTGTGTGTCCTCTTCTCTCCCCTCAGTACTCCTGTGAAAACCACTGCCTGTTGCTCTATGCTGGAGTTCACAACTGTTGTCTTCGGTGAGGGATCCATGCAGGGTCAGAGTTCATAAGCGTGACCAACAGAGAAGCAAATGTTTTGTCAGGGAAGGAACATAAAGATTTTACTGCAAACTTGGGGCAATGGGTTCCTGCTTGTTTCGTGAGCCACAGTGGATTTGGTCTCTTCCTCAGATTGTAAGTTAACATTTTATGCATGTTACAGAATAGGAAAACCTTCAGCTTCCGGTCTTCCTGAATGCTTCCTGGTTTGTTGCCTTTGGCACAGATATTGTCGCAGACAGGAAACTAACAGGCCACTGTTTGATGTTCCTGGAAACGGTGATGGTGGGCAATGATTAAACCGAGCAGGACATTGTTCAAGTGACAATCGGTGCAGCCCCACCTCGGTTTTTGTGTGTCAGGCTGTGTCCCCAGCCACTCTGGCACACATACACCTTTCATTTTTATTTTCAGCTTGGAATTTACCATTTGAATCCCCTATACTACAACCATTAATAACATGAAAAATAAATCAAGATAAAGTCAACCAACAACCAGACCAACTCTTTTCCATCTAGTTCAGTGCAGCTCTGTGAGCTTGGCTCAACCGCCCAGATCTCCTGGGAGAACACGCAGTGGGTTCTGGAGCATTCCATTCTCAGTGCTTTGGGAAAGGGAGGCAGCCCCAGGAGGTGGGAGTTGCCCTTGATAACTGCAGCTCCTACAGCTCTGTGGCACTCTTTCCCCTTGACTTTCAAGCTTCTCCTTCTCTTTCTCCTTCACGCCCCCATGTCTTACTCCTGAGCCTGAACGCTGCTATTCTGGTCTCAGGTTCTGCCAAACTCCTCTTGCCACACAAAATGTCCATGTAAGGCGTTTCAAAATCTGTGGCCAACTCTATTGCTCCCATTCCCAACATGAAAAAGAGAGGTCCTCTCTTATCTTTACAGTGAAGCTTATCTTTACACCAAGCCAAAGTACTAGAGGCGTAACAGTGTCAGTTTGTCAGGATAAATGATCATTTTAGTGCGTTACTGACACATTGCATCTACCCACACAGTCCCCAGGGGTCCTCTCACTGAGTCTGTGTGAGAAGAACAACATTAACATTCAGAACTTATAATTGAAAGTGTAATTAGTTCAAGGTTATCCTTTCATTTTTGAATAGCTGACAAATGCAGATGCCACAAATTATCTCTGGGCACAGATCTGCCTTTGCAATTCTCTATCATACATTCAAATGCTTTTTTTAAACATAAAATGTAAAACTGAAGTCAAACTAATGCCTTAGTCGTCATGATTCCAAATGTAGATTACTAGGGGCTACTAGGTGGCTCATCTGCATAATAGGCGGTAGCGTCGCCCAGGGAGGGAGGTTGTCCGTGTCTCGTCGTACACACCAGTAACCCCCGCTGGTCAATCAGGGGTCCAGTCTGCTGGTATAAAACTGTGCACAAAGTATCTTCCTCCAACTCAGGTTTGTGCAAGCTTAACTTGTAGACTGCAGCGTGAAAATAAGCAGTGGCTGACATCACATGTTTCGGAGGACAGCATGTGATTGCCTATACTCTGTCTAGGTTGCAGTGAGCGTGGCTTAATATACGATTGGGCATTCCAAATTGGGAGGGAAAAAAGGGGTAGAAGCATAAAAAATAAATACATGTAGAATACTGGTATATCAAATGTTCCCTTTCAACTACTCTACAACATAACCAATGTCATATATTAGGATTTTTGAAAACCGCAAGTAAGTGCACAGCCAGAACCAGCGAGAGGGTCTGGCTGTGGAAAAGAGACACAATGGCAGTGAGTAATATTGGATCCATTCGGTAATCGTGTGCGCTTAGACGTTATGTGCCATATTTTATGGTATTTTTGGTTGGTAGCACCACTAACCAGTGGGCAGAACTGTGTGTCACAGGAATCACTGCTGTGTCCTCAGGGGATGACACATCCAACGACTCCCTGACTTCCAAATGCTGGTGTGGCACGTTAGCCAGAGCCAAGCGATTCTCCAGTAGCTCAAGTCATAAACTGTGTCAGGTTCGCTCACAGTACGCTCACTTGAATTCTTCTAAACACGTAAAGTGTGTACTTGGCTTTGGACTCTGCTCTCCCCCCCACTACTGCCTGTCAGACATGTTACTTCTTTGTTTATTTGGGAGTGACTCACTGCTTCTCAGCTACCTCCTTTACAGTGTGGGGGGAATCAGTATCATTTCCTATAAATGAGAGATATTTCATAAGGCTGGGGCTTTTTCCAATTCCTACTTTGCAGGACTCAGCCCATCCATTTGAGAAAAGCGAAACAGCATGTACAGTATAATTTCCCGAAAAGCCCTTTAAAATTGTTGTTTTGAAATCTAGTTTCTCAGAAGTAACACAATCTGAACTACTATTAACTGCACTACACAAGCACTAAAAAATACAGCTCTAACTATGCTCACTGGAAATGTAATAATACACACATACAAACATATACACACACATAGAAACACGCATACAATTCTTTAAAGAGGGCTTTTGATGGGATGCTATGCACAGGTTAATGTAAACCAGATAAAATGATAAAATATAGATTTTTTTTATTGCAGGATATGCTGTGTGAGGCTGCATATGGAGTCCTAGTTACAGGGTTGTTTCCATTGCTGTGGTTTAGCATCCAACTCAATACAAGACACTGTTATTACATTGGAGGCCCTTTTGAAGCACATGGGTCAGTCACTTGTAGCATTACAATCATTTGTGGAACAAACACAACATTGTTATTTACCATTTACAAAAGCCTGACAAATATAGGAATTCATTTCAAACCAGGATAAAGGGTAAATACACACATTCATGAGCACTTGTTCACTACAGTTGTAATAAAAACTGTACGGTACTGTATTGTACTGCTGTAAAACAATTATCAGATACTACACTGAAAGACTGTCTTAATTCAAAGTCGATTTAAAAATTTGACAAGTAGGAGCATGGAATCATTTAATTCGCTTTGATCGCTACAGTAGAACCCAAGAACCTTATTTTAAAAACACTGTGTCAGAACGGGAAAATAATATCGCTCCATCAGATTAGAGTGCGGAGATGGCAAATCGTTAGCTTTGGTAAAGTAAAAAGAAAAACGATTTCTCTTCAAATTCCATTAGCGGGGCTTTTGAAGGCCACAGCTGTAAGCGCTTATTTACCACTAAATAATGAAGGAAACAAACGGTGTCCCAATGGTAACAGTGCACACGCCTCAAAGCCTCGGAGATTGTGAGGGCTGCAGAGAGCCCCCTCGCCGCCCCGGCCCGCCCAGCTAAACAAACAGAGCATTGAGGTCTCAGCTTTGTGGCTTTGAGGCTGGGAGGCTGCGTGCCTGGGTGAGCTGGTTCATCAGAGAGCACAGGCCCTAGCTCAATGCGAGTAGTTAGACATCAGCACGGTGAGCAGGAACAGCTCCTGACATCTCCCACTGGGCTGGGCATGGGTCACTTACATAATCCCCCTCACACACACACACACACACACACACACACACACACACACACATACACACACACACACACACACACACACACACACACACACATACAACACACACACACACACACACATACAACACACACACACAACACACACACACAACAATCAAACGTTATCAAGGTTTGTATGTGTAAAGTTTGCATGTGTATGTGTGTATATGCATGTGCGTGCATGAACACATTCGTGTGTGATCCCTGGCCCGTGGTGTAGGAGTGTCTGTGACAGGGCAGTAGACAGAACAGTGATTCTTAGTGTTGGTGTTATCTGATGAAGGGGCCCCATGGTATCCCAGGGCTGGGCAGATTGGGGGTGCATTTCTGCTCCATTAAGATGACTGCCCCACTCCACTCCGAGGGGAGGTCTCCCAAGGCTTTTATCTTTGATCACAGAGCACAACACAAAGCATAGAAAGAGATTCAAATCCCAAAACACACATGTATGAGGCCAGGTCAATGACAAAATGAAACAGGGGAGGGGAGAAAAAAAAAGAAGAAGATAAAATCAATATCAGCTTGAACAAAGTTCAAACTGGACATGGGAAGGAAGGGAGGGGTGAAAAGAGGGCTCGCTTTGCTGAGATGTGAGCGAGAGAAAAGAGGGACACGGTCGGGACTGGCTGCTCCGGCTGATAATGTGCTTTGGTTGGATGAAGCTCTTTTCCACATAAACCAACTGCCCTTCCTGGCTCGATTACAAAACGTAGAGGAAGCACTTCACCTTGGGACTACCAAAACAAAGACAGGCCGACTGCAATATCCTAAGTTTGAAAATGTAAAAAACTACAGGAGAAACAGAAGAGATGATATCAGGCAGTACTATTAAGCAGCCTACTTTGCATGTGCATACTGGGCTTTTGCGGCGCTGAACGTCACAACTCGGGGGTTTCCGTGCACGTGTGCTTTCCCCTGGAGGGAGAGACATGATCTCGTCAGCACTCCACATCTCCTCACCTCAGTACTGTGGATGTTCACTCATGCAATGTGACAGACGCACGCTGATGCAAAGCAAAGCGTTTCACATGTTCTTTCACGCGAGTACCTGAGACTGAGCACATCAGGAACTATGCGGTTACTTTGACACTATCGGGCAACAATGGCGCAAACAACAACTGCAAGATGAGCTTTCAGACTTAAGCTGCACTGGTTGGCACATTATTTTTAACGGGGGAGAGAAAAATGTAATGTGAACTTGAACTAAACCTGAGAGGTGCATGAAATATCAATTCTAATTCTAGAGGGCAAAGGAAGAGAACCTATTCTTTTTATTCAGGTTTCTCTGGCGGAAAGCACAACTGCAACAGGCGTGCGGCTGGGGGGGGCAAAACAAAACAAAATATGTCGAGAAGCAGCGTTTACGTCGTGAGAGGATTCGCAAGGCAGCTCTGTCAGCGTCGCCGTGCTGTGCCGTCTACAGCACAACGAGAGCTGGAGGACGAGGCCAAACAGACCAGATAGATCTCTCTGGACGAGGAACTCTGCCAACCTTCACTGAAACGTGAGCTTCTGAAGCCATGGCAACCGGCAGCTAGACACCCACAGGAGCTGGGGCCATCTTCTTAAATCACTGTGTGTACCAAGCAAGGGGGTGGGCGAGGGGCTTGGTTTTACGTTTCCTGAAGCCTTTTGTGCCGTTAGCGTTGAAAACAAAAAGATTAACTGTACCATGAAGAGCCCCGGCAGACTCTGTTTCGGGGCTGCGCGATAAAGCCCACCTTGTGTTTACTCCTGTTCCGCTTCGCTAGACGCAGCACACAGAGCTCCTCCTGCAGCTCTTAGCGTCAGCTTCACTGGGACAGGCCTCAAGATTAACAACGCCAGATTACAGGGCGTCTCTGAAAGACAACGCAAACCTGTCCAAAGACTAGCCCTCCGGAAACGCAACGCGATGTGTGTGTGTGTGTATGGACATGCATGTGCCTGTGGGTGTCTGTGTGTGTGTGTGTGTGTGTGTGTGTGTGTGGACATGCATGTGGCTGCGTGTAAGAGAGAGAGGGAAGGGAGAAGGGTTTTTGGCTCACAAGAGTCAAGCTTTCACTGTATATTTTCCACACTGCCGCCATAAACTAAATCACTCGCTTAGCTGTGCACCTCCCCCCTCGGCCCAGCTTCCCCTGCTCTGGACCTCCGGCTCCTGTGCACTGCAGTGCACTGGCTCAGCCTTACATGCAAATGCAATTAAATGCGGAGTTCAGATGTAATGCCTTCTCACTACCATGGGCCTTTTGTTCGGTTCCTGAAAGGTTGCTGCCACTTGCAAACTTCCTTCTATTCCATTAAAAACCAGTTTCCATCCAGGCTATTTAACTCAACCAACCCCCAAATAAAAGCATAGGGTGCAGGAAAATGCAAAGCAGCAGAAGATGTCTCATTTGGAATGCTGCCCCCCCCCCAAATATACATCTATCATATTCTCTTACCACAGACCCCAAACCCCAAGAAACTATTTGCAGAAAAACAATAGATAAATAAAAACCATTGTCTGGTTCATCTCGTAACCACAAGCCACAGCTACACAGTCCTGACCAGCCGTCTGCCCAGCTCAATAGTTATGCTTTTGAATCATGCTTAAGGCAACTCATGCTCTAAATGTTGCCATTGTGGCCCAGCTCAACAAAAAAAAGAAAGTAAAAACAAATAAAATAGACTTTCTTTGTAATTAAATTTTCAGTGTTGGAGCCTTAGTGGAGTTGTAATAGACCAGACCATAAAAATGTCAAAAAGATACATTGATACACAGCCTTATTTGCTCATCTTTATCAAAGGTGTGAATCATTTTGGAGGGTACTGTATATGAACAGACAACCGCATGGACTCAAAGACCTTTCCAGTTCTGCACTGAAAACCGTGCAAGCGTCATAATGCAGGGCCCGGAGGGGAGTTCAGTCAGATTTGTAGCACGAGTTCTCCACGCTGCACAGCGCCTGACCCGAGAACTCAACCCACACCACGCCGCGCCCATCTTCTCTCCCCCACCTTTCTGCTGGAATACAGGTAGTTGCCAAAATAAATTAAACTCTTTAGTGAATTAAGGGTTCTGGTGCCTCTGTTATGGTGTGGGGTATATTTTTATGCCATGGTTCAGGTCCACTCAAGCCCTTAGAGGGCCAGGTAAGTGCCATTAAATACAGTCCATTCTGAGTGATCACCATCACCCTATAGTGAAGCATTTCTATCCTGATGGGAGTGGTCTTTGCCAGGATAGCCCATCCACAGGGCACTGAAATGTTTGATGGGCATGAAAACGATGTAAACCATATGTCATGGCCTTCCCAGTCACCAGATCTCAACCGAACTCTGGAACAATGCCTGAGACAGCGTTTTCCACCACCATCAAAAAAACACCAAATGGTGGAACTTCTTGTGGAAGAATGTATTGAATAACATTGAAGCTGTTCTGGTATCTCGTGGTGGCCCAACGCTGTATTAAGACACTTTATGTTGGCGTTTCATTTATTTTGGCAGTATCCGTACATCTCAAACCAACTCCACACCATCTGTCACTTACAATCATCAACATCAACCTGTACAGTGCAACAGGTGACTCGGGGCGAGGAAATCGTGACTCATTCGCTGGTTCAGTACTTTTGAGTGTTCCCGCAGCTTGGTCCGCAGCTGCCTGCCGGTGGAACGCACTGAAGCGCACGGAGAGCTCTGTGGCTGATTACCGCCGCCATCATTAGAGAGATAAGCGGGTTGTAAAATGAGGAGCACGTCACAGCAGAGAGTAGCTTTTCACGCGATTGCGATGGAACGGGAAAAGGCGGGCGAGGGCCGTCCGATTTCTTTTTAAGCACGGTAGTCGGTGCCAGCGACCACAGGATATTGACAGAATGCTGATGACTTCCTGCTGCAGAAGAGCATCTGTTTCTGATTTTCCGCCCCGATGACGATCGCCGCTGCACTTTTGGGAGCGCCGTTCGCGCGGGGGCTCCTCGGGTCCGCTCTGGACGGTCGAATGGGATTAACGATGCAAACGAAGAGAGGCTGCCATTACAAAGTCACGAAGGGTAGGCTATAGAAGCCTCCAGCGCAGACTGTATCTCTGCGCATCAAAGGACAGCAGGCTTGTTAGACCTCTCCGGATCAGCTCGTATAAAAGACTGAGCGCAGCCTTCAAACAATGCAATTCGTTTAGTAGATGTCAGCCATGCAAGTCAAAGTTTTAGGGCTCGATTACATTGAGCTGATTTGTGCAAGCTCGTGGACGAGACAGCTTGTTCATCTTCCTACCAGGTCCGCATGAGAATAAAAAAATAGTTCATGGTTGCTTTCTTCAATTTGAATAGAAGAAAAGGACAGAATTCCCAGTGTTTCCCAGGCATACGGTAATCTCTCTGCAAGCATTGGATTTGGCTATTCTGTCAGATTAACATTCTTGCATTATGTTGATTTTTCCTCAGTTAGGTCCACAAAGTCTTCCTAATAATCCATCCAAAGCTACCTAAGGCGCTATTGTATATTCTGCTTCTACTTGCATTTCAGTGCAGAAATTAAAATGCACAATATGCCCCACATGTCCCTAAAATCTCTGATTAGGCACACAATTCCCAGCATGTGTTCAGGATTCTATGTAGAATCTTGGCGAAACAGATTGCACCAACTTCAGTTCACTTCCAACTACTCTATTACATTTACTGGCAGCAGTATTAGTCAGTTTGGTGTAATAGAGAAACTACCATTTCCTCGATTGACGTGAATGGATTCTTTTCAGTTTTTAATGAATTTCTCTTTTGTTTTCAATGCATGGCAACCCGGCAGACAAAATGATGAACCTCAAAGGTCTTCTGCAACTGCTAAAATATATCTTTTTTGTAGGCAAACATTACTTGCACAGTTCAAGAGAGGTGTTTACAGTATTAACACGCACAGATACACACAGGCACGCACACACAGACACGCGTATGCACGCACGAACGAAGAGACGTGCACACAATCTGGCAGTTCGTCTAGTGAAAGGCAAACTGCAGGGAGTAGGCAGTGTGCCAGGGAGTTGGAGCCCTGAGACCACGTTTTACAGAGAGATTTTAATGAAAGCCAGGCAAAACATTACACACACACACACACACACACACACACACACACACACACACACACACACACACACACACACACACACACACACACACACACACACACACACACACACACACACACACACACACACACACACACACACACACACACACACACACACACACACACACACACACACACACACAGTTTGTCTGTTCAGCCAGAGCCAGTCAGCCAGAGAGCCTGAAGAAATCACAATCAATAAGGAGAACTCTTTTGGACAGCCACAAAGAGGAAGAGCGAAAGAGAGCGAGGGGGGGGGAAGAAAGAGGGAGAAAGAGAGAGGGAAAGAGAGAAAGAGAGATCACAGGGGGGACCCACTCCATAACAGGAAAAAACAACCAGTTTGTTTTTCCTCTGCAGTACACTGTAGTAGTGGTCTCCCTGAAAAATCCAACCAGAGAGGGAGAGTGTTCGAGAAACACAGAGGAGAGCAGCAGACAAAGCTACAGGCAGCAGCACAGGGCAGAACAGCGCTCACCTCTGCAGCAGCACTGTGTGTGTGTGTGTGTGCCTGTGTGTGCGTGTGTGCGTGTGTGTGGGTGTGTGTGGGTGTGTGTGTGTTCTACTGCGTCCGAGAGGGGAGGTGGGATGTAGACTTCAGAGAAGTGCATCACTCCAGGTTTCTCAGAAGTGATGGAGTTTCCAGAGGAGAGCTGATCCAATGCGTGAAGCAGAAGAAGCAGACATGGACCGGCTCCAGCCCGAAGAACCCACTCACTTACACTCTGGATAGACCGCAGACGACCGCACTGCCCTGACCGCACTGCGTGACCTCCAAGCTACTTCAACTCAAAAGTGAAAGCTGGCTCTGCCACATATACGCAGACATATTTACCAGGGAGGTGGAAAACCCTTCCTCTGCACTCTCCAGGTAAGACTATCCAGGTCTTTTGTATGTGGGGGGTCATCTAAAACAGTATTACCAAAATGGGTTCAATTAATGGCTTGCTGTTTGCAAAATTCTCCTTGTTCTTTGTTTTGATGGGTACAACTTGTGATTGTTGTTTCACATTACATTTTCTGGGAGGAAGCTAGCGAATTGGAAGACTTGTGCACGCACCAGCAGATCCAAACATTAGTTATGAGCAGTGAAACGGACACTCACGCAAAAAACGGTACTTGGCGTGATGGAGACAAAGGCACACTCACACGGGCAACAGCACTCAGTGTCCTGGAGACAGAGAGACAGACAGGCACCCTCTCTGTTTCTAAAAACAGCCTTATGCCCCTTGTTGGTTGAGATCAGTTGTTTCCCTTGTGTTTGTTTTTAACCCAGAGGAACAGCAAGTCCTGCTGTGGGTTTTTGTTTTCAGTAAAGAGAGAGTGCCACATTCGGCCACTCGAAGCATCCGTGGCAACAGGAATTTCTAAGCACACTTGCTGATGGGTTCTGCGCGGAGCTCCTTCAGGCGCCTCCTCGTTCAGGGCAATTGCTCGTTCTGCCATCTGTGACCAACGTCTGCTGGACTGCAGTTCATCCTGTCGAAAAATCGCTCTGGTGCTTTCTCAACATTGCGACTACCAGCTGATTATTTGTTTTTATATGGACTTTCTCCAGTGATTCATATGAAATGGCAAAGCTAGAATTTATGCTGGCCGGTGTGCCTTGAAGAAAAGTATACTGTAAAATCCATTAGTTGAGCAGGTGCAATGAAATGTTCTCAAAGCGAGGACACGACTTACTAGACCGGGCGTTTGGCCCGAAGTCGGACGCTTTCTCTAAGCCGATGCAGCCTCAGGTACACAACGTCTGGAAAACACCAACCGCTTCCATCCGGTTTAGAAGGAAATTGCTTTGCGTAGTCAATGACAAATTTTACATGTCCCAGAGGCATGAATGGCGTAAGCTATGACACATCAGAAGAACAGCGACAGCGTGAAAAGCAGGCGTGAAATGACTGCCTCTCTCCTCATTCACATAGTCACCCGCAATGCTCAACCTACAGAGACTCTGCGGTTCTCAAGAGAGCTCCAGCTGTTGCTGAACTTCCCTAATCTCCACCTCCTGCTGCTTTCCCCCTTGGCAGCAACCCTGCCCGAGGGGAGCACCAGCACTGGCCCGGCAGGTTACGAAACGCAGAGACGAGCAGCTGTTTCTGGATCGCAGTGGCCCGCCGATCCTTCCTTTATATCTGCTGCGGACCCCAGCACCGCTGTCGCATCTGGTGGAAACTAAACACCAGGATGATGTTTATTTGCTCTCTGAGAATAATGACTCCCTCCCAAACTGTAGCCTCCCCAGCCCATGGCTGGTAGTGGGGACTGCCCCAGTCAAGACAGTGGAATAAAACAACACTGCACCGTTTATCTCACGCACCCACCCGTGCAGTGCAGTGCAGGGCAGGGGTGGAGTTCCCGCGCTGGTTCTGGAGCGCATCACCCCTCCGTCTGATAACCCCTGCCGAAGCCCTCAGGAAGGGTGGTGGCGTGACAGCCACTCATCGCCTCGCAGCTGCAAGCATCCAGCACACATTCGAGAGAATAATAACCGTAATGAATCATTTTATACGAGCGAGGGTATTTATTCCGGGCGAAGCCGGTGGACATTTCCAGGCAGGGTTTCCTCTTTATAAGCCGGCCTTCGCCCGCAAAGCCTCTCGCACACACGCCACGGTCCGCTACTAAAAACATCCCCGTGTTATTTATCGCCATTTCGAATCTCACCTCGTATTTTTTTGCATACGAGCGAAAATGTGCTCTGCATATGGTAGCTGTTTGGGAGGCGCTCCTCGGCCCCCAGCCTCCATGTTTGCTTTGGAGTACCTCCACAGGGCCCGACAGGTTGGGCGAGCGCGTCCTGTTTACACAGGAAGGCCCGGCTCTTCAGATCTCCAGAACACGGCAAACATTGCGCGGGACTGTCCCCCGGCTGGGCTCCACAGTCCTGCTACTGTCTGCTGCCCGCGCTGGGGATCCCTCTCCTCTCCTCTCCTCTCCGGCGATCCCACATCCTGCCCAAAGGGCCCCCATCCATCCTGTCTCCACACCACCCCAATCCGTCTCCCTTCTCCTCTACAGCAGAGAAGGGCCCCTATTCACCGCGCTCTTCTCAGTAGGGCTTTCAACGCCGAAATACCCCTCCCACCCCACACCGCGAGTGCAGCCGAGTACCGCCACTTCTCTTTTCACTTGAAGCCCTGAGCACCCCAAGAGGGCGATCACTAAGCAGGCAGGCATTCACGCTCCAGCACATGACTCTCACCCCAGCCAAAGCCTCTCACGACCAATACAGCACTGAAGATCTTCAGAGTTCGCCCTGTTCTTGCAGACTAGCGTTGAAGTTCAGGTTCCTATATTGATGGCATTTGCCATTTTAGTCAAGCCCAGTAAAACAGGACTCACAGTCCCACACAAGCTTATAATACAGACCAAGAACGTGCAGGCAAAATAAAGGCCACATGAGGGAAAATGAGCTATCACAGCCAGCTAATGAACAGACTGCAGTAGACAGAGTTAGCAGCGCATGGATGAGGGATGTGACGTGATATGATGTGATAAAGATGAGCTCTGGGAGCTGCTGCAGTACATATGGACAGCAAGGAAGCCAATAAGGACACTATGCGTCACATCCACCAGTAATCTCCCAGTGGATAAACCAGAGGACTCATCTAAAAGGCCAGCTCTGCTCATTTCAAGGGAAAGAGGCCACATTGATGATACAAACTTGCTGTACAGTAGGTCTGTTATCTGCACATTTTTCAGTCAAAGCTCCTTTCTGGCCTGTGGTGTCTGACTGAGATCGACTTTCATAACCACGACCGTATTGTACGCATTACAATCACTTTCCCACCGGCGGAGCAGAATTAAACACAGCAGATCCCTCTCATTTGCAGTGAGTCAGGCACGTAAATCCAGCCCACTGAAGTACAGAACTAAACCCCTTAAGCTCACCAGCGCAATGAGAGGAGTAAGATGGCGGCTGTGGCCACAGATCAGCGTTATTCAACCCTGTCAGCTTTCGGCCTCCGTCCACGACTACTGAGCACAATTAACGTGGTCGTGCTTCACTGCAATCCATCCACATTTGTGAAAGGGACAATGTACACTTTTGGTACTGAGGTTCCTCGCCGGAAAAGCAAACTTAGTGAAAGGCAGGTTGCTTTCTATTACACTATCAAGATTGCCGATGCATTTTGGACACACAAAACCAAAGTTTCAGCACTCAACCTGCCTTTGTCAGGGACTCAGCATGACACAACTTAAGGTCTGCTGAAAAAACCTTAAGCAATGTCATGCCAAATTGCTGGCAAAGGCAGGTGTTGGTGGTGCTACTATAAGTAAACAAAGCAAGGCACTTCTGGAAATATTTTCTAGAAACTGTAGAAATAGAAAATAGTTTCCTCAGTCTGAATAGCCCAGTATACAGTCTGACCCTGCAAATCATGAGTTTATTGTGAAACATCTGTGTTAAATACCATTTAGTTAGTATTAGTTTGGTTCTTACTTCCACTAAACTAGCTGCAAACCACTGGCACAGTACTATAGTAAAAGAATATTGGGAAAAGCTCCAAATCTTTCAACATTCTTTTCTAAATTAGCTGCAAGAGGATTAGCATCAGGTCCCTTGTCCAGAGAGCTCAAATAAAACTGTAACAAGCAGGCTAACCAGTGTGAAACTTCTCCTGAAACATGGAGGGGTCCAATGGTTCTCATGGTGGTGCTGACCCCTGCATTTGGCTCGTGCAAATGAGCAATAATACAATCTCACTGAGGATTTCCAGTAGCCACTTGTGCTGCTGTGGAACAGCGGAGGCAGCGCGAAGGCCCTTCTTTTAAAGAGCAGAAAAGTGGCTGCAATTGCCCCTGGTCTCTTTATGTTCACTGGACAAAAACAAAATTAAACAGTCCACATAAACCTCCCTCTGAGGAAAAAAGAAAAACAGAGAGTGTGAGTGCCATAACAACATAGTTAAAGGACTCACGAGGTAGATGTTTTTTCTGGGAGTTACATTACAGGTTTGACTTCCGTTGACTGCGTTTAGTCCTGGGCCATCGTTACGGGTTTGAAACAGCGTGGGTCTGTGTGATACAGAGCCTCACTGAGGAAAACAAAGCAGAGGCCTGAGTGACATAGCTGGAAACCTCAGTGCATAGTTGTGCTTCTTTGTGCCAAAGATATCTCAACCTCTGAATCTCTCTGCGGTTACGCCTGCCAGAATACTACTCAGCCTGTTGTCGTCCTGAAGGAATGTTTCTCTGCGAAGGAGGCCACTTTCAGCCAAGCAGTCTATTATAGGGAAACCTGCCATTTGTTGGGTTACGCTATGTGCGTGCGTATGTGCGTGTGGAGGGGGCGGGGTGGTGCTGTTATACAGCTGTAGTGGGGATATACAAGTTCTATTCCAAAGAAATGCAATGTAATGCAATTACCTTTTTAACCGTTTCCTCTGTTTGTTTGAATCTAGCAAACTGCATGTAGTGAAGCTTTCACTCTAATCCACAGACATTCTTTACAGGAATTGAAAGCCCCAGGTAGCTTTTTGAGTCAGTCAATCAGGGAGCCAGGATAGAGGCACGTCTCACTGCATTCTTTCAAGGATGAGGTCACCTTTGCTACAGTAGATTGATACCAGAAACATGTCAGCACAGATGCTATTCAACTTCCTTTCCACTGGTCATGCAGGCCCACTCCCACTTCCAAGGAAGGTTAAATAAGGAGCCCTGTGCATGCCAAGCGCTGCCAACATCATCATCACTGATGATGTCACAGAACAGCAGCCTACAGTTTCAGCACTGATGGTTTGATGGAACAGCACCGACTTTTGTTAGTGCATGGGGAGAAAATCAACAAATACGCAGCTCTCTCACTGCTATCGTAAAAAAACACACCTTCAAGGGCATCATTTATTCCAGTGGGCAAACACAACAGCGCCAAATTACACAACTGGTGTACGAGGCCATATTTGAATCCTGGTCTGACGGCACCGCACTTCCTCCTGGCTCTGCACGCTATCTGTCAGGCCCGGCCTCCGAGGTCCCCGCCCACGCCTACCCTGCTCTGCACTCTGCAGCAGCGGGCATCGGCACAGGGCGGCCTAGGAGGGGGCGGCTGCTTCCCACTAGCTGAAAAAGCTTTGTGACACGCACTGTGAGACGAACAATGAGAGGAAAACAAAGAGAGGGGGAAGAAACCCGTTTTTCCGCAGGAAATTGGCCCTATTATGGCGGACTATCCTGCCGGCTGATTTCCCCAAGAATAGCATGTTCTGTTTGAGATGCAGTAAATCTCATTTGATTTCAGCTTCTTGACCTTCTCGTTAGGATATTAAGTTCAAAGCCACTGATCCAGTGACTGTCTTTCCACATTTACGGCTAACAGCAGTTCAGAGGCACTGACATTTCTGCACACTGATGCCATAACAGTGACAAAGAGAGCAGCGGTGAAATGCATTGCATGCATCTGGCCTGAAGTGAGAGATGTGGGAAATGTTTTGCCTCACTGGTGATCTGTGCTGTTGATGCGAGAATTGAATTTCAGGGGAGTGGCACCTCGATAGCGCCAATGAACCGATGCCCAAAGGGGACCTGGTAACCAATGTGATCGCTGCGTGACAGCAAAGCTTTTGCACACTGGCACCGTTGTCTCGACTTACAACCCTGAGTCTTTCTGTTCCATAAAACATGCAAAGCTTGTTCTCCTGTCACAAGTCAGAACTACACAGGTCTGCCAGCTGACATATTGGAAAATGCAGAGACTCCATCTCGCTCTGTCCACTGGCCTGCTGGGAGTTCTGCTCTCTCGTGTCTCTTGGGTGTCTGACTGAGGCGGGGGGCACAGACAGCGCCACAACGGACTGAATCAGCGCTGGGGTTATGAGCGCAGGCTTGGCGTGCCGCCGAACGTGAGCTCTGGCTCAGGCATAAGCTCTTAATTGACAACACGTGTGCTGCACACCTCGTAGTCATTTCAGTAAATGTCATGACACTATGGGAGGCCTCTGGGGGGGAAGAGGAGGGGAAAAGGGGTGGGGTGTGTGTGTGTGTGTGTGTGTGTGTGTGTGTGTGTGTGGGGGGTTGGGGTTAAGGGCAGGGGCGCTTCACGGTTCATAAAGCTCTCCTGAAGTGTCCGATGACCCCTGTCCATGGCCCTCATTGCTCGCATCATGGCACACACACAGTAGTGGACATGCTGGGAAGTCCATCCCTTCCAAAACAGGAAGACCAGCGGAGAGCATCAAAGCACAGGGCAGTCTCTGATCCCTCTGTGCAGGAAATACCTGTGTGTGTATGTCTGTTTGTGCTGTGGAAAGAGGTGTTACATCATTTCAGAATTTCATCTGGTTAATATGTAATAAGATGTCATTTTGTCTGATAATTGTAAGATAATATACTACTACAGTGGTCTATGTGGAATTATCATTCCAACCTTTGAACATAGCTGCCTGTTGCTGTGCAGTGTTAGCACATTACAGCAATGGGGCAGTGCCTTCCAGGGATAGGACAGATTTCTATGAAGAGTTCAATCGAGGTTAACCAGAGTATTCTGTTCAGGCCTTTAGTCAAATAAATCCATGCCTCTCTGTCTCTGTCTCTCTGACACAACAGGGAAAACACCAGCTACTGACACAAGCAGTTCACAAGTAAAAGCAAGCAATCTGCTCATCTCTAAATTGGACAGTGTGACGACACAAGAGAGGCCCAATTTCAGGTTATCAGAAATTGTAAACAGGACGATACATTGGCCAAAAATAATGGGTCATTTGCAAATTATAAACAATAAAAAAATGAAAAAAAAGGCAATTCCCGTTAAGGCAATTCAGGCTAACATGGCCTGAAAAAGAGGCTTAGAAGTTTAAAATACCTTCACAGACTTTGAAGAACTAACACATTTAAGTTTAGAATAAAGCACCTGTATTCTTCCATTGGGTGAATTGTCATCCTGATTGACAGGCGAGAGTCATGCCCTGAAATGCACCCTTCCAAAGCCGCCCCCATCTCTACACGCCCCACTTACACTGCAGACCTGAGGGAAGGCTCCAGGTGTTAAACAGAACTCTGGGTTTTCCTCTCCCTTCCACAAAGACCGCTTCACCAATACAAACCAATCTGCTAATATTGACCATGTATGGTTGTAAAAACATATGACTCACCACCCTTTTAAGCGATACCTGGAAATGAATGTTGAATGCTGTTTGGTTCAACAAACAAACAAGCATAAGACCGGAAATTAAAAACAGACATTGGTGGATGTGCGAAGTGCTGATATCGCGGTGAGTGTGACTGCGACTCAGAGAATCTATGTTTCTATGACAACACAAAGGCTGTGAAACATGAAAAGACAGAGGTCTTATGGACGTGATTCAGAGATACCTGAAATTAAAGCAGCTGAAGCCTTTTAAATAGCTCCTGTCATAACCTGACACGCTGATACCCCCGTGGAGATTATCCTCACTACAAATCACTGACGTTTTTGAAGTACAGCACTTGCTGTATGAGGTATACATTCCTCAATGAAATTTAATCACAAACCATTATAATTTGTACACAAGTCCTTTTTTTGGGGTTAAGACTTTAAGCAATACTCCAGAGGCGTCTTCATTTAGCTTCACGATTTCCAAACTCAATACTCTACCGAGAAGTCAAAAGAAAGACAGACATTGCGAGACGGCTCTCTTACACACGGAGTGGATAAAATATGATAAAACTCAACCTTGAGAGCACTTGTCTTGATGATGTCATCCATTTTTCCCCCCTAACATCAGACACCAACACCCTATCTACTCCTCTTCCGTCAAGATAATCAGTGAATGTTTCTCCCTTTACACAGTACACAGAAGAACTTGTGCAACGAGGACAGGATAATTATATAACAGATTAAACGTCTAAAGTCTTTAATCCCTTTCAAATATTTCATATTTCGTTGACTTGCCTCTAATCATAGGTTATGGTGCCTCCATTGGCAATCTCTGAGGGATTTTTAAAAATTACATCATTATCGCGGTATAAATTGCAACTCTGGGAATGTGAAACAACAAGGACCCCACATTATTTAGTTTAAACATCAGCCAAAGGAGAGTAGTTATTTCAAAGTTGGAAAGGATTTCGCACTATGAAATGTTACAATGTTTGAACCAACCTACATGACCACCTGTAGGTCTCCAAGCCTGAAAGAGCCTGACAAGTAAAAGCAAGCTTAAAAAATACATATTGTCCATTTATGCAAAACCCACTGTTCGTTACAAGGTCAGTAAGAAATTGTTTGTTGCGACAATTCCCTGCCATAACTTTCACCAATGGTGAAAGCACAGGGAAATGAATGCACATGATATGCAAACATTGGTGGTTTCCTGTGACCTGTCACCGAACTCCCCAGCTAAACTCCACAGATTACCAACGTACTTTAATTTGGAGTCTGGGTTTCATGCATGTCATCAGGTTACCCTCTCATGCAGGGCCAGTGGAGGTCCTCTACAGCTTGTCTGCACACTTAATTCAAAGAAAAAACAAAACCAGTTCCGCGCGCTTACATCCTCAGTGCAACACTGGCAGAGATGTTGAGGAATCTTAATATGACCAAATAAATTACACAATGTTGAAACCAAGAACATAAGTGAGATATTACAATCTTATCTAGGTCATACAAAAAAATTGAATGCATGTGCAATTATAGTAAAATAAACAAACTTAATTTTCATACTTAGAAAGTTGTAGAAATAGTGTGCTGCTGTATAAATCCGGGTCATGCAACACTTGGGCATCAATGGGTAAAATGTAACAGGCTGTCATCTGGCTAAGTGTGAGTTTTGACAACACAAACAAATTTCAAAGCAGAGATTTCAAGTGTAACTGGGAGATTGTATTATGGTAAGATGGTATGGAATACTAAAAAGCATCCCTTCCCAAGCATCCCATGCACTCTAAGCCGCCCTCACATAGCCACAGTTGCAGTAATTATTTTGTGCCATTATTTAGTAAGGATAGTTTATCCAAATTCACAAAGGCACAACACTGCCCTGTGTTTTATACACATTATACAAATTTCCCTCAAACAAACACAAGAGGAAAAAGAAGTTTGGCTTAATTCAGACCACAGTATGTGGCAGTGACAATGAAAAGCCAAAGAAAGCAAATTGTGGAGAGCGGCACACAGAATCTGTGAGTTCAGGCAGTCGACTCCACAAAGCAGATACTGTGCTGCGGCTAATCATTTAAAAAGGCCTTCATTGTGAACGTCCGGCATGGCGCCCCATGGGCCCAGTTTACTGATCTCAGACAGGGTGAGCGCTCAATGGGAAGACCACTGAGCCATTAACTGACTGTATCCTGTTTACCGAGTGGAAGTCAATAGTGTTCCCGCCACCCTCCACAGAGGAACCCTCGCCCCTTCCTCTGTCCACTGACACATTCTCGACAGCAACCTCCCACGACAGGCCCCCAACGGATGTCGCTGGCCTCTTCTCTGAAAGCTTAAGTTGTCAAGAAGAAATTAATTAAAAGGTCACTGAAAATGCTAATTTCACTTCTATGCTGTCTCAGAGACAGCACTTTACATCTCAGATCTGAGTGCCCCTTCGATCTATTAGTCACCAGAGGTTTACCGGGTTATCACCAATAGCACAAATCCTTTACTGAAAAATGCAATAGGTTGGAGGAGTTAGAAAGGGAAAACTGATGCGTCTTTCCTCAATTAAACTAGGGGGAAAAAAGAAGAAAGAAAGTTGCTTGCGTTCACGCTTTCCTGGCTGCAGTTGGATTTAGAGCATACAGTGCCCTGTTGAAATATTATCAATACAGCCAAGGCCATAAAGCTGTATGATGTTACTGGCACCCATCAGGGACAGGACAGGAAATTAAACTGCCGTTTTTTGCCCACGACCTAGCTCAGTCAGATGTTTACCCTTTGTGTACAACAAAGGAAAAACCGGGAAGTGATACTACCCATATAAAACAGATATATCTTACCAAACACACTCAAAAAACAAATACTACCACACCACACAAAATTTAAATCCTGGATGAATGAGAATGAAAATGTAAAACACTAATTTGACTGTCTGCTACAGTGGTTTTTAATTTTTGTTCAGCCAAAAAAAACAGGCTCTTCTCATTATTTCAAGGCACACCACATGATAACACCTTGGCACGCAAGGTCAAATCACACTTCTAAATAATGTAATTATCATCCTGTAATTAAATATAAAAACTACAATTAACAGCAGGGCCTCCCACTCAGGAGTACACTAGGACTCCCCACCAGGATGGTTGCATAACTAACGTAAAACATAATTTCAAATGACCATCTTAGTATTAGGCATCAATGGCGTTAATATAATACATGTTGAAAGGTTCTTAAAAGTAATTGAAGCAGTTGAGAGGAGTGCTTGAATAGTTTCTCAGAAAAAAATTGATTTGGAGGGGTAAACCAGCACTGCCCTGGTTAAGAATTGCGCTCTTAATGGCTTTGATCTGAAAAGCAGGAAACATCCTGTCTGGAAAAACTTGGGCTAAGGAAATGGTAAACAATTGCTTTGGAATGAGGAATAAAATAGCCAAAGGGAAGGATACTCCCCATTTATGGAATGTGAATCTATCTACAAAAAGCCCCAGAATAGCCTTCATCTGTGAGGATATCAAAGGTGGAAATTATGCAGAGTAAAAACACATTCTAGAAGACTCTTCTGGGCTCTTAATGTGCATTTAATCCATCAGCGATCTAGGCAAAGGGTGCATATATTTAGAAAATGATTTCCCTTCCGTTGCTAATGCAATTATGTACTGTGCAGTGTACACAGAAACAAAACATATGTGTTTGAAGGTGATTCAAAGGTAGTAGATTGTTAAACAAATTATGAGGAGATGCATGAATTGCATGAGAAAAAAGAGCATGACCATGGAAGAAGCACAGCAGTTTGTGGTGAAATGGTTATTCATTTTTTCATTTTCCAGGAACAAACGTTTTTTGGGGGGGCACAGCTTTCAATATTTATTTTGATTACATGATGGAAATACCTTCTTCCAATTATGAAACTCCTAATATGTTTGTAAGAGTTGGAGGGGAAAGCATCTGCCATGCAAAGGATTGTAATATGTGGGTCATGATCAGGGGTGATCTCCCATGCACCCCATTCTGTAATCCTTAATCTTCTTGGCGAACTGCAGAGTCACTTTATTAAGCCTCTGTCAATGTGTTTGCATTAATTTAAGGAGGAAATCTGTCCCCACACAGATAAATGCCAGAGCAGTGATGAGATTTACTCGTCTGATGCTGGGATTTGTCTGGTGTGGGTGTGGGTGTGGCCAGGGTCAGCCTGTCTGTTTCAGACATCATGAGTGACACTGCGCACTGTGCTATTGCCACAACAAGAATCACTGTCACACAGGACAGCTTAGAGAAAACACTGCACTCTAGCCACTGTCTGCCAATTAGTAACTAAATGGATTAGTGTAAAACATGATATTAACATTGCACAACAACTGATCAGCATTTAATCATCTGAAAAGCAAGAATTCAAGTGTGTGGTGTGTGGTGTTAACTGAAAAAAAAAACACCCAAAGAAAGGGTACCCAATCATCAGATTCAAGCATTTCAGAAAAGGAAAAATATATTGTTATGCAATATGTATGTGTGATACGGGGGTTTAAGGAAAATATGACAGGTAATGCTGCCAATTAAATGTTTTGTTTTCAGTACAAGCCATTTGGGAGCATTTCAGGTTTCATTGAGTTATTTTGTGTTCCCAAACCAGAATAATCTTCCTTTCACAACCGTTTCCAGTGTTATTCCTCACCATTTACTTTGTCTTTGTTAAATATCATAACAACTTTCCTGCTACACAACACTCGTATACTAATTACATACAGATACACACATATACGCAACATATACATATATATATACATATACACACACTCATACTCTGCTATACACATACAATCAGTCACACATGTGACAAGGGTTCACATAACTCATTGAACAGGAAAGACTAATACGAATATTAAGGAAGAAAAAATAACGATAGACCTGAGCACATAGGATAGTTGAATTTTCGAGCATTATTGTCGGCCTATAGGGATTGCGTGAGCCAAGCGGATTATTGACCCCTAACCTCGCTGTCAAAGCTACTTACCAGTGCTAGGGTGTTTGTGTGTATTTGAGTCTCTGTAAGCCCTCCCTCTTCCCAAGCCCGTCCAATGAATTTGCTCGGAGGGACAAACGGGGCCTCAACGACCTGTTGAGTGAGGGGGACGATGGGGGATGGTCACGTGTGTACACACATAGTAGAACTCAGCGCCGCTCTGAAAGCATTGTCGAGTCGCTCGGTGTTCACCTTTACGGGAACTACACTGGCTGGTTGACGGGAAAGCACGATAATCATCATATGCGAGGGCATAAAACCATTTATTTCGAAATTCAAGGAAATACTATCTTTTCAATAGCCTTGTGTAACGGAATAAGGGAACGCAATAGGTTGCTCTTCAACCTTTAAACCAAGCACAGGGAAATGTCATTGGAACTTTTAAGAATCCAATGCCTCTCTAAATCTCTCGAGGAATCGAATCCCTGCTTTACAGGTAGGCTCGTACTTCATCTTACTTATTGTAGCTAACGTTAACTGTGCTTTCCCCCACAGCAGATGGCTAGATAAAGTTTAGTAATGGAAATTCGACACCGATGAACCAACTAACGTTACGTTCAATTCTGTAATATAGATTTCATGTTTTTCTGTATAGTTCCCAGACTTTCACAGCACGAGACCGAAGGGTTCCACATGTATCCAATGAGTAGTTCTGAATTTCAACATGTAATAGCAGCCAGTTAGCGAACGTTAGCTACTTCGCATCGAATTTATGACTAGCACATTAGCAAGCTAGCAACTACCAACAAATGTGAGACGCATTGCACGGATCGATTGTTGTTTGCTCAGGGAATAGGTGGTTTCGTTTGCTTACGCTAGTTGGTCTTTACACGAATCATACGATATTTTTGAGTCGTTTCCGCGCATATATGAATTACGTTAGCTACAATTTATACAGCCCCATATTTCAGTACACCAACGTTGGCTATAACAGCTTGCGCGATTAACGTTATCGCCTTGCAGTCATGAGTGAGATCGAAGTGCGAATACACCATTAGGACACCTTACAGGCTGACGAATGACTGGCCGAGGTTGTATTTTGACAGATGTGATGTGAAAACGGGAAATACAATATCGTAGAATTACAACGTGCTAGAACCAGTTGAAGCTAAACGTTTATTCGATAGCTACATACTGCATTGCATTGGTAACACGGTGGCGTACACTAAAATGGTTTGGAATTAGAAATGCTTTCTTTTTAACGTTCGCTACCTGCAGTAGTGGACAGCAAGTAGTAGCAGAACGTTTCGAAGTTTGCTGTAACCGAATTATTGTCTAAGTGGGTACCATATTATGATCTTTTCCAGGCGAATATTTTAAAGACTTTTCAAAAAAGGTGTTATTAGCCATGAGCCACTTATTTCAGCATAGCAGCTTTCGTGTTTGGGATTACTGTTTTGAGCTATTGCTCCTTAAATCGAAAAAAAAGTACATGCTATTAATGTTACAAACTGATTTAAAGAATGAAATAATAGATCATCCCGAATGCTACTGTGTCTGGCAGGAGATCACGGATATGTAATTTAATAAGCGTAAATGGGCTGAGGTTATCTTGCTAGATGATCGTATAGGACAACGGAATTGACAAATTCGTGACAATTTAAGTGTGGTGCTTTCAATTTCGTGATAACTGGGTCTCCATTCAAGCATATCACTAAATATTTTGTTCTGGAGACTAAATGCAGTAAAACCACAATTTTATAAACATCCAAAGGCATTATACATAACTTCCTGTAGGATATTGCTGGTAAGAGACATGCTAACTCAATGTGTAACCTGAAAGTGTTTCTGTCGAAGCTTGATTTGGGTGCATTGGAATACATTACGTTAAAATTAAATGAGTTAATTCCAATTTGTATAGTAAGTCTAGTAAGTACCAGCATAGCTTAGTAAAATGTTACATCAGTTGAAATGTTAATGTGTTGTGGGAAGGGGAAAACATTCTCACAGCCACCCATATCAATCAATGATGAACCCTGCCCAGCAGGAGAAGAAATTCAACCTGGTTCCACAGTTCCTTTCTCATGACCCTTAAGATGGAATGGTGAATCATCTGCAAGACCACCATTTCCAGTTAGCATTGTGCCCCAGAGACTGGGCTGTGAAATTTCATCATGTGTCCATCTCTTGGGTAAATGACACAGTGCAAAGGTATTGCTTTTCACTGACTGCCCTAGAAGTTTCAGGCCCCTGTTGCCATACAGCAGGAGATCGATTTCAGACCAAAAAACCCCAAAACAAAAACTGTCACAGAGTCGGTGTCTTTATTGTGTCATAGCCTATCAAAGACAAAGCTGCGACACTGAACTGTAGTACATCAGCTCCCTCACAACAAGGACAGGATTATATTTCTTTTGTAAAACTGTTTACAAAGGAAGACTGAATGCATGGCTCCCTTTCCACACAGACTTAGGATTAATGAAACATGATCCAAAACTGCAATGGTACAGTATTTTCTCCAATGTCAAAAAAAAAAGAAAGTTGATCTGGAAGCATGGCATATAGTCATATCAAAGCATGGCAGCCAACAATACAGGTATACTGGATTACATGAATCGCATATTATCTCATTTTCCCAATTGAATAGTCAACATCGTTTTGCTTTGATCAGTTCACTCAGCGTTTTGAGACCACACAATATAGAACAAAGGTTTGTGAGAGGATGTTATTTTCATATGCCCTCTAAGATTTTTAAATAGGAAATAAAGCTTAACATGATACATCATGGGTTGGATGACCTGATGTCATAAAAGGCAAAACTGTGAAGACAGCATACAAAAACCCAACTAAAACAAAACGTGCTTCCCAACAGTTCAGTAAAGTAATCTTAAGGGCATGAGCATACTGACCACAGGACGTGGAATTACAAGGATGCTGAACAGATCTGTGACCATATTTTGAAGGCTGAAAATGAATTTGTAAATTGAAAGAAAATTTGCTATGGAAATGAAATGTAAATTAGAAGTGGGAACTATTTTACAAATGCCCAAGAAAATTTGCATGCAGGTGGCGTTCACATCTGATCATGTAAATACTTTCCGATATGACAGCTGTTGGCCTTTACAATGCTCAGTCAACCACAAACACTGCCTGAATGACTGCTCTCTTTAAAAAACACAGAGCATCCCAGTTTGTTGTACAGTTAATGCATTACAGAAATTCCCCATTTGGTGACCAGAAGCAGAATGGCTTTGAAACTTAAAGGATTAGACGACCCATTGAAGCAGAGTCAAATAAGATTAGAGGTTTTCAGCCTTTTCTGGATGGATCTTTGATTACACAGCGTCAAATGATCACATAAATTCACTGAAATCCAGCAAGGACAAAGTTTGTGCATCAATTTACCTCCATGCGACTCCATTGGCATTCACTAATGCGATTTGCGGCCATTTTACTTTTCAGAGCCTTCTTGGTTCTACCTACCTACGATCTATATTTGATATCCAACTTGAAGAAGCGAGCAGCATTTGCATGAGTCCAAAAAACTAGAAACCAGGATTTTGCTCAGGAAGATGATACAGTTTTGTGGTTTACAGGACATGTGGAGACAAGCTGTGGAAAACACAGAAGAGTGCTATGAACCTGGCCCAAAAGCCAGCCAAATAAAACACCTGTGAATAATTATGTCATTCTGGGCAGATTACTAGTTCACACATAGTTATGTTTTTGGCTGTGTGTGAATGTATTGCAGGGATTTTGTTGTTTGGATAAAAAAAACTGTAAGCCTTTAAATTCAAAGTTCAATAAGTGTTGATGTTAGGTGCCTCAAAAAACACACCCTACAGCAAGTTAGTACAGACACCTGCAAGCTATCCACGAGCCGGTGATAATTCTGTATCACGGTTTGTCTGAAGTGAACTGCAGGTGTGAAATAAAACAAAACTATGTGAAATATAGCTATATAGATGTAGGGCAGACAGAGGTAGAATAATTCATGAACACCCTGGAATTCCCCTAATCTTGATAGCTTTTTCCAAGTCTTGGTTGTGGTTTGCTTGTTCCCTCCTTTCCATCTTGGCTGTACACAGATGCCAAGTATGCTGAGATACTGAAATATCGAACACACAGGAAGATTTTGGCCCAGATCATAACCGTTATGATTATTGTGGCAACTCGGTTCCTGCGGGCTGCAGACGTGTTCAGTCCTTATGAGAACCGCAAAGAAGAATGACCATTCAACAGTGTCACTTGCCAGTGAATGTTTCATGTAAGCAGTTTCCTGCAGAACCACAACAGTAAAACGCAGCAAGGGAGCCAGGGAAGTAGAAAGACACAAAGACAACACACTGTGCTACTGTGCGCTTTCAAATTAGTGGAGTATGTCACAGTAATGGGACAGGCCTACAGTGGTGATTGCACATTCCCAATAGGGAGAGAAATAATTGAGGAATAATATGTTGTTTAAACAATAGCTGCATTCTTAAGAGATTTAGACACTACACCTCCCGAAAATTAAAATGTGTCTGGTATGTCAGCCACAACGATTATGCAGAATTAAAATCATAGTCAACTCAGAGCATGACTGGTGCGCACTGGCAGTACTGCGTGTTCTAGACCTAAGAAAAGGGTTTTGGAACAGAGATTTAAATTAGATTTGTATATAAAAGTGAAGAATAGTTTGTAAAACACGCATCAGAAATGAACTGCTTGTCAATCAGATTTTTGGTTTCAGGTCCCTTTATCAAATAAATGCTGTTGTATTAAAACAAATTCCTATGACAAGCAGTAATCACCAGTCTAGTCTGTGCTCATTGTCTACTGAAAATGAAGGTTTTGAAATGTTCTGACATTAAATCTTTAACTATAATACACACTTCTGCTTTGATGATGCAACTTGTTTGCCGTTATTCTTTGTCATAATGTTGTCGACAGTACAGCTGGAGCTAACACGCGCAGTGTATTTTAACACCTTTTTTATATAACTTAATATTATTTAATATACTTAACTCACTTTTTAACAAAAAAACAAGAATTTTGTTCCATGCTCCCTTCTGATGAACATGGACACACACACACATACAGAGGGGAAAGAGAGAGGTGTTCCGTGAGTGAGTAATACGGAGTGACAGCTTCCCTTCTGAAGGGCCAATGAGAAAATGAAGTAAATGCAGTGGCATGTAATTTGGTTAGTCTGCCGAAGGTTTCACTCAGAAAAGTGCCAATAGTGTCAATCCTGCAGCACAAGGGCTTTGAAGGACAGACAGATGAAAACGCAGTGACACATTTCCCAGGTGTCCCTACAGACGGCTGCTTTAACTCTCACTGAAGCCCCGGCCCGTCTTAATTGGGTTTTGCGGCAGTAAGAGGAAAGAGCTTACGGCTAAGAGGGTGTTTTCCGTCCGCTTACAGATTAATTTTCTCGCGTGTTCAAAGATGACACCGCAGAAAAGGTCATGCTGTTCTGTACCTCAGAGGTCAAACGCTAGAAATGGGAGGACAAAATAAATGCACAATATGTGAAAATAGGCCCAATACATGAAAATAGGCCCAATACAACAATTATTTTTAATTTCATTGCTATGTCAAATAAATAACTACTCTTATAATGCACTTCCACAAACAACATAGCACGTCATATATGATGGTAAACAACAAGCAGGTTTCCCAAAGAGCATTCATTTATTTATCAGTCAGTATTTTACAACTGGCTTCAAAGCTTTTTTGAGTTGAGTTTGTCATTGGTCTTTCATGTTTATTTAGAAGGCTTGGTTTAACTTTAGTATATTGATGCTTCTGATACAGTAACACTGACACTACATCTGAACTTTCACTGATTCACACTGTACTCAGTGTCCCTAGTCATCCACACCCACAGAGCACAAATCAAGGCAGTGGGGCGGCAGTGTAGTGTAATGGTTAGGGAACTGGACTTGTAACTCAGGTTGCTGGTTCAATTCCCAGGTGGAGCACTGCCGTTGTACCCTTGAGCAAGGTACTTAACCTGAATTGCTTCAGTAAAATATCCAGCTGTATAAATGGAATGTATGTAAAGAAATGTAAACTGTGTAAGTCGCTCTGGATAAGAGCATCTGCTAAATGCCTAAGATGTAAATGTAAGGCTCATACATTAGAATGGTGAGGGGGGATGCTACACTGGCGAAGCTTTTTCATCACTTTAGAAAAAAACAGGTGTAGGAACAAGTACGGCTAAAATGCATGCAAATTCAATAAAAAAACACTTTTGCCACAAATACTGTGCATGTATTCTTGATTAAGATATATATATGCCAGGTGGTAGTGTGCATGCTGGTATGGAAGTGAGTGCTCATGAACAGTTCTGCTGTGAAATAAATGTTAATATAAATAAGAACTAAATACATTGCAGGTATGTGGAAATATGTGTGCTATGCAGATAATGACACATTGTTGTCACATGACAGTTTGAATACAGTATTTCCCTGCAAGCATTCCAAGGTATCAAGCTTGAAGAAATACAGTTCACTCAGCTGTTATGTAACACAAAACATAAATAATAAAACAGTGTTATGCAACATGACATTCAAGGTGAGATATAGAAACACATCAAAAGATATGCGAATAGTTATTTGTCTGTCTTTTCCATCTCATCAAACAGTTGGTTTGGATCCAAGGACCATGTTGTTCGGGAACCTGACATCACATTTGACTGGCATATAATACACCCTCCACGTGGCATCATGTGACATAATTTGGCAGCTTTGGACAAGTTGTTTCTAGAAAGCATGGTACATTCCAGAGGGAATTCTGACATAAGTCGTGCCTCGGGATGTGAACCAATCGCGCTGTAGACTTTCCATGGAGGGTTGAAGCTGTGGTGCTTTTAAAACAAAGCAGAGGCCAGCATTCCCCTGCTTAGAGACCCATCCCCTGTTCTGCCTTATCGACTGAGCCACAGCATGTCACATTCCTTCGTCTGAGCCTGGGCCTCTTTTCAAATTCAACCAGAAAATTAGTCACCTGGAGAGGCTTTTCAGAGCTGAAAGGCCTTTCATGGGGCCAGCCTTTTACACCTGTCTCAGGGAAGGGCAGGGCATGGGGCCGTTTTGAAAGGGTAATTTTATACTACCCTCTACCCTCCCCCTCTCATCACAGGCAGCTGGAGGACTGAGAGTGCAGATATGTGGAACAGTTTGGGTCTCCTGATGCCAACATTCTACCCTGTATTTGGTTATGAAACTCACCAAAATAACTCTCACTGTGCTGAAAACGTTCCCCGAGCAGATATCAGCCAGACATTAAAGTCTTTAGCATGAACTAGAGGGATGATTAAGCCCCAAAAAGTTGAACATAACAGATCACTGAACAGGAAGACTGCATAAACTAGGAGTCGTACAATTGTTTTTGTTTGTTTGTTCCAGGTCCATTACATGAGCTGCCAATTACACTAAAGTACTGGCAAATGACTTCTCTGCTGCAATACACAGATGATTGGCTACAGTCAGACATTTTTAAAAGCAGCTTTAGTCAACTTTAGTCAAAAAAAACGAAAAACAAGCCAAATTGATCCTGGATAACATGGTGCAAATATGAGCCAGGCATTTGAATAACTATCACGGGTTCAAACCGTGAGTTATGCAACTTGTCTCCTAATGAGCTAATCAGAGGGCTTATCCGGGGGAGCGCGGCGTCCCCCAGCGTGCACTCAGACTGTCTGCGCGACCTCTTCCTGAACTCCCGCACAGCGTTCATTCCTCGCTGACCCCTCGGCACGCCCACTTAACATTTCATGTGCTATAAATCCTCACATCACAAGTACCATTCTGCCAGCCCCTTCCCTCTGACAGGGGACAAACCGTGGGGTGGTGGGGGTCTGAAATGAACTTAAACAGGGGAGGGGATGGGATTGGTGGGGTGGGTGATCAACTGAAATGGAGCTGGCTTAAAGTTAAAGGGAGGGGGCTAGTGCATCCTGCCAAGTTGAGCAAAAAAATAATAATATATATATATAATATATGCCATTTAGCAGATGCTTTTATCCAAAGCGACTTACAGTAGTGAATGCATACATTTTTCAGTATATGTGGTCCCAGTGGGGATTGAACCCACAACCTAAGCGTTGCCAACACCATGCTCTACCTACTGAGCCACACAAAGGTCAGGCCTTGCAAGGATTGCACTCCAAATGTGCAGGCTGGCCTGTGTGACAGACAGGAGATGAGGCCTGGGTGAAGCAGAAAGCGATTATGATGAACAATCAAACACATGAGGTGTGGCATGAAGTTCATAGAGGACAGGGGTTCAAATTTCTAATGATAGTGAAAGCTCACTGCATCAAAGTTAGATTTTCTTTTTTTTACTTTGCCGTGCAATCTGTTGTGAATTGTTCTGTTCGATTCATAAAGGTGCAATGAAGTGAAATGAATGATGTTATTCTAGAAATGTTCAGACATGCATGCATGATTTCAGTCAATGTAACCACCAGCCTGTTTAGCTCAAATTTTACAGCATGGCATGGATATCACATTGAATAAAGTCAGTAGCCATGTTGATGAGAGACATTCTAATACACAGACACGTACACGCAATCTGATTAAGACCTGCCCACGCATCACGCCACCCTCACTGACGCCATGTCTCCCCTTGTCTCCAGCTGAACCAGTGACGCGGAGTAGAACCCTGCAGGACCACCGCTATGTGGAGCTGCATGGTTTACAACGAGACAGATGACAGTGTGGACCACCAGCTCTGCCAGGACTTTGGACTTGTTCTGTCCATCTTCTCCCTCGTCTACCTCATTGTCTGCTTCCCCGTGGGGCTGTGCTACAATGCTCTGCTGGTGGTGGTCAACCTCTCCAACAAGGTGTCCATGACCATGCCCGACGTCTACTTCGTCAACATCGCAATCGCCGGCCTGGTGCTCAATGTGGTGGCGCCCGTCGAGCTGCTGGGGCCCAACTTCACCAAGTGGCCGGTGTGGGAGTACAACAACGAGATCTACATCACCCTGCTCATCCTCTTCAACATCTCTTCCCTGGTGATCATGTACTCCACCACGCTGCTCAGTCTGGACTACTACATCGAGCGGGCCTTGCCGCGCACCTACATGTCGAGCGTCTACAACACCAAGCACGTGTGCGGCTTCATCTGGGGCGGAGCCGTGCTCACCAGCTTCTCCTCGCTGCTCTTCTACGTCTGCAACCACGTCTCCACCAAGATCATCGAGTGCTCCAAGATGCAGAACAAGGAGGCGGCCGACGCCATCATGATGTTCATCGGCTACGTGGTGCCCGCCGTGGCCGTCTTCTACGCCTTCGTGCTCATCCTGCGCATCCGCAAGGAGTCCACGCCCCTGGACCAGGACTCTGGCCGGCTGGACCCCTCCATCCACCGGCTGCTCCTGGCCTCCGTCTGTGTGCAGTTTGTCCTGTGGACGCCGTACTACATGACTCTGCTGGTGCACACGCTCACCGGCGTGCAAGGGAGCTACCCCGACAGGCCCGGGGAAACCACCTACTACTTCCTGAGGTGTCTGTCGGAGCTCCTGGCCTTCTCCAGCAGCTTCGCCATGCCCCTGATGTACAGGCAGATGAACAAGAACTTCTCCCACAAGCTCCAACGGCTACTCAAGAGACTGCACTGCGGGGATCAGGGCTGCGCCCACGAACGCTCGGCGGTGCAGCAGGTGGTCACGTAAGGGACGACGCGCCCGCCCGTGCCTCTCGTTTCACCCCTGGCCTGAACTGCGGAACTTGCAGGGCAAGAACACAGCACACAAAGTTCTTATGTACATAACAACACCTTGTCACTTTGCCTCTTAAAGAGCAGCAGGGTTTTTTTTGCGTTAAAACGGAAGGACATCAGTGTTGTCACGGACTTGCTTTTCGGATATCTCAGTCTTGAGGTGAAAACTACGATGAAACCACTAAGTGCTGTTTTTTGCGATCACTTAAGCTACTATGACACTTAAACACGACGGCCATGCAGGAATCCTTTCTTCTCTCAATAGCATACACTGAGTAACACCATGAACATAAACCACAAAGTCTTTTGCCGGATGTCCATTTGTGCAAAAAGCACACAATAAACATACCTCCACCCCAGGGGCATTAAGCGTAGGATTTTAATTCTAACAGGAAGAGTGCTACAGGACCTCACGCTTCAGTGAGCGCAACCACGGGGTGTAGACCTGCTGCGGTCACCCACAAGCCTCTCGTTACTTGGAATGATATCATTTGACTTTCTGCGCAATTAATTCCACGTAATCAGATCTCTGGAAAGCCCCGCCTTGGTGCGAAGCAAGCCTGCGTTGTGTTTGCTGCTAAGGGGTTTTCTAGGCGGTGTGAGTGATGTCTGCACAGCTGCTTTACGAACTCACTGTTCACAGAGAAGGGACAAATACCTTCTCCAAAGTGAAGTTCATTTTATTTATGGTTCTGTAATAGGACAGCTAATGATCACTAAACTCTGTCATGTCAGTAGTGTAATGCTCGTCTTGTGGTGGTTCGTAGTGGATTCTGGTCGATCAGCCCACTTATATACAAATGGAGTGCATCAGAGGACTCAAATGTAGATACCACTTATTGGTCTGACTGAATGTCAGATTAAATAAAGAGAAATCCTGAAATCAGAAAGGGGCCCAACAGTACAGTTATATAAGGAGGATCCAGATCATTAAGATGAATGCATGCAGCGTTGTACAGCAGAACAGAAAATAAATCCCTTAATGTACTTTGTTCTATGCAGTCATGCATGTAATTTTACGACACGTATAAATAGAAGCCCAATATTGTACCTGCCTTATTTTAATCCAAAAGGCAAACAGGATAAGACGCCAAACCCTGTTAATCATTGTTCCGACTTGATCAAAGTCCCACAGATTAAAGCATTTTTTAGCTGCTGTAGAAGAGTCTGCTGTCACAGAGTATGAATAGCACAGGGTCTGGCAGTATTTAGGGGGCACCTTGTGGCATAAGAGCCATAAATCCAGATGATTTGACTTCTGTTCTATTATGGTAATGGTGCTAGCACACATGTAAATGTCACTACAAAGCAACAGTCCAATATAAATTTGGGCCAAATTTGAAAATGAAAACCTCTACACAACCCTGTGGACTGAGAACATCTGAACTTTACAGAAATGTATGTTTAAAATAAGTCAACCCCAGTCCCATCCCTGTTGCCATTTGCCATTATCAATATGCATGCAAATGTCTGGTTGTTTGCATGTTCAAGATAATAAAATGTGGTAGTCTGTATTAATATTAGTGAATCATAAGCAGCTAAAGAGGAAAATTATTCTTTGTGATCTTTCATTAGGTCCCAGCATGACGGATCAAAAATGTTCACCCTTATATGAGCCAATGTAAAATACATATTTGTACCAAGCTGAGTATATTTTTGGAAGAAAAAAAAAAAGTACTGTATGTGTGTAAAAATGAAAATAGTTTCATCCCACTTATATAAGCAAGAGTTAAGAGTATTTAATTTTTATGAAGATATTTAGGTCTATTAAGGTCGAGAAAAATGTAAAATGTAATTATATGTAAAGCCTTTTGTTTTTGTGTGTGGGTATATATATATATATATATATATGGAATATATTTTTTATATACAGTAGACTCAGTTTTACAGTTTTTATTCATACTCTTGATAAAGATGAACAAAATAGATTGTATAAAATAAACTATACAAGTAATGAGCTTTACTTTATGCTCACAAAATTCAGCATAAAATAAAATTCAGCAATTCCAAACCTACAATACTAATAGAATTGTTCAGAAAAACATTTTGTTTTATTAATGTTTTTACAGAAAACATCTGGATCACAATTATTCAGACCCCTAACTATTCTTTTAAACTTAATCCAAAAAAAACAAATCTTCATAAATATACAACTTATTTGAAGTTCATTGGAAGGTTATGGAACTCTACAGTGGCCTACAATAGTTTCCTGTTTCCCTAGGGTATGAAAAGGAGGGAACACACATTTGAAATACTGTGGTCAGCCATCATCATGGTGAAAGGCAAATAACTCCCTAAAAGCATCAGACAAAAGGTTACTGACCTGTACAGATCAGGAGATGGCTACACTAAAAAGTTAAAGATACCGCTTTCCACTGTTATGTAAATTATTAGGAAGTTTAAAGCCACTGGAACAGTGCCTAACCGACCAGGTACAGGACGCAAGTCTATCTTGCCCCCACGTGTAGTGAGACGGATGATTTGAGGGGCAAAAGGTAGTCCAAGGGGCACAGTTCAGGGGCACAGTTCATAAGAAGTTCCATAACCTCGTATAACACCACAGAAGACACCTACTTGCTGTTATAATGGCCAAAGGAGGAACCACAAAGTACTGATAACAGGGGTGCAAATATTTGTGCTTCTGGATTTTTCTGGGGAAAAAAATATTATTTGTGTTTCTGAATTTTGTGAGCATAAAATAAAGGTTTTTATTTTATACAATCTATTTTGAACACCAAGGGTATGAATAAAAACAGAGTCTACTGTATATATATATATACATATACATACAAGTCTGTATATATTGTACTTGTAGAGTATTCAAGAAAACCAGAGCAGTTTCAAAAAGGTTAGAGATATATTTAGATGCTTAAGTGTTGATTACTCTACTGTCCTTTACCAAGTCAGACTGTACATCAGTGAACCATTACAGTGAAATATTAGCCTAAACACCACAACCAGAATTTCACATGACTTCACCTCCGCATTTTCTTTCCCATCTCCAGTTTCCTTTTACAGATACTGTGTCCCACCCCCCAAAAGAGGTTGTATGCACTCCTGTGTTCATTAAAGTTACTTTGACAATGTTTGACAACGTCTCTTATTAAATCAATGAATTTGCGGTTGAGTATAGAATGCGGGTTAATTGTTTGTGTATTTCAATTTCATGCCAAACTTGATTCTCAGTGTTGGGGCAAAGCCATATAAACAGTGTCAACATAATCACTGAGAAACCACATTAAAGCTTTCCGTTGCTACATAATTAGGTATGGTGGGCCATGGACAAAGATGGAGAAACCACAGACATTTGTGCTGTAAAAAGGTGCCGTCGTCTCCTGGCACTCTTGTTGGCAGCTGGAGCACTTTTCCCAACCCACCGTGCAAGTGCACAGGGTGGTAACAATCACCAGTTCCTGGGGCGCATGTGGACACAGGGGACCCCTTCTATTGTCAGAGTAAATCCCTTTGATGTCCAGGCTTTCATCTGTTTGCATATTACAGTACAAAGCAGCCACAAAACCTCACTCCACTTTATAGTTAAAGCCAATGAAAACGAGTGTGTAAAAGGAGGTCACCTGTGATATTATACCCCAGCTCTGCATGGTGACAACCCAGACATTTCCTTCCCCCTGCATCCCTCACCCCACACAACTCCTTTCTGGTATAAAAATAAAAAAATAAACACTCCAGGCATTCTGGGATTTGTTTTTACATCAACGTTCCACAGCGGAATGTTTTTGTACTGCACAAGAACAACAGGATTCCTGTATACGAACAAAAAAGCATTTCTGAATAGCTGTCAATAAGAGGCTGCAACAAATGAACTTGGAAACAGAATGTACTGAGCAAGGCATTTATTTAGAAAGAGGCAGGAAACACCAGTGGTTTCGTAGCTGCTCGTTCTACCAAATCGCACTCTCGGTCCATGGGCGTAATTACTGCAGAAAGGATGAAATTTGAGCTGAACCAAAAGAAAACATGAATGCATTAAGGGCAGCGTTTTAATCTGCTTTTAGGGTGAGCCTACTCTAAAAAATCCTTTCATAATCAGCTGTGGCAGCTATCTCGGTCCTATTCACTAATGGATGTTCAGTGGCTGGGAGCTCAGAAGCTGGCTGTGACAAATACCAGACCAGGCAGTCTGTACCTTACAACATACATCTGTACTGCTGCCCTGTACAACTCACAGGTCACACGATGGGTGTAACTTGTGACAAGCAACTGTGCCACTGCCCTATACAAAGGTGTATCTTGTTTGACCTTTGTGAAGGGCCATATGCCTTCATATGCACACGGCTTGTATTGGGGAATGCCACCACAATAAGTGTTCTACAGTACTGCTGTTTGGTAGAATTTCAGCAAACATACAACATTAATATCTTACAGTGAACTGCAAAAACTCACTCAAACGCAGAACTGTAAGTTCATGCCTACTTATGGACTTCAATTAACCTATGAACTAGAAGATGAACTGTTCATTCTTTCCAACCTGGTTCTTCAAAGATAAGTCAATTTGCTTATGATTATAAGTTAACTATAAACTCTGGAAATTGAAAAAATCATTGTACAATCTAATAGCGCTGAAATTGCTTCAGGTGAGAGATGAAAATGTGTCACATCAAGGACACTCTCCCAGCGATTAGCCCCCCCAATGAGGACACGCCCTGTTCCCATGACAATGGCATTACCTGTACTCTCAACACAAGATTACCATTACAGGGCTGCACTTCCACAGCAGCACAAAGCAGCTTGTGATAGTTCAATGCACCGCTAAAAACAATTATGATTTCCTAAATGAATACCTAGTCAAGGGAGCATTAACAGAGGCAGACAGCATGATGTAGCCCTGTTGGATTTCCAGTCAGACTGATCCCTACAATCACATCCCGCTCTGTGTGGTGACACGGGGTTTCCTTCGTAACGCAGTACAAAGTGTAGCTATTGCGGTGTGCTGCTACTGGATTGGATTAAGACAACAATTAAGGCTGAGGCAGATGAAAAACCTGGGAGCTCTGGGAGTATTAAAAGTCACTGCTATGTGTGGGATGGACACACAACACAATTCTCATTGTGCCAGTGGTTACAATGCCACCCCAACTCACCGCCTGCTTGTAGAAGAACATTGTTCTGTAGTTCTGTTGTTAACAATGAAGCCACCTCCAGTGTATCATCAGTTTATTCCTAAGACATTTTGGTCTGAAACCAATTAAAAATTAAAAATGGATTCATTTGTTATTGTTAAAATAATATTATTCAAATTAAAACATTATTCAAATAATAAATTACTTGCACGTTTTGAGTGCAATAGAAGAAATGTCGGTCTTCCAACTGTATGACCACATACTATTTTTCAAATATATCATAGCACAGTCGCAAAAAAGTCACTGTCCCAATTGTACCCGACCACCAAAGACATTTGAGCCTATACCAATTCCATTTGCTTTGCTCCTTACTCTTTTGTGCTTGTGTCTGTCTGCTGCTCAGATCTCCAACAAATTGATGAGAGAGATACATTTTAAAATTGCGGGTCAAAGTGGGCAAAGCCCTTGTACTGCCTGGTCCCCTCTCTCACCTCTCAGTCCTTCACAAGGCTAGCCAAGCCGCAAAAAAAAACCCAGGGGACAAACTTTAACTGGTATCACAAGAGTGAGAAAAGAATAACAAACGCTTCAGACACTTAAAAGCCGACTCGAGTGTGTGTGCTGTTGGAGCTGGCGCCAGGAACTGTGCACAATTCACGGTTATCGTCTTTGTGCCACACCGAAGTTCTGTGGAGCGGCAGCGCCATGACTGTGCCTGCCCGAATGCATGTTATCAGCACAGAGCCGGTGAGTCTAGCTAAAAGTAGTCAAGTCTGTCAGCAGAGGTGCTCTGAGGCCATGGTGTCTCCCCGCTCCCCTCTCCTCACGTCCGGCGTTATGATGAGTGCTGCACGTAGGGATAGGTCAGGGGGGAAACGGTTCACATTAACACTGTGTGGTAAAAACAGACCTCTCTCCTCTTCAGCCTTGGAAAGCCCTGAACAGATGTCTGAAACCCAATCTGCTTCCCTTCGCCTGCCAGACGCTTACGGGATGTTCCTTTTTGCTCATTTAGCAGAGGACTAAACATTTTGAAATAATAAGGAAAACATTAGGAAACAGGAAGCCGGCCGAGCCTGGGATCCTGGAGAGCTTGATGGTGAAGATTGAGCACGCTCGGTGACGCTCTGGTTCCCGTTCTCCCACACGGAGCACGCTCAGTGACGTTCGTGCTCCTGTTCTCTCACACTGAGCATGCTCAGTGACGTTCGTGCTCCTGTTCTCCCACACTGAGCATGCTCAGTGACGTTCATGCTCCTGTTCTCCCACACTGAGCATGCTCAGTGACGTTCGTGCTCCTGTTCTCCCACACTGAGCATGCTCAGTGACGTTCGTGCTCCTGTTCTCCTGTTCTCCCACACTGAGCATGCTCAGTGACGTTCGTGCTCCTGTTCTCCCACACTGAGCATGCTCAGTGACGTTCGCGCTCCTGTTCTCCCACACTGAGCATGCTCAGTGAGCATGCTCCAGTCCCACACTGAGCATGCTCAGTGACGTTCGTGGTCCTGTTCTCCACACTGAGCATGCTCAGTGACGTTCGTGCTCCTGTTCTCCCACACTGAGTGTGCTCAGTAATGCTTTGGCTCTCTCACATTGAGCATGCTCCTCAGTGACACTTTGGTTCAGGCTTTCTCTCCTCCCAATAACAATCACCTAAAGTTTGCCGATCCAACAGAGCTACAAAAGCCATTTCCCAAACCAAGACAGTAACACTTGTGTACTGAAAAACGGACTTTTTGAAGTACGTACACCAGCAATAATAAACTATTGTTCTGCAGACCTGCAGTTGTTTCATTACACTTGGGGAGGATAAAGAAAGAGCAGATAATCTCACTGACAGCCTTATTACAGAGGCAGGCATTTAAAGGGCCATTCCTCTCTTTCTGAGACTGCCCCAGGTGTGCAAGCTCGACATGGTAAAATAAATATAACATGCAGCACTATGAAATGTGCTTAGCATTAGCCTTGAAAATGATCAAAGGGAAAGGAATGACTGCAAGACAGTAATGTGTGAGGACATACCATAGCCAGTGAATAATTGCTCATCCTTCATCCTTTCTCTCGCTCTAGCACTGCAAGTCCAATACAGAAAAGAACACATGGATTTCAAAGACACTGCACTACATATCTTTGAAACTTTGAGACTCATTTCCCAACTCAAATCTGCGTTATGTGGGCAATTTTGGAGTTTTCTGTGACACTGATGGAATTGGATTTACCACCTAATTTTCAAAACAATTTTGCTACACAATTTCTTTCTTTTTTCTTTTAAAATGTTGTTTCTGATTTTATCCCGTTTTTCTACCAGTTTGGTAGCCAATTACATCCGCTATTTTCAGGTCAATCCCTCCCTCATAGTTTGCTGCCATAGCCGTGACCAGAATTGAACCCCGGTCACCGTGGCCAGCATCGGACGTTGAAACCACTAGAACACGCGGGAGGCCAGTTACACATAATTTCTGGAAACTTTCCCCATCACTTTCCAGAGACACATTCCCATCATGCATTGTATTAGTCAATATCTACAGGGAATGACAACTCATTCCTACCCAGCAATAGCTGTCATTATTAGGATGAATGTGTTTTGAAATAATCACACAAATAATCTTTCATTGAGGGCCTAAAACAAGAATAACCGAGACTTCTTTACAAAAAAGATTAGGCTTGAAAGGGCCAATCCACATACAAATAATGATGTGACGTGGTCCCTCACCATTAAAATGGTATATACTCTCTTTAATGGGAATGAATGTACTACAAACAAAAGACAAGAGTTCTGCATGTTAGAATCGAGCTGAATAAAAATAATAATAAACACAAAGGATGTCTTGGATGCAAAAATGTCTTGAGAAGCACCCCATAATATTCTTAGTATTATATACTAGTAGGAATATTTTAAAAATTAATAACTAATATACAGGAACCATACAACAAAAGATTCTGAATAAGGTAGTATTTAGTAATTGATTCTGATTCCCCATCTGCTTTTACAGAATTTAACAGATACTGTTAAATTGATGCACAAAAGTATTCAAATTCTAAATAGAATTTAGAATTATATATATCATATTATATCATAATGCACATAATAAAAAAACTCAATGTAAATGTGGTCACAGATGAGGGCTGTAGGCACCTGAAATGTTAGCTATTCTTTACACCACCTCCACTAGTCCATAAAGCAAGTTTTTTGCTTCTCTCCAGGGCAGAGTGTGGGCGTTATTTTTTGTTTGATACATCTACTTTTTTAGAACAATGGGGAAAAGGCAAATCCAAAAATCTAATTTCATAAGACATGGTACCACGGTCTATTGTTTTGCATCTACAAACATGCATTACAATATCAGTAAATCACACTATCATATAAAAATATGCATGATATAGAAGACATATATTCTGATATTGACATGATATTTTTGCGTCTTGAGTTACATGTATATACTTATTATGAAAAAATATTTCTGACCTCAGCTTGACCATTGTTGTCAGAAACACCCCTCCCCACCAGCCTGGACAGGGGTATTGTTGTGAGGGTCGCTGTGTGTGGTGCTCCGCAGGCGGCCTGCTCTCCGTGTCACCCAGACAGTAAGACCCCTCTCCCACCCCGTGCCCCTGGTTTACTGAGGTAGGATCTTTACAGCCACTTGGCTTTGGCCACGGCTGACCCCTGTCAGGGGGTCATCTCTAAATCATGTCACATTCCTGAGACCTCCTAACCCACCCTACCACCCACCAAGGCCACAACAAAGAGGGTCCTCACATACAAAGTCCTTTTGTCACATGCACACCTGTGCCAGGTAACACTTTAAAAAGAGGCTTAAGATAGCAAATTGGCCTCTTTATGTAAAGTACATTGCAAGGAAGACTGGGTAAAAACCTGAAAAGAACCTTGTTAAATAACAGAGGGGTTCCATCTAGTGGGCAGTTGGAGAAAAGTCTCTTCAGAATTTTTACTGGGCACATGTACCTGAAAGCATCTCACAAACACCATATTACAAAGTCGATTTTTCGATTCTTTAACTGAATTTCAATTCATTTCCTGACAGAAGTGAAATAGAATTGACCCCAACCCTGATGCCAAGCCAAAGGATTTTCTGGATTTATTTTCCTCTTAAAATCTCAATTCCCCCTTAAAAAATAAATAATAATAATAGCGTTTTTCACATATCCTTTTTATCTAGAAACTTGGTATGTGTGTGGGGGGGTTATGCAAACTGCAACAGCAACTACACACTTTAGCCATGCTCTTGTGGGCTAGAGCGCTTTCCTGTGAGCATGGAAAGTGGCCATTTTAGACACCACAGACAAGGGCAGGGCTCTGCATGCAGGTGACAGCAGTCGTCTCTATTCTCGCTCCAAAAGCCTTTGCAACAGTGAAACCCGTGATGCTAGGCTCTAAAGCCTATGATGCTAGGCTCTAAAAACTCACCACATCCTGCTCTTGCACACAAACTATCAACCAAATAGCCAAAAGAAAACCAACGATCTTCTTCGTCTTCTGCATTTGAAACTTGGAAGTTAACAAAAATAGGACTATTGTAATGTTGCACATCTTATATTAGAGTGTCTTAGTGGTTTCAAAGAATCACAGAGACAATTGCAGTGCTGTACACACAGGAACAATGGATAAGGTGTGTGTGAATGTGTGTGTGTGAATGTGTGTGTGTGTGTGTGTGTGTGTATATACATATATATGTGTATGTGCAAGTTGGGTGCTGTATAAGTCACATTTTACTTTCATAACCCTTCAAACCACCTTCCTTCCAACATATTTGATGAGGCATAAATGGTCAATCAAATACCTAGCAAAAGGAGACAAGTGTATGACAACATGTCCTGAACAGATCCTGCAGACAAGTGAAATTTGCAGTGTAGGTCAACACAAGTCCAATGGATTTTTAGTGATACGTTGAGCTTGAATTGAGTTTTCTATTACTTATCGTTCAAGTGTTTCCCTCAAATAGCATTTCAGAACCACAAAGTTGTAAATATGACGTGCATAGTCAGCCGCTGGTAGTGTAATACTTCATTGCAGATACTGAGCCTGTAAGGAGGAAACGTTTTGGATCTTAACCAAGCACAGTGTGAAAAGAGCTAAATCAGCTCTTTATAAGTAACTATGGGGCAAATGAGAGATCTGACCCTATCCAGTGGATCTCTGACAGACACCAATGTAGAGATGTAGAGTGGAAAAGACGGGGGATGGGGAGGGGGGGAGAGGGGCGGGTCATGTGATCAAACAGTCATTTGGAAAGTGTGCTGTTAGGGTGTTGGGTTTCAAAATATGACCAGCCCAAATCCTGCAAGGCTTTCCTGTGTCAGTACGACAAGCATCACTTTCAGAGGAAGTGACTTCGGATCGCCGCACCAAATTTAGCAAAAACAAACAAAAACAATAGGAGAAGAGCCAAGTAAAACAAAAGAACAGAATGGTAAGTGGAAACATCTGCTGGATTCCTCCACATGTAAAAGAATAAAAAAGAGGGGGCGGGGGTGCAGCCGGCATGTTGACTCACAGCTGAACGGCTGCTTTTTGTTAGTGTGGAGGGAGAATGCAGAAGTGCTTTTCTCTTTCAGGGTCAGAGATATATGAGCAAAATTGTAAGTCGATTTTTTTTCCTTGAGGTGTTAAGGAGAGTGGCTGCCTGTACGTGGCACTTTTCGGGAACGAACAGACTCCCTTTGTTCCACTGGATGTGCGAGTCAGGCTGTGAAGTTCATCAAGACATCCGTTATACTTCTATAATGGTTTGCATTCTGTGTAATTAATGAAAGTATACACAGCCTTCCAAGTACTCCACTAACACAACAACAGAGACTCAGAAAGAACCTATGGACTAATGTCCTGCGGGAAAATGTATTTTTGTCCTTGCAGCTCAGTGCCTGGACACTGTTAGCAAACACATTCCTGTTTTGGATTCAGCTGTAGACACTGTGCCCAAGCCATAACCATCTAAGGAGGAGATAAGGGCTTGGCGAACAACAGGAAACAATATGACACTTTTATCACATCAGATTCTGAAACGCACAGAAATGCAATGTTAGATAAACGTTGTTTCAGGCTAATTTATAAGACAGTTACTGTAAGGTGATTCCATGTCCAAATAAACAGGAACGTGATGGAAGAGAGGTCGTTTCGTTAAACTGATGGAGAAAAGCAGTTCTGGCTTGAATCCTGTACATCCAGACCTCTAAACCTGACGAGACACTCGTGACGTGTGACACTCATTTCAGAGATCTTAGTTCAACCATATGGTAACGTGCCAGATTACTCATTTGGAATTGGATATTTTTTGAAGATTCTTCAAGAGCTACCTCACGTGGCCAGTGAGCCTCAAATGCGACGCAAAATACATTTTAAGGTTGATCTTCACTTGGTTTTTAAAAAATGCAGTCATGCCCTCCCACGCTTTCATTACGTCACGTTTTTCCTTTTTGTGCGATCATCCGGCTTGGTACCAGTTCTGTACCATCACTTTCACACCAAATCAACATTGTTGTCAGAATTTGCATTATCTGGGGAAAAAAATATATATAAATGAGGTTAAAATTACATTTGTACACTGTGACTTGTACACATGAATACCACCCTTAAAATACACATAATGAAATGAGCAGTGGGCTCCCCCTTGTGGTACATTTAGTCAGGCCAAGGTTAAAGGCTGTGCAAGCATTTCAAAAGAATGCAGTTTTGTAAAAGCTGAACATCTCTATAAAATATTTGCATCCTTCACAATGCTGCACATGCAATACAAATGGCCTATGTCATATGCCATATGTCAGCTGAAAATAATGAATGGCTCCTTACAAACCAGACCAACTCCTTTTAGAGTTCTTATCATACCATTAGATGGCACTCTTGCAATATTTAGTCCTTGATACAGTAAGAAAATGATATAAACTGTGCTTGTGGACTTGTTAGTTATTCTTTATCATTCGCAGGTTGCATTGATAATTCATGATAAATGTACATCCTGATTGTTTCCTTGTTTTCTCAAAGTCAACTAAAGCACCATTTCCAAACGTGACTGACACAACGACAGCCACAAGCACCGAATGGATTATCCCTTCCAGCGCAGAGTCCAGCTCCACCCTCAGCACTACTACCAGCGGGACCGGAAGCATTATGCCCAGCATCGCAGAGATAACAGCGAATGATGTGATCTCAAGAGCAAACTACTGCTACATGTTCTGTGCTGTGCTGGGCTTTGCCTCCGGGGTCTTCCTCTTCTGTAGCTTCTGCAAGTCTTTCAGAGCAAGGAGGAACTGGATCTGGCTGGACTCCCTCCTGTGTGCCCTCACCATTTCCGAATTCATAATCCTGCTCTGCTCCATCTCTTCTCTGGCTCACAGGCCACACTTTCTGAAGACCACCAACCTCAACTGCACCCTCCTGTCCTTCCTCTTTAATGTGGCCTTCTTCAGTGGACAGCTCTTGCTTGTGCTAATGGGCTTTTTCCTGACATTCGACCAGGACCCTCCCAGCTTGCCCCTGCTTCAGAGGGCCCGGGACAGCCCTGTTGTGTGTGTGGCCCTGACCACCACGGTCTCTCTGCTGTCCTCCATGCTGTTGGCTGGACTCCTAGGCGCACGCCAGAGCCCCTACGAGCAGGCTCACTGTCGACTGGACCCCTGTCAGTATGGCGACGGCTACGAGATAACCAAGCTGCTCCTGGGCTTTGTCCTGCCCAACCTCCTCCTGCTGGCTCTCCTGGCAGCCGGCGCCATCATCGGGAGGGGGCCCAGTGGCAGCTTCCTGTCCAGACTCAAGGCCTTCCCGGTGTTCCTGGCTGTTGTTCTGGTAACCTTCGTCTGCCGGCTTTTCTACAGCGGCATGCTGGCGAAGAGGGTGGGCCTGCCCTGCCGCGAAGGGCTCTCCAGTCCCCTGCGGCCGGGGCAGGAGGCCCTGATGAGCGTGGCCGAGTTTGTTTTGTTCTCGGGCAGCTGTGCCAGCCTGGTGCTGGTGCTCCTGCTGCACGGGCCATGCAGGGAGAGCCTGCGCAGCACCGCCCGCCACCTGAGCGACTGCTGCCGGGGCGTGGGCGGCCGCGAGGCCAACCGACACATCATGGCCCCCCGCATCGAGATCACGGTCCCCCAGGAGGATCACGACCAGTGAGGACCGCACCCGCCCCCACCCTTAATTCAGGTGTAGCGGCAGTTGTTTCGATTAAGCACAGAAAGCTTTTGTTCCGTTTTCGCCTGCTAAAAACTGCTGCCAAAGTAAATCAAGTACAGCAAATGCATACAAAGAGGACCTCACTGAGCTGGGATCAGCTTTTTATAAAACGGTATATTCTTTACCAGAATATATCTGACCAGTGTTCACAACACCCTGACTAATTGGACAAAACCCTTCTGAATATACCTCTGGAGAGTCAGCACCACAGGCAGGATCACAAAATGTGATCAGAAGCTAGCTCCAATCTCAGGATCTCTGGAAACTAGATCTTTTATACATAAAACAGCATATCTGCTTTATCTGTAATATAATATAATATCTGTAAATAGAAACCCTCTGTCTTTAAGTACAGATGAACCCTGTTATGTTTCTGTGCAGACTAGAATGGGTACACAGGGCATATTAGCAATTTGTAATGCTCCAATGGACTAAAATGATTTTGAAGTTCCGGGCCTGCTGGGTGGCTCATCCTGTTAAGGCACTGTGTGTGGATGAGCCCCACGCTCTGGAATCGAATCTAGACCACACCAGTGCTGACTGTGGCCAGCAGCTCTGCACGGTGAAGGACAATTGGCAGTAGCGCTGCCCATGGAGGGAGGGATTCGGTCGGTCGGATTGTCCGTGTCTCGTCGCACACCAATGGTCAGTCTGGTGTCCACAGTCTTCCAGTATAAAGCTACGCACGAATTGTCTTCCTCCAACTCATGTCCGTCAACTTCTAGATTGTGTTGTTAAAAGAAGCGGCAGCTGACATCATGGGTTTCGGAAGAGAGCATGTGCTTGTCTACACTCTCCCAAATTGACAGTGGAAGTTGCAGCAAGCGCAGCTAAGAATATGATTGGCCATTCCAAATTGTGAGAAAAAGGGGACAATTTTTCTTAAAACATGATATAGAAGTTCTTAGGGTACGGAAGCAAGAAGAGAAATTCAAGAATATAAAGACAGCCAGTTATTTTGTATACCAGGCATAACAGGGTGCATTTATACACAGAAGTGGATTTCAAATGAAATTATCCCAGCAGGTTGGGATATTGACTCCAATTCATCTCTGCGAATTTAAACCCCCAAATTGCCATAATCGGTAGATTTGTCCAATGGGGCTTTCAACAGGAGCGCTGTCTCAGTGAGTTTATAAGAGGACAAAGGCCCCCGCTCCCAGGGACTGCAAATCTTTATTTATGTTCTTTGCCTCCCGTCTGTCCTCATTTTCCTTCTCTTACAGTCCCCTAGTGTGACCAACCCCTGTTGGAGCTCAACTTAACAGCAGACACTCTCAACAGGGTTAATCAACTGAAGTTATACTGTCATTTGACATTTTGAATGCATACCTGCACATCACAGACTCCTCACAGAGAGCACGAGTGATTACACAGGGTATTAGTGTTTAGTATTGTGTCATTTACAGGAACAAGTTGGAGGAGTGTTTTTTATTCATATTTTATTTTTGCTGGCTTTTTGTACTACAAATATTCATATATTTTATAAGGTGGACAGTGCAATGTTGAATTATAGCTATAGTTTAAAAATGTAAGGATGAAACCCAAGTTTCTGGTGATAATCAGTATGTACAAACAAAATGCATGTATTGTATGCCGATTACACTTTATTTGTACCAATTATTCTGTAATTATAACATGCCAACTTTACTTGAGGGCCACAATATCTGATGATAGAAGTGTGGGTCACTTTTCTACGCTCTTAATAAATAATAAACATCAATAAATCGTGTTGGGAAAACAAAGGCTTCAGTAAATGATCATCAATATTTGTCAATAGCTATCAATGCTAAAGATGTAACCACTGGAAAACCAGATGGGCATCACAAGTTATTCTGTCATTATAATAGCTTGATTACATTACAGGCATTCATTATGCAAAAATTGAATTTGCTGCCCCGTCCCATTGCTGCAATCTGTTCTCTCATTTTGGGAGAGCGGATGAGCATGCTTTCCTTCAAAAAGGAACCAGTCGCCACTCAATCCATGGGCTGCGCTAGTCATTGTGTTTGACGACTTAACTTTGTGTGCAGCTGAAGCAGGCAGACTACAGGCGTCTGATCAAACCCTATTTTGATAAAATAAAAAATAAAAAAATAATACATTCAAAAACAAAGAATAATCCTTCCAATTCACCTTAAGCAGAAACCAGAGTGATCACAGAGCAATCTAATCGTTGTTGGGAGTTCTGCTTAACACAATCCCTACTGTTACACATTATTGGATTCATGCCTTCAGAAATTTAAAGCAAAACTGATTTTTTTCCTTTTTTAAAAAGCTTATACTTTACATAACTTTCAATACTTTCCATTTACGTAAATGGGTCAGATTCACAGTATCCAAGGTTTTGACTGCAAATAACAGCATGTTTTGGAAACAACATATCCTGTTATAATTTCCACAAAGGCTGCGGAGCCAGGAATAAACCATGCATACTAGCGTCACTGCACGTTTGGCAACGACAGCAACAGTTCTGTGCAATGTTAACATAACAGAAGGCCATAACATTACAATAAATCAAAATGAAAGCCTTTTTTTTTACCCTCATACAGTGCATTTTGTCCCACTGTAAAACAGACAAGGATGTCACTCCACATATCAAAACATCATTGAGCAGCAATTCAGTTACCAGAGCATAGCATGTACCCCTGTGAGCTGATGACGGGGCAAAATAACAACCCACATGTAGCCTTGTATGCAGAAAATCGAAAAAATTGGGAATGCAAGTTGGGTGCAAGGTCTGTGCGAAGAGCAGGGCCCAAGAACACAAGATTGTATTTCTGCATAAATGTTTTTGTCTGACTTTTTGTTTGTTTTCAAAATACTATGGACGAATACAGAGTTACTGGAAAAGGTCAAGCATGGCATTTGAAACCAGTAATGTGTTTTCTGCAGATAGCTGCTACTGGGTGCGAAGTGCATATTTAATGTGGTTACGTAAGAAAGAGAGGGAGGCATCTGTGCCACCCCTTTTCCCTCTTCCTCTCTACAAACACCCATTTATGCACCAGTATCAGCATTAAATTAATTCAATCCACAGACAACATTGGAAGGAATACCACAAGACTTTAAGCCAACACAAAGTTTGTGCTTTTACAAAGCAGACACCAGTGTTTCATAGCCCTGGTCCTGGGGGAATGCTGTTTATGCTGGCTTTCTTGATACACAGAGCTCTTAATTAGTTATATTTGATTGAGTGGTTTACTCAACACTGATTTTGGTGGACCACCTCCTACCATGTGCCTGCTGGCAGTCCATCATGAAAGACATGTGTGGCTGGAAGGGTGTTTCTGCAAACAGGAAGCTACAAGTACAAGGATTTTGTCAACTCTTGTCAACATGATAAATACAGGTAGATATTCAGTTAACAGCTTAATGAAGCCTTATAAATTAAGGTCTTAGTTGGAACAAAAACAATGAGACTTTTTTCATGTACTTCCAAAGCTTTTTTAATGGTCATGGATGGATTTTAAAAAAAGTCAAATTTCCTTATATTTGGTGTTAGTGTTTTTTTAAATGTAGGCCTGCAAGCTGCATGCATGATGCACCCCAGGTTAAGGGTTGGGAAATATCAGCCTATACAAAGGCTGTACTTCCACATAGATGACACAAGATGAAAAAAAAAGGAAAAAAAGCTTAAATTATTCGATTGGCCATGGTTCTATACCAACCGCAGCTTATCTGCTCTTTGTCCAAATAAACACCATGAAGGCTTTGTGAGGACTACAAAGTCTTCAAAACCATTCTAAGGTTTCAAGAATAAACATGAGCCATTTTGAAAGCAAACCTGTTAACAATCTGAAAGCGATAGAGGCTTCTGTACGAAACTTGACAAGAGGAAGTTTAGCAGAGAATTGAGTGATTTCAGACCTTCAGGGATACTGTATGTCATACTGAGAGAGATGACCGCAGATACCACTGAAATGTCCAAGACTAGCATTTCATTGTGACATCTTTATTTAATTTCAGGACCCCAAATGAAACACTATTAAAGGCATTTCACCATCTAGAATAATTAGTTCACAGTCTCCTCCTCCACACTGCCCACAATGCATTGATCTGGAGAGACAAAATGCAACACTTTGGCATATCAATGGGCTGAGCACCACAACTGGAAAGAACGAGAAATTTTGGCACCAGAATCCATTACAGAGAAAACTGCTGCCAAGAAAAAAGTTATGAGCAGTTGAGATTACCCAAACTGCCTAATACCACGCCCTTACCATAATTGTGGGAAGAGGCGGTGCTTGTTAAAACCACTTGTCCCTTATGTATTGAGAAACACCAACTGTGCACCAATCCTGAGCAGGGGAAACATCTGCTTATTTTGATTGCTCCACCTTTGTGTATACATTATCTCAGTTTAGTGCAGTTGTCACCAGACGTATTGCAAGGTCTGACAAGCAAGGTGAACCTGTAATAGGCAAAAGTCCAATCCTCCAGAATGACAACTTCATTACACAAACCTAAACCCGAGAAACAAACGCCATGTCCCATGAAGAGAAGCAAACCACAGAGGGCTAGAGAAAGGACTGCACGTATGTTTTGACAGCTGTTCCTAAGTGAATCTGAAATATCCTGCGGATGCAAGTCCAGCCCATTTACAGCCAATTATCAGGCAAAACATTACAGACCTCCTTGTCTTCCTGCAATCTCATGCATAGGATGCATAATCCCTCTCAAAACTAACAGAGCAAGGCATTTCGCTAAACTTTTCAAGCCCATTTTTACGTCAACCAAGGACTGAATGAATCAGACACAGCATTAGTGCTTAATGAGCGTTTCAGGCTTTGATTCGTGGACAGGTCTATTTGAGTCACAGATGCATCCTCGGTGAGATGTAAAGCAGCACGAAAAAGGGTGGCAGAGCAGAGGGGTTTATGAGAAGGTCAGACAGGGTCTGTTCGAGGAGAGGCCTCAGCCAACAGAGCTCCAACTCTAAACACAAGCGGTCCTGCACATTGTCACCATCCCAAACGCAGCGTGAGGTGGAACAGAGCGCGGTTGCATAATTCACCTGTGTGTTCGTCCCTCTGTCCCGCTGACTAGGGACCAGCAGCTATGGCCCTCAAGGAAGCACAGGACTCTGATTTTCCATTTCCTAAGTCATTGTTTGGGGTGGATAAGTAGCGCTACTAACAGCTTGTCCCAATTTGACGAGTTTGGGAGCCCCAAAAAGCGATAACTCCTTTGAGGACACAGAAAGCCCAGGTCCCACAGGGTCAAGAGCTGCACACAGCACACAGCCCATCTGCTGGCAGACCTGCTCCACAGGGGCTCCAGACAAGACCATGGATCTCCACCGGGTCCTCATTACCCCACACACAGCCAACACCACAGAAGCAGGTATCCGTCAAAGGACGCCACACAATGCCACAAATTGCTTTTGTTCAGAACTGTGGGGCCATCTCTGATGGAGGGGGAGGCAGGCATGATCAAAATCCAGTGTTTAATAACTGAATAACTGCTGTTTATGTGATTTAGATGAAGGGTGCATTTCCCACTGCCATCCACAGATCACAACTGGATCACAATAGAATCCTCTTCACAACACATAACAGGATGAGGATGAGTGAGCTTAATAGCTTTTAATGTGGCGGGCAGCCAATCCTCAGCCGTCCATCACACTTATCGTAAATATGAGTGATCATTGCGAGTAGGCCCCTTTCTCTCATTGCTCCCATGTGTTTGCGTAAATGCCATACAATTATCCGATGATGAACCTAACATTGTTATCAAGTGAACAATTATGAAATGCTCAAACAGCACACAGAACAAAAGTCTAAAAATCAAGGTTATATCAAACTGTGAATATCTTACATCACAAGAGCCTTGTGTCCTTTGAGGCATGTTTTTCTTTTCCCTAGTCCCTGTTTACAATGGAGCGTCAGTAATCTGAATTAAAACCTTCAGCAAACCACTACATTTTTACAACCTATTTCAATTAAATGACAAATTGAGAGAATAAATTGTGAGCATACACATGTAAACTAACTTTGCACATTTATTTTTGATAACCTGCTCATCCAAGCAAACGTTTTAGAATAGGATGACCCAGAATAATTGAGCATTTAACATGTTTTCCATAAATACTGTTCAGAGTCAAATACAGAATAATAATAGTGGCACACAAATGTAAAAATCTACAACATGTACCCATTGACTGATAAAGGCCAATGCAAGTCCTTTACATAAGTAGGCTAATAAGAGTATTTTCTAGCTGCATTTAACAAATAATAAACATTGATTTATGACTCAGGGGTCCACCTATTAACAGATTAAATAATTTGTCATTGTGCTTCACAAAGAACTTTGGGCTTTTTATTCTGAAGTTCAGGCAAGGTTTCGCTGAACTAACATTTTTACTGACATCAAGTTGCTCTTACCCACAAAGCAGCCTTGAACCACAACCTGTAAACGTTTAAATGTTGCTAAAACAAACAGGCCTACAGCATTACTTAACATAGGTATACATTTGTACAAATGCAGTTAAGAAAATTTAGATTTAAGTCTCAACAGAGAAAAGGACAGCATCATTTTCAACACATTAAAATGGAGTAATAATTGTTCAGAAATGAATTACAAAGCCAATCATTCATCAGCCGACTTGAATGAGTTTAAGTCAACTGTGTCAATGAAAAATCATTCCACAGAATGTTAATTGACCTAACTGTACGGCTCTCAATGGGTACTGGCATTCTTGACAGAACCCGAGAGACCAGCAGGTGAACCCTCACTCACAGACACAGCACTCATTAACAAGAATCCTGGCCCCGCCTTGCTCCTCTAAAATCTCCACGGATACCGGGAGAGGTGGGGAAGGGGTGCGTGGAGGGAGGAGGGAGGGAGAGAGAGAGGTGGTGGGAGAGCATGCTCACAAACGCAGCAGGGATCAGACGGGAAGTCAGGCTTTGTGATGGGCTGCTGCTGGACATCCGTCTCTCTCCCGCGGAGCTGAGCGGCAGGTGGCGTGGGAAAACAAGCGGCGGTGGAGCGGCCAGACGCCGCAGCTCCTCTGGGCGGCAGTGCCATGGACATGGGGATTACAAATGTGTGCCACCTCACCGACTTCGGCACTAGGAGATGCAACCGCATGTACTCCACACCCTTGCTAGACAAGTAAGTGCTTCCTTGCTTCCACTGCTCTCGGGGATGAGTTTAAGGCTTTCGGAACATTTTATGCTTACTAAGATAAGCAACTGAACCTGGTTTCCCTGGGCAGGTGGGTTCTGGTTTAGATTCAATACGGAGTAATGCACCATTACCTGGTAAAGGTGTAATCCAACTTAAACTGAACAAAATGAGATGGACCTTTCTCGGGGCTATGAGTATTTTTTTTGGGGGGGATAAAAAGAATACGTTTAAGGTCAAAAGGATACTTTTCTTTCAAGTGGGCTTTCTGTATGACTGAGTCAGATAATTTAGTCAATGCTCTTTTCCAGAGAGACTTAAATCAAGTGCATTTCACTTAGTGGGGAGAGACAGCATATAACATTAACAATGTGACAGGGTACACACTTGCTGTAACAGTACATTTATTCTCTCTGGAGTCATGGCTGTGTGTCAGCAATGTGTGCGTGTGTGCGTGCTTATTATCACTGCTATTGGTTGCTTCCTATTCCATTACATTTTTTAAAGAGAACATTCTATTTCCTCATACTCAGTACAGTTTCTTAAAGCCCTATGCTAAGCTCAAAATGGCTGGGAGGGTGGCACAGTGGTTAAGAAGCTGGGCTTGTAACCTAAACACTGCAAGTTCCATTCCCATGTGGTACAATGTTCATGTACCCTTAATTAATCTGAAATGTACACATACACAACACATCGCAAAAAATACACTACCACTGAACTTAAACTGTTTCCCCAAAAAAATAAAAAGCCATGATATGAAAAACACTGTCCGTTGAAGAACATACACAATAACAATAATAATAATAATGCTAGCACAGAATGCTATTTGAAAGACTTTGGAACTTATATTGGCAAGTTGTTAAAGAACAAAAACGGCCACTTCCAGTGCATTCAATTTTAATAGGTTTATATCCCCCTGGAGCCCTCCATCACTCCGTTAACAATAAAGTGAATAATGGTGACTTAGGTTAGCCAGCAGCTCCTTCTGTACTCTGCTCCACAAGACACTTGTTTCAATATTAATTTAATCAAACAGACCAAACAGTTCCTCATTCCAATTAGAGGAACGTAAAAAGTTACATCCGTGACAGTAGGCTCTTGATCAGCTCTATAATTTGCTTTGATATGGTTGGAAAGACCCTTTTAGGCTTGCATCCAAAAGACTGACTGCAATATTGAAGGCTTAGTTTGCATTCATTACATTACCTCACTTTAGCCAGACTGGACAGGGTATTACTTCAAATGCAATTCCAGACTGTTCTAGTATATTCTTTTTGAATTCGAACGTGTGCTGCCCAATTCATTTACACTCAAACACCATTTAAAATTGATTCAAGTCTTTAAAAATAGCTGAATGTGCCAGTCACAGACGCTCCAGACTGCTTCTAAAGCCTAAAATAGGGGAACCATTGACAGCACAAATATCTCTTTATTGTTAACTTGTTAAATTAAAATGCTGAGTTCAAATTAAAGGTCAATGTTCTAGTAACTCAAAGCTATTGACTTTGGAACCAATAAAAGCAGCCAGAGTGAATATATGTTTGAGTAATCTTCTTTAACATATGAGAACTGATTGATATAAACTATAACTTAGGCTAGACTTTTGATTATGAATACATTACTTACTTTATTTATGAATTAATAAAATAATTTTATGTTGGTCATCCCACTGAAGAGGGCTTCATCAAGAGATTCATCAACAATATAAAAAGTTGGATAGAAATACATCATTTGGGATGATTTTTAACAGTTAACTAGGCTTTTTAAAATTAAATTCTTTATGGAATGGTGGTAGTCTGTTGCATTAAAAATGCTGTTGCATGTAGCTAGTGCAAGAAAAACAATTACTGAACTTGTGTGTGTGTGCAGTCATACACGCTACGGTTTGGATCAACTGACAAGACAAAGCATAATTGGCCATCATGTCACCCAGGGATGGAGGGGTTTTCGTTGTCAGGGCTACCCCCCACTTCATTCCTCACCAGCCACTCCTGTGCTTGATCATGCACCTGTCTGATCGAAACCAATCCAAGGGAACAAAAACCATGATTGTTGTTGCATCTCTGCAGAGTTGTGTTCTAACTTCTTACCAAATTCCTTGATACGTTTTAAAGGGTTTCAAAGCAATCCATCCCAAATAATTATATATACCAATCATATTTCCACAAAGGTGGAACCCACTGGATGTTGCTGGTATGATAAAATAAAAGTAGTGAGAAATGCACTCACCTTGAATATGCAATTAATTGATCCAGACTGAGGAAGTGGATCTTAATTAACACACATTTCTTAGTGTTAATTATGAAGGCAAGGCTGCTGCAGCCAAGAGATATGCACTCACTGGCTGTTTCTTCAAATTCTCCAGTAGCTATATAGACTGAGGTATATCTACAGATTGCTCTTATTGATAAAGGCAGGGTCCAAAGGGCCCACTTGACATGTCAAGGAAAGTATCAAAGAGGATTTGGACACATAAATTGTGTATTTTCACCTTGAAAGGATACTTTATACACTTTATACTTCACAACACATATTATATATTAGAAATCTCTATATATTATAGATTGGAGAATGGGCTGAACAAGTAACATAGAATATTGTATCTGCTGTATAAGCATTCTAACAATTCTTCAGTTATATTACTACATTATCATGTGCCTATATATCAGAAAAACTCCCTGAATTGTATTTGTTAGCTGAGACTTTATACACAAGAAAACCCAGGATCAATTTACAGTGTTAAAGGGTAATAGTAACACGCCTTCACTGAAAATCGTAATTAGAACAATTAGAAAAGCAAAGGCTTACACTACTGACAGCCACCACATGAAGCTCATTTAAACCAAAGGCTGTGTACCTAACATTTTTCATGTGATGACTTTTTCCCTCCCCTCTTCAGCTCAGGTGTCATTCTGCCCGTCACAAGCAGCGTCACAGTGAATTAACATGCAAATGGGCTGGGGGACAATAGCCAGCGCTGGAGTGGAAACGTGTGGAAAACAAAGCCACAAATACAAGGACGAGAGCAAGGCATTATCAGAGGGAGCTCAAGCTCTGAGGACACAGCCAAGGTCATGCAACATGGATCACTTGAGCCCAGCTGGTCAACCGGGTCTTTGCAGATAATACTAAACACACCAAACCATGGAAGTGCTCCTCTACTACTGCTATGACCCTTCATTAACACATAAGCCTTTGTGTCAAAATAAGATCAAGCAACCCATAAACAGAGTCTGAAAACAAAAAAAAAAACCTGACTGGTGCCAGAATGCAAACACTGCTTCGATGAGAGACCCTTTTTTTACAGAAGGAACTGGGGATTTATTACACTGAAAGATGTAGTGGCAGTAAGGAGCTATGTGACCTCTGATTTGAGGTTGCCAAAATAAAGACACAACCAGCATGGAAGTGCACACAACCCCCTTGATTTATATCTGTGACAACGGCAGCGAGCAGCTTAACACTTCGTCCGACTGCAACAGGACTGGTCTGGGAGAGATCACAGACACCTACCAGTTCTACATCATCAGCCTTTTCCTCTCCTGCCTCTACACCATCTTCCTCTTCCCAGTCGGCTTTATTGGAAACATCCTCATACTGGTGGTCAACCTGACCCACAGGGACAAAATGACCATCCCCGACCTGTACTTTGTCAACCTTGCGGCGGCCGACCTCATCCTGGTGGCCGACTCGCTGATCGAGGTCTTCAACCTGAACGAAAAGTACTACGACATCGCGGCCCTCTGCACCTTCATGTCCCTGTTCTTCCAGGTCAACATGTACAGCAGCATCTTCTTTCTGACGTGGATGAGCTTTGACCGCTACGTGGCCCTGGCCAGCTCCGTGAGCAGCAGCCCGATGCGGACCATGCAGCACGCCAAGCTCAGCTGCGGCCTCATCTGGATGGCCTCCATCTTGGCAACCTTGCTGCCCTTTGCCATTGTGCAGACGCAGCACAGGGGCGAGGTCAACTTCTGCTTCGCCAACGTCTTAGAGATCCAGTGGCTGGAGGTGACCATCGGCTTCCTGGTGCCCTTTTCCATCATCGGCCTGTGCTACTCGCTGATCGTGCGCATCCTCATGCGGGCGCAGAAGCACAGGGGCCTGTGGCCCCGGAGGCAGAAGGCCCTGCGCATGATCGTGGTGGTGGTGCTGGTGTTCTTCATCTGCTGGCTGCCCGAGAACGTCTTCATCAGCATCCAGCTGCTACAGGGCGCGACCGACCCCTCCAGGCGAAGTGCCGGCACGCTGTGGCACGACTACCCGCTGACCGGACACATCGTCAACCTGGCTGCCTTCTCCAACAGCTGCCTGAACCCCATCATCTACAGCTTCCTGGGGGAGACCTTCAGGGACAAGCTGCGCCTCTTCGTTAAACAGAAGGCCAGCTGGTCCGTGCTGTATCGCCTCTGTCACCACACTTTGGATTTACACATTGCCGTCAGGACAGAGGTGTCCGAGGTTTAAGGTACCAAAATTACTGGAGGACACGGTGTCTGGTCAGAATCGTGCTCCGAATAAGCTTGTAGACAACTGTAAACAGTCATAGGATGAGAAAGGATTGTGTCTCCAATTCTGTAATTGAAATTGTAAGCAAAAATACATTAACAGTGGAGAAATGTTAAGTCTGACCGAGGACATATTCTTCAGGTTACAAAGCCCAACGGAAGCACTGCATTTTCTTCTTAATATTTAAAAAACGTATAAAGTGAGACATTTTGGGCTTATTCCATTTTATGAACCAGAGAAACTGCATTCATAAAAAGTTTTTTTTTGCCCGAAAATGTGTAATTGTTCCAAGGTACAAAATGTGAGTCCACAACTGACAGCTGAATTGCACAGGAGCCACTAACAACTTGCTAATTAATACAAACTCCACAAAAAGCCAGTTTATTGGCAAAGTTCTTTCCCTGGTGCCAGAAAACAAAAACTGAATGGATTTGCACAGCAGCAACTCATGAACTCCAGGATGATAGCCTATGGTAAGGGAACAAATAAATAGTAAATTATAGTAGGAACATTAGTCCATTCCTCCCTTAACGGTCACTGGAGTCATTTAGTTATGGTATGTTTTTTCATCATATAGCCTTTTCTTGTGCGACACCATGGTCCAAAATACAAAATATTAAAACTATCAACAAACCTGTCAAACAACCCTTATAATTTCACTGGCAAAGACACTATTGATGGTGAGTGACATGCTTGAAAAGGTCACCGCCAATTGTTTTGTAAATTAAATTACATTAAAGCATATACATTTTCTAAGAAAAGAGTCATACAAAGGTCATTATGAAATCTTGCCTGATGAGTTTAAGAAATGATGAATGGGAAAAATCCCATTCAAAAATTCCCCCCAAATGCATTGGAGCATTGCACACAATTCACATGTAATGTTCCCTGCATGGGTGTAGGTGGCATAGAAGAGACATGAGAGCATAGTACAATTGGTGATTCAAAATAAGTAAAATGGTAGAAAGCCAACCGCTACAATCACAAAAATGTTTTGTTTGTGAGAACTACTTACCATTCCAAAATGGTATGTTATTAAAAACAAAAACGAATGAATTAACTTGGAGAAAGTGATCAAAGCCACCCCATTCCAGTCTGCTACATTTTGCAGCCCATGTCACTGGCATGAACTGTAAAGTCACAGTGAGCCATAGAACAGGTTGATGGCAGCCATAAAACCTTTTATAGTATACCAACATTACATGGCAACGTTGTAAACCAGAGAAATTTGAAGAAAACCCCCAAAAAACACACTGACACAATATCTATCAACTAAGCAAAAGGACTTTTAGCATCCTGTACCCAGATTAGCACATCACTAACGGGAATCAAACATGCCCAGACATCAGTCTGTTTGCCCGTATCAGGGCTGAGGAACAAGTTCCGAGGACAGAATTTAAACACGCCACACTAAATTCTACACACTAAATTACTGTGCATTATGATGATGTACCTGCCTTTTGGTCAATGACAGAACACACTGCAAATTACATTATCCCACACAAATCCTTTCAATACTGCTGTCCACTCTCCTCCCAAAATAAGGCAAGAGAGTCTCTGTTCTGCATCACATTCTTTACAGTGGCCACTCAGGACACTTCAGTACCATTAGCCAAGATTGTTGTTTTTGTTGACTGAAGACAAATCATTTAAATGAATTTAATAGGCATTATGCATCATTTCCATGTTTGTGTTCTATAAAATGTAAAAACTAATTAGATCGTCAAAACAAGAAAATGCATTATCAAACTTCTCAATTTCTGTACGGCATCATTTAATCTGTACTTCCTGTAATAATGGCACATAAGACACAAATATCCGTTCAAATCTTCAGATATAATTCTATGCAATTACATCACAACAGTAGAAAATGTACTCCACACTTCCTGATTTCAACCTTTCACGAGGAAATATGTTCATATAGATTTTGGAAGCATACTGCCATCAAAATCCTGACTTACCCGTTTTAGATCATATTTGTGCATCAGTGGATGAAACCAACACTGTAAAGGTTTGGAAACTGATCAATGCAGTTACCTGGCAGTTTTAGATTGCAGGACCTCCTGCTAAACAGGTTTTACAAATTCAGCATTTTTTCCCCCAAGCAATTACATACACGTAATTTTAATAGACCAATGAACATTTGTATACATTTTTATTTACTCCCATCCTAAAGGTATGCCCAGACTCTGCTACAAGGCTAAGGTAGCTGTAAGCATTTGTAATTCTATAACGGTGGATCATGCTACATTTTCCCAAAAGCTTATCTCCTGGATAAGAAAGCTATTCTTTACCCACCTATATGAGGGTTACCCCTGTACAATCGTGCATATTCAAACGCATGTTGTTTGAGCTGGTAAGAAAAGCAAAGGTTAGTTAACCATGTGAAAAGCCATGTAAATAACCTTAACTTGCTCAGAGAATTACAGTGAATTTTGAAAACATCGCTCAGCTAGATTTCCACAGAACCTGATGTAGTGGAATAAGAAAGCTTGAAAGTATCCAGTAGGATGTTGAATTTTGCAGGTAAAAATAGGCTTACGGCAGCTGTTTTTTAATATTTATTGAAGTATTTGATTGTCAAAAAGACAGGGGTTTTATTGATCCAGAAACAATTTGCAAGAGAAATCAGGTAAACTTAAAACCATGGGAGCATTCCTTTAAGTGTCCACACCTCATTTTGTGGGATAAAATAGTATTTCAAATGACTATCTTCCTCTGCTGTTGGACCATGAGAAACAGCTTAACTGGCACCTGTGTCACTGAGACTATTATAATTTAATTCAGTGATATCTCAGCACTGAACACATACTGTGCATTTACTGCCAACTACAGCATGGGTATCTGGGGGGTGGCTACTTACAACACCCTTTTACTTGTAATAATATTTAGTTTTTAGATAAATTAGCATTTAGCACTGGCTAAACAAGTTCTAACAAACTTAAGCAAGCCAGCCAGCCAGAACTACCCTCATTTTACTGTGCCAACACAAACAGTTCTTTACATTATGCAGTTAAAGCTTTCTTGGAGTGGTTGTTACAGGACATGGACTATGTGAAATGAGACAATAGATCTCTTCTGCCATTCTTAACAATGTATATTAACTTTCATAAATGAGAATATTTCAAAAAGAGCATTTTGTGTTTTATTGTTTTTTGTTCTAAAGAGCCACATGAGCACATATTTCTCATAGTTCCGAGAGATCTAGCCACTTGTATGATGGTGGCAGGCAGCCCTAAAACTATAGGCTATGCCACGCTGAAATTTGTACAGAGGTATTCCAATGCTGCTCGTCAAATTTTCTAGTTTTGAAATGCTTTAGCTTAATTGATCACTTTTTTTGGTCAAAGATGGCTGAGCGGATATAGGTGTTTATTGTGATGTTATGTAAAGACAAATCATGGATGTTTCCATTTACACATGCCTTCCGTTTATACAGTCCAGTATTGCCCTACTGCTAGGGACAGTAAAAAAGGAAACTGCTCTTGATTAGTTCTGGCTTTTATCACTATCAACTATGAGCCCAAGCATAATCATTTTGACTGCTTTATTTCCAATGTTTTGCCTTCACGCTTGCTTCCACACTGATAACTTTCCATTTCCAATTTGAGAACTCATTACTGAGACATTCTCCCGTGTGTAATGTACACACTATATTTGCATGTTTGGAAAGTTTCTTAAAACTATACATTATAAACATCACATAATACATTTATATGATGGTCACCAGCTCGCATAAGGTACAAACGGTGTAAAGTACCATAGACACTGTGAGAGCCCTCTTGTTTCAGAGAGAGAAAATCTGCACATTCTTAACTCATCATTTCATAACCAAATCTTTGAATCAAATCAGCACGCTGACACTAAGGACTTTCTCATGAGGCCAGAAATGTCCATTTACATTCATTTGGACACAATTCCAGATAAATGGCACAGATGGTACACATATCTAATCAATTGTGCCTTAACCCTAACTGTGAAAGGTAATATCTAACACCTGATACGATAAAATAAAGTACAAACATTGGAAATTAGTCTTTATTTTTGATGTGACCAGAGAAAATTGGAAATTGGAAATCTAAAATAAAATCACAAGAATCGGCTGTAACAGAAAGGTAAATCCCTTTTTTGTTGTCTTTACTCGACAAAATATTGTATTTCTGTGAACAAACTAGAAAAAATGGCTCTTTAATACCTAGAAGTTCAAGAACTCTTGCTTCTTGGAATTCATATTTTAAAATACAGTTCATTTTTGCACACATCAGCAGAGAGATTACTTCTATTATTATTTTGAAACTGAAACTAAAATTGAAATTCTACACAGGGCATGAATAGTCAACTCGCATACAAAACAATGCAGCAGTAATTCTCCAGGGTCAGCTTGATGATTATTATTGTTTTTCTCTTTGTGAATGGCATGCAGGGTCTAATTTCACAAAGCCATCCCAGTTTCTGTTACTGAATCCCATAAAAATCATTTAACAGACAGCATGAGTCAAATGTCATCTGATTAATACATACCATGACCCCTGAGAAAAATCGAAATGATAGAACACTTTAAATATGCCATAACTCGAAGATCTGTGAATGAGCACCCAAACAACAAATCCTTTTATGCGCAGATGAATTCCCATTGGCTCTGGCTCTATCCAGAACAAATAAACCCATGTCCATCAACAGACCATGGTAAACCACGCATGTTAAAAACCACTGAGCCAGTGTATTAGCTTAATTGTGGAGGCACAGTGGAGAAAGGGATGTGCCTTTATGCTCCTAATAAAATGTTGGACCAAGCAGGGGCCTCAAATAGCGTAGCGGTCTAATGCATTGACTGGCGCTTTGCAAGTGTAAGCTACCTATTGCAGTTGTGGTTGAAACCCCACTGCGTCAATCCGTCTCTGGCTGGGAGCCCCAATCAGCATTCGGCTGTCCGCCCTTGCCGAGGAGCAGTATAATGGGGAGGGATAATAGCTCGAACCGGAGAATGGACAGAAGGCTCGTGAGGGGAGGGCAAAATAAATACAGGGTTGAATTGGTACTAAAAGGTACTAAATTGGGAGGAAAAACAGGAAAAACAAACAAAAAATAATAATTTTAAATGTTGAACAAAGCTAACAATATCCAATAAAATATTTTTTTCTTCTTTCTTTCTTTTTTTTCAATTCATGTCTGGAATTGAGTAGGCCCTTAGTCCACTTGTAAATCCAGTCATGAGGATTTACCAGAAACTACATAAACTATAACTTTGTATCAGAGAGGCCCTGTCCCTTCTCATTCTGACCCCTCCCACCAGAATACACGATAGAATAGATGCAGCTGTGCATTTCCCCTGGGGAGGAGAAAATAACTCTTCATGTGGAAACACTATGTATGTACAGCTTTTTATTGTAATTTCTGTGCGATTAATCAAAACATAGAAGACACACCAGGAATAACCTTTACAAACTACACTAAGCTGTGCAAGCGCAATACTTTATTGCTTAGCAACAGCACCCCTACACAGCCACCTGCGAGTAGAGTAAAAGGTGTACTCACGTCAGCGAGATGCACAATTAGAAACACCATTTCCCACTGCCTACTGCCACCGCACGCACGCACGCACGCTCCCACACACACAGTCCCTTTAGTCTAGATGGGGTATCTCAAATGTTGCCTTTTGTTGCCTTACAGCCTGAATTTAAAACATATTAAATCAGACTTTTTCCACCTTCATTTACACATTTACTCTACAACTTTCAACTGAAAAAACATGCTCAAAGTCTCTGAACACTGTGTTTTTTTGCATACAAGAAGAATACTGTGAAGATTCTGAAGCCACATGGCAAAAAGTGTTAAAAGATATACATTTTTGGCCTAAATGCAAACGTTACATTTGGCGAAAACCCAATACAGCAAATCACCCAAAGAACACTATCCCTACTGTAAAGCATGGTGGTGGTAGCATTCTGTTATGGGGTGTTTCTAGTCAACAGTGACTGGGGCACTTGTCAGGATAGAAGGGAAAATGGATGGAGCAAAATACTAATTTTTGTATTGTATTGAAATTGGGAAGGAGGTTCATCTTTCAGCATGACAATGACCCAAAGCACACAGCTAAAGCAGCAGTGGAGTGTCTAAAAACCAGAAAGGCGAATGTCCTTGAGTGGCCTAGTCATAGACCTGACCTAAATCCTATTGAAAAAACTGTGGAATGATTTGAAGACCGCAGTCCATCGACAGTCCCCACGCAATCTGACTGAGCTTCAACAGTTCTGTAAGGAAGAATGGGCCAACGTTGCCCAATCTAGGTGTGCAAAGCTGGTAGAGACATATCCAAACAAACTCATGGCCGTCATTCAAGCAAAGGGTGCTTCTACCAAGTACTAACTCAACGGGGTGTAGACTTATCAATCCAAGTTATTCTCGTTTTTTTTTGTTTTTTTATTGTTAAAGTGACAGATTTTTTTTTACATTCACACTCTCAGTATGTCTCTTAGGTTGTCTTTCTTCGTGCTTACTTGTAAAGGTAAAGGTCATGTAAACCCACCTAGGACATTATTCCTATACAACTTTTTAAGTTCATTTTAAGTAAGTTACACATCCATTCTTACCAGACCCCCAAACATCATTGACCAAGATTTTTGCCTGCGTTTTGCTTGCTGTGCCTATCTTCAGTTATTTCCTTTTGGAATTCATGAGTAAACTTATTTCACTTCACTTTTTTGGGGGGTTTCTGATTCCCCCCCCCCCAATTTCTCTCCCAATTTGGTGGCCAATTGTGCCCTCTATTAATTCAATTACCCTCCTTACGAGAGATCAGCCACTACCCAGATACTGGCAGACGAGGGGGAGCGAACCGCGTCCTTCGAGAGCCCGCCAACCCGTCGGCCATGAACCCGATACATGTAGGTAAGCCTTCTTCACGTGGCGAACTCGTTCCAGCTTCCCTTCAGTTTGAGAGGTTAGAATCCTAAGCAACCTGCCCGTGCCCAGTAGTATGTTGTTTGAAGTACAGTAGGCCAACATAACTACAGTACTGTAGCAGGTGTCAAAGCTGTGTGCAGGAAAACCTTGTTAGTGCATATGTGAAATTAAAGGTTTGGAGGCTCATTTGAATTCTTTTCGCCTTTTGATCAAAACCTTTAACTTTCACTTAAAACAGTTTTTTGGGATTTAATTTAATAGGATCGAAGCAGTTTATCATTATATTTACTACCACAACTGATGTATGGGAAAGAAACCACATCATTGGGTTACTCGTATACTGATGACTTTTTTTTATGCAAGAGCATTGCTTGGATGCATCCAGTCAAAGTATTAGGAAGAGATTTCTATCGAACAATGGGAAACAGCAAGACCCATTGCACTGAGTACAGTTCAAGAGAGCCATTCCATCCCTCGGAAACACAAGCGAGCCTGGCTGGGAATTTAAACATCTTAAAAGTTGGAATTTAAAAGTAGTTCGGATTTAAAAGTAGAAAATGAGTATATTAAAGGGTGGGTTGAGTGGCTGAAGGGTGTTCTGCGGCTGGCTTGCAGCAGGGATGTGCACAGTGTTTGTGTACAGAGCAGCAGGGACGCAGGCACATAGTGGTCTGGGAAAAGCATGAGTGGAAACCCGAAACTGTTTTTCCAGCTGTGACATCGCAGCCTGGGAAATGGGCAGAGAACATCATTCAAATAACTGCCAATCAGAGAGAACCAGTAAAGATTTCAAACTTCAGGTGCACAACACCAGGATTACTGTCACTCTTGCGTTTTTATACAACCTCCAGATGACATCCCCCTCAGGAGAAAGTGTTAATAGCAAGAAAAGGCATACAAATAAGCTGCTTCTTTTTTTTCAGGGTGAGACAGGAACTGAACTAAGTGGCAATGCTAGGGTGACTGGTAAATTAATAGAGTATTAATACAGTACCATAATAGGGAAGAAAGGAATTGGATCTGTACAACATAAAGTGCCATTTCACTTTCTCATTCTCTCCCCCACCCTCATTCCCTCTCTGAAAGTCACACAAAACAAACTGCTCCTGTGAGAAAACAAGCAAAGGCCCACACAGGACTGCACATGCAGCTGGATGAGTGGACGAGCTCACTGACGTCACTGCGGAACACAATGTGGCAGCTTTTTCCACAGGTTTATATATTCATTCTCACTCATTTCCCTCAGAAAGTCAGTCAACAAGTGGGTGTAGAGACACATACCTCCTACTGAACTGACTGGGATGGAAGCAATCAATTTTTCTTCTGCTTCTTCACTAGTCTTTAATGGTGGTTCTCTGTGGCTCAGCTGGTAGAGCACAGCGTTGGCAACGCTTAGGTTGTGGGTTCAATCCCCACTGGGGCCACATATACTGAAAATGTATACATTCACTACTGTAAGTCGCTTTGGATAAAAGCGTCTGCTAAATGGCGTATATTATAATGGTTGCCTGTAAACCAACTTATAGATGCATTACTGCCACCTACTGTGCTGGAATGTAGAAAGATTACAGAAGGCTATGCTATAGCATATTCACTAACCATGTAGACCTTGTATTTCTTTCAATATAAAGTATTTCTAGGACCCTGAGACTTGGTTATGTAAGTCTACTACATGTTCTGTCCATTTTCTTCCCCCTCCCTGGGGCGGACAGCCAATTGCCACCCCCTATCGGTACTCTCGGCCAGAGCAACCTGCTTGGCACTGCAGGCAAGTGCCTATGCTATTACGCCCACCAGGGGCCCAATCCTGAGTATTTACAGGGCATAGAAAAATAATCTGGTTCACCGTTTCTGGCATCTGACTTAAGAGCATAAGCCCTGAAATTACTTCCCAAGAGCTGGCTCACAGATATACCTCAATTTCACTGCTGTGCCAAGTGTGGAGGGGACCAAGAGGGTGGTATAGTGAGGAGGTTACTTAGTGGAACCCAGGCAGTGATTTTCACAGATCCATTTTAGATGTATTTATTTAGTCAGGCCAGCAAAAAAGCCTTTAGGAGATTGCAACTATGGCACAACTTTTAAAAACTACCTGAACAATATCTATTCTGGCTTTCATGGACAGATTAAGTAAGAAACATGTCCTACATTAAATCATAGTTGTAGGAAACATCAGGCTGAATTAATCAATATTGCATGGTGGGTGCAGAGAGTAATTAAGAAGAGAGTGAGAGGGACAGGAGGAGGGGGGAAACAACCTAATACCAAGAAAGTGCACACAGCATGGCAAAGGTGTTGAATAATGAGCATGCCTTATGATTGCATTTGTAAATTGAAATTCTGAGTAGGGGAGGTAGGGCAGGGGTTGTACCAGGAAGCAATTGGTGGAAGGATTGGTGCATGCAACTCACAGTTCCTGGCAGGCTCCAATTACCCTCAGCTGTGCACTTCTAAAAGGACACTTCAGGTGTAACATTCTGCATGTGCTGAAAGCAAGCTCACCTGGGAACATGTGGCCAACACTTAAGTCAGACAAGAGAGCAAAATAAAATGATGTGTCTCACCTCAGTGTACAAAGGCCTGCAGAGGTACAGATCCATTAAAGGTCAGTGTACTAAGCCAGTTTGATCTAGAAGAGCCCAGTCCACCTGCCTGAAATTAGTCAGTATCATGCAATAAAAAGAGAGCAGCTTAAAGAGAGCCACGTGTACTCCCATGGTAACTGAAACAAGTGCATCATCTCTTTAACCCTCAAACACTGACCATCACATTTAGACCAGAGAGAAGTTATAAATGCGAGCACAACTCAACCATCAAATTACCTTCAAGGTGCACGGCCAAAAACGTACTGGAAAAATAGAAAACGCCAGCACTCAAAGAATGTCCTTTATATCATTTTATGTCACTGGGTCAATCAGACAAATAACAACGAACGCGTTTCAGCAAACAGCCTTCTTCAGCGTTGTCACATTTAGACCGCCAGTATGTACAAACACTGCACATCTTGCATCCTGTACTTTGTGAGGGTAAACACTGAACCCTTTTCAACACTGCACCTCAACACCATTACACAATCCTATACAGGATTTAGAATGTGAATGGCTTCAGAGCAATACTAAAGAACAAAATTATAGGGAAATAGAACAATGGAAATTGTGACAATGTCAAATGTGACGTTATTCGTTGGGCCAGAAGGCCACCTTGATGAATCATAATCTCAGGCAATATCGCACTCTTTTTCCACAGTTTTTCCAGAACCAGACTTGGGGTGATTATGATTCTGCCCAGTTTTCCTTTTTTTTTTTTACTGACTGAGAACTGTGATAAACCCATAACTAGAGACCAAATGAATGTATGACCATGTGACTTGACAAGCATGTGACTGGTGTTTCTACTAGGGGTCGACCGATTATCGGCGGATCTGATATTCATAATATTCCAATTATCGGAATCATTATTTTCTGATTCTGATTGCCGATTAAATAAATACATTTTAAACATCACAATCATTATGATCTATTTCTATGATGACAATACCCAGTTTAAAAAGAAATGGGCCTATCGTTACTCCACTGAAAACGCCTGAACTTGTTATGTTTGAATGTAGCAAACTAGCAGAGAGACATTGCTAAGCAATTTTTAGGAACCCCCGTTTAATAAAGGGCAAAAGTGATAAGGGGTTTACAGGCTAAATATTAATTGTTACCATACTTTGAATGTTAGCTATCTCTAGTTGCATTAGCACCGACGCTACACAAAAATATCACTGCATAAACAAACTCAATGAACGTTAGTGCTATCTTTTACTGCACTGACGTGCATTATGCGGGGACTCGGGCGGCAGAGATAAGTGACTGATTTAAAAGCACCCGTATGAATTGGTGTTTTTACATGTTATAGCTGATGATGACAATAATAGTGGTAGCTAGCTAGCCAACATTAGGAGGTTTAGCAAATGTAACGTCAAATTTGCCAGCGTTATAGTTTTCACCTCTGTAGAGTAGGGTTCAGATTTGTACTGGTTTTATTTATTTTTCATTTTTTTCCCCATTTTCACAAGAAAAAAAACCTTTGGGGAGCTATTTAGTTCATTATTTTTATATATTTAAATTTTTTGTGTATAAGAAATGCTGCTAGGAGCTCCATGCAATATATTTTTCAAAAAATAATGTTGATATGTTCTGTTTTGCAGTATTTTTTTAAAGATAATGTTGAAATGTTCTGTTTTGCAGCATTTCATTACACACATGTTCAAAGGCATTTTAAGGGAGTTTTGCATTGGAGTTTGTGTTACTGTAAATTTTGACACTAAAATGTTCATTTTTACTGCAAATGTATATCGGCCCCAAATATCGGTTATTGGTCTCCTTGATTACTAATAATCGTTTTCGGTATCGGCCCTGAAAAAACCATATCGGTCGACCCCTAGTTTCTACCTTTATCCTCAAGAAATAACTGATAGCACTCCAATCTCAGAAATGTTTTGATAAACAGCGCATGTGTACTCCAATTATACCATCAAGCATGAAAAAAAGCTTGTCAGTACAAGTCCATATTACAGTATAACACAGTTAAAGGGAAGTGTCAACAAAGTGAAACATGGATGCAACATCTCAAAAAATTACTGTGAGACAGAGTGCAACAATATCCACCTGGTTCACAGCAACTGATGGATATCATTTGTTCTTCATAATTTATCATTAGACCACACCCAAAAGACAAAAATAAACCAGCAATTCAAATCTCAGAAATATAAAAAGTGAAAACAAGGGTTTGACAAAGGTTTGAGGTGCTAATTAAAAATTAAATGACACTTTAGAGAGCATACCATTTATGATTTCACAGTAAATAATGTCTGGCATGCTTACTAGCTAATATTACCTATCTGGAATAGCTGTGCTCATTTTGTAAATATCTCGCTGATAAATATGAAATTGAACACCACAATATGTTTTGATAGCGTACGTTATTCAAAAGGCATTTAATGTATTATGAAAATTGTGTTATTTACATCAGAGTGTGGTACTTCGGTTGCTAACGAGCTAACGTTACTAGTTACCATGCAAAGCTAACATTACAGACTTCAGCATAAGTGTAAAGCAGATTAAGTCACGTTGTTATACTTTACACGGATGTATTCTGAATGAAATAACTTATGGAGTTATCAATTCCAATAAAAAAATCTATAAATACAGTAAGTAAAAATACAGGGTAATAAACATGAGGTTAAAAGAAGAAATGCTGTGGAAGCGGAAACTTTCATGGTTAAATGATCACATGCAAAATTCAAAGCCAAACCAGATTGAGTTCAGGTCAGTTGAGTGAAAATCAGAAGTAAAAATGGTAATGTTTTTAATGATCATCGGTGTGATTCAAGCCTTCTCAATCACAATCTATAGCACACATACGATCTAGACTAATACGGGAACAGTACAATGCATAAATCATTCCACCAACATACTTGAGAGTGGTCCAAGAACAGCTTTATGTCAAGGGTTGATACCATACAATATTTAGTTGTAATTTGTATTCAAGTAACAGTCCAGTTTTCAATGCTATGCAGTCCAACTCTCTAAATTAGCATTTAGAACAGTATCCAGGATGCCAAATCTCTCCAGGACTGCATGTTTAGACCAATTATTGTATAGACTTGTATAGACTAATTATTAACTGCTTGTTAGCCCCACCTAGTGGTGATGTATATTGATCAACCGTGGTCTTCGGTCACAGTATTTGTCATCTCCTTTATTCAAACTTTTCTCCCCATTGTGTCAGCTGTGTTTGATGCACATTTACCAAATATACTCAGAATAGTTTCCATAACTATCTTCAAAACTGTCAGACAAATATAGTATCTTATTGACCTGAAAATATAAAACTTCCACTGTGTTGTCAGAAGGAAAGCTGCCTCAGAGGAATGGACATTGGCACATTTAGCCACTATTGCCAAGCTTAACTTGAAATCATCCTTCTGGGGAGTTATTTCAATTGTCTTTACTTACCTCAGGTTTACAGCTTTTCTTTTTCCTCTTTTTCTTCTTCTTTTCTGTCTGAGCCTCTTTTGCATCCTCCTCTACTTGGCACCTTTTTGATTTCTTCTTGTTCTTCACCTTTGTGATCTCTGCCTCAGCTGTTCTCTTACTCGATTTAAGCACAGAGACAGGTGCTGGAGCCTCCTGGAGAAGTACAACAGAGATCATTTACAGTGTAAAACAGGATTCAATTACAATGATAATTCTATCATTTAGCAGACGCTCTTATCCAAAGCAACTTACAATAAGTGAATTCCGCTAAGGGGGGTGAGACAGCATATTACAATAACTTTTCTACAAAAATAGCAGCTAGTAGGACTCTTAGGGTTAAGCAGTCTCTCAGATAGGACACTTAACCATAACCTATCCTATCTATTTTGGGAAGCTGCTAGGAGGAAGGGTGGGAGTGGGATAGCCAATGTGCAGTGGAAGATACGGTCCTGACAGTGGTGGGGAGGTCATCCCACCACTAAGGCGCAGGACAGGGAAGAGTCGTGATCAAGATGAGTGGCTGAAGGCTCCTCATAGGGATGGCGGCCAGAGGTTGCTGGAGAGTATGGTTTTACCATGGCCTGGAGGTAGGGAGGAGTGGTTCTCCTTATTGCCCTGTAGGCAAGCACCAAGGTTTTAAACCTGAAGCAAGCTGCTACCAGGGCGACAGCATTCTGAATGAGTTGCAGAGGTTGGAGGGAGCAAGGAGGGAGTTGCAGCAGTACAGGCAACTATTGCAGTAAAGTAGATTCAGGTCAACAAGGGTACCCAGCTCTTTAGATATAAAATCCTGCTGAAAGGTATGATGTGCACACACACACTTGCAAAGCCAGTTACCTCGGTCTCAGTGCATTTCTTCCTCTTCTTTGTTTTTATTCTACCGTCTTGGTTTTCTTCCTGACAGCAGACCTCGCTCTCTTCCAATTTAAAGGATTTTGATTTTTTCTTCTTCCTCCCATCACATCCAGTGTCCTGTTCATATTCCTTGCTCTTTGCCATACTCTTTGTCATGCGGTGCCTAATCAGAACGGGAAACAAACAATATGTAAGCATGTATTCTGATACTATTGTAGTTTCAAATGGTGGGCGTTGGATATTTAAAAAATCCAATGCTACACTAGTTAACTGCAATTTTACATAACATTCTTAAGAGACTTAATATTTTTACATAAGTACATGTACATAAGTACAAGTAAGCTGCTAAAGAGGGACATTAGCCAGCTAGTTAGCATCCGTAGTCGGTAGTTCACGATTTATAAAGACATGGTATCAAAACGCAGTTAGTAAGCAAAGCAACTGCAATATTTGAGGAATAATTAGCAAATGCTGCTTCAATACAGCTGACACTTACACTAACTGTCTGACTAAAGTTACCAATGTTTTACTTCACATGCCTAACATGCAAGACAAAGTAAAATAAAAAACTGAAGAGTTAACTAGCTGACGTTAGCAACACTAGCTTGCTAGTTTACTTGCTAGTGATCTAGTTGTTGACTTGCCACTTACTTTGGTCTTCAATAAATGAAAAATAATAACACTTCTGATTTATCTCTCAAGAACGTCTTGTTTCTGATGTTTTGATCATCTACACAAGTAAATATCTTGGTAGCTTAGTTTAGTATTTAAACTAAAGTCTGTCCAATGGGTATTGCTAATTGTCTAGCTTGCAAACCCAACTTCGTTCCGTGATCAGAAAATATAAACTACCCCACGTGCCAAACAGCATGGCCAGTGCTATCTTCCTCTGTTCTCTGATTGGTAAAACATTTATTTTTCTCTCATTTGATTGGTATATCTAGACATCCGTCGGCGAAAGCCTGGTACTTTTAGCTATCTGGGATTTGTAGTTAAATTTGTACATCCGACTAATATATTGGTTCCTTGTTTTTGCTCCATGTCAATCATTTCGAAATCAATCTACTCACATGTGTAAATGGACTGACATGTGAAATACTAGATACGTTGGTCTGAATCTATTCATACTGAACACTCTATAATACAATTGCGCGTTGTTCTTTCCAGGTCGTCTTGAGGAACGTCACTTTACTTTACTCGTATCCACACCGGATCGTAATAGGTGTTGCATTGCGATGTTAAATGACCGCCAGATTTCACGATGGGACCATGGTTGGGATTGGGTCGGAATGTGTTTTTTGTCTTGAAACACGTTACATCGTGTCGTGGAGTATTGTTTCATGGAACTAAGACAGAACGAAAGTAAGTATTATATAATCCAATGATGTACGTAGAGTAAAATCAGACTGCCAGTGTTCTTATTTTAGTGATGTCGCTGTGTTGAACCACAGTGTGGTAGTGGTGCTATAAAACAAGCGTGTACAGGAACTTGTAGCTACGAGTATGTATCCAGCTAAATCAGTCTGGTTTATTCTGTGTAATTTACTCAACTAATTTAGCTACCCAGCCAACCATTTATTATATCTATTCAGGTAGCTAATTGTTCTAGCCAACGCCATTGAGCGTTGCTTGACATATTCAAATTGTGACCTTGTCTCATAACTGTTTAGTTAGCTGACAGCGGCTAACTAGCGAATCTTGTTAGAACATGTTGCTTGAGCACGTCTTAGTTGACTGCGAGTGTTACTCTTCGGTCAATGAAAAGAGAGCTGATTTAGTTAAATTACTGTGCATAAATTATGTGTCATATTGTACAATTTGGTCCAGCCTTCGCATCCTCAATAGGGCAAATAAGGTCACGTAGGGCGGTATGGCAGTATAGATTATTAATTCTTGAGGATTTAACAGCACATTTAGCCAATGTTGTGGGGGCGGGAGGTAGCCTAATTCTAGCTGATTCTGTTCTTAGCTGGTTTTGGGGGCACATGTCACTCGCATTGCCCTAATCATCATTGTATTTTCTCATGAGGAGACTGGACGCACTGAGGAGCCTGTGCTTGACGTCACAGAGGTGCGGTAAATTGCAGAGTCCACGAGAGAAGGAGGAGGGGGATGACGATGATGAAGAAATGGGAAAGCCCATAAAATTCTCCACCAGCAAAGCCAGCCACCGTACATGGAGTGTGGAACGCTCACTTGGGAGTACACACAAGCGGCCGTTGTGGAGAGTCATACCAATCAGCCTGTTCTGTGTTGGATTCTTGCTGTGGTGCGTTTTTCGTACAGAATCTGAAATCGATGAACAGTTTGAAAAACAACTATACGAACGCTTGCCTGGGTTACTTGAAGATAAAGATGAAGATGAAGATGAAGATGAGAACGAAGAGAAGACAAAGCCAGGTTCATGATATGAAAGAAATTAGATAATAGTTTTTATTTCCATTTGGTGTTTATCGCAGATATGATCAAGAATAGTGCAGCTACATCAGGCTCATCTAAAGTATTTTTTATAACTCTTGAGTCCTAAGATTCTGCTTTGAACATTTTAATAAGATTGATATTGTCATTTGTGGAAGCAGAAGGTCTATATATTTATAGCTTTAATGCACCGTCCAATATATAAAGTCAGGTGACGCAAAAATTCCTCTGTATAATAAATACATGGCAAGTCTCTTGTACATCACTTGTAGGTTAAGGTTGCAGTTGTTTACGGTGACTTCAAAGTGATTATATTGTGTTAAATACTTGAGTTTATGAAATCATAAAAGCGATGCACTATTAAGCGTTTACAAATCCCTGATGAGAATTTAGGCTATTGTTGCTGGATTATTAATGGAACCTGATGAAATGCCTTATTACTGGTGCTATGGAAAAAAGTAATCATCAGTTGGCACAATGTTGCTTTAACAAGAATTTATTTGCAGGCTTGTAAAAATTGTATCATAAAAAGTCTATGTAACTTAATGGCTTGCTTTTGTGACTAATGTATATATTTTTTATTTAAATGGAAGTCATTACTGTTGTATGACACATTTGGTGCACCATTTTAAGGGCCAGTTCATACTGTAAACACATTTAACTTTAATACCTTGCTGGTGGTAAAATATGGTTGTGAACAAGCAGTCAATGTTGGAAAAACCTAGTATTTCTACCCGAGAGCAAATTAATCAACCATCCTTACCATGTTCTTGTCCCTTATGCAAAATGGGCAACCCTCAGCAGCGGCTAGGTTTGATACACCCAACAAATTGACATTTCTTTTTAAAAACAATTTTAACAACCAAAATTCACCCACCGATGTCCTGCACACATTAATCGCATCTGTTTAACTGGTAAAAAATATTCAGCTGGGAGTTACTGAAAAGAATAAACCATCATGCAGTCAACACTTTGTCCCCAATGTGGTATTTCTTTGTGTAATTTTTTTAAATGTACAGGTATACATTGCATAAAGCCATCAACAAAATCCCAAAAGTATTAGCCAATATTTAAATATGAAGTTTGGCCCCAAATTAACACATTCATGTAGAGCCAAGCATTGCTCGATTGCTTCCAAAAATGCTGCCAGATTAAATGCTTACATTCAATTACAAAACATTCTTTTCCCGCTAGTGTTGTGGGGTTACAGGCAAGAGAAACATGTCACTAACCAGATTAATTGCAATAATTTTTGACTTGTTTTGCAACCCTATGAATTTATCATAGGACATATACTGTTCCATACAAATGGAAGGCTTTTTAAACTATAAAAATGAGTATTGAACTTTTAAGTTGAATATCTAATGGAAAGTTCATTAGCCAACTAGTCTGGATAATTATGAATGCTTTCAAAGTTTAGCTACAATATTAGCAGCAAGCATAGCTAGAATTAATTGCCAGTCTATTCAGTACATTTTATACTATATCTTATACTATAAACAATTTACCTAAACTGCAATGTTATGGGTCTGTCGAACTGCAGGTTGATCAACCTAAATGCTTGATGGAAGCATGAGATGTCCATGCACACTGGGACTCATAGGGGGAGCAAATCGCTCATCCACCTTGTCAGGACAAGTCTGACATACAGACCTTTGACTATAAACAAAACCAGATGAATTAAAGATGGTGGATACAAAAGTTTTAATCATGCAAGCCTCCAGCTGTTAGTAATTTTAAGATGACCTGTAAAAAACAACATACAAAATGGTTTCCTTGATGGGCAAAATTCCCAAGCCAAAGTTCCTATGGGAATTTGCAGGACACTTTCCACCCCTTTGAAACCCTAGTACGCACATTTTCCTCACTACACACTTACACAGTAGACCACTTCACTTGACAAGACATTCCATTTCTGAAGGCCCGCTTAACATGCATAACAAAGTACTCATGCCATATTAGAAAAAGACAAGTAAAATGAGGTAGTGGAAAGTTTATTTACAACCCAATAATCACAATGCAAAAAAAGAAAACGATTACAAGTCTACGAATAATGTATCCAATAGGAAGCATGCAAATTACAGTCTACAGTACAATAAGCCAGAGGTATAACAATTTCTGATACAAATTGACTTTTTAAAAACCTGAGAGGGAGTTAGAAGGAATGTTTTTCAAAATGCTTTCTACTTTTGTACTGTAAACCACTAGCCTTTGTTTTCTACCAACGCTAACAAAAATACAAAATTCAATTCAACCTCCACATGTAGGCATTTGCAGTTCAATATAGGACTTCAAAAAAATGCATTTGTCAAAATGTTGAGTTCAAAACGTTGTGAAGTTAAGCACGTTCGCCTCGGATTCGCCTTGCCAACTGGATGTCCTTGGGCATGATGGTGACTCTCTTGGCGTGAATAGCGCACAGGTTGGTGTCCTCAAACAGACCAACAAGGTAAGCCTCACTGGCTTCCTGCAAGGAGCAACAATAAAGATTCATGTAGACAACCATTCTAACAAATGGCAACATACCAAATGTTTACTCAACATGAAACTTGCTCCATTTACAAGATTAAATGATTCAGTGATACCAATTGACTCAAACTTGTGCAAAGCAACTTGCCCTCAGAAAAGTTTGACATTACTTTCAAATTCATTGTCAATACCTTCTCAGCAATACAAACCCCAATGTCCACGCGATTAACACCACAGACCTCAAATCAAAATGAACTGTTCTGCAGGGCTTCATTAGACAAAACTATACATTAGATGCAATCGAGTTTGATGGCACCAATAAGAGCAAGATTGTTAGGAGAACTTCAAATTCCCACCTGCAGCGCCCCGATAGCCGCACTCTGGAACCTGAGATCAGTCTTGAAGTCCTGGGCGATTTCTCTGACCAGCCGTTGGAAGGGCAGCTTGCGGATTAGCAGCTCAGTGGACTTCTGGTAACGACGGATCTCCCTCAAGGCTACGGTTCCAGGCCTTCACAAACACAAAGACCATAAAACATTAAAACCATTTCCTCCCAATATATGCATCTGTTCAATGCTCCCTGTGCGGACACAATCATTTCAGATTCATCAATAAATTAACTGTGGAACTGAAAAGCAAGTTTGTAAAGAAACTACATAGAAATGGCAAAGTTACTTAGAATTTTATTTTTATTTTTTAAATACACTTTGTAAAAAGGGAGGTCCATTCACTTGTTTGGCAGAGCAGTTTTTGTCAAATAAGTTGATTCAATGATGGGGTTGGAAAGCAAAATGCAGCCACGGGGTGATCGCACAAATTCTGATGCCATTGTATGAGAGAGCATAACAGTCCTTAAGAAAACAAGGTAATAGGAGCTGCTTGGTGGTTTATCCAGCTAAACCAGTAGCCATGTGTATTGATGCACTCAAACATCTGGAATCAAATCCTGATGGCAAGTGCTGACTGTGGCGGATGTTGCATCATTTGCTACAGAGTCACCTAGGGAAGGAGGGTTTCAGACAGCACATTATTCCCTGCCTATATGAGCAAGAGCCCCTCCACTTGCTGACTGAGCACCTGCAACACTCCACCTGTTGACCGGTTGTCTGCTTGTCCCTGCTGAACTGTATAGCGCAATGACTGCACATGTTAGTATGAAGGCTGAAGAGTTAAGTGGAGCCTGGTTTATGCATCTGAATCTGATCAGCCATTTACAAATGAGACATGTAGCACAGTACAACGAGTATGTGAAAGAATGTTAAAATAAAAGCTGTTCCATACATTAGTTACATTTTATTTTTTCTCAATGAAAATTATGAAGCGCAGAATTATTTTTTTGCCAGGGCACAACTAGGACAATAAACAACAAATTATCAGTATCAGTCGATTGTGTTATCTGAATTATCGGTATCAGTCCAGAATTTTCATATTGCAATCAGGCCAAAACAATGCAAATGACCAACAGCCCACATTTGGACAGTTGCACAATGCAAATTTACAAAACCCTGAGAACATTTTCACTTTTATTGATGAAATTGGAAATTAAATAAGCTTTGTCTACATATTGTCCTGAAATATCATAAAGAAAGATCAATTATAAAGAAACTAGTTAGTTTCTAACTAGTAACTAATTAGTTACAAATACCATTTTAATTAAGTAAAACTAAATTTTGGAATGAGTAATAGCATTACAAAGAATTGCAAAAGAGTTTTGTTTTTTAAATAATTAATTGATGAGAAATACTTTTTAAAGGGTCAAAAAGCTTGCAATGGCAGACCTTGCGCTATTAGAGGAATTGGCGAGAGCGCTTCGGGCAAGATTGCATTTTCAGGGACCGGGCTGACTTTTTTGTCGAGTGGCTCATGAGCCGGATCCGATTCCCTAGAACCCTTCTATTGAGGCTGTGCATCATCATAGAGCCAGACTTAACGAGGCAAACAAGATGATCTTATGCCATTCCAACACATGTCCAAGTGCTTGTGCTTGGCTTTTGGCCACGGGCACTTTCCAAAGGGAGATTGGCGACCGTTCTGGAATATCCAAACCCTCCATGAGTCACACACTGCCCAGTGTGCTTCATTCTATTGTTAAACCAGCCCCAGAGTATATTCGATTTCCCTATAGTGCGCAGGGCCAAATAGGCCTTTTTCAATCTGGCCGGCCTTCCTAACACAATCGGTGCCATACATTGTACCCATGTGTGCATTAAAGCTCCATTCACCGACACCTTTGCCCATTATTCCCCTTCTGGAATAATACCGGACAGCAACACCTCACCGATGAGGGCATTGATGCGCTCCTCCGCTTGGAAGAGCTTATCTCCTTCAGTGGCTTTAATTTTTTGCCTGCATGCAGTGATTTGTTTTTTTCATATCAAATCATTTAAGTTTGACTTCTTGTACATTTTCTTCAACAAAACGCTATTAACTTGTCTTGTGACTTCTTGCCAAATTTGGACCTTTTGTGGAGCAGAAACCCCACTGCTTCTGCTACTGAATAATACATTTTTGTTCTGTTGAACAGTATCTAGTATCATCTCCACCCCTGCGTCTGAGAAGTTCTTATTCTGCCTCTGACGCCATCTCTCACCTGAGGATCATCTTTGTGGGTTTCCTGCTTTGCCATTTATAGTATTTCGGAGGGGGTTCCATTATGTTAATTAAGGGACCATGAACAAGCTTCCAATTTATGACTGTTTGGGATTTATCAACATACTCATGGGATGGGATTGAAACGAAGTGCCTCTGAACATTTGATAAATGCAGCGGAAGTTGTTAGTTCATATAATTTCGTATAAAACTTACGTGCATATTTACAAAATTATTGATAAATGAGGCCCAATGTGAGGAATCATTTGGTTTCACCAATTCATAACTTTGTGCAAAGATGTGTAAAACAGTTTGCAGAACTATTTATAACATAACCAAGAGGTATGACCCTCAAACCTCACCTCAATATCTTACAGATACAAGCAGCTGTTCTGTGTGGCTCAGTGGGTAGAGAATGGCGCTGACAACGCTTAGGTTGTGGGTTTGTTTCCCATTGGGACCAGACTGAAAAAAGTATGCATTCACTAATTTGAGTCACTTTGGATAAAAGCTTCTACTAAATGGCACATGTTATGTCAAGCAATCTACCAGGTTAATGGTATGAAGACGCCAAATACTCTTGTTTGAGGACTTGAGGTTTTCAAAGCAACAAAGTTGGGTTATGTTTCAGTTGTTTAATCGTATGCTCTGATTAAATGACAGGTGTGTTAGTGTTCCCACTATAATGCAAAATAGTCAAAGTTGTAGCAAATAAGTAGAACCCCAAATTATAAATGTTAAAATGATATTTGTACCTGTATCTGTGAGGCTTCTTCACACCTCCAGTGGAGGGCGCACTTTTCCTAGCAGCTTTAGTGGCCAGCTGTTTCCGAGGCGCTTTACCACCAGTCGATTTACGGGCAGTCTGCTTTGTACGTGCCATGGCTTCCTAGCAAAGTTTTCCTTAAATTAGAAGAAATTAACATGACATAGGTTAGTGAACTTACAATGCCAATACGACATTCCTGTACGGCAAAGATAGCAAGCTAGTATGTCCCATGGCATAAACCACAACTTTGTCCCGATTTAATGTCTATAACTTGGTAACATTTGACTTTCCACACTAAATAGTTTATAGTTTAAAACTAACGTTACAGTTAAACGTATTGGTCTTGCTCGCACCCCAAGTACTAGATGTAGCTGTCCGTCCACTTTAGCTAGCAACTTGGAGTTTAATCCCAACCTCCACGAAATGAAAGGGCAATTACTCTATTATGAAAAAGGCTAACTCACGTTGGCCGAAGAAAATCAACCTGCACAGCTAAATTACTTGCACGAATACAATTTCCTAGCCAATTATCCATCTGATGTCAAATATCACTAGCAGCTAACGTTACTGTTAGCTCGCAAAACAAGGGGCTTCCTTGTTGGTGCTATGGCGGATGTGCAAATCCAAGATAGCGACAGTTAGCTTGCGAATAGCCGTTTTATCTCAAAAATTTGAATCGATCGTCTCACCCGTTTGGCGCGAAAAATAAGTTAGCGCCAGAAAGTTTTACACAGCCACGCTCAGAAACGTCCTTATTTCAATCAATCCGCATCGACCTAGATAGTAAGCTAACACGTTAGCCAGTAAGCCCGCGGGTCAGACTAGCTAGCTTGCGAACAACATAGCTAGATAATCAAACGTACTAGCGAACCATCTAATATTCGCTAACCAATCAATAGTGCTACGTAACTATTCGACCAACGTAATATTCTACTTACTCAATTAGTTTACATTCACTATCTAGCCGCTAACCTCTCCCAAGTAGCCGACGATGTAGCGAACGTTAGCTTGCTGGCTATATTTGATTTTACTGCCACCATTACACGACATCCAGCCTGCACGTTTCGTTCGGATTTTCTCTGAGGATGTTTGTAACATGGCGTCCTGAAGTGAACAGAAATCATCCGCAGATGCTTTGTCTGCTTCGGTGTTAGCCAGCTGATGTCAGCTAGCTAACTGAACTGTTGGCTATGTAAACGTCACCTAGCTAAGGTCATGTCTAAAACTAGCGAATGCAACTAATAAATACAACGGACTTGGTGCCAGTGCCATTCAAAATGCAAGGTTTTTAAAAGATATGCATAGTAAATCGGTGGAAATTATGTTAGCTAGCTAGCGCCACTGAACACCTCGCAACTAGTAGCTGGGAAAACCAGTAGGGACCTAGCTTGCGATTCGACGTAGATTCTATTCAGCAAACAGTGCAACCAAAGTGCAGAAAACAAGCGATCTAAGAAACCTACATCTGGACTCTAATTGTTCAGTTACATTCAAATAATTAATCCATTGAAATGTAATAGTTCTAAACTTGTATTACATTTTTAAAAAACGGTATTACACATTTAAGGATCGCCACACTTACGAATTGAATATTGTTCCTCCTTTCACCGTCAAAACAAATTCCCTTCTAAGCGAGTGAGAGGGCCCGGTCATATGTATGTGTTGTAGTGGTACTACTTTATGTGTAGTGATACATAACACACAGAGTAGTTATACTTACGTCACATTTACGTGGGGAGTAGTGCGAAAGATAACAGGAGATGGCGAAATCGAGCTTTCTGAAGTATTGCGTGGTATCGACACACTAGTTGTGTCCCAAATTGCATACTTGCGTCCTGCGTTCTTGTGTACTTGTAAGAACGCACTTCCAAGTACACTCAAAATAGTAATAATGCACTACCGAGAGTTCAAGAATGCTTAAAATCCGTTACATCCGTCACCACTATTCTGACCTTAGCAAGAAATACATCCGGCGCAGGTTGCATTGAAGCAACAGCGTAGGTGGAAGTTGCCAGTGAGCTTATTATACGGTTTTGCGGTAAAAGGTTCTTGGTATTGCTTAACATATAAAGTAAACAGGAAAAACAATACCTATATGTACTTTCAGGTTAAGATGCGATTATACGTGGTTTTCGTGGCTAAAGATAAGCCATATCCAGTCAGTAGCATGTTCGTAGTTTTATGCCATTGCTGGGTTTTATTTATGGATAACTTAGTTAGCTAAAGTTACGTTTTCAAGTGCTTTGTTGATGTTACAGTAAAGTTATTAATTTTAAGTTGGGTTAGTTTACAACTTGCAAAGTAGCTTTGTTTGTATTGCTTGAGTAGCAATAATACTTAATTTGCTCCCAAGATTACCCTGTACGTTACCTTTTGTTGTTAATGACTCTGTTACCCAATGTCAACAATAAAGTCAATGATATTGACAACAGCATGCACTGGGTTTTATTTATCTGTGGTAAGTCAGCTTATTGATCGTGACACTTGTTGGCTTCAGTCAACTCATTTCCAGAACATCGGAGAACATGTCCTGATTGGTCCATAAATCAACCTAATTAAACGTGCATCTCCATCAGTACAGTTAACTTAATAGCTGCCACTAGCTAGCTAGATAGATAGTCATTTATTGATTTATTAGTCAACGTTACATTTGATACATAGCTATGTTGCTGTAGTAACGTTAGAATTTCAACTAGCTGGATATGTTCGAGAAGTTACAACTCAGCTACAGTTAGCAGGCTAGTTAGGTAATTTGTGACAAAAAGAACGTTAAATCACTAGCTAGCTACGTTCATAGACAAAAGTTGTGCATAACTAAATATCTCATCGTGAATAATGTCGACTAATTGCATGAAACTATAAAAATATAAATATAAAGCTAAAAGAGGATGCTGTGCCATACAGTGTGCACACATCAAGACGCGTCTTAGTGCCAATGCTGCCAAAAGTGAAACTGAAGTTTGGTCCAGTCCGGGGGTGATTGAGGAAATCAAGGAGCCTACAGAATGGTGTGCAAGCATGGTTCCAGTCCCAAAGAAGAATGGACAGGTGAGGATATGTGTCGACCTGAAACAACTCAACAAAGCAGTGGAAAGGGAGAAGTGTGTCCTGCCCACCATTGACGACATACTACCAAAGCTGGCTAATGCAAAGGTATTCTCACTTTTAGATGCTGCTTGTGGTTTTTGGCAGATCCCATTGGATAAGGACAGTGTAAAGCTAACCACATTCATAACCCCATATGAAAGATATTTCTTTAACAGACTCCCTTTCGGAATCACAAATGCACCCAAAATCTTCCAACACGAAATGTCAGAGCTCCTCAGACAGCAGGATGTAGTGGCGGTGTATAATGGATGACATTCTTGTGTATGGCGATACACCTGAAGAGCACAAGAGAAGACTGCAGCGCACTCTTAAGACACTGGAGGAGTGGAGGACGCAGGTTTGAAGCTCAACATGGACAAGTGTCTCCTGCGCCAGAAGCAGCTTCACTACCTCGGACACTGCATCATCGGGCATGGTATCCGCCCTGATGAAGTCAAGGTAAAAGCCATAACACAAATGCATCTGCCGAAAGACACCACTGACCTGTGGAGAATCTTGGAGATGATCCATTACCTGGGAAGGTACCTACCAAACCTCTCCGAGGTGACAGGACCACTGAACAAGCTACTGAAGACGGACGTAGCATGGTCCTGGGATGCAACACAGGAAGAATCCTTCAGAAATGTAAAACAAGTTGTTACTGAAGCATCTGTTCTCTCCTTCTATGATGTGACAAAGCCTACTGTCATTAGCGCTGATGCCAGTAGTTATGGTCTAGGTGAGGTCCTACTACAGGAGCATGAGGGACAGCTCAATCCGATAGCGTATTGTTCAAGAACACTCACAGACAGAGCGATCTCTTCCTAGCTCTGATGAACTACAAGGCAACACTTTTGCAAGCTATGGTTGCAAGTCCTGCTGAACTGATGATGGGCAGACGGATCAGAACCACCATGCCCACATTGGAATCTAATTTAAAACCTCAGTGGCCTGATCTAGCTCAGGTAAGAGAAGCAGACGGAAAGACTAAGAGGAGTTACCGGCTTTTCAACAGGAGGCACAACGCCAGAGAATTGTCTCCAATTCAGCCTGGAACTCAAGTCGTTGTGAAACTGGATGAGGAAAAGGGATGGATGAATACAGCAACAGTGATTCACCAACATGACACACCCAGATCCTTCATCATCCAGATGGACAACGGTGTGCTATGCAGGAACAGGAGACATTTGTGACCTCTCCACATACACATTCTTACGTCTGACCCTTTACACAGAGAAGACATTGAGGTGAGTGACACTTCACCTGAGCACTTACCTGCTGAACACTTACCTGTTGCAGAGGACGCTCCACCTCCAGTGTCACCTTCTCCAGCTCATGCGACATCTTGGGGATGAATTATTAGAATGATACAGTGGTACAAGGACTTCATTAAATAGTCAATACATAGTTGCTACAGGTGGCAGAGTAACCCCGGCTATGTAAGGTATGTGACAGTCTATTTCGATACCTCATCGAGAAGAAAATGTTGAATGAAAAAAGTTCATGTTTTTAAACATTGTATGTAAAAAAGAGAAAAATATGTTCATGTTGTGAAACGTATGAAGTTATTTTAAAGTTTACATGTTACAATGAGAAACTCAGAGAAGACAGAAAATGGATGTACCTGATACAGTAATACTTACCTCAACGGTTACCTGGAAAGTTAAAAGTTCTTAAAACTAAGTGTAGAAGTCTTAAAAGACTCAAAGGAAGGGTGATGTGTTGCAGTGGTACTACTTTATCTGTAGTGATACTTACATCACATTTACGTGGGCAGTAGTGCGAGAGATCACAAGCTGCAACCTGTTACAAGAAGACGCTCATAAACAAGTTACCCTCTGTATGCACAATTATCTTAATAAATCGGTTATCTTTACGAATGCCTCGGTCTCCCATCTTGACGAACAACACAATTTATAGGTTTTGTCATGTTACACTTTTGAAGTCCCACCCACATCCTTGTTTCTTGTCTTGTATTGGTTTAAATAGAGTTGCATTATGTCCGAAAAAGAATCCCGCCCACTGCAGCCATTGATATTGGTTTAATGAAAAGATCTAAGTGGCTTTTTGCCATGAAAAGTACTCACTAGGTTTCTCGGTACGAAAATTTGTGCCGCGGCCTTTGAGGTGCTTTAACTGCGAACGCATTGGACATGTTGCAGCGGTCTGTAAAGCGAAAACTCAGTGCGTGCGATGTGTAGGGGAACATGACTGGCAAATGCAAAAAGGAATTAAACTGCAACTAATATAGTACAGCATATATGGGATCTAAAGTGCAAAGGCAAGGTCAGGGGTGCAGCGGATCAAAGTAGTCCACAACGTTTCCTATGCTGAGATAGTGAAGAGGGTACCTAAAGGCTCATTGCAAGCAGAGGGACATAGAGAACATCAGTGACAGTGCCTATGCCCGTGTTAGGTCTAGAGAGAACATTGGACTCAAGAATGCACTGTAGCTCCCGATATGATGCAGGTTGACTTTGTGGCATTTATTGCATCTGTTATTTATTTAAAAAATTTGGAATTATCGATGGCTCCTCGAAAAACATGTGTGAAAGGCTAAATCCTTCGAATATTGAAGTACATTTACAGTCTGTTGCTGCTGTGTTATGACATTTTTGCTCCTTCAATGGATCCACGCTGTCTGATTTCTAACATGCAGGAGTTTATCAGATGCTCCTGTACAGCCAGGTGCAATGTGTATCCAGAAAACATGGTTGAAGCCTCAATTAGATTTTGAATGTCCAGGATATGTGTCATTTAGACAAGATGGGGAATATGAGTATGGGGGTGGGTGTGCCACTTTTATAAAGGAGGGAGTTGCGTATCGGGAGATATGGAAACAAAACCATTGGTTAACTTCTATAATCCGCGTCAACTCCTGTATTTAGAGCAACTTAAGTTGGTGAACGGACTGTGGAAATGATTTGGTGTGGGGACTTAATGCACATAACTCATTGGGAAGTGATCGCACAGACATAAACATGGAGGATCTCATGGAAGATCTTTCCTTTCTATGCATAAATGATAGCCAAAGCACTAGGATGGACGTCAGAACGACTCGAAATGCTTAGACCTCACAATAGTAATCAACACCTATGAGTGGGAGGTATGGGATGAATACAGTGGGATGAGGGTATATTAGAGGGATATAAATAATGCAAGGACTTGGTCGTTTGGAATGGTAGATTAGGATACATTTAACAAGTTATCTGAAACAGGATGACTATGTCATGTAATAATGGGGGCTGCAACTCAAGCAATCGTCATTAATTAAGGTCGAGGCAATGAAAAGGTACCATGGTGGACAGAAGAATGTTCCACTGCTAATAAGGAAAGTGCTCAATAAAGTGCTAATGACTAACTTAAATCAGCAGGCTGTCTTAGATTATCAGAGGAAACGGGCTGTTGTGAGGAGAGGGGTTAAGCGGAAGGCATGGCATTCTGCTCTTCATTTGGTAGACAAATGCAGTTACATGATGTGTCAAGTACTAAAGAAAATGTAAGGGTGTAACAAAATGAGACAGATACTTGCTCTGGTGGGTGGAAATGTTTTTGCCAGCTCAGATAGTGAGAAGGGCACCTTATTAGCCCGCTCACTGGGGTAAGTTTGAGTGCAAATTGCCTACAATGCAGCAGTGAAATTTTGGATGAGCGGCAGGCAGCAGGAAGGAGACCTTCGGAAGTGCAATGGAGGCAGACTTTACTGTGTTTGAGTTAATGAATGCAATCAGTAAGGCAGGGAACACATCCCCAGGGCAGGATTTCATATGCTATGAAATGTTACTACATGTGTCAGTGGAACTTTTAGGTGTCAGGATTTGGGCTAAGGGCTGCCTCCCGGGTGTGTGGAAACAATCAGTAATTGTCCCGATTGTGAAGCCTTGGAAGGAGCAAACTAGTGCCTCTAGCTATAGACCTATTGCACTGACATCTAACTTGTGTAAGTTGATGGAGGGTCTGATTGTAGGGGGTCTGAATAGGTATCTATTGTCACCAGTCCAGAGTGGCATCCGGAGGGAAAGATCAAAGTTTTATGCACTGGTGAGGTAAGAGAAAGATGTAAAAACATATATTTTTTAAAAGCACACTGTGAAGGAGGTCTTGCTAGCAGTGTTTTTTGCATTTGAGAAAGCATATAATGCTATGTGGTGTCTGTTAAAGCTTAAGAGTTGTTTGGCCATTTGGCTGGCCATTTTAAGAAGAGGGCAAAATACTAATTATGTGAATAAGAGGATCCCAGGGACCATCGTGAAGGTAGAAACTTGGTCAAGGGAGTGGAGATTACTTTTTTTCGAAGTGAAAACTAAGCATATTTTTATATATTTGTTCTTTTTTTATTTAACCTTTATTTATACAGGTAATCTCATTGAGACACTGGGTCTCATTCTCAAGAGAGACCTGGTATGTGTTTTACCAGAGGATAGATAGCTGATAATGTGAGGCTGTACTTGTATGATCAGCCAATTGAGAGAGTCAAATATTTGGGTTGTCATTCAACACAAGTTGTAAAGACTGGCATGGAAAGCCCACAATAGTTGTATTGAGAATAAATGTAAGAAAGTGCTTCATTTAATGAGGTGAAGGGCAATATAATGGCTGATATTTTAGCAAAATGGGCATTTAGGATGGAGATGGGGTGCTGTTTGGTAAAAACGAGGCTAAAGCTCTAGTTAGAACAGCAATCATTAAAGGGTGCCAAAAGCATTGGGAGGCGGAAGTGAAAAGAAGGCATTTATATAGCATAACAGTCATATATATATACTGTATATGTATATATACACTCAGTGGCCACTTTATTAGGTACACCTTTCTAGTACTGAGTAGTTCCCCCCTTTGCCCCCAGAACAGCCTGAATTATTTGTGGCATGGATTCAACAAGGTGCTGGAAACATTCCTCCAGGAGATTCTGGTCCATGTTGACATGCTAGCATCACGCAGTTGCTGCAGATTTGTTAGCTGCACATTCATATTATGAATCTCCCATTCCACCACATCCCAAAGGTGCTCTATTGGACTGAGATCTGGTGACTGTGGAGGCCATTGGAGTACACTGAACTCATTGTCATGTTCGTGGAACCAGCTTGAGGTGACGTGTGCTTTGTGACATGGCGCATTATCCTGCTGGAAGTAGCCATTAGAAGATGGGTAGACTGTGGCCATAAAGGGATGCACATAGTCAGCAACAAGACTCAGGTAGGCTGTGGCATTTATGCTCAATTGGTATTAAGGGGCCTAATGTGTGCCAAGAAAGCATTCCCCACACCATTACACAACCACCACCAGCCTGATCCGTTGACACAAGGCAGGATGGATGCTTGGATCCATGTTATTTATGCGAAATTCTGACCCTACCTTCTGGATGTCACAGCAGAAATCGAGATTCGTCAGACCAGGCAACGTTTTTCCAATCTTCAACTGTCCAGTTTTGCTGAGTCTGTGCCCACTGTAGCCTCACTTTCCTGTTTTTAGCTGACAGGAGTGGAACCTGGTGTGGTGTTCTGCTGCTCTAGCCCATCCACTTCAAGGTTCGATATGTTGTGCATTCAGAGATGCTCTTCTGCATACCACTGTTGTCACGTGTGGTTATTTGAGTTACTGTCGCCTTCCTGTCAGCTTGAACCAGTCTGGCCATTCTTCTCTGACCTCTCTCGTTAACAAGGCATTTTCGCCCACAGAACTGTCGCTCATTGGATGTTTTTTGTTTTTTGCACCATTCTCTGTAAACTCTATAGAGACTGTTGTGTGTGAAAATCCCATGAGATCAGCAGTTTCTGAGATACTCACACCACCCCATCTGGCACCAGCAATCATTCCACGGTCAAGGTCACTCAGATCACATTTCTTCCCCATTCAGATTTTTGGTCTGAACAACAACTGAACCTCTTGACCATGTCTATGCTTTTATGCATTGAGTTGCTGCCACATGATTGGCTGATTAGATAATTGCATTAACGAGCAGGTGTACCTAATAAAGTGTTCACTGAGTGTATATAACAGTCATAAGTTGTGGGTAAGGCAAAAAGGGGAAGTGCAGAAGGGATGAGGCAATTATGGCAAGGACAGGGCAGGGCTTAATTCTTCTTCATCCAAAATGGGGAAACATGAGGCAATTGCTCAGTGTAGGAGCGAGAAACGGTAGAGCATGTTCTGATCTAGTGTGCACACTATTGGAGGGAAAGAGAGGATTTGTGGGAGTCGGTGGAAGTAGTAGGAAGGGTGAATCTTATACTCAGTGGACTTTTAGGTAATGATGTTGGGTGTAAGGAAGTGAACAATTTTTTAAATTTTTTTAAAAATTTGTTTCTGATTTTATCCCATTTTCTCCCAATTTGGTAGCCAATTAGAGCTATTTTTGAACAAGTTGTAGTCCTGCGACCGGTAGTATATACGAGACGGCATGTCGACCGTAATTACAGGGCCATACGCAGCGAACGTCACGGGATCTGAGCCAATCGCCGCCCCTTCCCGGCCAGAGCCGACACTGACATATTCAACTCCACCGAACAATTTTATTAATTTCGGATTATGGGGGATCTGACTTCCTGACATATTCAATCCACACTAATTTCAGGATGTGGTGGTATTCACCTATCCAGTTGGTTGCAACCCGCCATTAAATAAAAGAAGAAGGCTAGTATTCACTTATGTTGCCAAATCATATTCTGAAATAACAGATAGATTAAGAAAAATATATCTGCATTAAAATAGCCATGGGAAATGGATCATTTAAGTCTTTATTTTGTTTTTGTATTTGTATCTTTTAATATCCCTCACATTATTGCAAATGGCATCATACTGTGCAGCCAAAACCTCATTCTAAAGAGGAATAGCAACTTCTTTAATGTTACCTCTCAGAGGTTCCCACAATCCTATCAGATTTTCTTTATTTTGAGGAAGTATAGTATTCATGCGTCTCTGTTATTTCAGCATTGTTTTTAGAAAATGCAGTTCTGTCCCCTCCCCACCTGTTAACAGAGTGAGCACAACCTGTCCTGTGCGTGCAAGATCTCTGGTTCTCACCTGACAACCTCTCCAGTTTCCTTTCATTACAGTGACTCTAGCTACAGCCATGTTATAACTGCTGACTACAGCTAACTACTACTGCTGGCTTCTAATACTGCAAGTTAGCCATCTTGTAATGCATGTTAGATTTATTCATTGTGATGCTCCACACCTGTAAGGCCACAATGACATGAATCCGACCTATTTAAAACTAAAATGTGTGAGCTGAAAATGACAAATTCAAACAGAAAGCACTGTAATACTCTAGCTTAACTCTTAGCTATTTAGAAACTGAGATTTCAGATTTTTTTATGAAAACAAGTTACAGAAGAACAAAAATTAGCTTCATAAGTCAAAATAGTACATTAGTAAAACCAAACCATCCTCACTTTTTGAGTTCTCTGTCGTATATCTCTCACCCAGATACCATACATTCTGTATTAAAAATGAAAAAGGCTACATTACTACTTGTGGCAGGTGACATGGATACTCTGTAAGACTGCCCTAGAACATGCACCTAACCTGCACATAACCTTGGCAAAAACCTCCTCTTTTGATTCCACGGAGCATGGACATAAGTATGTGGTAAGTGCATGTACATGACAAGTATTTGTATGTTTCTTTCAGGCGTGCTTATGATCTACACCTCTCCTAATTATTTTCACCTGCACCTTTTATGGGAGATGTTCCTTGGAGCTGATGAAGACCACACACCTGACAAAGATCTTACTTGGTTGAAACATTGGGTATCAGTGTAATAAATGTGCACTTTGGGAGCAGTAAAACTGTGAGATGTTCCTATTCCCAGTAGCTCAGCAAGTTTTTTATGTGACTAAGACCATGACACTGGCTGAAATACAAGAAGTACACCAGCAAAAGAGGCTCCAAACTTGTAATCCTTCATTGTGAGATTTTGCCATTTACATCCCTTTGGGCATGTAAACTCGTGTCCCAAAGTTAGTCACCTGATAGCAAAGCTCAGCAACTGTTGGCACCCCTTCCATCCCCATAGCCTACAGACACCCACCCCTCACCCTTTCCTGATGTAACAGTGACTGGCATGAGGAAATTATGTGTGACTTCTGAAAATAGTTCTTATAGTTCTGAATTAATAGGTCTGAAGCAGTATTATTTTAAGCTGATTTCAGCATCGTTTTAGTGTGCTTTTTTGTGTCAGTGTTGAGGCCATTGCTCCCCAACAAGGCCTGGTAGCAACACCAACATGCGTGTCATCCTCTCTATAGTCTGCTGGGATGTTCACTGGACCCAGCTCACTCACTGATCTAGTCAGCATCACTCATGCTCAGTAGGAATTAGGACCATCATGGGTGACTTCTGTGCCACATAGGTAAGGGCATATGTTTTTCACCACCTCTCTCAAGAAGCTGCAGTTCCTTATCATGTTCCGTTTAGGCACTCTATTTTCAATTAGTGCCAAATTACTGAAATGAACATGACCAATTATACAATTAAGTGCCAATATGAGTGTTGTCACAAGTCTACAAATCGATGTTGTTTCAGAGGGGAATTTCCTCTTATGGACAGGTTTTTACACCTCTACAACAAAAGAGGAAACAACATTATCTGGCAATTATTAAATTCAACACCAAAATATAAAATATTGTGTTCCCTCATTTTAAAAATCAAGGCATCCCATCAATAACAATTTTGTTCTTTATATTTTTATTTTGCTTTTAAGCTGTTTTCAATTGTTTTTATAAGTTTGTGCGGTTTAAAAATATCCACCCACTCATTTCAACATCAGTTTCTTTGGTCCAGGATGGGCATGATATGTCCCACAGAAGTGTCAACAAACATATTTTCACAATTGAAAGCAGTAGCCTACTCATGACTACCCCAGGGCTGGCAAAGTCACCCATAGGTACTTGGAGAGGATGAATAAATTGTGATTACATTGATTTAGTATAATTAAACGTAAATGTTGGCACATGGGAAATCATACATGATTACTTATAGCTTCACATTAACCTACAGTTTGTCATTAAGGCCCTTAGGTTTTAAGAGTTTGCAAAATTGAATAAAAAGAGTTGTAAAAATCCAATAATATGTCCTTTTATGTTCTTTTATGTTTCAGAATTCTGGTGCATTAACAACAATGCAATTTGAAAAAAAAGCCACTGCTCCTTTAAAATATTGTATGAAACTCTGAATGAAGTGTATCAAAATGTGTTTGGATATTCCCCAAGTGTTTGTGCCATAGGTGATGAGATGGTTGGCTCAGGCAGTGTATCATTCTGTTGTGACTGTCAAGCCGTCTCCCCCGATTCTATATGTATAATATTGGTCAGCCAACAGCAAAGACCCTTTAAACACTGGGCCAATCAAAGAGCAGCAGGGAGCAACTTGAATAATTTTACCTTGTGCATGAATTATTTCATAAACACCCCTAAATGTGTTTTAAAGCTACAGCCATATATGGAAGGCTACCCTTCAAAGTTTTTGTTGTTCACCTGGAAGCATGAGACATTTTTACCACATGGTGGCGCACCACTCATTGGCACTTCAAAGAATTAGATAATTATTCAAAATTATCAATCTGCTTCAGATATTAAAGTTCAAACAGCATAATCACTTATCAGGTGGCCTAGTTAAATGCCTGTTTCATATAAAAGTACCCTTCTTCCTGGCATCAAAGGAGATAATATACATAATAGCTCTAAAAAATCCAATATTGTTTTCCTTTGCCCCAAAGCCAATAGTCCCAGTGGGTGTCATAGAAATTCATATGTAACCTTTTTAGGTGGTCAGTGGTGAGTACCCTGCAGCCCACAGCTTCCTGTTTGCAGTCCAGTTGTTTTCAAAATATTTTTTTAAATAATAAAATAGTGCAACAAAAAGGAAAACTTTTTATCCTGTAACAATCAGTAAATCTTTTAATAAACCTAATAGAATAAGGGAATTGTATATTATTTTATTTTGTCTTAATCTAAACTTTTATAATAGATGTATCTGATTTTCTAATAACCCATATATTGCTCCTGCAGGAGCATGTGCATATGCACTCAAGTGCTTGTGGCCCACCTACAAGATTAGGATGCCCACCACTGAGTGAGACTGTTCAGAAAGAGACAAATAGCCACTCAGAGGGAAATGCATAATATCTGCTCCAGAGGTAATATAATTATAATTTAATATAATTTAATATTAATACAAACATGAATTAATTAACTGAATAATTGCAATCAAATGATTGCAACCTAATATTTTCCTGAGAAATACACAAAGAAACGTTATTTTAGATGTCTTTGTAAACAATACAGGATTATATAGTGATCCAATATATATTTATTACCAAATAACAAACCATTACATTATTTCTACAGCAAACTAAATTTTATTTTACATATTATCCAATTATATGACTGGATATAGTACCTTTTTACGACCTGTCCACATCCTGCCTCTCGTCCAATGCATGCTGGGATAGGCTCCAACCCTGCCCAAGAATAAGCGGATTAGATCATTAATGAATGAATGACAAAATGCTGAAGCAAAAACAATGCCTGCCTAAACAGGGATGCAGGTTTGGTTCTTGTCAGAAAGAAAACATGCTGGTTGCTCTGCAGCCAAAAATAATTGATAAATGTCCAATAAGAGTTTATAAAATATATTTTTGTAAAAATAAGGTGATGTTTCTTTTTAATGTTTTTTTAATTGTGGAGTGCCACTGCTTACTCTACTCTCTTAGGCTGCAGGAAATACTCTGAGCCTGCCTCTTAGAAATGCATGTGAATCCCTCAGCTTAATTATTTAATAGACAATATTAATACTTAATGTACTCATCCTTTTTCATTTGGTGTCTGCTGAATTATTTTATGAATAGTTTATAAAGTGAAATTTAGATAGAATGTTAAGAACTTTGTAAATTGTTCCTCTGAAATCTGGGTTTTTGAATTTTGGACTGTGGTAACAGTCCATACTTATTCCCAGCTTGTAAATTTGAGATGGTAAAGCATGAACTAATTTGATTTAAAAATGGTTTCTTTGGCCGTTTTCAAATGTTTGTCAGATTGCAAGACAGTTGTCTTTGTGGTTGCATATGCAATATTTGCAGTGATACTTTTAATATTAACAATCAGGTTAACTGAATATCGTAAAACAAAATAATTCCATTCAAGTGTCAGGACTTGCACTTGTAATGTTCTTAATATTCTCTAGCTGTTGCACTAAGCAGCTGTTCTGGTAGAGAAGTCTTCTCAATCTATCCCTGTCAGATCTTTACTAAATGTAAACAAGACAATTAGTAAATATGAAATGCAGAAAGATTTTCCAAGAACTCAGGTAGCAGGAAAAAATTGTCTCTATGTAGCCTACTCCAGCTCATTTCTAACTTCCTAAACAGTAAGGTTAAGTTAATTAATGTTAAAGAATGATTAAATGATTAACTTAAAGATTTGAAATATATTTAAAATGCAGCTTCTTGTGGGGAAGAATATGCCCCAGTGTGCCCACAAAGCTGTTGAGAATCACGGCTATGGACGTTTGTTTGTCCCGCCAGTTGCCCATGTTGCTCTGCAGCTGTGAACGGGAGTAGAGGAGGCCTTCGCGCAGGCGCCTTTAATTGTTTTGACTGAAAATGCCGTCGGTTTCGAAAACCGCGGTGAGCGCTTCTCCTCAAACCGAGAAACCAACCCACTACACGTAAGTAAAGCGAATTTGAAAAGGGAGAAAATACGTTTCAAACTTGTTATTCAATTGGTTTCCGTAGAGTTGTAAAATTGGACGCTTAAGTGCAAAGTAAGGTTTTAAAAATGGTTCCTTCTCTTTTGTAGCTTGCTACCCTGCTAGCTAAATTCTTCCGAACACACGTAGCAGCTTGCTAGCTAGCTAAATAAAGGCACATTTAACAAAGCACTTGTTTAATATTTGATAAATTGATTGATATTTGCATATCAAAACTGTCCATGAAATACCCAGGAGCTATTACATGTTATCATTTGTTTGCGTGATAAGCTGCCAGATAAGTTGCATTACTTTTTATTTTTCCTCTGCACCCATGTCGGTCGGCCTGATTTGTTTAAGTTAGCTAGCAGCTAGCTAGCCAACCTTCGGGCAGTCTGTGTACGCAACTTTCCTATTGCACGCACCACCAGTGCTACTTGCAATATTACTTATACGCGGGTTATCGCACGGAATTTGTGTCCCCATTAAGAACAAGTATGGATTTACTGCTGTTCTGCCAGCTGTAAGTGGCATGTATGATCTTAACAAAAAGAGCGACTGTTAAACTTGGTTATGTTATGTCCAGCATGTGTTTTACTTTGCGCTGCAGCTAGCTTGCTAGCTAATGCTAACAATTGTATTTGTTTTGAGCTTAAGCATCAAATAGCTAGCTGGCCAGCTAGCTTGCTAACGTATATTCAGCGCGGTAATTAGCTTGCATTAGCTAACCAAATCAAGTTGCTGTGCAGTTAATCATAATAGCTAGCTGGTAGTAAACACCAGCCGTAACGGCTAAATTCAAATAGCCGTGCTTTTGTGCATTTAAATGTTATTTTAAGAGTATATTTTAATACTGGTTTCTGGTACTTTGCAGCTATTTAAAGGAGTTTAGGACCGAACAGTGCCCTCTGTTCTTGCAGCACAAGTGCACCCAACACAGACCCTTTACATGCTTTCATTGGCATTTCCTAAACCAGCGAAGAAGACGACCCATCAGAAGAAGAGATGGAACTTTTAACTACAGCCCAGATGTTTATTGTACAAAGTATGACGAAACTACTGGCATTTGTCCTGATGGAGACGAGTAAGTATTGCAGAATGTTTCAGAGGTTTATTGTCTGTGGACGAGCTACAACTGTTGATTTGCTACGGAAACCTGGTTTACAGATTTGATTTAATATATATTTAAATTATATACAATTATTATGCACAATGCAGGCTGGGTTGAGATGTGATTTTAATGTTTTTTTTCGTATGTAGCAAGCCAGCAAATGTTAGCTAACCAGTTAGTTCGCTTATTACTTCTGACACAATACGTAGCTAGCTAGCCCTTACGTGATGAGGCAAAACAGTGTTGACCCTCACATGAGAATGAGAAAACAATTACAGATAGTTTAGCTGCTATTATTAAGTATTCAGGGTGGTATATTCGTTCGGTGTTGTCACTGGGACGCTATTCTGCATGCGGTACGGTCTATTGTTGACTTTAGTCGTTGGCTTGTTAAGCCAAATTGTTTTGAGACAGCACACACCCCTTAGACACGATTTGACGGTAATCTGGATCAGGAGTAGAGTGCTCTGACTGCTCTTTGTTATACGGAAGCGTGGCCTACATTTTTATTTTCCGATTTAGCAAGCTAGCAACTGTAAATGTTCACTTCTTTCCCCATCTTTGCTTCTTTTCTATTTTAATGCATGATTGGCTAATACCAAATATTTTGTTAGTATTCCTTAGTTTAGTTGGTTGGTAAGAATTAATTTAATAAAGCGTCCTTCAAAATGTAGTTTAAGTGGCAGAGTTGCTGGCGATACACAGTATTGTTTTGCTTTAAGAGAGGATGCACACGCCCCCTTTTTTCTTTCTTGTGATTGAGCCTGTCTTACGCGTAGCCTCCTGTCATTGGTTGATACGAAGTGTTTACCGTTCCCCAGAATGTGGATTAGCTGAAGATGTTTGATACTCTCCATTCCTCTGCAGCAAAGTTGCATGCCTTTGGGTTTAATTGATTTGCTCTGCAAGTTTCGTGGTCGTACTCCATTGGCTAGTCTTTGCATGGTTTAAAAGCAGATGTACTTCAGCTGATGCAGAAGTGAAAATCTTAGGAAGAAGCATAGAAGTCTGTAACTTGCCATTGTACCAAAAAAGTCAGTCAAAGTAAACAAACTTTAAGTGGAGAGTGAATTGAAATTTCAGTTTGGTTAAGTATTCTGGCATTGATCAGAAGCAGTGCTGAAGTGTAATACTTGGCAGTAGTTAAAATTGTATTTTTTGTTTTGCAATAGAAAACAAATCTACTCAGTTACTATAGGGAAACATGATATTGGGGGAATATGTGGAAATTGGTCTTTGGTTTAATTGTATTCCAAGATAAACTCCTGCCTAGCATTTATGAGTGATCATATTTGACAGGCATACTTTTTAGGAAGTTCTAGGTGCATGGTTTATTATGGTTCAAACTAAAACACTTAATTATGGAATTAGTCTTGAATGGGGGCCAGCCTGTCATGTTGAGACTGTAAAGTAGAGTTTCAGTTTTACCCATGAATCACCAATGAAAATGTATCTCGGAAAGCTGGGGTAATTTCAACCATAACTTAACTCTGGGCTTTAAGGAGCTTGGTAGTACTACTGCCAAGTTAAGAGTGACTAAATTCTTGTTTCTTACACTTTTTTGTCTTTTTTGAAAATACTACAGACTAGGACCTTTGAGTGCTAGTGTAGAGAAATTGAGATGAGGCTAGTAGTAGACTGCAAAAGGGTGAATATATTGAATAGATTATCTACTTTTACATCAAAACGGAAACAATTTAGATTACAACTGAATCAAGTTCAAAATGAAGTTAAGTTCTGCTTATAGAAATTAAATGGTTACATTATTAATACGGTAACATTAAAACATCCATAGCATGTCTCTGTTGTTCCTTTTTGAACTTAAGAAGAAGAAAAAAGTCACTGAAGAATAAAGTGAAGTAAATTTCCTGCTGAATGAATTTAAGATGCTTTAACATTAGTAAATGGAGACTTTAATGATTGTTCCAAAAAAGTATGAAAGTCCTGTTGTATCCTGTAGATACTCCTCAACGTTGAATTAAGTGAAAGTGTCTTCTGTAATGTGGGCCCTAACTGGCTGTTCATTTTATCTGCATGATGGCAAGTAACATCCCTTGGTTTTGCAACAGTGTTCTGTATATTCAAGGCAGCATTGAACAGATGATGATGGAATATAAATTGTTGGGGGTTTAACAAAACAAAACAAAAAATCTTAGTTTTGAATACCATGGTCTTACACCAGTGAATGTGAAGTGTAAAAAAGTCTAATTTGAACTTGGATCACTGACAGAGGGGTCTGACTTATTGTGAGCAGGCCACAGGAAAATAAGCTGAGTCAGAGCAGAGAGGAGAGGGTTAACCTCTGACTGGTCCAGAGGAGTAGAGCTCCCGCTAACATCTGGAAGTGGCTGTTGCATCTACGGCAAAGGCACAGTTAACGTACGTACTGAACAGGAACAGTGCATCTGTTGCCTCTGGTTATCTGACCCAGCCTCCAGTTCTGATCTGAAAACATTTACAGTGTCACTCTTTTGGTTCTTAGTTAAAAGGTGGCATGCACGTATTGTAGGCTACAGTGCACTGTGGACTCAGTATAAAATGTCCAAGCTACGTCGGCTTAATCAAGGTTAATTCAGCAGCTGGTTTACTCAAAGTTCAGACCTGAGGATGAGGCTCTTCGGTCACTTAAAATAGCATCGTACGCACTGTGGGTAGTTACTGTAGGAATGTTTGATAATTATCCTGCCACTTTGAGCAGGCACTTATTTGCAAAGCTCATGCCATCAGTTTCAGTGGCATGTGTACCAATCCTTTATCTGAGAAGCATTCTGTCCTTTCTTAATTCTGGAAGCGTCAACAGTTATAATGGCAAACGTCTATTTACTTGTGTAGGGTTCCATCTCAAGCTCCAGAAAATAAGGAGCGTATCTAACTTTACATTTATTGAAGGGCTAGTGTGTATGTTGGTATGAGCATATTATAATTACAAGCAAATTCCCATGTTTTGGTGGCATTGGATAGTAATTGTGCTATTTTAATATATTGATCTAATTTCAGGAAATGACTGACAAGACAATATGATGTATTCAACTTATTTTTACTGACAGCTGCCATGCTAAGCAACTGTTTTGTGAAACAGTTGAGGAAAATCCCACAACCAGTACCAAAAACTCCAGCCGTGGGTTGCTGTTTGAGCAGCTGTACAAGCCATTATTTATATTTGATTTTAACATGCTGTATGAGAAGCAGTGAATAGGTCAGTGGAAACAGACCTTTTCTTTTATATTAACTAGTTGGTTTAAAAAAAAAAAAAAGCAGAGAAGAATTCAAGTCCAACTTTATCATTATCTCAGAAGTTTTTCCTTGGCACACTATTGCACATAATTGATCAGGCCCACACACTTGCTAATCCTATTCATGGAAGACAGTTACTACATCAAAATCTTTGTGAGGGATAACATCAAAATTAATCTGGAAACTAAATTGTATTCACTACATGAGCTTAACAGATAGCAGTAATAAGGAGGGGGATCTTTAGAAGTTCCAACAAACATTTTTTTACAATATACGCCATTTATACGCCATTTAGCAGATGCTTTTATCCAAAGCGACTTACAGTAGTGAATGCATACATTTTTCAGTATATGTGGCCCCAGTGGGGATTGAACCCACAACCTAAGCGTTGCCAACGCTGTGCTCTACCAACTGAGCCACAGAGAGCCACAGGGTATCTGTTTTACCTGTGTAAACACATTTCACAGATCCAAATGATGGACTCCAGAGACATGTTCCTATGGCATGATTATTATTTATTAGACTTGTTTATTAGTTGTTGTTTACAAACACGATTCACGATTTCCAAAATGTGAATTTAACCTGTATTTGAGATTCAGTGCATTTCACATCTGTTAAATTAGCTATGTTAGGTTTGTCATGGACTGTATTTTAAAAGATTAACGAAGCCAATTTATCTCAAGGAAGATTTGCTTTATACAATAAATTTTTTTGTAGTGTCCAAAATCATACAACCTTTATTTGAAATTTGAAAGTGTGATATCCCAACACCCACCCATCCTGTTCCTAAATAATTTTGGTGACTGTTTTTTGGTTAAATGAAGTGCTGAATGAATGCCTGAATGAATGAGCCGGTCAGTCTTCATTCAGAAGAAAAAAACACCTTGATGGTTTTCATTAAGAGATGGAGCCAAAGAGCCTTGAGTGCACACCTAAACATACATGGGTTTTTGAAAAATTAAGATGTGAACAAAAGCCAGTCTGAGCTCACAGTGCTAGGGTTGCACCAATAGAGAATTTCTAGGCTGATTCCGTTGTCCAGTATGTTCTCACCGGTATATGCTAATACCAATGCTAATTCCAGGATTAAGGAATTTGTTACAAATGCAAAGTGTGCAGTCACACAGCCTACATGTCATTTGTAATACGTTATCAACTACCATCGATTGTACGTGAAGAGCATCTATGTGGTCAGATAAATTGTAACATAATTTTATTTACTCTGTTTAATGAAACGGATGGGGTCCAATTCTGATAAGCCGATCAATTGGTGCTCTCCTACATAGTACCGGACTGTCTCCTTTGGTTTGCAGGCTTATGGTTTCTTTATGATTGGAATTAAAAAGGCTCCAGTCATCTGACCTCGGCACACCCCACAAAGCGCTTACGATTGGTGTTCATTGTGAGGGATTTAATCGCTACATTTAAGCAGCTGCTGTAATGTGAGCTCGAGACGGGTTACCAGATACCCAGTATGTTTAAACTGAGCCACATTGAGATTTGTACTGTCCCTCTTAAGATGGTCTTTGGACAGTGTTTTTTTTTTTGTTTTTGTCTCTCAGTCTCCCTTGCTGTGTTCCTCAGTGACAGTCTTACTTGATGCCATCATGTCTGTTGCCATAGAAACTGTCTGAACAGAGCTGCTGCTACTGTGTTTGTGAAGATTATTGGTCAACTAGCCCGAACAGTATAATTCTCCACAGTTGCTGTCTATAATGACGCTGCCCTCTTTTTCTTTATTCAAAAGGTTTATTTCTCAATCTAATAGTTTGTGTTGACTTATAGTTTTGTTGGAGATTTTTCACTCATTGGTTACCCATAATCATAATTATTTATCATTATTCACCTGTGTCTAATCCTCATATTGAATAGGTTGTTCCTACCCCTGCTAACATGGAATCACAATAGTAAGCAAGATATATATTTTTATTTTATTTTATTTTTTTTATAAATCATCCCTGTAAGAATGTTCAGCCTACAGTGCCCCTGTAGAGGTCAAAGTGAGAAGGCATACTCAGTGTATTGGCAATGTGTTGTTCAGTTATTCTGAGTTTCAAGAAATTGGCTTGATAAAACCCTATTTTGAAGTGCTTGAAATGGCACTGACTGGTTTATACTAATCTGTGATGTTTTTGGAGGAAGGGCCTAAAACCTGTAGGAAGGTGGCATTCTTGGTGTTCTGCTCCCATCGTGGTGCGCTGCAGGGAAATAGATGTAGAAGGAACACCAGACCCCAGAGGAAAGAATGACATGCATGTCTTGAGTCATGATTGACAGTAACAATATGCATCTGTCATTTTTGTCAAGGTGTGACAAGCCTGCATTCTGTACATTTGGCTTTACAGTACCTGGATTGACAGCCCTTTTCAGACCACATGGGTTTTGAAAACCATGAGCGAGCCAGAAGTGATTCTGTGCTCAGCTTCCTCCCCCTCGTGTTCCAGCTTCTGAGAGCTAGCAGATGGGGGGCTTGGATTTTGGGATGCGTAGTGCATCAGTGGAGTGGGAGTCGCTAGTTAAATCAATATTGTTTCTAATCCTTTTATTGTGCTGCGCTACAAAGCATGAAGACTCTGGCCCACCTCCGTGACTGCAGTGCTGCCTGTTGTAAGAATCACTTGCCGGTCCTAGACCTATTTCAGCACCACTCAACTGCCTTCATACTGCCCACTTGACAGAATAATTAAAGCTGTGTACTGCAATGAAAATGGAAGTGGTGCATCTAGCCTTCCAGTGTGTGGGGTTTGCAGCAGAGGGATCTGTTATTTTATGTCATGAATAGGGTTCTGTGTTTCTGATGACTAGGTTTTATAGCATGTTATTCAGTTAACCCATTTAGACCTAAAACGTTATTCTAAGCAATTAACACAATAAAACCTGAGGGTATGTGTCATTTAGCCTATTTCAGCGAATCACAGCGCATTTCATTAATGCAAAAGACCAAAAACTCCAGGTCTTAATGGGTTAATATCTGGTATGTGTCTGTAGCCTCGCGAGTTGAAGAACTGACAAGGAAATTGGCTATGAATAATTAGCTAAGTATACGCCAACCGTAATGAGTTTTGTACAAATGATTTTGTTAGCTGAAAGGATTGTTCAGAATAATTATGACAAAAGGAGAAAATGACTAAAGGCCCCTGTTCCTTAACAAACATGCTGTAGTTGGTGCACTGGAGACAGATGGATATCATTTATTTACCACTCGTAAATCCATGGCATAAGGCTGGGTTTTGGCAGGTTTCTCTCGACTCTTGTTCTTTGCATGAAGCAAACAGAAAGAGTCAAGAGAAACATTGTACTGTAGAGGTAACGTGGATCTGATCATTTTAAAAGTGAGAAACATTGGGAATGACAGGAAAGCATGGTCAAAGGTAACACAAGGAACAACCATAAGTTTTGCACATTTTTATGCAGTTCCATTCTTGACAAATGTATTTTAAAAAATGAGCATTTCTTTTTTCCACTGTTTTATTATAATTCATTCAGCATTTCTGTTCTCGTAATAACAAGCAAGACAAAAACAAATGTACAAATCAGATAAAGATATAGTGCTGGTGAACTATGTCTTATTGACACATTGTGAATACTGCTGCATAGACGGGATAGATGTGTTAAAAGTCAGTTAAGTTGATAAGTTGAAAATTACACACATCACCCGTTCCACATCACCAGCACCTACACAGACTTTGAGGAATTAAGTATCCCCTAGCAAGTTGCGTGTCTAGGGAGGGGTTGGGGTACCCCAAAATAGAGGCATGTCTGAAGATGCTCTTCTGACTTTGATTTCAGTTAAGAAATGTTTTCTCCAGGAAAAAAAGGTTGAATAAGTAGCACACCTCTACTGTGCCATTGTAAGAGCATCTATACATGGAAAAAAGAGAATTGTGCATTGTCAACTTTGAGAAAATGTTCACAGTATAGTGTAGAATAGTGTTTGCTGACCTCATTCACCAGTATTTATAATACTTCATCTGAAACATTTGGCTTCCTCTTTCTTAGTTACTGTGTGATTGCCTGCGCAGGTGCTGCTTCTTTTAAACCTTCCTTAATTGAAATCATGGGAACACGCCAGTGCACACAATACTGTAATAAATATAAAAACACACACCACAAAGCAAAATGGATTGGGAAAATGGGTATATCCTATATATGTCAATGCCCATTCATAGGTTCCAATTATTTCCAAGAAATAATGGACAACTTGTAAAATGACTTATTTAAAAATATATATATAATAATAATTACCGGCACACGCTTCTTAAAGGGATGAATTAAGACTCCTGAATGGAAAACACAGTTGAAACAAAACTCTGAAATTTTATAGTTAGCCATCAGAGGGCAGGTATTCAGAAACGATTCATTTTCTGGCACTCCACCCAGTTAAGCACGTGCTTTGCAGAAATATGAATACGAACAACTTTTTCTGTTCAACTGTTGTATTCACTGGAGGAACTTAAGCAGGTGCTTAAGTCGGTCAACTCTGAATAGGGCCCTACATGATTCATTGAGATGGTTCAGGTCGTTATGTGTTATGAACCCTGGTTGCTGAAAACAGAGCCCCCCAGAATTTCCCCACTGTCTTAATGTTGAATTTTTATTCCTCTTTTTGCCAGTTGCCCTTACCTGCACAGGACGACTGGTGACACAGAGAGAAAGTACCATCTGCGCTATTACAAGACTGGCACCTGCATCCATGAGACGGATGCCAGAGGGCACTGTGTGAAGAATGGGCTGCATTGTGCCTTCGCTCATGGTCCACACGACCTGCGGCCCCCAGTCTATGACATCAGGTAAGTTCACCTGGCCCCACAATAGATGTGATGTTCTCTGGTTTGTCCATTATGCCTTCACAATCATCCCCCAGGACAAGCGTGGCAGTTGTCCTTTTGAAGTCTTGATTCAAGCAAGAAAGACTAAAGCCCTGTCCCGACGGGATTAGTATTGCCCGACAATGTCGGTAACGTATTTTTTTATCATAGCACCAGTGGTTTTAATGGCCGATCAGCACGGAATAAGAATTTCCCTTTATTACTCCCCAAAATTACTGAGGGGCATGTTTGTTTGGCTGTTCCCGGATGTATTCGTCACACTCTATTCCCACCTACCGGAAAAAAAAACACAAAACACAACAGCTAAATATCTGTAGGTTATTTGACGAATTATAGTACAGCTAAAATAACTTGTTATATGTATATAGCGTTATATATTACCTGACCTCCCCTGGTGAAACTAATCCCGTCCAGACAGGGTTTAAGAATGAAATTAGTCATCATCTCAGCGTTTGCATGACTGAGCCTGAAATTACATTTTTGGATGGATTTAAAATTTACTAGACAATGATCAGTCAAAGTATTTTTGTCTGCAAGCAATATATGTATAGTTTACAATACATTTCTGAAATATGCAACTAAATAAATGAAGCCATTTTAGAAATTAAGAAATGTATAAATTCTTTCAAAGAGCTTCCATGAACTCGCATCACTTTGGAAACAAGGTAACGATTGATTCTACTAAATTGTTTGATATTGACACAAGAAATACCAATGAACTCCAAAAACCCACACTTCTCCAACTTGACCAATATTAACTTTCTACTTACTGTTGATTCTTACTGGGTGCTATGTTGCTAAGAAACGTTCTTCAGAGTTGCAATGAATGCCTGTGTATGATTATAATTGAGAAGTAAGCATGAAAGTCCACTTTTTTTGTGTGCACAAATGACGTTGAGGTCTGAGTATTCTGTATTTATTTTTTTTATTTTTTTTGTGCATAGTATTTTTGAGTTTCTCACAGCTGACCATGTCAGTTTCGTGTTTGAACACTAAAGGCAACATATGTGCTACATGTCTTACTTGTAAATGGCAAGATTTGATGTATTAAAATCCTTGCTTGAGTTGCCTCCTCTTGAAATCTCACTGGAGCATTTGTTACAAATAGCAGATCGTTTTCCTTTCTCCGACACCTTGTAATGCGCCCAAATTTTACACCATTATCGTACTTTCAATTATCAATTGCGGCAAATTTACAAATGTTGATGATTGCGGTTAGGCTATAACATTTTTGCGTGGAGGAGAATAATTCCTGCGTTCATTTTGGCCTTGTTCCATCCGCAACACAACCAACACACAACACAGCCAGCTGTGATATGAAGCGCAGATTTACTGTAGTGAAGCCAGAGGAAAACATCATTAAAGCGCTAAAGTTGGAGCTAGCGAAGCATGGAGTGAATTTGTTAAGTCAGTAAACCCATTAACTAGGGTAGGCCCAGACAGAACGTGACAACGAGATTGGTTACAAACAAACTGACAAACACCAGAAAGGAGGCGTGTTCTGTAATGTAACAAAGCGATCCCGGTGGCAGACGAGAATACGTCTAATCTGTTCCATCATTTGGTAAATTATCACGAAAATGAATAATGTATGGTGAAAAAAAGAGCGGGAGAGGCAAGCAAAAAATCTGACACGAAAAGGCAACCATACATACATACATATTTATATTTGTTTACGCAAACTTTATACTTGAAATTATGCTTGAAAACTTACCGCACATACAGTACAAGCATTGAATGTTAAATACGGTTGTTTGAGTATGTGTATGTACTCAGCTTTTTTCCGCATACAAATTATTGTTTCAATATCATTATCAAAGTATTTGGTCAACATATCATGCAAATTATTTTTGGCCATATTGCCCAACTCTAGCGTGCATCTTGTGCAAGACTGCGTGGAGTGCCAGCGATAGCTAGTCAATCGCAGCATCGTCAGAGGAATCAATTAGGTGTGGTTTTAGTCAGTTTAGCCTGTAAATAAAAGATGCTGCCGTTCCATTGAAGTTTGAACATTTAGACCAGATTGACGCAACACAAACTGATGGATAATTATCGTCCACTGCCATCGATAAATTTGATTTTAATGGCCGATAAGCTGATTGCGGTCAACAAGGCAAATATCGTCCAATACCGATAGTCCACTGATATATCGGTGCACCCCTATATATTATCTATTTATAGTTAATTGGTTCAATTATTTGTACCATTTATCATTTATTTGTACCTCCATTTCTAGCTCACGGTAATAAAGCTTAGCTAGTAACAACTTTAAAATTCTACCTAAAGATTATTTGTATGGGACTGCAAACATGCTTGTGAGTGATCATATATTTTTCTTTAAGTACTTTTTAAATGTATACATAATCAGAGGGCAAATTATGAATTCATTTGTGGAGGAGCTTCTTTGGAATTGTGATATTCAGTTGTATTGTTAAAAGTTGCTGGGTTTTATATTTGTTGAGAAACATTTTATCAGGGTGTTTTCCATTGACAGAGTTTGTGCTCTCCCATTTCTCACTGTTTTTCATGAGCAAACATCCCACAATTCTAATTTTAGCTATGATTCAGAGCTTCTGTTGCTTTGAAAAATTGCCCCATACAACAGTTATGCTTAATAATAGATCACTACAAAATCATGAGGTGAAAATGTGCAGACTGCTACACTTTTCCCAGAAGTCAGGTAAAATATGCTGGTGACTGCTTCCAGGTGGAGATTTTGCTGGTTGCTGGCTAAAAAATAACTTTTTTTTTCTTTCTTACTTGTATTACTGTTCGTTTCCATTGTTTCGTTTTTACACCAATACTTTAGGGGTCTATTCTGACTTTACACGTCTGTAGCTCCGTTGTGCATATTTTGATTTGATGCACTTAAGCTTCCTACACCATTGGTGCAGATGGACTACAGGTTCATGATTGACCAGAAGAGTTGTACTTGCACAATGAGTCGGGGGCAACCCTGCTGACTGAAACCCTTCCATCCTTGGGCAACCCCACAGCCAATTATGTGCCTCCCAATGGGGCTGCCTGCTACAATCGGCACTGGCACAGTCAGGAGTTGATACCACACCGTGGGACGCATCACTACACTGAGAACCAGTGTTTTGGGAGGATGACACACCCAGCAGCCAGCACAAAGTATTTTTCCCTTAAGGAGCAATGCACTTCTTTAATAATTCATATTACATTGAATTGTCATGATCTTTTCCCTCTTAAGCTGACCGTTTCAGGCGTCAACCTCTCAAAAGTTGTTGTCTGGCTAGCTTTACTCTATGAATTTGTCTTTGTACAATGGACCTTTGTGCTCTGAGCTTGTAGGTCTTTGAATAGTAATTGTTTACTCAACATAAGAGTTCTTTCACATAAATGTGAGTGCAATCGAGGGACTGGTGGATTAGTGGAGCCAGTTAATCTGTTCTCTTTGCATAGTTAGGCTACAGAGTTCAGGGATGCCTTCATTGAACCTTGGATTGCTGGAAATGAATGACTGGATGCATTAAGTTACATTTGATGAAGAACTTGTACGATAATTAATTAGAGGGTTTTAAAGATGAGCATGCTAGTTGTGAGACAGTTTGTAAACCCACTGCCTGGCATGCAGGACCTGAGCTTTAAAAACGCACTGATGAGGACCTGTGAGGTAGCTTTATAAGCACATTGCCTAACAGGCAGATCCTCAAGTGGATGAGTTTTTTTATATGCACTCCCTGACATGCAGACCTTGCAGTGAGTAACTAATGATGACAAGAAGTGTTGATTAGGTTGTAATCCCTGGGGATCATTTGTGGAAAATGATTTATGTCCTCAGAGCAATTATTGCTCTCATGTGAGGCTTTATCTCATTATTTCATAATTGGTTTGTTTACCACACTGGCTACTATATACATATTAGTCTTAATTACACACAGTGTTTTTAAATGTCTGTAATGCACCCCAGCTATAAACCATACTCATTTTTCAAGCGTTAACCTTGAGAACCACAAAAGCTGAAATTGCATGAATCTGCTCAAGAGTTACTGACAGAAATAGTGATCTTTGTGCTGACAAAAGGCATGGGATTTTATCACATGATAGTATTTATCTGAAATGGCCAGTTGTAACAAAACTTAGTTAATTCTGAGTATGATTATATTGTGCTCTGTACACATTCATCAGTTATTAGTAACTGCTTTATCATATATAGGATCACCAGCAGCCAAAATCAAAGTCACAGTTATCTCCCATTGACTGCGAAGCGTAATATTGGCACACAGGTGTGCTGAGAAGGGAAGCCTTGGTAAGGAACTGAGAAGTTACTGTGATAAGCTCTGTCTTGACCTTTCATTTGCATTTGGCATAAAAGAAAGGGCCCAGCTCCAGTGAAGAGGTGAAAGGTTATTGACCTGGACATCATGCTGTATTGACTTTAACATTGTTTGCTACCTGCGTCTGTTACCCAACTGTGTTTACAGTTTGTGGCTATTTATTCTTTCCATGTTTCTGACTGCCTGGCCAGCCACTCTACATTTGTGTTGCCAGGTATCAATAACACAGGGGAAGTATCGGAAAGAAAAGCATCAGCAGCCCTGCCAAGCCACATATCCCTGTTTTCAGCTCTTGAACTAGCTCTTGATCTACTTCATGAGCTTTTTATGTTTTACTCTGTGGTGCAAAACCAATGTGAATGTGTAGAAGTCTGACTAAAAGAGCCAATTGGATTATCTTGGGTCCAGTATTTGCTAGTGGCATTTCAGGTAAAGCACCTCGTGCCTCTATGCTTTGAAAGTCTGATCTTAGTCCTTCATTATAATGACCACTCTAGGTCAGCAGCGGTACCTAGGTCTGGTCTGTTTGTGCATCACTGCAGATTTTGTATCAAATGTTCATTACAGTGGGTTCTGTTGTTTTTGTATATCTGATTTAGGACGAAGAGCTGGTATTGATTACTATTTTTATGAATGGTATTGGGCTCTCCTGTAGTGACACATCCTAGACCCGAGTGCCGATGCTGCTCACCACCTCTCAGCCAGCAGAGCTTTAGAGCAGTTGAGCCACAGCACGCTCGCAACATGAAAATGCAGTGATGCTTTGTGCAAAGGATCATGTGAATGAGATAATGCATGAATGTTTTTGGATCACATTATCTTTGGATCTATGTCAATACTTTTATATGAGCTCACAGCCTTTCTAAGAAACTTCTGAAGATAAAAACACAGAAAGCAAATTCTCTGCGAATGAGACTGAGATGGACGATTTGAATGCAGTGCGATTAAGCTAGAAGAACGGTAGCAGCGACAGACATGGGAAATGAGAATGTTCAGTATGCACCCTGTTGAAATTCTTATTATAGGGGAGGGGGAAATCCACTGTCATTGTCTTCAGCCCTGGCATTTGGACCAAGGGGGGGGAACTCCATTGTGATGTAATCCGTTCAGCAGGAGACCAGCGGGATCTACTGGGATGTAAAGAATCCCTTGTTCTATTTTTAACAGTAAAATGTTTTTACTGCTTGTTTCAGGTTAAACAAAAAGTGTTGAACAGAGAAGTTGACGGTGCTAAAAGAATGGAAGTCCAGACAGTTTCCAATTTGTGGTTTCACTGTAAACTATTTTGCTTCATAGTTTATTGTAGGCAGTAAAAAGATTCAGTAGGAATGCCCACACACCTTTGCGACCGTGGTCTGATAGCTTCATCTGCATATAAAAATAAAAAAGGGAATACTAATCTTATTTTTTAGACGAGACATGTTGCACCCAAAAATAAATCTGATACTGCATGCTATCAATGGCCATCAGCAAAACGCAAAAAAAAAATTAAGAATATGAAGTAAAATTAATTAATTATGAAGTTATAATAATTGCACTATGCCTGCAAATTATTGCTGACACTGGAAGTCATGTGTGTATTTTAAAAATAGCATAAGATCAAATGGACTATTTCATAGAGTTTTAACCACTTTTTCAAGAAATTATCATTTTGGTACATTTTACATGGACTAAAATGTTTTTGGAGCTATAAAATGCATACATACAAATATTCTCACCAGAGTCATTCTGAAATTGCAGAGAAAAATATTAAGTGAATGTGTAAGTGCATTCAAATAAATAAATAAAAAAGGGAAAAGGCTACACTGATCAGTTTTTAGGATGATTTGTGGTGATAATTGCCACAGTGTTGTGTTTTTCTATCAAAGTGTTTAGTTGCGCCCACATAAAGTTCATTGTGTGCAACAGTCGTGAGTGTCTTGTGTTCTCATTCTCAGAATGTTTGTCATTCCATCACCCACACAGTGGCTCTCTGGATACTGCTTTCTGTGTGAGAAAAGATATTCATTTTTCAGAACTGCTGTGTAATGTTCTTTTGTGAAGTTATTCATCAGTCAAAACCACTGTAGTGCTCTATGTTAAATATATTCATCAATAAAAAGTACTGTAATGTTTGCCTGTATTTGTTCCTAAAATATGACTGTCCGTAAAGCTCCGATATCCATTTTGCTTGTCCTACATCATACCACATCTCCGTGTTCTCTTAGTTCTGCTGAAATGGAGTATCTGAATAATTGGTGTACAGGATTTGATAACGGCTGAATGCCTATTACCGTTTATGCTTTCCTACGTTTTCAAGACTGTTGTAACAGTCTGTTAATAATAGATGTATTTAGAATATCACTTGCTCAAAAATGGAGTAATCCGTAAACCGCTGACTGGGATTAACATTCGGTTCTGCAAATAACAATACAGCAGGTCTTATGGGGACTGCCGTTCGAGCGGCAGTGATTTTTGTTAGAAGAAATGTTTTTCTGCAGTTGCTAAGCAACAAGTACAGATTTCACTGAAGGAAAGGACTGGCTGCCAAGATGGTACAGTAGCTACAGCGCTTGACCCTTGAGGTTTGTGGGTTCCGATTTGCAGTTTGTACCCTCAATTTCAGTCGCTTCAGTCAAAGTCCAGCTGTAAAATTGGGTTATAAATATGGAACGTTTGCTCAGAGAGGAGGCAATGTATTGTCAGTTGCAACTTCCCACTGAGACTCTGCAGTTGCAGAGCCGGGAAAGTGGTCATCCTCTCGACTGATTGATCATGTAAGTAAATGTATGTTCCCAGAGAGATCCAGGCCCAAGAGGCTCTTCAGAATGGACAGCTGGGGACAGGGGAGGGCATCCCTGACCTGCAACCGGGAGTGCTGGCCAGTCAGGCTATGATCGAGAAGACCATCACTGAGGACCCCCGCTGGCAAGGTGAGGAACTGACTAACTGACAGTTACCAGTATAATTTATTTACTATATCATATCATACAGCTAAGTGTTATTGATTGACAATATGTTTTAGCAAGCTCTGGCCATCAGAAAAAAAAGAAAGGGAGGAAGGTGTAGGCCTGCTTCTTGAATGCATACTGAAATAATAGTTCTAGAAAGGGCAGGGCGTTAGACAAAATACAGAAGTTTGCATTCAGTAAACATGTTTTCAATGTTAGGATTACTTCTGTTTGACAAGGTTACTGTCAAATTGAATAGAGTCCTCATGCATACTTATTTCTATTTTCAGAACATGCATTAACAAAATTAAAACATTTTGTACCAGCATCGTCAATATTTGTAAAGGACACGAATCCGAGTAATGAAATTTATCAATATTTACCAATATAAGTTGCCAGCCCTAAAAATGATCTAGGACTTAATAAAATAAATCCATTGAATGATTTATGCCCTTTAGGTAAAGGAGGCGAGGGTGGATCTGTGTGCAGATGCTCAAGTGTTTAAGACTAGTCAAACAATGCATGTGCAAAAGCTCTCAAATTCAGGAATAAATCAGCGCTGAATTTCTTTGAAGGTGATATTGCCATCTTGTGGAGTATTTCTTTTTGCTCAGAGCATGGCTTTTCTCAAACAAAGGGAGATCTAATTTTATCGATAAAACATTCTACAACTATGCCGCTTTATATCAGCTTGGAGTATGATGTAAAGCCTATTCAATCCTTGTCTCCTGCTACAGATACCAACTTTGTTTTGGCAAACTACAAAACCGAACAGTGCACCAAACCTCCACGACTATGCAGACAGGGCTACGCATGCCCACACTATCATAACAGTCGAGATAGGAGAAGAAATCCACGCAAGTTCAAGTACAGGTAGGTATTTTTTGTCATTTAAAAAATAAAAAACAAGGTACAGCCTGTATAAATTATAGTGTTGTAATATGATTTTGAATGTAAATGTGAATGTTGTGGCAGGTCAACGCCGTGCCCTAATGTGAAACATGGGGACGAGTGGGGAGAGCCCTCAAAGTGTGAGAGTGGAGACAGCTGCCAGTACTGCCACTCGCGCACCGAACAACAGTTCCATCCAGAGGTCAGTGAGTCTGCTTCTCTCACTAGAGAAGAGAAAAGTAGGTATTTTCTTAATGTGAGGCCATGCATACACATTTCATCTTGCTTTCACCGGTTACCTAGAGCAGTGGTTCCCAAACATCTCCTCGGGGACCCCCAGTCACTCCATGTATTTGTTCAATGCCATCACCAGCACACCTGATTCAACTAATCAATGCTCGTTAACTAGTTGAATCAGGTGTGCTGCTGGTGGAATTTAACGACTACATGGAGCGGGTGGGGGTCCCTGAGGAGAGGTTTGGGAACCACCGACCTAGAGAATACGTTGAACTTTCACTTTCTTACAAATTATACTGCCAGTCAAGGAAATTGTATTTTTAAATGTATACAAGTGTTGCTTTTGTGCTCGTCACATGCCACGTGACAATCCCCGGATGTGAACAGAGCAGCAGGAGTGGATTTTTTGGTCTCCGGACCTGGGTCTTTATTCAATTTCAGAACAAATAAATTAAACAAAATCTTGGCCATACTTGCTGCAGAGCTTACTGGTGAAAACAATAAATGAAAATAACAAAATAAATAAAAGTCTGTCTCCTCTGAGATGGAAACACTTTCGGGAAACACTAAACAGTATCACACACACACACACACCAGAGTTTCCGTTAGAAAAAATTGGTGCCGGTCCACGTGTCCTGGAAGATTTCAATGTCCCGGACAAATCGGAGAAATTCCGGTCAAATATTATCTGTGTTTATTGAGCTTAAAAACAATTGATAGGCAGGCTATATAAAGAATGACATCATCAAGGCATGTAGATTTATAATATTTTTTATTGAAAAGTAGGCTACTTTTGCTTATACATTATATTCCAAATAAAATAAGTCCCGTCAATAGACTCACGTGCATAACGCTATTTTAAAAATAAATAAATAAATATTACGCTAGCCTACGTTCGTTGGGGCAACACGTAAATACTTCAGCTTTAGGCCTACATATTCTCGAACAAACGAACAAAAAGTTAGCCTACATGTACGCCTATCTGGCTCATAACATTTTAATTACGGCGTGCTGCTGCCGACTTGAAATCAAATAATTTCCGTTCGCTACAGACCTTTTCTCAGATAAAATAAAATTGAATAAAAACTATTTGAAAACAAACAATAAAATAACTTATTGCTGGCTCATATGATTTTACTTCTTACGCTTTTTCGCAGCAGTGAAGCGTGCAGCTGCCCACTTAAAATCAAAGGTGCCAAGTGTCTCTCCACAGCTTGCAATGCGCATAAACCTTGCGACCTTGTCCTCCCCAAGGCGACTTCGCTGCGCTGTTTTTATTCGGTTCTGCAGAGAGAACCCTCTCTCTGCTGGCACACTGGAGACGGGGATCAAGCAGGCTACCTTGGCCAGTTTGGCCCACTCGGGATAGATTTCGCTGATGGTGGTTAGGCAGGCTACGGCATTCAATCCGAGCGCGCGGATTATTTTGTTCATCTCATAGGCTAGCCCAGGGGTCGGCAACCCGTAACACTCAAAGAGCCATTTGGACCCGGTTTCCACGGAAAAGAAAACACTGGGAGCCGCATTTTCTGTCGACGGGGGGAGGGTGCTACGCGAAAAAAAAGGTGCGACCAGTTCATTTATTTCGCGGACCGGGGTGCAACGCGAAAATAATTCTTGCGCCCCTCGGGATTTTCTGTCGACGAGGGGGGGGAAGCCCTAAAAAAGTTTGCGCCCGATTCAATTGGATACTTTTTATTTCTTTTCCCAAACCACGCGGAGCCGCAACATAAGGCTGAAAGAGCCGCATGCGGCTCCGTAGCCGCAGGTTGCCGACCCCTGGGCTAGCCTATAGCCTACACATTCATTAAAAAAATGAAGATTCCTTTTTAATAGAAGGATATGTGGAAATTAAATTTTAGCCTGTTTTAATACAATTCAAATTGTGCTTAGAGGGAATTATTTTCACCGGACATTATGACCGGAGAGATTTAAATATATCGGACTTCAACAGATTTTCCCGGTAGAAAACCGGCAATTACCGGATAACGGAAACTCTGACACACACACACACAGACATTTTTCAACTACCAGACAGCTTGCCTTTTCAGTCCGGAGTTTTCAGTTTCACTTTAACATCAATATGCACATGGAAACGTTCACAACTTTTCATGCGCTTCCACCTCACACACCTTCCGTGGCTTTTCAGTTGCTTTCTCTTTAAACAGTTGCTCAGAGAGTGGCTCTCTCTTTAACAGGCAGTGCAGGAAGCACTCGACACAGTCACCCCACATATACCACGACAAGATTCTCACTCATTTACACTTACTTCACACTCTCCAATATGACACACACAACCCTCAGTAGCCACACACCTGCACTTAAATAAGCCAAATTGGCTCACGTGGAACTCATGAGTCAATCCGTGCCTCTGCCATTCACATACACAAACACACCCACTCGCAAACACAATCCGTCAAGTGAATTATTCACTTGACATCCACACCAATTGACATTCATAGATAAATTAAGACACCTGGGGCAAGCATTCCTGGCCAACAATTCGCACTGCGATATTGCCAAACCTGGCCACGGAAGGTCCAATTGTCCCGGAGTCATCCACAGGAGTCCTGTGGTAAAACAGGCAACCTTGCTCCCTCACCATTGCCGAGACCGACGCCTTCCACAGTGCTATATCTGTCATGTAATGTTCTTTACGACAGGTGGCTTCTGTCTGATTTTCATTTGTGGTAAATGACAAAACAGCAGCTCCAGCTCCAGCAATACTTTTTCATATAGTGCCTGTATATGGGGCAATCAAGTGATATTTTAGATGTGAGAATCAAATTGTCACATTCAACACTAAATGCACTTTGTCTGTCTTTGTTTTTCAGATTTACAAATCCACAAAATGCAATGACATGAGGCAAACGGGTTACTGTCCCAGGGGGCCATTCTGTGCATTCGCACATGTAGAGAGTAAGTCATGTAGTCTTATTTTGTGGGATCAATTGGAGAGAGTGCTATCTTTGTTTCTCTTGGCTTTATTTTATGGTTCTTGGGTTGCATACAAATTCTCATTTGCGAATTTCCATCTTTGATTGAAGTACATGCTTTGTGCTGATGGTGATGTCTTGCTCACCAAGTCCATACTTTAAAAGCATTTTAAGCAAAAAGCATTTAAATTTGGCCTCACTGGCTAGTAGGTGTGCTAATCTAATTGTCATTAGGATGTGCCTTTATCACAAACTTGTCTTCATGAATCATAACCACATGTAGCAGTGGCTTTTATTTTTCCTTTGTCAATGCTGTAGAGATCATCATCCTTTTTATGGCTAATCCCAATCATGGAGCCAACTATTTCAGCCAATCCACATAAGAAAAAAAAAAAAAAAAAAAAAAAAAAAAAACCCCCTAAAAAACTACCACTTTAAATATCAGTCCACATCATTGATACAAAAAAAAGTTTGTAATGTCTAATGTGTGTATGTAGGTAACTAATGTTAGATGCAAGAGATGCAAATTAGCGTAGGTAATGTTTCCATTTAAATATTGAAGTGAAGTTAGTGAGGGAACAGCCCTTGATGACAATAGACAGCATGTAAAAACCCCAGTGTGTGTTGTCTGTTACAGGAATTCCCTCCACTGAGGAGACAATGAATTCACTGCTCACTGTAATGCACTCAGGCTCCCAGTCAAAGGCGTGCTCTCAGCAGTTCTCCGAGTGTCCGGTCGGCGAGTGGGGAGGCAATACAAACTCCATCACCAGCACTGCTAACAACAATGGCCAGCCAGGCAATGTATGTAACCGTTGACTGTTTCCTCTCTGCCCCTTTCTATCACTGTGTCTTCACAGTGGATAAGACTGAAGGGTTCATGACATGCAGTGCCCAGGGCTATGAAATTCATGTTAAACTTGTGTAATGTCTTTTTTTTTTGAGGACGCTTGGTGAGAAATGTACTTTTGTGATTGTGTGTCCAATCAAATGCTGTAAAAATTGCACTAATAATGGCTAGACGCTGAAATGTTTTTGCGTTGATGTGCTTGCCATTTCTACAGGTCAGTTGATGTCGTCAGAGGAAGGGATGTGGCCTGATGTTTTCATAAATTTCTGTTTTATATATTTTGTATTTATTTAATTTTTTTCATTCAATGTGCTCTTTCATATGCATAAAAAAAGATCAAGTGAGAGATTGAAACTCAGTCGAGGTATTTAATTCTAGTTGTCCAAAAAAGTCGACATCAAAAGCCTAAGAAGCATGTTATAACAATGCCTGATATCATCAACTCTGCTATCAGACGTCTGGTAAACTTTTATTACTCAATAGTTTTGGAATGTACTTTTAAGTATATTGTAAGACTGAGCACATTGGGCTGGCTATGAAACCTTATTAAGATCCTGTGTACTTTTCTTCTTCAGGTTTCATGCTCTAGTAGTCCGACTGTAACGTCAAGCTCAGGAAGCAACAGTTCAATATCCCCAATTGGACCCATTGGTAGGCCCAAAAGCTTTACTAATGGTAGCTTATGTTCAGAGTCCACCACGTCCAGTGTTTCATCTCCGACATCTAACTATCCCAAAGCTCCGGGGTTTGAGCGTGAGGATCAGGTACATAAAGATCCTTTTCTTTTCTTTCCCTCTCCTGCCCACCATATATCCTGCAGCCAGCAAGTAGTTTCGTATACTGCTTTGCATACTGCTGTACATGTTGTCCTCTTTAAAGATGGATTTATTTTGGAAATTATTTCATTTTATTCCCTTTAAAAAAATATTATTATAATAATTAAAATTAAATCTTTAAATTTTCTATCCTTTATTATGGCCTTATATTATTCTTTATATTTTTTCTCTCTCTGTACCAGGATAATCAGGCTAATAAATATTTCAGTGATTAGTTGTGTTTGATATTTTTGGGAATATATTATTTTGAAGCAATGTATTTTTTAGAAGACCACGTTGGTTGGTAACTGATAATTAAACAGTAAAATGCCCTGGTGTGGTTATTGAGACGCATATCTCAGGAAATGTTCCAGTTGAAAGAAATATCAGCAAATAATATCTTGATTTGTTTTGTGCATTTTTATTTGTTATTATGTAGTCCAGATCTGTTTTGGTTTAGAACTTTAATCTCAAATGTGTGTTCTTTTGCTTGATTAACTTCATTCCCTCCTTTTTGTGCTGCGGATGTAAGACTGCATATTAACAGATTATTCTTTTCTCCAAATGTGGCTTGAATATCACACAGTGTCATCCGTTTAACACCACAGTGTTTGATCATGCTGTTCTGCTGTCGTCTTCTTTTTCAGGCAAAAGCCCTGAAGGGTTATCCACTAGATAGTAATCAAAAGCTATTGGACCAAGAAAAGCCGGTGAGGGAGTCGAGCAGGAAGTTTACTTGCATTTAATGTGCTCTCCAGCAAGAATTTATTTATTTTTGACTAACCCCACTTCTGCCTCATTGAGCCTCCTTGAGCAATTTCGTTCCATTATCAAATTGTTGAAAATAGAAATAAGATCACATGAACTTCAATGAATTCAATACTCAAAACGAAGCCTACATATTTCCAGTGCATTCTTCATGTCTAATTTATGGGGAATGTTTTGCCTTCTGGTTTCCAGAATCTCATCAATGTGTTCTCAGCGGTGAATCCACTGGCGTGCAGTATAACATCCAGCATCACATCCAGCTTGGCCTCCAGTATTGGTTCAGACAGTTCCTCCCCGACTACCCTGTCAACCATGAATGCAAAAGCTACCCCCTTTTACCCTGGTAGCAATACAGTTGAATCAGTAATAGGTAAGTCAATATTTTTTTATTTATACACCTACTTATTTTTAATTCTCTATTAAAGGAATTAAAAATAAATACTGTCGATAAAAAATTGTAAAACCGCCAAAGCAAAGGTAAGCAAGATTTGTGTAACAAAGACTTGGCTTACGAAAAACTGCCAATCACCAATGCGACTGCTCATTTGGAGAATACCAGTGGGCTTGTGCCTGTCCTATTGGTAAAGACAGGCAAAAAATATTAAATGAAAAACACCCCTACATAGTGAGGTTTTTGAAAATTCTTTCTGCAGTGTTAATCATATTGCTCTGTCTAGTTGAAACATAATTTTCTAAGAATATGAAGGAGGTAATTTTATCTGTCCCTCTTTAGTATTCACTAATACTTTAATATTACCATTCCTTACTGCTGTTATGTATTATTATTAGTTTGAGTTTTTAGGATTTTTCCCGTTTTTCTTCACAATTTAGTGTCTAATTTCACCCTCTGTTTATTTTGATTCGCCCTCTCCCACGAACTCGCCACCCGTCCTTCAGGTCAAGCTATTCCCCGAGGCCGGCGATGATCCACCTCCTCTGAGATGGAACTCGCCTATTATTTTGTCCACAGGGAAGTCCTCCACGCTCCTCAGCGAGCTTGTGCCGGCTCACCCTCCCCCTGGGGTGGATAGCCAAATGCCGTCTGGCACAGTTAGGTTTCCACCGCAATATGTAGCTCACACTCGCAAAGCACCAGTCAAAGAGTGCGTTAGAATGCTACGCTATCCGAGGCCCCTTGAGGCTACCCGAGGCCATCTTATTTGAACCAAGAACAACAAATAACCTCGTGTAGATCCATTGCATGACCCAAAATATTCGTATCATTCCATATTTAATTATATTGGCGTATAATTTGTTGCAAATTGGTCTAGCTTTTGTTATTCATTCAATATAAGATGTTTTGGCTAGATACTTTTACTGGCCCATTGTTACAAGGGGGAAACCACCCCTTTTTCAGAGCCAGCATCGCCAGAGCAGGCAAGGCTTGTGTGGAAATTGGGTATTAGTGCTCAACACAGAGCATAACATTACTATCAGGAGGAGAGGTTCAACACTGAGCTCACATGCAGTATCCCTGAGATTACGTGCTTTTAGAAGAACTTCAGATTCTCCCTATGGGGTTATGGTAGGGGAGCCCTGCTGTACTGGGGAGGTCTGAGCCAGGGTTTTCCTGCCCTGCACTTCACCCAGCTTCATGGTGCTGTAAGGCAGCAGTGGTCACATGACCGTGGTTTGTGAATGAGCGGGTCTGTGAGTGAACAGGTGTGTGAAAGATTTAGAGCAAATCTGTGGACAGTGAGTCAGCTCCAAGCAACCTGGATACTTATGTAACATTGTAAAGCTGGATACAACCTGCTTTACAATGTTGAGGTAGGGAGGCCTTTTCTTCTGAGACTTTGCAAATCAGTCAGGAGCAGGTTGTGCTGTGAAGCTCATTAATGGCAGAAATTCATGTTTTTATCATACATTTTAATAGTGAATTTCAGATATATTTATATAATTGTGTAGTCTTTAATTATGAACCATTTAAACCATTATCTTTACATTCAAATGAATAAACTATTAAATAAAGGGCATACACTTTAATAAAGAAAAGTAGTAGTGTGCTCTTTGTTGGCAGTATGAAAGAGAAAGGAGCCCTGAGTTATAATTGGACGCGCAGTGCCTCGTCTGACAAAAGAAAGCGGCAAGAAAATTGTCCTGTCCTGACCAATAAGCAGCATTCAAGAAAGTTTCAGAAAAGTCAACATGATCATTCATCTCAAATTAAGTGCACAGTCCAGCTTATCCTATAAATGTGTACAACTTCTGTATGTATAATAATAGTAATACTTTATTTATAAAGTTTCTTAGTGTATAAAAGGGGCTTTAAAAGGGGAAGCAATACACGTATGATGTGTACGCCTTTCAATTTCGGGTTTGAATCTTCGTATTGCAGCGAATCACTCTGCAGATTCGCACACGGTTGTTTAAAAATAGAATTGTAGACCAGCAGGGGGTTATAAATGCCGATGTTGTAGACAAGGGACCTGGAAGACCTGGATCTCACATATACAGCACCCTCCAAACCTATTTACACCCTTGATAAAGATGAGCAAACAAGGCTGTATTAAATAAACGATACAGATAATGAGCTCTATTGTATGCTCAAAAAAATTGGAAATGACCTTCATTTTATACTAATACAATTGCTCAGAGAAAATTATTTTGTTTAACAAGTAATATTTTTTTCCCCTCCAAAAGATGTTTTCTCATTTAATATTAACTTAATGTATTTTCCAAGTTTTTGCATAGAATATAGCTCATTGCATGTTTATTTTATACAGCTGCCTTTGCTCCTCTATCAAGGTTATGAATCATTTTGGAGTGTACTGTACACGGTGTCATGTACAGGGGGTGGACAAAATAATGGAAACACTAAACAATGTCTGCATTTATTAACTAATAAGGAGTTGGGCTCCCTTTGCCTTCAGAACCGCTTTGTTCCTTCGTGGAATGCTGTTATACAAGTTTGGAACAGACTAGAGCCTCCGGTTCTTTAAGAGACGACGGTTGAAGGCTTAATTTGTCTTTCTCCAAATATATTGCTCAAAAGTCCAGGTTTTGTTCTCATTACAACAGGTTATTGGACAGGTTATTGGGTTATTGCATTGTTGGACATTGGCCTTGGTTACAAGCTGTTTCTTAATGGCAGCCCTACCATAAATATCAGGTTTGTGAAGCTTACGATGCACAGCTTTTGTATAATCAGTTCTGTGGTCATTTTTGAGGCTATTGTTTTATGTTTTGGGCAATTATCCTGTTAAGTGGACGTCTATCCATGTCGGTGAGCTTTGACAAGCGATCACTGTTCCTCTTTCCTGATGCAGTTTTTCGTATGGTGTACGGCCTCATGATTTTCGACACTTTAAATGTAAACAAAATTCTGAGACTGATGCACCTGCAATTCGGGCACCATCTATTTGACCTCTCAAATTCTGTTAGATCTCTCATGTTTCTTTAGAACATGAGATATTGAACAGAAACCTGTTAGCGTTGATTTTAAAACGTCTTTTATAGCAGAAACATATAGGTAATTAGTATTGACATTCATATGAAGCGCATGTAATCTCCTTTTTAATTGCAATTTATTTACTTCAGAATACTTCAAAAAGTCCTTTTTCATTATTTTGTCCACCAATTGTATAGTTTGTTCCCATGGTCCCCTCAAACTCCTGCCTTTCCACTCTCTGTGTAGTTGTTCAAGCGACGCATGCACACACACATACACAGCTATATGTCTCTACCTCCTTTCCCTGGTGCTCTGGGATCTGCATGCACTGCAGCAGAGCACAACAGGGCTGTTTTGCAGGATGGAGTTGTACCAGTACTGGAGATTCAGAAGGTTTGGGAATTATTATTGAAGTCTTACTGAACATAACAATAACAGTAATTTTTTAATTGAATTTTCTTTTTCTATTTCAGGCTCTGCACTTGACCTGAATTTTTGTGACATCAACGTAGCTTCTCTTGATAAAGAATTTGAGGAACAAGAAAACTGCGACCTTGGTTTAACAAGTGAGTGAGATTTTTCAGCTTTCCTCAAAGGCTATTGTTTTGTTTCTGCTTTTTTTTTTTCTGCTTGTTTTTTTTCTTCCACATATAACTCTTGTCTCATGTTTCTAGATATCAGTTTAAACACAGGTCATAATCTACATTTGTGTGAGTTATTGTTGCCCGAGGCCACAATATGGCTGGCAACAATGTAACCTGTGCAGTTGCTCTTCTCACATTTGTCAGACATGCAGTGTACATGTGTATACACTTGTTGGGGGTCTTTATCCCTGGCCACATCCAAGATGGTTACAAAACACATAAAATTATATTGTTCATAGAATCTAGATGTGTCTTTGAAGTACTGTGTCACCCAGGGCTCACCCATTATGTACAGGAAACACCATTGGATGGGATTCTCACATCTCATATTTGGCCATTTGGCCCTCAAGCCAGCCACGCCTAATATGACAACTCCTGTTGTGGCTGGATGTACATAATTTTATTTACAAGATTCTTTCATATCAGTATGTACTTTCATAGATTTATCAGCATGTAAACCTAATACTTGCCACCTTCTTCAAACACTGTCTTGATTTGATCTTGACCTTTACACCCAGCCCCCTAGTGTTTTAGTTGGTACAGGTAAAATAATTCTCGTCACAAATCCATAATGCATAAAATAATGAACAAAATAGTTCAACCTCAGTCCCCAGCCATTCATTTTGAAAGTACTGTGGCTGCTCGAGTGCCTACTGTAATGGTAGAGTATTGCCTGCTCTTGTAGGATACACCCTCATTTGGATCATCTGGACAGTGTTGCTCACACTTTGTCCCCTCTTTGTGCTAGAGTGTGCAGTGTGCCTGATATTTCCATTTCATTGCCTCCTCAGATCAGAGGTTGTTAGGCAGTTCAGCCCCAGTCAACATTCCCGGCTCTCTGGCACGCTCTTCCTCACTGCACTCCTCCTCCTCACTGTCGGCGTCTCCGCTGAGCTCACTGTCCCAGTCCCTCCTGTCCAGCATGGCACCCCAGCAAAGCCAGACCTCGGTGCCACCCGCCAAGACAGAACACAGCCTCCGGGATCGTCTGTGTCCTCCCAGAATGCTCTGGGTAAGATGTAACCAGTGCCCCAACAACCACACAAAAGATTCAGGTCTCAGAAAACCAACTGCCGCATCAGTTATGAGAAGGGAGCTTTGCTGAAGTAGCTGGGAGGTTTCTAACAATCCCTTTGCTTAATGGAAGTGCCCAGATTTACTCTGTCAGTGATGGTGGGCTGTGTGTGTGTGTTCTCTGGGCAGGTCTTAACGGAGGTGCTGGTGGCAGCATATGGGACTTTGTGAGTGGGAGCTTCTCCCCCAGTCCGTCCCCAGTGTTCACCAGTGTCACCACCATGAGCCCCAGCAGCGCAGACCTGCCCCGGTTGCGCAGGGAGCTGGACGAGGCAAAGAGGAAGATCAAGCAGTGGGAGGAGGCCTGGCAGCAGGTCAAGCAGGTCAGGGCCTCTGTTTTTATTTTTGTTTTTTACTGCTACTCTCCCTGCTAAATTCTCAAGGCATTGTTTCTATTTGCCGTTTCCTTGTCCTAGTGCAGTATACATCCCAGTTCAAGTATGCTATCCATTTACATTTACATTGAAAGCATTTAGCAGACGCTCTTATCCAGAGCAACTTACAAGATGTAAGACTATAACAATGAATGTGTCCTGACTGTCACAGGCTTGTGACGCCTGGCAGAAAGATGCCCAGGAAGCAAAAGAACAGTCCAAGTCCGCCCAGGCAGAGCGTCAGTTGGCCGTCCAGAAGCGTGAGGAGGCCAAGCGCCAGCTAAAGCAGCTCCAGGAGAACTTTGACATGGTGTGCCGGGCTCCTTGCACACCTCTGCTGCGCAGCTACGGAGAGCTGGAACAGCTGCCCCTGCCAAAGCTCCTGTCCATCCAGACCCAGCTGCGCACAGACCTAGAGCTTATAGACACGGTAAGATGGCCAGACCCTTGAGCAGATGCATGCAGCCTAGTTCATCTGTGGGAACAACCTAAAGATTAACTGCTTCAGTAGTTATAATGGCCCTGATGAGCATAGGCTGAAGACATGCTAGTCACTTCAGAATTTCACTATTGCATTTTTGATACATCTGTATTAAAATCTCATTTGGAGTACTGTACATAACCTGGCATGCATTGTTGTAGATGTTTCATGCTGATGCTAATGCTGTGCAGATAATGATATTTCCCTTTCTGTGATATGACAAGTACTAACTCTTCTTTTCTCAACACACAGGTAATATATCAGCTTCAGTCAAAGAAATGTATAGTTTGCCAAAAGCATGATCGTTCCATAGTCCTGCAGCCTTGTCAACATTATGTACTTTGTGACAACTGTGCACCTAGCAAAACAGAATGTCCTTACTGCAAGACAAAAATACTGAAATGGTGATGTAGAACTATTCAAGGTACTATTTATGGATATAGCCCTTGAAAGAACTATGTACTAATGTATTATGCTAAGTTTAGACATTGCTTTCTTATTTTCAGTGATTTAATTGATAGTTTTATTATAAACCAGTTAATGGTGATTGGCTGATACATGGATTGATATCTGGTCAATGTACAAAAGGTTTTCATTTCTTGAATAACAGATCACTTATCACTTAATAACAGTTTTAAATGAATTCATTTTTCCAGTGTCTCTCTTATATATGGTTCTTCAGTTACCCCCACTATTAATAATGATATACTTTTAATGCATCAGTCAAACACCATTATTGCTACTAGTTTCTTGAAGAAGATTCATTTCTTATAAAAGCACTTTGTCTACCTGGAATTTGTTAAATGTTACTTTAGAAAATTGCTTTAAGCTGCTTGTAGATTTGTTTTGGTTTGTTGTAGATTGATTTTTTCTTTTCTTTTCGAAATATGCTTGTATGAAGCTTTTGTGCACTCTAAAATGGTAGAATATTTCATACTCCATTCCTAACTTTTAAATCATGGTATAGTAAATATATTGTTATACTAAAAAAATCATAAACATTAATAGTATTGTTTAACTTACTTAGGATTTTTACATTTTACAATAGAAAAAGTGCAAACATAGTCTTTAAATCCATAACCAGCAATTGTACTTTTATCACACAGGCACATATCCTGAAGCATTTAGGAAATCAGTTGCCATTTTCTGTATTTTTTTCCCCCATCATTATTGTCTTGGAGGACCCAGTTCTTTATTGTGTCAGTTCCACACAGCTATTGAGGTACTCTGTTTTGTCTCCTAGTCTCTTGCAAGTATTGGTTGAAATATGTGATGCTCATACATTCACTCTCAAGTGCCTTGCCTCAGAAAATCTTAATCATCTGTGAGAAATGAAGATTGTATTTTAAAACAGAAAAAGGTGCCGGTGGCCAAAGGCCTCCGCAAAGCTCTAGAAAATATACATCCATTTATTAGCAAAAAATGAGCAAACGCTGTTCTTGTAATAAATTGCATTGGCCTCCCAATCAAGTTCCCTCACAGTTAAGTGAGTAGATTGTAGTGGTATGAGATCATAGGCATTATCAATGCTTGTGGCCTGATGCCGGAATTGTAATTACTGTCCTCTTTTTTTGTCTAAGTGGGCAATGGTGCTTCTAGGTGAATTTTGATGCCATTTCAGTATCCTTACAAAGTGTTTAGCAGCTAATTACTGGGAAGGAGTATGCAATCAGGAAGCAAATCATTAATGTAGATATTTTAAAAAAGGACAAAATCTGGCACTCTTTTTGTAATAGAGGAAAAATGATTTGGTTCTGTAATGTCTTTATGGAAGAGATCTGCGGTGTTAAATCTGTAAATACTGTTATGTATAATGTGTTTAGGTTAAACTAATTGAAATGACCTACTACTGTGTTCACAATGTATTTGTGTTCATGTTCTTTGTACTCTTGTCCTTTAATATTTACAGCAATGAGTGTTCAGCAGAAAGAGACATTGCGTGTGATTTTGTGGAAAACTTTAGCCACAGTGTGCAATTAAGGTGGAAATCAGGGATAAACTAACAGATCTTTGGCCTGAGGAAGGGGATGTGACAGGATTTGTAGTAGGTTAAAGGTTTTGAAAAAGGGAATACTGGAACGTACGCCCACTCCCTACAGTTAAACAATAATGCAACTTCTTTTGCTTGTTCTCCAGAATAATTAGTGTTCAGAAATCTATATATTGCACTGGTAGATGTTCCTTTGTCATTTTGAAACAATGTGTACATCTGGAAGTCTTTTGAGAAGTTGTCGTATATGTGTAATTAATAGATGGTTGGAATGTCTTTTTGTTCATTTGAATTCTGATTTGATCTTTCCACTTCTCACACAGTATATGACAAATTTTCTGAAATCTAAAGAAGGAAATGTTCACCAAATTAAGTAGTTTAGTATCCAAAATATAAGCTTTATTAGTAAAATGCCTTAATAGGTTTTGGAAGTCTTTAAATATTTAACGTGTCTCTTTAATATTAGGGTAGTGAGTGAGAGCCAGAATATGTGATTCCTTCTGATTCAGGGGATGGGACACAATGCAGATTCAGCCCTCACGCCCTTATTTGATGAACATCTTTGAAGGGTTATAAAAAAGCCCTCTGGTGGAGGGGGGAAAGTATAAAATAAAAATGATATGTGTGCAGCGGTTTACTGATGGTCAGTGTACGCTTAAATAAATCAGTTCTGTAGCCAGTGTTATTTTCAAAGTATGTCAGAAAAGTTTGAATTTTTATAGTGAAGGTGAGTTATTTCCTATAATGTACAGTGTGACATTTTGAATGGAGAGGTGGGAGGGACTGACTTTGCTGACAATATTAATGGACTGCTTGCCCATGTTTTGTAGTTTTGCCAAAGAATTTACTGTTTTACAAATTTGTGATATTTAGCTTTTTTATTATGACTGTAATATTATTTCTAACATTCTATGCCAGAAATGGCTAGAAACCAGATTTTCCGAAATGACCAAATCCTAATGTTTTGTTTAAATTGTATATTTATGGGAATTATTATGACCACAAGAAAACATTTTATGGTTAAAAAAAGAATGTGGTTGAACATTGAATGCACACGCTTAAATCAGATTTTGAACAGCTGTAGTCCATAGTAAAGGAATGTGGAGAAACAAATTAAATATTTTTGATTTTACAGTGGCCATATGCATTCATTATTTTCAATCATTTTCTTTTTTTTTTTTGTGCTGAACTGTAATTTACGGTTAAGCCGCTAGCTCAGTATTGCATACAACTGATTGTGCTCTACAATCCTGTAAAGTACATTTGGACTGTAAGACACTTTCTTTGGTTTCTGTGTGACTGGATTATCATTACTAAATTGTTACTCACTTGAACAGTAGTGTCCACATATACGTATTTACTCCATTGATGTATGACATAACCTATGGCAGATACAGACAGGTGCAGTTCCTAGAGATTCTTCATATACATTGCGGCAGCTGTAACTCATCTAGCCTTGGCCTTATAACGCACCTCAAAAATTGAGCAATGTTAGGGAATGCAGGCTTTGTAGAAGGCCCTCTATAAAATGAATGTCTCCACTATATTGCTTTTAGATTGCACATTTACTGTGTCATGTTCCTGATTATTACGACTATAAGTGTTGACTTTGAATTTAGATATGGTACATCCATTTGCCAAACAGACTTGTGTTCCATGGGATGCGTGCACCTGGAGCTGTATAAATGCTGAAAAACGATTTGCATTTCATTGGATGAAAACACAGGTTAATGATTTGTATGTTATGCTCTATATTTAGATGCAATCCCTGCTTCTCAATCTGACGGTCACTTCAAGGGGTATTACAACATTCTCTTAAAATCTGTCCCTTTTGTACCCCAGGTATAATTGTACATTTTTTATGTAAATATGAGGCTTAGATCAAAATTGCAGTTTTTTTCCCCCTTGTATGCCCCCTACAGAGTTGGTACAACAGCCTCTGATTGCCAACAGTGCCCCTGCCTGTACGCGCTGTCGTACGTCCAGCGTCCTCACAATGCTTCATTCCCATGTGAGACTGTGCAGCATTGAGGCCCAGCTACCCTCACAAAGCACAGCAGTTTTTGTTTTTTGACAAAAGCTGAAATTTCATGCGGTACCCTTAGTTGCCTTAGAAGGAGAAATGGTAAATGATGGCACAGACCAGCAAAGGTTCATAAACAATATTGATTGTTCTGGAGAGTTGACAAAACGGAAACATTTATATTGAAAAAATGTAGTGGATTTTTTTGAGCAATCTATAATCACAAGGTACAGAATAGCATTGGCTGTTCCAGGCACATGGGCAAACTGCCTGTACAAGCAATACATTTAGCCAGTTTTCAACTGGAAGTACTCTGACAGAGACTAGTCCTTCAGTTGTGATTTAATATGCTTTTTTCTACTATTTTATGTTATGTTATCTAAAGAAACACCACTGATTTGATGTTGAAATCCCACCAAATCCCATACTGATCCCACCACTATGGAATTGTTGCAAGGGATTTGAAATTGATTTACTGTTTCATGTTGAATCTTGGATTCAAATCACATTTTAGTTTGAATGCTATTTGTTTGGCAAAAAAGTATGCCAATTTCTTTTAAACAAAAAAAATAAAGTGACTTTGAAATGAAGTTGAATGACTCAAGGACGTCAAAACAACCAAAGCCTGACTGACCTTACTTGGGTGCTTGCTCATGAAGAAGAGCTTTAGTAAGCCAAACAAAATCTTTCACCTTACAAATATGGCTCTGCCTGTATCTGCCATAGCGTTGTTCTTATAAGGAACAACAGAAGTAATTCCTTTAATTTTAATATTTTGGTGTATTGGCCAAACCCATTGAGATCACTCAGATAACACGCAAACGGGCAACTGGCACTGAAGAAAAGCACAGAGTAAAGCAAAGCAGTTTGTAAATTGTTGTATACAGTAGACATTTAATTATTTGGCTGTGGATAATCTTTTTGCATCCACATGAAATGTGTTCTTTTTGTATTAATATTGTAATTATTGGATCTGAATATATTTATGCAATCTCTTATGGATGTTACATATAAAGCTCTGTTTGCATTTATTTTAATGTCCAGGCATTAATTAATAGAAAGTCTTGGCAGCATCAACTATCAAAGCAGATATTTTTCAGGAAAACCTTAAATCAGGTCTACTTTCTGCTGTCCTATAGGTCCTCAGTGTCTGTAGGCTTTCATTATAGCAAGGCACTTACCAACCTTCTGTTGATCATTGTGTAGATTGCCAATTATTATTATTATTTTTTATCTCCCCAGTCGTGAGGGTGTTGGTTTAAAAAAGAGCTGAAAAACCTGATGGATTGTTGTGCTCTGGGATCAGAGTGATCAGCCCTACTTTAAATGAGGTCTGAATTACTGGAACCACTGTTCTCTATGAGTACATGTTCATGAATTTAACATGGAAACCCAATATATTGAATGTACCATCCAAAATTGGATATTGGCCACTGGAATAAGTTCAAGAACAATTGATCTATTATGATGTAGCATTTAGTTTTATGAACTAGCTATACTGTTCAAATTCTTTAAAAGGTTAATGTATAAGGATTTAACAATGATGCCGTTTTCAAGTTTGTGTATTTATTAACCTATTGATAAAGTGGGGGACAAAAACACATTTATTTTCTCAGGGTTTTACAGTTCTAACTAGAATTAAGAAAGATGTTTAGTTCTTACTGTTTAGTTGCATTTCGATTTATTTGCTTAGAATTTTAATTGGGTTAGACATTTAAGAAACAACATATCCCCTATTTTGGTATGTATTGTTAAATAGAATAGCTCATATTCTAATTAGTGTTTAAATATTCTTAGAAATATTACTGTCAGTACATTAATTTGTGTATGTGATGTCAACATATGACCTTAATTACATATGGGAATTTTCCTGTGTTTAATTTATCGAAGCCTTTACATGGAATAGCTGAGTGTCTAGAAAAGATTGAACACCTGAATGGCTTTTTTTCCGTAGAAATAAATTAGATTGTATTATTTATAATGCATAATCATTTATTTGTAGTGTATTGTTTAAAATTGTTAACACTTGTTCAAATTTTTTACACTATAGCATTTATGCAATGGTTTACAGAATTCATGGAATTATTTTTTATCATTATGGGAATTAAAATAATTTTGGATCTTAAATCTGTGTTTGTCTTTTCTATTGGCTTCTCATACAAGTTTACAAAAATATAGCCTTAATATTAACATAGCCATAACCTTATGGTACTATGAGCCTGGTTAACACTGGTGTGAGAAGTCTGCCCAACTTCCATTGATGTGCTTTGCTTATAAACCAATGGTCAGTTACTACAAATCATGATCTTGGGCAAGTGAGGCTCCAATTGGAGGTGTAGGCAATGCAGGCCAATTCAACCACTGACTAACTCAACACTTGCTACAATGATCAGTTTACAGGATTTTAGCAGAAACCAATCTCAAACTAACTTCCCTTGCCAGACACTCTGGAGATGGCATCTGAGGTCGAAACTAAGAAAAATGTACAAATGTTTTTTGTACCCTTGAAGCACTCTTATTAAAACAATATTTATGTGTACATCCCTAAACCGAGAACACTGCTACTGGTTGAGTACTGTATAATCCAATGTCCTATTTTGCAGCAGGGCTATCCTGTATGAGAAGTGGAAATAATAATTTGCTGTTGCTCATGCTGTCAAATTTGAATCTTTTATTACACATGAATATTACATTTTGACTTGAAGGTCTATGAAGGTCACTGCATAATTTTATAAAAGCTGCCAACTAGAAATGTTAAATTGCAGGATACCACACAAAAGGCAAAGTACTGTGAAGTAGTATGCACAGGCATCACTCAGAATTGTAACTATAGTTTGCTACGTTGGACCACAAGCTACAGGTAACTGCCAAAATAAAGGAAACACCAACATAAGGTGTCTTACTAGGGCACTGGGCCACCACGAGCTCCCAGAACAGCTTCAGTGCACCTTGGCATATATTCTACAAGTGTCTGGAACTTTATTAGAGAGATGCAGCATCATTATTCCACAAGACATTCTGTCATTTGGTGTTTTGTTGATAGTGGAATCCCATTCAGGATTGGTTGAACTTCAAGGCAAACACAATGATGCTTCATTATTAACAATAAGAAAGGACAGGGAGCACAATGTCACAAAAAAACTATTCCCTTATTACAAAGGTTCGATTTCCTGTGATATCTTCTGTTTATTTGTTTGAACAGAGAGAGTGTCAGCACTCGTTAAATCATTTAGGCTCGTTATCCTTCCTACTGAGAGCATGAAATCGCATGTCAATTCATATTTCCCGTTCACCCGGAGTGACAGACTGCATCCAATCAGCGACGAAGGATCGTATACTTACCTTTTCCGGTTTGAGTCAAGTTTTTTTGTGACGGTAGAGGCTATATGCCACCCATGCAGAGGACAAGATATGATTCAAGATGTGATTGGCCTGTTGTTTTTTGTCGATTTTACAATGCGCGTGACCGAACAGTCAGTTACGATGGTTAATTTCGCGCATTTGACGTCTGCATGGGGTGCATCTCTAGCCTATACCGTTTAGTGACTTGCTGTAGTGATTTCTGAGACGCTGTTTTCTTTTATGATTCGTTAGTTTATTTTGCACTTCCAGGCCACCGTAGAAACCCCTTCACCCATATGTTTCCCAAAAGCAAACAAGAGCTGTTCAAAAGCAATGCTATCCACGTTTGCTGCGTTCGTTCATGTAACTGGCTGCTGCGTTTCTTTCTTTCTCAGAACCTTCTAAATTATATTGTCCGATGCATGTCTCCCTTCTTTAGCGACACAGCAGTCCTCGAGGTGAGATTCTGTATCAACAGTTCTAACGGTCCTCGCCTTAATACAGCGGAACCTGATACAGTCGGAGCTTTGTAGTGGGTGGGAAGGAAATCTCTGCGCACTTCTACGAAACGTGAAGTTTATCGCTGGATATTTTCTCACAGAACGTCTAATTTCTTCTGAAGTCCGACAGGTAGCTAACGTTTTCATTAAAGGTTACCCTGGAAAAAATAAACCTGTACAATGTATTAATTGACTTCATTAAAATCCATAAACTCTCCAGAAAAAAATGGTTGTATTGTTTGTCTTTTATGTAAATAGATGACTCGCTAGTCGCTACACATACGTACGGAAAAGTTAACTTATACGTTTTATGTTCCATGCGCATACATTTTGATTCCCTGATGTCGTGACGATACACTGTTAACTTTGTAGCTAAATTGTTAGTTCTATGATTTATTTACTGGCGTTCCATTCCAACTTAAACTTCATTGCTAGTTTGTAGCTGTATCCTAAATAAAATGCACGCTCTAAATACCGGTTATATGCCTCCCCAGGAATGCTTACCAGACTTTGCGACTGGTAACAGTGATTTCGGTTATGGAACAGGTAACGCTGGTAACTTACCGTTTAAGCATGCACACAAGCTAACGAGTTAGTTCGCTGATACTCAAAAGATGTTGAATGTAATTTCTTTATTTATGTTATCAATAGCCTGTTAGGTAAAGCAATCAAATCAACGTGAACTTTATGGATGTGACCATGATGATCTTAACCTTTCTTTCTTTCAATAAACAAATGTCTAAAGTAGTGTACTTCGCTCTGACGAAAAATAATCTTACACAAAGAAAAGCAGCATGAGCGAGGTTCTCTAATGTTTTTTGTAATGCTTTTTCCGCTGAAGACTCCATGGGGGACTTTCCAGAATGAACTGGACTGGTGTATTCAGCAGCTACAGACAGACCTATTGACAGGCAACCCCAACCAACAAGGAGGTGAAGAGTGTGCATTTAAAATATGTTTTCTTATTGTTGGAAAACGTTTTACAATTCCTGAGTCAATTGTCCAATAAATCAGTTTAATTGATTCGCCTCCTTTCAATGTCTTCTGTCATAGCTGGGGAGAAGGAGCGGGTGCTCAATGTGCTGCAGTCCCAGGGGACCCCCTTTGTGAAGAAGAGGCAAGTGATGCAGATGCTGTTTGGAAATTATAGGCAGAGAATGACTGAGGAGCACAAGGCACGAGAGGAGACAGGTACAGAAAAGGCCTTATCAATAACTCAACCTCTATAACATTTCACATGCAACCTGTGTTGGTGAGTACAGTGTGTTGTGCTGTTATGTAGAGCCTGAGACACAGGGGAGCGGTGTAGCAGTCAGGGAGTCAATGTACCTGAGGAGCAGTGAGGGGAGAGGGTCCGACTCGATCCCTAGTGACAACTCCTTCAGCTTCAACTTCTTCCCAGATGGCCAGCCGGTGCACACTCCCATCCAGGAGACAGATCAGTTAAGAACCATACCCCTGCCAGGACAGGAATCTGGCTTTGCCTTCAACTTCCAGATCCCCACTGAGAGACCTAGCGAGATAGAAACGGGACCTGCAGACTCCTCTGGGTCTACTGCTGCTGCAGCTGACGCAGGAGATGGCAGGGAGGGTAACTCAGAAAACCAGCAAGACTCCAAGCAAAGCTCTGAGCATCCCTCAGCTAAAGGCAAGAAAAAGAAAAAAAAGAAAAAGAAGCACACAGCAGAGGGGGCTGAAGGCCAGCATAAACAATCAACAACTCAGGGAGAGGCGGCCAATCACACAGGAGAGACTGGGGCGCTGGTAAGTGCTGTCACAACATTTTCACACGGAACATTTTAGAGGATATGCCTTGACTGGTGTTTGTAATCTCACGACATGTTATTTGTACTTCAGTCTACAGAGCAGCAGTTGGTCAGAGAGTTGGACTGGTGCATTGAACAGCTGGAACTGGGCTTGAGGACCCAGAAGTCTTCTCCTAAACAGAGTGAGAACCAAGTCATAGAAATCCTTAGAGATTTTATTAGAATTGTTAGAGAAGCAGTGGGGTCATTCCATATCAAATCAATCACATTTCCATGGGAAAAAAATTACATTTCTGATTTCTGGACCAGAACCATTGAGGAGACAGAGGTGCTCAAAGTTGACCCATTTTGGACCCCCAACCCTACCGTAAGCCATCTTCATCACTGATAAACATAGAAGGATGATTTTTTGTCAAAATATAAATGTAACTTCTCCCATGGGCAAATATTTATGGTTTGATTTTTGTTCAAATCAAAAGGGGTGAGATCAACAGGGGATTGATTTTATTTGGAATAACCCAAATAAAATAGTGATAGATAATAGTGATTGATAGTGTGAGGTTTATCAATGTGGCAATCCGTGTATGTTCAAGTGAGGTGTTAATTTCCTTAGTGGAGGAGGCCGGTCGTGCCCTGAAGACTTTGCGTAATAGCAAGGCCCCCTTGGTGAAGAAGCGGCAGGTGATGAGGACCATGTTTGGTGACTACAGGAAGAAGATGGAGGATGACAAAGCCAAGCAGGTTAAACAAATTCAGGCAGGTGAGTAGAGATGAGCAGACCCTTTGATGTGACTTTTCTTGCTACTCTTAAATTGGCAAATACTGTATGCAGTATCTGTGAAGTGTTTCAATGACATTTGTTCAATGCAATGACAATTTCCTTATAGCTGTAAAGTTGGCCAAGGTTACTGCTGTGTCAGAGCCAGCCAAGAAGCCAGTTTTCCTCAGGAGAGCAGACAACAGAACGCAGACCCAACCACAAAAGCCAGGTGCCCAGAGCCTGGAGGAGACTGCTGGCCCCAGCAGTGAGAACTTTGTCTTTGTCCCGACACAAGAGGAGTTCTGCTTCAACTTCCTCTGATCGGATGCTATTGTATGTGGCTGTGGATGTGCCTGGTCAGACAAATAGAAGTGTTTATACACCTTTTGTCAAAATTGTTTGCATGAGTAGCATTTAACCGTGTTAAAAATGCAACACATTTTTGTTCTGTTCAAGCTCACCAAGCAAATTGACATTTATGTTCAGACTTGGACAGCAATTATTTTAATATTTAGTTCAATATGTGCTCAATATATGGATATAATGGATTGCTTTCTCTCAGTTGCAATACATTAAATGTATCATTTTCAAATATATTGAAGGACCTTATGTTAGAGCCAAACAGTTTTTTTTTTTTTTTTTTTTTTTTTTTTTTTTTTCCTTTTCTCCTCTCCTCTCTCTCTTTGGTTCTCGGCTATTAAAGGTTAAACCCGTTTTCATATAGATTTCTCCAATGCTATCAAGTTGATCTGATCTTTTCAGAAATGGGTGGAGTAAACCGGATCAAGTGTTACCAATGTCAAATGTAAACCCAGCTATTGTGCTCCTGGAGACCATGCTTTCAGCACAAGACTATACTGAAAATATGTTTTACCCAGCAGTTAGTCTTAAGCAAGGTATATAAACTTGCTCAAAGATGCATTGGCTTGCGTTTAGGATTGTAATTTTAATTTGAAGAAATTTAATTTTGATAAGATGACTTATTCTCTGTACTTTTGTACTGGTACTCTGAAATGAGAAATTCAAATTAATGATTAAAACAAATGATAATAATGGGTTGCATTTATATAGCACCTTTCAGGAACCAAAAGCGCTTTACAGTGAAGGGAGAAACACATCTACTACCAATGTGTAGCACCCTCCTGGGTGATGCATGGTGGCCATTTTGTGCCTGAACACACACCAGCTGGGGTGGAGAGGGGGGAATTATTGAGCCAATTAAACTGGGGGAGGATTAGGTAGCAGATTGAAAGAGTCATGTTGGGAATTTGACCATGATACTGAGGGAACCCCCTACTCTTCAGTAAGGGCCCTGGTCTTTAATGACCACAGTGAGTCAGGACCATCTCATCCAAAACACAACGTCTCCTACAGCAGTGTCTCTGTACTGCAATGGGTTTTATTTGGAAGACCACCTGCTTAGCTTCAGCTGTTCAGCAGGAGCAGAGTACATGATTCTATGGCTGTTGGCATAAGACCCTGAAAAAGATCACAACTGTTACAGATTTATGCATGTCTGAATAAATCACTGCATAATATATTTAATTACTAATGTGAGTCAATGCCCACTCAAGATTACATTGCTCTTAAAAAGTACATTAGTGACTGAGCCATATGGTTAGAGGGCCTTGACACTTCAACACAAAAATGAACATTCATTGTGATTGGTTTAAGAAAAACTACTCATGGAGTTGGGGTTTCTACCTGGTGCTTATTGGATCATTGAATGGATCAAGTGAATGGAGCTTTTTATACCAGAAATGTTTAGAAAAAGTAAAAGCAAGTCATGCTCATTTTAAAACTATTTTTACTACATTTTCAATTATTTATTGGTGTGACAAAAGATTCTGAGATGACATTTGAAATAATGTTTCTGCTTCATGAGATTATTTTCTGTTTTAAAGAACCCGATGTAGATTACTATCATGGCTGGGAATTGCTCTTTTATTGAACAGAATACAGTGCAAGTACAAATCTTCATCACAGTTGCAATAGTGCTTAAAAACCTTCAAATATTTCACCCAGATTCACAAACCAGCCTCGCTGATGTGCTCTCTACAGATAACATTAGGTAGGCAGCCATCAGTAACATGGCGAGTTCTCCACAAACTGGTTTGATATATAGGACACAGAGGCAAAGGAGTCATGCCCATTGACACAGAGTATTATCGAAAGTCTTGATGTGCGTATTAACCTTTAGTGGATTTTCTGCAGCACTTTTCTGGTCCTCAACAGTGCACTTTTTTGACAGGCACTTTGAAGCTCTATATTAAATCCCCATTTTAGCTTTGTCATTTTGACAAGATAAGACGTTGTCTGACAGTGACGGATCTTATTTTTTTCCTTAAGGTTATAGGTCGGTGCGCATGCTCAAGGTGTACATACATTGTGCTCTAATGAACTTTTCTTCATTGGTTAAAAATCATAACCTGGGCCTGAGCTTGAACCAGTTGCTGAGGGCAGAATGCGCTTACCGTATTACTACATCTTGGAGCAAGCTGGACACCATTGCCTAAAACCCAGACTCTCTAATTCTAAAACTCTAATTGCAGACAATGTTTCATAGATGTTTTTGAAACATTCATTTTGAAATGTATGCGTTCTCTGCCAGCCTCTGTCTTTCCAAGGGTGCAGAGAGAAGCAAACTGCAAAGACCCGAATGCATATTATCAGATAAAAATATATGAAAATAAAAATAAGAGTTGACTAGTTGAAATGTTATGCTCAATATATAACTATATATTCATAGATCAATTTGATTGATGCTGTAATTGACTGTTATTTTGTAAAGCACATTCATACAATGAATAAAATGTATTTCACACACTGATTCCATAGGGAAAAGGGAAATGAGTTTAAAAATTAAGTTTAATTTGAGTTTAATTATAAGTATGGCGAGATGTATTTATTTATAAATGCAGGTTCTAATGGCAGGGATTTATAGTACATTTAGTACCAATAACGGAACTGCATTACAACTGGAGCGCCTGCTCCTTATCTTAGTGATTAGGAGTAGCTGTTCCAGTTTATTAGTTGGGTGATTTATCGAAACTTACTATAAAATAATACTGACATTATCTGATTATACGTATTCATATTTGATAAGTAAACTTAATTTCAGACACTCGCTGGTGCAAGTGACCTGGCTTGGACCGACCAAAATGAACTGGTACTACGTTTTGACGTCATTACAAATGTACTTTCGATTGGTTGTTACTTGTTCAAATGGTCCCTTTTAGTGCAGGGGGTCGTAGGAAATGAAGTCTATTCATAAATAAAGGAGGTCGTATTCCTTTGAGTGACGAGAAAAAATGACTACAAACCCCAGATGTTTTGTAGCTTTACTTCCTGCAGCAGGGGTGCAACCTCAATCACTCGTTTTGTTTGATTTTGTTCAAGATTTGATGTGGCGAAGATTGTACGGAAACCAGCTAGCTAATACGATATCCATTCGCAAACACTATTACAGGGAGGGTAATGCAGCCTTTACTTGACTATTAAATTGCTACGTGAGTAACATTAACTTTAGCTAGCTAGCGATACTTGCACTGTACTATTTAAGCGCTGGCTGTAGCTAGACAAGAGAAGACTGTCCCTACTGGAAGACCATATTTCGTTAGCTAGTTGGTTAGCTAGCTTACTATCTACTCTTGTTTGTCCTTAAATAGGTTTTGTCACTTTGTAAAAGAGCTAATTTAGCTAATACAATTAGCAATTCGGATACAGTAGTATAGTGGTTAAAAAATGTGTAAAAAGTTGTTCAGTGGCTCTTAAAGCTACAACAGTGCCTTCTACAAACTTTGTCTTTTATCTTGTTTGTGTTTTTGAATTTGAAACTTCCAAGTCATGTCAATGCATGTTTGTGGCCTCTCTCTTTGCTACATTAATTGAGTTATCATTAGTATAACTAAGTTAGCTGGCTAAATCAATACGCTGAAATGTGGTTTCTGTGCAGGTGTGTTAAGACTGGACCTGCAGTGACGGTATGTCGGAGTTAAGTGACGAAGCCAGTGAGTCGGAACAACTGGGAGCCAGTCTGTCTCTGTGGTTGGGGAGCACAGGAGGACAGTTGGTACGCCCGGAAGAGCTGGATGTACCCCTGGACCTCCACACTGCCTGCTCCATTGGCCAGTATGACGTGGTGGCTGAGTGCATTCGCAGGTGGGTGCGCATAATGGCCACATTTTGCTTGTGCCAAATATGTCCTTATTATTTGGGGTATGGGTACTGCACACACAGACACATACACACACGGCCATCGTTGTTATTCAGTTATTCAACTACTACATAAGATGCTGTATAATAATAAACATCTAAATATTTGTCTTTTTCTCAAAAGCAGAGGGGAAGTAGACCTGGACTATAAGAATATTGGTGGCTGGACACCCCTGATGTATGCTGCCTATATTGGACATGACAATATCGCCAATTTATTGCTGGAAGCTGGTGTGGGTGTTAATGCCACCACTGCTAAAGGCCAGACACCTCTAATGCTGGCATCTAGTTGCGGGAACGAGAGCATCGCCTATTTTCTGCTGCAGGTTGGGGTCTTCTCTTATGGTTCTTTGGTCTTTTTTATTCACTGTTTGAAGGGATGAGGACAGGCCAATGTCGTTTGGCACAGATGTGGCTTGACACTCAATACGTTGGCCGTTGGGGTTTTCCAGTGTGCCTGTTGATTATATGGTCTGTATCGTTAAACTGTATGACAGTCTTCATGGTCTTGTCTCACAAAGCAAGGTGCAGAGTTGGAACTGGAGGACACAAGAGGCTGGACGGCCTTGTTCCATTGCACCAGCACTGGACACCAACAGATGGTGAAATTCCTACTGGACAACAATGCTAATGCCAACATCAAGTGAGTCATCCTTTCTTTTACAGAATGGCTCTACTGCATAAGGCCTCTATACCCACTATAACATTGCAATGTGTAACCAGATGTCTCTCACCATCAGAGAACCCATTTCTGGCTTTTCTCCCTTAATGGAGGCTGCTGCTTCAGGGCATGAAATAATTGTTCAGTACCTGTTGGAGCATGTGAGTATGAGTATTCCATTCACTGATACATCCATATTTATTTGTCTCTAATGAGGGGGATATAATTGAATCTGTCTCTGTGCATGTGCATTTCAGGGCGTAAAGGTGGATGAGAGAAATGCTAAAGGAGAGACTGCCCGCACCCTGGCTATGCTGTACGGCCACACCAAGATTGCCAGCCTCATCGACATGCGCTCCATGAGGCCCAAACCAGGTACTATTTTGGGAAGACCAGGTCTTGTGAGGTTGTAGCTGCAGAGCTGCAGAGCTGCAGAGACATGGTCATGCACCTCAGTACTAGGGGTGTGCATTGTAAGTTATTTTAGCTTTGAACTCAAATGTGTAGTAACTCAAATAATCTTAAAAATATTTACACTGTGTTGTTGCATTGTACCATTGCCTTCACAACTTGTACCTCTAGTTGTGGACCCAATAAAATGTTAAATAACCGTGACTAACCGAGTTCATTTTGACCAACAATTTGTCAAAAATGCAAACAAGTCATGGACATGTATATACACATGCCAAATCAACTTGGGCATGTTTGTGGTCAGGTAGATAGCTTTTTAGTTAAAGCTAAGCTGGCTAGCTGTGTTAATGGCCTCTTGCCAAATGTAGGTGCAGATGCTGCTTCTGCTTCTGGTACTGGTGCGCAGGAAATCAGTTACCCATGATTATGCTTACTTAATAGATGAATGTTCAGTTGTTGTGTTGCTTCTGTGTCCATTCAATGTGCACACTCTCATGTTTTTCCTCTCTATATGTTGTTGGTGCACTTTGAAGACCTCAGCTCATCTGAGGATTCTGACAGCGCTCCCCCGAGATCACGTCTCAGCCGCAGCAAAGTCAAGGGGCCCAGCATCCACGATGGGCCACAAGCCATAGCCAAGTTCAGAGTTGGAGGCACTAGCAGGCACTGTGGTACAAGCTTTACAGCAGTCTTCATTCCCTCATGTACATTTATGAACCTGGGAGGATATTGTCAAGAGCAGTATGGTGGGATTGATACCAACCGTGTCTGCACTATTAGACACAGTGCTTTGCATGCAGATTGCTGGAAGCACATCCTTCCGTTTCATTGATTTGGACAGAATTTTATTGTTTAGTAATACTGCTTTGTACTTCTGATTAGTGGAGTTGTTTGAAAATAGTCAGCCAGTGGAGTCAGGTGCTGCTTCGAAGATCTTTTTCTTTTCTTTTTTTACTTTGGGGGAGTTGTTATAATAGTACGCACCTTGGTATTATCCAAAGCACTGGCTCAAAACATAGTTTACTTGAGTGCTACCACCACACCATTGTCTGCCCTTTTAGATGACTTGAAATTAATTCTATAGCTTGTGCTTTGAAACAAATCCTTTTGTATCAAACTTTAGGGCTATGAAATTGAACAATAATGGGGTAAAGTTTAAAACATGCTAATGCTACCTGCTGAAAGTTTCAGCGCCATAAGTTTCAAGTGCCACATAAGTCTTGAAATAAGGATAACTATTTAGAACCATAGATATCCCTCCGTAAATACGTCTGAATTTCTGGTAATGGCAGTGTAGGGCTGCATGGTGCTTGTAATTGTACTGATATGGTTTATGTGGGTCCAGGGAAATTGTGTGAGAACCTTGTTGTTTTTGAGACCACCAATTTAATATGCTGAAATAGCATGTATTATTTTTTTGCATTTAAATTCTTCAGTTCAGTTTATTTTGATGGTCATTAAGAACTTCACCCTGCAAAATATGTTCCTTGCAATATAAACACAGATACCCACCATCCTGTAGCTTTGGTTTGTGGTACATTGGAGAACAATTGTGAAAAGTGTGAAAGAAATCAAAACTCAGATTTTGATGCAGTGTTGCACATTATCAACAGAGTTCTAATTTCAAAGGGTAGTGTCATGTACACGGACCATGTTAAATAACTTTGGTGGCCAGCACCTGTTTTTTCTATGGCAAATCAGAAACCTTTTCCTGTTTTTTATGTTTGGGAGTTGTTCCAACATGATATACTGTAGTCAAGTGTCATTTAAAATATCTGTCCCTCATATTCATTTAGGGAAATAATTCTGAGATCTTTATTTATTTCATGAGCTTTAACTTTAAGGTCAACATACTCACCATTCAGATTGTCTGTTAGTGATTGTCTGTCTATAAGTGAGGCTTGCAGGAGGTTACCATCCACCCACTGATTGAGGAAATGGTTGTTATTTATTGTTTGATTAATTTAATCCAATTGTTTCTCAGCTAATACTGCAACAGAATAATACGTGTGAAATGTAACCTGATAGAAATATGTGACCAGTGTAATTAGCCTTTTTTATAAGCTTGTCTCTCGTGGGCGTGTAATGTGCAAATTGCAAAAGGTTATTGGCCACAGTAGACCATTGCTTTTGTGTCTCTGATTGGCAAGATAATGTATTTCAGGCAATCGAAACAGTCTGGTTAGCATAGAGCAGAGAAATCCTTGAAACAAAGGCCCTGAGGAATGTGAATAGATCAGTCACAATGTATTCCATGCACAGACACGCATGCACATATTTTTGTAGCAAAGCATGTTCTTGAAATTGATGTTGATATATTGTTGATAGCATTTCCTTGGATGTGGGTCATGTAACTGCTTTTCCTCTGCACGAACAGAGCCTACAATAGCACCGCCGGGCTATGTGACCTTTCCAGACGAGGGGGAGCAGAGTGAGGGTATCTGTAACCGTGATGTCACCTCACCCATCAATGAGCTGGATGGACAGAGCAATAGCAGCAGAGGTACTGCCCAGTGGACCATTTCCTCACTGTGGCCTGTTACTGCCCTCTCCCATTCGTCTGTGATCCAAATCAAAGGGCCAAGATGACATCAGTACAGTTCCCCCTGTAAAATGTATTTGCACTTATGTAACCGACTAGACTCAATTTGTGCTCTGGCCTTATGCTGTGTTGTTTCTTCTAGATGAGAGTCCCTTCTTTGACAATGACATGCCCACCATGAGGAGCAGCAGCAGCAGCAGTGAGGGGCTGCCACGCATGATTGGCCTCAGCCGTGAAGCCTCACTGGAAAGCAATGAGGTAAGCAACCACTATAAGTCTTCAGTTTTAAATAGCCTATTTGTGTAAAAAAAAAACTGTTGACAGAAAACATGCCCACAGGGATTGTCTGAATTAAATCATTAACATGGATGAAATTACCACCTGATAAAGCACCACGATCTGTGTCTTCAACATTGTGTGCCTTGTGAAGCCTTCTAGTGTGTGATCGTAGCACTGCTGCTACTTCTACCAACACCCCCTTCCTTCCCCAGGATTCTGACCAGGCCAAGAAGAGCTCTGCTCGCAGAGCCAACAAGGGCCACCATCACAAGGGCAAGAATCGCCATGGAAGCAGTGAGAACACGCAACCTGGTGGCTCTGGGAACTGTGGGATGCTCCCTTCCTCCAGCCAGGCCCCCTCTTATACAGGCCCCAAGGCATGTGTCACCGTGGGCTTGCTGCTTGGCTGGCTCCCTCCTTCTGCTTTGTTCATTGGAGAGGCTTTGACCGGCAATGCTTCAGCTCTTCTTAACAGCATACAGACAACATGTCATGCTGCTACCTGATCTGCGTATATTCTTAATTTCCATCCTCCTCTCACCGGCTTACCCTCACACTCATTTGGGAGTCACAGCTGTTGCCTTTTGCACTTGTATGTGTATGATATTAAGCTTCATAAGGTTTTATCTTGAGTTGCATTGATTGACAGTAAGATTAAATGACACACATTGAAACAGCAGCCCCTTTACTGGGTTGATTCAGCTTTCAGGGGTTCACTTATTTGGCTATCTGGGTCTATTGCTGCTATTGGTGAATGTGGAATGAGTGATGAGAGGTTTTTTGTTGATGGACTGTGTGCGCTTTCTCTCTCTCTTCCTGTTCACTGCCCAACCTTCCATAGGATCTGGCTGAGTTCTTGGAGCAGATCGGCTTCTCCAAATACCTACCCCTACTGGAAGAGCAGGACATTGACCTGCGAATCTTCCTAACCCTTACTGAGAATGACCTGAAGGAAGTGGGCATCACGTGAGTCCTCTCATCCGTTTTTCTTTTTGACCCCAGGACCTGTCATTGCACAGTATTCTGTTCTCCCAGATCTGACCAAATCAGGCATTCACATTTATCTTTCCGAAAAATTAAATTGAACAATGGCAGTGTATTACAGTTTACTTTCTTGGATACCTGTCATCTTTATTTATCCTCTCGAATCAGCTTTTCCCTTTTACCAGCACAGTTTATTCTGTAGGACAAGATTAATAACTAGGTGCTTAATGGCAAACAAGCAATATTAGTCATCTCTGGGTACTTTTGTACTGATTGTTTCAATTCCAGATTTGTCCTCTGGTATTGTTTGGGGAAACGACTCTGAGGAGCGACAAAGTGTTGTTGAATAGATGAGAGTTGGCAGGCCTCAGTCCCACCGGATGGCATTTTTCAAACTCCCTGAGCTGCCACTCAGTATAACAAAGACTCAGTGATATGTAGGGGCATTTCAGGACCCCACAACCTGTTGGAGAATGATCTGAGAATGGAGATGGAGAGCGAGAAAAGTGTGTAAGTGAGTGTGTAAAAGCAGAAAAGGTATGAGACTTTCCCACTAGTCTGATTGTGTCTGTGGTCTGCTCTCGCTGCACTAGGCTGTTTGGACCCAAGCGGAAGATGACGTCTGCGATCGCCAGGTGGCACAGTAGTGCCCGGCCGCCCAGCGACGCTCTGGAACAGGCCTACGCTGACCAGCTGGAGGCAGAGATGCAGGAGATGGCTATCCAGCTTCACAAGGTAACCTGCACCCAGTGGCCCGGGAGCCTGTAGGGGGAGCAGTTCACTGCACCCGACTCTTCAACCTGAACCACTCCGTTCAGTTTGTGTTTGTTGTCCTACCTCCTCACCTTGCTCTCCCCCCTCTCTATCACCATGGCAGCGGTGTGAGGAAGTGGAGAGTCTGCAGGGCCAGGTGTCTCAAGAGAAGGAGCTGCGCACTGTGATGGAGGGATGCCTGATGGAGGATAAAATGTCCTGGAGAAGAGCGCACAGTGAGCTGGTGGAGACCCACAGGCTGGCCCTGGACATGGGCACAGCCATGGAGAAAGTGTGGTGAGGCCCAAGCAAGCACAGAGAGGCCGTAGAGAAATGGAGGCAGGGATTTGCAAAGGCCTCTGACATAGTGTGCCTCTCGGAACACAACGCTGTCCAGTTTTCTCTTCAGAAACGTCTCTGAATCAAAAACATTGTTTAGCTAGCTTAGCTAACAATCACATAGCAGAGTGGATAGTGAGAGGCGGTCAGTTTGAATGCATTAATACCAGCTAAGGGCTGAGAATGCATGGAAATAGATCTAGACCTCATACCTAGTACACTAGATGTTTTGTTGGCTTCCTGACAAATTAATCAGTATAATTTGGACAATGCAGAGCAAAAATAAGGAGACTGTGGCCATCCAGGACTGGAATTGTCCATGCCTGTGGTGGAGTGTGAGAGGCTGTACATAAGGGTGTTTGGTGGATGTGACAGCTTTGTTTTCGCTGTGTGATGGACAGGGCCTGCCAGACGGAGGTCTTCTCTCGCCTGCGGAGCGATGGAATGATTGTGCGCCATGATGACAGCAAAGTCAAACTGAAGGGCGAGACAGGTGGCAAAGGCATGGCAAACCCAACTCCTGATTTTGTCCAAATGAAGTGGCTTGGTGTATACAGTACTGTGCAAAAGTCTTAGGCCACCCAAGAAAATGTTTGAAGCTATGTTTAAAGCTATTTATCTGGGCAGTGTTTATATGCTTGGAAAAACACTATATAACATTAGAATAAATACAAATAAACATTTAATACAATAAAAAATATGATTTTATTGCATTTTCCAAAAAGTTATTGAGATCTTGTGATATCCTCCTTGAGGAACACACAGTATTAATTTGGCCACCTCAGAGCCCCAACCTCAACATAATTGAAGCTGTATGGGATTACTTGGACAGGGAAAAGAACAAAAAGCAGCCAAAAGTCAAAAGAAGACTTATGGCAAATCCTGTAAGAAGTTTGAAAGAATTTACCACAGGACTATTTAACAAAAATTACACAACAGTCTACCAAAGCGAATTGCTTCAGTTATGCATTCTAAGGGAAGCCTTGTTTTAAAAACACAATTCATTTTTGTTACTTTTCATCAATGTTATGTGTTTTTTAACCTAAAAAAACCCCACTTACACTGCTCAGATAAATGGCCTAAGACTTTTGCACAGCACTGTACATGCAGTACATGCTATAGAGCAGTATTGCAGTGGTGCTTTATTTTGTCTGTAAGACCCAGGATGGACTCATGTAGAACATATCTTGAATTAACAGTGCAATTTGACCTGGCTGTCATGTACATATTTAATGGTACCTGGGGTTATTTGCAGTCACATATGTACTGTGTCAATGATTCATGTTTGAATGCGCTTTTAATGCACATTTCTTCTCAGGAAGTGAAGTCTTAAAGGAAGGCTTGAAGTCCCTCAGTCTCACAGAGCTCATATCTAAGCTGGAGGTGTATGAGGAGGAGATGGGTAAGACCAATCAAATCAAGGTGCCAAGCAATTGAAATATCAAATACTATTCATTACCAGTTAAAAATGTTTCTCCACAAAAAGTTATCTAGGCCAGTGGTCCCCAACCACTGGGCTGCGGCCCGGTACCGGTCCGTGAGGCATTTTGTACCGGGCCGAACAGAAATAATAAAAACGTTTTAATTTTAATTTTATTTACTATCGCAGTCTGCAGGGTGTTTTATGTTGGAAAAAAAGTATTACCACTTCCGTCTGTGCCTCTTTTCTGCACTTGTCTCCGCACAGTTCTTTTTCCATGTACCCCCCCGGTCCGTGGAAAATGGTCTTGCATGAAACCGGTCCGTGGTGCAAAAAAGGTTGGGGACCGCTGCTCTAGGCCTTTAAAGTCCTGCATCAAATGTCTTATCAAAGCCCCCTGAAAGAGTTATCTTTGTGTGGTGTTTTCCTTCAGTGTTTCATAATTTTAGTCCTGTTGGGGTAGGTGAGCAGGAGGGAGAGTGCATAACTGTGGCTGTTTGATTAACACCACAGGAAAGAGCCACCAGGTCATGACCCACAGCTTGAAGAGACTAAGTGCTATCGAGAAGGGTACAGAGAACTGGGAAGAGACTTAGCTGAGAACGGTGAGTGTTTGTGTCCTTTGCGTTTCGGGAAAACTGCAGCACAGGCATATGAAGGGGTGATTTGGGTCAAAATGAAAAAAGAGAAGGGGGAAGAAAAAAATGTACATAAATTGAATTTCTGTTTTTTGTATCTTTTTTACATTTTCTAATTTTGATGCAAATTGCCATACAGGCATGGTCTGTCTGTGACTTCAATATTTTAGGAATAAAATCACTCCTGCACTGGCTCTGTTAACTGATCAGTCATCACACCTGACTTCTTGGCTGTTCTCCACAATCAATGTCTGCATCGTTCCTATGGAAACTTGAGAATGGACTGAATCTCAAATCCCTGCATCTCCCTCAGGTCTTTGTGACGGTGCTTTTGCTGACGGAGGGTGACAGTGCCACCCTGGACAAGCTTGCCAGGAAAGCGAGGGTATAAGCCTGGCGCGGCAGGATGCTCGCCAGGGACAAGACAAGCGGGCCGGAGGGCAGATGCCCCCCACACGCCTGTGCTGGAGATACTTGGGACTGGAAGCTGTGATGAAGAATGCTGAGAGGTGGGGGGAGGGGAGGTGATTTATCACCAAGCTTCAGACAAGGAGCACTAGCCTAATCAGTGTCTCACTGTGAATTGCCCCCAATCTCTTACCACACTGCATTCATTTTGGTATTCACTTTTTAAGAGTGAAACACTTTCCTTGTACACAGAAATGCAATACTGTGTTAACCTTTGCAAAGATATCATGCAGGAATACTTTCAATTGCAAAAGATACTGTCCTTGATCTTTGAAATTCACTACTGAATCCCCTAACAAAGGCATTTTCTGTAGAGTACAAAAATATGTACATCTGCATAATTCAAGCAGTCATAAGAAATCAACTGTGCACATTATTCCATTGATTAAAATTTTGAAACGGGGGCTTTACTATGTTGATCTACATCCTAATGTGACAGTGTCTACAGTTAAATACAGTGTACCGGGGAGGTGAGGCAATTGCAAACCTGCAAATGATAAATGTTTTTTGGTAATCTCAATCAATTCCCTCCAGTAGGCAGTGTTTGCTGTGTGAAGAAGCATTACTGCATTATCTGGACATTGTACAGTAGCCTGGGGTGTAAGCAGATTCTATTTGAACTACCGAGTCCATCCTGCAAATTTAAAGATGGAGGGAATGACCTACAATTGTAGGGCAAAATCAGGAATTGGTGGCAGTCACCTATTCTGGGATCTTGATGTAAATTGTTGATCTTGGTGTAAATTCTATCTATTAGAGGTGTGTGATTGATATGACGAATTTAGTGTCTGTACAGAAATAAAATATGAATTAAAATGTTGTCAGTTAAAAGTCTGATTCTTTTTTCAACTTGCCTCTATGCCGTGTGTGTGAGACGGCTGATATTTGCTTCTGTGTTATGTCAATATTTATTTGAATACAATTTGTGATGGAACACAGTGAACTCTGTCCTCTTAGTAACATTTAAAGGGGGAAAAGCAAATAAGGCTTGTTTATCTTAAGCTTTCAGTTCTGCTGCCTTAGAGCGAAGCGGCCGATGAACTTGACTGGTACAACTTCTAAGTATTTGTCACAAACGCACAAAGCACAACAGTTTCTTCTGTCCATTTTTTACTAAAACTACTGACATTAGTCTAAAAATGACAAAATAGAAATAAACTGACGCAGAAAGTTTTCACTCAAAGCAGGTGGATGATTTATATGAGATGCAATTTATTGTGTGTCTAAGCACATGTAACTGTTTCTTGGTTTTCACAGAGTAGTGCGTTAGGCAATGAATCAGAACTTCTGTGGTGTGGTATACTGGACATGGCAATAAAAAGAATATTGGTTTTGTGGTCAAATTGGATGAACTGTATATTGGACCGTCTCATGCACTAAACGTATAAAACCATCGTATGTTCTATATTTGTGGACCCAAATGCAGCCAAATCAAATGGGTATGACACTGAACATAGACATTAACCAACCGCATGACATAGTCAGTGTTTGGTTTCCTTTCACATTGGCCATATGTTGACATCTTGGTTTATTACATGCTAAGGATATGTGCAGTCTTAACTGAGACAAGTGCACTTCAGAGATGTCTATGAATAGACTTGCTCAAGGAGCTTGACTTGTTAAATCTAGGCCCAAGAGAGCACGGGAAATTTATCTTCACCTAATTATCTTGGCAACTGAGACTTGAATGCAAACAAGTGAGGTCATGAGTTACTGGTGTACTGGGATGTTAAGAAAAATCAATTCAATATTACAGGATCTATGCCACCACTGGGGTTTAGTGCAAAGAGAGCACCACATTACTCATTTATAAGCACACTGCCAGTTCAACACGTAGGGAGTAATTTCCCCATCCTCTCCCAGTCTTTTTGAGCAATATCTGCTGGAATGGCATCAGTAGTAATGTAGAACCAGTTCAAAGGGAACATTTATCTCTAAAGTGCAATCCTCCATCTGCACTTCCACCTCACCTCATTTGAATGACTCAGCAGTTCTGGAAAAATTCCTCATTGATATCCCTCAGGTCAGTGCCAGCCAAGCTTGGAGGGCTGCTGCAGGTGATGTTGTTGTGGACAATAACTACCGTGTGGGGTTCTTCACCCTCTGCCAGGGTCTCCACATGGCGAGGCACCACCTGTGGTCTACTGAGGCTGTAGTCCCTAAGTGGAAGTGTGCTACAGTCACACTTCCAGCGGTTACCTGTCAGCCACAGCTGATGCAGGCTGTCTGGGATCTCTGGGGGAGGTTAGTGAGGGCATTGTCCTTCAGGTTGAGGTAACGCAGCCTAGGCAGCAGCTGCATGGTGCCATTGTGGAGAAACTCCAGACTGTTCCCGGAGAGGTCCAGCCAGGAGAGGCGCTTCAATGGCAGGAGCACCTCTTTGGGGAGCTGCTGGAGCAGGTTGCTGGCCAGCAGCAGGTAGTCCAGGTTCTTCAAGCCATAGAAGGTGTAGGAGAATAGGGATGGCAGCTTGTTGAACCTGAGGTCAAGCTGCTGTAGGCCTTGAAGTTCCACAAAGCTGTGGCTGTCCACCACAGAAATGTTATTGTGCTGCAGGAAGAGGCGTCGCATCCCCGTCAGACCAATGAAAGCCAGTCGAGTGACTTTGGTGAGGCAGCCTTTGTCAAGGTGGAGACTGTGGAGCTGGGATTGACCCTTAAAGATCTGGTCTGGCAGGGTCAGGAAACAACTGCCAGATAGGTTGATCACAGCCACGTGAGACAGACCCACAAAAGTGTCTGTGTGTACTTCTTGCACCTGGTTGTAATCCAGCTCCAGCATCTCCAGGTGTCCGAGCCCCTCGAAGATCCTTTCCCCTAGGACCTTGATTCGATTGTGGCTCAGACGCAGCTCCTCCAGAAAATGCAGCTCGCGGAAGGTCCTGGGCCGTAGGCTGCTGATGGAGTTGTTGGACAGCCTCAGTACCAGGAGGCTCTGGAGGCCCAGAAATGTGTCCTCATGCAGCCCACAGAGTCTATTGTTGGTGAGATCCAACCAGCGGAGGGACTTCATGCCCATGAAAGCTTTGGGTGCCAGAGTGGCAATCTGGTTCTGGGCCAGATAGAGCTTCTGCAGCTTTGGTAGCTTGAGGAAAACATTGGTCTTGATAACCTTTAGGTAATTTCCTGTAAGATCCAATTCCTTCAGCTCAGAAAGGCACTGGAAGAGCTGTGGCTGCAGGTAGGCGAGACGATTTCCCGCAAGCACCAGCTCCCGGAGGCCCTGCAGGTCTTGGAAACAGTTTTCTGGCAGCACGACCAGTGAGTTCCAGCCCAGGTTCAGGAGCCACATGTTCGAGAGTCCGGTGAACAGTTTTTCCTCTATGCGCGTCAGCTGGTTGCTGTGAAGGCTGAGGGAGGCAAGGCTTGGCGTGTTTCGGAAGACTGTGGAGGGGAGGGATCGCAGGCGGTTGCGTTCCAGATGAAGGTGAGCCAATGAGTGCAGCCCTTGGAAAGCCTGTCTGTCGATGGAGGAAAGCTGGCCACTCTGCAGGTTCAAGAAGTCTAGATGTTTCAGGTGCTTGAAGGAGGAAGCAGGAAGGGTGGTGAAAAGATTACTGTCCAGCCATAATGCGTGTGTGGCAGGTGGTCCGTCGGAAGGAACACGCGTGAGGTTCCGTGCACTACAGTACATGTTGAGCTCTAAGCTGTAGTCGTCATACAGACAGTTGCAGCTCGGGGAGCAGGGAATGGACTCTTCGGAGGGAGAGCTGTCCTCCAGCACAGTGTCCGGCAACCCATTCAGGGCTCCCAGCACTCCCAACACCCACAGCAGCAGCACAGAGTTCATCCTAGCCGAGGGCAGACAGGTTAACTCCACACAAAATCCCCACTGTAAAACAAAGACATGTCGGAGCTGTACTTTAGTGCAGAATTGAAATAACACTCAAAATGTCTTTATATACCAAACACAGTGTATAACTATGTACATTAAGAAAAAATATGAAAAAAGAATGCAAACAACTTTGAGGATGGTTCAGTTTCTGTTTAATTAGTCTTATCAAGTCCACTAAAAATTGCTGAATAAGGGATGGTGTGTGAAGTGGTGTTTTGGATTGCTGGAATAACGTTTAAAGTAAGTTAATGCCAATATATTTTTCTTGGGAGAGCAGTTCAAACAAGTTTGTATGCACTTATTTTGTAAATACAAAATTTTGTCATTAGAAATACTGATTCTGCATTTAAATAAATCCATACAATATATGTATTTTGATGTTACTCCCACAAGGTTCCCCCTTATTGTTCAAGCTATGCCTTACCTGCAGTTCCAATAGTCTTGAACGGAGTCCGTCAAGCAGCCACTGACAGGGCAGGCAATCGGTGTCAGTGCCCAGCTACCTCAGCTGTCTCTGCTCTCTATCCCTTTCCTGCCAAACAAAGCCTTACCCACGAACAGTTACACAATTAACCTTTTCATTTCTACCACTAAACAACCTTGGTTGCTGTTTTACTTATTCTGTCAATATAAATACATATTCACGAGTGTATTTTGGTTTACAGTTGTGGTTTTATTGTAATACATGTAAAATGCTGTAAATTAAACTTAAATCAGTTTAATTTGGGGGTTTTTCAGCCACTTGGGCGCTTATTTCACTTGTATGTGCTCAACCTTCAAAACTCTTTTAACAAAATCTCAAAACTGATTACACGTCACAACACAGCCCATCCTATGTTCAAAACCTGTAATTGTATAATTAATGAATTAATTTTATTTTAAGACCTATTTCACCCAACCGTCATTCATCCAAAATGAACATTTATTGTGAGGTGCCATATGAAATGGATTTAATCACAAACACACACGTTGATGATAACTTCACAGTTAAGTAATTGTATTAAACAGTTAACCCAAGAGAAAAAATGCTTCACCGTTCTTTCAAAATTGCTGTTTTTGAAGTGATGAATAGAAGTTACAGCAGGGCAGTAGGTTACAACACTGTAAATTTCATTTTCATCATTTCCATGTAAGCATATGATCATTGAAGACATCCTTCATCAAAATCATCGAAAATAATTTGTTGGAATACAACAATTACAATCCCATGAATCCAAATCATTCAATCCATATACTGTAATCTCCCAAAATGCAGGGCTACTCTGGTCACTATAAAATCTGAGTAATAAATAATAAATCAAAGGGAAACGAAGTAAGTAAAATCAATCTCATCCTCATGTATGTTTGGTCTAGAAAGAAAGACAAATAAACTACTAATTTTCAGAGATTGATAACAGCGTAGTTTGCAGATGGCTAATTTTGTGTTTTATCAAATCAAAGTTTTTTATCACAACAAATCACTGTACGTTCAGCTGCAATATTTTGGTCAAATGGTTGATGCAATACTTGCGTAGATCATATACCGTTATCTCAGCTGTATAAACTACAGGCCTAACAAATGGTTGTGTGATTATTAAATAACTGTACAATGTATTTTAAAGTATGAGAACACTATTTTAACAATAGTAATGTATATTTTATGTGAAAAGCAAATAATTTTATATGAGCAGGTATGCCATTTTGAAACTGAACACTTTATTTTGAACTTGTATTTCAAAGAGTCATTTGGGTTAGTGAACACATGATTTTGTGAATTTTAGACTTTTCTTCCCTGTTTTTGTCCCAATTTGGTAGCCAATTGTATCCTCTGTTTCTTAAATTCACCCTCCCCCAACAGAGATGGGCAGTATTTCTGTTACTTGTATTTGAAATACGTATTTCAATTACTTTTGAGTATTCTGTAATTTGTATTTGACAGGACTGAAAAAAATCAAATGTAATTTGTAACAAGATACTTTAGGGTGGAGTAATTTTGTATTTTCAAAATACTCAAAATACTTTATCCATGATTCAAAGAACATAAAAATAACAACAGTACACTTAGACACACTCACACAGTGATTTTTAGACCCACTCTGTCGGTTGGACAAGTGGATGCATGCATGTATCTGGTCGCAGGCAGCTATTGAGAATTCGGCGCTTGTTTTCACACAAGCCTACTCACAGTATTCTAAGTGGCGTTTTGAGAAATCGTGATGTGACGTGGAAAGTTAGAAAAGACGATTTCTCAAAACGCCACTTTGTAACTCCAGAAACACTAGCTAGCATGTACAATTCATGCTGATTTGTTTGTAAGTTTGTACTGTACTATTTTCAGTATTTTTCTTTTATATACAAATAGCATCAAAGATAAGAAATTGGTTGTCAATAGCCCAAACAACCAAAATGGAGGGAGTAATGTGGGCAAACTAATTAGGAGATGCTAAAGATGTGATTGTGCCTCTAACACTTAATACACGGCGATAGCCTATGTGATTTGGGCTTTTTGCTCATATTCATAGAGAAAGGCAGCCACCTATTCATATGTTGGCCTACGATAGCCAATTGGAGCCAAGTTTTTTTTTCCCTGTATTTTGAAAATACAAAATACATGTATTTTATCTGATACATTTTCTGGCACCAGTATTTTGTATTTTGATCTGATACATTTATTTGAGGGGTATTTTGTATTTTGTAACAAGATACATTTTGATGTATCTTTGCCCATCTCTGCCCCACGAGCCAACCGCCTGCAACTACGGGACCAGCCACTACACTGGGGCTGGCAATGAACTGCTTCCTTAGAGACGGGAAATATATCTGTGCTCGTGGTGAGCTTGTGCTGGCTTTCCCTCCCTCCTCTCCCTTGGGCGGACAGCCAATCGCCGCCCCTGAATGGGGCTCCTGGCCAGAGCCGGGGTGGCACAGCCAGGGATTGAACCCCAGCCACAGTGGGCAACCTGCACTCTGTGTGAGTGCCTTTAACGGTTGCACCATCCAGGGACCCCGTGCATTGCATTTAAACAATTGAATAATGTGCTTAGATATTTGAATGATGTGCCTTTTTAATCACTTTTGAAGTTTGTATTTAGAATTTTTAAGGTTGGTCACATACTCATTAAATTATAGCCAAAGTGAAAAAAACAAAACAGAATGTTAAAGATGAAAGGCACTTGCAAATATACACACACAAACACGTCTTTTACAGATTGCATTCTGCCAAAGACCGTACTGTATGATCCTCCTGGGAAAGTTTATAACTGCTTAAATACCTTGCAACATTTAGAACAATAGTCTAGACAGAATTGTAGCAACTGAAATGAAGGATTGTGCACTATAACAGAGGGGAAAATGTAATTGTAGCATTGCAAATGAGTACATTCTTTTTTGTGGAAAAACATCTATTGGCAGCTGGCCTAGTGTCACAGTAAACATGAATGAATGTTGAGAACCTCCTTTGATGCTAGTGTAGGCTATTAAACAGTGGGTAGACACCAACTTCACCATTTGCTACATCACTCTCAGCATATAGGTGCTATAAAATTCACCATGACCAAAAATCATGGTGCTATAAAACATTTCAATGAGTTTGGGTATAAATACTCACTAATCATCAAATATTGGCTTTTTACAGATAAGTGAAATACAAATGGATTCAATCCCCCCTAGAAATTTGTTGACAGAGGTCAGAGTGCTTTGGTCAGCCTCCTGAAAACACCTATTTTCACACAGCAAGCTGTTTCAGCCTCCGATATTATATTAATATAACACAGAACTAAATCTTGACATTAATTAAACCCAAGTGCAATAGTGAGCATTGCTAGAAGATTTGCACCACATTTTAAAAATAAATGCAGCTTGCAATGCAGTTTCTCTTTTTCTATGATGTAATATGCTAAAATTACCCTCCTAAGCAGATGGTTAATTAATTAATTCAGTTCCTTAAAACAGGTTTATCTTAGCTGGGGAGAAATGTAGGAAGGTTTAATCAATCCATAAAGCTGGTGTGGACAAAGCTCTAGTTATTAACTTGTAATAAGCAGTGCATTTCTGCTGAGCTCGGGAAAGCATACAGGATTAGGAATTCATTTTGAATCTGAAGCTCAAAGCAATTCAGGAAAACACATATCTCTGGCAACAGAGCGCAATGGAAATGCATTTAATTTTCTTCTTATCTTTGAGTACAGGTGAAAGGACAAATTCAATGGTGAATGCGTGGAGGGTATCCGAGCCATGCCCTTGTGAGCAACCAAACAAATTGACAGCCACGTTAAACCCTGTCACAATGCATAAGCGAGGACCGACTCAAAGCCTGTCAGATCTGACTGGAACTTTTCCCAGAGGTGGAAGACAGGTTACTTTCTTCCACTTATGCCTGTTTGAGCCCCTCCCCTATGTGTGTAGCCACGTTCCTGGGATACATTCCTATTCTGTTATGGAGGCCATTTAGATTTGGCAATAGTAATGAGTTTCCTGGGAGCAGTGTTGGTCAGGGAAACAATCTGAACTTTGAAATGCAGTTCTGATAAAAAAACGTTCTTATGAGTAAAGATTGTGCAATACAACACACCAGTTCCAGTAAACATAACCCAGCACACTATGACAAAATGTTATATGTAATAAAAATATGGTATTCAGGCAGATTTAGTTTTCCCTACCATACAACTGAAATGTGAAAATTTTCAAGTTAGAACATTAAACGGTGTGGGTACTCATACTTTACATGTATGTCAGGGTTCAAAGACCTTTGTATACCCAGACTATTAACACATATGGTACCACACAGGACAGCTGAGTGGCTCATTTTAGTAGGTTATCACCCTATGGTTTCTGTAAAAGACTAGGAGAATTCTAATGTTGAGGTCTACACTGGGCTAAGGACCTAGAAATAAGCAATTACTGGATGCTTCCAAAAGCATACCAATAATTACCAATACCAAACACTTTATATATTCCACATTTATTAACAAAAAAACTCTGCTGTACGCAAGGAACACTCTGGCTGAAATAGAGCCATGGCCCAAAGGATCCGGTATTGTGACATTATGGATTATGACATATAAATTAACATTACCAACAATATACATAATTTTTCAACAAAATAAGTTATATACAAAAAGCAGGCTTCATATTTCATTATCTCAAACAGCAAAAAAAAGAAGAAAAAATAGTTCTGACAGACTTGATTGTGGCCTGTGCAATGAGAAAAATTAGGTTTGGACTAAATACTTGTACAAAAATACATTGGCAATTCAACTTCAAATGGTAAGATACACTGAGGTATCAAAATGAAAATAAGGCCTCTTTAGTGAAAGTACTTATTAATTGACTGTGTGCACTGGTTATACATCATGGGTCCCTATCCTGTTGACCATTGACCTCTTCATCCACGAAGGCCCCATGCATATCTCACCCTTTGTGGTGGTGAGATTGAGAAAGCAGGGATCCCCTCACAAACTGTCGACAGAGCACGTGTTGCTTAAAATCGATTTTATACACTTATTCCCTTCCACCGACAAACAGTATGTGTGCTGTTCATTTGGATTGCCATGCACATAGGTACATATACACCTGTATATAAAGCTCAGTAATGTCTTTATTGCATTGTCGGCTGATTCCCTTTACCGGCTCTGGCCCTGCTTTGTTCCTTGGAGTGAGTAAGTCAATGAAAGACCAAATACACAAATGACTTAGCACCAAAACAGGCAACAAGCTGTCCTTAATAGAAAACTGGAAACTGGGAGTTGAGCAGCGAACAGGCCTCTGTGCAAGGAGTGAGACAAATTTGGTTCTCTACCAGAAAAGCACAGTGAGATTCCTGCCTAAGGGGAATTTGGGTGGGGTGTGGCATGTCTCGAGAGGGGGTGGGGAAGAATTTCAGCAACCTCTGACAGAGATGCGACCTTTCATGAACAGGCCATAAAATGTTCCAAATCAACTTGTTCCCCCAGTTTTCATTTACTACTCAGCAGCAACAGCAGCTTAAAGGGATGTCATAGGGGAAACAATGGCTCTGATGGAGAAGATCAAGAAGAAATGGAATAAATAGAAATAACACCCTGTCACATGACATCGCCCTGCCCCCTGCAGGCAGACAAAGGTTCCTCTCTCAGGAGTATTCACACAGATGCCCACAGCCCGCCGGGCAGTGCGAGTTGCTCTTCAGCCAGTTCATGATGTGCTCCAGGTGCCCGCCGTGGCTGCAGCCCTGGCACCACACGAACAGCCCCTTCACCACGTGGTGGCACACAGCACAGACACTGGCACACTGGTGACACCTAGGGAACAAAGACAACAGTGATGGACTGAAACAATAGCAAAATGAACAAATAAGACCATTTTCCGCTTTTAAAGCAAAACACAACAATTCATTTTCTTGCCATAATATTATCCTGGACATTTGTGCTGTTATTTGATAAATCATTTGACATTTGATTTGTCATTACTTGTGTACTTCCTATACATGACTCAGAAACAAAGCCATGCCCGCATAAAACTAAGAGGAAAAGGACAGCAAGCCAGGGACAGAACCAGTGGAGTCTGCTGAAAGACCACCCACCTGTCGCAGATCCAGCCCTTGTTGCTCATTGGCCGCTTGCAATTACTGCAGTTAATATGCAGTGTGGTGGAGGCCTGGTTCAGGCAGTTGATTGCGCTGCATGTGCTGAGCTTGATGACCTCATTGGAGACATTCCAGAGCTCAAAGCGCTGTAGCAGATCAATGTAGGACATGTACCAGTGCTCCTGGGGGTAATAAACAGTCCTGTCACGTCAGGCAAGCACGAGCGTTATGCCACTGCACACTTTAATCCCCTTTTCTACACACTTGATGTGTCCTGAGCTGGAAATAGCAATCATAATCATGTCTTTTATACAATGGCTCTACAATGGCAAACAGTATCATAACCATTCCCAGGACATTACACCAATGGTTCCAAAACTACTTGTTCACATAAGCAAGCACAATTGATGTTCGTACTCAAAATAGCTGCACAAGATAAATATTTTGTAGCTGCACCGAATGGTGCTGAAATGCCAGTGTTTCAATTATGGAATATAAGCCTGCAATCCCTGATAAATTTACATGCATTCGTGACAATTAATGTAGTTCTAAATGTTTTAATAATTAATAAACAAAAATGTAATAAAGAAAGCCAAAGAAAACCTGCCACCGTGCCATTTATTCTACGCTTGTATTGCCCCACAACAGGTTACCAGTGCCCTGGTTTGGGGCCCAGTGGATACTATGATGGGTGACACAAATCGCAGAATGAGAGCTTCTGCTTAATATACGTGCCATTTAGCAGATTATTTTATCCAAAGTGACTTACAGTAGTGAATGCATACATTTTTCAGTATATGTGGCCCCAGTGGGAATCGAACCCACAACCTAAGCGTTGCCAATGCCGTGCTCTACCTACTGAGCCACACAGAACCACTTCTATGCTTCTATGCAGAAAGTGATTGTTGGGTGCTCACCTGAGTGAGGTCATCGATCTCCTTGCGGATGCGGTCGCCCAGGACAATGAGCACGGACACGGCCATCTGCACGTCGCCCTGCTCGGCGTAATATCGCAGCATCTCCTGCACCACGGGGCTGAAGAAGCGCGGCGGCAGGTGCGAGCCAAACAGCGGCTGGGAGATGGAGATGAGCGAGAAGGACTCGATGGGCGTGAGGCAGATGCTCTCCGCCTCGTTGCCACTGACGTGCGGCGAGTCGGCCTTGTCCTGGAGGTGCTCCGGCGCCGAGGGGTTGTCCACGATCTCGTGACGGAGCGGGAAGGCCTCCTGGGGCAGGGTGTACTCTGGCTCCTCCGCTGGGCAGAGAAAGCATTACGCTCTTACAGAAACGCATTACGGTAGGCCTGAGACTGTCTGAAGCTGTCCGCTGCGTGAGATACGTGTTTAAACCGAGCCTGCCTTTAACACCATGACAGCGTGTCCCTTTGACAGTGGTGCTTACATTTCATCTAAAATGTGCTTTAGACACTTGGATATGAAGATATGTATTTTACACAAAAAAAGAGTGCATGTCATCAAATTGATGGCCTTAGTCATTTTTTTATTTTTATTTAGATATAGTAGCCAATTATTATTATTTTATTTTTTTAAAGAGTATTCCTGACCTATTTCCCGCCTTCTTCGAGACGGAGATCTTCATCAAATCGGATGGCCTCCCGGGAGGCGGACAGCCAAAGTCATTTTAGTTAGTCGACAGTCTCTGGAGACCTGGTGCACACTGCCATCCGCCAGCGGCCTTGTCATTTTAGTTAGTACAAAGACTGTGCTCTTGCATTCAAGACTCGTGGGTGTAGGTTGGGACTCACCAGCCTGGTTGTCATGCTCCATGGAGTACAGGTCATCATCGTCCAGCTCAGCATCGCCAAACATGTATTCAGCCTGTCCCTCACTGCCCTCTGTCTCTTCATTCTCTGGAGGGGACATTCACACAATAATGTAAAGCAGCAATGCAAGCATGTGGCCATGCTTACAGATATAGGAGTCACGTGGTTGGTCAGGATGCGCAATATACAACAGAAAGGTTGTTTTATTATTACTATGGTATTTCTGCTAAGAGCCTTGACCTTTTGGCAAACAGCAATTTAAATCTGTTCATATCCAATGAAATAAAGTCAACTATTCAAGGACTAAGTGCTCACCGTCATTATTGTTGATGTGGGAGTTTCCAGGGTCCATGTGGATGTTGTCCTGTCTGATCTCTCCTTTGCTGCGGTCCAGACGGCTCTCGTTGCCCAGTCCTGCAGTTATCTCCTTCATGTTGAAGCTGAGAAGAACATGTGAGACAATCAGACCTTTGGGGCTGGTGCTCAAAGAAAAAAAAGGAAACAAAAAAGGGCACAAGCCCCCCGACAGACCAGCCGGTCTCATGGATTTCATGTAATGCAATGTAATTAATGTAATCATCAAGAGTTCTGTTCATTTCAAATTATGACATTCCTACCTGTTCATTAGAGGCAAGGTTCCCAGTTTACCAATATTATGGTTTGGAGCCACTGTGCTGAGACTTCCTGGGTCAGAAAACATAATCCGTATCATTGTCCACGTAGTTGAAACCTTCAAAAATGAAGAAGAAACAGGGATAAGCTACTGTGATAGTTTCTCCCAATTTGGAATGCCTAAATGTATTTGTAGGCCTGTATTATAATTGCAATGTCGTCCACCAATTTGGGACAGCACAGACAAACATGCGCTGCCAGTCGCCTCCATGTTTTCTCTCCACATTTGACCAGCTGGGTTGTGCAGTTATTATGTTGAAGTAAACTTAATGCAAAGATGGCATAAGAGGAGCACTCCTGCAGGAGCCCATTCAACCAGGGCAGCTGCCCCTGCATGATGAGACAAGTACAATCCCCCTGACTAAAACCCTCCCTTTCTGGATGACGCTAAGGCAAATTACAAGGTTCTCTGCTGGCTACAATTGGCACTTGCAAGGTTAGGATTTGATACCAGAATGTGGGGTGCTTTACAACACTGTGATCAGACCAGTGTTCTAGCAGGACAAGCCACCCGACAATCCATTGATTCCCTTTTTTCAGTTAAAATGGATCCACAAGGGCCTCCCAGGTGGTGTAGCGGTAGAACGTCCAATGCTACCCACTGCGACCGGGATTCGATTCCACCCGGTCGCGCCAGTTTCAGCTCTGGCCGGGAGTGCCACTAGGGGGCAGCAATTGGCTGTCCGCCCAGGGTGGGGGGGAGCCGATACGAGCTCGCTGTATATAGGAGTGGCCTGTGTGCATACTGGAGTTACGGTTTGGTGGGTTCCGGCTCGGAAGAGGCAATGCTCCACGCATGTCATTACCGGTTTCAAGATTACGGCAGCGAGCTCTCAATATGAGGGACGGGATAACTGATGTGAAAAAGAGGGTATAATTGGCTACTAAAATTGGGAGAAAATGGGGGAAAAACAGCATTACATTTAAAAAAAAAAATTCAATGGATGCACAAAAAAGCACAGTAAATATTCCCAGTGCTGGTCATCACCTGAGGTCTGTTGAGCTCTTTGGCCACCTTGGCATTGTGGTCGCACAGATCAGCGAAGGGCTTCCCACTGAGCAGGTAGAGCCTGGCAGTCTTCACAAACCAGTCCATGCGACTACTCTCCAGGTTAGTCTCGAATACGCTGAGTGCGCTGGACACGTGGGCGAATTGCTCAGTGAGGTCTGGCTTTTTGAAGAAAAAGATGGGGTAGCGGCGGTCTCCCCCAGCGTAGGGCTTTCGGTTGGAGTCGCTGCTGATTAGGCTCTCCTTGGCTGCAAAGGCCAGATCGCCAAACAGGCCAAAACAGAGGCCCTCCGGGTTGGCCTTGTCCACTGGCCTGCTGGCATCCTGGAACATGTGCTGGTACAGAGTGCTGTCCTTGGAGCCAGAGAGGAGGAAGTAGGGGTCGTGTAAGTGGCGCCACACGATGCCCGTGGTGACGTCCTTGTGCTCCTCAAAGGTGGCAAAGGGGATGAAGGGGCGGCGCACGTCCCACACATAGATGTTGTGGTCCACCATCATGGAGCACGTAGCCAGGTGCCATTTCCGTTCGGGGCGCCACTTAACGCGGGCCACCGAGGCAATGGTCTGCACACAGTGGATCTCCTTGGCCCGGTTGGTGGTCATGTCCCACACCTTCACCATCTTATCCCGTCCACCTGTTGCCAGCCAGCCCCTGAACCGAGACAAAGCCGAGATTGCCCGCAAATCAGAATAACATTTCCAACTGAAGCAAGCCTTTTGCAAAGAACAGCAAATATTTGTAGACTGTCTCAGTGTACAGACAGAAAAACTGTTTGTTAATTTGAACAGGTTTAACCAATATTTAAATAATAATAAAATACAGTTTTTGCAAAACCGCTATGAGGAATCAATATGAATAAAATCTCAAAATGTATGAAAGTAGTTATCGCAGCAGCTTACAACGCATTTCAATTGGTGCAGCGTCTCACCTCTGGACAGACAGAAGTTCAAGTTTACACTGACCTGTCCTCAGGATGCCAGTCGCAGCAAAAAACAGGTCCAGTGTGAGCTGTGAACATCCTCTCGTACCGGTCAGGTCGTCTAATGTCCCACAGTTGAACGTTGCCATTCTCAAAAGATGCAGCAAAGGTAAAGTAGTCCCTCATACTAAACTGCACATCTCTCACACTTTCTGATTGCCCTGTAGAAAACAAGCACGCACATAACAAAAACACACAGTAGTATCACTTCAGTCACACTTTTGACCCGACAGACCTAACAGCCCCAAACGTATGGCACGATGTCGGAGGTCATACCTGAGAAGGTGCTGACAGACTCCTTCTTGCGCAGGTCAAAGCACTTCATGTATCCATCTTGAGACCCACTGAGTAGCATGTAGACCTCTGTGGGGTGGAAGCACACCTTGTTGACTGTGCGTTTATGTTCAGTGAAAAGTTGATCCTGCTTGTTCCGCGACGGCTTGCCCAGGTTCCAGGTGACCACGGCTCCGTTTGTGGCCGCTGTAGCCAGCAGGTTCTCGTCCATCTGGTGCCACATGACGTCAGCACAGCTGAAATTGAGGGAGGGCTTGCGGCCAACACGCAGGTTCAACTTCTCCACAAACTGCTCCTCCTCCAGCGCATATATTTTGAAGATGTTGCGCCCAGCCACCACCACCTGTGCTGCATCTCGGCACACACTGATGGCATTGGCCGGTGCATCCAGATGGCAGAACATTGTGCGACCGCTGATAGTATTGTTGCCCAAGGCCGTGGTCACACGTGCCATCTTCTCCATGATCTGGGAAGAAAGACAAATGCTAAAATGGAATAGCAGTCAGACACAAAAACAAACCTACACTGTGAAGGAAGACCAAATTTAAGATGTCATCACGCAGCTCCACTTGCGGTCAACATTTTCACCTGGCGCAATTCAAATTTACCAGAAGATGGCACTGCAGCAGTAGGAAGCATATTTTTGTGGTTGGCAAGACTTGTGCAAAGTACTCACTTATATTTGCATAATTTATAATCTCACTTATGCAGTTTGCTTTCATTTACGGACTTACTGAAGACGACAGAAGCTGCTGTATCCCCTCTAAATGAGAAGAGTGGTTTCCTGATGGATTCCAGTCAGAGTTCCCCTGCATTTCCAGACAGAGCAAAGTAGTTAAGTTTACACATAGCACTAATTAAGGTGTGCAATTCACTGCACATCTGCACAGCTCAGTGATCAACAAATGAGGAAGATAATCACAAGCATCTGACCCTTACCTTCCATCCAACACTTTAGCAAAAAAAGAATCATTTGAGATCGTTTCCAATCTGCGTTTGAGGACAAGCATGGCGAGTGACTCAGGCTTCCTTCTACACAGTCTTGAGCAAGTCTAATAGGAGGCCCACAATGGGGTTTCGCATTGTAGCAAAAAATTGCACACCAGCCTGTTGAGAGGAAGGCAACGAGAAACATGTTAGAAGGGCAAATGAAGCTGCGCTCATCTGCCCTATTAGTGCCTCAGCCCTACAGTTATGATCAGAATAAAGGTCAATCTGTTCTCGGAGGGGCAACATTTAGATCATTCTGCATGTTTCTTCCCAGCGTCTTTTACTGCAGCTATAAATGTCCTAACCCCATTCTGAATATATCCATAAAATAAGTTAGTCGCAACGCTTCTTATTCGATATAAACGTATTCCACCAAATGCAACTTTTCACAAAACCACTGCGCCTTTGTCTTAATTTGAATGATTTTTTAAAATCAGTTACGCAAAGGAAAAGGAAAAAAAAACTGATGGACCTATCTAATAAACGTATGCAGCAAACTTGGCACAATTGTTTTGTAATAGCTCAAATTGACAATGCGACCAGGGCTTGTTTTTTTGGTCAATGTGAACAGTCTTTAGGTTTAATATCGCAAGCCAGTGTTGTTATTGACATTGTAGCTAGATGTGTTGATAGCTAGCTAGCTAGCTATCTAATCATGCCTCGTAAACCTTGCGCTGACAGGCTGACTAGCTATTCTACGAAACTCAAAATCCCAAACAGTTGCATCTACCTATACATATACCCATATAGTTGGCTACCAACATTTTATTAGGTTGCTGGTTTAAATTAGACAGCTGCAGAAGGACTTTTGCTAGCTAGCTAGCTAGCATGTTTACATCTATTCCGTCAGTGCAAAACATAACGTTTAGATGGCCTGCTGCCTGCCTTGTTTTAAAAACTACATCCAAAAGCAATGGCTTTTAATTTACCTACGCACATAATTTAACATACAGATAGTTAGCTTTGTTAACAAGCCATAAAACTCAGAGGACTAACCTTCTGAAACTAAAGCGTTCTTCAACAGCAGAGGAACCGGAAATAGAAGCATTTTGCGGCACGCAGTGCAGAAAGGAGGCGCATGCATTAGGCACGTGGTATTAGAGCGAAAGGAAAATGGGATGTTGCATTAAATGACAGTTCAACTTTGCAAAAGCACTTAGCTAGGTAGCAATTGACCCAGAACGTACCGCCATAAAACCAAAAAGAAGAGACAGAATGTGCTTTTAAAGTACTGTCATTTACAAGTTAGGTGTGCTAATTGATTGTAGTGCATCGCCCTCGTTTTGTAGTCGCCTAACAACCTTTTTGCAATATACTGCGTTAATCGGTCGCTTCCTACTAGCTACTTTGGCATTGCGAAAATTGGTGGTAAGAAGATAAACTCGTGTCGAGTGGTGGGGGTCCTTGAAGGAAGACCACAGCAGGTTGCCTGACGTTGTATATTGTTGGTTTATATATAACTGATGTAATATGCTTTGGCAATACGAATGTTGTTTTGCCATGCCAATAATGCAAACTTGAATTGAGTTTTACTGAACGCACGGATTTGCAGGATAATCTACTTCTGTCCTCCAGTCTTCTGTCCGTATAACGTTATCTGTATGTGGCTGTCGAGGTTGTTTAGAGCATCACTCCCCTATGCCTATTCTCCTAGAAATAACACGACCAAGAACAGAGGGAAAACACTGCATCCTCACCGTTCACACCGTCTTTGAGATTATATCTAGCTAGCGATCTATGTCAACTGCTTATTGTCAGTATCAGCTCGTTTTTGATCTGGACACACTCACAAAAATATAAATAGATAGTTAGAATTTATTTGAACACTAAGCAGTTGACATGTCTCGCTTGCTAGTTCGAGTCTCGGGGAGAGACATTGCAACTGTACACGGTGAGGATGCAGTGTGTTTTCCCTGTGTTGTGCCTGGGGGAAATGACAGTCTCATGTATGATCTCTCCTTGCCCTGCAGCAAGCATGTCTCTGAACGGGCCTCTGTTTGCCTGTGAGGACCCAGGTGTGTGGAGAGGGATCTATGAGAAATACTGGCAAGTGGTGGAGCTCAAGTCAGAAGGCAAGGGCAAGAAACAAGGCAAGCTACTTCCCCTGGATAAATGGTGAGTTTCACTTGTGTCAGCCCCAGGTTGCAATCGTCAGTGGAGTTCTGTCCTGAATAAATTGCTTCAGACAAATGGTTACTCTCAGAAATCACATGATTAATATCTGCTTAATATTCTGTTGTAAATGTTGCTCACTAACAATTAGCCAACTACCTCAAACAGAGAAAGACCTGTTGTTTACTTGCCTCTCTTTTAATGTTGTAAGAATATACATAGTAAAATCCTGACCATCTAGAAGCCAGCTTAATAAATGCAGTATTGATTCAGACTGAAGTCTCTCATTCTACATTATTCATTGTTTGTAGGTACCCAGGGTCATTCCTTTATGTTTTGTTTAGCACACAATGGACCATCATTGGGGCCATTTAAATATAAATGTTGCTTTTGCACCTCGTGTGATGCAAAAAAATATTTGCATGTGTGTTCAATTTGACATTCATCTCTGTTGTGTCCATGTCCAGGTATCAGGAAGAGCTACCTGCAGCCATAGCTGGCAGGTGTGAGCGCTTTCTTACTCAGCCAGAGCTGGTCAAGCTGATGGAGTGGAAGCTTACAGTGAGTATTAAAATAGAGACAGAGAGTGGTAGACACAAATCATTCAGTTATGACTGCACTATCCTGTCAAGGACCCAATGTGGACCAATGTGGTGTTTCACACTGTCCTGGCAGAACTTGTGCTGTTGAAGACAACTTTAGTTATGGTTTTAGTGTGGAACTGTGACTTCAATCTATCAGATTTACATTAACGGTTATTGTTTTGCACTACACCGAAATCCAGTCTTTCTAACATTGATGCAGATGATATCAAAACATGTTGTGGAGTGTGATATAATCTCATCTCTTCATTTATTTTTGCACCAGAGAGGGAAGTTCCGTCCCAGGTTGCAGCAGATGGTGGCCAGTAACCCCAGTGAGACAGTGGAAAGGTGCACCAAGAAGGCCTTCAGTCTCCTCCCTAAGGTCACTGCTGCCATCACTGAGCTCAGTTCTCTGAAAGGCCTGGGCCCAGCCACTGCCTCAGGTAAGCACCCAAGATTGAGATAGCCCTCAGGCCCTCAACAGCTCCTCCAGCTTGGGCATGAACAGAAAACAAAATAAATCAAAACAGGTAAACTAACACCATTGTGTAATACGGCACTGGAAAAATGTTTGGATTTTATAAAATGATTATATGCATTTTATTGCTACAATTGGTGTTGTGTGGAGTTAGTGCTATTTGTGCATTTACCTCTCTGTATTTACCACCTTCTGACCCTCTCTGTCTCCGTCTTCAGCAGTGCTAGCTGCCGGAGCTCCAGAGCAGGCTGCCTTCATGGCTGACGAAGCAGTGGAGAGCATTCCCAGCCTGAAGCCCATCCAGTACACAGCCAAACACTACTCTCTATACTTACAGAGGGTGGAGGAGCGCACACAGGCTCTCAACAAAGGTGAGAGCGCTTTAGTGGGCTACGTAGCTGTGTGTGTGGGGTGTTCAGTGAGAATCTTTGTTGGTTGGGGATACTGTAGTAGCTGAATGGTGGTGAGCCTTACCTCCCCCAATCTCTCCCTCTCTCTCAGTGGACAATGAACAGGATTGGACACCCCACAAGGTGGAGCTATGTTTGTGGGCGTGGGCTGTGGCCAGTCAGCTGCAGCCCTCCCTACTTCAGGACAGCTGTGATGAGGAGTCCGAAACCAGCAAGCCATTAGCCAAGAGGCAGAAAATCAAGTAGACTTTCACCCACATGCCTAAAAGTAGCCCCCTTGACATTGTTTTTCATACTTCGCCACATGATAAAGTAGGATCAGGTTGAGAGGATCACAACTTTTGACCAATTTGCTTATTCTATGTATGTGCCCATGCTATCTCACACTTTTGGTACATTTGGTATTTTACACAAGGACATGTAATGTCTATCACAAATTAAATGTAAATGTTATGGTCTCTTTAATAAATGGGTAAACCCATATCCCAACAGAAAGCTATTTCTTTTTCAACACTTATTAGACATTTCTCAAACTGTATACTGAAAAGTCAGGGCACTGCTGTAGTGCTGGAGCCAGTGCCACAGGAAGTACTGCACTGTTAGTGACGTCCCCTGAATGCGATTGATGTGGACAGTGCTGTGGGTTGGGAAGATGAAGTGCTCATACGTCAGATTCAGTGGGGAAGCCGGAGCTATTCCTGGTGCCTGGATTAGGCTCCAGCAGGGCCTGCAGCAGGGCCTTCATAATAACCTCAGGCAGTGTGCCGCTCAGGGAATAAGATGCTTCTGCAACAGCTGGAGCGAGGGGCTCCACTGCTTATACTAACAGCCTCAAGGTGGACACTATTCAGAATGCAGTCACATAAAGAGAGCACATAAGGCATCATTTGTGCCAATGATGTGCAGTAGTACCTCCAAGAACCTTGAATTCAGAGTTAATCTTGGTGCATTAATTCAGGCTCATAGGACAGACAGACCATGTCACGTTTGCGTTCTTTATTTGCATTGTTCCTAGATTAAAGCAAGTACAACCAACAGTACAAAATAAAACAGAATTATATACAATATAAAATGGTTCAGTTCATAACATTTAAAAAGTACAATACGTCATGAAATAATATGTGTAGAATTTAATATAAACTATTTATATTTACATATATCTTTTATGTTTTACTTAATTGTTTTTGACCCAGAGAAAAATAGTTTTTTGTTTGTTTTTTTCTTTCTCCCAAGCACAAGATTGTAAACGATATGTAGGTACAACTGCTGGTCTGGGTCTGGAGATTTTCTTGGCACCACGTTCATCACAGCAACAGGAACTCCTTCGAAAACTGCTTAAGCAGCATAGGTGTAACCTTTTTGACCAACCCGTTCCCTCCACATCCCATTCAAAATAAGCCAACAACACCTGTGTGGGGAAAGGCAAGCTGTGCACATTCCTAACCAACATTCTGACAGTTACATGGCTCTAGCTTATCGAAATGGGTTTCATGCCCTGGCCATCTCTGTTTAAATGACTGGTCTGTGACCATCTCTGATCACATTAGGAGAGAGTTCACTGTGTTAAATGAAGGTATTGATGTGGTCAGTGTGATTAACAATAACAGTGTTTTGGGTGTCAAGCTACAGTAGGCTGCATCAGATGATGTCTGTAAAATATTAAGCCCATTAACTTTTAAGCAATATAGAGTAGTAAAACAATGGGAAAAAAAAACGTCTATTCAGTAAGGAGCCAAATTCAAGTTTCCTCAATGCACACTGATTTTTACTTACAGTAGATGTATGCAATATTACATTTTGAGTTTGAGCACAGGGGTTTAAGAACCCAGATGTAATCATTTTCAAAATAAAAAGAACCAGTATGAAAAAGCCTTAAATGACCAACACAAAACTAACTATTACATCCAATGAATTCTCTGCATGGTGGAAAACTAGCATTGTGATACTGGCAACCATATATAAAAAAGAAAAATGCAATTGCTCCATGTAATGTCAAACCAAAGCATCTTCGTCTTTCATAATATGAAACAGCCGCTAACAGGAAAAAAAAACAAAAACTAATATAAAAGGACTCTGCATGGCCTGCAAATAAATCTAAGCAGCTTCTAAGTTTGAAGGTTTGACTTATCCCAAGGGAATAGAAGAGTAGATGGTAATTCTCTCACCCCTGGTGTGCATTGTAGTTAAGCCTTTTGTGGCGTAATTTGCTGTCGAAAGCAACGTGATCTAAGATGATTTTCGGATGGGAGTGCAGAGTACTCGATGTGTGCAGGGTTCTGCCTTCAAACGGCGCGTTCAAGTGCGCTCTCAGGCTCCAAAAGTGGGACAGTGATGCAAAAACCATTGTGTGTTTTCTGATTAACTCTAGGTCACAGTGTATGACCTCTTGAGCTTTTCCAGTGCACTGTCCATGCGGCTGTTTCCCTAACTCTACCCATATGTGCACACAAACATAGGCTTTTCAGCCAGAGTAATTAGGTCAACAACTGTCCACATTTGATTCACATCCACAAGAAAGCAGTCATGTTAACAGTGCAGCCACAGGTCCTACTAAAGCATAGCCCTCTAATATCAATACAGGTGTTTTGAGACTTCATACTTTGCAATACATACATGAAGGCATGTCAGCTTAACAGCTGTAATGTTTTTTGTTTTTTTGTTTTTTTCTTAAATACCTTTCCCACCTCCCCTCTCTCCATGCTCCAACACCTTAACAATCAACTGCTGGAAATCATTTGAAACTGATGTTACTTCAGTAAGGAGTAACATTAACTAAGTAAGGAGTTCTCCCAGTTCACATGTCTCCCTGGCTTGTCCAATGTTACTCTCCTTTACTGGTATTCACTGTTGTCTGTGTGATGCACAGATTCACAGGAAATACCCATTCACAGGAGATGTACCATTAGTGCTGTGTTTGGACCCCAGCCCAGTGCTAGGTAATTAGGCATTCTGTTTAGCTGTAAAGGCGGCAGGAAATAAACATCTCTCTCCGGCTTTACTCTTCACCGACATCACAGAGTTATGAGGAAGTGTATACTTCACATTTTCCCCTTGGCTGCTTCATACACCATAATGGATGTTCAGAAAACCTAAAAATGTGTGTTTCCTTGTAATTACCAAACATAAGGAAGTAATACACATTAAAGTGGAGCAAAACAACGGAGTCCTTTCTGATTTATCCATCCACTTCTCTCACTCTGAATGCCCATAAATGTCAGTGCTGTGTTCTGAGGCACTGTATATGTAGGAAAAGCCAGTGTTTCTGTTGCTCTGCTTCCCCCCTTCCCCCAGTACTCCTAGATCAACGTGTGCTCTCCTATCCCCACCCCCTTTAACCCCCACACACTAATATTCAAACACAAACTTCAGTTTTTTCTCTCTACTTTCTCATGCAGTCAAGACAAAACATTAAGGAACAGCCATTCCTGTTTTCTGTCGCTATGGTTCTTTTCGTGACTCTACTACTGTACAGTTTACAAGAGGGCTGAAGGGATCATACGTTTGTATTTACATTTATGAAGCAACACCATGTGCAGGACAGTCAGCCCAGCTTGTCCTACTGGAGTGCTCACTACCAAGAAGCACAGCCATAGATCAGGGTAATCAATCAGCCATTCTAACCCAGTGTAAAGTCCGGAGACCAACCAAAGACATTGCTCCTGCCCTCTGCCCATGGCACAGAAACAAGTACAGTACCTTTGTTGCTCCAGCATGTCCATTATTACAACTGGCCGTCATGACCCACCTGTGGCTGTATAACACAAAAGCCCTGTATTTGTACAGACAAGACTAAATCAGAAAATACTTTACAATGTGAGGCAGTTGTCAGAAGCACACAGCTCCATACTAGGGCAGAGACACAAAGACTGGCCCATTCTAGGCTCGGAATACATCAGATTACCTGATCTATAAACCACCTTCTGCACCATTCTGCTGCTCCAATTTACTCACAGTCGGCTTGTGTTTAAGGTTGTGTGAAAAGGTAATTCTACCTGGGCCATTAGCCCTTGTTGACCCAGGTGATGCAGGGTGGCCTTTGTGTTCTAATAATTCTACTGTAGAGCTTGAGCATGCATTTTCCTTCAGCATCTGATAGTCAAATTATTCCATAATAAATGGGGAAATAAACAATAGAGGCCTGCATGCAATACTTAATCATTAACAACAGAACCAGACCAAGGCCGCCTTGCTCAGATTACTTTCCATAGCCTCTTATCTGTACTTTTATTCTGTTGAGTTTTGAGCTGGTATAATTTTTCTATGGCTTTTCTGAACTTTACCCTGCCAGACACATCTCAACCCTGAGAGACGGATGGATTTTCTGTGTCTTTGCTCTCTCAACCCCTGCCACATCTGTCCGTCTACTAATCCGTATATCACCGTCTATCACAGTACATTAGGACACAATGCTCCATGTATGATTCTGGGTGGCATCTCCGTCAGTGTTGACGGATGCACTTTCACTCAGTGGGGGAGGAGGAGCGCATTTTTGTACTCACAAAGTCTAGGGGATGCTCCTGCTGGAGGGTCTTCAATCAGCTTGGCCTCAAAATATCTCCCTCTCTCTGGCAGTGCACAGTCAGCTGCCAAGGTACAACATGGCTTGTGTTCCAATGAGCGACTGTGGTTAACAGCAGCGATTTACGTACCTCCCCTTGAAAACACAGATGTTCCTTAAACCTGTTCCATTACACTAAAGGAGCTCTTCTCCAATTTACACAGTTAACCTGTGTAAATATTTCTATTAACAACAAGGACGAATAAATGCAAAACAGATTGGCAACATTTAGCAAATAATTTGACACGTTTTTCAGAGGTTGTCAGGAAATTACGTATCCCTCACAATAGTTTTTACAGCTGTTATTGACCAGGCAATTTAACCGCTTTATTAAACTATGAATAGCCTGGTCATGATCAACTACGTTTTAGTTCACAATATTGTAAGAAAAATAGGAACAGCACTTTTAAAACGACGTAGCTCATAATGCGTTCTTGGCTTAAGCTGGGTATTGGCACTGTATCAATTTGTTAACATCCAGTTGTGAAAAACTCACAACTCTCGACGTCCTAATGAGGGCCTAGCTGGAGACCAGAAGCTGAAGCACTGGTGGACGAAAGCCTCCCGCAGCGTCATTAGCAGTGTCTGCTTGCAGACATCAATATTCAGCAGCGTCCTGTCCTGCTAGACACAGCTGAAAAGCCACGCCTAATGAAAGGACTAAAATAATCCAAAAAGAGATTGCAGAATTTATGATGAGCAGCATATACATAGTTGCATATACATCTTCTTGACTCCGAATCGCTGTGTCATTTCTTCTGCTGTTTTTTCTCTTTTTCAGCGTTTACCCCACAGAATGTCCCCTATAGGACAAGCCCATTATAGGATTTGGCCAATGTATTGTAGCATATTTACCAGGGTCCCCTTTTTAAAAATTATATTATTTTGACTTGGTTTATTTGGATATGTCCTGTATTGATTTGGTTCTTATATGGCTTATTTTGAAAAAGAAACAGAAGCGTTAACTGGCTACACACGCATTTGCCATTTTAACCAGGGATTTCTTTTCACAGGTTCTTTTCAGAGGATCAGTCATAATAGTAGTAATAAGAACCACAATCATAGTAATAATAATTATGCACCATTTGAAACGTATTATTTTCCCCCCAACTAAGAATAAAATATTTAATTAACGTTGGAAATTATTAACATACGGTACGCACATCCACTAACAAAGAAACGCAAAGAGATGATTTAGTACTACGTACATTCCTTTACAAAAGTATACAGTCCCTAGGAATCAGACACTGAGGTATAAGAGTGGGCACTGACTGCCCCCATTGCCCAGGAGGGCAGTGAGGACAAGGGACAGGAGGTGGTGTGTCCACGCGCCCCAGTGTGTCTGTCTGTGGTTGAACAGGCAAAGGCAAATGTCTGTTGGGTTTCGCCCCCTGACTTAAACGATCAGGCAGTGGGGGGACCTGTTGATGGGAGCGGTAAGGTAACCCCTGTGTAGGTGTCCAGTGTGTATGATTCCTGCAGCATGGTGTGAGGCAGGAGACGGATGGATCCTCAGAGCTCTAGCAGGTGGATACTTGACATGGTGCAATGTCAGTGCTGTTACCAGCCTGCTAAATCCCTCTGGAGTGGTGACCTCATGCTGAGTGAGCACAGAGCAGGTGAATGAGCAGTGGCTTCACCCTGGCAGGTCACCACCTGGATGGTCTCAGAGCAGTATGCTTTGTTTTACCTCCCTTCTCCCTTGCCATGCTTTCTTCACACCCATTGAACTTCTAATCTTCTCCTCTGAGTTTTGATTAACACAGTGCAGATAGTTTTGACCTGCAGGTTATGCCCAAAATGATGATGCGTTGGGAGCCAATGGGGGTACATTTTGGATATAGGATAACTAAAATGAAAAATTCCTTAAGGGCCACCCCCCATTTTTAATGAGTTTGATTATTATTACTGAGATTCAGTAGTGGGCCCCCTCTGTCAAAGGTGCAGCACTATGGTGAACAGCTCTCTGACAGGGTTGGCCCTGATATACTCTCGGAAGAGGCCTGTGGGTGCTGCTATGAGTGTTTTTGAGGTGGTGTTTCTGGACGGGGTCTTCAGAACTACGACCTGGGTTTGGTCCTGTGGAAAGTGCAGGTTTCAAATGAATTACATTTTATGCTCTGACATGATAGAAAGTGTTGCACTGCTGTTCAGTTTTGTTTCCCAACAAGATATCGCCTGTGTTTTCAGTGTATGTCTGAAGTTACCCAACTGGTGTGGGTAGGGAATGGGCGTGGCTGGGCTGTGCGGGAGGGGCATAAATCAGTGTGGGGTGGAGGGGGTAGGGATCCTGCCTCAGGGAGGGGGCGGGATCTGCACTCCTAGCAGCTCGTAGGCAAAGATATTCCAGAAGATGGCGAAGAGGAGGAAGGTGATAAAGGAGAAAACGATGACCCACCAGGAGCACTGGCGCTGCAAGCTCTCCTCATAGCTGCGCAGGATGAGCAGGCCCATGCTGATGCCCACCACCGCCCCTGACAGGTGGGCCATGAAGCTGGGCTGAGGGCCGGAGGAGGGCAGGGGCGGGGAGAAGCGCAGCCACACGGCACGGCCCACTTCCGAGCTCACTGCGAGGAGAGAGGAGCAGAGAGAGTGAGGAACTGAACACATTTCATAGGACTGGAGGTCCTCAACTCCCAATGGACACTCGTTACCTTTTACATTTTACATCTTACATTTTACATTTTACATTTTACATTTTACATTTTACATTTTACATTTTACATTTTACATTTGAAGCATTTAGCATTTAATAATACGTTGGGAGCCAATAGGCATACGTTTTGGATACAGAACAAGTAAAAGTCAAAGCACCATAAGCACCGATTCTGAATGATTAGGAGGCGATTCAATAGTGGACCCTCCCTGTCAGAGGTGCAGCACTACGGAGAACAGTATAAGAATCAGCAGAAGGGGTCTGGTCATGTGAACCTCCTATAAATGCAACATTATTTTCTGCATACACGTTCTGCAGTCGTGCATTGGGGAACATTAGCAATAGCCATCCTTTCAAATTCCTTCAGCTGCACACTGCTACCAATTACCGTGGTCTCTGCTTCCATTGAACATGAAAAAATAATGCAAATGAACAAGGTCTGAGACACTCACTGCACACGAGGGCCAGTATCATCCTGAGCAGCTTGTATGGGCAGCGCATCCCGGCCCAGTTCTGAAACACAGCAGGACAGCCTTGGTCAACACAAACAGTCCGGTCAGCGCACCACGCCTCGGCAGAGCTCATGGAGATCTCAGTGACTCCACTGGCAGACCAGGCTGACTGTTACCACACCTCATAGAGTCCTCAGAGGCACAGTGAGGAATGACAGAGGCACACAGGCGTCAGGGCCCCGTTCTCCCACTGATAGTGCACGCCTGTTCTATTAATCAGGAACGTGATGGCTTAACAGTGTGTGAAAGCGGACTAATAGAATCACTGTGGTTCTCTTAAAAACAAAGGGTAATTTCAGACTCTGGGAAATCACTTGATCTAGGAGTAAGACTTTCATTCTCTATTATGAAAGATCGCTGCAATCTCCAGCCCATTCAGGCACAGAAGGTGGTGCGGACCACAGACATTTTTCTTGCGGGAAAAAAGTGAAGTAAGCGCCATGCAAGATTAAAGATCCCAGGGAAAACCAATAAAGAAGAGACCTATTAAACACCTTCCCCCAAATATGTAATTGGCCTGAGGAATGGCAGCAATCATAAATTCATAATAATGGGTACAAATAAATGATGAGCTTGTCGGGAGTGCAGGGCAGTCAACAAAACTGCGAGAGAAGAGGAGCTGAAGTGTGTGATCTATCTGGTTTTTTGAAACTGAATGAGTTCCACTGCCTCCGGTCTCCTGTAGAGTCCTGCATTCTCAGCTAAGTGCAGTTCACTATCCAGTGAGGATAGTATTCCTCTTAACATCACTGTGTATATATCTAATTAGGCCTGCACTCTTTAAGATGTAGCAATAGGTACGTACATGCTAACAGAAGATGTAGATATGATTTGGCAAAATAACCTCACCTCAGTCCTCTGTTTTTCATTGCCTGCTTTTCTCATGTGACTAAGACACAATCTCCCTGTTGGGGAATCGTGATGTTTTTGAGTTCAGCTTTAGGAGTTTCTTCAACACACCCTGTCTACATTCAAGACTGGTATCTACAAATATGTTCTGCGCTACCAACAGCAACAATACCCTTTATCTATTTATGGGAGAGTGAGGTATCATGACACCAAAATGGGTGGAGCTACAATTAGCTGTCAATCACTGACTTGCTTGAACCAATTGGTGAGTTAATGGTAGCATATGGTAGCTCCACCCATCTTTGGTGTCATGATACCTCATTCACCCATCACTACCTGCATCTTGATTTTTCACTTCTTTCACACTGCCAAAACCAGTGTGCCAGTGCAGGTGTACTGTATGGAGACAGTGTGGGACTGTAAGCAGCAGAATCTGGGGAATGAGATGGATGGATCCTCCCAGGTCACAGACTCACCTTACACACACACACACGCTGTGTGCAACCGAACACGTTACATCCAGCGTTTTTGTTTTTAAACCATGCATGTGGCCAAATAAACGCAAATAACAGTGTCTTCCAACAAACACAGAAATATTTTCATTACTTGGACTTGCTGTTTCCAACTGTTTGAAGACACTGACAGGAGGGGAAATGCTTTTGCCCAGAGCTGCTGGGTGCTCTCTATGTGTGCTCCACCTGAACAATCAGCCATGTAGGTTTGTGTTTGTCACTGTGGAAATAACAAATTCACAATCACGTTTTTCTTTTACATTCATCAAATATGACACATGAACAAGATCACATGAATGATTACAAAATATCTGAATGTTGGGATGATGAAAGAGGGTAATGGCAATAATAACAGTAAATATGCAGTACTAGTGGCTTAAATGATCTCTTGGAATGCAGTGACAATAAAACAAGGCACCTTGCTTGAATGTGACAGAAGACATAAATCAGAACATCGGCCTCTGCTGTTTGCACCACATTCACCGGCGTCTCATTGCCTATAATGCGAGCCTGAGCCAACTGCAAATGACGCCATTACGCCCGCAATGAGAACGATCAATCTAGGAATCACGCGTAGTCATAAACCCGATGGTGACGTCGCTGTGGTGGCGCATTGTGATATTTCACATCTGCGCCCGATGAAATGGTCCACGTGTGACTCCATGGTGCCTGTGTGGGCAGGCCGAGGTGTTCCATCAATCGATGTGGCCTGACAGCACTGCATGACAGAAGGGGAGCTGATGGTGAATCACATGCGAGGCCCAGAGTGCCTTTCTCTGGGATGTGCATGTGTTTGTATGTCTTTAAACTTTTAAGTATCCTTATCCTTATTGTTATGGTGAATGAAACAGATCAATTGTCCAGTGAGCACACGTATGTTCTATATACACATGCTGATACATACAGTACAAGCCCAGTTCAATAACAGCACACTCAAAATGGTCCACTTGAGCAAGAAGGACATGAAAGGCCTATTGAAGGAGCAGGGCTCTCCCTGGTAATGCTTAACATTAAGACTGATAACAACAGCAGCAGCAAGCAGCAATAATGGCAGTTACCATGACAACGTTGGCCAGATGCGCAGAGCACAGAGCGTAGACCCCCCCAGATCCCCCCACTACTGGAGCTCTCATGTCCGTGATGGACACAGTCAGGGAGCCTGGGGATAGAGAAAGAAGGAGAGATAGAGAGAAAAAGAGAGAAAGGAGTCAGATTCTACACCACACTTGCACAGGCCACCTTTCCCCTGCCTCTCCCGAGGGTGTAAACAGAAAAAATGGTTAGCCTGGTCAGTTGCTACTACTGCTGACCTTTCTTTGCCCTCTGTACATGTAACATGCATGTAACACATACACACACACATATATATATACAGCAGAAAGCTATCCAAAACAGACAGGAGATTAGGTTTACAACAAAGTAGAAAAATGGCCAAACAGGTAGTAAAGCGTTTTTATTCACATTATGGGTATACCATATTCATAAGGAATGATGACACTGCATCATTCTCCCCAGTATGGAGATTCAAATACAAGTAAACATAAAGATGGAGACCACAGTGATTCCAGTGGTGAATGCAGAAATGAGATCCAGGGAAGGGAAATTTAGTGAGTGGGTAAAATGACCCTGACAGAGATGTCCAATAAGAAGGACCCCCCACATACACACACACTGTGTCTTTTTCCCCCTGCATTTACAGAGCCAGTGAGTACTGTACATTTTCACAGCTCACCCGAAGCCATTCAAGCAGTGTGAACAGATGGAAAGAAGAAGGGCAATAGCCAAAAAAAAAAAAAACAGCCCAAAAAAACACACATTGCCACAAAGAAACAAATGGCCTGCATGTCGGAACACATTACTCAAAATCCTACACGGCGCAGTATTTAGCACCCGACTCTGAAATATTTTTAGCCTGTACAAATGTAACCTGGTAATCACGTTCTTTCATTCCAAAAAGGAGTGTCACAGGTCACCAATTATAGCCTAGATATGCATGAGACCAGTTCTTCTCCGGTTATGTAAATGTGAAAGGAACAAAAGAGGCTTGAGCATGCAGAATGGACAGGCTCTGTGTGCATCATAAGGTCGGGGCAGAGGGTAATGCACAATGCGGTGGTGTGATAATAATGCGTGTGGAAAGTGAAGCTCATTTGGGGTTTTGTTGTCTGCCTAAATTTGTAGAATGGTGAGTAAGTGTACATTTAGCAGCAGAGTGGGTGGTGCCCTGTCAGCCAATGCTAACACTGCCACAACCATGGTACGATCACACAACAGATGGGAGGACCTAAACACTCTTTACTCACAGCCATTTTCCCTTCATTTCTTTTGATGCTGATGTGTCTGCTTTGAGTGGATTTATGGAGGTACAGAAACAAGTTTATGATATTTGCTTTTTCAACAGCCTCTGTGACAGCAGCTGAAGATTTACGCAGATCTCCTCTTTTTTTTGTGGTGTGAGCACATTACAATTACAAATGGGCTCTCTAATCTTTCCAGAGCAGGAGAGGGAATCCAATCTGAGCAGGGATTTTAATGCATATCTCTGAAATTAGTAGTTAGTGTGTCTGACCTCTCCAGTTCAATATTTTATACAAATGAAGTGCTGGCTCTCCTGCAACATAGAGGCAGAGGTGCTTAACCCTTTGATGCACAAGCCCTCCACACCCCTTCTAATGCACAATCATAAATAGCAGTGATTTGGTCTACACAAGAATCCATTGATATTTGAAATATGTTTATTTGTCACTTTTCAGCACATATACACAACTGTCAATTCTCAGATTGAAAATCTTCCCATTGCCTCTGGGAATGACTGGGACCAGCCATGCCAGCACTCTGGATGAAGAACATCAAAAGCACAAAGATCAAAAGGTTCCTTATCAAAAACAAGTTACCTGGATTGCTGAATGATAAAATACATTGATTCCAAAGATATAGCAAATAAACACTCAAGTATGCATAAACGTACATAGGAAATGTACATACTAATGTGGTGCATTAGAGGGGTAGTAATACAAAAACCATTTTTATTCAAAAAGTAAGAAAGGAAAAATCTAAATAAAGATTTGTGATTATCAAAAACAAGTTAATTGAGGAATACCTGGATTGCTGAATGATGAAATTCATTTTTTGCAAAGATATAGAAAATAAACTCTCCGCCGGGTCATTTTTGACCCATGTTGTGCATCAAAGGTTAATCGAAGAATTTGCCCCATGTTGCTGTATTACTGAAAAATTGACATGGAGATTGTGGGATATCCATGGGTTTATAGTTCCTACAGTGAGGTGAAATGTATTTTCCTTGCTGAATGCACTCACAATATTGTCCATAAAGTCTCTGTAAAACTCTGGTGCTTCCCTCACTCCACCCGCCCCACCCCCAACTAAAGACTGAAAATGCCTTTTCTGAATAACAGCAGGGCATGGGCTACACATCTTCAGGAGGCAATGCATCCTTATTAGTAAGTGGGTGGAAATAAATGGCAGAATGAGAGCACAGCTCTACGAAACAATGTGTCCCGGTAGCACGGCCCACACCATGAGCGCCGTCTTGCAGTTAGCATGGGCCCAGGGCACTTCCGCTCTGGTGACAAACTTTACCAACGGGAGACTCTGAGCTCTATCCGCATGCAGTGGAGGAGGGAGCACAAAGGCTCTGGGCCTCCCGAACAGGGATGCCAGTGGGAGAGCAGATGCCTTTAGTCTTCCTGTTTCTTGCTGGCACAGCTTCGATTGAAGGAGCTGAGATATGAATATTAAGTGCCCAGTTCATCCTGGTTCTTCTCCCAGATTTTTCCAGCAGTGAAATTTTGTGATATCACACCTTAGGATCCAAAATGCCATGCCTTAAGGTGAGGTTTATTCATTTCATTGTAGGGTTACAGTTTATAGTTACTTATATTGGATCTGTGGTGTGTTCACCCTCCTTGAGACTCAGAGGTTTAAGAGCATCTGCTAAATGCTTAAAATGTAAATGTAAGCATTATGCCTTTTAGGGAATGATTTAACAAACCAATAGTAGATGTGTCTCATGCACAATCTCAGTCCAATATATACACCCACCATTGATCCCACTCGTTGCTAACAGAGATCCCCCCCTGACCATACATCAAACAGTGGCGACACTGGCTTTAAAACGTGTTTATCTGACAAATCTGATTTCTTAATTACCTTCTCACCCTTACAATTCAATATTTTACGAAGCCCCCCGGCGCTTATGTTGATCGCATTACCATCTTAGTAATTTGTTGACTCTGAGACTAGAGGGCACATCTGTGAATTTCTCTGCACATGAAATATGAATCAGTCGCCAAAACAAGCCATCGTTGATGACGCTCCTCGTCAAGGGAGCCCTTCTGCCGCACTGGAGAAGGGCGGCTCTGCACTCGAGGGAGGGGGAAACAACGCTCTCAGAGCCGCAGCCATCAGGGATGGGACCACACATGGAATAAGTCACTTTCATCCTGCAAATTCAAATGCTAAAATGCATGAATGAACGAATAATTACAGAGCCACTATTCTCTATTCTCCTATAGAAATCTAGGAGATCAGATATGGCTTTACTCTCACCCAATACACAACCAGTGTAAGAGATAGTAGGGACCTGGAATGAGTCTGCTCTAGTTGTACATGTTATGCCATATTATGCCATTGCTTTGCCTATAAAATATGTTTTGTTATGTTGTTATGTGCGGCACGGTGGTGCAGTGGATAGCACTGTCGCCTCACAGCAAGAAGGTCTCGGGTTCGAATCCAGGCCGGGGGCCTTTCCGGAGTTTGCATGTTCTCCCGTGTCCGCGTGGGTTTCCTTACTCCGGTTTCTTCCCACAGTCCAAAGACATGCACGTTAGGCTAATTGGAGAGTCTAAATAAAAGTGAATGGTTTTGTTATTGTTTTGTTGCCTTATTGAATAGCGGTTAGACATGTTTTGTTCTGAAGAAGAACAGGACAGATTGCAAGTTGACCTAAACTGGCAGAAAATCCATTATTCAGTGACTGCTCTGTGGTGGGGAAAAGATTCCCTGTTCTAAACCTCTGGGGAAAAACCCCACAAAACTAGTGTGGTACAAAAAGTTTTAATATTAAAATGGTGCTGTTGGCAAGATAGACATCCTATAATGCCTTGAGGCTATCTGATCTAGGAGAATAGTGTGCCTCTCATGATCCTGGTCTTTCAACTTAAGTTTAGTCAGAATAAGGCACGCTTAGTCTTTATCCTTAACCCAGTATGATCTCAGCTTACTCCTTCTTTAGTAGAAATGTGGAACAGCATTTGACATTGAATAAGTGGGATGGGCCGTTTTGTCATTTTAAACAGCTTGCCGTTCTGGGGTTGAAGAAAATGTATTTTGTGATATCTTTTTTATAAGAATCTCTTTCTCAAAAGTAATATACAGAAGAATTGCATTTTTGCTTTTTAAATTATTTATAGGGGAATAATAAAGTAAAAGTGCTATTTTATTTTAATTTTCCTCACATTGTCTGGGATACTTGGAGCTGGGGGCATTAGTGAGAGGCGTGTCAGTTCTGTGTCATTTCACTCCTTAATGAAGAAATGCACCCTCCCCTCCCGTTTCCAAGGCAACGGTGACCCAGGTCTGAGGTGGGAAAGAGAAACAAAGAGGTGCTTGAGCTGCTTTGTGGACAGCCTCTGAGGGTCCTTGTAAAAAACATCATCAAAAACATCAAAGCTGCAAGAAAAATGCTATATAACTGTAGCAGAATAACTGTGGGCGGGCTGATTGGCACCACATACCCTTCCCACCCAAAAGACCGCAAGCTGAAACAGTTATGTCTCCCGCACAAGCAGTGCCGTCAACTTAAATCCAAATCAGAGCATGTTGGGTGGAGTTATCATCCCTATTTTGACTTAAATTTGGGCCTATACTTCTGCAGCATGAGTCTGAAGAGTGAACAAAAGAATTACTCATCAAAATGGTGTATTATAGATGGCTATTCTAAATGCAATCCCCTTTAATATCAACCAGAGGGACTGAAAATGGGAAAGCATGCCCCTCTACATAAAAACTAAATTGGAAATAGGATAGATCCAATAAAAGTAAGAGAGTATAAAATGAGTGTTTTCAATCATACATTTCAAGTATCTTAAATAAATAGGTATCATAAATAAGGTACGCATTAGAGAATGCAACATTACAGTGTAAAAAATATTTCTACCCCTGTGATTGCTTTGTTTCAAATATAGCTAGCTAACCGCCTTACTAATTTCATATTCTGACGAATTTATAGATTTTTAGTGCTTTGTGGCAGACTGTAATGGGCTGAATACTTAAATATGCAGGACAGCTAAACAGATTTAACTTCCTTAGTGAAACAGATAAGTAGGCAAATGTTTCTACTATTTAACTGCCTGTCAGGCTTCTGCATGTTCTATTAACTTCCCTGTCAGGCTGCTATATCTTTCATTAACCTGCCTGTCAGGCAGCAGTATCTTCTATTAGCTTGTCTGTCAGGCAGCTGAAAGTTCTATTGAACAACCTGAAAGGCATGTTGACAGTTCTGTCCTCTAGGCCACAAATGGTCTGTCAGGCAACAAATGTCTGGCAATGTTGACCAGCCTGTAAGGCCCCTGGACTCTTTTTTTTTCAAAAGACAAAATTAAATATTGCAACAACAAACAAATAAACATGCTATATTTGAAGGAATATAAGCCATAAAATGCATTAAATATAACAAAATAGAGAACTACCCTTCTTCAATCCAACTATGCTGTCCTTGAGCACAATTATAAGTTTGAAGGAGCATCTTGTTCCTATAACCTCGTATCCAACTCTCTTTGAAGCAGTATGTTCCTGATTGACTGAAATTATAGGGGACGGCATTTTGAATAGTTACCCAGCAGGCACTATTAAGGGTAGAACAAGTATCGCTTTGCATCCAGAGCCTGCTTTGGGCTGTTGAAATCAGATTGTAGCTGTTGGTCATTCTCCAGGCATATTGAGACCCGATGGCGGTCCGTGCAGCTCTAATTGATGATGAAATAAGAGCTGCTGCTCTACTAATCCTGCCAACACACTGGAGATCAAGCCTGTGGTTTTACAGCTACCAGTAATGTGTCCCACAGTGTAAAATCCCACTCAAATGGCTTTATTTACTGGACAACTGCCTACTAATCCCCTTATTTTCAGTCAGAGCTCTTTCCCCCTAAATATCAGTAGTGGAGCAGCTTTCCAAAGTGCAGCATGAGGGTCAGCCTGTGGTTGGAAAATATCCCATGTGACATTATTCTACAAACAAATGTCTAAGACACAGGTAACTGCCAAAATAAAGGAAACATAACAACATAGAGTGTCTTAATAGGGTGTTTAGCCACCACAAGACACTAAAACAGCTTCAATGTGCCTTAGCATAGATTCTAAAAGTGTCTGGAACTCTATTGGAGGGATGCAACACAATTCTTCCATGATAAATTCCATCATTTGGTGTTTTGTTGATGGTGGTGAAACATGCTGTCTCAGGCGCTGCTCCAGAATCTGTAAAGTGTTCAATTGGCTTGGGACCTGGTGACTGAGACAGCCAAGTGCGCACCTGCAGGAATTAAGGGTATGGGTAATTTATCTCTGAATATCACCCATCAGGAAAAAAATATTCACAACTGAATTTGAGGTGTCATTTGACACAAATGTCAAATGAATCACATATCACAGCTACAGTAAGGTTGCTTTATCATTCTGACAAATCAGTGATGCTGCCAATATGGACTAAATGACCATGTTAATTATCTGCCCCGCCCTCAAGTTTAATCTCAGGCACCTTCTGCCAAGACTCAGCCGCGAAGAGTAGCAAACTGCAGCACTCAATTCATTCATTCAATTAGCCATCATGAGTCCTCATTCATTCCTGCCGGGCTGAAAACAAACGTGACAGATAAAGGGTTCCTGTCAGCGCCAATGATGAGTCTCCACCAATACATACACACATACCAGACCTGGAATAAATATAGTTTTAAATACGCTGTGTGCAAATTAACAAATATTTAGAACATCATTAAATGCATATCAGAAAGTTACTATTATTAAAAAAAGAATCAAATACCATTTGTAAGTAATTAAAAAAATCTGTTAAAAAGTCAGTAAGTAACCAGGAAGTATATATATATATTTTATCCTATTTTCTCCCAATTTAGTAGCCAATTATACCCTCTCTTTTTTCATGTCAATCCCCCCCTCGTATATATTGTGAGTTTACTGCCATAGCCCTGTGACCGGCAGTGACAAAGGCAAAGTATAATCTCCTCCGAGACGGCACTTGCCAAGCTGTTGAACGTAACTCTGGTACTCCAGAACCATTACTTTACGCAGCGAACTCATATTGGCTTCCCTCCCCCCTCCCTGGGGCGGACAGCCAAATACCGCCCCCTAGTGGTGCTCCCAGTCGGTGGAATCGAACCCAGTCGCAGTGGCCAGCGTTGAACGCTGTAACTGCTAGACCACCTGTGAGGCCCGAAAGTAACTCTTTTTTAAAAACCTTTTATGCACTCATTAATTGTTTGGGGACCATTGAATAATTTACTTTTTTTTTAAAATTGAATCTTGTTAATATTTAAACACTTTCAAATTACATTTGTTTAAAAAGATTTGTTTCAAATATTTATTAATAATATTTGCATTTGTAGGATCTATATTTGAATATGAACAAACGTTTGCTTTTGTTGTTATTTATTTAAATACTAAACTATTTGGAAGAATTAGTATACAATTTCAAATATAACTATTTTTGTCTCACACACACACACACACACACACACACACTGCACAAGCACACACAAGCAGACACGAATATACCTTTTGGAATCTGGAATTGAGATCTTGCGTTCACATGTGTGTTGTTTACGCATTGCATTGGAAGTTATGTTGACGTAGTTGTTATTTTCAACATAAGCGCCCTTCTTCTTTAGGCCATGCACATACATGGCCAAAAGGCTCAATTTTGGTCTCATCTGACCATAAACACCTGGTTCCAATGAGAGTTCCAATGCTGTTTAGCAAATTACAGATGCTTATTTTTGTTGATTGCCCTCAATAGAGGCTTTTTCTGGCAACCCTACCGTATGGAGGAGGCATCTGATTTTAGATTTGGACACTTTGTGTCCCCAAGATGCAAAAGTTTTGCAGATCTCCAACTGTGGCCCTTGGATTTTTCTTTGCCTCCCAAACCACCTGCCTCATTGTATGTAGGGGCAAGATGGACTGGTTTACCACTGTTTGTAATGGTTCCTGCTCACCGCCAGATGGCACCATTGGACTGATATTGTTTCTGATTGTTTCATTGTTTGATTGTCTTGAGTATCCTGAGTGTTTCCACCTGTGTTTTGTCCCCTTGGTTGTTTGATTGTTTTATTGTCTTGAGATGTTCCTCCTGTGTCTTGTCTTGACCCTTATTTAAGCTACCTGGTTTCTTTAGTCTGGGCTCTGGCTTGAATGTTTGTTTCTCCTGTTAATTTGTGTTAATCCTGTGTTTTTCCTGCCATTGAAAGTTTAGATCTTGCTCCTTGTGTTTGATTTTCATTTAATGTTTTACTTAGTTAAACAACTTAAACAATCAGTTCCTTTGAATTCCCCTCTCTTGCCTCATCTCTGCACTTTGGTCCTATTACTCAGCCCTCGTTTCACTGTTCCAGTGGTTTTAAACTTCTTAACTATTGACAGTGATATCTTTACTTAACTTTTTTTTGTGACCATCTCCTGCATTGTGAAGGTCAACAACGCTTTGTTTGGTTTCTTCTAAAAGTAATTTGCCTTCCCCCATGGTGATGGATGACAAATGTATTTTACATGTGTTACCTCATTTTTATACCCAGGTGAAACAGGAAGCCATTGGATGCCACAATAAAGTTCCCTAAGATTAAGATGAACTTGTTAAGACCTTCTTTGCTCATCTTTATAAAGGGTGTGATAATTTTGAAGGGTACTGTATGTGTGCTTTGATGTAAAGTCTATTACCTAGTACTGATTTAAAATATTTTAAAATATCCTATGATTTTTTGCCACAGTAAAATTCCCATTTGATCTTCACTCTTCAGTGCATGGATTGAAATGAGACCACGTTCAGACTTCCTTCATGGAATTGTTTAATTTAAGTTCAATATGCTCCATTTGTACATTCTAACATCAGAACGATCCATCAGTGATGTACAAAAACTGCTGGTCTTGCACTTATTTGCTTTTGTCAGCATTCCCTCAGTCTGTAGGTTGGCTTTTCTGGCTAATATACTAAAGGGAAAAGAGCTTGATCTGATTTATTTACAAAGCTGAAAGATGGCTCCATTACCTTGTCCTTTCAGGTCAAATTGTTCACTGCACACTAGCCGGGAGTCTATTCAAGGCAGGCAGACAGACTGAGGTTCATGTGCTTGAGAAAGGGCTCTAGCAGGATTTCAGGAGTAGCAACATCTTCTAATCAGACACCATCTGATACCTTTGGTTATGCAATGCCATTAAGCTGACACAGCTGGTTGAAAGAGGAGGAAGTGCACCTTATCAGAAAAACCTGTTCAGCCTCTGCTACTTCCCTGTTAGTATAGACTGACCAGAGCACAACAAATGCTGTACACGCACCTTCTATCTGTTTCATGTTGAACTGATGAACCTCATGTCTGTGCTTTTCCACTTGGCTGAAGCTCAAAGGGAAATCACCTGTTGTGTTAATTCTGAAGGTGTCATTCTGATGTGAGAGGAACTGAGGTGGAGGCACGGAGCCCTGCCACCACGGGAGCTGGGCGCTGAAGTTCAGCCTTCAGACACTGGTCTGCTACAAAAGAGCCCAGTTAAAGGAGATCAAGTTCATCTACCTTGCATTACACTTCAAAGTCTTCCCTCCTCTTCTCTGTGAGCCATCGGATCCCATGGTATTGCCCAGCACAAGATGAGAGAAACGCTGACCTTAGGTGAGATCCCAGTGCAGCCCAGTGAAATCATCCTGGCTAAGAACCCCCCCAGCGGCCAGCCTTCAGGGCCTACATCGCTCTGTCGCTGTGCCTCCAGGTCAAGACAGATTAGAAGATGACCTTGAGAGGTGTGTCCTTGGAAAGAGCAAGATAATAAACCTCCTGATCTCATTATAGGACTTTTCAAAGTCCACCACATGCACCAGATACCAAAGGTCCAAAGTTCATCTACCTTATTCCCGGCCACCGTGGCCATAAATACAGTACTCATTACAATAGTGGGGTGCCTGCAACACTTTCAAATCTGTCATGGGTGGAAGGGGAAGGGGGAGCTGCCAGTGTGGAATTGTGCTCACAGCTGGTTGCAGGTTTTAAATAGAATACCTGTTCTGACAGAGAACATTTAATCCAAGTTCCATTTCTGCTTTATGGGTAAAGGGAAATAAGGGATATCAGGGAAATATGCCCTCTCCTCCGTCATTTTTCCTCAAATAGACAGATTCAATCTGTCCCCCTCATCCAATTGCATTTCTTTGCATCGATGAAATGAGGTGAAATGAAAACTTTGAGATGACCCCAGCAGAGATGGGAGGGTGATTTATCCATCCTGCCATACTCCAGGGAGATGTGCCATTTTGAGTGAAAGAGTCAGACTGGAGGAGATATTGAACATCAGTCAGCTCTCTCCAGGTCTCACCGCACAAAGCAAAACATGTTCAGGGAAGCATGTTGAGTGATAGCATCTCGACAGTGATTCTGCAAAGGTCTCCGAAAGCTATGTGACCGAGGGTACACATATGCATACTGCATCTGATATCCATACCCATGCAGAACACCAAATGTGACAAGGACACTCTGGCTTCTGTTTGTCATATGATGTTTAACCAACAAATCTAGAGGTGGAGTACAGACTCATTAGTGCATGAGTACACAAATTGAATGTTTTCTCCTTTTTCCCCTCAGAGGCACTCAGAGGCACTTCAGTTCATTGTCTGGTCAACTGCGCTGCTGTCAGGGCTATTAAACCTTGTTGTTTACAAATGGCCGTTCTAGGCGCTCAATACCCTTGACACTAAACTGTTTCCCTTTCACTGGTCATTCAACAAACAACAAATAAGTGCTGATATTGGGTGTCCCTTTGCATCAGGTCAAATGGAGAAGAGTAGGCAGTAGGGAAAATTGTACATGTGTATCACTATCGACCCACATGCTTTCTCAACAAGTCTGTCTGTTTTCCTGAGTGGTGCTCATTGGAGTCAATGTTATACTGTCAATGTGTTAAACATACATTTTCATTAAAACTGGATGCATGGGGCGGCGGATAGCGTAGCGGTCTAACGCACCATATTTGGCTGGTCCAGTGTGGTGTGCGCTGCCTGTCAGGCACGTGGTTCGAAACCTGTGTCTCTACCAGACCGGCCCCGGTCGTCAGCCCTGATCGGGGGTGGCATTTGGCTGTCTCAGGGGGAGGGGGTAGGGTGAGCTTTTCTAATCAAAGTTTGAGAATCTTTCCACTGATTCTCGATGGGATTGAGGTCTGGGCTTTGACTAGGCCACTCCAAGACATTGATGTTTTTGTTTTTAAACCACTGTAATGTGTTTTTTGCTGTATGCTTTGGGTCATCGTCCTGCTGGAATATAAATCTTCTAAATTTCTTTCAGACTGCAGCAGGTTTTCCTGCAAGATTTGTCTATATCTTGCTCCATACATTTTGGCCTCTATTTTCACAAGTTTTCCAGTCCTTGTAGAGATGCATGCCTATAGCATTAGGCCCCCGACACCATGTTTCACGGTAGGCATAGTGTTCTTGGGATGATGCACAGTGTTATGCTTGCGCCAAACATACATCTAACGTTGATGCCAAAAAGTTCAATCTTGGCCTCTTCAGACCATAGCATATTCCTCCACTTGGTTTTAGAATCAATTCACATTTGCCATATTCTCTCCATTTCTTTATGATGGACTGAACGGTGCTCCGGGGGATATTAAAAGTCTTTGAAATATTTTTTATATCTTTCCCCTGATGGGTGCTTTTGAAAAACCTTTTCTTGGATTTGCTTTGAATGTTCTTTGGTCTTCATGATGAAGCTCTTGTTTGTGTTTTCAAATTTGAAACACATGTATATAATGTTGAAGGCTGACAGATCGATGGGACACACCTGATTCATGGCTAAGTCTAGCAATCAGTTACTGGTGGGTAAGTACACTCTCCACTGGCTAGGTGTGGCATTTTGGTGGGGCTTTAGATCAGCAGTGTTGACTGCCTGGGAGTACTCAGGGTCAGGTGAGAGGTCAGATTGGATATTTATGCTCCCCATCCTCCTCACTACCCTACTGCATCTCATGTTACGACCACATTATGTTACTATTACCAGTGTCTATAAATAACATTGCCTATCAAACAGGCTGCTGTCTGTGGGGTCCTGGGGTGTCACTGTGTGACTGTGAGCACAGGGGCGCAGTGTGCTTCATCAGCTTGCCCTGTGCCTCTGCTCCCACTGCCCCCCCCTCCTTCCGCACAATCTCTCTCACTCATCCTCACAGCTATGAGTCGTGTCTCGGGAAACTTAATACACCATAGCAATGCATCACAGGAACAGGTTTGTCGGGCAGGTGCAAGCAACAGCCACCACAGCAACAGCGACAAGGCCAAAGTGATCCCAGTGTAACTGGAGGACATACTCAAAGGACACAGAGACTGATTACAATTCCCCAGATCTTTAGCTGCCACAGGCCATGTTTAATTTGGGGGCTGGGGCAGACATTTTTTTTGGGGGGCACTGTTGCATATGCGCACTAATGGTATTGAATATACTGTACATTTATATGGGGTGCACAGCTGAGAGTTTGGGAGGGGGGCTGACCCCCTCAGGCCCCTCCTGGAGCCACGTGTGCAGTGCCATAACTCTCTTTTCATAGGCAGATGCAGAATAGAAACAGCAACTACCAATGCAGTCTCTGAAGGGTATGCTTGTATGGACTAAACTTGTCATTTGGAAGAAAACACAATGCACAGCACTGGAGCTTTGATTCCAAACACCTCTTCCTTGTCCTGCTCAGAAAACCCCTCAACCTAGAATAGCTGCAAGCCATTTCTTCTATAATGTCACTACATCTGAATTTGCCAGCTGAGGAAAAATATGATAATATTTATGCTTCCTGGGTGCACTGGGGGGCAGGAGAAAAAAATCAATAAGCTCCACAAGTCACATTCACAGCAATGTTGTCACCGCTGTCCACAGGGATCCGTACCTCACACGGCATCTGAAGAACAAATAGAATTACATCTGAGGTCTGCTGGAATCTCCTCCATATATACAATTCTGTTTTCAGCAGCATCTTTCTGTGCACTTCAGAATGCATTAATATTACGTCCAGTGATCAAAGGGTTCTGATTTCACATCTACAGGCAAAGTATGCATCAACAACAGTTTATCTAATCCCCCAATTATATACAGAATTTAAATGGAGGTGCATTGGTAATGGTAGATTCAAGGGCATGCCGGTGTAGAGGAAATGGCACAGAGCAATCTCAGTGTGAGCATGTGTGTGAGATGGCTGTGCACGCGTGCGTTTTGTGAATGGCCACGAGTGTATATGTACCTCCCTCTCTCCCAGATTACATCAACAAGAGCCAGCCGCAGCCTCCTTCTCACAGAACAGGCTCTGCATCACGTCTACTCACAGCCCAAGTCACGACTGCTTAGATACACACGCACAGACACACGCATGTGTACACAGGCACATACACAAACACATGCATACAAAGAAAAACCTTGAATGGAAAAACGAATCACTACATAATACTACAAAGAATTCATTTTCTGATTGTTTGGTATTTCAGTATTTATTTTCTAATGTTCAGTATAATTCATAAGATGTTGGGCAGACTCAGTCATCATTGTACACCTTTTCCACAAGATGAGAGGCCGAATACCAAGGAAAGCACTAAACAAACATAGCTTGTGCTACTCAGATTTGTTTCTGGAAGATAAGAACAAAGTGCACTGCAGTCAGATTGTGCAGAGGTCTGTCCTCACTCTCCTGAGGTGCTCTGCGGCAGCCTGTTCCCTCTGCTCTGAGAGCAGGGAGAGCCCTCCGCATCTACAGTATCTGTCAGAGCCAGGCTATAATTGCCCCTGCGCCGCTCTCCCCAGCCCCACATTCAGATTTACAGCCCTCTCCAGGGTCTACGCTGAGACTCCCCGCGCTACCAGCAGATACAGGATTGGACATCACAATACCTGTCCTTCCCTGATTTAGGGTCACCGTTATTGGGAACATGTGCAAAGATTCAGGATGGCTTAGTGGTGGCGTGTGTCATAGTGGAGGGCCACTGGAGGATGCTGGGAGTGGAGCCTGAGCCTGAATGGACGTGTCACTGACAAAAAGGTACGGGAGACCCATGAAACCTGCAGCAAGGCCAGCCCCCGAAGAGCCCTCTTAACAAAAGCAGTGTGGAGACAAGCTGTGGATTACCATAATTACACTGCCTGCTACCGTGCCGTACAGAGCCAAGGTGACCTACAAGTAGTGCACACACATCAGCATACACTGCTAGAGGGTTCCAACAGATACTCACACAACCAAAAGCCAAGTACTGAACTCAGAGAAATAACAACAAAAAACAAAGAAATATGGGTTGACAAGCTGACCACTTTGCTAAGGCCTGGAGGTTACGACTCGATGGACAGACAGAGCTCTGAAGATACAGCCTCCCTTTCTCTTGCTGTCTCCGGGTTAATCAAAGCCACTGTGCTTCTAAAGTCCTCAAGGCCGGGAACTGGATCCTGAGTCACCCACAGCGTTTCAAGTGATTTATTCAGCCTTCTGCTCTCCCTCCCCACTGCAGAACTGGCTGTCCTCTCAGCATCCCGCCTGCTCCTTTCACCAGCAGCTCTGATTTACGCTGTGCCACCTAAACTCCTTCCCCCAGCCATGAAATAAGGAGGGAGAAGTGTTGCTGCCCCATGAAGCCAAGACTTTTATTACAAGTGGCACAGGCAGATGGAGCCCTGGTGTCACATGGGGGAAGATTATGGGATGGCACCGACCAGTGAGACCGGTCCCTTAGAGTGGACACATGAATTATAATTTCCTTCATTGAAATGTATTTCGGCTTAATACAATATAATATATGCCATTTGGCGGACGATTTTATCCAAAACAACTTACAGTAGGGAATGCATACATTTGTTTCAATATATGTGCTCCCAATGGGAATCGAACCCACAACCTAAGCGTTGTTAGCGCCAAGCCCTACCAACTGTGTGGCTACAGAACCAGCTTCTGCCGACCATTAATAATTCGTTTTATGTAAAGATGGGCAGGGATATCTTGGGAGATAAAAAGCCATGAAAAAAAATCCTGTGCAAATACTGATATCTGCAGTTTGTTTGTGTAAGTTAAAAAGGCCTCAGGTACAGGGGGAGGGGGGGAACTCCTCTGTGATTTAAAAGCCTGATCGCAAAAAGCACTTCATAACACTGTGCCTACTTTCTCCATGTCTCAGGTCCCCAGAGAGATGTGCACACTGCATCATACATCCATACAGAAGTTCACTGGTAAATGAGGCTCCACCGTGAATTTAATCTTCAAATGGCTTTCAGATGTGTGCGTGTTCGTTTGTTTGAAAAGCACAGTTGTGTGTTGTAAATCTTAGTGGACAGTGTGTAATTAATCTGTCTATTGTGCTGTCCCCTGATCTTCTTGGGGCAGGAGGCAGTCTTTTTTTCAGCGTTGGAGCAGCATATAGAACAGAAACCCTATAAATTAATACTCCATAATAGGTCCAGTCCCTTTTGCTTCCATTAATCGGATCATCAGCACAGGAAGTGTGCTCGCTGATTCTGTCAACCTTATAGTCACCCTGGGAGCTGTCCATGGAACTCAAACTCACCATTCGGCTGTTCTTTACATAGCGGAATGACAACATAAACCGTCCCTCCTCTTCTCAAAACGATCCCATTTTAGAAAGAAGGGAAATCAGTCACTGGTACAGAACAGAGATGGACTGAGCTGTGCACAGGAGATGTAGAGGTAGAGAACATAAATAGCCCGCATGCCTAGAGGAGCACTGTGGCACCAGAAAAAACAAAAATCGATGCAGTTCAACAGAATATGAAGGTTTAATAATCCCTCCACATTCTGTATTCAATTACATTGATCATGGGACGTTATGAAATAGTGCTCCTGAGTAAAGCCCACTAGAACAGTTACCTTGTAACCAACACATGCTGAGAGAGGGACTGGAACCATTAATAAAAGAGCAAATCAGCATTAAAAAATCCACACGTCCCCTTATTATATGAATTCATTTATTGATTCTGAGGCTATAGACTTTTTTGTATATTAATCATGTTGTCACAAGCATTCAATTTTGCAAAGGGACATGGTTATTGCAGGAGAACAAAGACAAATTACACCGATGCACGAGGGCAGAGGCAGTTAATAACTGAAGCTCTACTCAGGCGTTGAGATATAGAACAATACAACTGGGACTCTCCAATTAATATCGCAGTATTGGGTGTCACTGATCAATACTCCCATGATACTTCCAGTGTTTCTTCACTGTCTTTCTGCAGTGCAGTCATCCTAATAGAATTAGTGTGGCTAAACAACAGTGCATGGCTCCCTGCGATTGCAGGTTTAGCTACTGTAATTTTTAAAAAGATCATTAATATTAAATTATTACACTGTAACATAAATGGTAGATTTGCTGAACCATTGCTACTTTCCAGTGTTACATGTTTTACAGGACATGCCTTTGCCCGGCTAATCGCACAATGGTTGGGGCTTTTCAAAATAATATATAACAATCGTACATGAGAAATCGTACGTGAGAAATTATACATTTACAATACAATTATTCTCTCAAGTGGTACCAGATTTCTGCTGGCTATAATGTTAAAGTATGAACCCTTATGATACTGACTACATAATTAATCTAGACTCTTTGATCATTTATGTATTCTGTCAATCATTTGTGCACATTTGTTGTATGGACAAGTGCTACTCTCCCATTCAGAAACACTTGCATTATTTATTATTTACACCATTATTTACACCACATGTAACAGGAGAGGAAACGGATAAAAATGAGTGCAGCATAAATTAATGAATCTCTAAACCCCAAAGGTAGGTCCATTTGAATCCCTACCAAAAAAACGAATATACAAAAAAGTGAGTGAGATTCCCATTTATCATGCAACTATTCTGGTCAAGATATTAGACTACATTTATGCTGCAACATGTAATAGTAATTTCATGGCTAAACAAATACTAACATTTTCTCAGAAATATTGGATGCACCAATCTAGGAATCAGTAAGACCTTAACAGAGTTGAAGGAGGAGGAGTTATTTTCTTAGGCTCTAGAAAGACTGATGCAGTAGGTATTTACCAGAAGGTATGGGCTCAGACCAGACTCAGCTGATCTCCATTAGAAACCCTCTAGGAATGTGGCCAGCACCATTTTCTACATCTCAGGTGCCACCCAAGCCACCCTGAGGACAATTATCTGCACCAGGGCAGCAGCTCTCCTTTGTGGGCCCCCTTGTGTGTCAGCCCTTGGGCCAGCCGATTCACTCTGCACCCCTTTAGTTCCACAGGGGCTTTTCCATAAAGCATAAGCACACATCTCTGCTTGCTACCTCCAAAAAGCATCCATTGGGTTTGGTCATTTGAAAAAACACATCTTATCAACAAAAAGACACAAAGCAGTAGTTTATCCTATCACTTACTCAGTGTGGAGCAGCAAATGGTTGCTGAAACTTCCTGTTTTGACCTCAGCTTGGAACTTGAAAAAGGACAACAGATGTGATGTTATACTGGGGTGAAGGATTGTATGCACAAACTGATAGGCATATCAGTATTTCTGGAATTTTCCAAAACCCGCTCTCTTCCTGCTATCATCTGCTGCACTGTGAATCACAGATAGCCCAGCCTGAAGGAGATATTTATCATGCCAACCAGCAGAAATTCCGGCACACCACAAAAGAGAAACCCTGTCCTTCTGTGGGGTCTCTGCAGTACTGCTGTTTTCTGCAGGCTGCCCCCTGTCTCATCACCAGCTCCGTGAGTGTAAACCTGATGAGGCTTTGTAAGCAGGAGTAGGGAGGCAAAGACTGTAACAACACAACACATAATCGAGGCCTGATCGCATGAACAAACAACGCATAGCATGAATACAGCATGAGATTCAACATGCTGCAACAGAATACAAAGCCACTGCTGTCTGACCAAGTAATCAGCGCCAGAGCGCATTTTCCATTATCAACAATCAGTGGCAGAGGATTCTGGGAGTTTTGAGACTTGCATAGAGAAGGTTCAAAGCCATTGGGTTCTGTGCTTATATTTATGTAGCAAGAGTACTGAGAAACAAATAATATGGACACACGCATACACATGGGAACACACACACGCATACATACACAGGCATGGATGTTCCTTGGGACAATGCTCATCTCTCAGTTTAATCTTCTGAGCTGGCACCGAGAGACTCACGGACGAGAGCATTTTCTTAGAACACTCTCCGTTTCCTCTGATCACATCTGCAGCTCATGCTAATCTGCCAGCCTTGCAGGTTTTTATACCGGCCAAAAAGATTGAACCAACGTGGGAGCATTTTCCCTGCAAGATCTTATTCATGCAGTCTCAGGCAAACTGTGGCAACTTCTTCATTCTGAAATGGTTTCCTATATGTTCCTACCTTCTTAAATGTCAAGTCTGTCAAATTCAACTAGAGAGAGGGATCCTACATCTTCCAGTCTTGATGTACGTGATGGACTACTGTGACAGAAAAGCCATTTTTCATACAGTACACACTATAAAAAACTGGGGAATGATTTAATCCAGACTATTACTGTAAGAAGTAGGCTTACTTTCATACATAATAATAATTTTTCTTACATCCAGTAAAATCCAGACCAGAGATATTAATCCCTGCAGATCCATGCCTCAGTGGGGAAGTACAGCCAAGAGGCTGCAGGAGAAAGTGAAAACATCCCTGCAGTTCCCACAATCACGGAGGAACCCTCCCTGTTCCATCTGCCTCATCAGCCCCCATAGCCAGAGGCAGGAGCACATGTGCCGTGCCTCCACTGTGTCCACTACCCCTCCGTGAACCCAGGCAGCACTTGACCTCCTAATTGTGAGCCTGCCTCTGTGATCGTTATTCCCTAAACACTGTGTTTCCCAGCTCATCCTCCTGCCCCATCGATCTCCAGCATCCAGCCCCCTACTCCTGGCTGTATTGAACAGAACGTGACTCCTCAACAGCTCAATCAGCTGGAGGATCAACAGCACAGCCACACTGGGGATTTCTCTAACTCTTTAAAGGTTCCACAGAAATTAGCCTCTCTTAGTGTCCAGCCACACCAGTGATTTCTGAAACTGTTTAAAGGTTCCATAGAAATGAGCCTCTTTTAGTCTCTCTGTCTCCAAAATAAATAAAAGATTAAATTATATATGAGATCATAATTGTGTGGGATTGTCTGTGACTACATACACACATGTGTGCTTTGGAAATAATGACTGACTGTATGCGCCATATGAAAGCGCAGGAGAGATTTTTAATTTCAGCTGAAAAACTTAATTGAATAGCACTGAAATATTGATTGCCTTCTGAAAGGAAAAAACTGTTGCAATAAGAAACAAATTTCTCATGAAAAATACCTTGACACCATTTCACATTTATGCAAGGATCGAGAGAAAAATGGATGTGAATATAGCACAAATGGAACATCACCTCTTTCATCTTAATAAGTGAGATTCTGTCATTTTGAAAGCTATGCACTGAACTAACATCAAGTACAGGAAATCAAACAAACAAAAGGAATGTGAGATCAGTGTGAGGCACAGTGGTGGCCAGTGTCAATGGGGTTGTGATTATCAACGATGTGGGAATGCAAAGTGCCAACTTTGTGAAAGGAACAAAATCAGGGGGTTCTATACCACCTTTGATGAGGATGAAAGGAAATGAAGTTCGCTGTCAACAGACTCTCCAGTTGACACACTTATTGTCAAGTACTTTTGCTCAAGTGTTTACTGAGCATGCTGTCTGCTGCGGGGTGGGAGAAGCACAACACGGACAGCCCAAGTGTCCGAGAAACACTGTAAGGTTAATCTAGTTAGGGCATACCTGGTGAGACCGAACAAGCATTTTACCCCAGGTTTGCATTTTCAAAGATATTGCCTTCTTCCCTCTTAGAATAAATTCCAATGTAGTTGTAAAAAATCTCTCTGCTGTTAAGTATTCATTTTTCATAAATATGGTATGGTGGAGAAAAAAGAAAAGCCCAAGGTGCCCTTGAAGGACTGCCAACATGACTGTCATGACAAGCCATTAGGTACATAAAGGATAGTGTGGAAAGGAACTGGTAAAAGACATACGTGGGCACATACAAATGACAGCACTGGCCCCATCAGAGAATCACAGAGACAGAGCCTTGCAGAGCCACAGCTGGGACTCACCGGCCACCACCCCAGCCATGTAGAGCAGGCTGATCCGCAGGATGCCATGCACCATCTCCAGGGGGACCCCGATCATCAGCTGCAGCAGCGCGTTGAACCCCAGCTGCTCCAACCTGCGGGAGCACACATCAGCCCCCGAGTCACCAATACCCTCCTGTCATTTCCCCTCGAGCTGTCCTGCTCTTGGCACAATACATACAGGACTATGCCTCATGTCACTGTCAAGATGACAGGGCTTGGAAAGTGTCCTCACTCACAAAGTGAGACTGTGCCCACCCTGCAAAGACCAGTTTTGTCTATTCCATTCCAAAGGAATTCAGGTGAGGCCAATCTTCCTGGTTACATTTTCTCAGCAGCTATGTGTATTTGCACAGTTATTAGTCCTGTTAGTCATCAAAAACTACAACACTGTTGTGAAGATGCTCTGTTTTTGATATGTAATGCAAGGCTCCGAATCGGCCTCCGATTAATAGAGTGCTAGTTCTAGTGCTGGCTACACTAGTGCTGGCATACCAGGTCACCTGTACAAGGGCGTCTGCTCAATGCCTAAAATGTCAATGTGATGTAACAGAATAGCATAATGGTAACCACTGTATAGGTTCAGAGTGATGGGTGAAAGAGGACGAGAGCAACTCTTACCCAACGTGCATGAACATGTAGCTGAAGAAGCGCCACACCTGTGCCCGATGGCCAGGGTGATAGACCAAGGGGCTCTTCATGAAGTCGGGCTGGTAGGTCTGCAGAACCCACTTATTCAGCATGATACCATAACAGAGGAACACAATGATCTGTGGGAGTAGGGATGAAACAAACACACACACACACACACACACACACACACACACACACACACACACACACACACACACACACACACACACACACACACACACACACACACACACACACACACACACACACACACACACACACAGGGAAGAAGGGGAAAAGACCATGAACATACAGGTTTCCCATTGAAAAAGGACAAATTAATTTCAGTCTGGAACAATCCAAATATATTTTGGATGGACATATCTACAAACATGCTTCCAAACATATAATGATTTATAATTAATTTCTGAACACCCAAAAGAAATAGCCTATAATGTATGTTTACATTTAACATGCAACAACACTGCATGCATGCATACAAGCATACCCATATGCACATGGATATCTGCTCACATGCACTCACCCAAGACATAAAAACGTAATTAAATTAACTAGTTTGACCCCTTTTATACATTATTATGTAATGTTGTATTCCTCAGACTTGAGGATTTGAATCAGCCTTACAGGAAAACTGGATCTGCTGAACAAAGCTCAGATGACTGGGTTAAATCATTGTACAGAAAGCAAGGGAGCTCATTTCAGTTATATTAGGAGGGTTCCCCTCCTCACCCCCCTCTGCCTGAGGTAGAGTTGTCCTCAACGACTGCACTCCGGCACCAGTGTAAGAGCCATTAACTTCACATCCATTCCCATTCTCACTCAAACTGTGTGGTTCAAAGTGTCTCTTCTGGGGCTCATAATTTTGCGAGCCTGAGCAATTGCCCTGCCAAACTTATTTACAATGAAACCCCAAAACTACAATTTAAGTTAGAGATAATGGTTGGCAAAAGCCCAAAAAGATGGGAAATTCACACAAGTTTCTTAACCAATATCTTGACCTTTGCACTGACAAGTCTTCCAACACACAATGCTTTGATACCTGCTACGGTACTGTGACTATGCTGGTCTACTTCAAACAATGTACTCACCACTGGACAGGCTGCTGAGAATTCAATCAAACTTTCTCTTTGAATCAACAACAAAATAAATTATTTTAACTTCTAAACAACAATTCTGGCACTCCCTGCTGCATGCCTTCAAATAGAATGGTCTATTTCAGGATATCTTCCCCTAGCTATGCTTATTTCATTTCTAGAGCATAAATTAGACCTTGTATACCTTTTTTCTGTCAAGGAGATTGCCTGTGGTATTTCCTGGTTGAAATGTCTTCAAAAGTATACCTAACATTATCTGGCCAGATTAAAATGCCAAGGTATATTATTGTGTCCACACAAACGGATAAGGTAGCTAGCTAAAGCTGCTAAGCGATTGGTATTACAGCCTGATCTCTGTCACCACAAATTAGTTTGTCCAGCAAGCGATGTAACCCACAACAATTGTTATATGAATGAACAACCCAAGACATAAAATACGATTATAAATAAAGAGTACAAATTTCTAGCCTTTACAAGAACTGACTTGAGCTGGTTTAAGCACTGCATAACTGAATGTTTACGCAGTGTTTAAGGCAGTCTCTGTGACAGGCACACAGGGCCTATGCTTTCTGTTTATTTACTAAAACTTTGATTTTCTCCTGCCTGAAATGATGGCTAGAGAAAAGCAGAATGCTCACACGCACACATATGCATACATGCACAAAACACACATGCACGCGCACACACACACACACACACACACACACACAGACAGCATGGGAAATGTTTCTTGTGACTGCAGAAGGCAGAGAATGTTTCAGAAAATAGATGGATAACTTCTACATCTTTCTCCTTCTTTAGGGTGGTGTCTGGTGGGCCCAGGGCTGGAATAACGGATGGGAGGCTATTTACACATTTATACAGATCAGCTTCGTGAGGGAAATGAGGAAAGGAGGGCAACCAGACGCATAGCCCAAATCATTTTCAGCATGGGGGCTGAATGCTGAGAACAGACCCGTAAACATCAAATAACACACCACAAGTTCAGGCTTTAATGGTACTCAGTGCTGCAGAGTCCTGAGCTGGCCAGGGGCTCCTTAAAGCAGGAGCTGTGTCAATGTGATTGGTGCTTTACACTAGTCTCAAGGGGTTATGGACCTTGTTTATTTCAATCCAGCTAGTGAATTTAAATATGAACGGGTAGCAAGAGGCTCACAAAGCCACAGGGGAGGAAAAATTCATAATTTATTACTTTCTCGATAAAAATGTCTACATAACAAGGATATCAGCGGGGAGCAGTATAGGAACAAGACTAGAGAGTAGAAGGTCACAATTTAGAATTCCCAGAGGCACACGGCTATCGTAGTGTTGAGTGAAGTACTTGTTTCAGTAAACATCCAGCAGAGAAGGGAAATATTGAATGTGGTTCATGTATGCCGCCATACATAGCAGTGCTAAAGCTAATATTAAGGATGATAATGTTTAGTGCTTGTGGTGACCTTGCTTCACGATCTAACTGTATAGAGTTGTTTTGAGCCTGGAGCCCCAGTGTATCACATGTCCTTGGGACCGGCCACATCCTCACCTGGACCACGGTGATGATGGCCATGAAGACGGGTGGCGGACACAGGCGGTTCTGGTGGAAGTACCAGCGCCGGTCAGTCTCGCAGGGCAGGATCTCGTAGGCCACATAGCGGACGAAGCGCTTGTAGACCCCCAGACCCGTCTCATCCAGCAGGATCTCCCTCTGCAGCGTGCGCCGCCCATTGGCAATGGCCCGCCGGAAACTACTGGATCGCTTACTGCTCATCTGTGGAGAGAGGGAGAGGGGTATGGTTAGCGAGAGAGAGAGAGAGGGAGGGAGAGAGAGAGAGAGAGAGAGAGAGAGAGAGAGAGAGAGAGAGAGAAAGAGAGAGAGAGAGAGAGAGAAAGAGAGGGTAAGAGACAGACATAGAGCGAATGTTGATTTGTATGTGTGTGTTAAATGCTAGGGAGTGTTCTCTGCTATCCTTGATTAAATGTGAAGCCAGGCACTTACGGCGCGAGACAAATGCTTTTAATCCATGTGCAGCTCACTAACTACCAGTTCTCTTAGGATGAAGCAGACTTAGATCTGAAGCAGGCTGTGAGAACAAAATGCTGAATGTTAAAGAGACAAAAGTGGGAAACAGCTGTCAGCATGAGACATGATAAATGCACTGTGAGCTGCTGCCGTCTCTATTTAGTACAGTGAGTGTCTCCATTCTAGCAGCTTCTAAAGTCAAGTGCACACGGGCCTTACCTTCAGAAATTCTGCTAAGCAGCAGAAATTATTTTGGATTGCTTCAACAGGCAAAGAACGTTCCTCTTTTCGACAGATCTCTGAAATAACTTCAAGCTGTCTCTGTCTTCAAGAGCATGTAGAGCCCTTGTGGACTGTTGTGCAGAAATTGCGACTGTGAAGTCTAAACCTGCTGATGAGTCAGAACCCTGGCATTGTGGTTGATCTGTGACAGCCAACAAGAACCTTCTGTTATCGGGCATCATGTTTGCATTGCGAGAACCTCCTGTGCCATCTGCGGCAGGCCCAACCTGATAATTGTAGAAACACTGATGCCCTTTTCAGAGATTAATGAATGCACTGCCATCTTTAACCAGCCTAGCAGAGAGCGCCCACACCTCAATCATTCCCTACACACATAATATCCACACGTGTTTAATATTGCGTTTTGATTTTCTTGAGCTGCCCTGCCTCCATCTCTGATTCACGGTGGTATATATCAGGTCAATCAGTGAACCGTTTGGTTAACTGGCCCTTCCTGGAGAGTCATTAATCAAATCATTACAGTTTCTCCCGACAGCCAGAAGGAAAAGAGAATTCAGACATCACTGCCATAACGGTACCGGGGTGTGAAAACACGGCCAGTGCTTTGCTCTGTGTAACACCACAGCCTCATAGGGTCCTGAAGAGATCTGCAGGAGCATGTACGTATGAAATGGCACAGGTAGTGATTCCTGAGAAGTCAGTGTTGAGACCAAATGTCACACCTAATCTCTGGGAAGAGGACTAGCCAAGGCTGTGCTTGTTACTGGTTGAGAAATACATTGATATGTGGGAGGATTTTAATGTGCATAAGGGTAGTGACTAAAACAGCACAACGCCATCCCTCACATCAGAGCTGAAACAGTCGGAGCAATGACACATTGTAGACACGTCTTACGCATAATTTTACCATATGATTTATCCACTGTATTACAGGACATACCTTTTTTAATATTGGCATTTGCTACAGGATATATCTGTGTAGGAGCCTGTGGGGTAGCTCTCATACTGCATGTAAGGCAGGTACCCATAAAATAGGTACCTATGGGGTGTGAGTGGGGAAGGGGGCTCTATGGGGTAAAATAAAGGACAGTGGGGGAGAAAAGCATGAAAGTGTTCACTATTATTCTATGAATGGGTGAGCATAACTGCACAATTGCTTGTCAGCCACTCAAGCAAGGCTCAGCCACTTTCACTCACTCAGTGAGATTGTCCAGTTAATTTTCCTTTACAGTAAGCTGTGAAAACAGTGGCTCCAATGGGAGCCAATGTCATGGGTGACACAGAGAGCTCCTTTAAATGCACACAATGAGACATGGAATAAATATACATCCTTTACTCTTTTTTCCCCTCTTTGTCTAAAATCACTACATAAAGATCTTTTCCTAGGCTGCTGTATCTCTCATGCCAGATCTCAGTAAAGCTGTGGAAGTCCCAGCTGGAAGTGACTATCTCTATCAATAGCACTGCTCCCTATTTTAATTTGTAGTCTCCTTCCATAAACTCCTCCTTTAAATAACAGGCAGAGATTAGGCAGAATGAAAAAACAATTGCTAGGGATCCAGGGACTTCTGCCAATTACTAATAACAGAATAACAACAATACCTACACAATCCCTTTCTTATGATTTGGACAGCACGACTGCAATGCAACCTCTCAATGAAATCATTAAAGAAGTAGATAATTGCCAGAACAATTAGGCATTTATAATGTGACATCATCCAAAAGTTTTCATGGCAAGTCACACCGTATTGTCAGTTTTAAATAGGGCTGAATGCGCACCTAGAGACATCCAAACATTGGGCTGACAGGAACCTGTCACTGCATTTCACCCAGCGTAAAGACGAGGCAACAAAAAGCAGGCACGCAAACCAGGATGAGAGAGAAATGACTGCAGTCTGGTCAGCAACAGACTGATTTTGAGAACAGGGAACAGAGCCACACCGACCTCCAGCTAGACTGCAGCTAACGAGCCTGAGCGTCACTGAGGACCTCACCCAGGCCTCTATAAATCAATAATAATCCATTTGCTGCTGCCTATCCTCTAATTACATCTGCACATGGAATATTAGCACAAAGGAGATTTAAGCAATATCTACAAAGCTATTGAAACAAATAAACCAACTAGGAGAAGAAATAAATGAAAAGAAAATAAAGAAAGAAAGAAAAAATAAGTTCACCGACTCTGAGAAAGAATCATTTTGAAAGTGAAAATAATGTTCAAAGCCAACAATGAAGTCTGGGGAGCGAATGCCCAGAAACACATACAGGGCAATTACGATGCCGAGTTGAACCATGAATAAGATGGGCCTGCTGTGCGGTGATAAACACGACCCAACTGCTGTCCCTGCAAGGCCGTGATGAGATGCACAGCCGCTCACTTGTGAAGGCCTGCATATTTTAGTATGAAAATAAGGGCAAGGAAAAGTGTTGAAATATATACAAGGGGGGAAAGTGTAAGAAGAGAGAATGAGAAGAATGGGTGGTTTCACATACTCTGGGGTAAAACAGCTGCTACTCGTTTTTTTTTAACTTAGTTAGTCATCTTCAACACTTTATACAAAATGCAGCACATTGTGGCAGAGTGGTTGGGGGTGCATTTTGAAAAAAAAGACTGGTTGTTTTGCTTGTATTTAATTTGGAGTTTGATGTGCTCTGTTCCCCAAGATGGTGTTTTGATCAGGGTCTGCTCCTCTAAACACCTGCTGCCTTCTCTTTTTGCAGATTTATACAGTTTGGTTTCCCTGGGAGACAGTACAACACTTGTTATCCTGCTTTGCATACGACTCTCACGGTAATGACAGCTTTAAGTGAACATTAATTCCCTTTGAAGTGAAGACATGAAAGTGGAGGCAGACAATGAAATGCTAGGCGTCTCCTTACCGGAGTGGGATGTTCAACTGCCGAGTTCCACAAAGCATTTTTTTCAACCTGATGCCAGCTCGAGCTGTGCATCATATGATATCATAGCACCGACCCAATGGCGTAATGGTTTATAACTATGTCAGCGGCAGCAATCCACCATGTCACTCGAGCAAGCGCAGAGGGCCATTTGTGAATGGTGAGTGGCGTTTGTGATTAATGGGCGAATGAACGCTTGTGTTTGAACTCCTAACCTTGCCGTCACGGTTCCACCCACACAAACAATAACAAAACACCCTGAGGTTACCTGTCCCTGGTGCCCATCCATTCTACTATTGAAACACCATAGTTCTGTGAAAGCCTCCAGGCTTTGTAAGGAATTTTGGCTTTAGGTAGACTGGTAGCTAGAGGGCTGCCGACTATCACACATTGAGCTTGAGTCTCATGCAATTTACCTATTTCACATGCTCTCTTGCAGCACCTGTAGTTTATGCATTGCAATGCACAGGCCTACAAACATGTAAATTGCATTTTTTTCCAAATTTTGTAAAAGTGTCTCCGTGGTAACAGAAGTATAATATGGTATCCCCAATACACTAGAGTACCGCTCTCCAAACCCACCCAAAACAGTGGGTCTCTCATTCTTTGTCACCTCCTCAAAGTTGGCAGCTTTGGAGATATGATTAAGGGTAAGGTGCAAAGGGTAACAAATAATTGTACTCGTGATCCGTACATTGTGGAGGAGATAACAATGAGACAAAGCCCAGGTCTCCACTCTGCAATCCCAGCAATCCCTACTTGGCACAAATCCCCTGTATTTAGCACCTTCACAGTGATAAAAATGAACTGAAATTCCACCGTTGTACATAACTAGCAGAGGGCCCTTTGATTAGTTATTTTCTTCCCTCTTTTTATAAATACATGGACATATGGTTAGTTTTGTGTGAACACGCTACGGCATCGCCCCCAGCTGATGAGAGCGCGTGCTGAAATCACTGTTCCCCGCTATAAATATAAACTGGCTTGGCACTATTCTGTGTGAACACTTCCCAGATAATCCTTTGGTTCCCTTCAGCTGGAGCCAAGTTTGCAGTGCCGCCACCCAGGTTGGGGGAGCGTACAGCCTTGGAGGAACAGAGGGTCTGTCCTGTGTGTCAGCAGGTGTCATCCTGCCACAGCACATAGCTGTTCCACAGTTTAATAGGGCTGGGTTTAGCACTAACATGAGGAACATACCAAGACATTCCCCCATGTACACACACACATACATGTACACAAAACACACAGACACACACACATATGCACACTCACATGAACACACACACACACACACACACACACACAAGGTACACTGAAATTTGGAGGCCTCTGAAACTTAACTCGCATAAAACAGGCACTAGAACAAACCCCAGTGGGACCTGCACTCTCCTTCCTGCTGCCTGCCATCTCCTAACCCAGATGCGCATTCTGTATTACGCAAATTATTTTAAGATGAAAGTCCACCCATACCTACAATAATGTACCCCCTTCCCGCTCAGCCCCAAAACCCAGGGAAACACACTTCATGTTTTAACTATATGGCTCTAAAAAGCTTAATTCCCAGACACTCAGTTAAAGTGCTCCATTCTGAGGCTGAAACCCTGCTATACAGCTAAAGTAAGAGCAGAGAGCTGTAGGCAGAAGAGACCCTTCTTCAGCTGGGGCCAGCCAGGAGAATGCCTCCCGTCTCCTCACCCCAAATACCCTTGCTTTTCAAATGAATTGTATCAAAGTGTTTAAACACACAAGCATAGAGGCTTGGCCACAGTGGCCAAAAACAAAACAAAACAAGTGTCTGGGAGTCAGAGGACGCACGGCACCGAGCCCCTCAAACGGCGCAGCCGCCTTCCCTCTGTCCTCTCCTCCTTTCCTCTCCTTTTGCTCCTCCCTCCCGCGCTTCTCTCCTTGGCGAGGAGCACAGCTGCAGCCCTGGGGGTAACTCTTGGTGGAATGTTAACAAGTTGTTTTTGTGCTCTCTTCATGGGCAAATGAAGTAGAGTTGAGAATGTGATAATGAAATCGTTAACCCCCATGCCATGTATCTGCAGAGCCGAGTGAGGAGCCCCTGCTCTCCAGCCTGCTCTCCCTCGGCGCACATATCCCAAAGGGGTGTGGAGCAGCAGTGAAGACAGCAATCAACATTCTTGAAAGCCCTTCATCTCTATTAATTCCTGCACAAATCTGGGGGCTTGGAGCTGCCAAAGTTTGTTTTGTTTGACTGGGAATTATTGATCCAACACTCAATTTAGGCCCAGAGTTTTTATTTCAATTACCCCCCAATCCACACACACCCTCCAAATTAGCAGCTAATTCAATTATCCGTCGGATGGCGGGTTAATAACAGTGTGGTTAGCGAAGTGGTATGGCGCAGGTCTCGTATATGCCCTGCATGAGCGGCCCTGTTGTCCTGCACCTCTCTAGAGTTGGTCTAAGTCAGTGTTTCTCAAATAGTGGGGCGATGCCAGGGGGGGCGTGGTGCGATGCCAGGGGGGGCGCGGTGCAATGCCAGGGGGCGCGTGTGACCAGAGCGTGGGGGTGCAAGAGGGGCGCAAAATTTGTAGCACCGTGGACCGGTTCCATAAACTGGTCTCAGCTTTTTTTTTCGCGAAATGTTTTCTTCTTCCTAGGGGGGGCGTAACAGAAAATAATTGAGAAGCACTGGTCTAAGTCAACCTCCCTATAATCCTGTGCTTGGCAGTCAACAGGGGGACAACTCTTTTTGCGCCTTTGTCTCCCCTAAATTGGATTACTGAAGCTGTGTGGGAAGACACTCCCCTGTCCAGCCAGGGCAGAGGATATTCATTCTGTCAATCACTCAGGTGAACTAGTTATCTAGTCATTGAGAAACTTTGTTCTATTCCTGTCTCGCATTACGTCCAGCACCGCCGGGGCTCTCTGCATTAATAGCTGGAGGGCACTGTGGAACCTCGGTTTTGTGACAATCGTCACAGAGAGTGTGGCCCTGCTCTTGTACGTTGAACATCAGTGCACACACACAGCTCCAGCAGACAAGATAAAGAGCAGATTTGCATTGTTTCTGTTAGCTCTTAGTCATAAATCCAGTTAGTCCAACGCATCAACACGTCAAAAGCATTCCAATTCCAATCAAGGCTTAAATAGGGTTAAATAAAGCAAAATAAAGAAAGTCAAGAATCCTTAACATAGGGGCAATAGTAGGAGGTGTATTATCATTTAGCCTAGACAGTTTGCAGACACTCACTTATATCAGAGGCCAGTAAAATGGATTGTGTTTAAATTTACTAATGTGTACAGTGGCACTGACATGCTTCATTAAGGAAGCAAAATCCATGCAAACAATTACATTCATACAACAATCACAGTCATTTAAAAAGGGCCTAATTGCATCTGCACAATACCGATATCACTCTTCCACGGAATTATCCGGACTCCCACCTCGGGCGCAGAGGGCCCGCGTTTAAATGATCCAACGGATTGTTCTGACCCTGTGCCCGTGCAGTTTATCACAGTTCAGATGTTTCTTTTTATTGCCCTATGCTTCCTCCCAAAGTAGAGATTCCCCCGAGACAGTTTGCACTGCATTTGTTATTCATGCCTAAGGCAGATCTAACGGAGTTCTCTCGCTGAGATCAGGTGGTAATAACTGCAGGGTACGGGAAACACATTTACTGGGTCAGTTCTACACCACCGTCAGCTGGAGTCCTGGCCTAAGCTTGGGGAACACGTCAGCCCCCTGTAGACTCTGACCCCCAGCTCCTGCCCAACGTTGAGACACCAACACGTACGCACAGTCACACCAGGAGACGAAAGAGACACCTGGAATGCTACCCTGGCAGTGAAGTCAGTGCCAGGGAAAATATGTGGAGTGACAGTGGAGGAACATGGCACCTTCACAGGATGGCAGCCACCCTACTACACTTTAGAGAAACATTTCAATCGCTATACAGGATTGCTGCCAGTCCAATGTTGTCAGTCAACGATACACACTGCCAAGATTAAGGGCTGTCCATCACTTGCACAGAGCGATGCACAAGCATGTGTGTGCGTGTGTGTATATATATGCGTATACTTCTCCATCTCTCATGACAGCAGCCTTCTGTCTTCACAGCCGCACTCTAAATCAAACTGGCTATGGGCCCTGTGATGCCAGCAGACACTTCAAATGATATACTGGTAGCCATTCACCTCCGAATTCAAAATGCCTTCACCATTTGTCAGGTATTGTCAGTGGTATTCCCCCACTTTAAATTTCGTACTGAGAGAGCAGAGAGAGATGCCGTCGCTTGGGGATGCCCCAGTTATAAATCAAGCCTTACCCCTGACTTGATATTCGTATTTATATTATATGCATTCTGACAGTCTCCCTTATTCTAAATAGATAAGAGAGGATCCTCTCTATTTGAAAACAAATCACATCCAGGGCTTTTGTGTCTCTGATACAGACCCTGTTTGAGCAGAGATTTCCATCAATGTTTAAACACCATCCGGTTAGTCAAAATAAAACTGCTTTCAAGATGAACCTGTAATGAGAGTAAGGGTGACCAGCACTAGGTCTGTAACTGTGTCTGTGTGTATGTATGCAGGTGGATGATTGTGGTCACGTTCTGTTAGGTGGGATCTGTGTCTGATTTTGAAATAATCTGGATAGCTCATCCCATTCAATGAGCTGATCCATATCAAATTAAGATCAGTGGCCCCGTGCAGATTTTATGCAGATCCCACCTAGTGGAACATGACTATTGTACATTATTCATGCTTTACCCACATGATTTTTTAAACACCCTCCACATCACGTCTCGCAGCTAACCCTAACAAGTGCAAGCCAACAAATTAGATGGCTAAACAATGGAGAGCAAAAAAACACATTTGTTTTAACTATTCATGAGAAAAAACATTTGTGAAAAAGGGAGTTGTGATGTCCATCTGCTGCAACAAGTTTTATAGGAAAACTCTAGTTTTTACTTCAAGTTTTTAACACGTTGCTAAAATTAACTAGCAAGCAACTAGCCACATTTATCTGGATCCCAATCTGTCCACAAATTACAGCCAAGGTAAATTACATCTCCTAACTGCTGCATATTTTTCAGTACAAGTTGTTGCTACCTATCTAGCAAGAGAAGTATCTAGCAAGCATTTACAAAATAGCTAGGTGGCTAGCTACGGGTAGTGAACAAAGAAATAGAAACAGCAATGCAAATTCCAATACAAGCCTTCCAAGCAGTGAAAATTGGCATTGGGCCACCACTTGTGGCTAATATGGCCTGTATATATATATGCCATTTAGCAGACGCTTTTATCCAAAGCCACTTACAGTGCTGAATGCATACATTTTTCAGTATATGTGGTCCCAGCTTCTGCTGACCATTAATAATTAGTTTTATGTAAAGATGGGCAGGGATATCTCGGGAGACAAAAAGCCATGAAAAAAAATTCTGTGCAAATACTGATATCTGTATGTGCCATGGCGGAGTCTCCCAGTGTCTAGAAATCTGCAGAAGGAATACTAATCCACTCTTTCATGAGAAACTCTGTCAACTTATGTTTACTTGATGGGAGTGAAACATGCTGTCTCAGGTGTCATTCCAAAAGTATTTAACAGCAGAGTTGGCTAACTAGCTAAATATTTACTTTATGGAAGATTGTTAGCTGAGGTATGAAATGCAGAACCTATGAAAAGGTTTCTGCAGCTGCCAAGCTTGCAGAAACTTTGATGGGTGACAGTAGCTTCTCCTACATGGAGGTGTGGTTGCCTCTACTAGCTTTACCAGTCCCTTCTCTCAGTCACCTGCACAGGCATATCAGTGACTTGCCTAGGAATCCCAGTGGGTGACTAGGCTAGGAGTGACAGTGAGGTGTCATTCGCCATTTCATCAGTGGTCTCCTTCAGATTATCATTGGCCATACCATTAACCTCCGTCGACACACCAGTGGCCACTGCTATTAAGTCCAACAGAGTTCCAACCAATATTGTCAAATATATTGTAAAACTATACATTAGTTGAAAACTATAATAAAAACATACACTCCAAATGTGTTTCTCCATTTTACGGTGGTTATACAGATCACTATGATGAGCATTCTAGATAGTTTGTTAGTGTTACTGCTGGCAGGGCAAAAGAGGCTGTCTGACAGGTTTGTGGCTATAGTTGAGCGTGCACTTCTGTGCCAGTCAGCATGTACTACCAGTGTAGGTGGGAGTTGACTAGTGCTGATTTAAAGTCAGTTTAACTTGTTTTAGCAAAATGGTTAGGTTATACCAAAATTAGGGTAGATTTATCTGATCTTGTGCTTAGAGGCAACCTCTGCCTTGAACTGTCATATGACTGAGCCAATGGACACTGACTGACATACAATGACGAGTGAAATTATGTCTTTAATAATTAATTTATTAAAAATTCAACCCGTGGACAAAAGGTCCGCTAGTACCAACATTTCTCTCATTATGGTACGAAAAATCTCATAGACATCCACCGCCGGGAGGCGCAATATTCAAAACACCTCAGTAGGTTAAAAGCAATCGAGCAAAGTTCAACCACCGATGGGTTTATCCCACCCACTAGCTTTGATGGATGATGTTGACGGATATAATTATTTCCCATTTCACACCGCAGATGAAATGTGACAATATTAATTAATTCTAGAAATAAATATATAAACAATGAAATGTGGAATTAAATAATGACATACATAGAAATAAATCAAATATTTGACATTTAATTATTTATGTTGACATTTTTGTCACTTTGACATTACTTTTTACTTAATTAATATTGGCACATTACTTTCTGCATATGGGTCAATGACATGACATGCATATTTTTGTGTCCGAGTTCATTATTTCCATTTAAAAATAAATTAATCAATTCAAGTCATATATGATTTTATTATATAAAACATGTTTAGTTTGAATCAATTTTCAGTACATTCAAATAATATATATTACTTTGTGTTTTGGCATCTCAAACCCCCAAAATATCAGGTGGCGCAACCGTCCGAGCAAAGGAACAGATTAAGAAAACTGTAAAAAGTGGTATTTTAATCATAATAAATTCAATATAAAATACTGTGGCATGATTTTATGTTTGAAACCTTTCAAATAAACACAATTTTACAAATAACAATAGTTTTAAAGCTATTGGGATAATTGAGGAACTTTTGTCCGGCAATTTGTGCTATTCAAATGTCAGGGTGGCACAACCGTAAACATGGGACTTTTATTTTAAAGTCAAGAGGCTATTGCATCAGCCAGATGTTGCATCATCCAGAGGACCCTATTTGACATCCATGGCTGACTGAAAAGGTTTGCGGAGCTCTCTCAAATATTGATAAAAATAGCTACGTTCACCTCATAGGTAGGATGGTACACTTTCCATGTCAGGTGGTACAACCAATGTAAAACTAGGAAAATGTTATTTTATCATAAAACTACTTATTCTGTTTTAAAATGATTTGTATGCTATTGCTAGCATAGGTCAAAGCTAATGCAGGTGTCCAAGTAGAAGCCTGTTTAATTTGAAATCAGTTGCAAAAGTCAGGTGGCGCAACCTGTAAGTCAGGTGGCAAACCGTAAGGAATGCCACTATATGAAATAAATAATGTTATTTAAAGCTTCAAGATGCTCTAAAATGTTTATTCCTTTCAAGTTAAATATGTTATACACATTGGATGTTAAAAATACTAAATAACTGACCCTTAGAATGCAGTAATCTTAAATTATTGTTAATATAATAATCAACCCCCAAAAAACAAATCTGTAAGGCACTATAGACACTCTAATAGATACTTGACCAAGATTTCACTTCAAATAAATAAATAATAAATAATAGGAAAATATTAATAATTTTACAAATATTTGGTTGCGCCACCTGACATTTTTTGGTCAGTCAAGTTAAAAATACAGTCAAAAAATGAATTTAAACACATTGAAATGTTATTTAACAAATGAGGCTTTTTTAAGCACATTGTCACAGATTCAAAAATATGCATTTTATCTATTTTGAACAAACTTTTTTTCAATAACTTTTTAGAGGCCTTATTTGTCATTGACCCATATGCATACCCACAAGTATGTTTCGCACATCTTGCAACTAATCTTCAGACCACAAAACACATACAATAGACCAGCACTTAAAGTTCACCCAAAATCGATTTCATTGTGGTGCTCGCTCGTTAGCAAACTTCTCATGCATGTAGTTTGCTGATATGTCTGGCTAGTAACCTATATAATTAAATATGCATGACATTTTTTTTTGCAAACGTTTTTAGTTAGTAATGGCTAGTACGTTGGTTAGCTAGCTAGCTATCTAGCTTGTCAGATATTTTGTGTACAAAGTTACTAGCCAGACACGTTAGCAAGCTAACGGTTCATGTAATAGATAATTTACGTGACAGACAAGTGTCAGAGTAGCTAGCTAGCTAGCACCAAGCACTCCAAATTTGTCAACGGTATGGTTCCAAGTCATCAAGTTGGTGTGGGAGTCGCTGTAGCCAAGTTCGCTGAAAAAAGCATACGGTATAGAAGCTGACTGGCTAACTAGCAAAATAGATTTCTGGTTGCGTTAGAAAACAATTCCACTACGTTATTGCAATCTTTTGATCTATAAAAATCAGTCTTACTACTTTAGCAAACTCCCAACACATGCTTTCAGATCGATTGTCTAGACATTCATTTCATAATTTGACAGATCTGCAGATCAGTCCGTTTGAATATGGAATCCTAATTGTACAAATGAGAAGTTCCAGCGCTGAACTAACATTGATCCTTGTTTTGCACCATGTGTCTTTGAGTGAATTCACATGGAACTTGTTTTAGTAGTGAGAAAGATTTGATGTGCATAGCCTATATATTGGCTGTTAGCCAATCAACATATTACAACATTCAACGAAGTAACAGTGAAGTTTACAGGATATTACACTGCCTGGCCAAACAAAAAGTCACCACCTGGATTGAACTAAGCAAATAGGTAAGAGCCTTCCATTGGATAATTACTGCAGTGATTAATATGTTTTAGCTGGTAACAAGCTATTTAACCCTAACTGATGCAGTGAGTAGCTTCTCATTTCTTAAACAACCATGTCGGAAGACATATCCTGTGGTCGTGGAAAAGATGTTAATCTGTTTCCAAAGGGTCAAATTATTGGTAAGAAGAGAGGCGGATGAAGTGATGCACCCATCATGCCTAGTGCCTACCGTACAAGCCTGTGGGGGCAGTGTTATGATCTGGGGTTGCTGCAGTTGGTCAGGTCTAGTTTCAGCAATGTTATGTGCCCAAAGAATGAGGTCAGCTGACTACCTGAATATACTGAATGACCAGGTTTTTCCATCAATGGATTTTTTCTTCCTTGATGGCACGGGCATATTCCAAGATGACAATGCCACGATTCATCGGGCTCAAATTGTGAAAGAGTGGTTCAGGGAGCATGAGACATCATTTTCACACATGGATTGGCCACCACAGAGTCCAGTCCTTAACCCCATTGAGAATCTTTGGGATGTGCTAGAGAAGACTTTGCATAGCGGTCCGACTCTCCCATCATCAATACAAGATCTTGGCGAAAAATGAATGCAACTCTGGACGGAAATAAATGTTGTGACATTGCAGAAGCTTTTCGAAATGATGCCACAGCGAATGCGTGCCGTAATCAAAGCTAAAGGCGGTCCACCAAAATATTAGTGTGTGACTTTTTTTTAGACGGGCAGTGTATAACCCCGATCAATTGAAAAATAAAACACGGTTCAGTCAACCAGCCAACACATTTCTGAAGACTGTGAGGATTTTTGACCAGTTTGGATGTAGAAAACCTGCCACTTGATTATTTTCCGGGCTTTGAAGAGGACTGACACTCTGAAGTTTAAAATTACGGACAGAACGGTAAGGAAAGCAATTAATTCTGGGATAACCTACAGTTGAAATAATTTCCTACTTTAATATGTAGGCCTAAGTCCAAACGCTAGACTACTTGACAGTTGTTATGAATTATTTTGATGCAGAGAGATATGTATCTTCTTATGGGGAAGTTTTCACATATCATGAAAGAAGTTGCAGTAAACCAAATTACGTTTCAATCAATTTAACTTCGAATTTTAGAGCACTGAACTTTTTGCTTTACTTAAATGTGTTAAATGTGTGACATTCACAGCTGCTCCTGATTTTCTTCCACGCCCTTGTGGCAAATAGCTATTTTTTGTTTTCGTCTTGCAATATTTTTTTTAACACAGTAGGACAGGTTGCTCATTTTATATCAACATTTCCATTTGGGGAATTTTTTCTTTATTACAGCACTGTTTACTACACTAAAGGTCTGACACGTGATAAGTGTCAACGCACAACAGTCATTCTTCTTCTGTGCCTGATTAAGGCTATGTTTACACTACAGGTCTTGATGACCAGTTCAGTTTTTTGCCTATATCCGATTTTTTGACCGCCTGTTTACATCTACTTTTAAAAGTGACCATATACGATACCTGTGTTTACATGGTTTACACGTGAAACAACCCACATGCGTACACGAGGGTTTGGTTACCGATACGCAAGTGAACAACAACCACGCCGGCACAGCCATACTGTAGTCTAAAATCTAAAATATATATAATATATAAAAATGTAACAAGCGCTGGCAAATGTAAATTCCCATTTAAGTTTTATATTTTGAAACATTATATTTAAAGACACAGCATGTAGGATTTATTTATTTTATTTATTTAAAACATATAGGCAAAGAGCATCAATGAGTAGCCTACAATGCCAGAGTTAGCTCGAGAGCTAGTTTTCATCTGTAGTCCCTTGGCAGGTGAAAGATTTATACAAGACAGTTTCAGATTCATACAGTACATTACATTTCAATATAGGAGAGTATAAAAAGAGTGTAGGCCAGATACACAAGAGGGGGAAAAAAGTTCATAATCAGACACTATTTACAACATTGCAATGTTCAATGAGAGCAGCTTTGATTTCCCTTCAGTCAAGACTTAAGTTTTTGTGTGAAGGTGTGATCATTTTCGCTTGATTTGATGTTTGTCGAAATCTTTTAAAAAATGGCTTTGTGGCGATACATCACCTGTATGTTGGTCTGTACTGACTCTTCACCCCACAGGCTTGAAAGGCACGTAACCTTGGTATTCATCCACAGGCCTGAGCCTTCGTGAGCCTTTTTCCTGTTTACACGTTCATAATACATATCTGATATGTGCCACATGTGAGCAAAAAATTGGAATTGGGTCACTTTTATCAGACGTGGTAAACATAGCCTTAGTGGTAATGAAGTAATTAACTGAAAAGATTTTCCAATTAATTGAATGATTGTTTGACACCGCATGAAATGCAGGCTCCATTGACCCCTTGGTGGTGGAGGACTGAAATACATTCAAGATAACAACCAAATATTTTCTCTAGGCCCAAATTGCCAGGGGTGGGCAATCCCCTTGGTGGTGGAGCAGGCTTTTGTTCCAAAGTAGCTCACCTGATTTCTAATCAGATAACAAAGTCTTCAAAGGGCTTTGATTTTCTCTAGGTCCTGTTCAGTTGGAACAAAATTTTCTCTAGGCCCTACACATAACATATGCTAGAGCGCCTTCACAACTTATGTTTTTTTTTTTTTACCCAAAACAAAGTAGTCCTCCAAGAGAAGGAGGGTGGTTGTGATCCAAAAAGAAACAAAGAAACAACAACAAAACAGATAAAAGACCTGCAGTCAGATTCAATGAAGCTTTAGCCAGCATTGTTTTGATTGGTAAGTAAGTTTAACGAAGCACCACAAGACCACTTACAATTGGAGTGCCACTTACACAACACAATGATTCATCAGAAGTATTAACTGACCATTGGGTAATTAGCAAGACACCTGGAAGTTGGTAAGACTTATCCAATAGAATAGAAATGTTCACAACATAAGCATGAGTTCTCAGTTGGGGGGTCCCAGCAATCTCTTATCTTCCTTGGGGACTTCGACATTAAAAGAAAATCCCTTAATTCACTCTACTATAATTCACTTTACAATTGTAACAGCTGACAGTGCAGTGGATGGGTCAAAGTAAAAAAAAACTGTATTTCAAGTAGCAGTCACAATGATTTACTCTCATATAGCAGATCCTCGTAAGACCTTGCAGAGCAGCACAAATAGGAAGTGAAAATCAGGTGAAACCAGTGACTGTGTTTGTGTGTAAGTGAGTGTGCATGCATGAAAAAGCTGTAACACTGCGAAAGAACAAATTCTTTGGTTGTGCATTTTGAAAAAAGCTACAATATCCCTGCAAGCTGCTATAAATAGTTCTGATGGAATGCAAATTGCATTGGTGAAGTGTGAATTTTAAATTGTAACAGTTTAATTGTAGCAGTTGAGATGTGTGCTGGTCTTGTATAAAAACGCTGGGGTGGGGTGTATATATTATGCAGTAAATTGCTGATTACTCTCACAGGCCAATAAATGCAGGAAGCCAAATCAAAGAAGGGATCTATCCATGAAAGACACAAATTACAACATGAGGTTGTGGCAAAAATGATTCAATGAATAGTATTAATTATGAATCATAACCATATGCTTGTGAGGACACACACTGTGATGGGATTGAAGACTCAATAGGCAATAGGTGTGTGTGGTGGGGAGTTATCATTGAATCTGCGTCCCCCCCTCAACCCCCTCACCACCCCTTTGGGAAAAAATATGTTGATTAACTATAAGAAGCACTAAAGACCCAGCAATGCAGGTCAATTTTCCAATGATAAAACCTTCATCTTCCATCTGTCTAATCAGAATCAATTCTCTACCCTTTTTCAGTTGATATTCTCTTAATCAGTGTGGCTTTCGGTGGTGACATTCCAAGGACAATTCTCTACCCTCTCCTCTGCTGAGAACCAATCAGAGGCTGGCTATTGGGATTGCTCCACCCCTCCCCCTCCTGTCTCAGCACTCACCAGCTCAATGAGCTCCTGGTAGCAGACCTGCCCTTCCTCATTGCTCTGCACCAGAGCGAACAGCATCTCCAGCTTGGAGGGGTCCAGTTGCAGCTCATGGTGCTCCACCAGACTGGTGAAGTTCTCCACTGCGATGAAACCGGTGTTCTCTGGGTCCAGCTGCCAAAAGGGACACAACACACTTGCTTTAGTGGACTCTCCATGGCAACATGAGGAAGCACTATTTATATGAATGAGGAAAAGCTAAACAAATGAAGGAAAGACAGTGCATATGGTAATAAGAGTTAAAACAATTAGAACCAGAGGGAGTCAGGGGAGAAACCTCAGTCAAAGCACTGCCTCTTTGTACTGTGTACTCCCAGATAACCATGGGTTAGACACAGCAGGCAGATTTAGCAATGAGCATTTAACACCGTGTTTCAATAATCATATACACTATGAACTTTTATGAACTTACTGAATATACTAAATACAGATGCATTGAATACAATGAAAGCATAACTGAGAAAACCAATAAACTGAAGCACATCTATCCAAATATCTGGTTTGGAAAGTGATAACTGAGGTGTAGAATGGTGCAACCATGGTGGGACCATTCACGGGATGGTGCAACCTTTGTTCACATGAGGAAGCCAGGCTCCAAACCTGAGACAAACAGAGCCAGAAGCCAGTGCCCACGTCCCTCATCAACTGCCACTTTTACAGTTCTGTGGGCCAGTGGGTGTGCAGTTATTAATTCTGATGCTCCTGTGCCATCGAATCTCTTTAATTGATTTGGGCAGAGGAGCCTCGTAAAAATGTCAGTGTTTAGGAGTTTGAAATAGTGCATCCCAGGGAATGGGCCATAAAGCAGAGGATTACTAACACACACTCTGTGTGTGTGTTTGTGTGTTGTGTGTGTGTGTGTGTGTGTGTGTGTGTGTGTGTGTGTGTGTGTGTGTGTCTGTCTTGAGAGCACTTTGTACCATTAAAAAAGAAAAAATCTACTCTAATCTATCAGGCTTTACCCATGTATCACACAGTAAGAGTGGCATATTACATTGATGAGCTGAACCCCCAACATATCACTGTGGTTTAATGTTCCTTGTGCCCCCTATTATATGAACTCCTATGCCTTTCTCCACCGTGAAGCCATTTAATTATTTTCCAGTTTATACTCCAAATCCACATGAAAGTAGCAATCTCACTTTCTCTCTTTCATGATAATTAGACATGTAGGGTGCTGGGTCTGCATTTTGAGTGCAGGCAGATTGTTCACAATGTCAATGGAATGTCAAGAATCTGGTTTTGAGTTCATTTTCAGCGCAAGCGTGCACGGTAGGACGTTTTAATCAACTGTTTATTCATCATTAACTATAGCTGGATTACAACACCAGCAGTCTTCCCTGGAAGGAACAAACCAGGCACTAATAAAACAGTGTGTTGAGGGAAATGGAAACACATTTAGGCCCAATGAGAAAACAATAACAACAACACACTGCTTCTCTCAGAGAAACTGACTTTCAACTCTTGCATCACTCTGGAGTCATTCAGTTTTCTGTATTCTTAGTTCCTTCCTGCAGTTTTCAAACAGGAATTCCCTGTGTGTACACGTCTGATAAGCCGAGTTGATGCTTCTTTTGTCTCAGATGACAGCGGAGCTCCTAAATAGTTCCTTCCGCAATGCTTAAATCCTTCCCTCACACACAACTGAGCGGCGGCCATTTTCCCTCCCCTGGCCCAAAGTGACTCCGCTGTCCTGTGAGAATGGAGAATTCCCCTGCTGTAGCGATGCTCTGCAGCCTTTGCTATAGGGAATGCCAGAGTTCTACCAAAAGCATTACCCAGCTCACATAATAAATCATTGGGATGTGTGTGTGCGTGTAAGTGTGTACTGTATAAGTGTGTGTGTGTGTGTGTGTGTGTGTGTGTGTGGAAGTGTGTTATTAAGAACAGAATGCGTGGAATAGATTAACTGTTATGACCAGCACCAGTTACTGATCACATGGTGGGAATCTTCTTTTTATTGAGTATGTTATTAACAACAGGAAATCAGCCTGAGTGATATAAGATAGATCTTTACCCCAGCACTGATTTTTGAGGAGCAAAAGACTGTTTCATTGAGAACTAACAGCATTTTAATTCCTGTTAATCTACTTCACTCGCTCCCCAGCTCTCACTTTATTTATTTATTAATCTATGGGAGCATGATAATGACAGCCAGGCACTCGCCCGTGTACTTTCTTCCTCCTTCCAATCAGAACCTACATTACAGATGCACAGTTTCTGCTTAGTCAGCTACTTATGTGTGAGATATGTCCAGTGCACTCCTTCACAGTTAAGTCGGTTCAATGCATATGGAGATACCAGCAGGTCTGCAGCCAATATGATTTCCAAACTCTGAGTTTCTGCAAATACAGAGCCACCTGCTGACTGCTACGAGATACAGCAACATTCACCTACTCCTCTAACAGTTCTGGATTATTTAAGCATCCCTATGAGTTCTGCTTTTTCAACCCCACCAGCAATTCTCACTCAGACTGCTGTGATGAAGTGGAAGGGGATTTATAGGTCATATTCAGGGCTGTTTTCATAATGAGAGGGAGAGAGGAGAGGGCTTTTGGATTATCACACTAGCTAGTCTAGTATATAATTATTTAATTAAGGGGACACGTTAACAATAAAAGTGTGTACCTCTGCTACAATCATTTCACCACGTTTTTTAAATCCATCCATACATTTATTCCTTGTGTGTACAGCTATACACGCACACAGAGGGGCAATCATATATCTGTACCAGCTGGAGGTGGAGCTAAGAACTACAAAACGGAAAATAAAGCAATTTAAAAACAAAAACAACACACGTGAGGTAACAACATTCAAGGTCAGAAAATTTTTACAAAAATGATGCCAACTCTCCCTATTCAATTCCAGGGTGGTGTATAGCTTGACTGGGTATTGAATCTCATTCACCCACACTACTACTGCGCTCGCCACAACTGTGCCAAACCCTTTTTTGGATTAATTCAAGAGCCAGCGGGCGAGAACAATGAAGAATGCATTGAATTGGTGAGAGCATTCAGCAATACATTTCTAAACACTGTTTAATTTCCAATATTGACGCAGTGTGTGCTCTGCTCCCAAAAAAATATGTGTCTGCCCTGGTGTCTCAACCTTTGCCCTGACCAGACTCTCACTGGTGAAAACATGCAGCCCAGATGGTACATGTCAGAGAGATCTGCAGAGTCTGAAGATTACTAGATCAATGAGAACCACCCAAACACGCTCAGAATGTATCACTTGTACCATATTTCTGAAAATGTTATTGTTGCAGCAAATATTTCACACACAGAAAATCAATAGCGTGCATTCCATTCTGCATGGGGGGGGAGAGTGCAGTTACTAACGCAGGAAAAATCACTCTGAGGACAACGCTGGAATAACAAAGCGAAGAGGGGACAAACCTCCAATATTTTAATGCAGCAGCCACCCAATTACCTTCTCTCACACACATCGCCCCTCGCTGAACCATTTCATTTTGTGTCATCACTGCTTTCATTCCTTTCCCGTATCACATAATCTCTTAGGAGCATGCCCTGCTCTCTTGATTTGCCAAAAGCTTCTTGCTGAATTCTGGTTTCTGCAAAGAAGCTATTGTGAGTGTTTTGTGAATGTATGTATGTATGAAAACAAGAGAGGGGAAAATGGCGTTGATCTATTTCTGCCTAATCGACTTACTGTGTTTTCATGCTGGTTTATTTAAGCTTTTGTATGTGACGTATATTCCCCCCTTTGGGAGAGATAGTGTCATAAGTATGTGTGCCGTTTACTGCTGACACTTTGGGGTGCGGGATACAAGATTGCTGTAGTCAGGTTAATTGAGGGAATCTCTGTAGGGGCATCTAATAGACAGCCCAGAGTGCATCAGGACACCCGTAACATGGAACCAGCAGGAGGAAACTGAGAAGAGCGTGGAAATTAAATCAGTGATCATCACCTTCACCATATCGACACAGAGATGGGGGTCATAGTGTTTACACTGATATCAAATGCGAAGGTCTCGTGTTTCATAATTCGGAAGACGTGGTGTGGTGGTAAAAGTGGTGGTGATGTTTAACCACAGTTCATCCTCAGTGTGCTGATTGGGAATGAATGGTGGAGGTGTGTGGATCTTCACTGCAGAGCTGCTCGCAGTAAATGCAGTGTGATCAGAGTAATAAAATGTGTGGATCTTCACCACAGAGCTGCTCGCTTTCAGGCTAGCTCTATCAAGAGTGATGAGATATGTCGATCTCCTCCACAGAGTTGCTGAGAGAATAACCAACATCTAGTCGCCTTCTGTGTGTTACGGAAACACAGTGAGAAACACACCGTGCCAAAGGGGGAATCATCAGGCTTGCGATGGCTTTTGAGTTTGAGTGTGAGAGACTGAATGAACTCAGAGAAACACTAAAAGCAAGGGGTCACCAGTCCATTAAGCAAAGTGGGCGATTAGGATCCCGTATGAATGTCAATAGGTTTTCACTCTGCATGTGGTCCACCGTGATTTGTTCTCTACAAAAATGATATGATTTCCATATAGAATAACTGTGAATGTGAAACATTTGTCAAAGATAAGACGTTAAAATGTTGATAATAGCAAGAAATAGGGGGAAATTGTTAGTGACTGCTTGCTGTGTTCATGTTAGTAAATCATAAAAATATGATGTGAATTGTGAGCTCTGTCAAGGTTCTGGCAGCAAGTAGGCCTGTGTTCCTGGTTCAAGATGTGTGTGTCAGACAGCAGGGTTTGAGAAAGGAGGGGAGCAGAAGAGGCACTGAACAGTGAGCTGTTATTGAACAGATCCAGCGCTGTGAGGATGGCGCATTGACAGGCTGCATCGGTCGCCATGGTGACGGGCTGCTTGCATGTCACAGCTTTCACATTTCTGTGCGCAGGAGCCACGCATGTGAGATCGAAAAGGAGACGAGAGAAATGGGAAGACAGTGGGGAGGGAGGGAGGAGAGAGAGAGAGAGAGAAGGAGAGGGAAGGGAATGATTTAGAGAGAGATAAAGAGGAAGAGAATATTTAGACAAGAGAAAGGGAAGAGGGATGAAGAGAGAGAGGGGAGAGACAGGAAAAGGAGCTAGAGAAGAGGAAATGGTGACGAAAGAAGGGTGCAGAGAAAAACAGAAGGAAGGGGGATGCACTGTGGAGAGGGAAAAGGCTTTAGGGTGGAAGAGGCAAATACAGGAGGGATAGACACAAAATATGATACAGAGAGGAGAAAGAGAGGGATAGAGAAAAAACAGACTGAGAAAAAATGGAGTCTGTAAAATGGTGGAGGTCAGGGAAGTGAGTTAGAGAGAAGAGAGAGGGTTAATGACGGATTGGGTAGCTGTCAGGACATGGTGCTGCCAGGGCTGTTCTACAAAACGGGAGTGCTTGATCATATATTTAACCTGCAGGACCTCTATTATGGTGGATAGAGTGACTGAGTGCACAAGTGTGGAGGAGAGTGTAACATCCACACAGCTGTGTAAGGCTACACATGCACATAAACACTGGAACACTTGTCCACGATACTGCACTTCCTGCCTGGGGATTGAGATGGGTGTGGAGTATAATGGTGACAGGGGGCCTGCACTAAAACACACATCAGCATCAGCCTCATGTCACTGCCTTTTGTGCCCAAGGGGGGGAAAGCGCACAAGGGACGTTTGACAGATGCCGTGTGCTGCGTTTAATTGCGCTTAATTTAAACCAGGAAATAAAAGGAATGTGAGGGAGAGCGGAGCATTCCACTTCACTCCCCCACTACAAAAGGCACCAATTTGTCACCTATTTTTGGTCTTTTAGTTGTTGCTCAAGGCAGTGGGGCAGGGCAACACCTGGCTTATGTCAGCCGAACGCCACTGTGAGAAAGCATGCTATGAGATGCGGCACAAAGGACAATTCGCTTAAGCGCAAAATAGTTCTTAAGTCATAGTCATTATTTCTGGCTACACAAACCAAGCTGAGAGTGACACCTTGTTGCCATTTTGGCATCAGAGTGTCCTTGTATTGCATTGTGGCGCAGCTGTAGTTAGGCGTGGTGCCCAGGTGCTGGGCAAATGCCGGGCCCGGGTGAAGCTGTCTGACTCTCTCTCGCATCCTGAGGGCAGAAGAGGTGGCACGGGTGAGACCCACCTGTGCCAGGCTAACCCTGATGACTCTATGTGTGAGCAGAAAGGTGAGGACCCAGGAGTCAAACTCCTTGCCCGTGGGAGACCACTGCTTCCCTGGCAATCTTCTTCACTGGCAAAGTGATCATGATTCTGCATTATGAGGCAGTGCAGGTTGTCGGTCTCATGGCAGGTGGGACCAATTCTATCCATAAATGGAGAATGCAGACAGCACATGATGTACTGCACCATTACAAGTGATTACAGTGCACTCGTATAGTATGATCCATTGTATTACAGTGGTATCACAGACATTAGAAGCATAATGAATCTGACTATGGCAGAGTCAAGACCCTTACTGTACCAAAGACAAAATCAAGACTCCTCACTAGTAAGACCTGGGGCCTTCAACTTCTTCACCAACAAAACTATACAAAATCCTTGAATCCGGTTCCAGAGTGTGAAATGAGCTTTCAGGGGGGATATGTCTTTGAAGAGATCTTAATCAAAGACTGTTGGTTTGGATAATGTCCCGTTTGCATCTGGGCAGCTCTGTCTGCTGCAGTTCTATATTAAGCCCATAAGACAAACAGGAATGTGTGTGTAAATGAAAAGGCTTTGTGTGTGTGAGTGTGCTGTAGTGTGCCTGAAATAGCCTGAGCTCAGCACTGCTGCCTCCTGCAGACAAAGACTAATAAACTGACTCATGTAGCACACACTCTCTCCACACACACACTCTGTCTTTTTCTCTCCCACATACAGTCACACACGTACAGAGGCGCAGCAGTCATGCAGCTGAAGCATTCACACACTGGACCTGCTGCAGCCTCTGAGAATGCAATCCAATTACATGGTTTCTACGTTTTTTTCAAATGGAAATGAGAGCTGGGATAGCCTATCAGTTTTTTAATACTGCACAGAAAATAAACACAGCAGCAGGCTATGTAACACAGGGTACTCTTCCAAGGAAAGCACATCTGTCCATTTGGAGTGACACATTTTGGCACTACAGGACACTGTAAGGCCGGGTTACTCCATCTTACTCGAGCACAGTAACCAAAAAACATTGAATGTGAGATTCAGCTACATTTCTGCAGCACCTTTATACCGTTCCCTATTCAGAGCTTTCACACCCTCTCCCACTTGTCCCCAGTCCACAGTCACAGCAGTGTGTCACACACGTCATGTCTGCTAGTGACTGTGCCCCCCAGTGTGTTCATTTCTCGGACAGAGCAGTGACCCGTCTTCACCTGTCTGGGCACTGCTGCTCCAGCTGCGCAGCTCAGCGCTCTGTCCCCAGCTGCACTGCGCATCTGTCCAAGAACCAGGACATGCACTTCTACAAATCTTTTACTGGCACGATCTGCTGGAAAAAGCATAAATAGTTAATGCTGGTCTCTTTTTCAGTCAATGTAAACTAGATTAAATCATATTTATACAAATGAGACAGCCATGTACATAGCAATGAGAGAATGTAAGAAAGAGCAGGTTTGAGTAAGAGACGAAAACATAAATGGTGGAGAACAAAGGTTGAGGTGTACTGTACGGTAGGATGACCACACCGGCGCACCTTAAATTAGTTTGCTCCAAACCTGAGGCTGCTCTCTTTTGTACTTTTACATTTGAGTCGGACCAAAAGCATTTCTGTTCAAACACTTTGCTTAGAGCAGCATTAGCAGCCCTCGTGGAGATACAGTGCCCCTTTATAGTTTACACCCCGTCTCAAAAATGTCATCTTTTGTTGCCTTACAGCCTGAAATTGAAACATATTAAATCAGACTTTTCACCTTTATTTACACATTTTACCCTACAACTTCCAAGTGAAAAACTATTCTCAACATTTCTGAACATTAATTAAAAATAAAAAAACTAGAATAATTTGGATTGATAAATCTACACCCCGCTGAGTTAGTACTTGGTAGAAGCGCCCCTTGCTTGAATTACAGCCATGAGTCTGTTTGGATATGTCTCTACCAGCTGTTCTCACCTATATTGGGCAATGCCCATTCGTCCTTACCGAACTGTTCAAGCTCAGTCAGATTGCATGGGGGTGCCCTGCACTCTTCAAGTCATTCCACAGCCCTCATTTAATTCAGGGCTCTGATTAGGCCACTCAATGACATTCACCTTTTTGTTTTTTAGCCACTCCACTGTTGCTTTAGTTGTATGCTTTGGGTCATTGTCATTGCTGAAAGATTAACCTCCTTCCCAATTTAAACTTTCTTGCACAGGGCAGCAGGTTTTCCTCAAGAATTGTTATGTATTTTGCGCCATCCATTTTCCTTCTATCCTGACAAGTACACCAGTCCCTGCTGACGAGAAACACCCCCATTACAGAATGTTATCATCACCATGCTTTACAGTAGGAATAGAGTTCTTTGGGTGATGTGCTGTACTGGGTTTACACCTAACCTGCTGATTTCTATGATTTCTATGACTGATCTCACATTACCTTTGGGGTCACTGCTACACCTGTGAGCATGTTGCACAGAATGCGGTAGCTAAAGCATGTGCACTCCTCTGATGCATTTATGAGCCAGTGATTACTTCCCACACTAGAGGCCACCAAGCAGTGCAGGAGGCTTGCACCAATCAGACGAGAGGCTGTCACTGACAACCACTGGTAGCCTGTGGGCACCTGACATGTCATTAGGAGGAACTAATGCAACTGTAACCCAATGAATCCTGGCCACCCTACCACTGGTAGGACCAAGCTGAATGTGTTCCACTGATGCAGCCTCCTGGTCACAGCCAGAACATGACATAGCCCAGGCTCAAACCTGGGACTGTAGCACCCTGCACGCATCTGTAGTGAGCGACTTTATCGATGGAGCCACTCGGGAACCCCTACTGCCAATCACTTCCTGTGGAAACGCAGAACACTAAATACCAGCAAGCTCGATACAGAGGCACAAAAAATAATGACGCAGAGATTGATCTGTAACCATGAATCTGAATGTGGGAAGGGGACAATATCCAACACCAGGGAAGCATGACCCACTCCGGGAGAGTATCAAAGACACTCTTCCTCTGCAGGGAGGGCTGACAGGGATATGAACCATTGGTGACAAATGTTGGCGTAATTGCTGTTTGCCAGAGTGATTTTGATTAGGCAAGCCCCCAGCTTTCAGGCGATCTGTCAGCTCCAGACCATCACATGACTATTTAGACAAATTAGCAAAATCAGTCCCCAAGGATGTCTCTTGGCGTTCAGCAGCATCCTTTAAAGAGGCATTTTACTTTCATCTAAATAAAACCCTGGTACAGTGGGGCTCTGCTTGTATGCAGTAGTATTACTACAGTCTGTGTGGGCACTGTGCCTTTTATTCATTCACAGCTTGACTACGCTCCTCTTATGGCTCAAACACCTGCGCAATGGTGGTGTTTATCTATGTTGACATCCGGCTGTTAATAGGATAGTAATCTCCCTGTGCATTTTCAAACATTTAAACATCTCTGCTGAGGTGATCCTGCCTCCCTCTCTCTGGCCATCGGACACCCCACTGGCCCAAGCCCACAACGTTACCTCAGATCCACAACACTGCTGTGATCCCACCCATGCAGCACTAAATACCCCCTCAATCACACAGCCCAGACACATACACTGCATTATCAAACACTACTCGTCGTCAAGCCTTTGGGACGACATAGCGGGTAGCCACCACCACTGCAACTACCACAAACGCCAGAAGCATTGCTAGTCACACTGGGTCTCTCTGTGACAAAGACCCACGGACAGACAGAAACACACACACACACACAAACTCCTTCCATTAAATGTCTTCCCGTTTCAGTGTTTCACTGATGGTCCATGCTGGCCCTTGGACCTAAGAGCAGACAATCAATTTCTCCTCTCAGAGCAATCAGCCAATCAATCCGTCAATCGGCTGCAATCCTTCTGCTGCTGCAGTTTCACTCCTGTGTTGGGACAACTGGATGGATTAGACACCCAAGAGTGAATTGAAAGATATGAGCTAATGATAATATCTGCTCTCAGCAAATACACATTTACTGATAGATACATGCAGCTGATAAACTATATCTCTTTACGCACATTTGAATTTGTCTTGATGAAAATCAGCTGAATTAAAGAAAAAAAACACAACCAGAACAAAATCTAAACACGGTGTAGTAAACAGGATGCATGTCATTCAATGCCTTTGCAAAGCGTTGGAATTTATCTCCATTTCTAATCCACAAGGAAGGGTCAAAGTAATCAGTTTTGGGGATTTTTACATATCTCCACAGTGTCCATTTCAAACTAAAGAATCCTACTGGTGCAACATGGTATAGAGGCAATTCAGGCAAATCACTCAATATTCAGCCCTCTCAGCCCTCACACCCCTCTCCCAAGAGGCCCCTCTGAATCTGTGAGACCAGTAATATCACATCCAAGTGCAGGACACAGAGGAAGTAACCATGAATGTGACAACCGTTTGCTCTCATGTAGCACAAATGACAGCAGGACAAAGTTTACAGTATATGCCCTCAGGCCATAGGCAGCCAGTACACTGCCAAGTGTCCATTACCAGACACGAGGTCTCCTCACTCCCCAGGGGAGTGTGAAGCCAAGCGAGGGCATCACCGCCACCACAACCTGAAAATGCCTTTCTGGAGCTCAGATGCCCGCTATTGCTAAAAATGAGCAGCATCTGCATTGAGGTAGGCACCTTGAGCAGCAGGGGGAATTCTAGTGCTGGGAAGTCCTAGTTCTGTCTCCAACTTTGACTCAGAGGACGCCAGCCGCACAGAGCTCTGAAACACCGCCTTCTTCTGCCTGCCATCAGCACCATCTCCAGCCTCTGCCCTCTTTCTTATGCCCCAGATGGAGAAAGCTGAGGAAGCTGAGAGGCAGGAGACGGTCACCATAGAAACACAGAGCCGCTGCTTACCTGCTCCTGTATGAGCTGAAACAAGGAACTTCTATCCATATACCGCCCCGGAATTTCGGAGGAGCCGCCGAGGACAAGGGCAGAGGGAGGAAAGAGGGGGGTTCAGGTAGGGTGAGGGCGGGTGGCCCGGGGAGGAGTGGCAGATCTTTGGTGGCTTATTTCCCAGAGGAAGATGGAGAAACAGAGCTGGGCTGATTCCTGGTTTGTAGGTTATGGAGTCCTCCCTCGCTTCTTTCCTCGCCACACCACAAAACCGCAAGACACACAGCAGCAGCAGCAGCAGCAGACATCGATGGGAGAGCCTGAGCAGAGCCAGCTCCTGTAGCACTCACGCTCTCCTCTGCCCTCCACACACAGTGCACTGCCGGAATGCCAATGAGGCAGGGGAGGGAGGAGGCCCCTCTTGACCAATGGGAGCTAAGGGAGGTGTGGCTAGAGGCTGCAGCTCTTTTACACACTGCGCGAGAGGGTGGAAAGGCGAGGTGCTCGGGAGAAGCAGTAGGAATAAGTTATACTGCGGCTCGCATGGTCTGGTTTCCACTCAAGCACAATAGCAATCGAATGCAACATACACACATACATATACGAGCACACACACAGACACGCATGCACAAATACGTGTATACACACACATTTGTTGTTCCTCCCTTTTTTTTGCTTCTTGTGTACTGCTATGGCCATCTGCAGGATGTCTGCAGTCTCTTCCAACATATCACAGTCCCCATAGCTACCTATGTAAAATGAGCTTAATAAAGCATTTTTCAACCACCCCGATTACTACTAACCTACACATAATACACTATTTTAACACGAAGGCAAGGACTCATTTTCATTTCATTTTAAGCATTTAGCAGATGCTCTTATCCAGAGAGACTTACAATATGTACATTAATTATTGGTAGGAACAATCATAGTTCACGCAAGAGATCAGGATAACTTAAACAAATTTGTGGTGTGAAACAAATCACTATAAATAATAGCTCTTAATTGACCTGTGATGAAAATTATGTGATGAAGCTAACAAATCTGATCAAGAGAATTATGTATGTGGAGCAGAACATGAAGATCAAGTAGTCATCATATTGACTAATGGGTGTGCTGTATGGTGGTAAGGTCACCAGGGGGTTCACAATTGCCAGGTGTTCACTTAATTAAAGAAGTATTTCAATGGGGAGACTTTCCTGGCAGAGTGAGCTCATCTTTCCCCTTACAAACATGCCCTGTGGGTTGACTGAAAACCTTGTGGTAATCTGGTATAATCCATTAACTGGCTTTATCTGATAGTAAATAGCATTTTATCCCAGGACCCCTGGCTCTGAAGACCCCACATGGTTCCAGACTCTAACACAGGGGCTGCAGTCCGGGTTCTGCGCATCAGGTGACACTTAATGCTGTGACCACAGGTGACCACGCACGCTCCACACTATCAGCTCTACCGACAGTCCGTAGGTGCTTCCCCATCCATCCCACACGCATGGATCAGGTCATCAGATAGCACCCGGGCCAGGGGCAAGCTCGGATATGTGGACTTAAGGGGCTTGTCTGTTCCTCTCTGGCAGCATATTTATCACAATCAGTGTTCCATTACAAGTCAAAAGCACCTGGGACAGTTCAAACTCTGGTCTGACACGTATTCCCCACAGCTCTCTGTCAGCCTCTCATGTTTTACAGTCCTCCGCCTCCCGTCACCACAGTTCCTCTGAGGAGGCCCTGAAGCACACACAGTGGATAGTGTGTAGAAGTGTCACTGCTCCCAGACCACTCAGATAATACCCCACATTGCTTTGGAATTGCTGTTAGAATGGCAAAAACTGAAAACAAATTGACCAGGCTGGCTGTGTCGCCGGGCCGGTTGGCCCTGATCTGCATTGACGGGAGCGGTGGGCAAGTGTGGCCCCTCACGGTGAGAGATCGAACTGTGCCTGACATGCATCCCCAGGGCTTCGTCATACATGCACTGTAAGCACCACCTGACTGAAAAACAACCAATGCACAATTAATGAGAGTATAAATTAAAACAGCTCGTCTCTCTTCTTCAATCAAGTCAAACAGTAAATGTGCAAGTCCTGCAATATCAGGGCTGCTGGATTGCACATTGAGAGGAAATGTCCGCAGCAGTTACTGTAAATCCCCCATCTTTCACTGTCCCTACTTGCTTACATCATACATATTTTAGTATATGTTCTATCATTCCATTTTATCCAAACCGGTCTTTCACTACTTCTTTCCACTAAAAGCTTTTCTATCATCTGCAGGGAGGAAAAAATGACGCAACAAAAAAACTGAACGAAATGGGGAAAAAACCCTCTCTTCTGCAAAATGACAATGGCAGAGCAAAAAGGACAGTTGTCAAACAGCAACGCAAATGTCTAATGATTTGAAGGTAGACATATGAACAGTAATATAACCTTCTATTACTTTACAATTAAAATTTCACTAACCTTTTCCTTCCCGGTGTTACAGGTATGGTACGCAGATGCCTGCAATGATGTCTATTGCTGTATTCCTGCACTGATCTCATGCACTAACTATGATTGTTCCTACCATGTATTAATGCACATCTTGTAAGTCACTCTGGATAAGAGCGTCTGCTAAATGCTTAAAATGTAAATATGTTACAAGTTTCAGTGGTGTAGGAGCTGGCATTCTGGAAGTAGAGCAGATCACAGGGAGTAAACCTGTGTTTAACAGGTGAGACTGGGGACTGCTGCACTGTGACAGACACCTCTGCAGGCATGGTAACCCACTGGAACAGAACATCTCTTTGGATTCCTGTGCACAATACCAAAGCTCTCCAGCCTAGGTGGGACTGTCTGTCTCCTCTGGTCATAGCTGCTGGGTAAAGTTAAGGATTCATACTTTGGAGTTAATACACTACTCATCTGAAATAGTCATTTTATGTAAAGGAAAAAATAAAATCCTGCTTCAGGATAGGCCAGAGAGCCAGCTAATTTACTGAGGAGAGTGTGGGTTCATGCCAAAGGCCTCATTACCCACATATCTGCAGATATGAGCTGCCTTGCCTTCCACGAGCAAATTATATAACACACACAATCCATGCCACCATTATCTACTGCAACACACAAATCAAGTGCCATCTCAAACGTGAAGCTGCTCCTTTCCGCTCAGCGCATGTTTCTCACTGTGCTTCTGTAACGAACAGAAGAGGATTGGTATTGGCTTGGCTGATAATTGCTCTCTCTCTCCTTCTCTCAGTCTCCCTCTCTCTCTCGGAGGGCTTTGTTCTCAAGCCCTGTCTCCAGGCACCCAATGAACCCTCCATGTGTAAATCTCCTGTCCAGACAGGGGGTAATCCCTGCGTCTCCCTCCCTGCACGCAGAAGTTACAGAGAGCTGAGTTTCTCCCTCCTGGAAAGAAGGCGAACTGGAAAGAAGAACTCTCTCCTGGAGAGACAAGCCCCTTCCAATGCAAACAAACCTTCAAAAGAAATGTAAAACAAATACGTCAGCACAAATATTCTGGGCCACCAGTAACAGGGGAGGCAGGAAACAGTGTTTTGTGATTAACTACCTGTTGTTGTGATGGGGTTTCAGTCTACAGAACTGCATGAAGAAATCCTCTTCTTGCTTGTTGAAATGCTGTTTTCTGCCTCTAGGTCAGGGTTCAATTGCAATCAAATTTATCTGGTCGTCAAAATATATTCCCAGCACAGTTATTTATTATGGTATTATGATTCCTTGGCTTAATCAGAGGAAAAACATTCACTACTCATGAATATATCCTGAAAGCTACACAAAGCTTTCCCCATTAGCATAAACATCATCCATATCCATACATTTTAAACAGAATTATATTTTTCAAGATTAAAAATGTCATAGCTTGATTATGCTTTTTCAGAAAGGCCTTGAAGGCTTGTAAAGTGCATAAAACATTATACAGTAATTATATAGAAAACAAAGTAAAAGACATCTGTATCTGCAGAGACTAGTGTGGGAGTGTGAGATGCCTTCTGTATAATGGCTCCCCACTTTAATATCATTAGAGCCCTGAATGTTATTTGCTATAACTGGCAAAGAGGAAAGCTAGGAACGAACGGCAACAACCCAGATGTTCTGTTCATCTTAATAAGGCCTATCAGCCATCACTCACAATGCCTGCACCCTCCGCTGACAGTCTGTCTGTGTGTTTGGACACAATAAGCTTCCTATCTCACTTTATTAGAAAACATGGCAGAAGTGTTAATTAGGCTATCAAATGGGGGCATTGATAACCAGCCCCCTCCTTTGGCCTCAGGCAGAGTGACCATAGGTTCTTAGAACATACATAGGTTCATCTTACTGCTAGCAATGGCTGTGAGCGAGGGAATGAGGGAGGGAGAGGAAGAGCGCTCGCAAGAAGAATGTTCTTGAGCTAACAACAGAACAGCGATCAGTAATTGCAATTCATAACTTTTACACTCCTCAAGATCTGGAGGAACGATGTGAGTGTGTTTATGTCTGAGAGCAAGTTTGTGTGTGTGGAAGGGGTTAAGATGTGGTAGGGGTTAAGGAGCCAATTCTGCATGATAGGTTGTTTATTATGGTAGATAAATTATTACATAAAGATGAGAATGCAGGGAACAGGCAGAACCCCAGTGCAGACAGATGGTAATGAGGTATTTTTGGGCAGTTTGGATGTGAATAGGCTGGAGTTTTTAGTTCTACCTCTTCTATTAGTAGTTGAGTGATGGGTTATCAGTAAGCAGGACCTTGTGAGTGGTCTATGGATACCTGCTGCAATTGCCTCAAAGTTGACATTTATCAAGACCTACTCACATGACTGTGGCATAACTGCCCTAACTTTACCTTATATTAGTAACAAAGCTACAGTGTGGAGGAGCATAGGGAAAGAGAGGCTGGCATTCATCCTCACTACCAAATCACCCCAATCTTTGCAATATTTATATATATTTAACCCATGGACATGAGGATTAACAGAGAGAAGGAAAAACAGACTAAGAGCAAGGGAGGTGAATAGAGGAAAGATGAAAGCGAGAGATACATTGATATCTCTTATTGCTTTTGACCTTGTCACCTTTTCTTTGGCAACATTGTAATGTCAGGCCAATAATACATCTTCACACTAAAAATAGAGAGACAAGAGTGGAGGTTGCAGAGGGAGATGCATCCTAGCTTGCTTCATAGACACTGAAGGCCAGATTTAGTAAGGTAGTCACAGTGCAGAGACGGTCGCTATTTTGTTGAGCTATTTTGCAGTCGCAAATAGCGACACATTAACGACCAATTTACTAAAACTGGTTCTAATTATGCAATCAAATAAATGAAACGCTCTCTTCCGCAATTTGGTGGCGGTATACACCCATAAATAGAGTCAGAAACAACATGGCACGCTCACAGGTAGCAAGGGAACAATGAGAAAAAGAAAACGTAACTTTACAGATCAAGAAATGGTCAACGAGGTACAATGTCACAATGCTGTATTACAGCATAGGAAAACAAAACCAATGGAGAAGAAAACAATTTGTGACATCACCAAAGAAATGAATTCATTAGAGATAACAAAACAAACAACAGATGATGTAAATAAAATATGACACGATGTTAGGCGGCATCCAAAAGAAAAACCTTCTTACAATATAGTGCAGGAAAAAAACACAGGCGGTGGTCCAACTGAGGATATTACAATACGAATAAACAATAGACACGGCTAAACTTGTGATGGGAGAAGGCCACAGAGCGTCTGGAATTAAAACTGTATTCACAATTCATTCTATACCCTCCTGACCACATACACACAATAAGATTGGTCAAATTCAGAACTGCGTTTTTATCCTGACTGCAAGCTGATGACATATTGGTCAACAGAAATCATGCATCCTTTCATATAATTTATATTTATATAAGTTCTAGTAAATAATAAACGTATATGCTACATATAATATATATTTACAATTCTTAGCTGTCTGTAGATAGCCTGCAGGTAGGCCTATTCCTGAAAATAAAGCTGTCATGACATGAACCGGGGTACTTTGCAATAACATTTGTGATTATTTGTTTTGCATCCCTGGGACAGCGACTAGCACCTCAGAAAGCACAATACAAAACAGGAATTGTGAAATACCTAGGCGATATCAGCGCTCATAAAATACCGTCTGGTTTCAAGAGTACTTCAAATTCTCACGCAAAGAGGAGAGTTGCAATTAATGCATGTTTTTAGTCAATCAAATGGAATACTTAAGACCTAGTTTACAAAGTCTCAACCCTGCTTTAGCACATTCACCCCATGTGTACATATGCATGAAAAGATTGAACTATTAATCTGAAGGAAAGTCGCAAAATGACTTAACCCCCCGGAAATGACATCCTAATAGCAATTTTACCCCTTGCAATGGCTTAGTAAATCTGACGTAGATATTGCAACCTTGTAGCAACTGCTTTTGTGTTCGAAAAGCAGCCGTAATTCTTTAGTAAATCTGCCTCTGAGTGAATAGACCACCTCACAGCACCACTGACCTGACAAGAAGGGTTGATGGAGGAGGTAGTGGGTACACCATCCAGACAGACTCATTAAACCCTTCAGTTGCTCATTATCTTACTGTGAACACCAAATGAAAACCAGCTCAAGGGGAGTGTGCTGGCCACTCCCTCACAAACACTGGCAACCCAGACAATGGCATTTAAACCAAATAGAGCGATGCATCTTTACGAGTAATTATGCAAAGATATTTATACGTTGCCATCAGGGGGGCTTCACAATGATACCGGCCTGTAGCAGACGCCGTAACAACTCAATTTAAGAGACACAATTAGGAAAGCTATCATTAACCTTAGCCCCTTTAAAACATTTGCTCATTAGTAAAACAAATGATCTGGGGTTAACAGACATATAAAGGCAGTACAGGAGTGTCATGGGAAGAATGAATAAATAATGTCAGCACACTCTGCCATCCACCACTCCTGTCAGGTAAACTGGGTGAAAAGTAACTCTTGTCCGGTTCATGGCAGACGCTGGCAACAGGAAGTTTTGGATCTCTCCCCAGTCAGGAACTCAGCTGTAAATGATACACAGTCTGGTGCTACAATTGAGTCAGATGCTTCGCCTGTTTGGCCATAAATGTTCAGCAATGCGAGGAGTCTCTGAAAATGACTGCAGAGAGAATAGGGTCACTAACACACTTTTAGTCATATTGCTCCATTTAATTCAATCCCTTTGGGAGGGGGAGGGACGGAGGGAGAGTGATAGAGAGAGGAGAAAGTAGAGATGGTAAAAGGTTCATGTTCAGGGTCTTGCGCAAGCGGATTCATTGACACTGTGCTTTGAGGAGGTAGCGTGGGGGTGTGAGACGGAGGGCCTGGCTGGTTGGTGAAAACCAGACGAAAGTCTGCAGATGTCCCTGGCTCTCCTAAATGAGTATATCGAGATTGTTTACTGCAATCGCTATTTGTGCCCAAAGGGCCATCTTATGGACTCCCTGGGCAGATGCTGCAGGTTCTCTGGTCTTTGATTGAGTGGAATAACAGAAGAAAACACTCCCGGGTTGGGATAAAGGGCTCAGGGGGCCACATGGTAAATCTTTCTTACTCGTAGCAATGGCAGATTAAGCACGGCCACAACTTCCCAGCAATTTTTGACCTCCACAGGGAACACGGGAGGTCTGTCATGTCTGTCTCTCAGTGGTACCTCTCTTTTTCCATATACATGTAGCGTCTCAGCTTTATGCTCCTTTTCAGAGTGCTGCTGCCCTCTACTGGCATAATGGGTCAACATTAGCACTTGATCTTGGACCACCAAAACCAAGTAGAACGCAGGATCGGAGCCAGAGAGATGATTCTCTTTGAGTATCTGTCATAAACTTCAGATGATAAAGGGAAAATAAATGAAGGGAACAACACAACACAAAGCCCAGAAATTCAAGAAATGTCTCATCTGCATCCAGGTGCTCCACTATCCCGCTTGTTGAAGTCATATCACAAGGAGGTGTGACAGCATGTTCAGATATGATCAACCAAGAAGCAATATGTGCCATTGAAATAGGAGGTGAAACAGTGAACTAAGAACCAAATGGTTCAAATATATTATCATCAACAGCATTTATATTGTTCAACTGTCTCACTTGTGAATGTGTAATTTATTGCATATATGAATGTAAGTATACTTTTGGAATATACTCTTGCAGTGTTCAGAAAGTTATATTTTTAAGATTCATTCTCCTGCTCCTAAGTGCAATGTATTAAAATATGACAAAAGGAACACATAGGTAAGTTACTGTATCTTTACCATTACGAAAATGTAGTGGCGATCTAGATATTTATAAGCACAATATACAATACTATACATACACACACACACACACACACACACACACACACAATAAGAATGAATATTATCAATTAAATAATAAACACAATGAATATTAGTCTTACACAAGTCAGGATGGAGTTGTCTTGCTGCTTTGCGGGATTCATCACAGAGGTGGTAAGAAATTAAATACAATCACAATTAAATAATTGATACAAGATAGTGAGTCATTTGATCACATGAGAGCAAACAGGATCAAATGGTAGAAAGATAAAGAAAAGAGAGGGCGAGAGAGAACACGAGAAGGGCAACAATAAAAGATAAGAACAACAGAAGATAAAACTGGTGAACGTGATAAAACATTACCACAAATAAAAAATAGAATAGGATGTTAAAATAGTGTGAATGCTAACAAGCAATGGTAGTGACAAACAGGTGTAAAACCAAAACATAAATACACATCCACAAATAGAGGATGGCTTCGTTTGTAAAAGAGAAAAGTTTGGCTCATCCCAAAATTTCAAGGCTCTTTAAGAATTTGTTTAGATCAAGCCTTGCCTTTATTGCCTTAGAATGTCCAGTAAGGAAAGTATTCAAAACCAGCCAAAGAGAGCTAGACCCACACGCAGTGACTTAGACAGTTAAGACGATACAAGCATGATACAAATAGAAACATTGCCAGCGTCAACAACCACAAATTAAAACGGAACAAAACCACACAAGGGCTGCACAATAATCATGTTAAGGGACAGCTGCAGTTCCACAGTGGGGTGCTGAGTTAGTAGGCAAAGTCTAATCACTAAGTAAGGCCAGACAGAAAGCAAAGGCCTTTGAAGAAGAAACCCGAAAGGCTCATCGTGAGCTACCCAGAAGAGACAATATCAAATAACTGAGTCGCTCAATCCGAGAGCCATCTGAGTGACCCTGTCCTCATGGTGTGCACATTGAGTGACTGACAGTCTACAGGTGCTTCGGAGAGCAGGTCACACCCTGTGTTTGCCCTGTGTCCAGAGTGGTGGGGGCTGGGGGCTGGGGGCTAGGCAACAGCTGAGACAGTTAAAATAGTTACCTGCCAGCATCCCAAAATACTGAATGCACACCAACAGGGATTGGCTGAGGGGTCCCTGGACATGGGGTGGGGGGGGGCATGCCAGTGTCACAAAGGGAGCCTTGGTGTGAAACAGACCAATGTGCTTCTACTTGGCTGGGCCCCCAGAACGACACACTCTGGCCATTGTGGAGCTCAGGACTCTGGGGGATTTGTGCTGGAGTCAGCAGTGCACTTGTTCTCTGTCACCTGCTCACACCCATGTGTGGCTCTCGCATGGGCCACTCGTGTCTAAAACAACACACATTCATAGCAAACCAGGCCTATTTACTTGTTAGTTTTTTTGCACCAGGTGCAGTTTTAATCTCACTCTTTTTTGCTAGAAGGACCAGTACTAACAAAGCACTGATACATGGCAAAACGACATGAGGAAATATAATTCTCAACAACAAGGGTTGAACTTATACTGAGTGGATGCAATACTGCCAATCTAATGGTTTTTTTATAACACAGATTTGATGTTGACACCAAGGCTGGCAATAAAATACAATACAATTAAATAAATAAATGATGGAGGAAAGGAAACATCCACATTTTGTTGGCTGATATTGACATTTTGGTTCAGAGGTCTTTTAAAAGATTGAGTTTCAGAAGCATGCGAAGAAACTGTTAAAGCATACATGGCATGAGAGATCTGTGGCAATGGAAAAAATGTGGACACGCCCAGATTCACTATGGTCTTGGCATCAGCACTCCATAGTTACAATCAGCAAATTAACACAAGACACTGTTGCAGAATTGTTTTTAGTAATGTTTTGAAAGCTGAAACACATCCGAAACAGAAAGTACATTCATCATCAAGATTTTCAGATGTTTAGAATATGGATCCAATATGTTTCTCTTTGTGAAAAGGAAACCCATACAGCTATTTATTCTGGGAGGATCCACTGTTCAGACATAACTCAGACATTAAATAAAGTAAACAGAGAAGGCCCACTTCTCCTACAAAACTGCTGTGACAGCTGAGCTTTAAACTCTACCACCCCTCTAACCTCCTCAAGAACCTGAAAGCGGAGGGAAAACGTAACTCTGTTCTATCCCTAAAATAGATTTCAGGTTGAGCAAATATGAAACTCTAAAATAAAGCATACTATACCTGGGGGTACAATGTCAAATCCAAAGCCTATACATTATGCACCTCTCTGTTGCTATAGCAGTGTTCACCTTGGATCCCAAAAACAAAGATTCCTTGGCAACAATCCAGACTGTAAACACAAGGAGGCTGCCTTTACCCAGCATGCTCTGCAACCCAGTTTTCTGAAACTCCCAAATACTTTTTGCAATCTCGGTCTTTCTAAGTGGTGTATCAGATTGACCTGGATTTGTCAGTGGGGTTAAATAAGAATTGTATATATTGTCCTTTGCTCTTATTGTAGTACGAATACAAATGCAAGGGTATATACATTTTGTTTTGTAGATATATAAATTATTCAAGCTAATATGAATGAAAATACATTTTCTTATTCAGCTTACTGAACTACAATTACCCTTAATGTATGCATTTTTTGTGCCTGCAACAATGTAAAAACCACACACCGCAGATTGGGAAAATGAAAACCATAGATCACTGTCTATCTTGTTTAATAAAAAATATTAATGCAATCATTTCCATGTAAAGGGCTTAATACATCCAGGACAACCGTGCACACATGCCATGCGACATGCATTGCCCTTCGGCTCTCCAAACTCCCATTCAAATCCTTATGTCTTTCCTGGTGCAAACGGCAACAATGATGCATTTCTTCTTTAAAGCAGGAGCTGGCTGATATATATATATACATACATATACAGGTAGCTGCCAAAATGAAGGAAACACCAACAAAAAGTGTCTTAATAGGGCGTTAGGCATTGGTGCTTTGTTGATGGTGGTGGAAAACACTGTCTCAGATGCCGCTCCAGGGAAGAGACCACTCCCATCAGGATAGAAATACTCCACCATAAGATGAAGGTGATTCAGAATGGCTTTGTATTTATTGGTGTTTACCTTGCCCTCTAAGGCAGGGGTGTCAAACTCATTCCATCGTGGGCCGAGTGTATGCAGGTTTTGTTGCAACCAGTGCACTGCAGGAAAAAGCACACCAGGTGATTTCACTAATTAGCTTCCTTCTTCAACCAAGGAGGGGAACTAATTGAAATCACCTGGTCACTGGTTGCAACCTGCATACACTCGGCCCACGATGGAATGAGTTTGACACCCCTGCTCTAAGGAGTGAATGGACCTAAAAATGCAGGAAAAAGCGTCGCCACACATGCACTCATCTGCTTGTTGAAAACAGGGTGAAGGATGACTTATCTGACCATATGACTTTTTTCCATCCTTAACCAATGCACAGGTGGAGGATGATGCACTTTCGACCACAGTTGCCCCTAGTTCATGTCTTTCCTTCATACTTGCATGGCAACATCACCTTAGCCACTGTTCTTCATAAATCATCAGTAAGTTGAGCAGTCTATGTCACTGAAGATCCTGCCAAATGTGGCCAAACACACCTTTTTAGCTTTTTCAAGTCACTAAGATCTATTCTTAGCCAAAATAATGGACATTATTTTATACATGACCCTAAGCATGATGGGATGTTAATTGCTCAGGAAACACCTGTGTGGAAGTACTTGCTTTCAGTGCTTTTCACTTGCTTTGTATCCCTCATTTAGCCAAGTGTTTCCTTTATTTCGGCAATTACCTGTATATCATGGGTTGATATGAAAATAATATGAAATGTTGATTTTGGGTCAACTTTCCTTTTAACTGTGGCTGGCTGGATTGAGGACTTATTGAGAGAGGGTGTACAGTAAAAGGTTAAAATTGCTTGTAAGTGTGGGGGTCTAGAGTGAAATGAGAAAACCCTCTTTGTAACTCTAATACTTAAAGCATTTCTGACACTATACCTCAATCCTAAATATACAACAGACTGCAACCTAATACATATACAGTACCTAATACTTAAAATACAGTTTGGGCTTTTAAAATAGCTGAAATAATAACTCAAGGCCACACATCAATCAAATCATTCCATGCCTTATTATAGTTCTGTGTGGCTCAGTAGGTAGAGCATGGCGTTAACAACACTTCGGTTGTGGGTTCGATTCCCACTGGGACCACATACACTGAAAAATGTATGCATTCACTACTGTAAGTCCCTTTGGATAAAAGTGTCTGCTAAATGGCATATACACTCAGTGGCCACTTTATTAGGTACACATTTCTAGTACTGGGTAGGACACCCCTTTGCCTCCAGAACAGCCTGAATTCTTTGTGGCATGGATTCAACAAGGTGCTGGAAACATTCCTCAGAGATTCTGGTCCATGTTGACATGATAGTATCCCGCAGTTGCTGCAGATTTGTCAGCTGCACATCCATGTTGCAAATCTCCCATTCCACCACATCCCAAAGGTGCTCTATTGGACTGAGATCTGATGACTGTGGAGGCCATTGGAGTACACTGAACTCATTGTCATGTTCGTGGAACCAGCTTGAGATGGCGTGTGCTTTGTGACATGGCGCATTATCCTGCTGGAAGTAGCCATTAGAAGATGGGTAGACTGTGGCCATAAAGGGATGCACATGGTCAGCAACAAGACTCAGGTAGGCTGTGGCATTTAAACAATGCTCAATTGGTATTAAGGGGGCAAAGAAAACATTCCCCACACCATTACACCACCACCACTAGCCTGAACCATTGACACAAGGCAGGATGGATTTATGTTGTTTATGCCAGATTCTGACCCTACCATCTGCATGTCACAGCAGAAATCGAGATTCGTCAGACCAGGCGACATTTTCCCATCTTCAACTGTTCAGTTTTGGTAAGCCTGTGCCCGCTGTAGCCTCACGTTCCTGTTTTTAGCTGAAAGGAGTGGAACTTCTGCTGCTTTAGCCCATCCACTTCAAAGTTTGATGTGTTGTGCATTCAGAGGTTCTCTTCTGCATACCACTGTTGTAATGCGTCGTTATTTGAGTTACTATCGCCTTCCTGTCAGCTTGAATCAGTCTGGCGATTCTCCTCTGACCTCTCTCGTTAACAAGGCATTTTCACCCACAGAACTGCCACTCACTGGATGTTTTAAGTTTTTCGCACCATTCTCTGTAAACTCTAGAGACTACTGTGCGTGAAAATCCCATGAGATCAGCTATTTCTAAGATACTCACACCACCCTGTCTGGCACCAACAATCATTCCACGGTCAAAGTCACTTAGATCACATTTCTTCCCCATTCATATTTTTGGTCTGAACAACAACTAAACCTCTTGACCATGTCTGCATGTTTTTATGCATTGAGTTGCTGCCACATGATTGGCTGATTAGATAATTGCATTAACGAGTAGGTGTACAGGTGTACCTAATAAAGTGGCCACTGAGTATATATATATATATATATATATATATATACAGTGGGGAAAATAAGTATTTCACCCCCTGCTGATTTTGTGAGTTTGCCCCCTTACAAAGAAAGGAACAGTCTATAATTTTCATGGTAGGTTCATCTTAACAGTGAGAGACAGAATATTTAAAAAAATCCCAGAAAATTACATTATATGAATTTTAAACATTTATTTGTGTTTTATTGAGGAAAATAAGTATTTCACCCCCTAGCAAAACATGACTCAGTACTTGGTGGAGAAACCCTTGTTGGCAAGCACAGCGGTCAGACGTTTCTTGTAGTTGGTCACCAAGTTTGCGCAGATCCCAGGAGGGATTTTGGCCCCTCCTCTTTGCAGATCCTCTCCAAATCCTTAGAAATCAATTTTCAGTGTCCTGGCTGAGGGAAGGAGGTTCTCACCCAAGATTTCCCGGTACATGGCCCCATTCATCCTCCCCTCGATCCGGTGAAGTCGTCCTGTGCCCTTAGCAGAGAAACAGCCCCCAAGCATAATGTTTCCACCGCCATGCTTGATGGTGGAGATGGTGTTCTTGGGGTCCAAGGCAGCTTTTTTCTTCCTCCAAACATGGCGAGTCGAGTTGATGCCAAAGAGCTCGATTTTAGTCTCATCTGACCACAGCACTTTCTCCCAAGCCTCCTCTGAATCATCCAGGTGCTCATTGGCAAACTTCAGACGGGCCTGTACATGTGCCTTCTTGAGCAGGGGGACCTTGCGGGCACTACAAGGTTTCAATCCATTACGGCGTAGTGTGTTACCAATGGTCATCTTGGTGACTGTGGTCCCAGCTGCCTTGAGATCATCAACAAGCTCCAGCCGTGTAGTTCTGGGTTGTTCCCTCACCTTTCTCATGATCAGGTTCACTCCACGAGGTGAGATCTTGCGTGGAGCCCCAGACCGAGGAGATTGATGGTCAATTGGTGTTTCTTCCATTTTCTAATTATCGCACCAACAGTTGACTCCTTCTCACCAAGCTGCTTGCCAATGGTCTTGTAGCCCATTCCAGTCTTGTGCAGGTCTACAATTTTGTCCCTGATGTCCTTAGACAATTCTTTGGTCTTGCCCATTGTGGAGAGGTTGGAATCTGATTCATTGATTGATTCCGTGGACAGTTGTCTTTTATACAGGTAACGAGTACTTAATTAGGAGTACTAATTAAGTAAGAGGACTAATCTGTGTGCCTCCTGGTAACATAACCGGTCTGTGGGAGCCAGAATTCTTGCTGTTTTGCTAGGGGGTGAAATACTTATTTTCCTCAATAAAACACAAATAAATGTTTAAAATTCATATAATGTGATTTTCTGGGATTTTTTTTAAATATTCTGTCTCTCACTGTTAAGATGAACCTACTATTAAATTTATAGACCGACCGTTCCGTTCCTTTCTTTGTAAGGGGGCAAACTCACAGAATCAGCAGGGGGTGAAATACTTATTTTCCCCACTGTATATATATATAGTATAAAAAGTTTGAGAACACCCCATTTTCCAGTTTTTACAGAAATGTAAGCAGTTCAAGTCCAGTGAACAACCTGAAATGGTACAAAGGTAAGCGGTAAACTGCCAGAGGTTAAAAAAAAAGGTTTAGGTTACCCAAAACAAACAAATAATGTAAATTTGGTAACCTAAACTTTTTTTCCTTTTTTTTACCTTTGGCAGTTTACCGCTTACCTTTGTACCATTTCAGGTTATTCACTGGACTTGAACTGCTTAAATTTCAGTAAAAACTGGAAAATGGGGGTGTTCTAAAACTTTTGACTGGTAGTGTATGTATATATATATATATATATATATATATATATAATACTCTCACATGCTGAACTGAAGACATCAATGCACACTTGACTGTAATGTCCGGCAATGTATTGAAAAATGACAACATGTGCTTGTACTCTAAAAAGTGTAAGTGATACAAAATTGTACCATGAAGTGCTGAATAACTTCCTGAGCCTTGTGTGTTCATGAGCATTTATTATTTGTTGCAAATGCCCATCATTTCCATGATGTTGGAGGACATAGTTTCGACTGTAACCCTACCCAACAGACTCAAAAAAATACAGTATTTTAAAAAAACTTTTTTCAACATTTTTTTCTCCCATGTAATATTTATAATGCATATTGCATATGCATATTACTACATATTTTTTATGAACAAACAGATTTCTCACAGACAGATACATTACAGTAGGCACATTAGGTGACTAAGCAGACTTTTTAAAGGTTTTTTAAACGGAGCCTACATGTTGTTGATTGGGGGAGATAAGGTATGTCCCGTTCACACTTTCTGCAAAAAAGTTAAACCACTGGCCATGTTCAATCCTACACAACTATCTTCTCCATTACTCATGCTCTGACATCACCACGCAGTCCATTTGTTTGTGGAACTGCATCAAACTTGTCAATGCATAACACATGGGGACAGCCCCACATCAATGCATCTGACAAAATCATAGAAATTATTGACTAACCCTCAGTAATCAAAGCCACTGTTGTTTGTTCTTTTAGGTTTACATTCAAGTCTAATGTTGATCAATTCATATTCATTCAATATTATATCAGTGTTTTTGTGCATGGGTAATGGTACCATTTCTTGAATGTGTATAGGCTGATCAGTGTTTATGTTTGCACAATGAGTTATTCTATGAATTGCTCTGTAAACATGGGGAGGGAGAAGAGGGTGTGATTCATTGTTCGCGGTACATACTATGTGTGTCAGTGTAGAGGGGTGATATGAGAGGGGCCTACCTGTGTCAATATCATAAAATCACTATACTGTGAATTAAAAAGCTCCCCGTCGCAAGGGCTGTTGGTGAAGAAATGTGTCTATACTTGGGTATGCTTGACTTGACTCCATTCTGATCAAAGCACATTACATATACATGCACATATACATTTACTCAACCTCACGTGGTTCTAAATCCATCTCCTGCAAAGGAATGTATATTACCAGGACAAATAACCATTACGTTTTACATTGTTCCAACTGATACAAAAGAACATGCACATTATTATATAACTATAGGCTACATACCACATTTAAGTAGTACTAAAACGTACTATTCTGCTACTAATCACAGTCTGTATTTTAGCACATTACATTTGAATTTCACGTTTTATTCCCCAGGGTCGGTGGCGCGCAAAAGTTGTCTACAATTTCTGTGTTCGCCTGAGTGTCAGATTCATGGACGCTCTAACCCATAGTTTCAAACTAAAGAAAAATGGCGAACAAATAACGGTAAGTTAACGGTAACGGCATATAGATTCTGACTGATTGGGGTATCCATTGTTGTAGTCCCTCTATCGGCAGGCGAAGGAAGGGGTGTGTGTTGGGTGGGGGTGTTGGATATAGGTGCTGTTTTCAGCACCAAACCACCGCGATCCTCCCTGTTCCGTGCAGGACAGATAGCCATCACTGCGATTATATATAGAGGGTTTCCTTGTTACAGTATACTGCCTCAATAATATTGTGTTGAGAAAAGCGTGAAGTGGTCGTTTTAGGAAAAGCGTGCTTCTCAGAAGGGCACGCAAATTAAATGATAGATCATCCAAGGTATTATATAGTTAAATTTTAATCGAAACACATCGTATAAACGTCTGGCTTCATGCACAGTAAGCGCAGGCATGCAGAACATATGACAGAGATAATTATTTTGGACATAATATAGCTACTGAAGAATAAGAGCCGAGTTCCCCTTAGGTAGATGCTTTTGGACACTCCTGTATAAGTTAGCGATGGGGCTTTGCCAACTTATAAATTGGCGAATATTCTAAAAATATGACCACTGGGAAACATGGGCCATGAAAATTGTCCTTTATAAATTATGAACAAAACTACGACTGAAAACGTAACTTGCCAGAAATAAACCTGTTTAAACGGCAGAACTTGCTATGAGGTGTAACACGACTCCTAGTATGCATAAAGTTCGAACTAAAGTGATCTCTAAACACACAAAAAAGATTATATCGACACCCAGCGAATTGCACGTCAAAATACATAAACGCCGTTTAAGTGTACATTATGCAATTATGACAGAAAGTGAAATGAAAAGCTATAATGTGTCTATCACCGTGAAGGGATCCAAGATGGCGTTTACTGGGAAAAATACATCAGCTCTGAGAATCTGAATTAAAATAAACTTAACATGACGTCTGCACTGAACATAACATGCAGAAGCTTAAATTAATATTGCTAGCAAAATAGAGGGACACGAGGAAGTCTCGTGTTGGCAAATCTGAATGTTTCACAGTCGATCCTCCTTTACGAGTTAGCTTGTGAACAAAAGAATGGCTTTTCACAATAAACAATTTGTTTCGTTTATCAGCATCATAGGGAAATGCACTGGGGAATATTCCTTGTAGACATTCAAAAGACAGCGGAAATGTGTTTAAAAACTACCACGCTGTTTTATTGTTTAGTGATAATCACAAAACCAGATATTTGAAGGTGTTGGCAACTTTCCTAACAACGAAGAAGCACAGACCCGAGAACAGCTTGCCTTTTTAAATTCCAGGTTCCATGTGTAAGCACCCAATAAAAGAACACAAGCCTCATTCTAATGAAAAGGACAATGATGCACAGAACAGTATGCGATTTATTGACAACTTAATATTTCTGTCATTTAATTTATAGTAGGTTTAACAGTAAATAATCTTAACCACGTCACTCAAAGTCAATGGCCGGGCTGTGTTAGTTAGGAAACTATATCGGTGAATATAAAACAAAAACAACATTTTGCACTTGTCAATCTACGTTTAATCGTTGCAGTATTGATTCATTTAACAAATGCATTCGGCATTCCTGTCTTCGGTTCCGTCTGTTTGGGTCAAATTGGCAGGAATTCTGCAAAATTGAACCTAGCGCGCTGTGGTTCGGCACGGTTTTCGGGGAATAAAAGTTTATCGGTCGATGAATTGTCTCGAGACCGCGGTACGGCCGTGTAGCCCAGAGAGTCCACTTTCAACCTGTGTGGTTCTATGGACCCATGCGGATCCATACTTTGGAAATTTCACAAGAGTTGCAGGGAGAAGAAACACAAACCTGACTGTGTGAGTTTCATGGAGCCTGCTAGATCAGCTGCTGGCAGTTGGTGTTCTCAATCACGTCCGCGCATAGGCTTGATATACTCACAGGAGTAGCTGGGGGAATAAGATACATTTATAGAGGGGGGGTTCGGCCGCGTCCCATTTCAGCTTGTATTGAGGTAACAAAGTTTAGGGAGAAGAGTCAGCCTGAGAAAAATATTTAGGGTTTACCAGCGAGACAAAATTTCGCCGCTGCTTATAATAATTTGAACATATATAATAATTAATCTGGGACGAACAAACACGGACCTGGATTTTGTTGGACTTATTTGAAGCATTTATAAAACATATTTCCAAAGGACAGAAGAAACTTCATCATCACAAATAAACTTAATCATGGCAGAGACGGCGGCAGCAGCACCAGCCCAGAAGGCGAAAAAGGCGAAATCTCCCAAGAAAGTCTCCTCGCATCCCAAATATTCGGAAATGATCAAATCAGCTGTCCTCGCGGACCACACTCGTGGAGGTGCGTCTAGACAATCTATCCAGAAGTATATTAAAAGCCATTACAAGGTGGGGGAAAACGCCGATTCACAGATTAAGCTGGCCCTCAAGAGGCTGGTGGCCAACGGAGACCTGCGCCACACCACAGGCATTGGGGCTTCGGGGTCCTTCAAAGTGACCAAACCCGAAGACATTAAGAAGCCACCCAAGCCTAAAGCTGTGGAGAAGCCCAAGAAGAAACCCATCAAAGCCGCCAAGGCCAAGAAAGTGGCAAAACCAAAGAAGGTTGCTAAGCCCCCAGCTAAATCCAAGAAGCCCAAAGCGGTGGAGAAGAAAGTGAAGAGGTTACCAGAGAAGAAGAAAGCTGCAGCCAAGCCTAAGAAACCAGTGAAGAAAACCAAGGCCACCAAACCAGCAAAAGCGAGTAAGCCCAAAAAAGTTAAAACTGCGAAACCCAAAGCCAGGACAGCAGCAAAGAAAGCAGCCAAGAAGAAGTAAATGAAAACAAACAACAAAGACTAAACTAACCACAAGAGCGAAACAACTCATTGTAAATAGACTTAAAAAAACGTTTTCCTACAGTATGTTATGTTATTTTTGTATCATTTCATGCATACTTTATCCGAAGTAATATTCACCCTGTTGCACTATAGATATGATGATCCTGTTAAGTAAGGGTCTGGAATACTTTTTTCCCCTGTGACTGTATATAAGTATTATTATCACTTTTGTTTGATCCTCGGACAATTGTACCGTGAAAGACCCATTAGTACAAATCTTTTGTGACACTAATCTGGAACTCCAATTAATAGTTGGAACATGTCAATTATTATTATTTTTTCGTGCACGGGAATTCGTGTTGAAAGTACAATGGTTTCAATGGCACGCTTTGTAGAGCCTAACAATGTTTAGAACTGTATAGGCAGTTGACGTCAGCTAAGTCTGAAAGAGTAACGCATATACTGTTCCATTCAGATTCTGAATTGTTGTATATTTCGATTATAATATCGTACTTTACCATTTAAAATTGAACTCAGTTTTTATAAAACACACTATACGAATTCATTATTTGAAAGTTTATACTGAAATAACAATAAAATGTTTTCTCATCTTAAACTTGTCTCGCGTACGTTCTTGGGGTTTTGATTACCGGTCAGTGCATATTGTTATGATTATGATGTATGGTTTCCCCCCCAAATATCTGTGTAGTCAACTTGCTTCAGAACAATACTCCTTTAATCCACTTGCTACACACCAAGACGGCTCCTGTGCAGTTGAACAGAGAAGCCAGGAATTCTGCATATATACCGTTACCCCCTGCAGGGCATTTTGAGAAATGCAACCAGCGACTGGGATTCAAAAAAAGTTCCAGGAGGGAGGGAGGGGTCATACACATCTAATCGATAGAATTGGTGGTTATGTTGCTCAAAAATCAGGATAAACACCAAATATGGAAAACTGTAATCTGGACACATGATTTAATACTATACCATTTGTCTATCATAAATATATGAAATTATAAATGCAATTATATTATCATACAATTAAGGTTTTGATTAAAACAAGTAATACATTCGCTGGCATAATTTCACATATACCTGCGACAAATCTATAAAGTTGTCAGAATCTGTTTTGAAGCAGGTGAAATGCCATTTTACTAAAAGCATGAAATATATTATTTATGCTGATTAATATTTGTCATCGAGAACACTGAACAGCAAGGGATCCTTTGTGAAAGTTACAGCCAAGTGGCATATATGTGGCAAACATTAGTAACAATACAAGCTGTTCATCTGAGACTCATGCTTAGGAACAGGTTATAGATGCTTTTTTGTGGGATTCTCCCCAATATATCTTGTACAACCTGCACATGTATGTATCTGTTCACTGGTCTCTTAGCCCTGGATAACACACACCAATGAAGCTCATACCATAAATGTTTAACGGGGCTCAAGTCTGGAGAAAAGGACATCCAAGAAATCTATTACATGAGCAGTTTGAAAATGTCCTGCTCGAATGCGGTCATGCCAGGATAAGCTTGGAGGAAGCACAGCATGCGAGGTCACAGGGCTTGCATCGGTGCAGTCATTTTACATCAGTCTACATATGCAGTTATATGAAGGGCGTAACCACATGTTAAATATTGATATAATATTGACATAATGAAAGGGAATGTCTTGTATGTACAAATGATCAGGGGGACAGATATGACTGTTTTGATTATCGTCAAATGTCCCCACCACCCCCCCCCCCAACTCGTTACGCCTATAAGTTACATAGCAAACAGACATTCCTTCTCTGACCATTGCACATTGACCATCCCATCTGTTTGTTGCATAAAGCGGTTTGTCCCACATCTTTGTAGATCAATCTACAACTGTACATCAAATGCACTAATTATGCATCAGGGCAATTTATACAAACATTTAAATTTATTGATGAATCACTGAGGAGGAATCGTCTGCATTGCTGGTGAACAAGCTTGAGCTGCTGTGGACATCATCTCTGTTTGGTCAATGAACAGTGGTGATTAACGGGTCCCATGTGGTCATTTGGCTTACAAATGGCAGCTGCGTAGCCACCTCTTCACAGCTGATCTGCTCACACAAAGGTTATTGCTACCTGGCGTTTATGGTGCAGTTTGACTTGTAGTGCAATATCAATCACAAAGGTGGAGCATGACCTGCATACTTCTGTTCCACTGAACCCCTGTCATGAAACCAAAACAGTAACCTCAACCTTTGCTGCACTATGCAGGAAATTAAAGTTTTGTTTGCATGATGCCATATATGATTTTAATGCAAAGAACATTATTAAGCAGTGTATGCATATACAAAAATATACTTACATTTTATGTGTCAAGCCCAAAAGGAAATATTGCAATGCATTACCAAATTCAATTGTACATTCATTTAAATTCACAAGAAATATAGGTCATATTGCAAAATAAACCATATATTTAGAAAATAATGTGCATACTTTAAATATATTTGACATCTATCTTGTTTGTTCAAGAATAATTATATTTATTTCCTGTTTCATATGGTTGAATTTAGCAGTTTAACTAATATTGTAAATAATAATATAGTAAATAATGTAACTACTAAATATTATAATCATTAGAGAAACTATTAGTCTACTGACAGCTGGAAAGTACTATTTATGTTACAGCTTAGAGTTATAGACAGGGGATAGACAAATAATGGAAATACCAAATTAAAAAGGATTCATATTTTGAAGTAACTAAATCACAATTAAAAAGGAGCTACACGTGTCTCATATGAATGTCAATAGTAATTACCAATATGTTTTTGCTATAAAGATCATTTCAAAATCAACAGTTTAATATGTGAGTTTCTAAAGCAACATGAGAGATCTAACAGATTTTGAAAATGACCAAAGAGTCGGTGCCAGAATTGCAGGTGCGTCAGTTGAAGCTCATTGGGGATATATACAGGTATAGACGGACACTTATCAGGATAGTTGCTCACAACCACAAAACAAAAAATTGCCTCAAAAATTACCCCAGATATGAATCTACAACTTCTTGTCTGTGACCCACTCTCAATAAAAACAAGACCGTTGTGAGCTTCACAAAGCTAATATTTTTAGGGCTGCCATTCAGAAACTGCTTGTAACCAAAGACAATGAATGCGTAACAAAGCATAACCTGGTGCAATGAGCACAAAACCTGGACTCCTGAGTAGTGTAAGAAAGTAATATGCTCTGATGAGTCGTCTTTTACTCTTTTTCCTACATTTGGATGGGGTTTATGTTTGGAGAAAGCCAAAGGGAGCCTTCAGCCCACATTGCCTGTTCCAAACTGTTGAACATGGTGGATCTGTTATGGTATGGGCAGCCACCTCGTGGGAGTCATTGAGTCAAATTATTGCTCTGCATGGTAGAATTACAGCCAAGGAACACAAAGCCATTTTAGGTGACTAGGTGCACCCTACAGTGCAAACATTGTTTCCTCAAGATGTTCCTATTCCAAAAATGATAACGTCCCCCATATATGGACTGATGAAGGATAAAGACAGCTCCAGAGTTCCAAGCAACCTACAGATCAATAGTATTGCTGTTTAGCAGAACATGTCAGGCTGAAACTATGCATGAAGCCAGGACATATCTATTTCCACATGGCAACAGATCACTGGAAAACATTCTGCCAGCAGAGGCAACACTGCAACACAGAGGCAACATCAACATGTTTACTAAGGTTGATGTATATGTGGTCAAATGCTAACCCCATATCTAGTGTTTCCTGATCTACAAGAATGGGGACAATGGGGGGAAGCAGACCAGGAGCTCATTCATTGCTCAGGCAAAAAAGTACTGGATACTGCAAATGCTTCAGGAATTTGCTCACCTGCATTGAGCTATGTGTGTCAAGGGGGCTGTGGACACTAAAGAGAGACAGACCTTATGTGAGATAGATAGCTAGTAAGCTACAAAACTATCATAAATGCATTCCAAATTGGTTATTTTTCAATGGTTGTGATAATATATTCTAATGTTAAACATTGAGCAAAAATGATTTTTCAATGGTTGTGATAATATATTATAATGTTAAACATTGAAAAACATTGAGCTAAATCAATTAAACTGTTGCAGCTCTCTATCAAATAGGCAACAGACTGTTTCTTGGTGGGGGTAGTTGTGAGTGAGGGAATTGTTTTGGAGAGTAGCCTAATGAGTAAATTAATGTTTTAATCAAATATTAATATCAGATTAGATCTATGATGTAAAAAAGAGTTACACATTTGCACATATATAAATATTTAATACTTTTTTTATTCTAATCAATTACAGTGTTTACAAAAACATCCTCATTCATTCTAGAACACTCAAAAATATAAATGATTATGACTAAAGTTCTAAATGATAATACTTATTAGGGGACATTCGATAATTGTGGTGACCATTTAAGTGACCCCCTTAAAATGTTTATTTAGCTGGGGTCGTCCTCTTATTTGTTTCAGTACCTCTGATTGCACGTGTACCAAATCTGGGGCCGTATTCACAAAGAATTTAAACCTATTCACAAAGCTGCAAAGACAAACTCATACTAAGGAAGTCCTAGAATTTTCAAGCTAAGAGTGAGGGCGGGGTTGACGTCGTTGCTATGGATGACGTTGTTTCTCATGAACGAGCTTACTCAGAATGCCCACAGCGATTGGCTGATATTGGGGATGGGTCTCTGCCCACGATTTCAACCTAGAAAATAAATGATATGCTACTGTAAAAGTGTATGTAGGCCTACCTGTTCCTGTTATATTCTAGTGGTGCAAAGGATTGCAGTTGATCCGTGATCCGGATCAACCCCCACAGTTCGGCACGCATATGATCCGCTATATGAGCTACATTGAAACATCATAGAGAAATACTGTTTTTCTGCCGCTGTTACGTTTTAAAGTAACAATTCCCTAAATCTCGAGGCAGAGTTACAGCGAAGAGATAGACAACAACCATGTATGTTTTGGTTTGCTTTGTTTTTCATACTAAATGGCTTTCTGGGAGGCAGGTTTTTAGAAACGCCACCGAATTCAATACAATTTAAACATTAGCGGTCTTTACATTTTTTATTAAATTAATTCAGGCATAAGACCACCCTGGTTAAATCGCCTAAGGCGTACTGAATCTAAAAATGTATTTTGTGAAATTTTCGAATAAAGATTTAGTGAAATAACTTAAATTGAAAAACTGAAATTATCATTCATTCAATTCCTTGAGAATGGTTCCTGGTAATTTTTGGTGGAAACGCGCCTTTGGTCCCCGTTATAATTTTTTTTGCTGATCCGAAAAATGATCCGATGCACCCCTATTATATTCTAATAAAGATTCTAAAATACAAATGTAGACTACGTGTCACTGATTTAACATGAAACCAAGAATACTGACTAGTCAATTGGTTACATGTCTGCATCTTGTAAACAATCAGCGGGTATCTATATATAATATTATATATATAATACCCTCGCGATTGAGGCGGTACCTTTTTATGAGCTCTGTATCATTCAATGTCTACAGTGTTGACGCGATTGCGACTATTGCGGCAGCAGCAGATTTTCGGATCGCTGTGAGTAGGTCTTTAGCGACTTAGAAGTCCTCTTGACTGCTTCTAACTTCTCCTGGACTTAGGAGCTGTTTTAGACTTAGCTCTCAAACCCTTTGTGAAATACTCTTATCCCAAAAATGTAGGAGTCCTACATTTATGAGTGACACGCCCATTATTTTTCGGAGTTGCTCCTAAATTGCCAAGTTAGGACCAACTTTTACCCTTAAAATGCTTTGTGAATACCGGCCCTGGTGCTTTTATCAAAAAGTTAAGGTTCCATCAGCGTAGCTCTATTAATACCCAGTAGCCTACTTGCGCTATTGTCTATGGCGAATCGCGGTTAATCATGATTTATCAGTCAAATGAACGCAAAACGTTAAAACTATATTAAAACCTGTCTACCCGATTTGGGATCAAATATACGCATTAATATGCGCGTGATACGTGATTTGTTAGATGCATGTATGGAATGGTGTGTTAGCAGAGCCACCTCAGTGTCATTCAACGAATGACAATTAATAGGAAAGGAAAACGGAAACATAGAGGAAAACCAACCCGAGAACTGAAACACCGGGATTTCAAATGAGCCGTGCAACGCGTTCCGGTTTGCCATAGGACCACAATAGAATCATAATTCAATACAGGATTACCAGTTTCTGTAAACGCGTTAGTTTATTTAAAATATTTCAATGAAAATATTATGGCTTATATACCAGATCACACTTTTTCTTTGTGAAACCCACAAAATAATGTATCGAAAAACGGTTCAAGATACTCGGTTGCCAACTTAACTGACACGAGAATGACGCATTTGTCTACCAGCGGAGTGAATGCCATATGAGAAGTAAAGCAAAGGCATAAGTCATTCTGAAACATTTTTTTTCTGTGGAAATCACATCCCGAAATATATATATTTTTCAACAAAACGGATCAAATGACAATTATGGAGTATATGATTTTCCATAGACTACATCACAATCATAGCTTTACCCTATAAAATAAATAGGTTGCCGCCAGGGGTGCCATTATTATCAAGCAATATTGTGATCCATTTTAATAAATGGGAGGGCTGCTACCCCTTAGTAGGGGTTAAAATCCCACATTCGAGCAGGGAGTGCCAATACAGTATCTCCATCGGGATATGCGGAGAGGAACAATTAATTGAATTCTTATTCACTAACTAATGATACTGCTTAAGTGAGATAATTGTCAGTCAAAACCATACTGTATTCAAAATTACTAATGGCATTCTGTTGCATACAATAGATGGTTGGTGCCGTGCATATTATCATATGCAAAAATTTGTCAAACATGCTAGTTGGATACAATTTGACATGGCTTCAATTTGCTCAATGACTTTTGGGCTTTAAATAAGGTTAAATGCACATTACAAGGCCATGTGTTAACTTACTTTTTATCTTTGTAGTGACCTTGCAAGAGATCCATGAAGAAAGTACAACATAGATGCACAGTATACACCAGTGGGATTGGGCTGTGGAATTAATTTCCCAAGAATCAAAGCGATCGATTTGGTAAACGCCCTAAGAAGGTCGTTTTTAACCTGACTTTTAATCGCAGACACAACCCAAGACACATTCTAACAACAACAGTCACATAATTTTGTGACTGTTCTGCTGTATACTCCTGCAGCTGAAAAGAGGACCAAAGCTACCAGCTGCATGTATAAACACACAGGTCATCTTCCCTTCAAAAGTAGTTGACGTGAGTCCTAACTCACATCATTCAAGAAAATAGTAAAAAAATAAAAAAATAAAAAAATAGACCAACAAGGAAATCATGGACATTTTTGCTTACTCCATCATGAATCGAGGTACCTGGACCATGTAAGAGTTAACGGATAGCCTTACAATTTAGTGTTGGCGAGAGGAAGGCGGTTGTATTTTGGCAAATTCATAGATTGATAGTTATGTGGGGCAACATTTAATGGAATAGTCAGGAAGGCCCACTACTTATTGACCCAGAGGTCACGAGAGGCTTCAGGAGCAGGCATCTGAGCCAGGCCATCACCAGGGTCGTCAAACCGTCAGTTTTCCATGACTGCCCTGGTCACATGTGCTCCTTGGCAACTGTGGATGTCAGGCTCCTCTTGGGCTTGTGAATGATGCATGACTCGAAGCCACCCACTCGAAGCTCTGGAAGCCTACAGTGGGGCTGCTTTCATGTTTATCTCAATGTCACATCAAGGGCACGATGGACATGTATCATTTTACCCTTCTGTGTTTGGTGTCAGCTGATAACCAGCTGAGACCAACATGACTGATGACTTAAATGTCACTCCCAAAAACTTTTGTTTAAAATGTAGGTTTTTTTGTCAGTTGTGATGAATTCACAGTTCACACTGAAATGCACCAAATGCTTACAGGTTACAGAGGTTAGACAGGCTTTGATATTTCTTGTGTTTCTTCATCACATCACCCAATGTATCTTTCCTTGGCAAACTCTTCAATTGACTGGGGAGACACAAACTCCTGTCAAGTCATGAGTGACAGCTGTTAGTCTAGTAGGCTATTTCTGATGGAAAATGTCCACAAGGCAAAGCGGGGTAGGGGAAAAGAAAAGACTGAACTGATCTCAGCTTTAAAGGTGACAGTGTTTCTGGAAATATGGGAATCAATTATAACTACTATATGCCCAATTTCCCATGTGGCATGTTTGTCGATGAGGGATGGTAATGTGTCAGGCAGTCTGTAAAGGGACAGGGAGTGGGTTTGGTGGTCTATTTGTGCCTAATGAGAACTCTGTAGATGCTGAAGCCCAGGACAGCAACAACGGCGGCCCCCAGCGTCACTCTCAGCCAGAAGGAGGTATTGCTCATGTCTGAGCCATTCAGGTGTCTATCAAACCAGAGACAGAGAGATATCAAGTGATGAATTGGAAGAGACAGACAACTGCAGACTATAGGCCAGTGATCTACATGAACACTACAGAATGTTTTAGCCACTTTAAGAGCTGGTCTTGTGTACATAAATATTAATTTCCTACAGTTTCCACAAAAACCATCAAAATGATCCTGTGATGCTTCCATGCATGTATGCCTCTTTAAATATTAAGCCACACAGACATATAGATACATAGATATAGATTGCGATGTTATCAACAGCATGGCTATGGCTAACAGCACAGGGGTTGTGTAGTAAGTGTAACAGAGGGACCTACGGGAACATGGCGGCCCAGGCCAGCTTGGAGTAGATGGACGTGCCAAGGGAGTCCTGGCCGGAGCAGGAGAAGGTGAAGGGGGGCGGCAGCCGGTGCTTGTAGCAGAACTCTGCAGGGGAGATCCCGTGCTGTTGCTTCAGCTCGGGGAGGTCTGCCTTGGAGGCCACCACCACACAAGGAATGCTGCTGTCCATATAGTGCTGCTGCAGCCAGAGCAGGGAAAAGCAAGAAAAACAGAGGACTTCAGACAGCTGGGTGTATTAATAATGCAAAGCGTTGCAATGCGTTTATTAATAGGCTGTCTGTCTAATTAAGCCTACAGTCCCTGCCTTCTCCCACCATCCAAAGTGGAGCCAACTGTCTGCAAGGTTTTTACGAATTAATCTTTCATGCGTTGCGGGTAGCAAAATAATTGACCACTTCTTCTTGCATAGCAAAGGTCAAACTGTAGCAAGACAGGGTCTCGTCCATGCATTGTGTGGTATCTCCTGTGCATTGTGTATTACATCAAGAGAAGGAGAAAATGTAATAATTTATCAGGCTTGGAGGCCTATGGCTCATAATTCTTTACCAAATGCGACTTTTTTTGTATTCAGTAAAACCATGTTGTTAGTTTGCAGGACATTTTCGCTCCCATACCAGGATTGCTTTAAACTTATGGAGAGATGGGGGAGTGTGTGCCCTTTGGCTATGGCTATAAACCTATTAAAAATGACTGCTGGTGAAAACTTTGCTGGTCCTTGTCATTTGTACACAGAATTTATTGTCATTGTGTCATAGTTTTGTGGCCATTCCACATTAATGCTTGTCAACGACCCCCTCCCCACCCCCCACAAAAAAAAGAAAAGAATGAGTGTTTTTACATAGTTCACTTGTAAATATTCCATGCTTATGGCACACTGGGCAGAGCTTTTGAAATTGTTGCTCACAGACCCTGTGAGGTAATTATATTGCAAAAGATTTATGCCTATTGCCTAAGTCCACATGGTAGTGTCCACAAACCTTCCACTTTCAAATTGTCACTTCTCCTGAAGTGGAACTTGCAGATACATTTTACAATGGTCTATTCAGCTATTAATCCTTTGTTATACAGTACGTACATTTTAAATAAAAACAAATGGCAAATACAGGTAGTCATGATTTACATCGCCGGTTGCAGATACAGACACATTGTTCACGCTGTCAAAAGTGCCGATGTGTATTGTGGACATCTGAATTTGAACTTGACTCACACCATGCACATAAACAAACAGTATTTCCATATATGGTTGATGTGGTAAACATTGTTACTGCAATCCTTTCTCATTTGTTTATTTTGTCATCTGCCTGCTTTGTGCACCTTTTTTCCATCATTTCAGTAGTCGCAATTAAAGCCTGCTTTAGTACATCAGACTAGTAAATCGGGAATACCTAATCGACCTAATTGACAAAAGCTCCACCCTGTTTTAGCGCATTCACCCGAGGTACGCATATGCATGAACAGATTTAACCATCTATCTAAAGTAGTCAGAAAAGTGACGTAACCCTGCAAATTGCATCCTAATAGCAACGTGTAAGTCGCTCTGGATAAGAGCGTCTGCTAAATGCTTAAAATGTTAAATGCAAATGTAACTTGACCCATTGTGACTGTTTAGTAAACCTGATGTAGATATTGCAGCCAATCCTTTAGTAAATCTGACCCTTAGTCTATGGGAAAAGGGTGCCTGATATAAATAGTTTAAATTTACAAGGAACACATTCTCGGCATCAATCAGCAGCCTGTATGTTTTGAGGCACTAAATCCATAGTCCATATCACAATTATTACCCTTGATTTATAGAGATTTTGCACAATGGTTACATAGGGGCAGCACAATTAAATAATTTTTAATTCTGATTTTTTATACATTGTGCATATGGTGTATACTAGAGATGCACCGATTGCGATTTTCTTGGCCGATTCCGATTTCCAATTTTTGATTAGTCTGACCTGCCGATACCGATTTTGGCCGATTCCGATTTTTTTCTCCTAAAAACAATAATTGACAACTTACACAAACATTTTTGTAACTTTGCTTTAATAGAAAATTAAGATTGACAATTCTGAGGTAGGTCAGAAGCATGAGGTAGGTCTCACTAAAAACACATTTCAAAATAAAAAAGTGTTCCAGGTTACTGGACAGAGCTTTTTTTTTGTGCAAATTAAATTCAATGATGAATAAAAAAGAGAATCCAACAACAGTGGCATGTAGCCTTTAAGTAATAAATAAAAAGAAACAAGAGTAGTTTAAATTTACTGACATGGTGACAGACCATTAGTCCGAAATATTTTTTTAAACACTAACGTTATATTCTGATGACAGATGACACAAGCCCTTTTTCCATTAAATAATTATATGGCTTCAACTTGATGTGCATCAGAAAGTTATTGCGACAATGCTAATGGAAAACAGGTTAGTTCGAACCTATGATGCGCTAGACTAATTTGTTTGCTAGAGGTGGATTAGAGTAGATCCCAATTCTATATAGTGCAATGGAAAACACTTGTAGCGATATAAGGGCGGATGTTTCAGTTGCGGAGCTTGTCAAAGGCATTGAAACAAGCCGCTCTTCAGCAGAATTTCGTTATTTGCGTGAGTCAGGTAGCCTAACGACTACGACTTTAACTAGCTTCAAAGCCTAGATAAAAATGTTTCAAACTAGGAGTAATTGGAAAAGAGGCGATGCTGCTGTTTCTGAGTTTGTTTGATAGTGGAAACGCACAGCTGGCACCTTCATGCACAACACAGTTAATACACCATTTGTGGTTTAGCTAGAAATCGTTAGATGAATTTATCATTAGGTCTAATAAGTTCGATTTGTATGAGTGAATAGCACTGTTTCATAACGTCACTCATTAGCGAACATAATGATTTCAGTGCAATTCAGTGCTTCTGCAGGGCATTATTACGTCAAGTTTATGCACTACCACCATGTTCTATTAATGGAAAATGGTTCAGAGGAACCGAACTAGCGCAACGAAGTTAATTGTTAATTAACCCCGGTACCTACGGTACTGTAGAAAAACGACTACCGTCAGATTTTCAGAATTTGGGCATCGACTTGGTACCTGGGTGATGACTTTTCAAGTGTCTGATTAGGTTGGTCGTTCCTAACGTTTTCGAGGTTGTTTCTCCGCGGCTTATTTTCGATTGACATGTATGACAAACTGCAAGCTTTAAGTCGTCTTCACTGACTGTGAAAAACGCCCATACTAAGGACATGTTGAGGCGTTTTCAGCGCTGCGCTCATCTGATCTGTCTGCATTGGTTCACGGGTGCGCGCACGTCACGTGAAAAAGAGGGGGGCGAGGAGCCAACCGGCGCACAGAATCGGCTATGTGGAGTGATCGGGATCAAGTCACCGATTGAGGCCGATCAGCTGAAAATCGGCCATTTCCGGTCAGAGGCCGATCGATCGGTGCATCTCTAGTGTATACTGTGTGTTTTCCCAGAGCATCCTGCTTCAATGATCTGATTACATTATTAAAGGGAATTTCTCTATAAATTTGGCACAGGCATACGTTTTTAACATGCAACCTCTACTACAGTACTAGTACCAGTACAACTGGAGCTGGTTTTGGACCCAAAGTGCTACAGTAAGGTGGGCCAGTCCTACCGCAGACTGTACCTGACCCCTGGGCTCACCTTGTAGATACTGGCGCAGTAGCTGAACGAATTGGGGTCGCTGCCATCATACATGAGACAGGCAACGTCACACGCTGCATCGGAGGCTTTGAGGAACTCTGTGTCTACGTCCACCTCGTACAGCTGGGGAAGGCAGACAGGGGAAGAGCCAGAGGTGAGTTGTGGGACTCCACAGGTGTCAGGTCAGCCCTCGCACTCCGCTTTGCTGCCATCCTGCTGCTGGATGATACTCACTATAAGAGACTTCTCCTGGTTGTTGACTTGTACTGTGTTTATGGTGTAGTAGGACAAGGCACCTGTGGAGCTCTGTGATTTCTAAAAGACACAAATAAAAAAAGATTTTGTCACAAAACTGAGCTTTTGAGTTATTTTTTGGGACTCAAAGGAGGAAACTATTTACAAATGAAGCCACAAAGTCACACATCACACTTGATTGACACTATTGTTGTTGGACATTTGCGATAATTAAACAGGTTGGGAATTAAAGAGAGTTGTTATCTGACAGCACCACAACAAATTAAGTTAAAGAATACAACATTGTACTTTGCATTTGACTTCTGTACGTACATACCTTGGCATAAATACTCACTGCAAAATAAAAAAAACCTTGCCACTTTGTTTTAGAGATTGCATTTTTCCTTAAATTACAAAAAATAAACACGGCACAGTGCTGCCACCTACAGCTGAATTATTAAATTAATTATTGAAGAATTATTATTATTATATTATATTATTATTATTAATTATTATTATATATTATTCAAACCTCACCTTTCTGAGGTTGGAGGACGCATGTCTGATCATTCATCATTAATTGTGTTCCCTTTATTGACGGTCTGTGTATTACGGCTGGCAGTGTAGTGTAATGGTTAGGGAGCAGGTACTGCTCAGAGGTTGCAGGTTCAATTACCAGGTGGGGCACTGCTGTTGTACCCTTGAGCAAGGTACTTAACCTGAATTGCTTCAGTTAAATAGTTAAGTGTATAAATGGATGTATGCAAAGAAGTATTAACTGTGTAAGTCGCTCTGGATAAGAGCGTCTGCTAAATGCCTAAAAATGTAAATGTAAATGTATTAAAACATCCTAATATCAGACACCTGAGACAGCCTCAACTCATATATTTATAATAAGGAAGTGAACAAACCTTTGCAGGTGATATGTGTGTGTGTGTGTGTGTGTGTGTGTGTGTGTGTGTGTGTGTGTGTGGATAAGTTGTGGTCTAGTGATTTGCAGGAGTCAGTACATTGAGGTTTGACATCGTGAAATATAACTTGTGTATTCGAGTATTAAAAAAATATTTCATATCCTGTCTCCACCAAAAAAGAGGCACAACAGTTACCACAGAACACAATTGTATATATATGCCATTTAGCAGACAATGTACAATAGTTGGTTGTTGATGTTAATCCTTTTTTAATTTTTAATTTGTTTCTAATTTTCTCCCCGTTTTTCTCCCAATTTAGCAGCCAATTCAACCCTCTTGAACCAAAACCTTATATAGTTTCGCTCTCCCCCACGAGCCTGCCACCTGTCCTCCGGGTCAAGCTAATATCCCGAGGCTAGCAATGATCCGCCTCCTCCAAGACGGAACTTGGCCCACCTGTTCTTTAGGAACACCCATCGTGCTTCTCAATGAGCTCGTGCCGGCTCACCCTCCAACCTCCGCCTGGGGCGGACAGCCAAATGCCACCCCCTATCGGGCCAGGGCCGGTATGACGCAGACGGGTTTTGAACTGCGACCGCAATAGGTAGCAGCAGTCAATGAGAGTGCTTTAGACCGCTACGCTATACGAGGCCCCTATGTTAATCATCCTTAAAATAATGTTCATTTATCGCATGTTTTGTGTCGTACGATGCTCTTTAACAGAATACACGTAGGAGAATACTAATACACTTGTTGCAGACAAACCACCGGTGTTGCATGTGTAACAAGAAATAGTAACTTTAAACAGAGGTTTGTGCACCCAGAAAGGTTCTCATCTATCAGCAAATCCAGCCAGAATTGTCATCCTTCTTGAACTCTTTATTTCTAATTGAACATCATCAATTCCCGAGGAAGCAGCGGGCAAAAGGAAACTGATGAGAAAAGATACCATTCTTCCTTTCTTCCCCAAACCAATAACATAAGTACCATTAATGGCCATTATTATTGTGGAGACCACTTGAGAACAGGGGAGCATTTAAAGAACTAATTATCATACTCAGACAACGGGATTATCGTCTGTCCCTTATAGGCCTAGTTTAATATTTTACTGAACTGATTCTCAGCTCTCTAGAAGAGAGATCTAAAGCTGTCAAGTTTTAGCATATGGCTCACACATTGCTATAGGGTCATTCTGGTCATTTTTAGCTCCCTGCCCCCTACCACAAGACAAAAAGCATAAACTCATATTTTGTTCATGTTGTAGCTTAGACCCTTGTCTACATCTCCTGAAGTCTTTGTGTTCATTATCAGATGATGCACAGCATGTACTTCAATATAGGGTGTCAGGTCAATCTTCAGGCCAATGAATCACTCATATTGCGTGAATAAAGAATGCATTGCTCTATTAATTTTCAGCTGGAGAGAACACTCATAAAATACTTCAGTTTTCATGTTTGCTTATTAACACATGAGTTTTCTACACCAAGCTAAAGATACATGTAACCTGACACCATTTAACATTTGCATTTTAAGCATTTTGCAGACGCTCTTATCCAGAGTGACGTACAAGATGTGCATTAATACATGGTAGGAACAATCATAGTTCGCGCAAGAGATCAGTGCAGTAATACAGCGATAGATATTGTTGTAGGGAGCTGCACAACACAAAGACTTCAGGAGATTGAACAAGGGTTGTATTTTATTATTTTTTTATTTTTACTTACCATTTTATACTGTACAGCGTCCTTAGGTTCCTAGAAAGGCGCTTCAAATTAAACTTATTATCAAAGCTACAACATAACATGCAAAAATGAAAAAGAAAATCAGATTTTAGGCATTTTGACATAATTTAGGTCAAAGGTAAAAAATGAACTCATTTTCACAAAAGTTTCTTTTTACAGAAACTATCAAATAGATTTTAAGCTTTAAAACAAGATAAAAATCTCACCATTCTATATTTATCAGTGAAGAAGACATGCATGTCTTATGGTAGGGTGGGGGGTTAAAAATGGGTCAACTTTGAACACCTCGGTCTACTGAATGGTTGGCCATTTATGAAATATTTATAGGAAATTTCTGTTCAGATGAAAGGGGATGAGGTCAACAGGTGATTGATTTGATATGGGTTGACCCAATATTTGTCACTGTTGTGATTAAAAAAAACTGCATTCTAAGGTTGGTGGAACACTTTTGAAACACGGTTGACAGTTTTAATGGTTAAATCTGGTAAAAATTGTAGCTGTCACAAGAAGTTTAAAAAAGTGACAACCATATTTCTGTGCAATATATAAATGGTTCACTTAATGTGGAAAAGTATGGGGTAAAGCATAGTGGTTTTCAAAAACTTGTAACATTTTAAAAAGTTAGGGACATATTAACCTTATGATCTTTACTATTTCTATTGTTTAATCTCTGTCCTAAAGCCCAATTTTTTTTTTACTCATTTTAGCCAATTAGAGTACATTTCCATACATGAAAAGTTAAACACAGCACCACTGATCGACGGTCAAGGCTGGCACTACGCTGTGCAGAATGAACTGTGATCTTACTGATAAACTGTGCCCCAGGAAGGCCTGCAGGAAGGCAGTCTTGCCGGTGTAACCACTGGACGGGAGGCCTAGCCCAATCACATTTACAGAGTAAAAAACAGCACAGTGCGCTGGGTCTGTCTCTTCTCCAGGTCCACAGCCTTCTCCCGTGTAACTGCAGACACAGCCACACAACTGTGGACATCATATTTTGTACACAACATATTTTATACACGCAAATAGGTTCAGATCAAAGGTGAAACTGAATCCAAGAACAACTCACACACAAATGCCTGTGAATAAGTAGGATATCGGACTTTGAACCATACGCTTCAAAGACGCATCATCGACAGACAGAGAGAGAAGAGGAAACCTCATCACCCAAACAACATCAACGTGCCTGACGACAAACCGCTATACTTGCACAGCAGTGAAGAAGCATCACGGGGCCATCCCAGTGTGTGAAGTGACCCCTGAGATGTCTCACTGTCAGGATCGCTTATGTATAGGTGGATCAATGGTTCGCTTCTTTGCACCTTCCTCATTTTTCAGTGATAAAAGTGGTCAGGCTGAACATTTGAATGACGTGTTGGCGGTGTTTACAGTGGGGTTTTACAGACAAAAATGTATTAATTAATAAATCCACGAAGCAGGCCCTGGAAGTATAAAAATGAGATTTTATTAAATAAAGTCTTCCTTTATTTATTTAAATATTTAATATTTAACATTTATTTTAAGTCTTACTTTATTAATTGAGCTTACTTTAATAAATAGGCCTATTTGTTGCGTAGCGGCAAGAGTGGGGAAAATCGCTTAAATGGAGTGCCGGCGGGAAGTATGAAACTGAATCTATCAGCTGATAATGAAACAGTGGCAGGTAGTGTGGCTTAAAGCTGTGGTAACACTGCTTGGTAAGGATTGTAAGTTGTACTAAGAAAATGTAAATAAGGTAGGACAACATAATACAAATGTTAAGTCACTGTGTTTGTCTCTATGCAACCATCATCTAAGCCAAAATTTAAATTTATATTTGGACAACTTGCTGGCAAAGACAACACATTCACTTTTCTATTTGGATTTAGCCATGCCAAGCCATGTGAAACATGTGTTTAGCAGTCTCTATTGTTAACCATGCTGTTGGTAGGCTACACGTGGTACTTTGTTTACTTGGCGCACAAACCGCCTGCTCAGGTCGGCACAAGCGGCACATGCCGTTTTGTGTGCCGGATTGAAATGGACACCACGCCAGAGTGGCATAAACCGGCATTGTGCCGGTCAAGTTCTGGAATGGATCCTATGATAAGCTAGCGAGATAGGCGCAAGGCATGTTTCATGATGACTGACTGCTATTACACCATGCTAGTGCTAGCCAGCTAAAATGATCAACAAAAACTGAATTGTGTATCTTTTAAGTGAGGCTAAATATGAATTGTGGCTATAGCTGGATAACCACAAGCCTTTAATTATTTATTCTATTTGTTATCCTACCTCTTGGTCTTTCACACGATCATCCACTGCAGTCGCTGGTCGAGCTGTAGAGACAGCATCCCTGCTTGTTGAGCTAATGTTAGATAGTGTAAATCTACACTATCATTAGCACCAGTGACCGGTGAAAAAGCCGTGGACAAAGTGTAATTCGTACGGTGAATTTTAATTTTGTCATTGTGTTTTTTGCTACGGATGTGATCTTCCACAGCCTTAAATCCTCTGGAGCCATAACTGACAATATCCGAACAATGCGTGCAGAGTATTTTTCCAGGAATATCAACTTTTTTACAACATTCACCCACTGTCACTTAGGTAGTGTTCCGATTGACTGAAACAGAATTTTTTCTCCAGCCAGTCCTAACAGAATCTGTTTTTTACTCCGCTTTTAACCTCGAACTATCGTTTTTTCTCTATCACTTTTGCCATTGTTCCTTTGCAGTCATTTCACCGTTTCTAGAGGTTTTAGCTAGCTAGCATGCCCATAACTTACAGTGACAGTGACTACGCTTGTACTGCTGTCAACCTGATTGGTCTATCATTAAAAGTGTGGCGATTGACAACAGATGAAAACCAATGAGGCTTATCGTGGGTCATCAAGACGCCCCCCCCCTCGTGGTTGGTGCTTTCTAATCTGAAGGGTCAGCTAAACCTGCTCACCTATACAATGCAAATTTCTGTCTGCATAGGAAGTTCGTTCAAGGCATTAGTTCTGATGAGATGTAAACACCGTTGTTGTGTTACATCACTCTCTCAATCCCCCACCCCAGCACTCATCACTGGAGCTTCTACTCCAGCAATGGTGTCATCTGTGTTGGTGGTAAGAATTCACCTCACATGAATGTGATTCTCCCACTGCCAACACTGAAGAGCAAGCCAGCAGCATGGTGCATGGTTGTGAGTGCCCTTGTCTTTAATAGGACCTTACAAAACATGCAGTTGGTCTTAATAAAGGAAATCACCCATTTGATGGCGAGTGGATCCAGTTCCTGCACAGCTGAAATCTGAACTATGCAAAGCCTCAGCTATGCAAGACCACTCAGGGAAACCCAGATGATAATCATCAAACTTGCATACAAATCACATGAAGAAACAATCCTCAAAGCCTAATGTTTTGTTGCATACATGTAAGGGTGAATTACATTTTCACTCAACTTACAGTGAGAGTATTATAGCACTCCTAATCTTCTCAATAGTATATTTCAGGTTTTCCAAGATCCATGCCTCTTTGACACGCCTGCACACCACCCTTACTGATACCTTCTCTCAACTACCTGTTGAGGAAGCCTCATCTACTCTGCTATCCTCTCTCTCCTCCTCCTTTGATTCACTCTGTCCTACCTCCATCAAACCAGCTTGTCTCCTACCCCCAGTCCCTGGCTAACTGACTGCATTCGTGCAGACCGAGTCAAACTGTGAACAGCAGAAAGGAAATGGAGAAAAATTCAAAATCCCCTTTTGACCTGGCAGCTTTCCACACTCTCTGGGCTATCTTTTCCTCTAACCTCTCCTCTGCTAAGTCTGCATTTTTCTTCTCTAAAATTCAATCCTCTGCATCTAACACACACAAACTTGTCTCTACATTTTCCTCCCACCTCACCCCTCCTCCTCCCCCACCACCCTGCTCTAACGGAGGATGGCTTTGCATTCTCCTTTTGCAAGAACGAAGAATGACATTCGCAACTCCTTCTCCCCAACCCCTCACGCACCTACCCCTCCCAACCCAAACCACACGCCTCCCTGTCCTCCTTCTCACCCCTCTCTGACCCTGACATGTCACAACTTATTCACTCCCACCTGTCCTATCACCTGCCCTCTTGATCCCATTGCCTCCCCTCTCTTCCAGTCCATCTCTATGGACATCCGGGGAGGATATGTCTTCAATATAATCAACCCCTCACTTTCCTCTGGCACTGTCCCCTCTGCCCTCAAAAGGGGTCATCCCCCTCCTCAAGAAACCCTCTCTGAATTCTGCTGGCATTCTGTCTCTCCATCTTCTACAGAACGACCTGCTTGACCCCAACCAATCAGGCTTCAAGGCAGGTCACTCCACAGAAACTGCTCTGCTCGTGGTTACTGAGGCTCTCCACTCGGCAAAGACCGTCCTCCTCCTGCTCGACCTATCGGCTGACACCGTTGACCACCAGATCATGCTCTCATCTCTCGCTGAGATGGGAATCCCAGGATCTGCACTGGCATGTTTTGAATCATACCTGGCTGACTAGTCCTGCCAGGTGGCCTGGAGAGGATCCCTCTCCTCTCCCCACATACTCTCAACCAGTGTCCCGCAGAGCTGAAGCTCAATCTGGGGAAGATGGAGCTGCTCGTTCTCCCTGACAATTGATGGCTCAATCGCCGTGGAAGGCTCCATAGTGTCTCTGTCCCGGTCCCCCAGCAACCTTGGTGTGACTCTGGACTACCGCGTTAATGTCCTTCTTGGGGCACATTGCAGTGATCACCCGGACCTGCCGATTGTCCCTTCACAACATCTGGAGAATTTGCCCGTTCCTCACCCAAGAGGCCACACAACTCCTGGCCCAGGCTTTGGTAATCTCATGTCTGGACTACTGCAATTCCTGTTTCATCATGCCACTGCAACTCGTGCAGAACACCGCTGCATGCCTAATTTGCAACCAACCCAAGTTCACACGTCACACATGCAGTCTCGCCTCTTTCCTGACCGCGGAATCACTGGCCATCTTCCACAAGAGACTAAAAACTCACCTCTGCAGACTCCACTACCACTGATTCTCTACATTAATTAGCTGCCATCAGCACTGATTTTACATGTTTAAAAATGTAATTTAAAAATGTCTATTGCAGTGTTACTACACTGATCTCTTGCACTAACCATGAATAATCTTACCATGTTTAAATGTACTTTTTGTCTTTTTGAGACAGTGTACACACACACACACACAGGGCATACCTGTTATTGCTGCAGTTTGGGACTCTTGCTCAGTGACGACAGGGTAGCCCAAGTAGCCCAAGTACTCTAGGCAGCGATGGATGTCCAGATACGTTGTCAGCCTACAGGACCAGAACAAAACGGAGAGGCAACAGGGAACATCAACTCACAGACAACGCAACGATATAGGAACCTGAGATGGGGCAGGACCAGAGAAGAGCCAACAAGAGCAGAGTACGTTTGTGTAGGAGAGCAGGAAATAGTGTCTGGATGTCATTCCTGCTGCGGTGGCCATACTCACATCCAATGGCACATGTACCCGTGCAGTGTTATGAAGCCGTCGTCATTGGTGGGGACTGTCGTGTACACGTCCGCGCCCCAAGGCATGTAGGGAAATACACTGAACAGACTCTTCAGCTCAGCGGGAGAGAGGGCCGAGTCCTTATCCTGGGGAAAAAGAACAGAAGCAATACTGCAACCTGTTAACAAATGTACAGAAATCGGTTATATTTGGGGGCCTCCCGCGTGGTCTAGTGGTTTCAACGTCCGACGCTGGCCACGGCGACCGGGGTTCGATTCCCTGTCGCGCTAGAGTCGGCTCTGGCCGGGAGTGCCACTAGGGGCGGCAATTGGCTGTCCGCCCCAGGAAGGGGGAGGGAAGCCGACACAGTTCGCTGCGCACAGGAGTGGTTCTGGGGGTGCCGGAATTACAGTCGACAGCACGACGAGTGCTGTCTGGGAGGAGGCAGCGCTTCGCCATTGTCACTGCCGGTCACAGGGCTACGGCAGCGAACTACGAGGGAGGGGATTGAACAAAGCACAGCGGGAGTAATTGGCTACCAAATTGGGGGAAAAAGGGGCTAAAATCGGAAAAATAAATTGATAAAAAAAGAAATCGGTTATATTTTTGTTAGCATTGTAATAAATTGCTCAGTAACTCCGTAGGGAGGGTACAATAATTGTAATCAATCTCCACCACTATAGCATTATCATGATCAAATACACGTAGGAGAAATCCAAATAAACGCTGCAGTTAAGAGTCTGCCACTCACCTCATCATACTTCTCAAACAGCTTCTGAAGGAACTCAAAGCCCAGATGATTGAGTTCTGTGGAGCAGCCCACTGGAACACGCAGCCTGACACAAATACATGAAAATCACTTAAATAATGTTGGACGGCCAGGGACCACATCAGCTATTTGATGAGAAGTAACTAGCCGGTGTAATATACAAGCCTTGATAACTGCGCTTTCACGTGGCATACATGGCTACATACATAAACATTTTGAACTGAAAGTCAAAGGACTGCATACTATTTTATTGAAATGTAATATCAGAACTAAGAACAGTATAAAGAGAATAATAAGAGTGTTGGTAACTCTAAGAAAAGTTGGCTTGCATAATAAGGCTGTCGCATATTCGAATATCAAACCAAATTGTTCTTAAGTTCTTATAATTATTATTATTATTTATTTAAGTTAAAAAAAAATTTGAAATGTTAAAATCATATTTTTTTAAATAATAAAATGGCGTGCCCTCAAGCTAGCCAAACAGCAACTCAAATTACATTTTTATTCTCTGCTAAGATGTTACTGTATGTTCGTGACTGCATGTTGTCTTCATATTTTGAAAGGTTCTGGTCTGACTGGGTAGACGTACTGAGGGTAGAGGTAGTCGTCTGTCAGTTCCAGCATGTCGTCGTAACCAAACTTCCTCAGGATGGTCCAGGTGGTCTCGTGGCGACCCCTCTGAATGAACAGCGTGTTGAGGAAGAGGAAGCCTGAGGAACACAGGGCAGCATTCAGCCAGGTCTACCACAACACTAGCTATGTTTTAGCCCTGGCCAACACGCCCCCTAAACAATCTGTACAGTTAAATGTAATAAATTTTTACATTTTGATGTTTGAGTAATGGTGCCAAACTATAATGATCATTAACCCAGTGTTTGTAGGATCTCTGTGTTGTTCACTGCAGTTCTCTCTCACCGTTGAGTGTCAGGCCGTTGTCCTGCACCCCGTCACTGGTATTCTTCCACACCACTGTCTTCACGTCCTCCAGAGCCTGAGGCGCCAGTGGGTTCCCAAAACACAGTTTCTGGAGAAAGACAGGAAAAAAGCAAGAGCAACAAGTTGAATTGAATCTGACGCTTGAGTATGAAACTCACCACTCCACTGGCTATTTAACACAGGTTCAGACACCTAAATTGTGACGCAAGACACATATCATAGGTTTGAGAAATTTCCACTGAACCTAATGGCAGGTATTTATTCTTTCATCTCACCTGAAAGCAGTTGAGCTCATTGTCACTGAGAATCCTGTCATTGTCTTGGTCGGAGATGCTGAAGATTCGGCTGAGGGCTCGAACACACATGGGCCTTAGCTGAAACATAAAACAACAATATGCAGTATACTCCTGCAAACCAATCTCATCAAGACCAGAGGTACGACGGATAGATGAAAGGTCGGATAAACTGGTAATATTTAAAATAAACATAATAGATGATGCATTCTCAAAATCTGAATATGCGCAAATTAATTTATTCAACAAACCACTTTAAAACGGATCATTTATGATCAAAAATATTTTTGATGGTCGGTTACACCATATAAACATTTATTTTCATGTTTTGACCCCCACAACATCTTTCAATGTTTGAACACATGGAAACTGTTTGAAACTGTAGCACATTTTGATGTCATCTCCTAAGTTTTTAATATCTGTTTTGTTTTTTCTAATCCCAAAGTCTTCTCTCAAGTTTTCAACTTTAAGAGCTTTGTGGGTTTTGCCTACATTACGTTTACTCTGCTTTGATCTAGTTTTGCTGCTTCAAAAGCCAAAGTCAAAGTGCTTTTAATGCCACACAACAGTTGGTGGAATTTTCCTTGCTACAGCAGCTCACATGTAGATACAACAGACAACAGGGAACACAATCCATGACACAAATGCAGTACATAGCTGCTGCCTAGGCGCCGGTGCTAGGCGCCATCTTGTTTTTTTCCTTACACAGTGAGAGTCTCAATGGCAAGAGCAACATGAGGTATCTAACTAGTAAATGTACAGCCCTAGCATAAAAGTTGGCACTTCGCCAGGCTGTCAATCTCCAATAAGATATCGACATTAAATGAGTCCGGCGGACAATCTGGTAAATCTCATGTGCGGGAGTCCGTCACACGCGAGTATACTGTACAAAAACAGATACGTATACATTACTTAGCACTGCAGTTAATTTGTGAACCCACTCTAAGTGGCAGCATTCATCCCCTGTAGAGGGATATCTTCCCCTTATCCTTATCGTATAGACACTCTCTCAGCACACCTGTTTGTCTTCAGGGTCATACAGTGGGGCGGTTGGATGCAGCACAGCTTTCTGGGCGTAGTAGAACAGTTCTGAGATGTTTTTCAAGTTCTTGGCCGAACACTAGAGGAAGAATGACAGACCTAAGAATTAGACAGTTTGGGTTTTTCAAAAAAAAACTTACTGCAGCATGAAAATATAAAGGCAACTATACTTTTACCAGTGAAGACCGATTATTCCCTTTTTCCTACTAGTAACACAGAGACTTTGCACAATGGTAATGAATATAATTCCTCAACAACATTTACATTTTACATTTTAAGCATTTAGCAGATGCTCTTATCCAGAGCGACTTACAAGATGTGCATTAATACATGGTAGGTAACAAAAACTAATTTGGCCAGAAAAATACTGTGATACTGTGTTTCAGGCGGCTCAGGTGGTGGTTCTCAGAAAAGCAGTCATTGTGTACATCTTTCAGTAGGGATGGTGTGAGGGCGGGACTCACCTCCACGCAGGTCTCGATCTCAGAGAACTGGTTCATGATGGGCAGGATGGACTCCATGGAGCTCCCGCAGCGCAGGTCCGACTTGTTCCCCACCAGGATAATTGGGACCCTGCCAGACCACACCATGCAGTTCAATACAACTATATCCCCTTAGGGAAATTACTTTAGGCTACAGTGCATCACACTGATGTACAAACACTAAGACATGGTTGTACTTTGTAGGTGCAGGTGCAATAAATACAAGCAGATATTCTAAAAATTCTGACCTTACAGGTTTTATTCAGCAGTGTTAGCATAATGGTTAAGGAACTGGACTTGTAACGCAAAGGTTGCAGGTTCGATTCCCAGGTGGGGACACTGCTGTTGTACCCTTGAGCAAGGTACTTAACCTGAATTGCTTCAGTAAAATACCCAGCTGTATAAATGGATTGTATGTAAAGAAACTATGAAACTGTGTAAGTCGCTCTGGATAAGAGCGTCTGCTAAATGCCTAAAAATGTAAATGTATTCGCCGTAATTAAACTATCTTGATGTGACATGCATTGCCGTAGTTTTAATTATCTAATGTTTATAGCACTGTCAACGGCCCATTCGATTTTTGTTAGCGAATGCGAACGGGTGAGAATTTCCTTATGAAGTCTAAATTAGCCAATCGACATTCAAACCAGGGCTGCCACAAACAGTAGAAAACAGCCAGAGAACACGCATATACCCCTCTCATCAATCAGCTACCACAAAGAGAGGGACAAGATCACCCTCTGCATGCAAAGCAGAGTAAAATACTCTAGGTACGTACTTGCTTCCCTTCTCTGCTCCACCATTCACTAAAGGGATCCATTTGGTTCGAATCTGTAAACACACATTAAATTGGTTTGCCAATATTAAAAACATATTGAGTGATATAGTACAGGACAGTGCAGTGTGAGCTACCTTCATAAAACTTCAGTCATTGTTTCAAATTGATAATACATATGACAATTAACATTTCATACCAAATACCACCCATATGCAAATAATCTTGCACTATGCAAATAATCTCAGATAAGAACACCCAAAATGACAAATGAATTGTATCTGTAGCTTCTGGCCTGTAGCCAAGAGTGTCTCCAGTGAGATACCTTCTCGATGCTGTCCTCCTGAGTGACGTCGTACACCACACACACCACATTGGCCTGTAGGGCAGAAAAGTTTCACCTGGTCAGAATGTCCTTCGCTGTTCTTCGGCGTTTACTATAATCACATATTTACACCTCCATCCTTTCAGTGTACACTGAACACCACTGTACATATTTACACGCATTCCTCCTGCTAGAAATGTTACATGCACACACTTGAAATCAGGAAAGCTAATGATCAGCTCAATACATAGAACCGCTTTCATCCTCTATTCAACTATGACTGGGTAAAAAACAAACTATTTATGCAACCTCACATCATGCAATCAATCAAGTATCATCATTGCTTTAATCATATGAATGCACATAAATACTTCACTGATAATACTGTAACTTTTGCACAGTAGTCATCAAAGACAACATATGTACACAAACCTGCTGAGAGGGTGTTATGCCTTATTACAGCCATAGACCACTTTGTAAAAGAGGATGAGACTAAATAACTCTGCTGGATGAATTGAACTTGTGCAACAGTACACTCAAATATTTCCACTACCTTTAATAAAGGGACTCACCAAATGGCTTAATATTTTGCTTACAGTATGGTGGATTTTATTAATTGAAATACTGATCCCTAAGTGGGCACCTGTAGCCCTCGTATGTCAAAAGGTCACTGCTCAGGATATCAAAGATGGCTGTGTCCTCTCCACTTCATAGTTACACAAGTCTTGTGTTTGACCTAAATTATATTTAAGCCTATTGTTTTCCTCAGATCTTCTGCACAGACAAAAGTACATGGCCGGCGGTATGCCTGTTCTAACACAGGGAGGGAGTGATGGAGTCAAAATGATGGCCAGCAGAGCCAGTGTACTGACAAAAGAGCAGCAGCTGACCCACAAAGCCTTGACTTAATCCCCTCTGACCAATCCCCAAAAATACTGTGCCACTCTAAATTTAGTACCATGAACTAATTCATCTGTGAGAGCACTCAGTAAAAGTGCACTGAATAAAAAAATGACAGCATGACAATAAGCACATTAAAAACATTACATGACTCCTAACATGTGCGAGTCAGAACGAGCACAGATATTGTGGATATTTGGACATGATTCATGTCCCACAACATCATCGACTGGCGCACAGCTAGAGCCATGAGACAATGAGACCACACTGTACGCATACACATTCGGCAGCTGGTCTATAACTGTGTTCTGACTGGGCTGCTTGCTCCAACCTGAACCCTGTCCATCAGGGAGGCTGTGCCTCAGGCTGGGGTTTAGCTGTTGGAGAAGACAGGTGACTGCGGGCACTCTCACCTTGACAATTTCCTGCTGCAGCACCTCATCTGTCTGCTCACTCTCTGTCAGGAAAGAACACACCACTGTGACACTCCCCACAATCTTCCACACAACACAACCCTGTACCAGGTTACATACACCTCCACAGCCGCATAAAGTGAGCATAGCGGGAAACATTACACCACATGTGAATAATGTCTGTGTCACACGGATCGAGGAGCAGCCCATGTAAGCATCCTCAGTTTCAGTGCAGTACCCGGTTTCCCTGCGGCGTGGGTGGGGGGGGGGGGGGGTAGTCTAAGCGATGCATTGCCAGGCAAAGCTTTACCTGAGTAGTCGACAATGTGTGTGGGCACCTTCTCGGGCGTGACATCAGCAGGGATGGTGATCTCTTCAGCGCGGAGGGGCACCTGAAGGAACCGAAGAGGTGTTACAGACTGCAGGGTTACAGGGAAATCCAAGCACTGTGTGCTGTGTGCGTCTGCCCTGCTTAGATACTTTGAGTGGGACATGAAGTAATCTACATTTTACATTTACATTCTAAGCATTTAGCAGACGCTCTTATCCAGAGCAACTTACGGTTTACATTTATTTTACATATAATCCATTTATACAGCTGGATATTTTACTGAAGCAGTTCAGGTTAAGTACCTTGCTCAAGGGTACAACAGCAGTGCCCCACCTGGGGATTGAACCCTGCAACCTTACAAGTTACAAGCCCAGCTCCCTAACCATTACACTACACTGCCAGCTGTTCACAGCAATGTGAGGACTGTATTTTTATCAAACTATAATGGAGAAATTGTAAAACATTTTGTTGATTAAATGAAAATGTACAGTGAATTTCAAAATAGCATTGCTGCATTAATCTAATAATAATTGATATGAACAATGGGGGTAAGAAAATTACTTTTGACACCAGATCCTCTTAAAAATTGTGGACTGAATTGGCTGAAAAATAAGATTACTCATATTTTTACACACCGTGCAAATGAGTTAATTTCCAATTATGATAAGGAGATCAGTTTAAAGTACCTGGTTCTACATCTTGGTGAGATACAGACAATTCGTGTACACCAGAACAAGAGAGATATTATAATTGTGGTATTCATTTAGTAATTAATTAGCAATATTCTGTTGTAACTTAAACATTAAACATGTTACTCCAGAAAGAATTGATTCAGGCTGTAAGTATATTGGTAGTTATATGTGATATAGGTGATAATGACAAAAGGAAAGAGGAGGGCTTGTAAGGACAGTACACTGGCCTTAGATGCTGTGGATTCACACAGACATGTGGCTACTGACCTGTTCAGGAAACTCTTCCCCAACCAGAGACATGATCAGAGATGTCTTCCCCACCTTAGCTAGATTGAGAGAGAGAATAGAGGCATGAGGGAGAGATAAGAAAAAGCATGAAAGCACAGGGTGAAAAGAGGAGGTGGGTCCTTTGAACATTCAATCATATATATCCCGAACAACAGCAGTTGTTATGTCTCTTTGTTGTTATCCAGACCTGTTAACACATTGTTGAGCTCCAGAAAATTGTATATAATGTAATATAAAACTGTCAATGGTATGTCTAGTTTCATTCATTCTAGCACATTCGAAAATGGTTTAGACTCAACGTTATAACGTAATGGCCACGCAATACTCATAAACGGGAGTGTTAGCACAAGCTTATCTGAGCTTATCCCGAGGAGACTTCACACTCACAGCGTATGCTGACATGACATAAAAGTAACATTACACGTCAATTCTATACAGCCAGGTGTGTTAGCTAGAATACCACATTAGAAACACAGTCTGTACCTCAGACGGGAAGCTACATTTACATTTACTCATTTATCAGACGCTTTTATCCAGAGCTTCCCCAGGAAATTACCCTCTGGAAATTGTTTCAAGGTCATAACATTGTGTTATAATAGCTAGAATAAAGTTATGTAATAGAAGAATAAGTTATTTTGAAAATGTAAGATACCAATAATGCCGTGAATTACACACAATACAGCATTTAGCGGGGTAGCTAACATTAGGGATCCAACGTTGACACTTGTCATTTCATAACACAAGTGTATTTACAATAAAACATTTACATACTGGTGGTGCTAGATAACTCGCAGACATCACAATACAAGGAAACTTCTGCAAAGTTCTCAAAAGTATTTTATTGCTAGACTGACGTTAGCTTGCTTGCTGACACTGACAGCCATTATGCTTATTCAAATAACTTCGATCTCGCCAGGAGTCATTTCGCCATTAAATTAGCTAACTTAACGTTCTAGCTGAACGTTAGCATTGCCTATAACGTTTACAACCTTACTTAGATCACACATTTCAATTACCTTAGCTAGCCAGCTAAGTAAACGTCGTTTCGTCATTTCGGAAAACTAGGTAGCATAACAGCTGGCTAGCTACTAGCCAACTTGCTCTTTCAGTGAGCAGGTTACACCCTTCGAGCACTTAATTATCCCGCTTAGCGATAACGAGTCGACCGACAGTTTGACCAAATGTTAGCCGCATACCGATGCTGTTTCAAATACCTTAGTGCTAACGTTCTTCAAACTCGAAGCTGCACGTTAGCTAGCTAACGTTACAACACATGGGTTTAAGTGGTTTCCGCTGCTCACGAAAGAGCACACTAGCTGCCTATTCATCACCTATATTGTATATTATTAGCGTACTTATTTTGAAGATTAAAACTGCGAACATTTTATTGATCATTTTAATACCACTAGCTACCAACAATCTTTTCCTTGGCTTGTGTATCCAGTTGGAAGTTTTGGCATGAACGAAAGGCGCACTTACGTTCCCCCAATAACAGTATCCTGACATCTCTCTTCATGGTCCGTAACCTTCAGTCAAAATGTCAACGTTTACTTGCTTTTTTTCAAGATTTTGTTCAATTATGCGATTGTTAATTATTCAATCCAATGTTAATGCTTCTCGTTGACCCATTCCAGCTCCAGCTCCAGCTCCCACCAAGGAGAAACGCTCAAACCGCTTCCGGTGTCTACAGTCCGCGCGCTAACGCTGTCTGCGTCCACACACCTGATTGAGTTAGCGACTGACGTAGAGCACTGACATTGCAGACGATGCAAAGCAGCTCTTAGCAGCCAGTTCAGTGAATATTATACACCGTTATTCAGGTTACAGATTTTCCTTTGTTTGTGCACGGGATTAACATTGTGGGAATAAAAAACGACCATACCACTTGAGTAAAGAAAGCTTGAAAACAAGTATGTATTCTTTTATTTCAAATTTTATTTAAAAGGAAAAAAACCCGTTATAAAACCAAGACATGAACACAGCATTTTACAATTGTGCCGAAAACTGGTACTCCCATCTCCAGCTATAAACAACAGTATCACATGCATAATTTATTGAGGTCTTCTCTATCTCTCTGATCTGATCAGATAAGATATTGTATCTGAGCTTTGTAAAGAAAAAATGCCTCTTATTTTCTCCAACTAAAAGTGAACAACTATACTATAGTTGGGCCACAACACCATGTAAAAATTAAAAGAGACATCTGTTACTACTGGTGTTTGATGAGTCAGAGAAAGATTATTCTCATGCAACCATATGACAAACATGGAGAAGGAAAGGCACCAGGAGCTCTAAAAATCTGGAGCATCAGGAGAAATAAAATTCAAGCATTTTCTTGAAGGTGTAAATAAAATGTGCAACAAATAAAATTTTCTTTACAGAACCCTTGTAAATGGACCTTTTGTTTGTCCAAACAAGTAAACAAGAACTTAGTTAAAAACTAGAATTCGTAATTATTATTTACATTGACCGTGCCTTGCTAAACTATTTATCCATTCACCAGCTGCAGGTCTTGAATACACATGAATGGCTGGGCTGTGACAGTAGCATTTAGATGGTGAAGGGATTGAACACAGCCCAGACAGAGGCTTATGAGACAGTGCTGCTGGGCTCTGGTTGTTGCAATCTGAGGCTGCAAGTAGCTCCTTGGCTAAAGCCCCTGCACCTCCCACAGCAGGATCTCGTTGTAGGCTGATGTGAAAAGTTGCTTCCCGGAAGGGGAGAACCGACACACTTGCAGGGAGTCGCTGTGGGTGGGAAAGTCCTGGAACTTTCCACTGGTGGACTTGATGAGCTTCAACAGGCGTTCTGGGGAGAGAAGAGGACAGCATGGAGAACCTATGTAGCACTGTGTGTACTCCAACATCGCTGACCATGGGAAGAGAAAGTGGGCTTACCATTAGAACCAACGGCAACAAGACAGCCTATGGAGGAGAGGCCAAGGCATGTTGCCCAGTGAGACAAAGCAATCTTCTTAATTACCTGTGGCAAGAAGCACTATCAGTTAAATATGAACAGATTATAGCAGTAGATTTCAAAAGCATGACCAGGGCTCTATATATTTTCTTATTTTACCCATATCCTCTGACAATTTGGAATGCCCAATTGTATTCATAAGCCAAGCTCGTTGCTACAACCCCCTCAGTCAATTTGTGAGCCAGCAGACAGGCACACGCTGTCCTCCAAAACACATGTGATCCTCTGCCTCTTTGAATTCCGCAGTTCACCAGTTAAACTCGCACAGACACTGAGTCAGAGGACATTTCATGTGCAGCTTGGGCAGGCAGAATGTGGGTGCCTGATTGACCAGAGGGTGGCTAGTGTGCAATGTGACCCGGACTTCCCTCTGACTAATAGCTAGCCAACTTCAAGGCCTTAGCCATAGGTGATAATAAGTGTTCTAAACAAGCAATCTCAAGCTGCTATCAAAGTAGTGCAACTAGCTACCGGTTTTTCAGACAGTTCAGGTATAGACGTAGAGTTTGCTTATACCACTAGGAACTACCACGTTAAGAACTATTTGAAACTCCAGGAACCGTTTGACATGATTAACCAATCAAACAATTTCCACTGTTTTGCTCTGAGCATGACGAATACAGTTAGTGTTGTAATGGAACCAAAATAACTTGTACGCAACATAGAGTTGTGGCTGTGTAGAATCAGCATCCCGAAGGACCACAATGTTCCTAGTCTCAGAGAGCCATTCCCTTTAACACTCTTTAGCTCTGTTCACGAACGTTCCTTGAAACTGAATACAGAAGAAATTGACACACCAGAGGAACTAATGTAAATATAAACAGCTCCCATATGGAAAAGTTGCCTTGTTTTAATTTTGGCATCAAGCAAAAGTCTCAGCTTCTCGTAAGGATTCCTGTGGGACTGTTGTCACCAACTGGACTGATGCCATGCCCGAGACAAAGCTACATCTGTTGAAGAGTGACCGATTGAGTTACCTGCTTCTTGGACAGGCTGTAGAATAACAACTCTTTCTCTACTCCATATCCTGCGTACAGTACGATGCTTGAGTCACTGGGGTAGAAAGCAGCCAGGCTGGGTGGCAGGCTATCCAGCGCCTTAGACACAATGCAGGGGAGTGGTACAATCATTTCAAACAGTCGTTCACAGTAATAAATAAAATAGATGGCTTAAAATGGAAAATCATGCTGGGAAATTCTACTCATTCAGGAAGGTTTGCTGTGTGTTATCATCTGCTTGTAGTTACCTCAGAGCTGGAAGGAGCTGGGAAGGTGAGCCAATCCAAGAGCTCACACTTGTTCTTGGTCCAATCAGATGCCCAGATGCTAACACGTCTGTCTGAACTGGCTGCCAACCACATCTCTTTTCCTTCAAGCCCAAATTCTTTGCACTGCAAAAAATAAAAAATCTGGTTTAAATCATATCTTATAACTTCAAACTGTGAGTGAAATTGTGGTCTTGTTCTGACCTTCTTCTTGACACATTGAATGGTGCTGATGGGTGCCCCCTTGTGGTCGCTGATGACACGAAGGGTCATTCCAGTGAGTGGGCTACTGACTGCCATCAGACCATCCTTACCCCCTGAGAGAACTACCTGACCTGTGGGAGAGAGGAGTGATAGTATACCCAGGTCTTCAGACCTTGCCAAAGGTGCCCTTGTACATCAACAACAACACATTTGTATATGTGGTCACTAGTGCTCCCACATGTATATATGACAGCTGTGCTCATATGAAAATAAAAAGATGAAACCATATCAAACAAGAGACGGAATTTGGATCCTTAATTTTAATCTCACAGTGCAATGCAATCACAGCAGTTACCGTCCTTATTAGACAACAGTGCTAATAAGGACTGTACACCATTTCTAATATCTTAAAATGGCCTGCAAATTCTCCATGAAAAAGGAAGAAAATGACATTTTTAAGACAAAAAAAAATCATGGTTTGATTAATTCTTGCATCACATACAGCAGCAGACCAAGTACTGCACAGAAGTGCACAGCGCCCCCCTTACCATCTGCAGAGTACTGCACAGAAGTAACAGAAACGGGGTGGGGGTGTAGCTTCAGCTCCATTTCAGAAGTGGCCAATCGGAAGATGCGAAGGGTTCCGTCACTGTACCCCGCCGCAATAAACTGGCCTCCCTTGGAGGAACCAAGGCCTGGGCTCCAGCAGATACACTGACAGCTCTGCAGAGCACAAATCACGAGTGTTACCAACAGACTGAAGTGGGATTTCTGATAAACGTGTGCCTGTACAGTACAGGAGGCCACGGGGCAGTTACTCTGCCTCTCACCTGGGCGAGCACCTGGAACTGCACCAGCAGCTCGTTGCTGGGGGCGGACCACACCCGCACGCTGCCGTCCTCTCCGCCCGTGGCGAAGTGGCTCTCCTCTGGGCTGACGACGACATCATTCACCTGGACGTGCCGGGGACACAGTGCCATGAAAGGTGTGGTTAGAATTACATTTACGGGCTCCCTAGTGGCTTCAACGTCCGACGCTGGCCACGGCGACCGGGGTTCGATTCCCGGTCCGTGCCAGTGTTGGCTCTGGCCGGGAGTGCCATTGGGGGCGGCAAGGGAGGGGGGAGGGAAGCCGACACTGTTAGCTGTGCACAGGAGTGGCTCTGGGGTGGGTGGTCAACAGCATGACGAGTGCCGTCACGGAGGAGACAATGCTTCGCCTTTGTCACTTCCGGTCACAGGGCTACGGCAGCAAACTACGAGGGAGGGATTGACCTAAGAATAGCAGGAGTAATTGGCTACCAAATTGGGAGAAAAACAAGATAAAGGCAGAAAAAAATAAATAAAAAAAAATAAAAATAAAAATTACATTTACATTCTATTCCCCATCCAGAATATATCAAGACTTAATATTACACAGTAATAGACATAATGTAGAAATCGATCATGATCATTCCCTAAAAGACTAGCTCAAGAGCAACGATGATCTGGGCAAAGCATTGAGGGTCTCACACTACACTGGCTTTCAATGCAGTTGTCCCCAATGCATACAGAGTATGTAAGAGTGCGGTGTGGGCTAGGTGGAGCCCACCTTGCTTTTGTGCCCGCTGATGAGCCGGATGCTGGTGTTCTCCACCCAGTTGATGTACCAGAGGGTGCCCGCTGTGGTGCCCACGATGCCCATGTCCATGACGTCATCGAAGGTTGCGCTCACGACGGTGCCATCCAGGGTCATCTCCTGCTCCAGCAGCACCAGAGCACCGCTGAGGGACAAAGACACCAGCGACATGGATAGGGTGGGGGAAAAGACCGGAGACCTGGAGAACGTCTCATACTTTACATCAGACATTGGGGGGTTGTCGCCCGTTTGCCATTTGTGAGGTGAAAAATAAAGCTGCTGAGCAGAGCCAAAGGCCAGGATAAAGGAATGCGCATGTTCTGCAGTACTGTTCCGCTAACCTAAAAAGAGCCTTTTTACATGGAGTGTGGGTAATTACAGAGCGCACACTGAAGGGAGACGTGTCTGCACCTGTCCTCTGAGCTCTCTGCGCCAGGCCTCATCCCCTGCACAGCCTGCACCGCCCACAACCGGATCCTCTTGGTGTTGCTGCCCGTTAGGAGACGGCTCCTGCAAAGAAGCACCCCTGCAGCGCACAGGTATTCACAGTCACACATCCATAATCCATTATGGCATAAAGGAGCATTGCTACTGCATTACTATGTACAGGTAAGTGCCAAAATAAAGCACCGACATCTTAATAGGGTGTTGGCCCACCACGAGCCACCAGAGCAGCTTCAATGCGCCTTGGCATAGATTCTACAAGTGACTGGAACTCTATAGGGGAGATGCAACACAATTCTTCCACCAGAAATTCCATCATTCGGTGTTGGTGGTGGAAAATCCTGTCTCAGCACCACTTCAGAATCTCCCATAAGTGTTCAACTGGGTTGAGATCTGGTGACTGAGACGGCCATGGCATATGGTTTACATCATTTTCATGCTCATCAAACCATTCAGTGACCACTCGTGCCCTGTGGATGGGGGCACTGTCATCCTGGAAGAGACCACTCCCATCAGGATATAAATGCTTCACCATAGGAAGAAGGTGATCACTCAGAAAGGCTTTGTATTTATTGGTGTTTACCTTCCCTTCTAACGGGTTGAGTGGACCTAAACCATGCCAGAGCGCCCCGCCCCACACCACACCATAAATGTAAATGTAATGTAAGATGTACCATAACAGAGCAGCCAGTAGTCTTCATTTACTCAAGTGTTTCCTTTATTTTGGCAGTTACCTGTATATACTGGGCAAACGTGGCTACTCTGTCCCATGTCTGTTTCCACACTTATAAGTACACAGTCCAGATAGAGAGAGGCCCTGCGGACTGACCGATCTCGCCCTCGTCAGCCTCCCAGGTCATGAAGCAGCGGTAGGTGAGGCAGTCCCAGGCACAAACGCGCCCGCTGTTGGTGCCCGTGAACAGGATGGAGTCGGCGTTGTAGCACAGCGATGTCAGCTCCACCTCCCCTACCTCCTCTGGCACCTCTGTCGTCTGCACCTGGAGAGAAGATGCAATGTCTTTACAGCGCACACCCTGCGCAACACAATCCCTTAAAATGGCGTTTTATCAGATTCAGCTGCTTATGAGGATGTGATTCCATTGGTGAAATGTGCGCGTTCACAAAAGAAGTGTTCTTTAAATATTTAACAAGACTGCATTATTAAATGTCGTTCAATAATGTAGTCTTGATGAATATCACCTTCAGCTGCACATCCGAGCCATTGGACTCAATGAGGCAGAAGAGGGCGCCAGCGCTCCCCACACAGGCGAGCTGGCCGGAGGAGAAGGGGCTGAAGCCGATGTCATGGAGCGGCCTCTGGAGGCTGATGCTGGAGAGCAGCTGGTACGTCCTGGTGCTCCACAGCGCCACCCCTGCGTCTGTGTAGTCTCCTGCTCAGAGAGGAAAATAAATAAATACGATTTTGCTTCAGCACTTCAAAGACGACCACGCAGATACCGCATACGCACTAGAGGGCTGCTGACCAACGATGACCAAACTGACCAATGGAAAGGAAGAAGGAATCATCTCTGGAGAAGGCGATGCCCTGCACCTCCCCCTCGTGGTGAGATATGGTCTTTTTACAGGCGCCGTCCTGGACGTTCCAGATGCAGATGAGACTTCGGGACCCACCACTGCCTGCTGACGCCGAGGCGACCGTCTACACGGAGGAACACACAGACAGACAGTCGTGAGAGTCGCGCCGAGCACAAAGCAACGACATGGCATCTCGGCTCAGAGCTATACCTGCGCGTCATTGGCCACGGCTAGAGAGGAGATCTCCTCTGTGTGCCTCAGCCAGTGCCTCTGGGAGCCCGTGTGCAGGTCCTCCACCACCACAATACAGCCACAGGAGTACGCAAATAGACCTAAGAGGGCACAGAGCACGGTTTGAAACACAAGTGTCAAACACTCACATTTATACCACCTTGGATACATGGACAAAGTAAATGGAATGTACCGGTGTCTGGATTCCAGACCATGTTGCCACGCCCATTCCCGTTATAGCCAATCACAGCCTTCAGCTTTAAGCCCTCCTCACCAGGCTGGGGTGTTGCAGCACTCTGAGAGAGAAACATAGGGAAGCCTTGGAAATGATAATCATGGTCAAGGCAGATTAAAACATAATACACCTTTGAGTGAGCACAAGAGTTAGTGCACCTGATCCAGGGCTGACATCTTGAAGCGTGGAGTGAAGTGCCTGTAGGAATCAGGACGGATTGCGGTCTTCTCCTCCTCTTTTTCAACTGAAAGAGGTTCATTGTGATAATTGTGAACAACAAGAATAAACTGATAAATATCATCTAGATTTAACATTTGGGGGAACATTCTGTGAGTAACAGCTAAATTTGAGGAATGGAACAATACATTTACATTTGACATTTTAAGCATTTAGCAGACGCTCTTATCCAGAGCGACTTACAAGATGTGCATTAATACATGGCAGGAACAATCATAGTTCGCGCAAGAGATCAGTACAGTAATACAGCGATAGACATTGTTGTAGGCAGCTGCATACCATACCTGTAACACTGGGATTAGTAATAAAATAAATAAAATAAAAAATAAAAAATATATATATATTATTAAATGAGGAGTAGGCAGGGATAAATATACAAGAAGTGTTGAGCAAGTAGGCAGTGGTGATGACAATTGGGCAGAATTCAGTGGTAGTGGAGTCTGACAAGGTAGGTTTTGAGTCTCTTGCGGAAGATCGCAAGTGATTCCGCGGTCCTGACTGATTGCGGAAGATCGTTCCACCACTGAGGGGTCAGGACAGAGAAGAGGAGAGGAGCGGCTGCCGGGCACCCGGAGGGATGGGACAGTCAGTTTGCCAGAGGAGGCTGAGCGGAGGGGTCTGGCTGGGGTGTAGGGTGTGATGAGTAGATACTTCTCTTACCTGAGTGATGGGCCACTCCGTTCTTCGGGCGGGTGACTGCCATCTCTGTGACTCGAAGGAAGGACCCTGACACTGGGGCAGGTGGGGTGACAAGTGGCTCCACTTCCTCTGTGTCTTCACACTCAGACAGGAAGCCCAGGGCTGTAGGGACACAAAACAAGCACACACAGCCATATGAACACATACATATGCACACGTATGCAGACACAGGGCCGTGAAGCAAGGCTGCCACCATAACTCTGAGGACAGTGACAGTGCTGCCTGGAAACCACTATAACACTGCAACTCTCAGATATTACAAGGAATGAGTTACAACACTGCTAGCTGTAATCCTTTAAAGACCAACTTTCTTATGACTGAATTTATTTCAGAGCACTCCAGGGAAAATACAGTAATACAAAGATTGAATTCACCACTTCAGACTGAAAAATGGTAGACTGAAATATTACAACATCACAATGATGATAATAAAGAGCAAGTTCATTATAGCTTTTGGAAATGTAGTCCCTTGTTATTCCAGTGGGACTTTAATGCACCCGATGACAAATACCACCCGACTAGGTAAAGGTCCTTTTTCTTGTTAGAGAAAATGATTTTTTCTGAAGAATTATTGTACAATCACCACTAGGTTTGAAACGTGAACAGATATACAGGGTATACGGTGCCCCTTTAAAGTTCAGACCCTGTGTCAAACAAAATTCACCTTATTCACCAGATAACACAAATAAAAAAGCTAGAATAATTTGGATTGATAAGTCTACACCCCGCTTATCATACCAATTGCAAACTAGCTCAGGGGTAACCAATCACCTTCCAGATCACACACTGATCTAATTGGCCTCCAGTTGTGTTCATCTGTAGTCATTCTGATTACTTCAAAATAAAATCAGCTGTTACTAGAGTATTCCACTGCTGGATTTCAGAGCAAAGAGGCCACCATGAGCAACAAGGAGCTTTCAAAAGAACTAGAGACTTACCCAAATAGATTCACAGCTATAATTGCAGATCCCTAATTGAGATTTCTTGGAATATATATATATATATATCAAAAATAAAATGTGAAAAGGGGGTGAATAATTTTTAAGCCCACTGTACATGTGTGTATATATATATATATCCAATCAGCCACAACATTAAAACCACCTGCCTAATATTGTGTAGGTCCCCCTCGTGTCACCAAAACAGCTCTGACCCGTCAAGGCATGGACTCCACAAGACCTCTGAGGGTGTCCTGTGGTATCTGGCACCAAGACGTTAGCAACAGATCCTTTAAGTCCGGTAAGTTGCGAAGTGATGCCTCCATGGATCGGACTTGTTGGTCCAGCACATCCCACAGATGCTTCATCGAATTGAGATCTGGGGAATTTGGACAACACCTTGAACTCTGTCATGTTCCTCAAACCATTCCTGAACAATTTTTGCAGTGTGGCAGGGTGCATTATCCTGCTGAAAGAGGCCACTGCCATCAGGGAATACCGTTGCCATGAAGGGGTGTACTTGGTCTGCAACAATATAGGTAGGTGGTACGACGTGTCAAAGTAACATCCACATGAATGCCAGGACCCAAGGTTTCCCAGCAGAACATTGCCCAGAGCATCACACTGCCTTCGCCAGCTTGCCTTCTTCCCATAGTGCATCCTGGTGCCATCTCTTCCCCAGGTAAACGACGCACACGCACCCGGCCATCCACATGATGTAAAATAAAACGTAATTCATCAGACCAGCCGACCTTCTTCCATTGCTCCATGGTCCAGTTCTGACAGTCACGTGCCCACTGTATGCGCTTTCGGTGGTGGACAGGGGTCAGCATGGGCACTCTGACCGGTCTGCGGCTACGCAGCCCCATACGCAGCAAGCTGCAATGCACTGTGTGTTCTGACACCTTTCTATCATAGCCAGCATTAACTTTTTCAGCAATTTGTCCTACAGTAGCTCTTCTGTGGGATCAGACCAGACGGGCTGGCCTTCGCTCCCCACTCGCATCAATGAGCCTTGGGCGCCCATGACCCTGTCGCCGGTTCACCGGTTGTCCTTCCTTGGACCACTTTTGGTAGGTACTAACCACTGCATACTAACCACTGGGAACACCCCACAAGACCTGTGGTTCTCTGTGGCTCAGTTGGTAGAGCACAGCGTTGGCAACGCTTAGGTTGTGGGTTCAATCCCCACTGGTGCCACATATACTGAAAAATGTATGCATTTACTACTGTAAGTCGCTTTGGATAAAAGCGTCTGCTAAATGGCGTATATTATTATTATTATTATTAAGACCTGCCATTTTGGAGATGCTCTGACCCAGTCGTCTAGCTATCACAATTTGGCCCTTGTCAAGGTCGTTCAGAACTGACTGTTCACTTGCTGCCTAATATATCCCACCCCTTGACATGTACCATTGTAATGAGATGATCAACGTTATTCACTTCACCTGTCAGTGGTTTTAATGTTGTGGCTATTCATCAGTGGCTCACCTTCATAGCTGTTTCTGTTTATTGAGCTCATGTCCAGACATGGCGGGGAGGATGAAGGTAGAGGTGCTGTCTGCCGGGGCATCCCATTGGACAACAACATCTTACTGATGTTCAGCTCCAAATGACCTGTTGGAGCCAAACAGGTAAACATCCACACTGTGTGGCTCAGTAGGTAGAGCACAGCGTTGGCAACACTTAGGTTGTGGGTTCGATCCCCACTGGGACCACATGTACTGAAACATTTATTGCATTCACTACTGTAAGTCGCTTGGGATAAAAGCGTCTTCTAAATGGCATATATTATTATTATTATATTACATAAGACCATTCATTGTCTACTTGCTGCCAGAGAAATTAATGCTTATTGTTTCAATTCAACATTTGTTTTTCACCCATCCAAACTAGACACACAACACTCAACAGTTGAATATGTAGAACATAACCTAATGAGTACTGCAAATCTGATCAAATCTGCCCCAAATATGAGTGTATTTAACCTTAAATACCTTAAATACACTTACCTGATTTAAAAGGTGAGGGAGACCTAATGACAGAAGGGCTAAAGCAGCAGACAGAAATGACAAGGTTTTAGAAGACAGAGGAATCACTGTGTATTATGTAAAAGTGTGTGTGACGATGCAGGTGGTCTCTTACCTTCTCCTCTCCACTGACTCCTCAGGATGGGCCAGGAAGTCCCAGTAAAAGACTGCCTCTCCCACACTGACCACACCCAGCTGGTCTGGAGTGAAGCTCACCTGCTGGATGGGCTGGGAATGGCCAATGAACACCTGGGACAGACCCACAGACGTTGAATAAACCGTCACATCAGGGCCTCTGTTCATCCACATATTTACTGGTCTAATAAATCAGTGGTTCCAAAACTCATGGAAGGGGTTCAGACTGAGGAGGGTCACAAGATACACATGACAGACCTGCTAACAATGGGAGATCATTTTTGAGTGGGAGGGGGTGGAGTATGGGGTTGTTTTTTTTAGTTTAAAATCCTTCAATATGTCCCATAGAAGGAAAAATTGCCTTGCTTTCATCGCAATGCGTAAGAAATGCTAATTCGCATGAACAAACTTTGATTGGCTCAGATACAAATACAATGACTTCTGTATCATAACTACGTTTTAACTGAAGCCTCATATTTCCATAGTTTAAAGTGATAAGAAGTAAGTGCTTGCCTGGTATAGGAGACATTTTATCTGAACAATGTATGATGACATATCAATTTTCTCTTGGTAAGAATAAAAAGGTGGGACTGCAATTCATTCTATGAATGAAATATCCGTCATGCTTTATCTACAGAAGCCATGGGGAATATCTTAAATGTTTATTCCTGAAAGGTTCCTACAAGAAAATGTCAACCTGATGGACATATTCATTCGGTTTGCCTGCAGCGTTACAAGTGGAGCCCTCTTCCAATGAAGAACAAATAGCTTTTATTTATTTTTATCCGAGTAAAAAAAGGTCAGTTAAATTCCCTCGGAGGACAAAGGCATCTAATCCCTCACCTGCGCGTTGACGTCGAGTTGCATTTTGTAGTCCCACACTTTGATGACCTTGTGCCCTGCGCTTAGCAGGTAGCGCCCGTCCTCGCTCGCGGCCAGCGACTTGCACTGCTGCTTGTGCACATTGGATACCTGTAGGGGGCGAGAGACGGCACACACTGACACACCAGAACTAGTTCACGTGGGCCACATTTTGGATGGGTGATGCCGAGATAAAGCTTGAGTTTGTGAACAGGACCCACGTTTAAACAAATTCAGCTTATCTGGGTAACAGAGCCAGAGATCATCCACAGAGCCTAGAGTCAACAAATGGCACCATGTCTCAATCACCTCTCTCAGCAGCCTCCCTGTTTTAGCATAGAGCCAGAGGATCTTGTTGGCAGAGGTAGTGACCAGCAGATGTCCGGTGGAGACAGGGGGAAAGCAGACCTTCACAGCAGTGTCCAAGCTGGTGCTCTCCACGTCTAGGATACTGACGTCTACCCGCAGCAGCTGAGGGAGGCAGAGACATCAGGCCTTCTACTATTGACAAAGTTCCATAGTAAATTGTATCCAGAATGAATAATCTCAATACTTACATTTTTTTTTATTTTAAAGCTCAAGTTACTCACATATACAATATGCCCTCATATACCCTCCACTCCCATCTCTTTCCAACACGGAACACATAGGAACTTAACCCGTCTGCCCTAAATAAACGTTCTCCTATTTCCCCTAGTACCCCTGTGTGTGCTCCTAGCAGCTATTTTTGGAAATAAGTTGTACTGGCTATATATGTGATATGCTATCTCATCCCACTTAGTGGAATGCACTGGTTGTACATTTTTCTGGATAAGAGCATCTGCTAAATTATGTAATTGTAATATACTCTCTGTACATCTCTAACATACAATTCCTATAAACAATCTGCGTACCAAATTATTGATATCAAAATGATGCCAAGTTACAACTAAACTTTAACAAGTTAATAAACTAAACAAGCACTGTTCCAAATCAATGCTTCCCAATTTCCTACATTTGTTCAAGTACCTTGGCCCTGTATTACTACATCTTGTAATGTCAAGAGAATGTTGTCTTTATGTGAGATCAATGTGTGCAAATATTATTTTTGCCTGTGTCCTGCAATTGGAAACTATGAACAGATGGTGTTATTGGTTGAAGTAGATACAAACAGATGATATTCTTGGTTGAAGATATTGACTAATGGCCAGAATTAATAATTGGGGGCCTGGAGCATTTCTGATGATGTAGGAAAGGAAAATTAAGATAGAGAAGCAGAAGACAAAGAAGTGGAAGAAGAAAAAACTCAGTTTTTGGGGCTCTATTGTGTGAAGTTGTATCTGAATTCTGTGTGTTTACATGAGGTCAGAGGGTACAGAAGTTAATGTAAGGGCTACGAGTCTTTGGCCATTGTAGTTATTTCTGAGGGAAACCCTGAAAACTGCCAAACTCTCGGTGCTGTAGTGTGTAGGTATGGGGTACGCCCTGCCAAACTAACTTGGCAGATGGCAAACCCCCCAACCCAAAGAAGTCACAAAATCTGATCGCTCAATTGTTCAATGAACTCTGATTAGCTTATTGTAGCTCTTTCAGTTGATTGTTAAGTCACTGTAATTATGAATCACTCTTCGTATGAATTGTTTGACACCATGTAAAAACCATAGCCTTAATGTAATGTGCTTTTATAGATCACTATTCAGTCTATAAGTTGCTCTTTAGGAAGAAAATGGCTAGGCACTATGTTTTTATTGTAACTTTTTCATGTGTAACATGGATTTTTGCCTTTACTGCAATTCTGGTCACTCCATGTTATAGCTGTTCTTGTTTCTGCTCTGATGTATACAATGTATCGTGCATTACACAATATACCAAGCCATTCTGGACAATGTCTGCCAAATAAAATAACATAAAACATAATCAAATAAAGTGAACTGCTAATGTGTAACTGGTGGAGCAGTATGTGACTGGGGAGCGCCACCTGGTACCTCATCCAGAGAGCGAGCGTCCATGACTGTGACGATGTGCTCCGAGGGCCCCACGAAAGCCAGGCAGCGGCTGTCCCCGCTCACCGCCAGGGCGTCCGGACTGCGCTCCACGCCCCTTGCCACCACGTTTCCTGCAGAGGGATTGGACCGCAAGTCACCTCACAGACAGCCGAAGGGCAGTTGTGACCAGAGGTGCGCCCTCGACAAAGTTAAAGAGCGTCAACGAATCGGCAACACGTGGAAAAGACTCACCCAAGGCTCTGAGAATGTGGTGGTCGTCCAGGGAGGCATTATAGAGAGCCAAGGAGCCCAAAGATCCAGCGCTGTACATGAACTCTCCATCGGGGGAGAAGGCCAGGCCTATCACCTCTCCCCTGTGCTGCCTGTAATGACAATCACAGCCTGGCAGTCACACTCAGTCCGTGGCTCGTCAAAGTGCCACTGCATTTACATTTTACCTTTACATTTTAGGCATTTAGCTTATCCAGAGCGACTTTACATTTATACAGCTGGATATTTTACTGAAGCAATTCAGGTTAAGTACCTTGCTCAAGGGTTACAACAGCAGTGCCCCACCTGGGAATTGAACCAGCAACCAATTGAATTGGTCCAGTTCCCTAACCATTACACTGCACTGCGGCCCTATTTAATACCTTCACTTTCTATAGCTTTTCAAAAGTACAAGAAGAAAACTGAGTATTGGTCATTTCTTTCTCCCACTTGTATGACTGTGAAATTTTTTTATTCATTTGTGATTATCACAAATGAATCACTCATCCTGTTCACCCTTCACCACACGCAGCTGCATTTTTAAAGATTCTGTAAAAACATTACATGATGTTACACTTCGTTTCTTCTCTTATGCAACACTGTTTTGCAAGTGCATGTAATTTAATCTTTTACAAAAAGCCTTTTGTTTTCAACATTAACCATTTTAAACTTGTGCCCATTTTTTAATGCTGTATCTCTTTATAGTCCCCAGCTCCTCATACTTTCCAAATACTTTTAATATGATCTCACAATATAAGCAGCCTATCAGAATACAATAGTCCAGCTTTATGGATGGCGAATATGTGGTGTTGAATATTGCACTCTGGACAAGAAACGACGCGAAGTTACCCATTGTGTAAGTAACTAGCAAGAAAAGATATTTGACATTTTTCTAATGGCATTCCGAATGAAAGAACACACTGGAGGCAGCAATGAAAGGATTGAGTATGGATTGAGTGATAAACAGGAAATAAAACAAGCCTGCCATTCAACGCAACTCTCTTCCTCTGTGGTTCCATGTATGGGGGATGAAATACAAGTCCCATCTTATTGATCAACAGTACATTGAGAATCTTCATTTGGAATTAACATATTCAGAATTCACTAAGTGGAATTAGTGCCTGTGTGTATGCATGGTCTCCATGGCCACCCCGTTTAACAAGCACTCACTGACCCGGGAGCTTCGAGAAAGAGCTGTGCTCCGCGGATACGCCGCCCTCTCATTTTGCGACTCCTTACCCATCACACTGGTCATTTGTTACTCCCTAATTAACTGCGTCAGGAGGAGTTCATATGTGCCAGTCCAATGATCAGAGCACAGACCATCAAAGCTGCTTAATTTCACCCTGCTATCAGGGCTCTGAGCGGAGTGTCTTCAGTGTGCATCTTATTTGTGTTGATGGATGAACACAAGATCAGTGAACATACAAGCTGCCAAGCCCACACAAAAAACAGGCAGCACGCTGCACGTCGTCATGAATACAAACCACCCCTGACACAAAAGGTCCAATTCATTGGCTGACATAAAGCTTGCTTGAGCGGAGACGCGACCCTTCTCACATTCAAAGTGCCGTCGTTGACATTAGGTCACTGAGAGTGAGAGTGAGAGGAACCGAAAGGCGTGAACGCACTAATGAAGAGGCTGCCTTTTCAATCGGGCCATTGACTGTACCATAATGCTTGTAATATATGATATATGCCATTTAGCAGACCCTTTTATCCAAAGCGACTTACAGTAGTGAATGCATACATTTTTCAGTATATGTGGTCCCAGTGGGGATTGAACCCACAACCTAAGTGTTGCCAACGCCATGCTCTACCTACTGAGCCACACAGAACCACAAGCACTGTGGGCAGTAAGCGGTGTCAGGGCTCACTTGTGCTCTGCCAGCAGGCTGGAGCTGGCGATGTTGAAGACCCGCACCACCCCGGAGCTGGAGCCACAGGAGAACACCTGCTGACTGGGGTGGAAAGCCACAGCGCAGGGCATGTCCTCGGAGACAAAGTCATACACCTGCGGGAACACGGAGAGGGAACTGTCACCAACAACCAAATGCATTAACACTGGGAAAAGAAGCCATGATTTCATAAATGTAAACACACACACTCACAATATTCCAGTTGAGAGGCCAACATGATACAGTAAGTGTGTTATCTACCTGCTGCAGGGAGTCCAGGTCCCAAACGCGGACGCTGCCGTCACGGGAGGCGGTGGTGATGCGCCTGCGGATGCCGTCCACACAGAAGCCCAGCACGGTGTCAGTGTGCGACCTCATCAGGGTGCTGTACTTGCGGCTGCTCACGTCCAGGTAGCCCAGGTTCCCCGTGCTGGTGGCTGCCAGGACTGTGAGCCCATCCTCACTAACCGACACCAGGCTCACAGGCCCCTCGTGCTCTGAGGGACGGAGACACTGACTCAGTCCTGCCACAAGGGGAGCTATGTATTTGCAAATTTGGTACGTGTGTGCACACTTCCGCGTGTGTGTGCGTGCTTGTGCGTATGTGTGTACGTATGTATGTATATGTGCGTGTGTCAAGAGCTCATTTCATCAGCCCACTCAGAAAGTTATTACATTGACACAACAGGCAGATGGTGCTCTAATAAAGACAGGTGGGTGTATTGACAGGAAGGAGGGCCTGAGATGTACAGGGATACAGGAAGCCCTGCTGCCCTCACCAGCCTCCAAAAAAATGCTGGAGAAGTCCAGGGGCCAGAGGCGCAGGTAGCCATCCTCAGAGCCTGTGGCGCAGAAGGCAGAGGTAATGCTGATGCTGTTTACGGCAATCCCAGGCCCTGCAAGCAAAACAGTACACTCAGGAGCCGATTCACTGAGAACCAATTGCGACCAATTTTGCCTTTTGTTTCTGTTAGTCAAATCCAGGTACAAATTTCATGACCAGTTCAGTAAAATAATTATGCAAAGAAGGGATTGTTGTAATCAATCCAAATTAATCAGCACCGTAGCAGACCCATCGAAAAGGGACAATTGCGGCAGCCTGAGGTTTGCAAAAACAATGTTTTCCAAACCCATATTCAAACCCTGACCATAATGAACAAAAGACGCTAATCCAAAAATATTGGTTGGGAGCCGTGGCCAGCTGCAGAAATATCACATTTGTCTCACAGGTAAAATTCATGGCAATTATATGTATTATCTGCAGCAAACTCTTGTGCTTGGAACAGCTTCGATTCTCACCAGTGCTAAAGGTCTGCTTCTCCCTGCGCTTGGAGTGCACCTGCTGGGCCGGGAGGAGTCGCCTGACGTTCTGATTGCCACACTCTTGTAGTCAATCTCCAGGATGTGGCCAGTTCTGCTACTCGCAAACCTGTGCGGACATACAAGGCGAAGACACACAATTCTTCCGATTGATCCTCTTTCCCAGTAAGCCCATGCACAAATGTAGGCATTTGGAAGGCTAATTAGGCAAATGAGGCAGCGGAGACAGACGCTCCATGGGCGAATTCATGCACTGAGAATTGGGGCAGATTTGTTATGCCGGAGAAGCGGAGGGTGGCAGGGCTGAGAGTTAGTCTCAGCCTACGGTGCTGAGCCCTGCTGGGACAGGCTCAGGGGAGTGAAAGGTCAGCGCGGCATGACTAAGGATTGATGAGTTCAAAACAAAAACAAATATAGATGAAAGGAGCGATTACGGGTTCCAAGCACTCACAGCCACAATGTAGCCAATGGATATACTGTCAGTCTACAGGGGCCCAATGTTGCAAATCTGTCCCAAAGTAATTTTGTTGATGATGATGGCATGGGGGCTGGCTCATAAAGGTCAGAATTATGCCATGCGCACAACCAGGTGGCCAATGTGCACTATATTTTAAATGAAGCAAATGTTCACAAGCCTACCAAGTTTGGCAATTCTTAGGCATCCCACCTGCAAGTAATTTGAGGCAAATGGAGAAAAAATTAAAATAAAAAAATAATAAAAATAATCCTATCAAAAACAACACTGTGGTTTTCCTCATGTGGAACATGCAGTTTGCAGTGGTCACAAGCAGTGCTTAATTTGTAAAATAAGAGATGCCGGGGCTCAACTCGCCTCCCCCAACCACACGCCCCGCGCGGAGGAAATAGGGTAAACTTTTCCTACCTGTGTCGCTACATTTCTGTCCGTCCCTCTGGTCTAATGGTAACTTTCCAGTGGTGGATCAACAAGGGTTAAAAACAGGAGTGATGATATGGTTGCTGTTTTTAGGTGTTGTTGACGTGCAGATTAGATTCATTTGTGTGAAACCTCTCTCGCACTCTGCGCTGGAAATTGCTACGGTGTTACGGGTGGTTAAGAGATCCTTCAAGGACTGTGTAACTTGTTCTCCCGATGTCTCTATGAACACTCTGAAAGCACGAATTGTTTCTCGGCTGTTAAGTCTTGTTAAAATACGCGTTGTTGTTGCACTTTAGATATTTATGAGCCCGGGGCTCTGATTCTGAGTAAGACATTTGCCGGGGCGCAAAATCAGATTCTTGGCATTTTAAATTAACACAAATTAAGCACTGGTCACAAGCCTATGAACACATCATGCAAACCTTTACATTTGATGGGAAATTTTGAAGTGTCTCACATTTTTGGCTGTGCAACTTAATATCAAGGATGTGCGTCACAGAGATTTCCATTGGTATTCTTCCCCTTTAGCACTGTCTACAGAAGTTACATTACATTACAGTACAGGTCTTTAGCAGATACTCCTATCCAGAGAGACTTACAGTTTTACTTTTCTTTACAGGCCATTTACACAGCTGGATATTTACTGAAGCAATTCAGGTTAAGTACCTTGCTCAAGGGTAAAAAGCAGTGTCCCACCTGGAAATCGAACCTGCAACAAGCCCAGTTTCCTAACCATTATAATACACAGCCGCCAAAGTGCATTACACTTATAGTTTTTAGATCCAATTTTTTCTCCCCATTTGGAATGCCCTATGCTATTTCCACACCCGTCTTATTGATCTCATTGTACTCGGAAGAGCACAGACTGGCAAGGGTGTCCTCTGAAGAGCGTTGTGCCAGCACCTCCATCTTCTCACTCCGTAGTCCACCAGCAGGGCTGTGTGACACCATGGCCAAGTGTGTGTTGGCTTACGGGATACCTGACAGCACTGGCAAAGTCAGGATTTGATTCTGGACCATGGGGTGTGTCTCTGCACCAAGGGCTTGTGCTTTAGGAGGTTTGAACACGCTGATTGGTGATTGGTGGAGGCTGTACGGAGGGTGAGCTCACAGTGTGCGGTCCTCCGGCTCCTTGTCTGCACAGTGTCCTTCCTCGAAGGCCACGTCTGTGAAGTCCAGGGTGTGGTACTCGCCCAGGTTCACCGGGCAGGAGCGCAGAGACCCGCTCCGCACACGCCACAGGCGGATGTTGTCCCTCCCACACGACACCATCCTGAGGAGAGCATAGACACACGTGTAAACAATGAGCTGCACAGAACTTTTTTTAAAGATAAGTGGGGTCAGCAGAATATTAGGAAGTTTTTCTTTCCACAGAGATCAATGCCTGGAACAGCTTGCCAGGTCAGGTAGTAGAGGCAGAAACACTTGGGCCATTCAAGTCCAGGCTAGATGTAGTAGTAGATACTCTTTAGATTAGGACATGATGAGCCTAGATGGGCCGAACGGCCCATTCTTATTATGTATTCTTGTTCTTATGTTCTTAACTCCTAAGCACTTAAAAGGACACATGGGCTTATTCTATAAGAAAATAAAACAGAGAAAACCAAGTGTTCAAAGGTCCCTGCAATTCAGTTCTATTAGATAACAATAGTAAATCATAATTGTAGATCATTATTATTTGTAAAATTAGAATACTTTTTAAAATGTTAAATGTAAGAAGTATAAATGGGCATCCTGCATAGATGCCACCCTATTCAAACACATTCAGACTGACAAGAGGACGGAGAGCACATGTGTGGGGGGTGGCACCTCGTGTCATCGAAGAAGGCGACCTTCATGGTGTGCACGTCCACGTCTGTGTGAGCTTTGGCCAGAACCGACACCTCCTTTCCTTTTGTCACCTTCTGTGTGTTCCACACAACCACTAACTGTAGGAGAGAGGGGGGGACCAGTGAACCAAGAACAGCCACACCTCAGTACATGCCCACACCCTCAGAACACCATGTTACCCAATGGGACCCACAGACAAGTTACATTTACATTTATCCATTTAGGAGTCGCTCTTCTCCAGAACGATTATTTTGCATACAATCCATTACGGCTGTATATTTACTGAAGCACTTGCTCAAATTTGCTATCAAATCAAGCCTGCAACCTCTGAGCTGCAAGCTCAGCTCACAAACTACTACAGGAGCAGCTGTGCAGCAGTTTCACTCACCGTTTTACTGTGGCTGTCCTTGCCGACTCCACACAGAACCCCACCGCTGTAGGAGAAGCTGAAATCCAATGACAGTGACTGATTTAGACAATGAGGAGATTCTCATGTAAAAGTGAAACAAGGCCACCAGGTCCCTGGTACAAAATTCTACTAAAGAGCTTCAGTTGACTGAACACTTTTTGTATCCAATTTAACTGAAGGTACAGCGATCTACAGATTAGTTGAGAGCAAAGCTCAGAAGCATAAATGCTGTTCCCTTCCATACTTGCTTCCATAATTAGCACCTTCCATACTTTCTGATTCTGATATCATGCATTTACAGATGTTTGGCCGATCAAAACTATTCAATAAAACAGCTCAATTACTCATATTTAACAAGCCCATGACAGGTACTCAAACGTCTGCTACAACCAAGGTTGAGTACCATGTTTTACAGGTGGTACAAGGAGAGCAGGGTATGCACATGGTACCTGAGAGAGGACAGGGAATGTGCGTGGGTTTTGAACATGGCCAGGCAGCTGCCATTCATGTAGTTCCACACACGCACAACACTCTGACTGCCCGTCTGGGCGGACGCCAAGACGGTGCTTATACCGTTGAACGCCAGCGCAGATACCTGGACCCAGACAGAGAACACCATTAAGCCCACCCATGTTCTTCTGTCTGAGGGGTAGCAGAAGCCCCAAAATCACTAACAACCATTTGAAATGCTTAGTAAGTCGTATGAACATCGTTTGCAGGACATAGCTCATATGCATTTCTCCAATTCCCAACACAATGCCTATGTATTCATAATATCATTTACATTTATTTATAGCTTGCAATTGTTCTGATTTGTCTGTAACGGAAGGAGAGGAGCCTGAACACTCACTCTGTCTGTGTGTCCAATAAAAAACCTTTGCTCTCCAGAGGAGATCTTCATTGAGACAATCACAGCATGACAGGGGTACACCACCGAGTCTCCAGATTTCGTCCACAGCGCCTGGGGATAGAAACCAGCCCACAGTTACTCTGCTGTGCTTCTCTTCTGTCCTCTTTCTCATTTACACAAACAGGGACACACTGACACCTACACACTTGGTGGTGCATCCTCCAAAACCGATGATTCTGTTGAGCTTCAGGATGGGGTCAGGTTGCAGCTTCTGAGGAAGTAGAAGGAAAGATGTCAAACGGAACCAGGCATATGGAGCTTATGGAAGGAATGGAACTCCATAAATTTTCCATATGCAGACTCAATCCTTACCAGCTGCTCTGACACCTTTTTTGAAAGCAGGGAAACTGGACGCGACACCACAGTATATACCATCTGAAACAAAACCGCGGAAACACCATTAGCCACAGCTCTATTATACCTGTATGCGTGAATTTGAAACAAGGAGCAGGTGAGCCATGGCAGTCCTTTCTTTTGCAGAGATACAGATTGCTGTGGTTATCTCTGATGGGAAAACGATGACGAGGTATGTGAGTAAAGCGGGAATGTTAGGGTGAAGGCCCACCTCCTCCACATCGCTGTCCTCTCTTTGCAAGCTGACGTCATCACCTCTGCGTACAAAGACATGCACACCCTCGTTGTCGATACCCAGCATCCTTGGTGTGTCATCCTCCTCCAGACTCCCCAGCTCATCCTGGTGACTTCCATCCTCCTCAAGATCCTGCAGCTTCCTGCCCCCTGGCACAACAGGCAGAATGCCCAGCTCGGGCACATTGGTTGTCACCAAAGGGACACAATGCCTGGAGTGCTGTAGAGGAAGAGCAGAGCTCAATGGAAGAATAACATGAAGAATTTTCTGTCATAACACCACTACCAGACAGAAGTACTGTAGTGAGCACTGGCCTGACCATCTGTTGTTGCCATGGGAAACAGATCAATAACAACTCTGAACAGACATGATATCAGAGTAAACACCACCTTTTAACTAAGATGTCTCTAATTACTTCTGCAAACAAAATCTTATACAACTTACACATGACCAGATTTATGATTCTTACTTGTTTGGGGGTAGTGATCTGTTGGATAAGAGAAACCCTGTCTTTCACAGGCTTGCTGATTGTCACACACCGGGAATTCTCACGAACAGAGTTTTCATGTGCTGTCGAACCAACTAGAACAAGACAATACAAAAATACACGTTGCACAATGTGCCACGGTCCGAGAAACAGCAGCAAGTCTGATGAGGAGAAAGAAATTCACGACTCACGCACTTGTTGGACTGGTGCATCCTTTCTGAATTGAATCAAAAGGCATCTTAGCTCCATCAGAGGGAAACCTGGGGAATGCAAACATATTATGAGCCAGTCAAAACATTGTTTCTATTAACAATACATTTACACAAATATATTTTTGAACTCCCATTATTTCCATTTTGCTTCAATGTGATTAAACAGACTTGGAAGAATTCTACAGCAATGGTCTCAATAATTTGTACTAAGATACTTGGGAAGAATGAAGAGCTACCTGATGTAGTTGTAAAGATCATGCCAGCTTTCCCCCTTGGGCACGGGGAAGCCCATCTCACGTGGCATTGGGCCACTGCCTTTAACAGATGCCGTTCCTGCATGCTTGGCTTCATTGAAAGATAGCTCTGCAGATTACAGACAGAGTGTACAGTGCTTTTAAAGAGTTTGAGCAGTTGGCCTTTGGTGCTCCTGAGGGCTACCAGTGCATCCTCTCTCTCGAATGCCTCACCTGGGTCACACAGCAGGTCGCTGGTGAACATGTTCTTCACAGACATGTTGGCGCACAGCTTCACGCTCTTCAGGTGGCTATGCCGGCGGTTGAGGTAGACAGAGAGGACGTACTGCAGGTCCATCATGAGGCAGGTCCAGCGCACCGTGGGAGGGGCCGGGCCCACCAAATCTGGGCATGTGATTAAAAACACAGACTGACACAAACGTACTACCTTTCCCAAGATGATTAAAACAGCAGAGCACTTCTTATTAAGGGCAGTTTGACTGCTGTCACATGAATCAGTTTCAGCAGCATATCGATGACATTTTTACACAGAGGTCAAATATACGGTAAAATAGGTTTGAGTCAAAAACACCTAAATGTGTCTCCTTAACCTCAATTATATGTCTAAAGGTTTTAGCAAAGAAAGAAAGACTGATGATGATTGAGTTTGATAGAGACAACTTGACGTATTCTTGTGGTTTACCATCTCTGGCTGCTTTAGCTGTGCTCTCGTACACTGAGCCCTTAGCAGCTCCACACAGGAAGGGAAACTGAATCCAGGTTGCTGTGGACTTAAACTCCTTGAACAAAGTGGAGAAGGAAATTCGGATCACTTGGCTCTCCTGAAAAATAAACATCATAAAGTAAGTGATCCACACCCAGTAGATTGTAATATTCACCTAAGACCCAGACATCACCACTAACATAATCACAGACCACAATTTATTGAAAAGTTTGGATGAACACTCTATGAATCATTAAAGACAACCTGTATTTTTTTATTCTACTTGGCGTGATAGGATAGGATAGTGGTCTTATACAAAAAAAACTGTATGACAGTCCTACTTTACCTCAGAAGCAACATCCAAATGCACTACAAAGTGTTTGGCAGGACTGGGTCTGAAGAGCAGGTATAAATAGCGTCCTGTAAGCCCAAGTGACTGGGAACTTGTCTTCGGCAGCAGGATGTAGTTGCTGGCTGGAATGGATCCCCGGATGCGAAAAACTGAACACTTTAATGTTTTGTCCTGAGAACATAGCCAAAACATATGGTGAAGGAGAGTTGAGTGAGTTTGAAGTGAAACAATTTATGCAACCCTCGGATAAGGACATTCGTATGGAAATGCAGCCAGCAACACAGCCGTTACTTTACCATATATATGGTCACATCTCCTTCTCTGGTTGATTTCTTCCATTCCTCAATCTTCACGTGCTTAAAGACATTGACGTAAGGATGCTGCCAAACTAGATGGAACCGAATAGAGGATAGCACAAATCATGAACGCATGAAACCAGATTACAACATCGCTCGACTTGCAGGTTTTTTTTTTTACTTAACCAAGTGTTCAGCAAGTCCGTTTTAGTAAATGATAATTCATTTAAAAATGTTAATCCCTGCATTTGTTATAGTTATATAAATGTACAGTAGTATAGTTCGCCAACTACCAAGTAGAAATAAACCGGATATAATGTACATAGAATCTATCAAGCTAGATAGCTGACTAAATTACCGTACTACATAATCAGTACTCATTGCTTAATAACTGACACACCAGTTAGTTAACAAGGCGGTAACTAGCAACAATATAAGCTATTACATTTGTTATGATAAATACGTTAGGAAGTGTGTAAGTAGCTAGCTACTTTACCTCTGGAAGACATTGTAACTGAATTAATTCATGGACGAATGTCACGATATAGAGGCTGGATCTAATGTTAATCCGTTAATCCTGTGCTCGCATTAGATATCTAGCTCATTTAAACAGGCAACTTGCAATCTATTCAACTCGTCTCTGAGTATTGCCTAGCTAGCTAGTATCTAAACCGTATTCTCATTGCGCCCTGACCTAAACGGTGGCACCAATTGTAGCACATGTAACGTTAGCTGGTTAACATCGGATATGTTTTAATCAGACATTCTTTTATTTGGTCTTCTTCGCTTCCATCCTGAGTTCGAACTTCGCTCCTCCAACTGTAAACATTCTTGATACTCCCGCGGTAGCTGCCGCCGTTTCCAACGACAACACGTAATACGTTCCTACGTTCAATGGCGGATACCAAATGGTTCTGGGAGATGCAGTTCCACCGCAAAAACTTGATTCGCTTGATGGTTCAAACTAAACATTAAAACTTAAGTAACACAGTAAATGGAGGAATAAACATCTGACAAGAACAGTTGAAATACTATTTAAAACAAAGAAAACGACAACCGATTTTGTTCAGGAAATTCATTTAGCTAAAAAAGAAAATGCATTTAACAATACAAAGAATAATAGTTTACACGAAATGTCAACGTTCCATTAAACAAATGGCATAACCAATCAACTATTAAGATATTAACAGGTATACACGAATGATGTATATATAAAAACACATTTAATTAGACTAACATAAATACTCATAAATGCAGTAAAGAATAGGTAGGCCTACTCATTTAGAAGCTCAGGGAACCAAGGCAACAAGTTCAATCGTGTCACACTGTGGACGTTGTAAGCAATATCAAAATGATACAAAGCAGATGAACTGATAATACATATTAGTCAGGGATCCACAGGCCCAAAAGCTCAAGAAAATGGGTTGAACCTGACATGGCATGCTATACTTTTTGTTTGTGTTTTTTCTATTAATTTGGACATTAATGTCCACTGAATGAGAGGTCTGCTCTGCCGAAAACCTTGCAGAAAAAAATTATGGCCATTTTTGTATATGCAGCCTTTATTTTTTGACCCAAAAATGTGAAAGAGGTTTTTTTTCTTCTTAAAGTCCTCAGTGGGTTGTGTAGGCTGTCAATAAATGCATTCCAGATACACAGAACACATGTGTTGACAACACCAAGGTAAGAAATACACTCACAAAACCTTTCCAAATTATTTAGAACCATTTTCTATTTTTTGACATATGTGTTACATCATTGTCATGCTCATCAAACCATTCAGTGACCACTCGTGCCCTGTGGATAGGGACATTGTCATCCTGGAAGAGACCACTCCCATCAGGGTAGAAATGCTTCACCATAGGATAAAGGTGTTCACCCAGAATGGCTTTGTATTTATTGCCATTTACCTTGCCCTCTAAGGGATTGAGTGGACCTAAACCATGCCAGGAAAATGCACCCCACATCATAACATAACAGAGCAACCAAAAAGATGACTCATCTGGCCATGTCTTTTTTCCACTGCTCAGTAGACTGCCTGTGTTTTTTGCACCACTTTACTCACAAATGTGCATTTTTAGATGTAATAAGGGGTTTATGTACTGCAGCCCGACCATAGCTTCCTTCTCTGTTCTAATCCTTCAAGTTGAAGGACTGCTCTTTATGAAACAGAGGAACTGCTCTATATGAAACTGCCTGCTCATGCCCTATATTGATATTTTCAGTAAACTGATTCCGAGTTGCTTATTTGTTTTGCCTTGCATCTCAAATGCACCGACATCACGGTTGAGGAGTATGGGCTTTCAGGCCAAAGTTGCCCCTAGCTGACAATATCTTTCCGTTAGACTTCCATGCCAACATCACTTTAGCCACTATTCCTTATGAAACATCAGCACTGAAGTTCCTGCCAAAAGTGACCCAGCAATCATCCCTCTTTCAAAATCACTCAGATCTCTTCTTCTAACAATGGACAAAGATAACCTCAAAAATAATGGAACAAGTCAGCCTGCCCTAATAAAAGAATGGTTTTATAATGCCAAACATTACCCTAATTCTAATGATGGGATGTCAAATTCTGGCTTAATTGTTTTAACTGCAGGAATCACACCTGGGTGTGGGGGGAAAAGTCTCATCTGCTTTTCAATCTTATACTTTGTATCCCTCATTTCTTTTATTTTGGCAGTTACCTGTATATGGAAACTTTGTATCTCTCATCCTTTATTTAGGCAGTTACCTGAAAGACTTTATTAAAAAAATTATATAATTTTTCAACATTGCCACATCAGTATCTTCAGCTCTCTGCCTCCATATTGTGACGTAAGAGTAATTACCTTTAACATTTTAAGCATTTAGCAGACACTCTTATCCAGAGCGACTTACAAAATGTGCATTAATACATGCAAGAATTTTTAAGAACAATTTTAGTTCACTGTATAAATCAAACCAATCCATTTCTGCTGAAAAGAGATCAATGGACTGGGCATCTCCAGAGGACAATACAGAGGAGTTGACAGTTTAATGTGGAGAATGGATATTAGGTCATACCAGTAAGACCAGGAAGTGACACACAGAGTTAGGAAAAATTATAGCCCAGCAGAATGATAGCAGTTTAAAGAGAGGAAGGTTTGAACAAGTACACAGCATCCTGAAAAAGCAGCTTGTAAAGAGCTACAGATAAAGAACCATAGTGAAAAGCCACAACCAGAGCAACTATCAGTGGTGTGGAAGCTGAATAGGTGGGTTTAAATCCATGTCTTAAGAAGATTCTAAACTGAACGTTGGCAGGTTGCTTGTGAATTGAAAAAGCACCCTATCAACTTAATAAATATGAATACATACATTTGTGTTAATTTGTATGAAACCTGTGTTCTTCAGTACAATTTATGATTCCATTGCCAATAACCTTTGAGTCACAGCCAATGACAGAACTCGAAAGAAGATTTCCTTTATTTCTTAGTCTATCAAAAGTACCTCAATAAAATGTTGGATTGAAGCTTCTTGTACTAATGAAATTCAGTGTAGCGATCAATCTTATGACTTATGAGGAATCCCATTTTTCTTTATGTCTGATGTTGGTTGAGCTGTATAGTGCCTCTTGGGATGCAACTTCCTGATCCTCCTCACACTGTGACATGTCCCTCCAGGGCAGCCCGTTTTCCTCCCTGACCCACTGACCATCTGGACCACACCTCCGACGCACCACATCACGATACACTAAGTCACTTGCACACACACACGCACACGCACATGCACACACACACACACACACACACACACAAACACACACACATTTAATTGCACATGGAACACACACACATATATTTAATTGCATATGACAGTCATACCTGTTTGAAATGACTGAACATGCCTATGGATATGGAGAAATCAAATGGACAGTATGCAGTTGCAGGGCATTTCATTCAAATTAAGATTAAGAAACAGATTTCAACTGTGGGGTAACATTACATGCATAATGATTTAGCTTCAGGAAAGGAGTGAATGAGGGATGAGTGGATAGACGGATCACCTTTTTCAAACCATGGCAGGTAGAAAGAAGGAAAAGGTCACATTGACCTCATTCCCAGGAAGGCCATCTGGCCAGCAGGCATACCTATCAAAGGTCCTGTTGCAGAAAATACCTTCAAACAACAGGTTGAGCACATCAGTAACAAATCATATTTATTTGTACAGTGCATCTCACAAAACATTTGTCACAATACATTTTACAGCAGATCCCGACCTGAACCCACACAAAAGCAAACCGAGCGCAACAGTGGCAAGGAAAAACTCCCTAGGTAGAACAAATAGGAAGAAATCTTAGGAGGAACCAGACATAAGAGGGGGAGCCATCCTCCTCTGGTCAGCTCAGGGTCTGAAATTGAATTAGCCAATATAGAAAACAATTGTTTAAAATGATCTATAACTTGTACAGTATATATTCTGTGCCATTCAATTAAACCCAAATGATTTGAAAAGCCTTAATGATTCCTTAACCCAGACCTCATTCTCTCCAAGTGATACATACCTGAGGGGTATGGTTCATTTTCAATCTGCTTAATGCAATCCTCTTAAGATAAGATAAGATAGCCTTGATATTGCATCCACTTTTGATAGGTCTCCTCCAGAACTTTTCCTAACACTGCCTGGAACTGTCCATGTATAGAAACACAATGCATGAAATCAAGCATAACTCTGACCTGTGTTCATAGTGCATTTTCTTTACCAAAACAGTAATGTTAAAATATATCAATCCATTCATTGGTACATTTTCATTGACAAGGCCAACATGTGATACAACTAAGTACCCTTCTCGTGTTCTGAAATTATTTGCTATTATTTGTATTCAGGAACACTGCTCTCTAGGCCTGGTACCCTTGAAAAAGAGATGTGCATCTAATGGGGTTTTGCTTCTGGATAAATAAAGGATAAATAAAAAGTAAAAATCTAAGCCAAGAGAATGAAAAATATCTGATTTAGGAATGCATAAAGCTGGAGCTCATGTTAACCCTGAGAGAGTGTGACCCCCTGAGGAACAGAAGGTAAAGAGACCTGCCAATCACTGCCATCAACCCAGGATCTGTATGAATCAATGTGATAGTCTGCAGATAACAGACCTATACCACCTAACATAGGTGGGCACCTGGGGACAAGGCTCAGACTCACAGCAGCACTCCAGCTATTTATACACAGTAAAGGACAGTCAAAGACTCATATCCGTTCTGTCTGTGCTTGTTTTTCTCACTCCCCACCCTCCAAAAATGATGAAAAACAATACCAAAAATGTGCAAACCTATTTAAGAGTTGACCCTTCTTAATGTCTGTGGAGGCGTCGGTCTCGGCAACAGGGGAAGAGCAGGGTTGCCTGTTTTGACTGTGGATGAGCTTTGGAACAGTTGGACTTTCCGAGGCCAGGTCTAGCAATCTCATAGGTTTGGCAGGTACCCAGAGAGCTCGTTCCAAAGCTAGCAATTAATTATTAGTGTTAATTTGTCTGATGTCAAGTGATTATTAATTTGATGGTGAGTGTTTGTGAACAACACCCTGGAAGGGGATTCCCACCTCAGAGGAGGCAGACTTTAATTTAGTTTGTGAATTGTTTTTAATTTTAGTTTTGTTGTTTTCATCCAAAAGCTTTGCAGGAAGTAGGGTGAAGACTTTGTTTTTTGTGTTTGTTTTATTTAACCTGCTCTCCTGCTGTTTCTCTCTTCTGTGTCTGAGAGAGGGACTGGAAATAAAGATCCAAGTCTGGAGACCAGCAAAATCCACTCCTTGTACCCTCTGCTGCTCTGCTCACATCCGGGGATTGTCACGTGGTGTGACAAGTTTACATCTGGAATTCTAAGGAATCACCCAACCCCTCAAACCCCTCTAAAAAAATCTAGATATTCTAATTTTTTTAAATGAAATCATGGATTTGGTGAACTGAAAAGACACTTGAAAAGATTATCTGAAAAGACTGCTGAACTGCTGAAAAGACTATCTACAAGGTGCATTCAATCAGAACCAAACAAGTCTGGTTTTCTCAAGGCTGCGAATTTCACCACTAACCCTACACTATACTATTTCATATATAGTTTGTATGCATGCATGTATGCAATCTCAGCATGCGATCTCCTGAGATGAACGTGAATCCATGAATGTCTGTCAATGGCACAACATGCACTGATATCTCTGCCACAGCTGTGCTCCACTACAGCATGGTGCAGAGCTGGGGAAACATGGTCAGTGGAGGGACTGCTGCCTGTTTCACAGGTAATAAGCTGTAGACAGATACAGAGGAACAGGGCCTCTGGAGAGAGAATGTAGACACTCCTATAACAATTGCCTTTCTGAGACTTTCACCTTAGCAGGATCCACATCTGAATATTCCATGCATGTCTGACATATTCAGACTTTGTGCACAATCTTAACCTTTACAGCCCAACTGGCAAGTGGAGTGAAATATTTTGCTTTAGTATAATGCTCCAGAAATACTAATAATTTTATGTATGTTGCATGCACCAATAGGCTAATTTTCACTGCAGAGCAAAGTATTGCATTTACAGTAATAGTGAACAGTATTCTAAGTATGAGTTGTTATGATACTCTGATATTAAAAATATTAATTTAGCACTATATTAATTATGTAAGATGGGGTGTTGGCATTATAACAGTGCCCAAACTCTAAACTATAGTGTCATTAAACCACTATAATATAGCCATACACTACCTCCAGCTTGAAGAAAGTCAACCATTACAGGATAACAGGAGGCAAATAGGGATAATGTTGTCCCTATTGTCCCGACAGACTGTTATTCACTGCACCTTCATAGAATCTCCACTAGAGAGCATTCCTCCGGAACATGCCAATCATATCCCACTAGGTAGAGTCACGCGTCTCTACAGTAAACCAAAGTTGTAAAGCAAATTTGCTTTACCATAGCAACATTATTTTATACCTAGCGATTTCATAGCTTTTTATAGATGTACAGAGATCTTAAATCTTAAATCTTAAGACGTATTCGGTGTTTACACACACTTTTAACGAAATAGCTACAATGTGATGAAGCAGAATTACATTGTTTACGTTACGATAATTGGCTAAGCATCTTAAGTTATCTCGTTTCAATAATGAAGTTACACCGCATATTATGTAGGATGCATGTTACCATGCACAGGAGTAACATAATTATTCACTTCTGGTGTACGCGTATTTAGTATTTGCGTTTGGCTGATACGGTTATGTTTGTCTTTCCCCGGACACCGTAGTTGAGGATTTGTTTTGGAGACAGTCAAGCAGAACAGAAAGGCTATAGCTCGCAAGCTAGCTGATGTTAGCGTCTGTGTTAACGGGAGTAAGCAAGCAAATGTATCACTGATTGGCCAAACGTAACGGGTAGGTAGTCTATTTACAGGTAACTTGCACAACAATTGGAATGTAGCAAGCGAGCTAGCTATCAATTTTAATCAGCATGTTTAACAACCTAGCTAACATGCCACCTTTCTGAATTTTAGCTAGCCACCTACCCGTTTACAACCAAAGGTTCTATGGCAACCGTTTCAGCGTTCTCACGTAACTTAATCGTGCTGGCTAGCTAACTTGATGGCCGGTAGCAGTATTGAGCATACTTGACGAAGCAATTTAAGTATGACATCCTAAGTTACAGCAATGTCAAATGTATCTTGCTAAATATTCGTGGTATAACCATCTTGCTAGTCAGCAAATTACGTTAAAACCACAATAGCCTTGATTGGAGCCAGTGAGCTATGTCGGCTACCGAGCGAAATTAGGTAGCTAAGTTTACTAACGTTAGCTAAACGGCCTTCACAGATATTTTCATTGTGTTTTCTCCCCTGAAATTGCTTTCAGGTCGCGTGTTTCAGCTAAATGAAAGCAGAAACTCCTCATCATGTCGTTTAGAGATCTAAGGAGTGAGTATAATTATTTTTAAGTTAACGGTATTTTAGCATTCTTGTCCCTTTCAAATTAAGCCGTTTGCCAAATTGATATGAGGACAGGGCAGTCAAAACTTCTGGTCAATTTAATGCCATACGAATATACAATTCCACAAGTCCATTATTTTCTCATGTATGAGTTTATATTATGTCCATTGCCATCTAGGGCACATTATGCAGCCTATAGCTGCATGTTTAATAGTATGTTTGTATTCATAGACTTGACAATCACTGGGTCATTTTCATGCAACCAATGTGATGTGCCCTTTGGTTGTTCTATTAGTAAGAGATTCGTGTTTCTAGATTAGTTGATTGATAGACAGATTGAAACACATTGAATTCTTAATGCTGAATAAATGGACAATGTGGACAGGACACATGGTTTATGAAATCAGAAAAAGGAAGACACTGATGGTAATGAGACAAACTTTCATTAAAACATGTTTAATTATAAAATCTTGGAGGTATTTCATTGCATGTGTTAATTTACATTACCTTTATTGATTGACAAATTGACTGTAGTGAAAACCAGCGCACACAGGAGACTCCCAGAAGTTTAGACTCCTTTTTTTAAAACAAATAATTACATATTTTGTTTAGTCATTGTAAAATTTGCTAATGAAATGTTTTCTTTCCTGTGCATCTGGCTTTTGTCATTGTTTTCCTAACTGTGCTATTGTTTAGCATATACAATATCAGACAAACCTTTGAGTGTTGTCCCACAAAAGTCATGTTTACAGTATTTCCTCGTGTCAAAAGATTTCACAGAAATGATGCGGGCACTGGGCTATCCTCGACTGATATCCATGGAAAACTTCAGATCACCCAACTTTACCCTTGTGGCTGAGATCCTGATCTGGTTGGTGAAAAGGTTGGTATCAAAGTGACACAGGGCAGAGTACTGGATACAAGGGAGAGACAAGTCAGGGCTTCACTTGATAATTGACAGTACTGTAACCCCATCTTCAGTTTATCAACTAATGGATTTCTGCTATCACCACAGATATGAGCCACAGATGGATATTCCCAGTGATGTCGAATCAGAGTCCGACCGGGTTTTCTTCATTAAAGCCGTTGCTCAATTCATGGTAACCATTCTTTTTATAGATCTTTTGTGAAGCTTATTTTCATCTGAAAAGTAGTGCAGCGCATTTTATTTGCTGCTCAACTCATGTATGCCTGATAGTTTATGGGTTGCTGTGCTGTGTTATCCCCCTAATTTACAGCACTAACATGATTACCTATGCATATAAATTCCAACAGTTTCTATTCAACATAATATATGCCATTTAGCAGAGTATAATATATATATATATATATTACATTTTAGTATTCCAGCAAAATTTGGACATTATCCGTAATGAGCCTTTGTTCTGTCAGTTTAATATAATTCAACTCAATATGAATATACAAGTTTATTTAATAATTTGAGCCTTCATTGCTACTCACATTTGCATATAATTGTGGTTGTGTAGGAGATCAAACGCTTCAAAGTAAAGGAGGCAAGCAACAAAGAAATGAATAGTTGGCCCCAAAATAGATGGATGTCACTTCAATAAAACCCTCCCAAGTTTATTAAGAGATGGGAAAAAAATGGATGTTTTATAATTATCATACAGTAGATGGTACCTAAACTCCATCAATTGATGTTGGGTTGTTTACAGGCTACAAAGGCTCACATAAAGGTGAATACCAAGCGGCTGTACCAGGCAGATGGCTATGCAGTGAAGGAGATGCTAAAGATCACCGCTGTGCTGTACAGTGCCATGAAGACCAAGGAACTGGCCTCTGGGGACAAGCTTGAGGAGGACAGCAGCAAGTTCAAGTTTGACCTGGGATCTAAGGTGTGAGGGAGATTATAGAAATTCAGTTGGAGTATAGCATTTCTAATATGAGAGGAAAGCCAATGTGACTGTTTTACAGTATATCATACCTCCAGGTTTGCATTTCTGAGATCATCTAGTGTTGGTAAAATTTGGAAATATGAACAGGTTTTTTTTATCAGTAAAATAAAGACACTGCTGTTGCTGTTCTTCAAACGATGGCTACTGAATGAGATAAAAGAAATGAGATAAAGGCTGAGGAAGACTCCTGTTGTCTATAGGATTATTACCTTGTGGCATGCTGATTTAGCTGGTCAAAATACCAAGCCATACTGTATTATTTACACAATCTAATCCAGGCCAACACTCTTGTTTTGTTTCCAGAGCCTTTCCCCACCACCAAATTAATTTGCAGACTACATTTGGACAACAATATTTCTAAATATAGTTGCAAGATGTGGTTGGTATCTGTAGGGAATTCACTTCAACTTACTTTCTTGTTGCCCTTCTGACAAGGTAGCAAAGTTAAAATTAGTTTCATTATGTTTAAATTGTCACAATAGCTGTGGAGGATTTCAGAATATTCAATGAATTCTTCTGAAGTTTTTTTTCTGTATTCCTCAGTGTTCCCTTTTTTACATCAAAAACATTTGAACATCTTTTAAAACGTTCAGACATTTTAAGTTATATTTGTTGAATCACAGATCACTATAACCACATATATCAACGTGGTGCTGGCAGTGCTGGCAGTGTAGCGTAATGGTTAGGGAGCTGGGCTTGTAACTCAGAGGTTGCAGGTTCAATTCCCAGGTGGGGCACTGCTGTTGTACCCTTGAGCAAGGTACTTAACCTGAATTGCTTCAGTAAAATATCCAGCTGTATAAATGGGTTGTATGTAAACTGTGTAAGTTGCTCTGGATAAGAGCGTCTGCTAAATGCCTAAACTGTAAACTGTAAACTGTGCACAACCTCACATCTCACAGAGCACTCCTTTTATAGTGACCAATCTGTTAACCCGAGAGACGACCCCCTGGTGCCTGTGTAATTCAGATAGGCTGTTTTTTTAAATCTTAAGTAAGGAAAAAGTAGCTACTGGCACAGGTATATTGCTTGGTATGTCATAAAGAAAGATCCTAGTAACCATTCGAAGTTAATTCAAAGTACCTTTTCTTCTGGTTTTCTTCTTCTTTCTTTGATCAGATTGCTGACTTGAAAGCAGCGAGACAGCTGGCATCAGAGATCACATCTAAAGGAGCCACGTTATATGACCTGCTGGGGAAGGAGGTGGATCTGAGGGTGAGCAGCAGGACTCGTAGTCATAAAAATTATTTGTTGAAAGTAGCAGTTCAGTGCAGTAAATGTGAATAATTATGACAAGTTTTTTTTAAATGTACAGATCTGACAAAAGTTGTTGCTATTCATCTTTAGGGTATTATGTGTACTCTTAAAACAGCAAAAAATGAGTCCTCTGGGCACTCCTAATAATGACTTAAGAATAATCTGCTGTGACCACAAATTAGATCAGCTTCTTGAAAAGAAATATGCTTTGGTGCAGTACAATGACAGGGAGCTGTTGTGAAGGTACCACTCACTACCAATTGGAGGCTTTGGACACTATTGTACGACATTCATGTTTAGATTTATTTGCCTTTTCTCTTTCACATAGGAAATGCGGACTGCTGCCATTGCGAGACCCCTAGAGATCAACGAGACAGAGAAAGCCTTGAGAGCAGCCATCAAGGAAGTCCTGGTGAGTACTGAACCAGAGGTACCAGGTATCCCCTGAACCTGAGGAGGCAGGTGGATGCCATGTGCCATAGGTGGGTGGTTGGAAACATTGGAGGTCATATATATTTACAAGGAATCAGGGGAGAGAATGAGCTCCATTCCCATGTGTGATACAAATTTGTCAGCACAAGAAAATTCTGTAATCCCATATTCATACTGTGTCATGTCATGCACAGACACATACGGTGTATATGTTATGCTTCAATGTTTACAAAGCAATGCTTTGTATGTGTTTATGCAATATAGAGTGTATTCTTTTTAGCAAAAGCAGAGAATGCTATCCTGGATGGGTGAGCTGGTACCACCATGCAATGCAAATCCACATGTAATATTAAACTGAAAATCTGAAACTTGGCTGCAAATGGATCTTTCGGCAAGACAGTGATCCCAAGCATGCCTCAAAATCAACCATGCCCAAAATCGAAAGTTTGTGGTGTGAATTAAAGATGGCAGTTCACAAATGCATATCGAAGCATCTGAAAGATCGTTGAAAGATTCTGTATGGAGTAATGGTCAATGATCCCCAAGAGTAGTGTTATGCTTGTGAGGGGAGGGTGTACTGAAAACAATTGTATGAATGATTGTAACATATCTTTTTGGAGGAATAAATATTACTTGTTAAACAAAATGCATGCAACGTCCGTGCGTCTGATGAGAGAATGACCAGATCGCTGAAACCATGCTTTAACACATATTACATACCTTCTACACCTCAGTTATAATGTTAGATTCTAGCGATGGTGTCACTGGTGTTTGGTGTCACCGTGGTGACACCAAACCTGCTATATTTGGTTTTGGGGAAGAGTAGTTCAACCAACATCTCTGCATAAACCAAACTATGTGACAAATGTAAATTCCTACATAGTGCTCATAGATAGAATCAAATATTGTATCCGTGAGATGTAGAAGCATATGTAATATGTGCTAGAGTATGGTTTAAGCTATTTGGTCACCCTCTCATCAGATGTGCACGCACATACCCCACACACACACACACACACACACACACACATAAATTGCAGTAAAGGGCCAATAAGAGCCCCCTCCCCCTCTTGGAACTTGCCCTCGAGTTATTCTGAAGTCTGTTCCTCTGTGTTTGCCTAATTGCCTTATCTGGGTTTAGCTTTGAAGTTACTTAGACTGCTGCAGCCAGAACAGGGCAGAACCATACAAATGCATAGAGCCATCCTGACAATACTGTACAAGACTCCAGTAGGACATCTTCTACTGCTGTTATGGTGTATGTAAATATATGATACTATTAGGCAAAAAACAGAAGGGAAAGTCCTACTGCTTTATTCTGGTAAAGCTAACCATGCATGCTGGGATACAGTAGAGGGGTTTAAATAATGGTGCCCCGTTTCATTCTGTTTTGTCTTGTAGCCAATGCTGCATTTGGCAAACAATGGGTTATATTCATATCACCAAAAAGTGTTTATATATAAAATAAAATTCATTTTTTAATAACATTAACAGCCTTTGTGCAGGTAAACAACACTGATTGTTAATGAAATTATTCTTCAGCTGGCTGCATTTGCACCCCAAACAGTGTTGCTTCTGATGAGAACACATGGTTACATTGTTTTAGTGGAGGAAAGAGAGACAATTTTGTAACCGGTTTAAAAAATTTTTTTTAGTCCTACTATCCATTGCTGCTTGCACATCACCTATGCTTGCTGGCCTTGATAGTTTGTTTTTTTAACCGTTAGGAAAACGTCCAGAGGACCAGTGACATGTTGAACAATGTGTCATCGGATGAATCTAGCCTAGAGGCAAAGATCGAGAAGAAGAAGCAAGAGCTGGAGAGGAACCAGAAACGGCTGCAGACGTTGCAGAGTGTGCGGTGAGTCTGGACGCACGGGAAGAATCCAGTCCAGTCCCAAATCTCCAGCCACCCTGTGTTGCAGCATGCAATTAAGAGCGGCAGGCTTTGTAGGGCTTTATGAAGGTTTTAAGTGTGACAGACTGCATTAAGGATAAGGGTAGGGGATGTAGAGAGACGATCCATTGCCTCTGTTCACGTCTTGCTGATCCATGCTAATGTACCACCCCTCAGGCCCGCGTTCATGGACGAGTATGAGAAGATTGAAGAGGACCTGCAGCGGCAGTACGAGATTTACGTGGAGAAGTTCCGTAACCTGAGTTTTCTTGAGCAGCAGCTGGAGGACTACCACAGGCTGGAGCAGGAGAGGTTTGAGGTGAGGGGCTCCCGCACATGACAGAAACGGGCCTGGAGCCCTTCTATAGCCGGCCAGTATGGTAACACTGTACCTGCCCTCACACTTTTGCCTGCGTCTTTTGCAGGAGGCAGAAAACAGCTTGAGAATGATGCAGCACAAACTGCGGGAGGAGGAGAGGAGCCTGGCGAGGAGTGGAGGTGAGACGATCGTGAGCTTGTACACACTCATCCCGCAGAGACACTCACGCCCACTGTCCCCCTCCAAACACCCATCGCACCCAGCTCTTTGCTGTTTGGTCACGTTTTGAAAGACCCATCTCAGCTCTGGCAGTATTATTAGCCTTTTAGGCTCAGTCGACTTGAAACCTAATAATACAATTTCCTTTTACTTGTATTCTACCTTTTTGGATATATACCTCAGTATGCTGTTGCAGGCTCAGCACAATGTGTAGGGCTTGGCAGAGTTTGATCTACTACAATTCCCAATTCTTTTCATATTATGCATACCCTAGCTATGGTCTCCCCATAAAATATGAATGTCTGTTAGGGGTCCAAGGTTCTGTACTCAATTGCAACATACAAGCAGTTTTGTTACGATCTTGCCATCTCAATCTTGCCAATTGATATAATTTCCAAAAGTGATGGTATTCATATTTTGGATAGTATTAAATAGCAAGCAAGCTACTTTTCACAGAAAAGCAATGTGGCGTCTGTCCAATTTTTTTTTTTTGTCCTATTGCTTGAAATGGCATCACATGCACACATATTTGTATGTCTAAAATAATGTCACCTGCTTTGTGGCCTGCAATTGCCAACTATGAACAGATTGTGTTATTGATTGAACTCATCTGAACAGATGTTATTGGTTGAAGTAGATATTGACCAATGGGGAGAATTAACAATTTGGGGAATAGCTGTTTTGAAGATGTAATCAGCAGGAAAATGAAGGAAGAAGAACAAAATAATAAGTTGTATTTGTTGTGTGGCTGTGTGAGGTTGTATCTGAATTCTGTGTTTACATGAGGCCAGAGGGTACAGAATGTTTGTAAGGACCAATAGTCTGTGGCCATTGTAGTCATTTCTGAGGAAGACTCTGAAAAGTGTGAAAGTCTCGGTGCTGTATAGGTATGGGGTATGCCCTGCCAAACTAACTTGGTTGATGCCATACCTGCCATACCTGCCATCCCAATTATTAGTTAGCTGATTACCACACATCTAGCTCGTTACCTGTGATAGCTAACTAGCTAAATGTTAGCTACTAAAAAAATCCAAAATATAACCCCATTATGCCGTTGGTCTCCCTCCAAGCCTTTTTTTCTTTTTTAGATCATGATAATGCGATGAACTTATGTTATACATCTCTGGTAACGTTATTTCGGACACAGCTAACATTATTATCAGTCTCTCCTACATGTTTTAGTTTTGACAGATTTTCTGCCAAAATCTGTCACCTTCTGCCACCTCTTCGTTGACTTGATTCGTCGGCCAACCCAAAAGTCAGTTTTGGTCGGCACAAGACCGACCCACATTGATGAAACCCACATTGATGAGCAGCTCTCCTGACCACTTCACCTGAAAAAAGCAAAGTGCATCGCAAGGGTAGAGCAGCACGCCTAGCGCCCCCGTACCGTTGAAAACAATGGAGAAAAGCCTGCTGCCGCCTTGGAAAGCATGTGATCCCCTGCTTGTACTCATCCCCATTCTATTATAATTACCCACGTCTCAGTTATTGCCAGTTATGTCTCGCAAACCAGTTCATAGTGAAACGTGTTTTGAAATGTGCTTGCTATGATCTGATGGCCACAGTACACATGGTGAATGCGAATCTGTGAAAAGCTATTTGTCCTGATCTGTGACTTGCACTGTCCTTTAATTTTGCAAATGCATTCAGAATGTGATAAGCTTTAATAATAATAATAACCTTTATTTGTATAGTACAGGGCTCAACACTAACATTTTACACTGGTGGCACAGTTGCCACTAAGTTTTTCTGTTAGTGGCAGTGGCACATAATTTGGTGGCACAACATTTGAGGTAAATGTACGTTAAAAAATTTTTTAGGCGGTAATAAGGTGCAACAGCAATGAGATTTTATTCATACTAAACTCAGAAGTGCATATGGTTCAATAACAAATTAACATAAAATAAATAGATACATAAAACAACTTTATCAATCGCATAAAGGGGCAGCAGCTCGCGATGCACCTGTCGCGGCACTGTATGTGCTTGTGGCTTTTGCCGTGGATAGCGAGGGGGTCGCGTTTAAAATGGGTTGCTGCAGACGCAAGTTTGCTACTGCCTGCAACAGTCGGCCCGCATTGTTTGCAGTACACACAGTACATATATTTTCCTGTTTTCTCGTACCTTAGCCATGTGAACTCTTTAAGCCACTCAGGGCGAAATCTCGAGTTAGGGCTACATCTTGGCTTTTAGCGGAGGGTGGCTGCTCGGTTACCTCGGATACCTGTTCTGCCGGCTGTGACTGCTCATCGGATTCTGAATCTATTTCTGCGTCTGGTCTAACCTCAGGTGGTGGTGGTGGGGCATTTTTCTTCACGAAAAACGATCGATGCGCTTCATTATTCTTCATAGGCTATGGTTTTGTGATCGGCAATGATGACCTAGCTTGCTCTAACGTTGTGTCTGACTCTTGCTACTTTGCGGGACTCGGGAAAACTTGAAAGAAATGCCGCCCGAACGGACGGGCTCCGCCCAGACCTCATGTAGCCTAAATAGACAACAGACATAAACACAACTTAACCGACATAACAAGATCAATGTGAGATCAAATAATCAAACAAAATCGTCCAACTGTTTGACCAAAATATTACTTTAGGATAAATAAAAAACAAAAAACATTCTAGTGGCAACATTGCCACTGGTTATTTTTTTTAGTGGCACTGGGCAGATTTTCAGTGGCAAATGCCACCAAATTGGTGGCAGTTTCGAGCCCTGATAGTACCTTTCATACAAAATTGCAGACCAAAGTGCTTTACAGCAGAGAAATGACATGTACAGAGAGCTAAAGTGAAGAGATACGTTTTTAGCTTACTTTTGAAAATATTTAGTGAGCTAGCTTCCCTAATATCTATAGGTAAGATGTTCTATGGAAACATACGTTGTGCTCTCTAATGATGTCCCCAAGTGGCAGCATATATAGTGAAAATAATAATGGACCGAGGCAGCTCCCTTGTAGAACCCCAAAGCATGTGTCATGTTTCTCAGACACATGATCTCCAAGCCTGACGTAATACTTTCTCCCTTTGATATATGTTCTGAACCAGTTTAACAGCCAGTCAGAAAGACCAACCAACTTTTTGAGACGATTAATTAGGATATCATGGTCAATCGTGTCAAATGCTGCGCTTAGGTCTAAGAGGACCAGAATTGAGACCTTATTTGCATCAGAGTTTAGTCTGAGGTCGCTGATTATTCTAGTGAGAGCAGTTTCAGTGCTGTGGCATGTTCTAAAGCCTGATTGAAATTCCTCCAGGATATTGTTTTCTTTAAGAAAATAGTTTATTTGGACTGAAACTATCTTTTCAAGTATCTTGCTAATGAATGGAAGGTTGGATATCGGCCTATAGCTGGTCAGCGCATTCCTGTCTAGGTTGGGTTTCTTTAGTAAGGGTTTACAACGGCTGTTTTGAAGGCATCTGGGAAGATGCCTGTTTGAAGAGATGGATTTATAATCTTTAGGACATGACTTGAAACACTGTCAAACATCCGCTTAAAAAAATGCTGTAGGTACAGGGTCAATACATGAGGTGGTGGAGTTACACTCAGTGACGGTTTTACAAAGCTCAGTTAATGTAATGCAGGTGAATTTTCCCATGGTTACATCTTTCTCACAGGGTTTGCAGAAGTTGTCTGTGTTTACATCACAGGTAATACTGGCTCTAATTGAGGTTATTTTGTTATTGAAGAACAATGCGAGTTCTTCACATTTTGATGCAGAGGACTGCGGAGGGGTGGGGGCAGTGTTGAGTAGCTGGTCAATAGTGGAGAATAATATCCTAGAGTTTCCAGCATTCTCTGTAATAACCTTGGAGAAGTAATCCTTTCTTGCCAGTCATATTGCTTTGTTATAAGCAGTCATGGCTTCTTTGTATATATTACAGTGAACTCTGAGCCTAGTTTTCCTCCATTTTCTTTCAGCTGCCCGACAGATTCTCTTAGTCTCACTAACACTGTTATTGTTTAACCATGGGGAGATTCTGTCAGTCGACCTCTTTTTAACCTTTAGTGGAGCAACAGTATCTAAGGTAGATGACAAGGTACTGTTGACATTTTCAACCATATAATTTAGAGAGTAGTCCAGACTGTATGGCTCAAACGATCTCATAAATATTAGAGAACTTTGCTTCAGCCTTGCCATCTAGGAATCTATTTTTAACCAAAGTTCCCTTTTAGTCTTTCTTAAGATTAGGTTGGCATCAAAAGACACACAGTGATGGTCAGATATAGGTAATTCGGATACTGAAACCTTATCAATGTTTAAATGCATGTTTAAATGCATATACAAATTGTAATGGGTTTTGTTTCATGGCTTGACTCATATTGTACCTCTTTTTAATACAGTGTATGACAGTGAATATAATTTATTGTAATTGCAATTTATCCTATACTGTAATACATATGCCTTCAACTGCTATGAACTGAAATGTCTTAATATGTTAAGCATGCTTTCAGGCCTAGACCTCTATAGACCTCAACCCCAAGTTCAGCTTTATTTAGCAAGGACTGTGGAAAGTCCTGTGGCAGATCCATGCTTATTAAAAGAGTTTCAGTTCCTAAAACGGCTAATAAAAGCCCTTCGGTGACTGATCTGTGCTACTTGTGTTACTAACATGGAAATACATATGGCAAGAAAGAAAAGGAAATGTGCAAGTAAGGAGTTGCCTGCTGATGTTAGTACTGTGTAGCATCTCTCTTTTTTCATCTCTCTTCTCTGCATTTTTTTGCCCCTAAAGAAACACCTTGCCTCTCCCTACTCTTAACTTTTGGTTAATTGAATTCATTTTTGGTTCATGATTCATTGTCTTTGATCCATTTGGACATTTATCTTTCTTTCAACACTTCTTGATAAATGCTGATCATATTTTTTAAAAATATAAACTGTATTTAAGACCAGAATTTCCACACATGTAAGATGTGCTGCTTCATTCTAAATTTTGTTTCATACTCCGTGTTGTATTTAACTCTAAATTACATACAACCATAATTTTAAAAAAATGAAGGGAACTTTTCTCAGTAGGAAACCGATATACTAAAACTAAAACGTGTTTATTAACTGTATTAACTATGCTTCAATGATGCACCTGTGATTCTCCGCAGCCAAAGTGTCCATCTTATGCAACCACTTTGGGTATTTCACAAAGACATTTTTCATTTTCTTTTTCAACTGCAGCGAAAGACGAAGATTCAGACATGGACATCCCCGAGGACGAGGGCTCCGACAGCGACATAGAAGAACGCAGACCCCCCAAACCTCGTCCCACTCGAAATGTCCCCATGCCAGGTACTCTGCCCTTCATGATGCTGCTTGCCTGTACAGGATCTTTCATAAACCTCAAGCGTCAGCCTTATTACCGATTGTACTAGATACCTTTGTGTTCGGCAGCCTGTGTAATAATGTTTAAATCATTTTCAAGTGTGAAAAAAAGACTCACTCCTGCCTTGGATAGAAACAGTCTTTCTGCTCCACATAGGGCGAGCTGGAGCCCGGTTTGTGGGTACAATGCATGGAGTAGAGAGCGAAGAGGTACGTATGATGTGTTTTTTGAACTCTTATGAAAACCAGTATAGACAATCGATGCAATATAATAGTTCAATGACTTTTCCCAGGCAGGAAAGCAAATAAACAGTCAGATTATACTCCTATGACTAACCCGTTCCCTGCCCAATAAGCCCCAGTCTTCCTGTGATTTCTCCTCTTCGCCCTTGTCTTCACCTCAGTTACCACACTTTCTCTGCACTCAATCTCTATTCTTTCTCTGTACTCCAACCGCTTTCAAAAAGCCCAAAACTGCCACGTCCAGCTCACCCCCACGTGCTCCCTCTCGTCACAGGAGAAAAGTTGGTTTTCTATCAGGATTCTAATGTGCTCCGCTCCTCCATATCTTTCTTTTGATCTTGTGCATCCTCCCTAATAACAGTCCCACAATTGTGGGAATGAATACAGCTCTGTATTTTTTGGAAGATCAGTCTGGATCAGAGTGGCCAGCCTATTCAAGCCATTATTTTAGTCATCATGGTTCATAGTTGTTGTGTATTCCATTGTGGTGTGCAATAGTTGCATGTGCAAATAGGTGTTACTATAGGAATCTTAAATCATTGTTCCGAAGATCTGAACCAGTTTATGGGTTTGAATCTTGGGCATTTCCAAGACACACAGTGGTCCTAAAATAAGGTTATTATATTTTTACTTGCGAAACCATACTCAGCACCTGCTTGATCTCTTGTGGTATGCAGTTGGCATCGAGGAATATTAAGGTTAAATCTCTCAAAAACATATGAAAAACAAAGGCGGTGAATTTGAAAAGGTACACGACAGAGCTTGGGTGCAGCTGAGGAGGTTGGTTGAGTTTAACCCATGAGGACCTGGCCATGCATGGTGGTATTGAGGAACAGCAGAGGCGGCATGAGTTGACCTCTGACCCCTGTCCCTTCACTTGGTTGGCTGCAGGAGTCTGAGGACAGCGAAATTGACGTGGATGAGGATGACGAGGATGAGGAGGGAGAGGAGGAAGAAAACGAGGATGATAACGACAGTCTGGAGGTGCCAGCGCCCAAGCCCTCCCGGCCGCCCCGTGGAACCCACCAGCCTGAACTGCTGGAAGAGAGTGACAACGACTTCTGACAAAGCCTCTATAACACCGTGCAACCCTAACAACCCTCCAATCAGCACAAGCAGTCATAGTTGTGTACGGGTTCTCCAACGCAATCTCCCTTGGGCAATAAGAAACTTGCGTCAATATGGTACAACAGAAATCCAACGAGGAAACCCTTCTGTTAGAATAAACCTGCAATAAAGGACAGCGTGTTCACTCTGGATATGATATAGGCTTACGTTTCTGTCAAGTAGTGTATCTGTAGAGCACGGCTTTTCACAAAGAGATCACAACTATGTACTCTTATTACAGTGGACCAAATATGAGTGACACAGTTTAAAAATAAAATAAAATAAAAATACTGCCTAAATCCAAAAGTTGAATATAGTGGTCTTATCAACCTTATAAATGCAGACAGTGAAATGAGAAGGAACCATATTGCCTTACTGTGCATCACTGTGTATTTCAGAGTATATGATGGGCTCTAAGGGTTGCATTTTGGAAACACAAATGGCCTCCAAATGTATTGTCATTGATAAATAATGCAGTTACTCTATTAAATGTTCAATTGATCTGTGCAGTTTTGGTTGTACAAAAATGTTACATGTTTGAACTGCTCTTTGAAACAAAGGTTTAGCAAAAAACATCTTAATACCATTCAGTCTATGGTGCCTTGCTTTCAAGGGTAGAGTGGTATTTGGTGAAGACTTTACGGAACATATCCTCACATAGTCACAGCATACTGAAATTAATGTTTGCAACCTAATTTGAGACATTTGTTCTGTCTTTTGGCCAAGTTAGCCTAAAATGCTATTCCAATGCTCTCAGCACTGGTAAAATAGTTTTCAAAGCAAATTGTCATGCAGAAGAGAATTATGTTACCCTAGTCAAGCCAAGTTTAGTGCAAGGAGGTCCTCAATGTGTAATCTAAAGCAGGGGTGTCAAACTCATTCCACCGAGGGCCGAGTTTATGCAGGTTTTTGTTTAAACCAATGCAGGTGATTTACTAATTCCCTCACTTCAACCAAGTAGGGGAACTAATTGAAATCACCTGGAGTAGTGCATTCGTTGCAACAAAAACCTGCATACAGGTTCCCGATGGAGTAAGTTTGACACCACTGATCTAAAGGCATTGCATGGCATTAAACCACAATGTCCCATGCTTGGTCTTTCTGGTTAAGGCAAGGCATGATGACAACAATAATAGCAGTCTACTTACATTTCCATTGGTATAATACAAACAATCAACTAAAGGGAACCATGAGTTTTTTTATTTTTTTACTATGAGAAGTACACACAGCATCTACTGCAGTATGTGTAGGTTTAGCTATAAGAGAAAATTGGTTGCATTGTTAAATATTTGTTGGCATGTAATGGGAAATGGATTAATAGTTTTTCTAATGTTATTTCTATTTTTTTATTATATTGAACACATCAAAATGAACAATCCTGAAATGTCTGGCAGTACATAAAAAAAGGATTCATGTATAATCCAAATGTAGTTTCTCATCTTGTACAATTGGATTTTGATACATTTTATAGACTGATGACATTTAAAATAAACATGTCACTTAAATACAAACACATGAATACAGAGTAAGAGAAAAAACTTGTTATGCACTTAATAATATTATACTAAAATAATATACATAATAAAATACATTTATCCTACACAATTGTCTTGTATGTTTATGCTGAGATGCGATGGGCAATGGTTTCATAAGCTCAGAGTTTGCACTTGAAGTGGCAATCAAAACAGTTCACACAGTCCTACAGTATGTTGAAGGGTTAAATACTGATACTGAAGGAATAAATACATGAATATACAGGAATATATACAGGAATACATATTAGAAAAACCCTTACATATTTGACTGGCATAAGCACATCTGTACTGTTGCATTCAAGTAACAGTCAAGTGTAACAATAACTTGCAATTACATGTGTCAGTAGGTAAAAGTTAACTTGAACCAAGTACCAGCAAATGAAATACAATGACAGTGCTTGGTTGGAGTAAACAAGTAGATGGCCTTAAGGCACATTCATAAATAAGTACAAATAATAACAAAAATCAGGGATTACAGGGTTCAAGCACTCATAGCCACAATGAAGCCAATAAATATACTGCCAGTCTATAGGGTCCCAATATTTCAAATCTGTCCTAAATTCATCATGTTGATGTTGGAATTCATCCTAAAACATTTTGAGGAATATGCATCATTTGGTTTTGGAGTTACCAGAATTGCATGCTCTAGCACCCCCATGGCACCAACTTGATGTGACCTTTTGCAGGTTCTGTGAGCTTATATATACAGTATATATCACATTTCTTGATCATAGGTCAATGTATTAGGGAGTTTTTATAATTCAGAGCAATATTGCATTTTGATTGGTTTGTGGCCAAATGAAGATTAGTGATGAGTGATAGAGGCTCAGATTTTTAAAAAATTAAATTGTGACTTGTTTTGGTTTAATGCTCTCCTTTTGCATCAATGATAATAAAGAGTTTGATATTGATTAGGTATAATTGTGTATGCGACTTGCGTGTTCATTCCGAATCGGTTCACTGGTTAGTCTGTAACTCTAGGGTCTGTATTGCTTAGGTTCTACTGTAGAAATTTTTTGTAGGAGTAGAATTTTAGATGCTTTAATATTTGGCAGTAGTTTTTCCTCATGAGGAGTGGGACTTGTATACCAAAGGCATACCACCTAAAAGTAATTTGAGGTTAAAGGGGAGGAAAAATAAAGAAAGCAAAAAAAAAAAAAGAAAAGAAATGAAACCATGCACTTCCCCTTTGTTTATATTTTTCAGAGGAGAGCCCAAACAAATCCATTCTTCCCATGAGTTTCCAAGGCTGTTGCTGGGTCCCTCTTGATTTTCAGGTTAAAAGGTCTACATCTCTAAAAGGAGTGAAGCCATAATAGTTACACAGAGAGGGGCCCGTGAAGAAGAGAACAAAGCTTGGCAGCTTTTCTTTCACTGACAGGCCGCATAATTGAGAAATGTACCCGTCACTGATGTGTCTACACTAACATGGCCATTTGTAGTACTCACTCGGAGTGAGGTGCCTTTAAATCAAGGTAAAGTTGACTCTTTCTCGTGCATGTAGGTCTACCATAGTTCACAGTGGGAGGATGAATGTAACCTGACAGTGAATGTTGATGTTCCTCAGGTATAATGAAATGGCATCACTCCTTTGCACTGGCCTCAGCAGAAGCAAGACCTTATCGGCTGGCATTTGCATGTTTATTCAAGTTTCTCATCAGGCGTGTCCTCAAATTAGCCAACCCACCCAGCTCCTGCCAGAGGAACAGAGTTGTCTCAGATCTCCACCGCACCATCCATGAAGAATCTTGGGCTGCTCAGATCTCCACCACACAGTCCGGACAGTTTTTTTTGATGGCATCGGAGATGACCTTTGCCCCTGATTCTCCAATGCGGTTCCCTTGGAGGCTGGAAGAAAGGCAGAGTGAGCCACTGAATAACCTTTGTGTCCCTCATCGGTTCTGATCTTTGTGACTGGGCCCAATGAGGTAAACCATTTACATTTTAGATTAATTCAAATATTACCATTTATAATCTATCATGGGGTAAACCATTCAAATGTCCATTCACGGAAGTATGACCTGTTAGGCTATAGTTTGTAGCCAAAATGGTCAGAGTGACAATGCCAGAAACATGCTGGTGTGGCAGTCACACCAGGATTAGCCAGGTGAATATTCTTCACTTGGCGTGGAGAAAAATAGGCGGCCATGAAAGTAATGTTATTTTCATATATGGGGTCGATAAATTCCACCCAATATTGGTATTGGTTTAGCAGCAGTGAGTCGGACGAATTTGTCGGTCAAAGTTCACCAAACTTTAACTTGCTTCGCCACAGGAAAAAAATATTTGTATTCAACCACTTGGTTTTGAAATGAATGGAAGGCAAAACTTTAAATCCTGGTGTGACCACTGCATTTGGAATCACTATTGCACATGTGCAGGATTAAAAGCAGCATGCCAAGGAAAGATGAGATTTTAGCAGTCAAAGACACTATATCTAGGCTAGGCTAATCTACCATTGTTTTCAAGAATAAAATACAGAGAAGAAAGAGAAGATACTTGCTTGATGTAAGTGAGATTATGGTTCCCAGTCAGGGCAGTGGCAATAAATATGGCTCCATCCATTCCCAGAGAGTTCTCCTGCAAACTGTAAAAACAAGCTTAAATGCTAAAACCTGCATAACACATAATGTGTTGAAAACACCTCCAATCCTCTGAAACTTCTACAAATCGGGTAGTTTTGACTGATTCCCATTATAATATATGCAAATCTGCAGATGGGCTCCAGGATTATTAGTTCATTAAACCTCTTTTAACCTCTTTTAAAAATAATTCAAAAACTGTTTTCAAAAATCTTAATGTTATAGTATTAATGTTAGCTATTTCATATTTGGTACAATATTTAGCATATTGACAACTTGCTTCACTACATGTATGGGGTTCCTCGCACAGAAAAACTGCCCAGCCTGCAGTGAGTAATTATAGAATGCTGAGTTATTGAACCTGGACACTATTTTTCTGCCGTACGGGACCCCTGCACTAAGACTGTTGAGGAATGTCCTTCCACTGGCCTCAACCCTCAAGAGCCTTGAGGATTTTGTACTGGGTTCAAGAATCCCAGCAGATCCTATGAAAATGCAGTACACTGAATTTGCTTAGCCTTCATAAGCATAATTTTTGAAAACCACAGTTTGACCTGACCATCACAAGACGAGCCAACCTGTCACCTTTATAAGTGCTGGCCTATTTCCTTCAATATATTTATATTTATTTAGCTATTCTTGTCTGCATCCCACCATTTTCCAGGAGTTCAGCTTAATTGCTTTTTATGGGGACCGGAAATAATTTTTCAGTTTTTCCCAACTTTGCTCAATTGTTTTTTTTCTTTCTGTTTTATGATTCTCTCTGGAAAATGTCCAATGTGAAGTGCTGTGCGATCATTTGTTTGTAAACGGTGCTATACAAAAATAAAGATGAATTGATCGATTGTTTTTCTCAATTGAGAGGGAGTAAACATGGAGGCATACTTTAAAACTCGCAGACTTCTGTTGACCTTCAGTGCGTTTGACATCGCTTTCGCTCCCTCCATTCCAATTGAATTCCCACGCAGACTTGAATGAAGCAAGAATACAAATAAAATGAAAGAATGAAGAAAGGAAGAGAAAATAGTTTATTTGAAGGGAAAAACAATTGTCTTAACCTATGCCTGTGTATAGAAACAGTTTTGTATGTCTGCTTGGCATTTGTACTAGTCGTTCTTCTTACAAGAAACCAAATAATGTTATGTTCCCTTCACAGTTATTTGGTTTGGCAAGACATTGTGACAAGTGTGGCTCTCTTTATCTCAAGTTCCTCACACATACGTGTCAAAACGATCAGTGGCTTACTGGCGCATTATTGTACAGGAAAGGAGAACAATGTTGCAAAGGAGTATCAGACTTACTTAAGGGTGTGCAAAGTTTGGTTGAACATCAGAGCTTCTGCCAGTGCAATGGCACCACTCTGGCCTACAGACGCACCCTGGAGACTGCAGAGCAAAGGGACAACCTGCTGCATAATCTACCTTCCCACACCCCCACAAGCGAACTACTGAACTAGTCAAACACACCACCACCGCAAAGTGGAATAGACATTCACAAAGAGAACATCTGCCCAAAAAGGCAAATAAACCAGACAATCTTTTCGATGAACACATTGCCACACTCTGTGGTTTCTAAAATGAACAGGAATGGTGCCATGAAATTAATAATTTTTAAAGTATTGTCTGTCATATCACAGTTTGCCACTATCTATGGCAGGAGGGGATTTTCACTTGTTCCTCTTGAAAATACTAATTTATCTCTATGGGCTGTATAATAATTACAATGGTGTTTTACTCCCAGGCATGAATATTAGACAGTAAACAGATTTTATTTCAGTTAGTGCTTGAGTTAGTGAGTTAGTACTCACAATAGTGCTGTTAGAGCTGTGTTCTTCTTCAGGGCATCTGCGAGAGCAATCAACCCCTCATCGCCAATGGCATTTTCCTGGAGACTGCATAAATATTATGCATGCATTCAAATCAGCTTTTTCACAGTCTGTACAAAAACACTTAATCAACCCCCAAATTAATATTTTGCATCTGCTGTTTCATTGACCCACCTAATGAGTCTATCACAAGCTATTTGTACTGTGAATCATTTCAACTACTGGAAACAGGAAACCTCAGCTGTGTTTCATATCCACTTGTCCCTACGCAATGTTTAAATACATGATGGTTGTCAATCAATACGGATCCAATTTTGTCTGCAGCAAAATAAGGTACAACACAAACTTGGAACATGAACACAAACACAGGCTGGAAAAAAATGAATGAATGTGATAACAGGATTGATGAAAGCATGAAAGGATTCAACTTTAGAATGAAAAAAAGGGGTATTGAGGGGAAAGGGAAAGAGATATTGTACTTACTCTAGTTGCTGCAGGGTGGTGTTAGACAGCAGGGCCTGAGCCAGGGCTTTGGCAGCTTTGGACTTGATGAAATTCCACTGCAGGCTGCAGGAGAGAGATGCTCTGTTATATTGTGCAAATACATGTTACAGCCACATGTGTCGCTACGGGAAGGTCACTTTTTAAAGCCAGCTGTCCGAATGTCCCGCTGATGATCAGTGATGCACACTGGTCTGTTAATTTGCATTTGTGTGTACATGTGTTAACATGTCTGTTCATGCTGCTGTGTATGTGTGTGTGGGGGGGGATGATGCTGACACAGTTACTTACTGCAGGGAGGTGAGAGCTTGGTTGACCTTCACTGCGCCAGCTATGGCCCTTGCGCCTTCATCATGCAACAGATTCGCTGTGAGACTGATAGACAGACAGACAGGACAGCACTACTTAAATGGGAGTGAGACGGCCTGCCCCTCAGCTTGTTATTTAACTCTGCGTTACAATAATTAGCATTGCATTAATATATGAATTTACTCCTTTCTGACTCCAAATGGCAGGCCTTTAATGAGGCCAGAGAGACTCACTCCAGATTTCTCAGAGTGTTGTTCTCCTGCAGGGCCTTGGCGATGTCCTTAGCTCCTTCCACCCCAATGGAGTTCTCACGGAGACTGAGACACAGAGAAACACAATTATGGGAAAATTAAGCTTTCCCAGACTCACCATAGACACATAAAAACCCAGTGGTAAATTTAGCTTAAGGTAATTAGAGCTTGCAATTACATTTTTTTACTCATAATTACAGGGGAAAAACAAATGAAACAATTTAATTTAATAATTTGGTTTAAATTTTTTCCCTAATAAATCACCATATTGGTGCAACATACAACATCTCAGTTTCAAAGAGCATTGAAAGTTCATATTTCAAGCCTCTGGTCAGTTTTTATGAGGACACAATATATACAGTAGGAATTGATGTAACCCATAATAAGTGTAAAGAACACTAAATTGTGGCCTCCCGGGTGGTCTAGCGGTTACAACGTTCAACGCTGGCCACTGCAACTGGGGTTTGAGTCCACTGGCCTCAATTAAGAGTTTTTACTTTGAATAACAATGCCCAAGTCCACATAGCATGTTTTCTTTTGTTTTGAAACCAAAATTGACACATTGGACTCTAACCCTAACATGGTAATAAAACTTAAGCAATACATTTTTTTTCCAGCTTTTACAGGAGACAAATAAGGCCTGAATGCAAAAGGCAAGTACAAGATGTAACATACCTATTTGATACCACAAATTAAGAGCATCATATCTAATCTCATGGCTAACTCCATGATGTTTTATGGCAAATAATATTTAATTATTTTTTCTAAGATGATTGCGGTTTACTAAGGTGGAGCTGGAATGAGAGTGTGGCTGGTATATGGTGATCACTCACTTCAGATGGATGAGGCCTCGGTTGAGGCGCAGGGCCTTGGTCAGCACAGTCACTCCCTTGTTGCTGATGGAGTTACTTTGGAGGCTACAAACACAAATGCAACACTGAAAAGTAGATACAGGAGAGAAAAATATCCCTTCACTTCAAATTCAGACAGAGAAGTATAGTATAATTATCTATTTGTGCATTATACTGCCCTTTAGTTGTACATTTGAAATTGAACGTACTAAAAAAATATCTTAAAACTATTGAAATGAAAAATACATTTTGAGGAACACATTATTTTCAGAACTCAAATTAAATATGATACAGAACCAACAATGAAAATTGTTCATTTAAAAGAATTGCTTACAGAACCCACTAATACCTGGTCAGAACCTGGTCATACACCACATAGGATGGTGGTTCTGAAGTACACTTAAAATATCTCCCTCTAAAATCAAAATATAACCTCTGAACAGGATAATTGTTTGAAGCACTAACTGAAGGATGACGAGGTTGTGGTTCACTGTCAGAGCCTGGGCCAGTGCTGCCACCCCCTTATCCCCCAGCTGGTTACTGGACAAACTGCAGAGACACAGGAAAAACAAACTCTTCACACATGAACATAATGACTGTAGTATTTCAGATGAATCAATGCACAGACATGACTTGACGCCTGAAAGTATAATAATATACTACACTGCCCGTCCCAAAAAAAAGTCACACACTCTAATATTTCATTGGACCGCCTTCAGCTTTGATTATGGCAAAAGCTAAAGGCATCGCCATGGCATCGTTTCGATAAGCTTCTGCAATGTCACAACATTTATTTCCGTCCATTGCATTAATTTTTCGCCAAGATCTTGTATTGATGATGGGAGAGTCGGACCGCTGCGCAAAGTCTTCTCCAGCACATCCCAAAGATTCTCAATGGGGTTAAGGTCTGGACTCCAAGGTGGTGGCCAATCCATGTGTGAAAATGATGTCTCACGCTCCCTGAACCACTCTTTCTCAATTTGAGCATGATGAATCGTGGCATTGTCATCTTGAAATATGCCCGTGCCATCAGGGAAGAAAAAATCCATTGATGGAAAAACCTGGTCATTCAGTATATTCAGGTCGTCAGCTGACCTCATTCTTTGGGCACATAACGTTGCTGAACCTAGACCTGACCAACTGCAGCAACCCCAGATCATAACACTACCCCAAATCCAGGTGGTGACTTTGTTTTTGGCCAGGCAGTGTATAATGTCAATGTGTTAAAATGATGTCACTGTGCAAAATGTGCCATGGCTCTTCTCTCACATCAGTTCCCTCAGAGTCTTGTTTTTCTTCAGTGCTTCAGCGATTCTCTGGGCCCCCTCTGTGCTGATGGAGTTCTTCTGCAAGCTGAGACACACAAAGGAAATGCTCTGTGGTAAACGGTTAGTCAGAGAGATGCTGTTGTTCTTCAGACAAAAAGGAGGACACTCACTTCAGGGTGACCAGCTTGCGATTCGTCACCAATACTTCCGCAATGGCTTTGGCACCCTCCTCCTCGATGAAGTTATTCTGGAGGCTGGATTATGGAGCATAGAACGTTGGAGTTCACAGCCAAGCAGAATTAGAATAGTGACTAATCTCCATTATCCTATTATCCATTAAAATACATGTAATATATGCATATTCAGTTGGCAAAAGATAAGTCATATCACACACCTGAGAGACACCAGAACCTGGTTCCTCTTAAGGGAATCCGCCAGGGCCTTGGCTCCTTTGGGGCCAATGTTGTTGCTGCGAAAACTAACAAGCAAAACATATTACATCACAGTCCAAAAACATTTGAAGTTGCTGTAGTAAGATATTGCAGAGGACGTCAGAGGTTCTGGCCAATTAAAGTAAATGTGCCGGTGTTTTCATGCTAAAAGTGTTTGTCACACATTTCTAGCATGCTAAATCTAGCTCAAAATGTACATCTCCGTAACACAGCATTAGGAACATGAGAAAATGAGAAAAACAAATTGTTGGTACTTCAAAATGACTTTCGACCTACCATCCTATTAGTGTAATAAAAAATTAACTAATGGAAGAGTAAGAAAATAAATTATATCTGCCAAAACATAAAATGAAATGATTATTTATATAATACATATTAATTATATGTAATATTTTGGTTGTACGCTAAATTGATACATTTTTGCAAGAATAATACACGTGCTATTGCATTGCTATTCATGCTATTCATATTCATGTGATTCAAACATTTTGTAACTTTACATAAACTTTGCTGATACTCGCAAGAACAATAACAACCCTGTGTCTGTTAGAAATATGTCCGCTTTAAACCTATCATGATTTAAAAACACAAATGTTTGCATTGTTTAATGCATTTGGATTTCATTGCAACAATTGTTTATTTCATTGATTTAATGTTCACCTTCCAGCAAGATATTTAGTTAATTAGAGACTTGTGGACCCATGAGTGAGGTGTTGTTTTTTTGGGAGATGTGAGTAGGTATGGAACAGACGCCAAAACACTTTACAGACAATTTCTTTATGTGCACATTTCCTAACACGTTCTATAATAATAATAATAATAATAATAATGAATTGTATTTATATAGCACACTTTAAAATACAGAGAAATCTCAAGGTGCTTTACAACAGATACCATTTAAAAAAAAAAAAGCAATACAAATACATACAATCTAACTGTCCTATACACATAATATAAAAAATTATACACATAATTGTTTTTCTCTAAAAGAGGGGCTGTTCATTGTGTGGTATTGTGCAATTTAAAATTCAGTGGTTTGGAAAAGCAGAGATGAAAAAGGTGAGTCTTAAGTTGTGTCTTGAAAGTGGTGAGAGAGTTGGAAGTCCTGATGTGATATGGGAGCTGATTCCAGATGCTTGCAGTATTATAGGAAATTAATGTTACATATCAGATTACTAATGATTGCTGGTGCAAGGTTGGCCTGGTGCAAGTTTTATAGCCTGTCTTGCTTTAATGTGATGTAAAAACTAATTCAGTAACCTGTATTTGGTGAAACAAAGATGCTGTCTGTCTAATATTATGCTGTGCTAGGCATGCCCGAAAATGCCTAGCACTCAAAACAGATGACCTACAAACAATGTATGTTCGATTTAATCTAGGGAATAGACTCTATGGACCACAGCCTATCCAGAGACAAACACAGCACAAGTGGCATAAGGCAATGCTTTACTCACTCGAGGGAAGTCAGACTCCTGTTGACCATTAGGGACCTGCTGATGGCCTTGGCTCCTTTGTTACTGATGGCATTCTCAGCCAGGCTGAGAGATTGGAGAACAGAGATGAGTAAGCCAGTCAGGGCACTGGTTTTGCTTACAGTACATTGCAGGGTGGTCCCAAAGGGTATTAGTATATCACAATGGCACAATTTAATTAAAAAGACTATTCAATCAATTAAGCAACCAAAGACTGTTATTAAGTCTAAAAATATCTCATTCACCAGGGAGTGATTTTTCAAAACAATTGCACAAAAGCCATAATACAAAAAGTAATGTTATGTTAGCTACAGTAAATTACATGTTTGGCTCATGCACAGTTTAAATGCATGATATGAGCTCTCATAAAAAGAATATTTTATAACCATGACCCCCTGCCTTAAAAAGGTAAACTTCCCCTCGTGTTCTGGATCTGCCCCTGTGCTACTATGTCAAAATGTTGAGTGAAACAGGACTAAAGACAAAGAGGGATGCAAAATGTAATCCATTCTATAGTTTACAGTTTCTAATTGAAACCACTCAGAAAAGCTGTGCTATAGCAATACAAACACAGAGATCAATGAATAAATAATGAGAAACAAAATAAATGGTTACATTGGTAACCTAAATTGTGTGAAAAGGTCAATATACCACATCCATGATATCAACTTGTCATCTGAAGGTGATTTTCCAGAATAATAATTGTACTCTTCTGGGTAATCACCTTCAGATAACAAGCAAATCTTCCAGCCCCAATGAGTCTGGTAAATGTCATCAACAGTATATAACGTAATTGCTTACCAGTGACTGCAACTGCACCCAAGATAATGCTTGCAAATGCATATTTACTGAATCAAGAATAGCTATATAACAATTAATTATATTTAATTTCAATCAACATAGCTGCTCATGTGGTCCACAGTATAGCAACTCAGTCATCAGGGGGGAATGTGACTTCTACACTCATACCTAGAAAGAGTGGAGGGGGCTCTTATCGTGTGCAGTGTGTCTATGACACCCAGCTGATGGCCCAACCCAAGCCATTTGCATCATTCGGCCGCTAGGCACATACAGTATCTTCAGAAGACTTTGCTTCACATGTCATTGTGTGCCTGAGGCCTGGGACAGTAGGCCTCACACACTTATTGTTACAGGTTCACAAGGCATTAGGATAAGCTTGGTAACTATCAAACCTCAAACCTCTTAATAAATTATGATTTTTTATTTGTCAGAGAATGTTCTGAATTAATTCACACAGATCATTGCAATTAATGAACTGCACGACCAACTAGTAGCTAGCCACGTTATACTGTTTATAATAGTTCTAGCTAATAGTTTTTCATTTTAAGTATCTCATCTACAGTGAAGTAAAAAGGCACAGGCAAGCACTGACTTTTCTTGAATGATCTTAATATGTATTTGTTATGTAAGCAGCAGCAGCCTAAAAACCCACAAGCACACAAATGTTTCAGCATAACGTCTTCCTCGGTGTGTTTGTATGTGGCTCAAGCACCCATTCTTGTTAAAAGAAGAATGAGCTTATTTGAGTTGAGCACGTTCCACCCACTGTTCATCTCATCTATAGTGACAGAAGAAACTGCCATACAATTCTTATTTAATTAAGGATGACATGGGACACCAGGGGTTACCAAAAGGCAGCATGAGACTTTTAAAAGTCAGGTCAGTCAGAGATACTACCATGAACAGTGATGATGTAGAGTGTGCCTCTACTTCATAGAGTGATCCTTATGCAATGTTACTTGGCAAAAACGGACAAACTTGGATCAAGCTCACAAAATCAGAAGAAGGGGTCAAAAAGGAATTTGGTGGTATGTGTTATATATTGCTAGTGATGTTGTATCAGATTCTTACAGAGATTGATTAATTTGATATTCTAACCATGGCAACCACTTTCAGATAGGAATTGAATATCATGGGTGTCACATATTGACTGAGGTGAAAAGAACAATAAGACAATATATTTAATCAGATAATATATCATACGAAGGTAAGCTCAAACCTGATTTTCTGAAGGTGACAATCCTTAGCACTCAGCAAGCTGCCCAGTAACTCCATGACATCATCTTTGAAATTATTGTTTTCCAGTCTGCAAAATGCAAACATAAAAAACCATTAGATGCTGACACTGAAAAAAGTATAAGAAACTGTCCTTGATACAGAATGGAATCCCTTCTCAAGAGTAATACGATCCTGACCACTCAGATTCTGTTGTAGGCACAGTGTCGTGAGCTTCTGATGACATTTAAAAAAAAGATTTGAAAGATTCTAATTGGTCTTATTTGAAAATATTCGATATTCTTTTTGACATGCCTCCATTCTGGAGGGGGAGAGCCTCACAATTTACTTTCCAACAAGAAGACTACTGTGACATTATGATAGCAGTGCCAAACCCAGATCAATAAAGAGGTTATTAATAAATAATGTAATGTAACATAGTATGCTGGAGTTAGTTATTTTTTTCTTGCTAAATCCACTTAAAAGTGACATATCATGGACAAGTACCTCCTGCTTCTGTTTTCTCACCTGATGTTGGTGCAGTAGAGTAGCTGTGGCAACAGACTCTTGACAATGCTATAGTTGAGGCAGTTGGAGAGGTTAGTCTCTTCGGCACACTCCTCAGACATCTGTAGCAGGTAGGCCAGTACTGAGCAGTTGATTGGTGTCAGTTTTCCGGCCAGGCTGTTGTTACGTAGGCCGTCCTCCAGGGTCCGTGTAAGCTCCGTGTGCTGCAGCTCCTGTAGACAGTGCACCATGTTGACGGCCCGCAAGGAGACCGTGGAGCCAGAGTTTAAGACACCCTGCAGGAAGGATGCAGCAGGGACTCGGAATCCACTGTGCTCGTCCCGAGCCAGGGACAACAGCCCGGAAAGAGGCTTGACCACCAGCGGCGAGAGCAGACCTGACAGGAAGCGCACAAATATGTCCAGCTGACCGTCCTCTGACTGCTGTGATCTCTGAAGGGCATTTTTGAAGTGGTTCTGGAACCCAATCTTAGGCCATGACATGCCACTCTCTGTGAAGAGGTCAAAGATGGCCCGCCTGGAGGCCGTGTAGTAGTAAGTGGCAGCCAGGAACTCCTGGATGCTGAGGTGTATGAAGCAGTAGGCTGTGCACGTCGCAGACTCCTCCTTGACAAGGATACGGCTGCTGAGATTGCCTTGGAGGGAAGGGAGATCAATGCCATTGGCCTTCATGTCCTGCTCATAGAAGGTATACTTCCGTTTGATAAGCCCATAGAACGCCAGTCGCCCCAGGCTGCCTATCATCTTCCGGCTGCTTCCATAGGCCTGCTCTATCTTCAGGGGTTCTTTTGAGTCTCCTTCCACTATCATCTTAAAGAAGTAAGAGTAGAGCTCTGTCCAGGTCCTGGGTAAGCAGTCTTGGGAGCCACTCTTTATGAGGAACCCAATAGTGGAAGTCACAATGCAGCAAATGCAAGGCACGTAAGACATCACTAGGAAAATCTTGTTTGATTTTAAGTGGGACCATATCTGGTTCACTAGGTCTTCATCCTGAAACATACTACACAAAAAAGCCTCTATTTCTTTGTACCCAAATCCTGGTATCTCAGTCATCCTGTCCACCAGACCTCCGGGTATCTGGGCGGCTACAGTTGGTCTAGAAGTGAGCCAGATGGAGGCGTCAGGGAGTAGGTTCCCTCGCACAATGTTAGTGATCAGGTTGTCAACTGGAACCTCCTTTTTAGGGTCCGTGCAAGTCAGAGCCTCTGAGAAATCCAGCGGGCACTTGAACTCATCCAGCCCATCAAAGATCAACAGGACCCGAGATGTCCCACTAAAGATGCGGCTCAGATTAGTCATGTGGGGATAGATCTGCTTCAATAGCCGCTCAGCTGACAGCTTCTCAAAGGTGTTGAGCTCCCAGAAGGCGAAGGGGAATATAAAGCTCACGTCCTGACAGATCTCTCCTTTGGACCAGAGCTGGACAAAGTGCCGCACTAAGGTGCTCTTGCCAATGCCAGCCACTCCGACTGTGAGCAGGATGCGTGGGGGCATGCTGACACGGGTGAGAGGCTGCAGTAGCTTGTCCAGTGACAGTTGTCTGGCATGGTGCCTCCCCATGCCTTTTGTGGCCTCAATCTGCATGGCATCATGCTCCTTCTGTTGCAAGTCTGAGAGTCCCTCCACCAGCAGCAGGTTAGTAAAACTGTCCAGGGATGGTCTCTTGGGAACCACGCCTCCGTAGCGAGTCTGCAGAGCCTCTGTGTGCTTCTGCACCATTGGGTCTATAGACAGGGGAATAAGGCATCTCTTACATTACATTATGATAATGGATACAAAATAACATTTTTCCAGCCTCACAGTAGACCTGTGCTAACTGGGTGACAGGTGGTAGTACTATTCAACTAATATGGGATGGAATCATTTAACTTTTTTCCATCAATCATTGGACCATTTTATCACTGAACAGGTATGACATACTCAACAATGTCTTGGAAGATGTTAATAAAGAATAGTACAAAATGCAGAAATGCATTGATCAATGATTAATAAGGTATTACGTTACATAACTGATGGATATAAAATGCAAATTGGAAAATATTTCCAAATGTAATAACACTGAAATGCAAATGTGTAAAAGAAAGTGCCACAAGAGCAAATTGGCATTTTCTCCATTTTGTATTAATGCAGCAGCTGAGCTCCTTCAGTGATTGTTGTACTGTATCCAGGTGCTCAACCAAAAGATTAAGATTATTATTCCTGCCTACAGCAATTCGGTTTTTTAATGAATATATATGACATTCTTTTAAGGTTTTTAAGGTGTCTATTGTATTCCTTTTGTTGTCCAAATTTCCCCTTTGGGGGGTCTATACAGTACTTATCTACCTAAATATCTGTACTTGTACAGTACAAATCATACAATAATTGAAAACTCCACTAAACAAGACAGCCATGTGCAAGTAGACTGGTGGGTCTCTCACTCTCACCCTGTAGAGTGATGAGCTGGTAGAGCTGGTTATTGGTGTTCTCAATGAAGGTCTGGAGTGACTCAGAGGCCTGTGGTCCCTTGCCAGCCAGGATGTTGATGACAGCAAGCACTTTCTCTGGCAGCGACGCCATGGCCTGGATAGCCGAGGCTTCATTCCGGCTCAGCAGGTCCTGTTTTCGCATGTGGACCACAATATTTTCCAAGAAGGGGCCAGGGATGGACTGCACCAGCTGCTTGCGATACATTTGTATCCAAACACCTGGCAGATGGAAGGCCAAGTGAGAATGTGGAGAGATGAGTACTAGTGTTAACATGGAGCCTGTTAGCTGTGTGCATAGTCTTGCATAGTAGTGAAGAGTTGTGTACACTTTAGCTACTTTTTAGAAAAAAATTCCCAGCACAGAATTACAGAAATATGCCATTAGGAAGGGAAGAATATTGGATCTCATTCTATGATTTTGAGAGGAGCCTCTGCCAAATTAAAAGCAAATCAAATTAAATTATCTCACCTTCAGTTTTCATTTTTGTGTGTGGGCAGCAGGCATCTGACTGAAGATCAACATAGCAATCCTCTTGCCATGCTATCCGTCTGTTGGAATCCAGGGTGAAACTGTTCAGGGTGTCTCTTCTCTCCATTAAAAGGATGCCTCAGAGCTTACCCATCAACCTTTATCCATCACTCTAAAAAACAAGGGTTAAAGCTGGAATAAATCAAATAAATAACATGCAGTGCTACATTAAATATGATACAGCTGGTAAATATGAGGACATTCATAAAATATTACACCATCAATGGCCTTTTTACAACATCAATTTTGTCACCATTAAATTCATTCAAAATGGATACAAAGGACACAAAGACAAATTGGAATAATTTCTCTTTTGTAAGGCATCACAAGAAAGAAGATATCTCAGGGCTTTGGGATTGAGAAAAGTACAGTAGCAGACATTAAAATCAAACAATTGCTACCCTTGCAAACGGTTTCCATGCACGTACAGCAAAATGGGCAAAAGACAAAAAAAAACATTCATATACTGTAACCAACAATCCCATATATTTTTGGTCATAAATGAGCCTTTTTTAAGTGGTTTAATTAATTTGTGCATATTCATATCTTATTTCCCAGGGTGAATTTAATTGCCATTAAATTTCTAACAAGCAACATCCATAAACTTCAGTTCAGCTATAATTGAAAAGAAAATGTTAATTTGTTCATGAAAATGTAATAGTCGAGCGTGCTATTTCATTTCTTTATGGTGTCCGCATATATCTTGTGCCAAAACAAAATGGAGAACGCCATCATAATGCTGTCATAAGCATGATGCAACACCTGCCATAACATAACATTTGCATTAACATTAAAGATTGCAACCTGTTCGATATGCAAATGATCTATGGTTGACACGGTTTTGGGCACTACAGCATTGCTATAGTCTGTTCTCAAGCCTCAATTTTCAATAAACAATTATTCCATTGCAGCATTACCACAAGTGACGTGCCTAAGCGTGTGGATTGACTTTGAAGTAAATGTGTGTCAACACTTTATCACTTACTGTTCAATTCAACAGTAGGGACAGACAATGCACCAAATTCAAGAAAATTGAAAGGAAAGATATTACATACTTTGTTGAGGGCAGGAATGCTTTCTGCTTTGGAAAATTCATGAGCTGGCTGAAAGAGCCATGTTTTCTTTTTTAGCTGATCATAGTTATAGTATGCTGTGAGGTTTTTGGAAACGAAGTTCTTAGCATAGGCAGTTTATTACACTGTCAATTGAATGTATTGTTTTTTTAATTTAAAACAGTTAATTCATTCTGAATACATCCGCATTATGTAACAACGGGAACAACAAAATGATCTGTATGGGAAGACAGGGTATTTTAACCCAAAAGGGGAGTTAATGTTCTTAATGTTACCTTTTTCTTAACTGGAGGCACTGCATTCAAGCATTCAGCTAAGTTAAGCTGAAGATTTTAAAGTATTGAGGAACATACAAAGTAATGTGTATGTTTTCTCTGTTAGAATTATAGAATTATAAATGATGGCCAATGGAGACATTCACCTGACATCCTATTCATTTTTACTGGCTGAATATTTTTGAGTTGTGAAAAATACCAGGGCCAGTAGCCAAGAAAAAAATATTGTGTATTGTGCAATTGTGTTTTGAATAGAAACGATAGTGCTAAAAATGACTCCCGGCTCTCTAAGCTGTAATTTCCCCTTTTGCTTTTTGGCAGAGGATGCCCATAAACATTTGTCAAAACAGTTTTTGTTTTTGATGTTTTTGAGATTTGAAATTCCAGTCTATTGTTGCCTTTTGGGTGTGGTCTAATGATAAATTGCATGTTGTGCAAAACAAATCCTATCTATGGGTGTGGAGTGATTTTTGTGAATTTTGAAGTGAATTTTGTAGTGATATTGTTGCACTCTTTGTTGTCTCTAATAGTATTTTTTGGTGTATCCATGTTTCACTTCGTTGACGCTTCCCTTTAACTGCATTATAACATAAACATGTTCTGACAAGCTTTTTCTAATACATTTTTGATGGTAAAATTGGTTGTGCATTTGTGCTGTTTATTGAATCATTTCTGAGATTAGAGTGTCTACACTGATCACATTCATCTCAAGTCACATGGTCACAAATTTATATGGGCCCTAATTATCAACAATGTCTTGTACACAATTTCTGCCAATGCCGCTCATTGCAGGACTGAAAATCCACAGTCCTGAGGGTTTCAAGACACCTAACAAATTAGCAGCTTATTGACACATGGAACAACAGGTGATTCCTGTTCCTGTCCAGTCAGTGGCTGTAATATGCCTTGAGTTGGAATTAGGACAAGAAAACCAAGGAGCTTCAGTGGAATTTCATCTTTTTAAAATGTATATAAGACTGTAGCCAGCACATAATACCATTTCACTGATGAAGGCACTATGCTAAAATGTTTGAATCTTTTAACCTCTTCTTGAATAAAAAACGTTGAGTGTGGAACATTTATTAATATAGTTATGGAATTTAATCTTGGAAATGGACAAAGGCCACCCTCAGATTCATTCTGCAGATTACCCCATGTCTTGATACTAGGCTTGTCATACAAGCGAGAGTGCATTTAGATGCAAAAACCCCCATCTTGGAGCATTCATCTGTACTGAATCATTCCACTGTCATGGCAACGCTCTTGGCAACAGACACAGCTGAAAAAAAACAAATGAACCAAACAGAAAGGGGAGGTTAGAAACAAGCACTGGGGTAGGCTGCATGACGGCACGCCAGGCACTGATGAAATACTGTGGCTTAGAGCTGTACCGAGCTGCAGACAAACCACAAAACCTGCAGTCTGCAGCAGTCATGGCATAAATGGCAAATGACAGATGATCTTCAGTACGTAGGTTAAAAAAAACCTTTGCAGCAGAGAAATGGTCCAAGACTGTTCTACACCAGGGATGTCAAATTCATTCCATCGAGGGCCAAGTGTACGCAGGTTTTTTTGTTGAAACCAATGCACTGCATCAGGTGATTTCATTTACTTCCCCTCCTCCTGGTGGAAGAAGTGAGCTATGAGAATTTGTGAATTCACTTGGTGTAGTGCATTGGTTGCTACAAAGGACTGCATACACTCAGCCCTAGTTAGAATGGGTTTGACACCCCTGTTCGACAAAAACAGACATAAGGAGTGCATATGAAGGCAGGACTCCACTCAGGCTTCCCTGCTATATATACTGTATATACGCCATTTAGCAAACGCTTTTATCCAAAGCGACTTACAGTAGTGAATGCATACATTTTTCACTATATGTGGTCCCAATGGGAATTGAACCCACAACCTAAGCGTTGTCAGCGCCGTGCTCTACCTACTGAGCCACAGAGAACTAACATAGATTGTCAATTTTCAAATCACAATCTGCATTTTAAGAAATAAGATAATGTTGATAGTTGCCTGCACTCCTCCTTGGATCATTTTGTACAGAGGTACATTCAATTGTAGGAAATCTTTAGCTGTGGTCCCCTTCTGTTTAAATATTCTGACAGCAGTGCCCTGTGCACTAACTGTCTCTACATAACTACAAACCTTTATTTTCCCCTACAATCAGCATTTACCTGTAAAATTAACAGGCTTGAACTATATTAACCATTGACACAGCTCCTACTGTGTCATGGGGCTCTTTGATATATTCAGCCTTTTGGGCAAAGTGTGACTTGATGTGAGTTGGCATAAGTTATTTCTGCTCTCTGGGTCTTTTGATATGAATGTCTTGTTCTGAAATTGATTGGTTGATGTGAGTTTTTATGGTCCCTAGCTCTATATGAATCTATATGAATTGCTATGTACTATAGTGTTGCATAGTATTGGCAGCTTGCCGTGAACAAAAATATATAACATTTTGTAATTTTTCTATTTATTTATTTTTGTCCCGACGAGTATAATCTTTGTAAATGTATCCCATGCATTAGAAGATGCATTTAAAACGCAACATTATAATGCATAATACGTTACATCGATGGTGTCCTTGTTGAAGTTGTCACATGCTTTCTCTGCTGGTTGTACACTGTTGATCATGAGTATAGAAAGCTCGTAGAATCTTTCATTCTTGAAGCACAAACCAAAATGCAATGTCTGCCAGAAGTGAATAGGGAACAGGCTAGAGGCATGCAGATTCCAGGGTTGCCTGATACTATAGTGTGCACTGTTTGCGCTATCATTTTCCACGGATTTGAAAATATGCCTTTCTTCTGTACCCAGTTGTGTACATTGAGAAGGAAAATTATTTTCAGTGTTGCAATTGCTTCGCAGACAACCTTATCAAGGGCACCTTGTATGGCTTAAATTCTGCATATTATCTATCTATTTTGTTTGACTTTTGGGGAGCAGGTTAAACCTGCATCCCCAATCTTTAGGTTTTAAGTTAATTTGTTGAAAACTATAGCAAACTGCAATTTAATGATGTGAAATAAGTATAATCCTTTGCTGTGATGTTGCAGGTACCCTGTCACCATTAAAACTTCACCAAGATCCAAGGAAAATGGCAGCGTTTATTTTCTTGGTTTAGCAAAAGTGCCATCAGTAATTCTATGGCTTCATTTGTTAGTATATAAGGACTAAGGTACACCTGGATTTAACTAATCCAGTCAACTTCAATCCACAGCTCATCATATGACAAGTTAGATCTTCTGACAGCTTACATATTTGTAGAAAGGCTCTACTATGGCAATTGCTATCGGTGTGAAAACATGTCTCTCGAATGAATCAAAAGAATGGCTATGAATAAAATAATAAATTACCATATCGAGCTTGTGTGACATTTTAAATTCCAGTTTTTTTATTGAGTCTTTACAAATATATTGAAAACAATGTGTAGCTCAAGAAACATGAAACAAATCAAGGTTGTTTGCTCGTTTCTTCTCACATGTTGTACTGTCACCAAAGCATCTTTTTAGTTTCATTCATTGCACTCCAACCAAATTTAATTTGCTGTGATGTCACTGAAAAACTGCTTGGCGATAGTGTCCTACATACTAGTACTACAGAGATCATATTTAGTTAAACAAAAAAAATATTTGGTCATATATCACCTACATGATACATTTCATGAATTGTATATCAATATAAATTGGTAAGTGAGCTCTTGATACCTTTATTTATCTGATGTTTGAAAACTTATGGACTGCTTCAAATGTTGAAGCATGCTCTGTCCCGTACTTGAAAATAAGTGGTCAGACTCACCCAGGTTGAGTGAGGTGTGTTCCTCTTTAGGGAGTCTGCTGGTGTGTCTCCTCGAGGGTTACTTCCCGCATTGGTTGAGAAGGCAGAAAAACACCATCAATATAACTGTTCAGTCCCCATATTCAGAGAGATGGAGGTTTTAAGAAATAAAAACAACGGATTATATTCTATATTAATGGAGGTTGTTTATCAGTGCAATCTCTCAGACACAGTTAAAAAGACAAGAAAATAAAACAGAAACAACGGTTGACTCCTGCTCAAAAGACTTAAAAATGTCTTCGTTCAGTTTGTGCTCTATAAAGCTGCGCCTCTTCCTGTTGAAGTAGTTTCTCTCTTCCTGTGTTACAGCCCACAGATTTCAGTTTGAAACACAACACTTAAGCATACGGCATATTATAAAAAAAAGTGTCTGCAAGGTAACAGGGTTAAATGATGCTGAGGAGCGGATGACCCAGGAACACAGCAAAATGGTGTCGGTTTTCTGCGGCAACAGATAGAACAGGTTGTGTAGTACATATCATAAAGTGCTACCATATGATTGATATTTATACAATTCAAAGTTTGCTTAAGAAACAAAAGTACTAATATGGCCTGTCAGATATGTTAAAACAGGAAATGCGATTATAGTATATATATATATATATAGTATACTTAGAATATCTGTTACAACATGCTCATTTATAAATGTGTTGTGGAAAAAGGTAATAAATAACTTGAATACACCTGTCTAGGACATATTTGACACTTATCTAAATATGAATACTCATGACATAATTTCCTTTGTGACAAAATGTGTACTCCAACTTCCACAAACATCAACTCACCAACCGTCAGAGTTCCCCTAATATCAGATGTATGTATTCCTTTTAAATTAACTTTAAATTGGTACTCCAATCAAAATCCTGAATTCCTGGGTTGTTTATAATATGTGTGCAATAGAAGATGAAGCAAACACGCTAAAATATTAATATGGACATTAATGCACATCTTGTAAGTCGCTCTGGATAAGAGCGTCTGCTAAATGCTTAAAATGTAATGTAATGTAAAAGTTTGATGTGGCCAATCTCGTTTTGTGTTCATTTCTGATTTAGATTCCAAAATAATTACAGTACATAAAACATAGCTAGGTTGGCCTTAGGTTGTTTTAGCCATTTCCACGGAAAGTGATGTAGTGGAATAAGAAAGGTATGTGTTTGTGTACATTATTTCCGCTTGTCTTCTGCCTGTATTTTATAAGCATATCTAGACTGTTTTGGACTGATAAGAAAATCAAAAGTTGTTTAGCCTTTTAAAGCCTTTCACTAAGATACCCTTCACTAAGCGTTACAATGTAAGCCAGTTTTTTTTTCTTTCTTTTTTGGGGCAATATTGATGCAAATTACTTCACGTTTCAAGGAGTGAATATGTGTGGCGCACTGCCATAGTGGAGTAGTATTGGGGGAACTGTCTGTCAATCAGTCTATTGAATAAAAGCATTACCATGCCTATCTAGTAGAATACTGTATATCCCTGGTGAAAATAGGCCCAAGAGACAGCTGTTTTTAAATGTTTATTAATTGATTTGATTGCCAAAAAAGAAAGTAGTTTCATTCATACAAAAACAATATTTACAAGATAAATCATCTGAATGTAAAATCATGAGAGTACTCCTTTAAAATTAAATTGGGCAACTGGGGAAATACACTTTGAGATGCATCACTTCCCATATATTTTGAATCTGCATATATCTGCAAGTACTTTTTGGTGTGGGCATACTGTACAAGCCACCAAGCTGGCCAATTTGTTAGCAATATCAGCCATTGCTATACTTGATTAATTCAATTGAGCCAGTGAGTTACCAAGATCAATAGGCAGCTTTTATTTGCTGCAAAAGAAGAGAAAAATTAATTTATGTTCAACAAAAGAATAATCTTCAAAATATGCCTTCAAAGCTTTGGCCCCAAAATTTCAAATGGATTAGTCTGATCACACCCAAATCCCCTGTCATCCCTAAGTGCCATTAGCAGTATCTGACACTTCCTGGATTGGACATGGCATATGTGTGACAGTAAATCCAGTAACTCTGACAGGGTTTCAAATGTTTCTGAGAGTGATGTTGAACGGGATTACGTAGCAGTGAATAAAGTACAACACAGGAGGCTTTGGACAGGAAGCAGTGTGAAAGGCATATGTTGACTCAAGTGTGCCGCAGACGGCAAGACAGGAAGTGACACGATTCATATCATACAAAAGCAGAAAGCGGTCTCTTGTGGAATGAATATAATTCATTCATACCTTTGAGCTGATGGAAATAGCGCTTGTGTAAATGCTACTAGATTGTGTAAAATCTTTGAGGGGATAGATAACTTATCAACAAGAGGTCTCCACATACTGAATCTATTGCAATATTAACAGCAACATCTCCCAGGATTAAGGATTAAGTCATAGTATTTGTCATTTGGTTGTGATTATATTAACATCATTCCAATAATATACATAATTGACATTGTGCATCGATTAGGCTTCAAGAATGGTCTGTGATAAGGAGGCATGAAGGGCTTTGTGGAACTTGAATGATGCGTGAATGATACGTGAATGAAAGGGATGGAGATATTAAATCAATTTGAGTCTTTGAATAGGTGCTGTGATGGGCATATTGTGTGCTAAAGGCCGAGCACTTCCACCATTGCATATTATCTCGAATTACAGCCAGTTTTATGAATGACAAAAGCACTTCTTTGCCTTCGAGGAAAAACATTTTGATCGAAAACACTCCAGCTGCAGAAGACATGGGATGGAAATGAAGATACATGCAAAGAACTAAATACACACCAATATTTGAAAGACAATTAGTATGCAATTCTCTTACTATACAGGGGACATATTTAGACTGCCTGCCCCCTCACCAAGGATGTTTCTAGGGGGATGGGACATAATGAGACATATGGCTCCAGAACTGGACACTAACTGACCTATCATTCCAATCAATATTCCACCACAAACTCTCTGGAGAGGGCATGCTGACCTGGATGGGTGTGCCACGTTCATGCCTGTCCCGGATAGTTGTATCATCTATTGCATCACAAAAGTGATGCAATAAGTGAAGCCCTGGGGTTGAGAAACCATGAAAAAGATGAGAGATAATGGGAACTGAGGAACTTGACGGAAACAGAATGTCAGCCCAAGATAACCCCAAGTGAAAGTACAGATAGACCATTCACAGAAGGAAATAAAAAAACTATATAGGGAAATATAATTTTATTTGAAAAATATAATCTTTCTACATGGCAATGTGAAAAGAGAACATTTCTAACGAATTGCACTTCACTTAAATGTAGTGGTTGTTCTATGGCCTTCATAAGTGGTTTCATATCGAGCTTTATAAAAGTGTATGCTCTCAGTTAAAAAATACAGTAGACTCCATTTTTATTCACCCTTAATAAAGATGAACAAAAGAGATCATATAAAATAAACTATACAAGTAATGAGGTGTATTTTATGCAAAAAAATCACAAAATTCCAAACCTACAATACTAATACAATTGTACTAAGACAATTATTCACACCCCTAACTATTATTTTCAATTTAATCCAACAAAAGCAAATCTTGATAAATACACAACTTATTTGAATTTCATTGGAAGGTTATGGAACTATACACTGGCCTACAATGGTTTCCTGTTTCCCTAGGGTATAAAAAGGAGGGAACACACGTTTGAAATACTGTGGTCAGCCATCATCATGATGAAAAGCAAAGAACTCCCTGAAAGCATTAGACAAAAGGTTATTGACCTTTACAGATCAGGAGATTGCTACAAAAAAAATCACTAAAAAGTTAAAGATACCGCTTTCCACTGTTGTGTCAATTATTAGGAAGTTTAAGGCCACTGGAACTTGGCTAATCTGTCAGGTAGAGGACGCAAGTCTATCTTGCCCCCCATGTAGTGAGACGGATGATTCGAGAAGCAAAAAGAAGTCAAGGCACAGTTCAAGACTCAAAACAACCAGGCATCTTGAGGTTACAAGGTGTCTAAAGCTACCATTCGACAACGCTGACATGACAATGGCCTTTGTGGCAAAGTTGCAAGAAAGGAGCCTCTTTTGAAGGCAATTCACCGAAAAAGTCTGGAATTCGCCAAACTACATCTGAACTACCATTGGAACCGTGTCTTGTGATCAGATAAAACAAAAATCAAGCTTTTTGAACATGCACATCAGTGTGATGTTCAAATAATCCAAGTAATGTTGAAAAGCACCTCATGCCTACAGTGAAACATGGTGGTGGATCTTTAATATTTTGGGGTTGTTTTTCATCCACAGGCCCTGGGGCCCTTATTAAAATAGATGGAACCATGAACTCCAGCATGTACCACGACATTTTGTCCAAAAACCTTGTTCCCTCTGCCAGAAAGCTACACCTTGGCCGCAGATGGACCTTCCAACAAGACAACAATCCCAAACATACGTCCAACGTAACTAAGAAACAGTTGAAAGAGCACAAGATCAATGTCCTGACGTGGCCATCTCAAGTCTCAGACCTGAATCCAATTGAACATTTGTGGTTTGAACTCAAAAAAGCAGTCCAGAAACATCAACCGAAGAATCTGAAGGAACTAGAACAATTATGCATAGAGGAATGGTTGAGGATCTGCCCCAAGAAGTTCCATAACCTCGTACGACACTAGAGAAGGTGATTACTTGCTGCTATAATGGCCAAGGTAGGAACCACAAAGTACTGATAACAAGGGTGTGAATATTTGTGATTCATTTTTCTGGAAATAAACGTATAATTCGTTAACTGTTCGATTGTGGTTCATGCCAATGCATTATTAAAGAATATAACTTTCTTAATTTTGTGAGCATAAAATAAAGCCCATTACTTTATTTTATACAATCTCTTTTGTTCATCTTTATCAAGGGTGTGAATAAAAATTTAATCTGTACTGTATACTAGAGAATATTCCAAAACCATAAACACTTTCAAAACCTACCATTTTGTTTTTTACCATTGTTAAAACACATTTTTTTCCACTAGGAAACTACAAATTCTAAACCATGCATACAATTGTACCCATATATCACACATACAATTCCCAGTTGTACCTTTATATTAATTGTATTTATTTAACCTAACACAGCTGCACCAGGGTGCTGCTTTAGCCAAATAAATTATAACAAAAGTAGACCATGCAACTGGTTTGGTGGTTCAACCACATCCAAAAAGACTTAAAGGAAGCCTCCATTAACCTAACATTTTGCACAGTGGAACAGTGCAAGGAAATGTGCATAGTGTATGATCTCACAGCTATTACCCATAATGAATGCATAGCAGTTATTTTCAGAACTCAGTAGAGAACTTGATGGTTGGAACTTTGGCCATGCACAACAGGACACTGTCAGCTGAGTTTGAAAAAGCTGGGGAGGGAAGAACTACAACAATTATTTGCAGGGTACAAAGTCTTTCAGGTGTAAATACAATAAGTTGCAACAAGTAAAATAGCAAGTAAGAATGAAGCAACTCAACTTTATGACTTCTTTAAGGAATACCTGAAAGGTGGATGAATTTAGTTCCCAATACTTTCAGATAAGCAGAGGGTCAATTTGCCAGCACACTTGAATACTGTTCAAGCATGCCAGTTCTGTTTTGCTAAGTGTGTGAGCATAGTTCCATGAATTGTTGTGCAAGCATTGTTTGAATACAAATGTAGTATCTCATAAGGATTACACCTACTTTAATCAATACACATTAGCCCTCGTGGACGAAACTGGCCACGACTCAGCATAATGACAAAAGGCATGCCATGACTTAGTTGCCCCAAATTACTTGCCACTTCCTCTTCACCACGTCCACACAATTTTCTGGATGAGCTGCAGAATGACTTTGTCCAAGCTGAAGTCACATTTTGAAGTGTGACAATGGGGCAACCTGATAACCCCAACGACAGGTTAAATAAAGAGTGTGGTGCGAGAGTAGTTTGCTGTGCCGCACATGTAGTTTAAGATTTGCTAGATTCCATACTCACAATCCAACCCTTTTGAGGATCTGTGCCCTGGGGTTTATAGTCCCAACTTTTAGAAGCAAGTTGGCCATATCCAAGCAAAGCACAATGCTATACAGACTACAGTTGTAATGATAATGACCTGTGGCCACAAAAAAATAGACTTAATGCTCGAGGATTCCGTCCCATGTTTTACATACGCAGTTTGTCCAATCGTGTCTGTTCCCTATAATTTAATGTTATTTCATTCAATAAAAAGAAATCAGACAACAGCACCATGAGTCCTCACCATGAACTGTATGTTCTTTAATTAAATGACCTGACAAAAGTGTCCATTTTGTATATGAGTTTCAATTTCTGAGGATTTGCTGTTCTTTTGTTTTAGCAATAGTAAAAGATAATACAGTAAAACCGCAACAATGCAGAAGACCTTTTTCCAGTAGTGCAGTTATGAAAGCATCTTAAAAAATAAATCTATGTACAATATTTACTTTACAAAAATTCATAGCCTTGAATGAACAATGTTTGATTTTTATCCTGCTATTCAATTTACTTCTATACAAAACTCTTATTTGAGTTCTAGATAAAAATGATAGTCTGGGATTAAAACTGAATGTAATTTTAAACAGTCACTGAGATTACCTCATAGCTTACTAAATGCATCCGGTACCAAAAATACAATAAACTTCCAAGTAATACAAAATAAAATGTACCAACTCAAAACCAGCATCATCTCACAGCTAATACTTTTAGTACATGACAACATTGTTGTACCGTGCAACACTGACTGTGACATTAAAGGACGGATTCAAGGGGCATTATGCCGTTGCACAGGAAAAACCATTACATGAACAACATCTTCCCTTTCCATGCTCATCTGCCAGAAGGTATTCCCCATACCCACTGTCCAAAAACACCACTGCAGAAACTGGAGGACAGAGCAGGTACCCCAGCATGACTAGATCTCAGCAGGCCCCTCTGCGTGCTCACTCAGCTCCATGGAGAAATAGTCCAGCGGACGCCTGAGTTCAGAAAAAACACACACATAACGGTCAGCGCTGATCCAGCTCAAACCAGCAGACTGACAACTTAATGCTGTACATTATAAGCCCATGGTAGCACAGACGGTCTATATGCTAAAAAGGAGATTTTGAGGGGCATTTGTCTTTTAATCTAGCCAGTTGAGGTGTATTTTTATTTATATTTTCAGAAGATGAATGAAAATGAAAACAGGTTTGCTTAGCAAGTTAGCTGCTTTGTAATATGAATATGGTTGTGTTCAATTATGATTGGTTCATTGCTTGCATTCACTACCAACCATGTGCTGATAGTTAGGTCAGGCGTCTGAATAGAGTAAAACAAAGTAACGTTAACGTTCGTTAGACAAACCAATCTGAAATTCAAGTAGCCTACCGATATCTTCCAATCTCTCGGTCTTGGCTCTACTAGCACAGATGGCTTGCTAGCTACATTGGACAGGACAGTACCATTACTAGTTTGGCTCAATTGTCTTTCAAAGGTAGTGGCAAAAGTTGACATGTCAACCTAAAACGTTAAAATCAATGTAAAATTTGCTCAAGGGGAGAGTTTGCCTCTAAGCACTGGCACAGGTCCAGCCAACTACCCAAAACATAAATCCAAAAGCAAAAAACACAGACAGGAAAGCAAAGATTAAAAAATAACAAAAACAAAAGGAAAGTGCATGCAAGTGGAGAGCCAATTGACTGAAAATGGGGGTGTCTCACCTCCTTCTGTAAAAGTAAGTAGATAGGGTTACACCCAACACCAATATGAGCAGCAGCACCGCTGCCAGGCAAATTTGCCAGATCAGTCCAGACTCTGCATGAAACAAAGGCAATGCACTCATTTTAATACAGACAGTCACACAAACACCTACCAATCACATCAGAAAAAGTCCTACAAATCCTCTGAAGAGGGATGCCATCTTAAAAAACACTGCAACACAATCGTGTAACCCACAGCAGTAAATTGGTTAGGTGTATGTGATGATTCCAGTAAAGTAACCAACATAGCATCATTAGAAAAAGTTATTTTTGCTTGTAGGCTATGACTGCCCCCTTGTGTTTGTAAAACACAATGACTAAAAGGACAATGACCACAAATATGAACTCATTGTTCTTATGGTAAAATAAACACTTCTGATTCCATGAATGACTTGATGTTTTCGTTGCATATGATTCAGATCCATTAGGCACACTTGTCTACTTATCACACTGTAGCTTCCCTCTTTTAACATACTTGTGCCCACAGACTTGTCAGTGATGGAATTGGAGCAGGTGTCTCCCAAGGTGTGGGAGCGCTGTGTGCGGGACGTCTGCAGGATCAGCTCCCTCTGGTGGTCGGAAAGCGCCTGGATACTTCCTCGTATGCGCAACCACCCTGCGGTACAGGAGAAGTTTGCCCCTGTAGAACATAGAGTGGAAAGCTGTCCAAATCCACTGTAGTACATCATACAAATCGAACAGACACCCAGGATTTACAATACAATACAGCCAACACTCAGTCATGTTGTAGTCGCTTTTATATCTTCTCTGCTGATTAAAAAAGCCATGTACAACGGTAATAATAATAATATTAATAATAACCTTTATTTTATATGGCGCATTAATATTCATATTCATATCAGATATCTCAAGGCACTTAGCACAGTAGATACAAAATCAAAGTTATAGAAACAGCCACAAAACAAGTAGACAAAATAATGGAAACATCAAATGAAAAAGGACTATAATTTAGTTACTATTTTAAAGTGACTAAATTGCAATAAAGTCCACACGCATTTCATATACGAATTACTAATTACTAGGGCTGTCAAGCGATTAAAATATTAATCGCGATTAATCACAAATTGATCACACATCTTTTATCTGTTCTAAATGTACCTTAAAGGGATATTTTTCAAGTGTTTAATACTCTTATCAACATGGGAGTGGACAAATATGCTTGCTTTATGCAAATGTATGTTCATTGGAAATCAATTAACAAACCAAAACAATGACAAATATTGTCCAGAAACCCTCAAAGGTACTGCATTTAGCATTAAAAATATGCTCAAATCATAACATGGCAAACTCAAGCCCAACAGACAACAACAGATGGGCATATTGACCTGCTAAATTTAATTTAACATTACTTAGTAACATGAGTACTCACACAATGTAGTGTGTCCAACTTTACGCTTATAAAGGTTCACTAAAACATCCCCTGTTTTTTTAAGCATTAACACAAAACGATGGACCTCAATGCATCGCAACAGACACATTGTACAACAGGTACATTGGTCAGCTAAATGTTCCATTACTCAAAGGTCATTCCTTGGATCCCTCGCACTTCTAAAGCAAATCACACAATGTAATTGTGTCCAACCTCACATGGGGAAAATAAAGGCTCACAAAAAGATCCCCTTCTACTATGTGGGATCAAAACAGGATGATACAAAATAAAACAAACAATAAATAAAGTTTCTCTCGCACACTATCAAGCGTGGTCTGCCGCAAGCGGCTGTTTTGGCGCTAACGGGGCTGTCTAGATTAGCTGTGTGCTTGGCTAGCAAATGGTATTTGAGACTAGATGTACTCCGGTGGTAACTCAATTCACATCGACAGTAACTGCAAATAACTTTGGTCTTGTCGACAGACCCATCTGGCTTTGTAGCTGAACTTGCCATTCAAAATACCTTTTTCTGCCTCCCGCGTGGTCCAGTGGTTACAACGTCCGGGAGTGCCACCAGGGGCGGTAATTGGCTGTCCGTCCCAGAGAGGGGGGAGGGAAGCCGACATGATGTTCGCTGCGCATAAGAGTGGCCCTGTAGTACCGGGTTACGGTCGACAGCTTGGCGAGTGCCGTCTTGGAGGAGGCGTTACTTCGCCTTCGTCACTACCGATCGGAGGACTACGGCAGCGAACTCACATTACTAGCGGGAGATTGACATAAAATAGCGGGTCTAATTGGCTACCAAATTGGGATAAAATGGGATAAAATCTAAAGAATAAAATAAAAAATTAATAAAAAATTCTTTATCCATTGCTGCTTGCTATCGCCATCCGACTTAATGCTAATTCTAGCTGATTCATAAACCACGGGTCGGGCAAACGGTCATCATTTTAAAAAAAATTGTGGCGTTAGAATTAATTTGCGTTAACGCATTATTATCGCGTTAACTTTGACAGCCCTACTAATTACCAATATGTTTCTGCTATAAAAGATGTTTTAAAATCAACACTTCAATATGCAAGTTTCTAAAGCAACATGAGATATCTAACATATTTTGTTGGTTGGTGCCAAAAATGCAGGTGTTTCAGGCACAGAAATAGTTAAATGATTTAATGTGTCAAGGGGAACAGTGTCAAAAATCTGCCAACAAGGAAAAGCTGCATCAGAAAAGAGGAACAGTGGTCACAAGTCACAAGTTCACCGACAGGACAGACAGAGGCTTAACAGGATAGTTGCTCAAATCCACAAAACAGCCTCAAAAAAGACCACAGAACTAAAACTACGCCTCCATGACGCAGTCTCAACAAAAACTGTACGTTTGTGAGTTTCACAAAGCTGATATATATGGTAGGGCTGCCATTCGGAAACCGCTTGTAACCAAGGCCAATTTGCAACAATACATAAACTGGTGTAATGAGCACAAAACCTGGACTTCTGAGCAGTGGAAGAAAGTAATATGGTTTGATGAGTCGTACTTTACTATTTTTCCAACATATTAACAGGTTTATATTTGGAGAAAGCCAAAGGTAGCCTTCAAACCACATTGCCTGTTACCAAAAGGGTTAAACACGGTGGTGGATCTGTTATGATATGGGCAGCCATCTCATGGGAGTCAGTGGGATTATTACTCTAGATTGTAAAATTACAGCCAAAGAATACAAAGCCATTTTAGACAACCAGGTGCATCACTGTTTCCTCAAGATGTTCCAATATTCCAAGACAATAACACCCCCATACACACTGCTAAATGGATTCAAGAGTGGTTTCATGAACACCAGGATGAAGTCAAACACCTTCCAATGCCTCCCCAATCACCAGACCTAAACATCCTTGAACCTTTATGGGGAGTTCTGGAATGTAGAGTGTGGAGTATATTTACACCACATTCATATCTCAAAGAACTGGTGGCTTTTCCTTCTTGAAAACTCCAATCCAAAAAGTGCAATATCCCACTAGAAACAGTTAAAGACAAAGACAAATCCTTAGAATGCTGTTGTATAAGGCAAATTGCATATATGTTTCCATTATTTTGACTACCCCCTGTATTTCCGAAAATACACAACTATAGTGCATGTTTTATTTTTCGTATTCAAATCCATTAATAAAACCTGGGTCTAGTTTGCAGAGTTAGCAGAGCAGAGCAAAGGCTTCGATGGATGAAACAATGTGACCCAGTGAGGTTCCAGAATGAAGGCCTGGAGTGACACAGTAGATGTGAGGCCTGCAGCCTGGTTGGCACTCTTAAGCTTACCTTCGAGGTTAAGGGCAGAGATCCCGCAGTGACACTGATCCTCAAGGTACACTGCCACCGCCATCTCCTGCCTGCTGCCCCCATCCTGCCTCCACCCGCTGCAGTCTATAACCATTAAGGAAGAATGTTACTGACACAGCACGCACCATGCCAAAATGCATGCTAATGCTGTGAGCACAGTGTAGCCAGTGAGTTCCCCCAGGACCTGTAATCAAATTAAAATAGCTACCCTACATGACAATCCAACAATGCATCTTCAACTCAGCTGCAAAGACCTGGCAGAGATTTTAGAGGAATAAAGTACTTGGCAAGTGCATCTCCTCATTGCTGGTGGGAGGCCCAAGACAGAGGTCAATGTTGCTGGAGAAGGCAGGGCTTGGGCAGAGGTTGGCACGCCGGGGGGTCTGGGAAGAGGTGGTCCAGGCCTGGGGGCTCCTCACCTCACAGCACGCACAGCGGCTGAGGGAGGCCGGCCCCTCCACGGACCTGCACACAAACCAGGGAGGGAGAGACACGATTAAAGTCCAAGCTGAGAAAAAATGTCTGTGAGCTTCACATGTATTCTTTGAATGCCATACCATTTATTTAGAGAGATTATTCATACATTGTTTAAAACACTAGCTGCCTCTGTTTTTCACAGTCTTTCTCACACTGAACAGAGGCTACAGGTTTGCTTTAATGTAGATTCCAAAATACTACTGCTGTATCAGTCTCACCTGAGAGCAGGTATGACCTGCTGCCTCCTGCTGTCCGCCAAAGTGCTTAGCAGAAGTGAGTCCTCGCTGAACACCACAGTGTCTATCAAGCTGTGGCTGGAAGCTGGTGTCCCAGCTGTGCAGGACCTGGCAGTGCCGTGGCACAGTGCCACAGCTCCATGGGCTGGTACTGCTGTGCCGCTGGCCCCCAGTGGTAAGGCTTGGTCTGGAACAGGCAGGAGCACAGAGTACAATATGGGATTTTACATGAAGTCATAAAGATATTCATTGCCATTTTGCTTCATACCCTCATCCAGAAAGCAACTAAAGTCCATAGGTTTTCAGTCTCCTGGCCCTTTAAAAAAATCCAACCCTATTTTTATTGAAAATATCAATTATGTATTTCAATGTTTCACATATTTGTTTGCTTCTGAAATATAGGTATACCTTGATTTACAAAGGGGTTACATTCCTTACATTCATAAGCCAAAGTTGTCATAGAACAGCGTTTATTACTGTTTAATAAGAATATGCTCCAGGCAGTCAAAATATAGGCAACAATAATGTAAAAAAATGTTTAAAAAAAAATAAAAAAAATAATGTATAGCATTTTTTGGGGGGGAAATTAAAAGACCAGCATTAAAATGAAATGATCAATTTAATGACTGAAAATGCAATAAGTCCACATTGTAAATGTTTAATTTATTTTACTTGGAATGAAAACATCAGTGTAACAAAATATAGGCATAGGCGGTCACCATTTAGATTTGTTTTAATTACTGTACTCATTGTGGCAGTTCAGAGGCAAACTGTTCCTAATTCATTGTGCATGTCCTGGATGCATGACTGAAATGGTTGACAGGGACAGAGGTGTAATGTTTAAACAAATCTTAGGCAACATTTCAATTTGTTAAACAGAAAAATGCCCCTAAAGTTTGTAACTGCAAAATTTTGTAAACAGAACATTTGTAAATAGCAGTATTGTACCAGTCTTTTTAATGTATTTTAAGAGTGTTAAAGCCTGCTTTGGAGGTGGTGCTGCCAGCTAAATAATGTAACCTAACGTAACATTAGCTAACTAGTTAGCTAAATTCTGTCTGGAAAACTAGCCTAACTAGCAAGGTACTGGACTGAAACTTGTCATTTTAGAAAACATAAGCTTGAACAAAATCTCTTTTGTGTCACACCCACAAAATGACCAGGCCAACTGTGTTTACACCAGGATTAAACACATTTTTTTTTTTAATGGACCATGATTCAAAATACACATGCTGCATCAAAGGTTCTTACGTTTACAGATACAGTAAAGAAACACGGACCACATGAGACTGTCCACAAATGACAGGAACAGATTGAATTGGATGAGGTCAAAGTTTTAAGCACACCAAGCTCTCCAGTACTCACCAGCTCCAGTGATGTTCGCAATGAGATAGTACCCATCTTGGTCAGTCTTCCCTGTCAGGGGGAGTGCTAGGGTGGCTCTGCTGTTCCCCTGCTCAAAAACAACCAGTACCAGGCCTTGCAGCTCAGTCAAGGGGGGCGCAAACAGTTCCACAAAGCCCTCCTGCTGGCTGCCATTGGTCCAGTGGGCACTGCCCACCTCATTTATGACAACACCCTCAGGGGGAGGGGCCAGGGTGGGAGGCTGGGGACACAAATTCTTCCTCAGGGGGGTGGGTGATGTCACCTAGGCAACAGAAAAGGAAAAATTAAATCAGCATTCCATTTCAAGGGAAGACAAAAGAAATGTGCAAAGTCCCAATTTCTTTATTGATGTGAAGGACATTCCAGCACAACAGGACATACTTAAAAACGGGCATTACAGTAACGTTTAATTATGCACAGAGAAAACATGCCCTGTGTGAGTGACTGAGGCACGGGAGTCTCACCACGAAGGCTGACAGGTCAGCAGACTGCAGGCTGTTGCAGCGGCTGAGGGTCTCATCCCCTGGGAGGAAAGTGGGGTCCTCCAAGAGAGGGATCTGGCCAGGGGTTAAGGCATCGCTCAGGTTCCGCGCTTCCATGTCGGAGCCTGGAAGGCGGTACACGATGGCATCCAACAGGTGGGTGGGGATTCCAGCCTGTACAGGTAACCCATAGGGGCTGCGGTACAGGGCCACAGCGTCTGGCCCATTTTGAATGGTGTTGGGCGGCAGTGGTATGGAGGGGGTCGGGATCACTTTGTCGCTGCCCAGGAGGAAGTAGCCCTGAGCGTTTGTGAAGTGCCCGGTTAGGCTGGCCTTCCAGTAGGGTTTGCTGTTGTGGCCGTTGAAGAGCAGCAACCACACCCCTTCCAGGGACGCCCGCCTCCCTGAGGGGTGCCAGATTTCAATGAACTCGGTGTCCTCTCCTGCACCTGGCGTGTCAGCGTTTACCTCGCTCAGCAGGAAGTCATGCTGGCTAGACGGGTCCCAGTCAGGGGGGTACTGAGGAGTGGCAGTGCCTGCTGGAATCACTATAGGGGCAACATAATTCAAAGTCAGCGTAAAACCCAAAGCAGGTGTCAACAGTTTGATTTTCTAGTTTTGGTTCAATAGTTCAGTCTGACACTCCCGCTAAATTTTGGAATGGAAAAAATATTATATTTCCATCACTGCATTAATTCACAATTAATATAAAAGCCTCTCTATATAATCATTATATAGGAGGTGATTCATTTAAAGAAACCTGTCCGAGACTCTGTCATGGACCTGTGATCCAAAACGATAACCAAAAGTAAGAAACACCAGTGCAAAGAAGCAAATTGATCCTGACTGACCCCAACTCACAAGCCATTGTATCACATTGTATCTTGTAAGTCGCTCTGGATAAGAGTGTCTGCTAAATGCTTAAAATGCAAATGTAAAATGTAATCACTCACCAACATTATGAGGGCAAATTGCTGGCCACAGGCACTGATTCGGCTGTCCTGGAGTTTGCTGGACTTCAATAAAGACACCAGGGTCTCTGTTCCAGTCGGCCGTGCCACAGCGGCTGAGGGTCAAGCCCCCTTCCTCCAACCTAAAAACATCAGCAGGTAAACATTACAGGCATATGCTCGATCAGACGCATGTCATAATTTAACTCTGTTAACGTTTCAAGTTTCAATGAGACCCAAATCCAATAGTAGATGCATTATAAAAATGTTATTAACATAAAAACTAAAACAGAGTAGATGAGCTCCTCTATCAAGCAAATCAATAGAAAAACTTTCTTACTAAGAGCATTGTGTTTGTTTGATAAATAACTGAATAGTATTGAAGAATTGTGTATGCTGTCTGTTGTAAAATACATTAACTGTGCCATTTTGACGAGGTCATCTGTATAGGAATGAGTGAGTTGATTAGACAGTAAGTTCCTGTCTTTGATTACCGATGCTTTGTCAGCAAACAGTGCCTCTTTTATTGAATGAGCTAATCAGACGCTATCACTTCCTGACTTCCTTGCTGGTGCTTTGTGAGCAACACAAAGGCTCATAAACTGATCATCTGTCCCTATGTATATATTTAGGTGAGAGACTCATTCACTTTAGACTCTTTACCAACTCGCTGTGGACCGCTGTGTGTAATAAACTTGCATTTCAAGTCAGACTGCTGAGTCTCCTGGTCGTCTCTTCAGAAGAAGAAGCGAACAGTATTATAGAGCAGTGTTTCAGTGATTAACTTGCCTGGGGTGAAGCTGGAAGGCCCCTCTGCCAGGGATGAGAGTCTCGGTCAGATTATCGCTAGCCACGCCCTCGGGGCCAGAGTACACAAAGGCATCGAGTGGCTGCTGCGCACTGAGGGGGCTGCCCACAGGGAAGTCCGCAGCTCTCCCTCGGTACAATACCACCGCCCCGGAGGATGCCGCCTGTGGCGCCAACACAGAGTGATCGCCAGGGGGAAACGCAAAGTCACCTGGGAGAAAATAAACACCCCCAAAAAAACATGATCCCAGCTTCAGTGCCTATCCCTCACATATACTGCAAAGACAAGAACCATTACTTACTGAAACATCTCAATCCCCATGCGTGTTTACAGAGACAAGAGCAGCAGCATTAAGGAACAAGCGCAATCAACGTTGAACATCATAATCCTATCATCACTGATGCTCCTCCAGGTCTGAAAGCCTACCTCCACTCTTTCCGGAGGAGATGAGGAGCAGCCCATCCTTGGCTGGTATTATCTCCATACTGAAGCTGACTGTGTCTGTTCTCCCATCCAGCAGCACCAGGACCACTTGGTCGGTGGACTGCGGAACGCTCAGCTCCACAAAGTTCTCCGTTTGCTCCCCTCCCAGCCTGAGCTCGCTGATGCGCGCGTCTGGGCTCTTGGGAGGGGCACAGCGGTTACGTTGGCCGGGAGAAGGCGGAGCCATCTGGAAGGTCCACATGCCCGTGGAGAGCCAGCAGCGCTCAATGGACTCGTCCCCCTCATAGGCCGACTCATCCTCCACAAAAGCCGGGGATCCTGGGGTCAGGGTCCTAGCCAGAAACACTGCATCCCCTGATCGCCGTGACGTGTACACTATGGCGTCCACCAAGCCTGCTGCTGTTACTTCCATCTTCTCGCCATATCGTGTTGCGCTGGAGTGGTAGAGCACAATGGCATCTGGGCCATTCTGGACCGTGTTTGGTGGCAAGGGGATGGCAGGCTTGGGCTGGACATCGACAGAGCCCACCAGAAAGAAACCCCTGTCATCTGTGGTGTGGCCTTTAAGGTCCAGCACTTTATAAGCAATGTTGCCGTTACCATTGTAGAAGACCAAGGTGTAGCCATCTAAAGAGGTTCTCTGGCCACTTGTGTGATATAGTTCTACAAACTCTGTGGTGTCCAGTCTGGGGTTGTCTGCATTTACCTCACTGATCATAAGGCAAACCTCACTCCTCACAGACATTACCAGAACCAGGGCAAAAAAGGCAGCAAGCCTTACAGCCATAAGTTTCGGTCTCAATAGCATGACTAGTCCCTTTCAGAAGGAACTGGTCTTAATCCCTCACTCTGAAATGCAGACAATGGGGATGCTCCTGCAATATAAGGGATAATTAGAAAGAATGAAGTTAATTAAAAGCACAATGCAAAATGCACAGTAAAGTACTTTGTTTCTGTAGCCAATGAGCCTGAGCAATTGTTATTGTGGAGAAAAAAATATTGATTCCAATTAAACTGTTTGCAAAACAAATCTGTAACATCCTAAAATGCTGCCTGTCAACAGTACTAGTGAGTACACTCAAATATGTCTTACTGTTTTGGGCAGCGAGGCCATACTCTCCTAGCACCTGAAATCATATAGTTGTGAGTCAAGGCAAAAAGACCAGAGGCAGTAACGGCCATCTGCAAGCACAACAATCTCACTTCATATTCTATAAATATCACATGGGTATGGGTTTGAAGCATATAAAAAATTCATAACTGAATATGTTCACATTGGAAGAGTGAAAGAGATCCAAGGCAGAATCTGCAAACTGTCAACTCAACCCCACATAGCTATTGCATATGAAACAATCATATCATCACAAAACCACATTGTTCTGACAGTCCCAGCAATAATTGAGACATCTCCACTGCCTCAGAATAACTCGTGCATGCTGTCATTGGAATAGGAACATTCTGTAGCCTATCATGTGCGATATCATACAAAAAGAAACACTAAACAATTTAGAAAGTCGATGGGATATGAATTGTTGCTGTCAAGCCTAAAAGGTAAGTGGGTCATCACAAGAAATGCGTATGCTGAACCATCCACATATTTTGGGGGAAACGGTTTCGCAATTGCTGACATCACACAACTTGATGTGCAACTGGCTTTTTTTTTTTTGGACTGTTTGGACTGTCCCAGCCCAGCACGTTTTCAATCCGTTAGTCAAGGCCTTTTTCGGCGCTACATTTTCTTTGAGAGTGAGCTGGAAAACAGTGTTTCAATTCAAAATTCGAGGAATGCTCATATATTCTAGCAAGCACCAAAATGCATCTCCCCCATATATAGGCTACTTTTACCATTTAGATAAGTGGCTTAACCAGCAAGCAAAGTAATATCAAGATAACATCAGCTAGATCTATTTTAAAGTCTGGATCTGCCCGCTGCTTTCTCGCTACTAGTTCGCTAGCTATATCTCTGGAGGATGTCATTTTGGATGAGGGGCTATAACTAACACTGTCTATGCATGCCTGATGATTCTTCCCAGACATTGCAGGTAGCTTAGCTAAAAAAAAAAAAAAAGGTTACATTTGTTTTAAGTAACGTTAACCGGTTCGCTAACTAACAAGCCAAGTACATTTGGCTATAATCTGGAACATTTAACGCTAGTTAGCTGAGTCGCCATACGAACAAACGAAAAGTTTGAAATAGAGGTTACAAAACATGTTTATCCTAAGTAAGCTATGAATTCACAGCATTATCCAACGTTTGCTCGTAAAGTTTAGGTAGCTGCAAGCCATTTGTAGCTGGCTCGCTTATTCAATACTTGTAACGTTAACTGCTAACGTTAACGTACCAGCCCATTATTTATTTCTTGCCGTGAATAAAACAGTAAGCTTACTACTATGCAGAGCCGTACAGTAAATACAAGTTAGCTGTACAACACTACATTTACTATATAATGTAGTATATAGTAACACAAAAGTATACATAACAGTTATAACATAATAACATGATACATTATATCCACCAGCTAAATTAACGTTAGTCATAAACAATATGCACCAGTTAGCTACGTTAGCAAGCTAATTTTAGCAAGCTAGGGGTCTTCAATCCAACAATATTTATCCCTGTTCAGACATTTGAACGTCTTGAAATTCACTTACCAGTACTTCAATTCTTATCCTCTCCTGGGAACCTTCAGTATTTCAGCCACGCAAATGGTATGGTAGAAACTACTTAATAGCTAGATTTGAGTTTTCAATTTTGTATCTGTCCGGTTTTCTTGCGCTCTCCTCTCACTGACCCAGCACGTTTGCTCCTCTGCGTGCGTGGGCGATGGAATAAACTGATGCTTAGTGCTGGAGAAGAGTGTCTACATCCGAAGAGCGAGTTCCCAAAACCACAACCACTCAAGTGCTACTTTCGTTCGTTCACACTCCTGACGGTGATACGCCTCTGCTTGCAGTTCGACAAATGTCTGCAACCCTGTGTGTTACGTATACCAACTATCACCCCATCCCACCTCTTTGTAATTTACGGTAACTCCTTTTAACGACGCCCCAAACATCCCAAACTCGAGCCGGGGTTTAATTCTTACATTTAAAGCATGCGTTCAACTCATTTACCCCATAGGCAAAAATCCAGAAATGTATTAAGAGGATAATAATGCTAGACACTGTAGCCTACAATGCAATGTGTTGAAATACTGTATAAACGCGTCAACCTTTAATTGTCGTCTTTTTTTACTTGGGTGGCGTTGTTCCCTCCCATATAGCTCATACCATAATAATCAGACGTTAGGTTTCTTTTCATTCTTAAAAAAGGATATAGAGCATGTGGAAGGTCTGTTTTTTCTTTTCTTCACCCCTCAGAATCCGTCTCAACGTGTTGCAATGACTCCCTGAAATAAACTAACAGGTAGCCTACTATTATACAGCTTTACATTTAATTAGATTGTCTACTTGAATTAACCTAAATGGTACCATCAATTCGACAATCAACATTTTATGGAAAATTTACTTTTTTAAAGACACTTGAAAAGTAGCTTTTTGAAATTGTTTAATTGCCCTGCACTTCACGTTTGATTATTTGTGCTTGAAGCAGCCTTGAGTAAAAGCCAACAACTACAACCAGCTCTTGAATGCTAGATTTAAGTGGCGATCTATAACGAAGAATGCAAACTGAGAAAGATTATCATAAATGTATGACGCCATGAAAAGTCAAATTCCCTTGCAGTGGTGACGTCATTAGCCCATAGCATGAAAGACATAAATTCACCCTTATACATAATAAATGACCACAAGAAAACAGCATGTTATAGAAAGTAATCATGTTTTGAATTGTCAGGGGTGATTAGCTACTTGCACAGGATATTTCAATAATACAGAGGTGTTCCGTGAGAGCGAACTGCACATACCAGCCAATCTTTCATGGACTTTTAATGAAACAAAGGTGTTCCGTAAGTGTGAACCATTTCCGGGAGATTATATATAATTTGCGGCATGCGGGAGCCCAGGCTTAAATTCGGGAAACTCTTGGAACGTCCGGTAAATTTAGGCTATCAGCTGTTAATCACAATTTTTTCAATTACATTTTTTAACGGGGTAGATCATGTATTATGGAAATAGGCCTAAGCTTGAAAACTCCTAGTCTAGACTAATTTTATTTTGGGAAAATCTGTTTTACGTAGTGTCATATGCCCTGAGAACTAAAAATATGCACAAAATCAAAATAATAAAAAAACGAAATTTAGGTTTCTCCAAATCTCACAAACGCAGCTTAATAAACAAACAATAGTGTTGAGTGCGTAAAATAAATTATATGAGTCCCAAATGTTTTCAGTACATTGTTTTGGACCTCAGCTCTTTTGGTGTTTAACTGATTATCAATAATTATTTTTGTGTGATTTTGGAAAAATCTCTATATTCCTTGTCGTTAATGTAGGCACCCCAATATTTTCAAAACATCCTTATTAGTCAAATATATAAGGCATCCAACCATCCACAGAAGATTCTTAAAAATACATTCTGTCATCATGGAACAAGTGATTTACTCTGTGTAAAGGCTTTGGTTTATATCAAGGATCTGGGGGAAGTGATGACCACATCTTGCATAAGCAGTGGGTGTTAAGTATACTTAAAATGAGGAAGATCAGATCTGGTTTCGTAGCTGGCTATGGTTATTCTTAAAAATAAGTGTCTGAATGGAAGATTATGAACTGAAACAGTAACAAATTAACATTTACAAATAATTATTTACAAAGATCTTGAAATACATCACATTTACACATTCAGTTATTTATCTAAAACAAATCACTATGCATATATAATAACAAGCTCATGAACTACGCATTTCAGGACTAGATTAGGGGGTACCTATGATGACATTTAAGACTGCTGCACTAAATGTTGCAATGCTAAAGATGAATGTGAAATGGAGTCAAAGTCACTTGTTAAAAGTTAAAACGTTAAAAACAAATTTGCTAAGAGTAGCTACTCAGTAATTATGAAGTCACTCAACACTTGATTGTTGCAGTTACACATTTCAGAACTCAATGGACCGACAGCACATCAAGAAAATATGACACAATGAGCCATACAAATAGAAAACAATATTTTAATGCAGTGCAGGCTAGAAATACAGGGGGAGGCCCATTCTTTATCAGACTAATGGTGCATCTTCAACAATCATAAACTACCGTAGGTACATTGGTTATATGAACCCAACAAAATATATGAAGGTGAAAGTATATCAAATAATTATTTGTTAACTAACAATGGACAATTTTTGAAACTGATCAAAAAGAAAATCCAGAAATTAGATTAGTTGGGGATATCAGGTAAGGAAGGATGAACTCATTTAAGGAAGCACATCAAGCAGCATAGGCTTTCATCTATTCCATGTGTAATATATCCAGTAAAAAACTAGACAATAAATGAACTACTAGACAATTTATAAATTTGGGGGAATTAGGTGTTGTGCACCAAAAATACACATTACATGTTTTTTCTAAATATCTAATAAATGGGACTACCCATCTACTGATCTATTCATTTATTTAAATATTTATAATCTAGAAATTATTTTTAAAGTATTGATAAGATTGAACAAAGGTACACAGCATCAATGCTAGTCTTCATGAGGATTTATGAATCTTTGTGGTGCTGTTTCTAGAACAATATAGTGTAACCATTAAGCAAGCCTGCTTATTTTAAAATCTCCACACAAATATGAGGTTAGCACTTATCATTGGTTTTAGTAAATACAATGGAATATGTAAGGGAGCCTGCACTAACACCCGAAGCATTTCGGAAGGAAACTGTAGAATCAGACATTGCAGGACTTCTTTTGCGAAAACATCTTTTGCATTTTCAAATAAAGGCACGGAATTCTCTACCTGGCAGTTCAAAACAAATCCAAGATTTTAAAATGTTTAAACAATCAATTCCTGGCTAAAGCTTAGCTGGCTAAAAATTGCAATCGTGACACCAACTAATCATTACTGTGTTTGAGCTCATGTTCTAAGGGTTTTTTTTTTTGGTTTGTTTGTTTGTTTTGTCGTGTCATGTATGTATGGTTGTTATTTTCATTGTAGGCCTATGCACTGATTTTAAACTGTAACTATGTAAAATTGTATTTGTTTTCCTCCCAATTTGGTAGCCAATTATACCCTCAATTTATTTCGATTTACCCTCCCCACACGAGTCCGCTGCTCATCTCTACGTGGCAAACTAATTTCCCGAGGGCAGCGAACTCGAATCGAGTCGGCTCAACAACAGGACAGCCAAATGCCGCCCCCGATGAGGCTGACGACCAGGGCCGATCTGGTAGAGACGAGGGTTTCGAACCGTTTATACCTGACAGGCAGCGCACCACCGTACATCGGACCAACCAAAATACGGTGCGTTAGACCGCTACGCTATCGGCCACCCCGCAATTTTGCGCAACAATGTCATTTTATTTATTGGTTGATTGAACTATCAATGCCCATCAAAGGACTTATGTTTGAAATTAGCTTTGGCTATATACACATGTACAGTGCATCGGGCACTGCTTCTGCAGCTGCCAATTTTCTCTGTGCTTGTCCCTTACAAATAAGCTAATACAAAAAAAAAGAACAAAAAAAAAAACATTTGCAAATCTGCCTCTCGGAATTAGCACTCTCATCCAGCTAGGCAATAATTCAAGGGAAGTAAGTTCAAGAATAGTGTCAGTGTTTACTAAATAACAAATACTACTAAATACAGTATTTGCACCTCTAAAATTGATCAAGAAATTTTATTGTGGATAGTGTGGATCTTTGCCTTTGAATAATTGTGTATGCGGTCTGTTGTGAAATACATTAACCATGCCATTTTGACGAGGTCATCTGTATAGGAATGAGTGAGTTGATTAGACAGTAAGTTCCTGTCTTTGATTACCGATGCTTTGTCAGCAAACAGTGCCTCTTATATTGAATGACCAGACTTCCTTGCTGGTAATTTGTTAGCAACACAAATGCTCATAAACTGATCATCTGTCCCTATGTATACATTTAGGTGAGAGACTCATTCACTTTAGACTCTTTACCAACTCGCTGTGGACTGCTGTGTGTAATAAACGTGCATTTCAAGTCAGACTGCTGAGTCTCCTGGTCGTCTCTTCGGAAGAAGCTAACACCTTTGATGCATATTCAATTCTGCATATGCATGTTTTAGCACATTCTTTGAGTAAAAGATAATAATTAAAGGGATTATGGAATTAAGTGTAAGAATGGTGTCAGCATTCATTATAATTACATCTAACTTATGTTACATTTAACTTGAATTCAGATGTACAGTAATCGTTATGTATTAGACTGGTCTGATATCATATGGACTATTACAAAACACCTAGTAAGGGTGTGGTCTTCAACAGCTTATTTTGGAAAAATGAAAACTCATACTTGTAAACCTGAAACATAATTATATGGTCATAATCATCACCTTTTATTATAACATACTGCTTGTAGTATTCACACTAGTCACAATACCGTTGAATGTCCTTGTTATTGGATACTGTAATAATGATTGTGCCCTGCAGAAGGTCCTTTTGATGTTAAACTCTCACTTGAATGATCATGTCTGTACCTGCAGGATCCTAAAGGAACATTTTGAACTTTGAACTTTTCCTTGTATAGGAAAAACCATTAGTAAACCATACTCCATAATGTGAGACACACCTCTTCATCAAGGTGTACGTTTTGTTTAAAGTTCCATTCGGTAACATTAAGTGAAAATAATATTGAAAAAGAAATATAACTTGTGAACAAAAAACAACTCAAATGTTCAACTTCTTTACATTCTGGAGGCTGGAATCCAATTTACAAAGCACAAAGTGAAGTCAGCATCACAAACCAAACCGCTATGCAAGCTTATTGATTTACAGTTATAACTTGATATTCTGAGGAAATTGCCACAAATCTGCTCACATCAGTCTTTGTTGTACTGTGTTTCTTTCCCCTCTCATTGTAAGTACAAACATTCAAACACATTCAAATGATTTCCCTTGTCAGGTTTTCTGCTCCCCATACTCTACTTGAGTGCATAAAGTAAAGTATAACATCGGTCATACTAAAGTACTCTAAATATGGTAGGTGTGTGAGGGGGCTGATGTTCCCTCAGGAGCTATCTGTTTCTTGAATGTATTTTCTCTGCACTATTTGTCCACTTGTAAGAAAACAATAGACCCAGGGGGTTTCCATCAGCCCTGGCAGCCATGTGTCCGAAGTTTGTATGAGTATGCAAAGCTCTCACCACACCGTTCGCAGTGGTACGGCCTCTCTCCTGTGTGAGTGCGCTGGTGAGTCTTAAGGGCAGCCAACCAGCCAAAGTTCTTCCCACAGTCCTTGCACTGGAAGGGAGTCTCCCCCGTGTGGATCCGGCAGTGAGCCTTGAGGTTGCCCTTGTTCTTGAAGCCCTTCCCGCAAACTAAGCAGGAGAACGGAGTCTCCCCTGTGTGGATGCGCAGATGGGCCTTCAGATTGCCCAGCTGGCTGAAGCTCTTGCCGCAATCTTTGCAGGGGTACGGAGTCTCTCCAGTATGTGTGCGCCGGTGCCTCTTCAAGTTCTCAAGCTGGCTAAAGCTCTTGTCACAGAAGGAGCATTGGTATGGAGTCTCTCCAGTGTGGCTGCGCAGGTGCAGCTTCAGAGAACCCAGTTGGCTGAAGCTCTTGTCGCAGTCTTTGCAGCGATACGGCAACTCTCCCGTGTGGATGCGCTGGTGCCGCTGCAGGTTGCGTGACTGTCGAAAGCTCTTTCCGCAGTCTGCACAGATATACAGAGTACTCCCGTGGTGAGTCTTCTCATGGTCACGTAGGCTTCGCAGCAGGTGGAAGGCCATGTCACACTCAGTACAAGAGTACGAGTGCTTCACAGCACATGGCTGGCTACTCCTCTTCACCACATTATTCGCCAGGAGGCTCTTGTTGCTGGCGCCACCCTGGTAAGGAGTCTCCTCAGAGTGGCTCAGGTTGTGCAGCTTCAGAGAGTCAAACTGTGCAAAAGACTTTGTACAGGAATACGGCCTGGCTTCTATGTGTGTGAGGTGGTGCACCTTCAGCACCCCCTTGTGCTGGAATGTCTTCCCGCACTTCAAACAGTGAAACACTGTTTCTGCAACTTCTCCGAGGTCCTCTTCTGCCTCCTTGTTGCCAGACTGCACTCTCATCAGGTTCACGCTCCCCTGACTGTTGAGGCACTGGAAGCTCTGATGACATTCTGGGCAGTGGTGGAAGGTTAGAAAACGCTCCCCTGTCCATAAGGCTCCAGGCAGGACAGTGGTGCTCACAATTGGCGGGCTTGTCTCATGCTGCCATTCCTCTTTCACAAACCCAGACAAGTGTCTCTCAACTAGGTGCTTGTCCAGCGCGTGCTGCCCCCTGCAGGACGTCCTGCAGGACCAGTTCTGGAGCTTGTCTAAATACATTGGGGAAAAACGACAAAAAAGGAAGAATGCTGCTTAAATAGTTATATGAAAAACACTAACAACCACTCAATAAATAAGACTACCAGGTCTATGTACTATCTGTGTGTGGAATACACAACTGAAGGCATTCTTACAAAAACTATAAAAATCCTTTGTGAAAATCTAAGCATGCAGCCCACCAGTAAACTTGGAACTAAATATCTTCATTTCCCTGGGTACTGCAAATGTCCTCAATTAAAATTTAAGCCAGTGAGCAATGACTATTTTTTGAAAATGTGTATTCATGTATTCATGAATTGAAGGAAAAAATTGACAAAAAAGCACATTATTACACTTTCAGGATTAGGCTACATTACCTACATCTTACGGAAATACAAGATTATGTTGTTTTACAACTCACTATGTTTGCCACTTAAGTCTTCATCGCATTCATCCAAGATTTCCACCGAACTGTCATCCTCCACCGTCTCCTCTTTGATCTCAATGGTCTGTATTTCATACCTGGACATTGTAATCACCAAAGTGCTGTTCTGCAGGGGAAACAGTGATGTTTGTTTGCAAGAGCATTGCAAAGAAAACACAAAGTAGTGTTCAAATTTAATGAATATCTTCTATTCAGTACAATTTATTTTATTTGATCCTGAATGTACTCATTTTAAATATGCTTTGTTGACACCCCACACTGGCCTACATTTTTACTTGGGAAGTGACAGCTTGGGCTTGAAAAGGTTGGTGACCACTGCCCTACAGCAAATAGCACTTAATGCAAAATATGCACTTAAACAGTTATGCTTTTTGTTGGGGGAATCTTTGACTGTTTTTGGAGAAATTATACTTTTTGTAAAAATATATGCATGAACCAATAACTTTAACCCAAGAATCTGGATTTGGTGCACAGGCATTGCTGTGTGATCAACCATGTGATTTTAATCAAAAACCCAAATGTGGTCCAATTCAGTGCCAGTGATGAACAGTTGCCCCATTCTTGAAAACTGGATGGTAAACTGGATGTTAGTTACTTAGTCAACAAATTTGCTAATAGCAATATCATGCTGTTCCTGGACTTGTTAGGCAAGCCACGCCAACATGGGACCAGCATTAAGTTTATGTTAGCTAATTATATTTCTTTATAATGTACAAATGTTGACTTAATCAATAAAAAACGAGACTCGATAGTATTTGGCATAAAACTATTTAGTCAGCAATAATGGTGCCCAATTTTCTTTTTAACTGGCCCCAACTTTAAGGACATTGGAATATTTGTCCACTTTCCATGACATTCAAGAATATACATATTTTCAAGGACAACGGGCCCTGTATCAATTAAAAAAGCCAATACTGCTAATATATATAAGCAAGTTTTAAAGTCTGTCTTAAGGTTTCTTCATATTAGCCAAGGCGTATTACTAGATAGCAAATGTGTCTACTCTAAACTGATGAGTAAATAAGCAGCAGAACCGAAATTCGAAGAGAAATGCCCTATGAAATGTTCTATAAGTCTGCTGCACAATATATCAAAGAATAGCAAACTCAATACTTTTGAAATATTAATATCTAATGCATGCATTTAATTAATACATTTACATTATCAATGTCTTATAATCTACTTAAAAGAGTGGATCTTTTTTCATAAAATACCGAGGTTTTAGCGTGTATGTTTCAGAAGTTTAAGTTATCATTTTTATTTTCAAGACAGCTAACGTTACATTACATTTGACCATGTTATAACCCATCATCATAACATTAGCCATATTGTGGTTCAACGCTAACCGTAGTAAGTTCATAACCTTTTTAAATACAGAAGTAGTTTGCTAGCTAATTTCCACTGTGTATCGTAGCTAACGTTTATTATGTGGGGATGTTAATATGTTTAGCTAACCAAGTTAGCTACACAAGAGTTAACTTACGTTAGTACGTCGTTAGCTTCAATTCTGACAACGTTCGCAGCAATGTTCGCTAGCTAGCTAGCTAGCTAAGTTATCTAGGAAACAATCGTACACAGTACACATGTAGCTAGCTAGTAGCTTGGCTTGTTGCCTTTGTTTTTAATTTAGGTGAGCTTCATACTGGCTAATTTGCAAACGCTAAAATGTATCACATCTGCATAGCCCTAATCGTTCAGCCAACCGCAAAGATGCAACACATTTCTAGCTAGCCTGCTAGAATGTTAGCTCTGTCACTGGTCTCTGGTTTCAACTCTGTCTACCGCTAGACAAACATTTCCAAGCTACTTCGTTTCTGGCGTTAACGTTAACTGTCCAAACAAGTAATCATTAACAAACTATGTCATTACCTCGCGACTTTGATTTGTATCAATGGGATTCGATTACAGTCAAAACACGTCTCCAGGTTCACATCATTCTATTCTTCCATTTCGCAATGGCTGCTAAAGCCACACATTACAGTAGCACTGCCATCTACTGCTTGCTTGACTAATGTTCGGCACACTTTCCTTTGCGAAGACGACTTCAACGCGGCTTGCGAACACATTCGTATTGTGTTACTATGTTACTTGATTATTGCCATTACTAGTATTGTTAAACGTACTAGCTAATTTAACAATGAGTTTTACAACATGTATAACATAAAATAATATAAAAGTAGCTGACAAAAAAACAACCCATACATGTCAGGAGAGGTTAAAAAAAAGTATCAAATTTTATTTCGTAACCGCCCGGCTAGCTCAGTCGGTAGAGCATGAGACTCTTAATCTCAGGGTCGTGGGTTCGAGCCCCACGTTGGGCGACAAGCTTTTTATTTATGGATTGTATTATAGTGCTTCCTTGGGCGCTCCTGCCAACGCAACGGAGAGTCCGTAATTTTTGATTGGGAAATCCAATCAGACCTCTATTCGTTATCAAGTATCTACCAAACCAGCTATATAGGTAATTCGTTTTTTATTTCATTAAATATCCAAGGGTGCTGCAGTGAACACCCTGCATGAACATACCCAAGTAATCAGGCATCAGCTGCTGATTGTGAAACTACTGATCTTTATTTATATTATTGGTAAGATTTTAAGATGCGTGTTGACCTCCTAATTAGCATGTTGGTCTAAGTGACAATAGTTATTAGCTAACGATTCCAAAATCTTTGTCACACAAAATACTTAATGTTACTGTATGTTAAGAGTAACATAAGTCTCTGTCTTGTTAATTTAACGGAACATTATTGGAGAAACACTGTTTTGGTATCAAAGGATTAGCTATATCTCTGAAAATACCCCATTGCTTACTTGTTAGATTTAGCTACATTTAAAGTTAACCTATTGGCATGAGCATTAGTGCTTAAATTGAATCACAATGAACAGATTAGTTGAATAGCTGCATCATTCAAATAAATATTTGAGGCAAAAAGACTAGCTAATTACTTAACATGATTTAGGCTTATTGATTTACAATTACAATTACAATTTTACTTATTACGAGGCAGAGCAAACATGGAGCCGTCAAATTCTCAAATTGACAGCTAAATTCTAACAGCGTCAACGTAGTGTTTCCGTTTTCCGTGTGTGTTGCTTGGTAACCATACGGACAAGCTTGCAAGTCTTCTGTTACATAGATAACTTTGTATTTAAAAATAAATCCTACACAAGAAACTACACTATCACATATAGATATTTTATTATAGGTCTATACAAGTTTACACTTTATTATGTATTATACTATATTATAATATATGTTATAATTAAACTACATATCATTTTTACCTAACATGTAACCACATAATATCTTATTAGGCAGCAGGTTAGCCATCTTACTTCATTAGTAAACTGTTTAACGTATCTGACTAATGAGACAAAATCGTGCATAATGTGCGACCTTTGCTATTCTTGGTTGCGCAACAGACTCACGGGCGATTTCTACTGGCAGGGAGCGCCATACAGTACATGGAAATGTAAATCATGATAGATTCAAATTAATGCACAGCAGCGTTTTCGTCAATATATAATAATAATCCACTGTTTGTGGTAATATTTAGATATATAAACTAGCCTATATATCATGCAAAACATCATATTACAAATGCATTATCATTATATTTTCTCAACTGGAGAAAAAATAGGCGCATGTAATATACCATTGTGTCCACCGGAGGGCACAATTGAAATGTTCATTGTTTATGTTCTATTTTGAACATAATTCGTTTGCAAGTAAAAATAGGGTAGAGGCTTGATTCCCCCCATACAGAGGACAGATGTAATGTGAAGTAAAAAATCTTTATCAGGTTCATATATTAAATAAAAGCAATCCGCATCTTTATTGTTCAATTATACAGGTAACTATTATTTAAAAAAACAATTTATATCCTTTACCAGAACTAACCTAAGCTGGTTGACTGACTAACCTATAAGTAGTTGCTAACAACCGTTCGTGCTCTGTTGAACTGTGAATGTCATTAGGTGAAAGTAATGTTGTTGCCATAACAACGGTTTAGCTTTTAGTGACTTAAAAAGCTAAGACTTAAAAACAGGAACTGATACAAGATTGTCCAATCTCATGGTTTTTTGCAGCTCATTCCAGTCTGAGGCTGCGGCATGCTGAAATGAGAAGCGGCCCAGAGTAGTGCTGACTTTGGGGGTCACTAATTGGATGTAGCTGGCGGATCTGGTTTTGTAAGCAGGATCATATTTTTGTAGAAGGGATGACAGGTACTAGGGAGTCAGTCCAAGAAGGGATTTATAGATGAGTGTAGTCCAGTGGAGTTTCCGTCTAGCATGTAGTGATGTCCAGTTGACAGAGGAATAGAGGTTGCAGTGGTGTGTTCTGTAGGGGGCATTGGTAGCGAGCTTGATGGCTGAATGATAGAGAATATCCAGCCTGTCAAGCACAGCCATGGGAGCAGATCTGTAGTTCACATCTCCATAATCCAGTATTGGGAGGATGGTCATCTGAACCAGTGTCAGCTTGGCAGTGGGAGTGAAGGAGGACTTATTTCTGTAGAGAAATCCAAGTCTTGATTTGATTTTTGCCTGAGGTTTTGAGATATGTAATGAAAATGAAAGAGCGGATCCAGCCAGACACCAAGGTATGTGTATAATGAGACCAACTGAAGCTTAGACCCATCCAAAGTGGTGATCCGTCGGGAGCAGGAAGATGACTTCCTTCCAAAAAACATAACTTTTGTTTCGTTGGAGCTTAAGACGAGGTTAAGAGCAGAGAATGCATGCTGTATATGGTTGAAGCTTTGCTGGAGCTTATCTAGAGCAGAGTCCAGGGATGGTCCAATGGAGTATAGCACTGAGAGTGTGTCATCTGCGTAAAGATGGATGAGAGATTCTCCAGCTGATTGTGCTATATTATTGATGTAAATGGAGAACAGTGAGGGGGCTAAAATAGAACCTTGCGGGACTCCCTCCGTGACCGGAATGGGCTGGGATGTTATGTTTTCTGCCCTCACACATTGGATCCTGTCTGAAAGATAGCTATTGAACCAAGCAAGTGACCACTCATTAACACCTCAATCTGGACAAGAGAATGCGATGATCGACGGTATCAAAGGCCTTGGCTAGGCCTATGAATATGGCAGCACAGTATTTTTTTCTTGTCTAGGGCGCTAATGACATCATTAAGAACTTTAAGTGTTGCTGTGATACAGCCATGACCAGAATGAACCCTAATTGCATTCCTGAGAGGATGTGGTATGTATCAAAGAAGTTAGTCAGTTGTTTGTTGACAAGTTTTGAAGGACTTTTGCTATACAAGGCAGAATGGAAATGGGCCTATAACAGTTAGGGTCTGCTTCATCTCCTCCTTTGAACCTCCTCCTCCTCTACTCTCCTCTCTGCACTGGCTCCCCATCGCAGCACGCATCAGATTCAAGTCACTGGTGCTTGCTTTTCAAGCGACCAGAGGTACTGCTCCCCCATACCTCCAGTCACTCATCACTCCCTACACCCCGCCCAGACCCCTCCGCTCCGCCTCCGCTGGCAAACTGACTGCCCCATCCCTCCGGGCGCCTGGCAGCCGCTCCTTGCGGTCCCGCCTCTTCTCTGTCCTGGTCCCTCGTTGGTGGAACGACCTCCCGCAAATGGTCAGGACTGCGGAATCACTTCCAATCTTCCGCAAGAGACTCAAAACCCACCTCTTCAGACTCCACTACCACTGAACACTGTCCATCTAGTCAATCTGTCACCACCACTGTTTACTTGTTCTACACTGTTTAAAAAAACAAACAAAACAAAAAAACACTAACCTTTTCTTTCCCAGTGTTACAGGTATGATATGCAGACGCCTGCAATGATGTCTATTGCCGTTTTACTGCACTGATCTCGTGCGCTAACTATGATTGTTCTTACCTTGTATTAATGCACAACTTGTAAGTCGCTCTGGATAAGAGCGTCTGCTAAATGCTTAAAATGTAAAAATGTAAAATGTAACAGCGGGCGAACAGTGAATGCCTTCCATGCCCTGGGAATTTGCCCATGGGAGCTATGACAAGGGTCAGAATTCCTAGTATTCAATGAGCAGGGGGGTTTGGTTGAGTCAAACAATAGACCAGATTTAATGAAGTGTGTATTAAATAGATCAGCCATGCAAGTTTTGTCACTAACTATGATATTGTCATAGTTAATGGCCATGGGCAGTTGTGAGGAGGAAGGTTGATTCTCCAGGTCTTTGACTGTTTTCCAAAATGTCTGTGGGTCAGACCCACTCAGAGAGAATTGTTGTTTAAAGTAAGTGACTTTAGCTTTTCTCACAGCCTGAATGCATTTGTTCCTCAGCTGGACAACCAGTCAGCTGGTGTTTGTGAGAACCGAGCCCTACGCCAGCTGAAGTTTTTGTGATGTAGTAACTCTGCTAAATCACTAGTAAACCAGGGGCTGAAACAGTTCTACAAAACAGTTGTGCATCAATTTTAGATCAGGTTCCCAATCACAGTCATTGTGAATTTAATTTGATTAATTTGATCATCATGCAGTTTAATAAAGTCTCCTGTTTCCTAAATTATCAAGGCCCTTTTAAGATGCACATCTGTGAAATACAGATGTTATTTTTTCTCTAGAAATTGAGTGGTTGTTCAGAAAAGGTGAGGGTAGGGTAAGTTGAATCTGACTGATACTCTAGAGTTAAACATAAAAATAGCAGACAGCCATGGTTTAACGAAGCAACGAGGGCAGTACTGTGGTGGCAGGCACCAATATGAAATTCCGTTATTTTTAAAAATGTTTATTACAGGTACAACAAACATAGGAAACAAGACAAAGGAGAGAACCATCCTGACACAGAGAATGTGTTCAACTTGCTGCCTTCTACACTGCTTGGAAATCACCAGGTATAATCACATTCATCATGCATCCTTTGTCATGTGTGCTCCATCTCCAAAAAAGGCATAAACTCTGCCGAAGACAGCTTTAGACTTTATACATTTTTATACATTTGACTGTTTTGGGAATGGGTAAGTATTTTCATTGTACAAAATGTATAAGGTAGAACACAAAAGTTACGGCTTTCCTTCCCAACGCACACAGATAACAGGTAACATATGTGAAATGCTAGGTGCACAATTTTATTGTTAGATAACGTTATTGTTGTTATTGTTCAGAAATATCTGAATGGGTCAGGGGCCCTGGTTGAGTAGCAAGGGATGACCTAGTGTTTTTCCCTGAAACTCAAAAATTCGTAAACACAATCCATAAATGATCTGCTGTGTGGAAGGCTAACTAGTTAAAATGGATCAGTGCAAACTTGGCTGATTTTTTATATATATTTTGACCATAAAGATGTGAGACACTATTTTTGGGAGTGGTGCCTCTTTTCCATTTCTTTCATTTGCAAAGGTGGGGAAACTAGTGACATACTTCATTTTTTTTGTGGGGCTTGGCACCCCACTTGAAGCTTTGTGCATCGCACCTGATCCGTCATTCAATACAATCCATACAATTACTTAATCTCATTTGTCCCCATTGATGTGTGGGTCTGTGTATTTAATTCCTATCTTTAAAGGATTCAAGAACGTGAAATATCCAAGGGCCCTGGCTGGATAGGGGGCCCCTAAAAATGACACAGTTTATACCTTTTATGGTTTAGTAATTGTCTCCTGAATGTGAATAAATAACGAGTGATAATATAAATAACTATTAATAGAATCTGAATAGAAGCCCAAAATATCCACCACCTAAGACTCTCCCATGTACAAAATGGCTAGTCTTGCTGCTCGTCTGAGTGACCTGACAGGACTCATCATGCTGCTGGCAAAATCAAAATCAAGTTTTAGGAAAAGAAAAGATAGACAGTTAAGAGCTGAAAAGGAAAAAATGGGAGACAGTTACTGACCCAATTTTTCACTAATAAAGGTGTTACAGTCCATGTTATATAGGCTATGCATTAATGCTGCTAGTTGGTTTGCCTAATATAAATAGCTAGCTAACACCTAGCATTAGCTCATGCTAGCTAGCTAAGAAGATAAGCTAAGAAGAAGCCTGAATATATTTTTCCTTTGACTAGGCTATATAGCTATAGCAAATGTTGACATTTTGTTGTTTCAGTTGAATTTTATCTACAAGTAGGGCTTCATTCCATCCATCCATCCATTATCTAAGCCGCTTATTCCTGGTCAGGGTCGCGGGGGGGGGGGCTGGAGCCTATCCCAGCATGCGTTCCGGGCGAGAGGCAGGAATACACCCTGGACAGGTCGCCAATCCATCGCAGGGCACACACACCATTCACTCACACACTCATACCTACGGGCAATTTAGACTCTCCAATTAGCCTAACGTGCATGTCTTTGGACTGTGGGAGGAAACGGAGTACCCGGAGGAAACCCACGCGGACACGGGAGAACATGCAAACTCCGCACAGAAAGGCCCCCGGCCTGGATTCGAACCCGAGACCTTCTTGCTGTGAGGCAACAGCACTATCCACTGCACCACCGTGCCGCCTAGGGCTTCATTCTTACAAAGTAAAAAATATCCCAGCAGCTCTAGCAGCACCATCCTCCCACCACCCATCTGACAAACAAGCTGCAACAGCAAGTGAAGGAGGTGAGCTAGTGTTGTGTAATTATTTAACGTTGAAACGCTATACGTTGAAAACAGGGTTCTTATCAGAGATGAAAAAAGTATCTCAGATGAAAGCCATCGCTTATCATCCTCTGCAATATGCACATATAATTACAAAACAAATGTCCCCTAATAAAACTACTGTAAGCATTTTCATTATGAATATGCATATGTTTTTGCCTCTAAAATTGCAGGTCAAAGACGCTTGAAAATGAGCGGTGGTTGTAATTTACAACCACCGGGAGGGAGTAATTTACCTGATGAGAGATGTTGGAGGGTGATAAATGTCGCCCTCTTGGGGAGAGTAATAGGCTTTCACTGCATCTCTCAATTAATCAGGACCCAAAGGGATTTATTAGCAACTCAAGTAATTGGAAAATTATCTGTAGATCTTCACAGGCTGTCATTAAACTTGTTTCATAGGATGGGTAATTATTTAAACCCATCAGACTGCATCTTGCTTGTTAACTGCATCTAACAATGAGGAGGACATTGAGAAGGACAGGCAACTTCCCAGATTTATTGTGAACAATTTATTATTATTTATTGTAATTATTCATCTTGAATTTTTTTAGTCTGTCTGATTTACGGAACTTGGACTTAAATATAAAGAGTTGGACTCACCACTATATTTAACAATTTAGAAATATAACTATTTAAAAATGAGTCCAAGTTGCAAGTTTTGACCTGATTCACCCCGTCTCATTTACTAATTTAACGATTAGTCAGAGTCGGCCATTATGGGCCCTGATTCACCCAGTATTTCTGTTTTATTTATTTCTGTTATATATATACAGTATACGTTTTAAAACATGTCAGATCCAGCCTTTATGGGATCTGATTCACCCCATCTCAGTTACAAATGTAAAAATGAGTTAGTCAGCTATTATGGGACCTGATTCATCCCCATTGTATTTAAAAATGCTAAACTGTAAAGTCAGACCTGGCCATTAGGGGACCTGATTCACCTGTCTTGTTTACAAATGTAAAAATTAAATAATGAGTCAGATTTGGACATTATGTGACCTGTTACGGTCGGCCAAAACCTGACCCACGAAGGTTTCATAAATGGCAGGTGGCTGATTGCAAATTGATGCCACCCTGGGAACATGTGATCTGCTGTCTGCAATTAAAGTGTTTTTCAGTTGCCTTCTCCTTGATCTCGAGCTACAATCTTGCTTTTTTTGACTTCATGCTGACCAGCTGCACTTTTGACTTCTTGGAAACGTTTTGTGAATGCTTTTTGACCCTGCTTGTTCGTCCATTTTCTTTACTTATCCTTTTGAGCACTTTTGGGTAGTTAGGAAAGCATAGAGTAGGGATAGACAGACTGCAGGAGATTCACCTATCTTGTTTTACACCGGAAGAGAGGATAGTATTCTTTTTCTTTCATGTGATAGGTTTAGACAGTCTGTTTGTTTGGTTTAATTATTCCTTTGCTGCCTTTGTGTGTATGTCCATTATATGTGTTATGTAGTAAATCAAATGCTATATTTTTATATAGCTCAGTTGACTCTGAGGAATATCTGTTGTCTCATCCCTTTTTGGTTAACTATCCGATTAATATAGCAGGTGGTTTCGGTGGGTTGTAACAGACCTTATTCACGCGAAAAATCTGTCAAAGATGGCTGTTATGGGACCTGATTCACTTTTTCTCTTCAAAATGTACAAATTAAGGCCTGGCGGATGGCGCAGCGGTCTAACGCACCACGCTTCGGAGTGGTGTGCGCTGCCTGTCAGGGACGCGGATCGAAACCCGCATCTCTACCAGACCGGCCCTGGTCATCAGCCCGATCGGAGGCGGCATTTGGCTGTCCGCTTCCGGGGGAGGGAGAGCCGGCACGAGTTCGTCGAGGAGAAGGTTAAGGAGTCCGTGGAAGATTTCCCGTCTCGAAAGAGGCGGGAACACTCAACCAGGAATGTGTGTCTCGATCCCGGAGGACGGGCGACGGACTTGTGAGGGTGGGGAATTGAAGTAAATAGAGGGTTTAATTGGCAACCAAATTGGGAAAAAAAACAGGGAAAAAATCAGAAATAAATGTAAAGAAAAAAAAAGGTACAAATTATGAGTTGGAGGTCATTATATGATCTGATTCACCACGTCATATTTACAAATTCAAAAATGAGACAGCTGTTACAGAACCTGTTTCAGTCTTCTTAAAAATTGTAAAAATGAGTCAGAAAATGAGATGATACACCCCATCATCTGCAAACAAAGAACTAAAAATGAGTCATAGGCAATTTTAGACCCTATTTAGGGGGGCTTTAGCCCCCCTGTCTTTCATCTCAGCCCCCCTGAAAATGCTTAGTCATTCTTTTCTAAAAAACTTTTTTACATAATATACATTTTCAAAAATACCACAGATAGAGAGTGGTATTTAAATTTAGAGAGTGACCATCATTGTGGTGTTTTTGTTTTGGGAATGTAACAGTAAATTAATAAAAAATGTAGGCTTGTGCTTTGCATGTGTACATCTCACATTCTCATTGGGGGCTCAGCCCCCATTGAGATCACCCCTGGTCAGAGTTAGCTGCTATGGGACCTGATTCACCCTGTCATTCATAAAAATGCAAAGGTTTTTCATGTCATATTTTCTTTAAATCATCAGTTGTTTGTTTTGTTATACCTAATGAATCAATTTATTTCATTATGTCACTCCAATTTTTTTTTTCTCCATTGGTTTTGTTTTCCTATACTGTATGGTGTGATGCTGTACCTTGTTGACCAATATCTCTATTTCCTGATTTGTAAATGCATGTTTTTCTCGTTGTTCCCTCCCTCCCCTTGTGCGTAGTTGCTGTGTATCCATTTCTTGGCATGATCTGGACATGTGAGTGTGCCATGCTGTTTTGAACCATTTTTATGGGTGTATCCTACCGCAAATTGTGAATGAGGGCTTTTCATTTCTTTGATTGTGTAATTAGAACCAGTCTTAGTAAATTGGTCGTTAACGTGTAGCGACATTACACATATTTGCGACCACTAAATAGCTGTAACAAAATAGTGATCGTCTTAGGGCTGTGACTATCTTAGTAAATCTAGCCCTCAGTGTTTTATGTGACCTGCTTTACCTCGTAATTCTTACAAATGAGTCAGACTCAGCTATTCAGCTCAGCACATCATATTTACAAATGCTAAAATTAGTCAGCTGTAACAGTAGCTGATTCACTCTGTTGTTCTGAAAAATAGTATAAAAATTAGGCAGAGTCAGTGTTATGACTTGATAAAACCGCCCGCACTCCAGTAGCTGGGGGGCGAACCAAACGGGACGTGACAAACAAATATTCCTCCGAGTCAACGAGTTATATAAAAAAATACAGGATTTTATTTTCAACAAACAACATATAATGGACATACTTACATGACAACGAAGGGATATAAGAAAAAACGAATAAAACAGTCTGACTAAACCCTAGCACTAGAAAGAAAATACGCGAAACTTTCTCCCGGTGAAAATCAAAATGGGCATTTTCTTTCACAGACTGCTTCCCCTACTCTACACTTCCATAACTATCAAAAGTGCTCAAAAATAAATAATTAGAGAAAAGCGGACAAACAAGTAAGGTAAAATAATTTACAAAAAGAGTTTTCAAAAAGGTAAAATGTGCAGCTGATTGGCATGAAGTGAACAAAAACAACAGCCTCCACGCAATGTAGCTCCACTCCTTATACTCTCCACAGAGAAAAGAGTCACAGAGGAATCCAACAGTATCCTCATGTAACTTCTCTATTTAAGTCAAACAGGCATAGTGCTTCAGCCCACAGCAGCGTCTTCACAAAGGCAAAATGGTTGTGACAGAGTGTACATACATTTCTGCTGATGACAATATGCTCAGATGTTACCACCATTCTATGTTTTCTTGTTACCGTAAAACAAGAAGAACAAGAAGGGTGAGCCTTAAGGCTTAAATATACTTCACTTTAAATACGCGTATGCAAGATGTCTGCCATGTGTATCCTGCGGTCGCTGGGAGCGTCCTTTGTGCACGTCCTCAAGAAATTAACGTTACGCGTACACGAGGTGCAATACCAACATACATTGTGGGGGCAGGTAAAAAAGCAGAAGGTGATGACAAGCCGCTCTGCTTCACCCACTGTGCGTGTTTTAATGTGTAATGAGCGGGGCCACCCGACGAAGCAAGTCATCATATTGTGGCAGCCCATGGGGCTGCACAAGGAAATGGCTGCCTGGCCTCCAACACATTGGAGCCAGGAAACACTACATTTCCCAGCAGGCCACAGTCACACCTGAACTGTGTTTTTAGGCATTTATCAGACGCTCTTATCCAGAGCGATTTACACAGTTCACATTTCTACACATGCAATCCATTTATACAGCTGGATATTTTACTGAAGCAATTTAGGTTAAGTACCTTGCTCAAGGGTACAATGGCAGTGCCCCCACCTGGGAATCGAACCAGCAACCTCTGAGTTACAAGCCCAGCTCCCTAACCATTACACTACACTGCCGCCAAATTGGGACTAATGACCAGCTGCAGGCCATTTGGAGGCCTATTTGAAGGGCTCGTACCTGTTACACATTGAAAAAAAAAGTTGGAACGTGTTTTGAAAGGAGTTGGTGAGTGTGGTGGAGATTAGAGAACCTGTGAAGTCGTTTTGACCAGCCAGGATTTAGAAAGTGTTTCGGACTGTTTTGTGTATGAAATTGGATTGTTTGAGGACCCCACTTTGGATATCGACTACAGACTGGATTGCGGAACGGAACTGGAATTGGAATTGGATTACGGACATTGACAACGAGCTAAGGATTGCAGACTTTGTGTGTTTGTATATGTACATGTTGGCGCTGCTGTTTCTGCCGTCTTTTCAAAATATACATCAAAACAACCTTGTTGGGCAGAATCGGAAGTAGTTGTCAACGTATAAAGTAGAAACAACTTCATTTCGGCTCTGACCTGCCCCCTAGTGGATATAGCTTTTAAACATCCAGACAGACAAAAAGTACACAGTGGAGTATGTGAACAATGCCACTTGCGTTGCGTACAAAGTATATTTAAGCCCTCAGGGCCTAGTGCCCTGTAAGAAGGCAGATCAGAGTGTGGAGAGGATGTTTCATTGAATGAGCTGGTTTCACTGTAATCAGATAATGTAAGGCTTCTCAAACCCAATCCTGGAATCTCCTTGGGTAATCAGTTTTTTGTCTTTTTCAATTGAGCTGAAAACATGATCCCATGATTCCATGGTTTTGTCTTAAAACCAGTTTAACAAGAATTTAGGTTTGACTGATTACTGTTTCCTTTGTCCTTGAATGGGTTGTTTTTCTGCAGACTGGTGTTTAGTTCCAGTAACAAGGTTGAATTTACACACTATTATTGAAAAGAATGCATTACTTGGCTGGGAACAGAGAGATTGATTAGCAAATCTTCAAAAAAATATTGGATATTAATCATTTTTGCCATGTACCTAAATCTTAAATTTCCACAACAGTATAAAACTCTTTGACAAAGCATTTTGCAGAAATGAAAATCAACTTTGAGGCTCATGCATTGGGAACAGAATCTCATAACCTTTTATAAATGTCAGGGCACCCTTATTCTTCATTGTTACACCTAAAATTGCATTGATGTTCTAATATGAAGTATGGCAGTTGGCATTTCAGGTGGTGGAGTCTTGCCTACTGCTCAAGTACTGACTCACCTGTCCAATTTTCAGGTACCACATACACAGGCCTAAATTCATTTGTTTGTAAATGAGTGAGTGAAATTTGTTTGCAAACTTTCTTATGATACATTTTGATACCTGTGCTTATTATATTCCTGTATTGGAATTATTGTACAACCTAGCAAGAAGTAGTAATTGAAAAAGACACATTCTGGTTATTGCATTTTATACAGGGTAAACACACGTACGTCCTCTTGACTTATCTGGGCTCGGGGTGAGCTTACTGTAACCTGGAATTAACTGTCGGCCCAAATGTACCCTCTGTAGAAACTCCTCTGGCTAGCCCCAATAAGAGCTGACCTATAAAAAGGCTTGTGGAGGGCGTCGGTCTCGGCAACATGGGAGTGGCAGGGTTGCCTTTGTTTTTCCATGATGTGGAGGCCTTTCCGGGGGCAAGTTTGGCACTCTCAGGGTGTGAGAGTGTGAACTGTTGCCTGGAAGATTGCTCCAAAGGCCATAATTGATTTAATTATTAATTGATGTTAATTGGTAAGTGATTATTCATTTACCTGTTTGTGTGTGAGAATGTGAGTGGGTGTGGTCTGTCAATTGTTTGGTGTTTTGTGATTAGGTGTGTGAATGTTAGACCGGTGATTGCCTCACGAGTCCCACCTGAGCTAGGCAGAAAGTTATTTTTTTTTTTTAAATTTATTTCTGATTTTTTCCCGTTTTTTCTCCCAATTTAGTAGATTGCCTAACACGAGAGTCCCACCTCGAGACGGGGAGCCAGGCAGAAAGTAAGCTGACGACCAGGGCCGGTCTGGTTTCTGACGGGCAGCGCACACCACTGCAAGCGCGGTGCACTAGACCGCTGGGCCATCCGCCAGCCAAGTAAGCCTATTTAAGAGCAGGTGGGGCGAGTGGGGAATCAGTTAGTCTTTGTCTGGTCATTTGTGTGTGTGAGTGCACGTATATTGTGGATTATTGTGGAGTGTTTGATGTGACTCTGTCGGTGCATGGTGGCGTGTGTCTGTAATCCAAGCTTCTGGGAGGCGGAGTCTGTGTGGAGTTTATGTGGAGTTGTGTGTGCGTTTGTCAAATGTGACTGAGTAGAGTGCTTCCTGTGTGTGTGGGAAAGAGGGAGAGAGGGCACACTAAGAGTGTCCGCCTCTCTCCCTCGGTGTGATTGGGAGAGCGAGAGGGCGCTCTGAAATAGGGTCCGCCTCTCGCCCTCGGTATGATTGGAGAACTCGCACTCGTGGAGTGTCTTGGGGCTGGTTGCCAGAGAACTCTCCCTGTGAGGAGTGGCGAGGGTCTCTGTGTTTGGGGTAAAAGAGAACTCGGACTGAAAAGTTTGAGTGTCTCTGTGTTCATGGGTTTGGGAAGCACTTGAAAAGTCACTGGATATGTGTGTGCCTTAGGAGGTTCTAGGAGAACTCTGGTCTGAGGAGGCGCGGTGTCTTGAGATGTGTGTCGGACAGTGCGTAGAGTTCAATGTGGATGTATGAAGGCGGTGTGGAAAGCCACTGATTGTCTGCGTTTGTTGTGTGTTCCCCGGAAGGGGATGCCCCCTTCCGAGGAGGCGGGGCTTTCATTTATTGTTTGTTTATTTTAGTTTCTTATTTTAGTTAATTGTTTTTGCCCGAAAGCTTCGCGGCAAGTAGGGTGAAGACTTTATGTTTGTGTTGGTTTTATTTTAACCTGCTCTCCCACTGTCTCTCTCCCGTGTCTGGGGGGAGAGACAGAAAAAAATTAAGATCCGGTCCGTAGACCGGCAAAACCCCACTCCTCTGCCAGTTATTACCATCGGCTGCTCTGCTCCAGTCCAGGGATTGTCACCTGGCGTGTGATAAAGTGGAATTGTAGTCTCTAGTCCAAAAGAAATGTCTGGTTTTAGGAGAAAGAAATTGTGGGTGTGAATCTGAACCCATATGAACCAAGTGTTATATTAACGGGAATATAGGGTTTGCATTGGATTATCAAGAGAGAAACACCAAACACAGATTATTCTACAAAAGTCTCATCTAATGCAATACCATCTCTCTCTTCTCAATCTCCCTCGTAGTCAAAGAGATGAAATGAATGAGTATTTATATCAATAAATATTTAATTACATAAGAACGAACAATATAGCAGCAATTCATCAACAGCAAAAGCAACAACCATAGTTTACACAAACATAACTAGCTTTATTGACCTTACTGTACTTATAAATAATTATAGCCTTCAGTTTGTAGCTTATACCCAAACACTTTTAATGATGCTAATTAACCCCACTATTAAAGATATGAAAAGCCATTTTTGAAATGAAGAGAGTAATTATGATGTATATATAATTTATCTTTGTGAATTGTGGCAAATTGATATTCTGGGGTACTACAATTTTGATCCAAAGGGTGGCAGTAGCTTCATGATATACAGTATCAGAGTGCCTTTGCCAATTGCACAATCAAGGACAAGGATTAGCCTTATGACCTATAGAAAAATACACCATGGTTTTTGAAATCCTTAGATTTTATTAAATATGAGTATGTTGCTCTTTGAAGAGTACACGACTGCAAGATTGGAGCAAGTATTCATATTCTCCAGTACACCCACATGTTTGTGATTTAACATTCTGATACTATGAATAGCTCTAAAGTCTCAACTGCTTATTCATAGTGATAGGCTATTTTAACGAGTGAAGGGAATTACTAACTGTGGGTCTCTACCAAATAGATATATACACTCACAGTTATCTGTGCCTGGACGTCAAAGTAATTCTGGGTAGTTTCCATTTAACACTCATTTAATTTAAACAGTATTTCCAGGGTTGCTTTTGATATCACCTTGAATGGCTTGATGTATGTGTACTCCATATATGCCTGGGCTCTGTTTACAAGTGGGTCAGAATGTGTGTTCAGTCAGTGTGGCTCACATGCCCCTCTCTCACCTTGTCATTACCTGACAGGCGAGCTGTAGCACCAGCCAGCAGCCAGACAAGTCCTCTACCTCTCCCTCTCTTTCTCTCAGGTCCTCCTCTCCATTTGAGCGCTGCACTCCTTCCACCCCAGGCAACATCCAGATACGGCCTGAAGAGTCTCCCTGAGTCCGCAATTGTGTCTGTTAACAAGAGCAGTTACTCTGAAAAACTTTTACTTTATAAACCACCTGAGGCAAAGTGGAATTTCTCTATATACCCTTTTGTTTTTCTACTGCTTCCTTCACAGTCTGGAGATTATTAATAAACCATTAACATCACCTTGTACTGACTTGCTGTTTCTTTTCTGTAATGAGTAGGAACCAATTTTATCTTTTACCAGTTGGTAAAGCTCTTTGATTTTATGAATGTCTCTGTACTTGTTTACCAGACAAAGAATCGGGTGACCTCTGAGGTGTGTCGTCAGAGATTTCAAATAATGGTAGAGATGGTCCACTCGCGGATTCTAACATCGACAGTTTGTGCCCTATTGTTTTGAACATTCCATGTTCATCAAAAGCGCTCCAGCTCGTTCTGTTGTTATTACTTAAATGGAAAAGGACCTTATTTAATATTCAAGCACTTACGTTATCATTTAACATTTAAGTCATTCTGTAAAGTAGCAATACAACAGAAAATACAATGCTTGTCCCTATTAAAACTGGGAGCTTCTTGTCCGTTGACCAGCAAACTCCGGTGTACTTGCTTGCCAGCCCGCTAGCCACTGCAGCTGATTACAGTGGAAGAACAACATTATTTTTGCAGCAGTAAAAATCTGTTTAACCTGTGCTGCATCTTCTAGCTAGCTAGCCAACCAGCTCTCACATGAGCTTGCTACTATCAAGCCTGCAAGTCGAGCCTGTGTGCTGGCTAATTAGCCCGCTAAAGCTAATAAGCTAGCTAGCCGCACTAATATGAACCTGGCTCATTTGACAATGCCCTGATCTCTACCTAGCTAGCTAACGTTAATCAGATGTCTAAAATGGAACTGGCACGATAATGTCACCCGACAAGGGCTGACGACCAAGGCCGGTCTGGTAGAGACGCGGGTTTCGAACCGCGTCCCTGACAGGCAGCGCACAAGTGCAGTGCAGCGCAAGTGTGACGCGTTAGACCGCTACGCCATCTGCCGCCCCGCCAATACACAATTTTTTAAAGTAGCCTATTATTAAACTGTGACCAACCAGGCCTCTCGGGTGGTCTAGCGGTTACGTTCGACACTGGCCACTGCGACCCGGGTTTGATTCCACCAGCCACGCCAGTATCAGCTCTGGCCGGAAGTGCCACTAGGGGGCGGCAATTGGCTGTCTGCGCCAGGGTAGGGGGAGGGAAGCAAATGGAGTTGGCCTATAGGAGTGGCCTGTGCGAGCATGAGTGGCCTGTGCGCATACCAGTTATGGTGACGGCTTAGTGGGAGGCGGTGCCCAGTCGCATGTCACTGCCAGTATCAGGACTACGGCAGCAAACTCGTAAGATATATGAGGGAGTGGGATAATTGGCATGAAAAGGAGGGTACAATTCTGCTCTAAGCACTCTCTATGGCACCCATAGTGCAACACGATCAGAATACGGAAGAAAGCAGGAGTGGGCCATCTGTACTATTATTTAAAATCTATCTTGTGTTCATTTGCTGCACAATGTAATAAATGCAAGGTTAGAAATGGGCAACAAATAGCTGTTTTGATGTTTCCACTGAGTATGGAGTTTCATCCTCACATAATGCGCACTTTCTACCCCCAAATAACCTCTCAGACTCAAGCTGTTTCTAACACGCTTTTAATGATGTCTTTTATGAGTGAAGGAGCAAATGAAGAATTTATTTATATTCACCAGAAATTACTACAAAAGCCCTCAAGGAAATTACTGTTATTCTGCACAGCACGCATGGAGAAATAGGTTTTGTAGACAGACGATAGTTAACATTTATTGGTAGTTTTACTTGCTTCTATGACCTCTGATATGGTAGAGTAGCACACTCTCTAGAGCACTCTTGAGCCTGATACAAAAGAACTGTCCTCTATTCGACATCCACCAAATCTTACAGCTTAATTTATCCGTAATTATTCATGTCTTAATGCAATCTAAATTATCTAGTGCCGGATTAAGATAAATAATTATATTTGGAAGTAACCATTTTCCTTTTCACTTTTAATGGGGATGGGCACATTTGTTGCTGAAGCTATTGGCTCCAGGTCAGGTGAAGAGATTTCTTTAAAATGATCACACTTGACCCCCCAGCTACTAGAGTCTTCAATCACCCCTGGAGAATGTTCTATATGGATTATCTTCAGGTCTCTTGCTGCTGAGAGCAACATCATCCACTGGCAGGCAAACAGCAGGAAACAACAAGCAATAAACCACAATGTTCATTATTTTTGGAAAGGGTCAGCTCTTTACTGATAACGTTTCTGTACGTACTAAAGGAACTGAATTATAGATTAGAGCAGCCCAAACTGGTGCATTTCAGCCAGGGATGCTGGAGATTTTAAAAAGACAAACATTTCTCAGTGGCCAATCTATCTGTTACCTTGCCGGTGGCAGTATATTCATTCACACACACTGCCATATGCACCCCCCCCAATCCCCAACACCATGACTTCCAGTCAGCTCAGTGCATTAACAAGACTGACAGCTGCCTCCCCGGCACCCCCAGCTCATCATCCGTTAGCAGATATCTGTCTCCTGCATATGCTAATCACCATCCTTACCATCCACCGCCAAGAGGAGAACTCATTAATAAGGTGGATTCTTTCAAATACCCAATTTATGTTTAGGGCCAAATAAATTCACCTCTGAGTGACTTCCATGCAATTAACGTTCCCTGTCCGAGGGATAAGAGAGGATGGATGAGTCTTACAAATGGAGCTATCAGACCCATTCAGCGCACCTCCATTGTTATATGGGTAAGAGGTAAATTAGACTGTCAAGCTGGAAATGTGTAAGGAAGTTTCCAAGGTTAAAAATCAAGTGGGAGAGGTCTTTTTTTTGCTCACTGTGTTTGGGGCCAGAATGTCTTTGGGTGCAGGTTGCAGATAAATTTAGGTTTTTGAATTTGAAAGATTGTGTACATATGTTCAAAGTTTAAAAATATATTGTTTTTTTGTGCAGTCATTTTTATATGACCTGAGTATAGTCCAAAGGCAATGGCAAAACTCTGGATTTAAAGCATATCAGTGTTTCCTACAAGGTAAATGATGCACTACAATTTATCAGGAAATGGATTCACAGAACCCCTAATCAATACAACTCGGATTCTATCAAAACTTGTTTTTCTCAGAACAGAAAGGAAGGAGATTTATGGGCAAATGCTCTCTGTCAGCATGTCCCTCTTCTCCATATTTCAGGAGCAGAGAAAGTTATTGTCCCCCAGGCTCAAAACTCACTGCGTTTTGGAGATGAGGAGGCCTTTAATGTGGACTCAGAAATGTAACAAGAGCTTCCATCTTGAGTATAGCTTTTGTGTGAAACATCCCCAGAGAAAACACAGTACACTAGTCAGTCATTACTCAGAGAATGGTGCTCCAACTCATTCTGGCAACAAAAATGGTCCACATGACCCAAAAATACCAGATAAATTCCATCTCAGACCCAGTCTCAGTCAAATCTGTTTTGACAGATTGATATAGATATATACACTCACAGTATATATATATAGATATATACTCACAAATATCCCTGCCTGGACGGGTAGTTTCCACTTAACACTCAACAATTAAATACAATTTAAACAGCATTTCCAGTGTTGCTCTTGATATCACATTGAATGGGTTGATGTACTGTATGTGTACTCCATTGAGACACATACTTGTGTGAACCTCTCTGTCTCAGTCTGTTTCATTTTACCTTATATGCAAAAGTATTGATGGAATTGGAGACAGAGTAGATCACATCTGCTTTCAAAAGACAGCACATCTGCCATGGCAAGGGTCGCCATGTTTCCCCTATGGTGTTGTAAATAGGTCTCAAGTGGACACACCAAACATTGATGAGGCTTTCATATGGAGATTTCTGATGGAGTGTGACATGGAGTGGAGAGGCGGATGGTGGTGAGAACAATGGCAACAGACTTTGATGTCAGGCTGAGACAGACAGTCATGTGGACCCAGACACAAGCAGAAATGATTAAGCGAGGCACCGACAATGTGCTTCACCACTGAAATATCAATAATGTCCCCTTGCAACAGCAGCATGTCAAGAGCCTGTGAGAAGACAGCGTCGCAAAGACTCTGAAGACTGCGGCAGTGTTCTTTGGCCTAGTTCTCTGCCTCATTAATGTTTGGGAGGGGGTGGGGAGGTATGGAGCAGAGAATTCTCTAGATACAGCTGGCATTCTCTTCACTTAGGCCATGTCCACACTAATGCGGATACGAAACAATCCATTTTTGTGTCTAAATGTTTTTCGTCCACAATAGCGTTTTCACAATGTTTTAGAAAAGTTGGCCGTCCACACTGAAACGCCCAAAACATTTAAATTGACCTAAAAACGTCTTTCATGTTTGCAATAAGTACAATTTGAACTTTTATGTGAAAATTAATTTAGTGAAAATACATCATCACATAATGACAAATGTTAACATTTCACCAATTTCATTCTACAGTACATTTACATGTTATTCTTGTTAAACAACAGTTTGCACAAAAATTGTCCCTGGATATATATTGAAAAACGTAAATATTACAAGGTCTTGTCTTTTTCCCCCCCCTTTTTGTCTTTGTCGTCATTCAAGTTCAAAAAGAACACTACCTCTTTAACATTATACACTCAGTGGCCACTTTATTAGGTACACCTGTACACCTGCTTGTTAATGCAATTATCTAATCAGCCAATCATGTGGCGGCAACTCAATGCATAAAAGCATGCAGACATTGTCAAGAGGTTCAGTTGTTGTTTAGACCAAAAATCAGAATGGGGAAGAAATATGATCTAAGTGACTTTGACCGTGGAATGATTGTTGGTGCCAGACGGTGTGGTGTGAGTATCTCAGAAACTACTGATCTCATGGGATTTTCACACAACAGTCTCTAGAGTTTACAGAGAATGGTGCAAAAAAATAAAAACATCCAGTGAGTGGCAGTTCTGTTGGCGAAAATGCCTTGTTAATGAGAGAGGTCAGAGGAGAATGGCCAGACTGGTTCAAGCTAACTGGAAGGCAACAGTAACTCAAATAACCACACGTTACAACAATGGTATGCAGAAGAGCATCTCTGAATGCACAACACATCAAACCTTGAAGTGGATGGGCTACAGCAGCAGAAGACCATACAGGGTTCCACCCCTGTCAGCAAAGAACAGGAAAGCGAGGCTACAGTCACCAAAACTGGACAGTTGAAGATTGGAAAAAAACGCTGCTTGGTCTGACAAATCTCAATTTCTGCTGCGACATGCAGATGGTAGGGTCAGAATTTGGCATAAACAACACTAATCCATGCATCCATCCTGCCTTGTGTTAACAGTTCCTGGTGGTGGTGGTGTAATGGTGTAGGGAATGTTTTCTTGGCCCACATTAGGCCCCTTAAATGCCACAGCCTACCTGAGTCTTGTTGCTGACCATGTGTATCCCTTTATGGCCACAGTCTACCCATCTTCTAATGGCTACTTCCAGCAGGATAATTTGCCATGTCACAAAGCACATGTCATCTCAAGCTGGTTCCACGAATATGACAATGAGTTCAGTGTACTCCAATGGCCTCCACAGTCACCAGATCTCAGTCCAATAGAGCACCTTGGGATGTGGTGGAACGGGAGATTTGCAACATGAATGTGCAGCCGACAAATCTGCAGCAACTGCGTAATGCTATCATGCCAACATGGACCAGAATCTCTGAGGAATGTTTCCAGCACCTTGTTGAATCCATGCCACGAAGAATTCAGGCTGTTCTCGAGGCAAAGGGGTAGACCTAGCACTAGAATGGTGTACCTAATAAAGTGGCCACTGAGTGTAAGTCTAATGAATGAAAATAAAAGACAACATAAGAAAAGATGTCATTGTCTTCTAATTTTTTATATTGAAAAAACATGTTCAATTTATAGTTTCACATTCACATTTAGTGTAACACTTTGTAGTTGTCCAGGCTAGGGATTAGACAGAGTGTAAGCTTCCTGCCCTTCTGAAGTAAAATAAATGTTCTGCTATGATGTTTAGAAATTAATTTAATCATATTTCATGGATCAATACATTTTGTGAGTAGATTTCTCATTCTTCTCCCATTTGTAACGTCATTTTCTTTGTGGAGATCCATTGCACAGCAGCTGTGAATATAAAGTGATTTGTCTCTTACGTAGGAATGCTGCTTGTACATTACATTACATGTACAGTACATGATGAAAATGTCCTCTTAGTGTGGACAGAAGCCCAAAGCGGGAAAAATTATAATAATGTATCCGCATTAGACAAGGAGACAAGAGGCCTGGTGGGGGAGTCGGGAAAGCAATACAAGGGGTTGCAGTGCCACACCACACTCCTCTTGGGAATTTGTGATGGGAAAGGGATGAGTTGTTGGATTCCCCCTCCCAGAGCAGGCAGCTGAGCAGTAAACACACAGTAGGAAGAGCCTCTACATGTGTACAACCTTCCCCCCTTCCCCCTTCTCCTTCCTCCAGGCCCATGTCTTCTCTGGAGAGGGACTGGGATAATGCTGCTGTCTGAGTATGATAAATGGGTATTCCACCGAACACAGAGACACTAGGCTCCCTGAGACGCACATGTTCCTATACACCTCATCAGCATTCAGCAAGCATTTCCTTTTAATCCACCCTATCGTTTTTGTGTGTGTGTGCGGAGTGCTTGCATGTGTATGTGTGCATGTGTTTGTGTGTGTGTAATGTAGTACTGTAGCTGACTGAACAGTCTATACTGCTGTACTGATTCAGAATTGCTGCACAATCAAGCTATCCAGAGTTGAAACACAAGGGAGATCTCTGCACATGTAGGCTCCGGCTCTACAAACTAATTCCATGTTTTTCGCTTTGCTTCCCCTCACTCCACTTCACTGTGACCTAATTTACCTTGGAAACCTGTCACCTTGTATTTTTACAAGAAAAAACCAGGGCAGCATTGTTTTTGTCTGCGCCTAGCACCTCAGAAAGCTCTTGTGAATGAGCTTAACAGTCACAACGGCATGCTGATGAGGTTTGCATGTCTCTGGGGTCTGGTGCTACTCTGACATTGCCACAGGCAGGGAGAGAAACCTCCAGGCTCCAAACTGACAATTGACACCTTACCGTACCACTAGCCTGGTGTACATCTGGACAACAGCGAATGACCGATAGAGAGTGAGAGGGAAAGAGAGTGGTGGGGGAAATACAGAAAAAAATAAAACAAGGCAGACAATCAGCAAGGCTCTTTCATTTTCCAACTTTGGCAGACCTTTGTAGGACCCATTAGTGCTCAGAACTGAACAGCCACGCCAGTCCCTGCAGTCTTATCTATGTATGTAAGTAATATCTAAGTATCTTAAGTATTGAATACACATGGCATGATTTCAGGATGTAAAAATACTTTTCATTTTATTGAAATAATAAAAGTAAACTTAAAATGTCAACAAAATCTGTTTAAAGAAAGGAAGGGGTTAAGCCCACTGTGAGAATATAATGATAATGAGGTGCTGAGTACTGAGGGGAAAGAAGCTGTTTGGCTTTTGTGGTCTTATAGATGTCTTTGAATTATGGTTCCCATGGCAACCATGAACCATACTGCACCTGACCTATATATGTAGTGTATGTACACATACACACATATCTTCACCCACCATCTGTCATTATAACTGTCTGCTATATCGGGGGAGTCTGGCAGCCAGACTACTAAAATCTATTAAGGTATTGGTACAAATAGGGGAATTTTATTTCTATTTCTCTATTTCTATTGTTTCTAAACGTATTGCCTGTTTTAACACAAAGTGCAGTGTTTCATAATTCTTCACATTATAATGTGCACAACCAGAAGGGGCAGTATTAATGATAATAATTGATAAAATAATGTAAATGATGACAGGGAAAAGCAACAGAAGCTAGCCATTCTCTATTACTTGCCTTATCGAGGTCTACTGAATGATTCAATACTGTAGTATATGTGCATACTGGATGTCATAGTATGTACACATCCATGAATAACCTATTACAGTATAGGGTGCCAGGTGGCTCATCCTGGTAATTAACTGGGTTTCAGGGTAGTGACATGCCCCATGTCTCCTGACCATGTCAATTTATCAAAATGAAATACAGTACAATGCCATACAAACACATTATTAATCAGATGTGCTCTGTTTCAATCTATGTATAGTTTTCATGGGTTAAGCTACCGCTGATTAGCTAAATATTTATTCATTTGTTTTCATACAGTAAATTAGGCCTAACCAACAATTGGCCCAACATAAATGCTTCCATGCTATTCTACTGGAGCTGTTTCAGACACTTTGGACACACATTTTGACTTGATTAACGCATAACCACAGATGACTGATTTACAAATGTAATTTAACTAGTCTCAAGTGGGCTTCAATGCTTAAGCTGGGCCTGTTTTATGTGGAGCAACGTGAAAGTCTCAAACAAATTACATTTTCCTCACTCTTAGTGCTCAGTGATTTGACTGCGAGATTGTTAATGTGATACAGACACAGATTAATCTATAGTGACAAAGCTTTGAAGTACACCAGTTGAGAAATCGCTTCCTGTGCCACTGCTCACTGTTCAGCAAAGGACAAAACTTAGGAAATCTCACTGCTATGTGTCACTGCACCACATCCACTTTCTTCTAATCGTGTGCAACGACATTTACTTTCCCCAGGGTGTCTTGGATTCAAGAATAGTCCCTCTTTTTTTTTCTTCCTGCCACCTCTCCACTTCTCCATTGATTTCACAATGAAATGATTAGGTACAGTTTGACATGCCTTGCCTAAGGGAATGCTGGGTAATACATCTAATTGCTGTACACATGTGGCACCCAGTGGGAAGGCTGGTCATTGCTGTCCTACTTCTGTTCAGCCTAAAATAACCAAGACTGGAGGAAAAGTGGGACAGACAGGGCCTGCCTGCCAAGACCCAGCCTGTATCCTTCCTGTGACCAAGCAATGTGAGGATGACAAAACATGCTCTGCAACATCTTAGGATTGCAGTCTGTTGTGTTAATTGGAACTTGTATATTACACACTGTTAACATCATTCACTATAAATGGGGTGTTTACATTTTCTATTGAAGTCATACCAGAGATACCATATTCTGGCCAATTTTGTGTATTCATCTGCAACTGTACTCACCTTATGGCCTGGAGTAATTGCCCCTCACAGCTAATATGTGCAGGTGCCCCAGCAACACATGACACACAGGACACTGCCACTGTTATGCTGTTTCAAAGCCATTAACTTTGTAGTCATCAGGTGGTGTTTGGTTTAATAAAAGGAAAATCAAAAAGCTGTTATCATAATCAATCCTTGGGGTTTTTTTCTTGTGTTGCCATCAAGGTTGAATATTGTGTCACACTTGATTAAGGCTCCATTATTGATGAATGGGGCTGTAAAAGAGGCTATCTGTGCAATGGTAAAAACCCTATTTGTGTATCGACTGTGGATTGTATGAGGACCTGGCCTGGATTAACGTCTTAGATTATGGACAAAGACAATGAGAAAAGGATTGTGGGCTGTATGTGTTTGTTTTCCGCAATTACCCCATCCCTTTTTTAGTTTTTGTAAAGAATTCAGTTAATACATTTATTGTTTTGTTTTGAATACTGCCTCCTCCAGATTGTTCAGTTACCTACGCCCTCTGAAAAGGTCCTTGAGTGTCTCCCCAACTTGCATTGCTAAATTAAGACTACAGACAAAGTTGAATTCCCAAAGACAACCTTTCATGAATGGCTTGATGCCTGTGGGTAAATAATGATGAACATGAATTCAGGGGTGAATAACTGTGCAGTGTGCCATGTTGCTCCCTCCTCTAATCTCACACATACTGAAGTGTAAAGACAGGAAAGTTGCCCACTGATCTTTGAGTCTATGGTGGCAGTGCGACTTCACATCAGTATTTAAGATGTGCATTAATACATGGTATGATCAATCATTGTTCGTAAAAGAGATCAGTGCAGTAATACAGCAATAGACATTGTTGTTGGCAGCTGCATACCATACCCGGTGTGACAGGTATGGTATGCAGCTGCCAACAACGATGTCTATCGCTGTATTACTGCACTGATCTCTTGCTTGCGTGAACAATGATTGATCATACCTCACATGTATTAATGCACATCTTGTAAGTCACTCTGGATAAGAGCATCTGCTAAATGCTTAAAATGTTAAATGTAGTATGAGGAGCCTGATGTCCACCTCACTTCCTGTCTCTGATCTATAGAGAAATTAAGATGAGCCCTGTCTAATGATGATCCTCTACTGAACCTGACATCCTCCCTGTTCTGCACACTTCCTCCTCGGCAGAAAGAAAAGTAAAGAGTGGGCAACTTAAATGTCAAATCCAGACTAATACCATTTAAGCTTACAATAATACATACATTACAATATAAATCCTTTCATTGTCACAAGAGGAACTTAACCTGTTTTTTAGAGGGAGTAAAACATTTATTTGAACTGACAGTGTAGTAACTCCCTTCCTCCATTATCAATAACATATAGCTACTGATACATTCAAATTCAGGCACACATAAGATTCACAATTCATCTACAGTACAAGAACCCCCTACCCGAACTCCTTTCCTAGTTGCATAAATCATAACTTGGGAATGAGAATGTTATATGTGGCTGAAAATGTATAATGTTCTATGTGGTTGAAATGAAGGCAGAGGTGAAGTCTTCAGCACAGACTTGCCAGTGCCAGCTTTTTTTTGCTGGTAATGTTCAGGGAAAAGGGAGCAGAAAAAATAAATTAACCCAGTCACGTGGAAATGTTCCTACCTCATTGTATTCCCAATACATCAATAATAAGGCACTGCCACACTTAAAATGGATGGCTCCTCTTTGTAAACATGTTGAACGTGATTACATTTAGGCCTGAAGGCTTGCCCTATGTTCGGAATCTCCGGTCCTCAAATATAGGTCTCCTTTTTGTACCAATGATCCATTTGAAAACAAAAGGTGGGGAAGGGTTGTGGAGAAGCATATTGGAGTATTTAGTCCAAAGACTGTCATGTGCAGATTTCTGTTATTGGTCTCTTCTTTCTTTTTATGAAATGATACTTGTGATTTTTAGGTTTGGAGGAACTTCTTATCTAAATGTTTTGTATATTTGTTTTGTGACAAATGTGATCATGTAATTGAATAATACACAGTAAGTTCCACAAATTAAATTAATTGAAATGTTAAATGTTTCAATAATTTGATGAAGCATAATACAATTTTCTCCCATTTACGGACATTTAAACCAGGTATTGTATTCCTCCAAGAAACAAACATGTGCCCACTTGACCATATATTGCTAAGACTGGGATGGCTGGGGCAGCACTCCCATTCAAATTTACTAAACAAAAGTCATGGTGTTGCCATACCAGTACACAGTGATGTGCAATTTATAGCAACCAATCCAATTTTGTTGCTGCTTCAGGCACACTATTCGGTATTTGTATTGGTTAATGTGTATGCACCAAATTATCCAAAGTTGATGCTGCATTTGTAGTTGCTGGTTGCATTGCTACCCCATCTCAATACCCACCTGTTAATATTAGGTGGAGATTTGAACACCATTACCTTGTTGCATTCATATGGTCTTTCTGACCACTGTAGACTACTGCATGACTCTAAAAGATGAGTCTTTTCTCCTCTGTCCACCACTCATACTCAAGGGTTTACTATTATTTAATTGACAACAATTTTAAACCTTCATTAATTTATTTTGATTATAACAGTATCTTGATCTTAATCCCTGTTTAATGAAAATGAGCTTTCAACAGAATGTATCTAGTGGGCGCACATGGCACTCTGATTCATTGTTATTGTCTGACTTTGTTGACTATATTAATTTTCATATCAAGGAATTCTTAAAGATAAATCAAACTCCTGATGTGGACACCTCTCCTCTCTGGGAAACATTTAAAGTATACATCTTTGGCCAGGATCATTTTCTTTGCTGGTAATGTTGCGAAAATTAAATTAAAATGCTTCTCTTAGATTGCTGTATGCATAGCATTGTATTGTATGCAATTATATGCAATCATGCCTATACTCACTTTACAAGGGAAGAATTCTGCATCAGTCTGAATTCAACATACTACATTTACCATACATACAGAACATTTACTTCTTAGTAAAAAATATATCCCCATCTAACTTTATGGAAAGTTCTCTAAATTGATTCCAGTACTTAGCTTAGCTTAGTCTTTAACAAAAACTACCCCCAAACTTTTAACGAAGCAACCATCTCATTGATACTCAAAAAATGATCCATACAAATGCATCTCGTAACATCCAATCTCTTTATTGTGTGCTGACTACAAAATACTTGCACTCCAGATCTCCAGAATGTATCACATTATTCAAAATATCAGGTGCACCTCACTACACAAAATAAGATCAAATCGGGAGAGAGACATGCGAGCTGAACTATCCAACAGTACTTGGCAATCCTGTATAACACATATCCATTCCTCTGGCACAGCTATATCCTCAGGCACAGCTATATCCAATTCAAGGTTTTCCATCATTTACACCTCTCAAGAACAAAAATGGTAAAACTCAAGCCGTTACTAGACCCTTCATGTATAAGATGCCACCAAACTCCTGCTTCACTATGTTATACATTCTGGTCATGTAAATCCTTATCCACTTTTTGGAACATCCTTAATACCTTTTCTATCATCTGTGAAAAGCAAATCCCCCCAAACTCTATAACTGTAGTATTGGGATTAGTCCCAGAAACTATTACTCTCACAAGGAAACAATCTGATGTGAAAGTCATCATCATTTGCTTAGTTTCACACGCCTACTTGTTTATGTATTGTATTAGGCTTAGGCATTATTTTTTGCATTGATTGCCTTATTGCTACCTTTGAATTGTGGCTACAGATTTACCTACAGGGTCCTAGTTTAACTATGTGGTTGCTCCTAGCACCCAGGAACTGTACTTCCCACTAGGGTGGCTTTCAGCTAAACTGTTCTTGACTACGGTTAACACTTTGTTGTACGTCGCTCTGGATAAGAGCGTCTGCCAAATGCCTGTAATGTAATGTAATGTAATTGTTGGCCGTCTTATTTTATTTGATTGGAAATCTTCTGCCCCACCCTCCCAATGTCACTAGGTTACAGATGTTTGGACATTTCTCAAGGTTGAAAAATTAAGATACACTGCACAAGGGTTTTCCTACAGCTTCTCTGTAATGTGGCAGCCTTTTATTTAGTATGTGAATAATACTTTTCAATTTGACGTGTAGATATGTAAGTATTCTACAGTTTGGTTTATGTTGTACATGTCTAACCATGGGTCACTGCCTGTTTGCAGGTATATTTATATCTTGTGCATATGCATCCATGTATTGGAATGAACTTAGGTGTGTATTATGTGTACTACATACATCTGCACAGATAACCCATATAACTTATGTTCTAAACATTTGCTGTGTATATGATACACTACACACATACACGCACATTACGCACACACCTCTATTACTTACACATTACATACAGCCTCATCACACACTTAGTGCACTCTATATACTAACTACACCCACACACACACATACACACATGCATTCACTACATCTACACTTACAACCACACTACACAGAATATACACATACTCTTATTATATACACACCCACACCATCAATAGCCCTTTATTTAATATGTGAACAATCATTTTCAACTGGATTTTCACTTAGGTACTCTACAGACTGTGGCATATCTAACAGTGGGATATTGCATTTGCTTGTGTATGTACTTTTTACCCCTGCATGTGTACATGATTACATTACAGGCATTTAGCAGAGCTAGCTAGAGCATAGCTCTTATCAATGCAATGCAATGCAATCTATTTACACAGCTGGATATTTACTGAAGCAATTCAGGTTAAGTACCTTGCTCAAGGATACATCGTCAGTGCCCCACCTGGGAATCAAACCTGCAACTTTTGTATTACAAGCCCATACATACACATTATATATGTACTTCAATTACACACCTTGTGCACCCCATATCCTCATTGACATCCACATGGCTTACATATAGCAAATACACACATAAACCCAGATCATACAAAAATTATACACACACCCTCCCTATACATCCACCATACTCTCACATGACACACAAGGCTAAATCAGAATTAAATCCTGATTGGCACAGAACCAGGAACAAGTCAAGTCATTTCTGGGCAGCCTTGATAGTCTTGCATTCACAGCAAGAATCATTTGACTCTAATATCCCAAGACACTGAACTAGGTTTGATCAAAATTGCATCAGAAGCCAGGCTTGTCATGTTTATTTTTTCTTTGAACCTAACATTGTTGCAGTTTTAGGCTTAATTAAATTATAAAGATCAGCCCATTTACTGACAAACACAAAACCCTTGGTTTGGAACTGTATCATAATTTCTGTGGCAATGCATACAGATGAACACAGCAAACATGCAAGAAAATACAGGTCTTAACAAGTGTCTGGAACTGCAACTCAACATATTGGAGGGATGCAACATCATTCATCCTGAAAGAGAAATTCCATTATTTGGTGTTTTGTTGATGGTGGTGGAAAATGCTGTCTGAGGCACCACTCCAGAATCTCAAAGAAGCATTCAATTGGATTGAGATTTGGTGACTGAGACAGCCAAGGCATATGGTTTACACTGTTTTCACACTCACTAAACCATTCAGTGACCACTCATGCCCTGTAGATAGGGACATTTTGTCATCCTGGAAGAGACCACTCCCATCAGAATAGAAATGCTTCACCATAGGATGAAGATTATCACTTGGAATGGCTTTGTATTTATTGACATTTACTTTGCCCTCTAAGAGGTTGAGTGGACCTACACCATGCCAGGAAAATGCACCCCACACCATAACAGAGCCGCCAGAACCCTTCACCGTGAGACACAAGCACTTGGGCCTGTAGGCTTCTTTTGGCATGCACTATACATGCACTCATCTGCTTATATCTTTCCATATATATTTTCTGCTACAGTAGACCACATATGTTATTTGCACCACTTTACTCACAAACATGCATTTTTAGGTGTAATAATGGGTTTATGTACTGCCAAACCATAGTATCCCTCTCTATGAAGTTCTCGATGGAATGTTCTTGATTGCACTGCCTTCTCATGCCCTAGATTGATATTTAATAACTGATTCTTGTATAACTGAGTTGCTCATCTTGCATCTCAAACCAATGTATGGACATTGAATATGTGTTTTCGACCACAGTTACACCTAATTAATGATATCTTTCCCTTAGACTTCCATGCCAACATCACATTAGCCACTGTCCCTTATGAAATATCAGCAAGTTGAGCAGTCTTCATCACTGAAGCTCCTGCCAAACGTTCCCCAACAATCACCCCTCTTTCAAATACGATATGTGCCATTTAGCAGACGCTTTTACCCAAAGCGACTTACAGTAGTCAATGCATACATTTTTCAGTGTATGTGGTCCCAGTGGGAATCGAACCCACAACATAAGCATTGCCAATGCCATGCTCTACCTACTGAGCCACACAGAACCACCAAATCACTGAGATCTCTTCCAAAATAATGGGCAACTGGGCCCACCAAGCATTTTCATACATAACTCTAAGCATGATGGGGTGTTAATTACATCATTAATTCAGGAACCACACTTGTGTAGAAGCACCTGCTTTCAATATAGTTTGTGTCCCTCCTTTCCTTTTTTTCTCATTTTCTTTATTTTGGCAGCTACCGGTAAAATGTGTATTGCCCTAATCCACCTCCATAACATGAGTGCTGAGTATAGATGCAATCGGTGCCAATGCTTCAAACAGTTGTTATAAATCATTATGACCATGAACCCAAAACATGCTGATTTCAGGGAAAATGCTCTACCACACCACTTAAGAGTTGAACTGACAGTGGACTCCACAAGCAACACACCTTGATTTTGACCTGTCTCCCATTATTAAAATGGCAAAAACACAGAGACACCAACATTAAAGAAATATCAATGAAAGGTTGAACGTATCAATACTAACAGGACTCCTTGTTAGTAGAGATAACAAAAAATAAAGGCAGGGACTAAAAAATAACGATGCAAGAGAAAATACAAGGACTGTCTTCAGCAGACCTTATTTATAGAGTGAACACACTGTACAGCACTTCTACAACTCCCATGCATCCTTCCCTCGCAGGTCAAGAAAACTGTGCTTTAGAATTATCTGTATTGTGTACTCCTGCCCCCCCTCCCAATACAGCAGCTAACCCATCAGGTCTGGAAGGCCCTGAATCTTCAAAAAGATTCACAAATTAACCAATACACTGAAACCACAGAGGGATGGCAGCAGTTGGATCTGGGAGGATTCCTATTTTATCATGCAGAGGTTTCTCTAATGAGCATCATCTCCTTCTCGCTTCTCGCTGTCTAAGTAGTCGGTGGGAGGAATCTGTGGCTCCTTCCCTTCTGCTTCTTAAAAAGTCCGAGAATTCAAGCATTGGATCTGCTTTAGTGTATGCTCACACTAAAACGTCTGCCTCACCTCGTATTGTTCATCAACACAAAGAGTATCATGAATTCAGTCAGTGTTGTGCGTGACCCATATGACATAAGAGCAGCATGTAAAGGTCACAGTCTACATCTGAGAGTAAACACGAAGCCCCCTCCCTACTATTATATCAAATATCTTATATATTTTCTTTGTCCAGATTGCTTCAGTCTCTCTCACACTCTTTCCTATACATTTTGATTCTGTACTTGGTCTTTATTTGCACCCAAAGTGCAAACTTTATACTTGAAATTATGCTTGAAAACTTACCGCACATACAAGCATTGAATGTTAAATAAAGTTGTGTTTGAATATCTGTATATCCTCAGCTTTTTTCCGCATACAAATTATTGTTTCAATATCGTTATCAAAGTACTTGGTCAACATATCATGCTAATTATATTTGACCATATCGCCCAGGTCTAGCGTGCATCTTGTGTAAGAGTGCTCGTGATAGCTAGTCAATCGCAGCATCGTTAGATGAGTAAATTATGCATGGTTTCAGTCAGTTTAGCCTGTAAATAAAAGATGCTGCCGCTCCATTCAAGTTTGAACATTTAGACCAGATTGATGCAACATAAAGTGACAGATAATTAGCAGCCACTGCCATCGGTAAATTTGATCTTATCGGCCGATAAGCCGATTGCAGTCAACATGGCAAATACCGGCCGATACTGATATATCGGTGCACCCTTAGTGCAAACTTTACCTGAAAACCAGTCACACTTGTATCCTGGTAAAATAGAAAAATCTGTTCTATAGATGACCATTTCTCTTGAATCATGTTTTAGTTGAAATGCTTGCTTTTTACTACATTCTCTGATAATATGTGTGTGATTCTCACTAAAGGAGTATATCTCATAAAAGCCATCAAAATAAACAACCGGCACACAATCCTTAACACTTACAGTTAAGGGAGGTACTACTTCATGTCCAGTATGCAGAGCCTGTAATTCAAATGAAAGACCACCTTCTGGAGCAAAGTAGCTTCCTCTCAACCTCACAGTATGATGTTCAGCAGCTTCGGAAGATGTAATCACCATCTCTTTCAAATTGTGAATGCATATGGGATCTCATCCTTAGGGATCTGACATCCCTTTCTGGCTTTACTCACCCTCACTGACAGCCTGACATTTAGAGCGTAAAATATCATGCTTTTCTGGTGTTGTCTTGGCCATTGTCCAATGTTGAACTTTGCATGTTTGAAGTTCATATCATGATTGTGGAGGAACAGGAGAATGAATTGACTAGCAATGTAACTGTGGAAGGCGTCGGTCTGGCCGATTAAAGGTCACGCCTACTAGCAGGGCAGCCAGTGCACACACCTGTGTATAATTTCATTATTTGACCTGTATGCTTACAACTTCTTTGCTCTCTTAGTAGGTGGATGGAACTGGGAGAAAACTGCGGAGAGAGGAGAGGACAAGGCAAATGTTCTAAGCGAACGCGAAAGTAACTGAAAAATCTCTGATTAGTGTTTTGCCGAAACTGCAATTTTATTTTGGTTTCTTGTTTTTGTGCAGAACCTGTGAGGGGGAGGGTCGTAGTCCTTTTATTAATTATTATTGTGTGGATAGGAAATAGCAGCTTTCAGACGGTCAACTCCATTCCCTGTGTCCTGCTGTTCTGTTCCACTCCGGGGTGTGTCACACGGTGTGTGACAGTAACATTGTGTACATATCTAGTATACCGGTAATTGAATGGGTATTAGGCCCACTTAATATCAGTCTGTCCATCTGTCTGTCTGTATAGAGATTCAAGAAATGGTTTAAGAAGCCTCTGGATGCAGGCCTCAAGATATATTTTGCCAAACTATAAACAAGAAAGCAAAATGATTTGCATCTATTGTGTTCCTACTTCGGGCCTCACTGTACTCCTGAAACAGGCCTTTATTAGTGATGTTAAATGTTTGTTGACACTGCTTTTAGCAGATGTTTCTCAGCAGTGGAGCCACAGCGGGGGATGTCTGCTGAGTGCAGCCTCAACAACCTTGCATCACAGTGGGAGCAGTGGTGGCTGGTGACCACAATTTTTGGTGAAGCAACCACCCAAGCAACCCCCCCCCCCCTTTTTAAAACAGCACTCTGTCTTTATATGTGTATAAACAACATATCATTTAGCAGATAAAGCCAGCATATTATGTCCATGACCTTTAATTCAAAAGACATGTAACTGACATAACAACCTCTCTTATCAAATTACTGGTCAAATTATTTTATTGGGGGAGTGAAGTTAAGTTGATAGATAGCAAGCAAACAATAAAGTTAACATTAGTTACATTTTGGTATTTATTAAAGAATCATGAAAGCATCAGCTTTCAAGTAACGTTAGCCTATTATCTAATGTAAACTATCTTGCAGTGTAATGTAATAACTTTAGCTACAACACAACATTATTTCTAACTTAAATGTTGTGTATCATGGTATTGTTAATTGGCTTTCGATGTTAGGACATGCGCTCCTTTAAATATAATAGTCGGGTTTCAACAAGGCTTTTTTTTCAGCAAATTTTTTTCTCCTCTTGTTTTTCTGTGTACTCTACCTAGCTAACTAGCTGCCTGGTGTTGGGTCTGCAGCTAAAAAATCCAACCATACATTCTTTAGTATTTCTCAGCGCTGCTACCTTGCACTACGGTTTCTCCACATTTGTATAGGTCAAAAACAGCACTGCAATGCAAAAGTGGTGATTTGTGATTAGTGGTGTGTCGTTCGTGAACGATTCATTCTTTTTGAAAAAATCATTTTGGTGAACGAAAGGAACTGACTCACCTCCATGTAGGATTCGTTCCTTGTGACTTACTGAGCCCACTCTCTGCATCAGTTTGATAGGAGGTGAATGGTGAAGGGTTTAGTTAGGTGTCAATCATCTTCATGTCGCGAACACGCAAAGATCGCACATCATTCAGAAGAATAGGTGAAGCAGTGCTTCACTGGGTGGGCTTTAAAACACGCCATAAGCCATAATTGTCCAATCAACAATGTATAAAATACTATATTGCACTACATTGAATTGTATTAGCTAGTGAAGCAGAACAAATTCTGCTTCGCTGAAGTACCTTTTAATAACCTGAGGCTGGTGCTGTTTTGCACGATACATTTTTTTTTTTTAAATGAGACTTTTTGGCTTGATCTACAGGAAATAGTCGTTGTGATAATAAATATGTTTTTTTAAAATGTTTTATGTGATATGTGTGTTATGTTTTTTTGTCAGTTTTTAGGTGAAGCACTGCTTCACCTGTTGTCTTATAGAAACCTCCACTGAGTGGGAGAGATCAGAGAGCACACTCAAATCAGAGGGGCCACACTGACATAGCTCCTCCTTACTCTGTTTCATATCTGAAGGGGTTGGTTCATCACAATAACGAAACAAAAAATGCCAGGCTCCAGGTGCTGCGGTAAACACTTGCAAAGGCACTTGTCCAAAATGCAGGTTTCCCACTGCAGCCTGTGCAATTGGCTGTCCGCCCCAGGAGGAGGGAAGCCAATATGAGTTTGCTTAATGTAAGCAGCTCTGTGCAGTTGACGGCTTGGTGGAGGCAGTTCAGTTTGCATTTTTCACTGCCGATCTCAGAGTTGCAGACAGTTAACTTGTAGTGAGAAGAATATTTGACATAGAAGAGGGTATAATTGGGCACCATTTTGGGAGAAAAAAGTCCACTATAATCTTAAAGCACAATGGAAGACCAAGACCCTGAAGTATGCACTTTAATATGGACTGTGGATAACATTTCAAGGTTGAATGCTCTAATTTGCTGGTGCTCAAGAATGTTTCTAATGAAAAAATAGATGAAACCACTGCTGAGGATAATGCTCTGTTGAAGAAAGAAGAAAGACAGCAAAGAGTTCTGAAATGCTTTTCTTTTGCAATCTTTTTCTGGAATCCATGAAATTCCTTAAATAGACACATTTTATTTCCTAGCCTGAGGTAAACACAGCTGGTGAAGATATAAACAGTGATAATGCTGACAATATACTCGAGTGTGGCAAATTGTTTGCTGGACAAATATATAACATAGGATAGCTACAGGTAACTGACAAAATAAAGGAATGTAAATAAAGGAATGTAAATGAAGGGTTCTGGTTACATTGTTATGGTGTGGGGTGCATTTTCCAGGCATGGTTTAGGTCCACTCGACCCCTTAGAGGGCAAGATAAATAATGTAATTAATAATAAGGTAAATAATGTCTCCAAGCAGTGCTTGAATCGGGTTAAAACAAGTGCAGAGACTCACTTTTTCAGCTCTGCTGCCGTGGCAGGCGATTAACTTCAGTGTGGCCCCTCTGGTCTAACAGGACTTTTGTGAGAACGCTCTCGTTCTCCAGATAGTTTACTTCTGAGCTAGCCAGTAGTGGATTATCCTGATCATTTCTTTTTATTTTGCCTGACGCATTATTTAGCCATGCTAATAGTCTTTCGTGATCTGGATCTTATTTCATATTCTAATTATCAATGGAAACTTTACAAAAATACACTCAATAAGGTGAAACAAGACACAGGTGGAATAACTCAAGACAATGAAACAATACAACAATTAGACAGTGACACAATCAGGCTAAGAGTTGAATGCAAGCAGCACCAGCTGTGACATTCTATAAAAGCTGGAATTCAAGTGATATCAAGACGTGCAATTGTTTTGGGAATTTCACCTCAAAAGTTAAAACATAGCTTAATGAAAATCTGATCTGTTATCATCAATCTTAACATTCTCGCTGACACTATCAGTAATACTAAAGATCCCAATTCCTTTTTCATTGTAATTTAATACAGCAGTAGTTGTATATAAAGTTGTATACCTATATATGTTTGTGCCTGTATTTAGTTTTATTTATTTAATTTTTTGAGAAATACTTTTATTTTTATTTACTGGGGACAGGTGTTGGAAATGAGCCTTTGGCTATAAACACTTAAAGCAATGCACCTGATGCTTGTTTTTAACATCGTAACAATGTCCCTGACAAAAAATAAAATAAATAAAAATGTAAATACATAGTGCTCTTCATCTCATGTATGGTGTTAACAGGATAATGGGTGTACAGAGGATGTAGCCTACATTCAGATTATCTTCTCCCACCACAGGAGACAGATTCCCAAGTTAGTTCTGAGAGCATTTGTGCTTCACCTCCTTTCATATGCAGAGGCCTCTGAGACTTAATCTCAGTTCTGCAAGTCCCAAATGCGTCTCACATCGTTGGACGAGCTCATTATCCATTCTTCTTCTCCCAACACAGAGACAGCACAGGGAGTGTTGAATTTCAAGCGGTGGCTTGGGGAACCTTGTGGTAAATGTACCTCAGAGTCTAAATGGAGATATACATATTAACCCTATTATACTTTATGTGATGTATTTGTGCTCTCACCACAACAGAAGGTTAAGTAGACTGAGTGGACAATTATAAGAAATCAATCTGAAAAAATAGCCCAAACTCTCAAACACATCCCTTTTTCACATTGGATTCAGACAGCAGAAGCAAGGTCCCAGACTGCCTTTCTACCAGCCACGACCTATAAAATCTAATCCATGATCTTTACACTCCATTAGCACAAATGGAGAACCTTTCATTCATGAGCACTGTCCTCACATGTGTTACTTTGTGCACTGAGCAGTCTCACTGACACTTCAAATGGATTTGACTACCAGTGATAAAAAACAATAATTCTTTCTGCATCCACCTCTGGTCAAAGTTATAACAATTGCAATGTAATGAGAAGCACCCTTCTGAAGTCACGCTTGTGCTCAGGGCCTAAGACTCCCATTTTCAGGACACTGTTACAGACAACCCTGTTTGCACTTAGTATTTTGTTCTCACAAACTCTGGATTACTCACTGTTCTGTCTGAGGACATATTCTGCTGGCACCACATCTGTGAGCTTTTCCTCTTCCATTCTATTGCTATTCTATTCAGCTCTGTGTGACATATCCACTGCAATTATAGTTGTAATTCTTAGTTTGAAACTTTTGACAGTCGAGGAAATTTCAAATGTGAATTCAAATTTGCATTAACATACATTTTTAATTAATCTGATTAATTATCTCTGGCGCTTTTAGCATTGCTAATTTGGAGATATAATATAGAATCAGACTTGGAAAAATGAACAAAAAGAACAGTTTTTGTGTTTTGCTGTCCATCTTCAAATGCTGTGTTTTTTGTGTCATATGTAAAATATTTTGGATGCTCCTCACATCAAAGCAAACAAATCATGAAATGATAAATGAAACATGATGAATGGAGCGCTTCATTACGCAGCTTTCTGCTTCTTTGAATTCATATCTCAGTCTCCTGATGTCATTATACCTCAAATATTTATAAGAACCTTGCATAAATGTTCCTACCAAATCACACAAGTATATATACCTTTATATATCACAGCTCATGTGGAAACTAGGAGGACAGATCAATAATAGAAGACTAATACAAATGTCATAAATGTTTCACACAGTAATACTAAACTAAAACAAATTGCTTTACTGTAGGCTGCATCTTATTGATAATTGTTGTGAAATCGATTGTCCCATACAGCAGAAGTCAATACCATGGACAAAATAGCATTTTTTACATTCCCATTGGAAGCCTTTTAGCTGCATGTATCAGATGAGGCCAGACCATGTGAGTTTAAACAACTTTATCCATACTAAAAACCATCAAACTCAAGGATGATTTGCCATTGATCTATTTCCTGTTGTCCACTCTGTGTGTGTATGTGTGGTGTGTGGTCTCCAAATTCATGTATTTCCTAAGGTCTGTGATGAGATAAAGATCTCAGCTCTACACAAAGAGTTCTGAGCTATGAGCATGTGAAGTGTGTATTGTGAAGCATGTTGTTTTAATTATAGAGGAAGTAAATAGCTAATTATTATTTGTTATCTTGAAGTATCACAAAAGTGACTGCTTGTTACTGAATGTTAAACACTGTTTAGATGTTTGCTGCACAAAGATGGACGCTATTTTCTTGTGGCTATTTTTCAGTGGCAATCGATCAAACAAATGAAACGCCCTCATTTGCAATTTTCAGTAGAATACACCCATAAAAAGGGTTCAAAACAACATGGCATGCTCACATGTCCAGATTAAGCCAAGAAATGGATACGCAGCAACCAGGCACAAGTAGCGAGGGAACAACGAGAAAAATAAAACTTAAATTTACAGATGATTTACAGAGGTATTTGTCAACAAGGTACAGTGTCACAACGCCATATTACAGCATAGGAAAACAACACCAATGGAGAAGAAAAAAAATTGAAACATCACCAAAGAAATTGATTCATTAGGCATAACAAAACAAACATCCTGTTTTTGCACATTCACCCCCTGTATGCATGCGCATTAATCTATTCATCTAAAGGAACATTGCAAAGTGACTTAACCCCTGCAAATTACATCTTAATAGTGATTTTACAACTTGCGACCACTTAGTAAATCTGAGATAAATAATGCAACCTTTTAGCCACTGCTTTTGTGTTCGAGAAGCAGTTGAAATCCTTTCGTAAATCTGGCCCTTAGTGTGTCTTCCACAGATGGTTTTTGATTCACAAAACCACCATTTCACAAAACTTCCCATGGATCTTTAATAACTCCCAAAGGAGGAAATCTCTTTGTCCAAATCTCAGCTGTTGTACTTAATGACCCTTTCATGGCTTATGGATGATTTTAGACTAAGGGCTACAAGTTTCAGGACTAAATAATAATAACAATAGCTGCAAGCAGTTATAAGCAGGGTCCAAGCACCAGAAAACCACCCCAATGTAAGAAATATGTACAAAAGAAATATTGTGGACAACATTTTGTAATGTTATAAAACACAATGGTTTTGCACAATATATCCATATTCCATATCTGTAAACCAAATGGCATTGCCTGGATTTGAACTTAAGGCCTATTGGTCTAAAGGGAGAAGCATAGGTTTTCAAGCTACAGTATAGTCTGAAAGATTTCATTTTGTAATGTTAGCAAATATTTATAACTCAGAATAACAACTTATGAGTTTATGATGGTATTTCGACAGATTTTAAAACAGCTGGGTTTAATACAATGGCTGGTTTCACTTTGTTTGCCGTGGGCCATGCTCTTTATCAATGGAATCTAGACCTAAAGCATTAAGAGGAATACATGACCAAGCAATAACTGCAAATAAATTACATTTAACAACAAAAGGCTTATTACAATCAAGACTTACAATTAAAAAAATATAAATACAAAAATCTAAATCTAAATCTAAATCTAATTCTGAAATCTAAAGTTAATTTCTTAATATTATTTATATGGTTATTACATGCAAATATACAAAGTCATCTGTATCATTGAAGCAATATTCTTTATGCCTTCCAAGCTGTCAATGATACAAATCTGAATTTTACAAGTATGATTGATGGCAGTGCATCGATTATTATATGCAGGTTTTATGCAAATCAGCCCTAAAGATAATGAGAACTATGAAATCAATGCTTGTAATTGATTAGCTCATGACAGCCATGTTTTTTGAAGCAGTAACTTTTCCTTCTAAGTTTATTTAAAGACAGTTCTGCAGTGAATTTTTTTTAAATTGGACCTACTGCTCATGAGAAGAAGATTTTTAAACATTGGATGTCCTTAACTAAAAGGTTCAAGGTTCAATAATAAATAATAATATTTTAAAAGAATAGGTGTGTAGAACAGACTGTATCATCTGATCAAATGATAACAAAACATTTTGGTGGTATACTCTACATGCCTCTCACAACCTCTTTTTAGCTAGCTCAATATTGATTGAAAGATAATCATGACTGCACTTGATTATGTATTATGAAGTATTCTGATAACTCCACACATAGTTCAGCTGTCACCACATGGGCACAAGTAGGACAATGAGTGAAACATGAAGCCTTGAGCGAACCTAAGTTTGAGTTATGTACAGCTTTGATATCAGAAAAGGGTCCATTGTGCCCCCTAACCCCCAGACCACGCAGTCAAAAGCTGAAAACTGTGATGCTATTTGTTCATATATCAGCAATGATAGCATTGGAAAAGAAACAGCAATAAACGGGTTTTGAAAACATGTATATAGAGGTGATATAGAGAAAAAAAGAGTTTTCAAAATCAATAGAGGTTATCAGATCAGACAAGAAAGTTGGAACAGACCCTGGCAAACATCGATCAGCTCACTAATCACAGGGCAGTTAGCCAATCACAAAGGACAACTTGTGTGATTGATGGCTGCCTTCAGAATCATTGATGATAAAACCATGAGATCATGAGACACTAAGGGGAGGGAAACAATGTAAGAGCTTAAGACACGTGGAACTCTGGAGCATGGGTTTAAATGTTGCACGCAATGTCCTTGCCGACCCAAAGAATGGGTCAATTCGAGAGGAGCCATTGCAAAATACCTCCTCAGTACGTAACAAATCAAGCCCCTGAACCAAATAGACCCTGATTATCTACCTTTTTCCCCTGACCACTTTTATTAGTTCTGCTAGAATGAAAAACAACTACAGCAATATGAGCTTCCTACAGGTCTTATGCATCTTGAAACTTCCAATATCTCAACATACTGTTATTCCTAAATTGTATGTAGTGAGCTTTAAAAACCTGATATTTCTGGTAGGACTGCCATTCGGAAACCACCTGTAACCAAGGCCAATATACATCAACTCATAAGCTGGTGTAATGAGCACAAAACCTGGACTTTTGGGCAGTGGGAGAAAGTAATATGATCTGATACTTTTTTCCTACATCTGGAGGGGTTTATATTTGGAGGAAGTCAAAGGAAGCCTTCAACCCACATTGCCTGTTCCCAACTGTTAAATATGGCAGTGGATCTGTTATGGTATGGGCAGCCATCTCGTAGGAGTCATTGGGTCCGATTATTACTCTGTATGGTAGAATTACAGACAAGGAATATAAACCCATTTTAGAGGACCAGATGCACCCTATGGTGCAAACATTGTTTCCTCAAGATGTTCCCATATTCCAAGACAATAACACCACATACACACTGCTAATTGGATTCAAGAGTGGTTTTATGAACACTAGGAAGAAGTCAAACACCTTCCATGGCCTCCCCAATCACCAGAACTAACCATCATTTAACTTTTATGGGAAGTTCTGGAGCATAGATTGCGGTGTAATATCCCACTAGAAACAGTTCAACTTGTACACCAGCCTGTGCTTCCCTCCTAGCCCTCTTCTTCCTTGTATCCTTTGGCCCCACCCAAAATGTGTATTACAATAACTGTGCCATGAGACAAAAGAGGTCATACATGTGCAGCAATATGCTAGCTCCCAAATTGCACTTCTGATGTAATGCTTCATGTAGTGATGTTGTGGGGTCTAGGTTCAGTATTTATGCAGCATTTTCCAGCAGCTAAAGAAAAGCAAGGGTCTGTTCAAAGTTTCTGCTACACCAGGAATAACTTGTCTATGAGGTTTTATGCAGAATTAATGCAGAATATTTTGTAAGTTAAACAAATAGAATAGGGGACTATCCAAAGACAATGACTACCAAGTTTCAAGACAGTTGGCAAAATGGTTTAATATACAATAGAGAAGCTGGAATCTGAGTGATCTAGTCCTACTAGGCAAGACGGGTGATCTGTAAATGACCTGTAAATGCTTTACATTTAACAGCTTTCATCAAAGTGACTCTGAGTAATCAAAACAAGTCCTGCAGTGAAACTTCAAAATAGGTTCTTGACAAAAAGATTTTCTGTATCTTTGACTCTGAAGAGAACATACCTTTTGCCTCAATGCAGTAGAGCAGAAATCAATGAAATCCCATGCCCAGTAGTTTGAATCTGACAAGAGCTTCTGTGTTGGTGTCAGAAGGAATTGCATTCCACGCTGTTGTTGCACAGTAATTGCATGTCTGAATAACTAATGAGAGTGGATGGTAGAGGTTCCCATACCGACTACAGCTCTTCACAGGGACTATAATTGGACCATTTCTCATTGACCATACTGGTGAATGGGATGGGTTGCACACTCCTTATCACAGAATCACAGGGCAGATTCAGGAAACTGTCCTACTGGTTGTTCCACAGTGGCATGGTTGTCAATTATTTTGAGGTTCAATAATTGGGCTCCACTGATCCTTTACTCACTCTTGTTCCAACATGTCCTTCGTGCCTTGCATTAATGACCAGTCAGAGTGCCCGAGTACTGTATGAAGCTCATGCAGTCCAGTGCCCCAACTGGGGCAGAATTGTGCAGGTAATGTGAGCACTTGGATCCAGAGGAGCTTACAGTCCCAGAGTCTCATAGCTGCCTGACCTTCAAAGATATCCACTGAGGTTGCACAGTAACAAAACAACAATATGTGTTTTATTTCCATTCCCTGTTTTCTTTATATTCCCCTCAAAACATAAAGAATCCCTGAGATAATGAGATGTCACTCCTCTCCTATGCTTCCCCTCAGACGTTCACCTTTGTCAGGGAATCCCTGCGGAACTGTGCCAATCACCCATGGAGATTTTACCCACTCTCATTTCTCTTTCCTACCTTCCACTCACAGAGCTGAATTAAGTACTGAGCCTCAGCAAAAGTTCTAAAAGTCCCAGAAGGCTAGTTCTCACACATCCACCTTACCCTTTGCTTATTAGCATACTTAATCAACAATCTTGTTAAAGTTATATTAAAGGGCCTCGAGGAGACCCATGGCTTTTGCATTGGACTCTACAGGCACCAAATAGGCTTTTCAAATCCACCGTACTCCCTTCTATGGTAACTCATGTACTGCATATATCCCAATGTCTTTTATAATGTATGCAAGAAATGTGCAAATATTTTCATATTTTAAGTCATGTATGCAAGGCTTATGGATGACTAAAGCTGCCCCCTATGTATTTTTAGTTGTGTGACGGAGGCATCCAGTGTCCTTCTTTGATGACCTACTAAATAAAAAAAAGACAAATTTCATCCTGCTGTCCCAGGTTGCACCACTCTTGTTGCAATGCTCTGATGTTTGTCAGCTTCATGAGCACTAAGTGTGGGGAGGCATGGAGGGGGTGGTGAAGGGAGGGTGATGTGAGGGCAATGCGACTCTGCAACCAGGCCTCTGCCACTCCCTCTGGCTGCACAACCTCCTCTATTTCTTTCCTGCCCTACTTCTTGACTCCATTTCAAGCACTTTCCTTTTATTGAAAAGTGCACTCATATTAATGTGGGGATTTATTTTCCTTTCAATTATTAACCACTGATTTTTGTGTGTCTTCTCCCCTCATTGACAGAACAGATTCCGCATCTTACCAGCAGACACTTGACTGAAATCCTAAAACGCAACGGCAATTATTTTACTTCCCCTATCACATCCACTGAGCAGTGGCCTAAAAGTTCAGATGCTGTTTCCATATTTTTCCCTGGTGTCCATGAGAACATATAAGATTAGATAAAGTTGGCTTATTTCATTACAAAAGACATGGGGACAGACCCTGGAGTGCGATTTCATTCCCATAGCTGTGGGGGGGGGGGCTGGTGTAGGTGCAAGGACATAAAAAACTCCAAACAAAAAAAAGAAAACAGGTATTTGTTGTTTTCTTCAGGCAAACAGAGAACCATGTGAGAAGAGTCATCTCTACACCCATCCAGCTCTGTGATGATGCTCAGTTGAATGTTCACTAAGATCATTACTGGTACACAGCATTTTATACTGTATGTAAAAAAAAAACTAAATTAGGTTGGAGCTAGCCAGATGCTATACACCCAGACACACAGGCACATGCAAACCAGCTGGCTAGGTGGTTATGGCAGGGCAGCGGATTCAATGTGGCATGGATATCTGTTGCTCAGCCTGATGTACAATTGGAAACTGAGTACAGGTCCCCCACAAGCTGATGACATTTGCAGTTTCCTCAACTTCTATATATCTCCCCATTGAGGGACCTATATTCCCATTAGGGCAACACTACAGGAAGGATTACAATCCACAGGACTATTGAAGACTAGAACCAACCCACTATTTGTCCCTTTGTCGCTCCAGTACCTGCAGCTGGGAGCTTGAGTGGAAAGTGATTTTATATATTGGCACAGCTCACAGCACAGTAAATTCTCTAAGATGGTCATACCCTCAGCTCTACTGCACACCCAGCAAGGTCTGGCACAAGGGACACCTGAATGTTGGCACAATGCTAACTTCCCATGACAGCTGTGCACATATCAGCTCAGAAAAATGGGTCCAATAGAGACAAAACTCGAAAACGTAGAGGTTATCAATTTGTGCACCAAGGTGACACCTATTGGGAATAGGCAATGGTCACATGGCAATGTAAAAAAAACCATGAGAAATCAAAAATATTAAATTCTGATTAAAAAGAAAATGTCATAGTTCTACATTTCCTCAGCCCTCTTCCTGCTTGCTGGGGATACATAATCACACCACTTCGAAGCTATGTTTTAAAGAAGGTACTCTTCTGCTCTGACAGTGAAGTGAAGCTTAGAATGCCAACATCACTCTGTAACATTTCCAACATAATTCTCTATAACATGCCCTCTTATTTCTCAATCTTGAAACCTGGCTGTGTTAAACATGGAATGCAGGGGCACTTGTGGTTCTCTTTTTATTTCAGGCATGGGAACTTCCAGAAACCACAAACTGTGATCCATGTTATTTATGCCAGAGAGAAAACTGATTGGAAGCAACTTCACACATACACACAAAGGGCCCATATGTTGAGCTTTTTATAGAGATGGAGCTGAACTGCATATAAAAATAACTGGTTATTTGGGGCTGATATGAGGTGCCAGGCATTGTTGGACCAGATGGCTTTTCTACATAAGCCTCAGGTTTCTCACAAAGAGTGGTCTTCCAGGAAGAGAGAGGGAGCCATCTCGCTTGCCAGACTGTGCTAGAGTCACTGAGTTCCGCTACAACATTCATCTTTTGATATCTTTTCTCGGATGCAAGGGACACCATGCCAGGACCAGCCTGCCTTTTAAAAGATACATTTTTTAGTCAATAGAAATCCATTTACAAGAACCATGTGACGTTTCAGGCAAAGAAGAGCTATTAAACATAGCAGAGATCTTTTTTTCCTCATGAGATTTTAGCTTACGTTTCCATTTTTTTTGACAATAATACCATTAAGGAGAAGCTAAAAGCATAGCCTACAAAGTGGTTTTCATCCATTTGAAATGGATTACAAATATTTTTGTCATGAGAAAATATATTCTGCATACCGTTTGAAATGTTCCTGGAGACTGGTTTAAACCACAAAACAATGAAGAACCCATGTCAAATTGACATCGATAAACTGTTCTCTAAGGATATGAGAGATCTTATAATGATTAAAAAAATCCCTCATGTACAATAACATCCTAAACAGTGCAGTATGAATATGCATTCTGTCTTTTAATGTTTGAAATCAACCTCACTAAAAAGGACATGCTGCATCCATTTGATTTTAGGCACATAGACATAATGACTGCCTGCTTATCAGACCAAAGTGTAAAGCCATGCTGATGATGACAGAATGCTGATGAGCTTTATTATGGCTGTATTTTTCAACCTATTTTTCAAGATTTTCATTTTTGCTGTGTTTTATTCAGATTGAGGCAATGGATGTAACTGGTTTGATCCACCTCCATTTCCTGAGGGCAGATGCAGCTTCACGCAGCAGACTCCCTCTGCGAGAAGCTAAATGATGTTCCCTTTTTCTCTCGTTGTCCCCCCCCACTTTCCTCTCTTCTCTGTCTGCCCTCTCTCTCATTCCCTCTCCCTCTCCCTCTCTCCCTTACAGATGCTTGGCGTTGTGCTCCACTTGTAGTAAGCAGTAGGGGACAAGTCAAGGACACCCGGCAGTCCCTCAGTCTCCAGAGTGACGCAGGGCTGTGGATGCAATGATGCCAGCAAGTGCAGGGGTGTTCATTCACAAGGCAAATTGGAGAACTCGACCGGAGAGAGAGGGTAAAGGGGCTGACCCGGGGTACTTGAACTGTCCCTCCGCAGTGTGGCCCAGCCTATTCCAGTAGAGTTGACTTTGTTACTATTTAGTTTCATCAACTCTCCACAAAGACAAAAATGGAAAAATAGACATGCTAGACTTTTGAGGTCAGTGGTTGACACTTTGCTGGAAAAAAGAAATGAACAGCAAAAGCGGACCAATAATAAGCCCTCTACAGGGAATAGGGTAAAGATAGCCGGAACATCTCGACCTGGCTCAGACAAATGGTTGTGCTTGTAATGAATCCAGTCATCCCATTTTCAAGGTCCCCTACGTGCTCTTAATGATTTTTATTTCCACATTATATTTCTGTAAAAGCCTGTCAAAATGTACCTTCTCCTATGTGTTAATGTAACATATTTAAACATATTGTTACAGTGTTTAACATTTCAACATATGCATCACTGTGTTCTCTATTCCCTATCTGATGCTTTATTCTGACTGTTCAGTCTGATCTGAAGTGTTCCATATTCCAAATGTGCTTTCTCCCAATGGGATGTCTGAGTATTTAAGTCAATCAACTCAATCCTCTTCATTAATTGCTCCTGGCTGATCTTTGCCTTTGGTGCAGACTGAATTGCTGGTGCAGTGTTGTTTTGAATGATTGGTTTCATTGGAGATTAATGAGGGAAACGGCAATAAGCGCAGAGGCACAGCTCCATAGATGCCAGTGGTGGGGTCACTAATGGGACGGACAGGCAGGTCATCCCGCCCGCCCCATGCAATCTCACAGTGACAGACTGTTGTCCCCAGCAACATCACAGTAATGGCCCATCCATTTCATGTATCTCCACTGTACCTCGCAGTGTTTGGGCACAGTTCATTGCCTGATTTGGCTCTCAGTAATGGCCCGTCCACTAAGAGATTTAAGATTGACTAAGAGAGGCATTAGGATCAACAGATGACTGTGCCTCTTGAGAAATAATATGTGTGCTCTGGTTCTCAGGTTAGCGGGGTATTTACTCAAATTAATAATGTCGATGAAGACATGCTGCAAAGTCTCACTTTAAATATCATTAGCTGCTATTAATGGCTAGTTTTGTGGCGAGGCTGGGTTAGAATGGGTGTCGTGGTACAGGGGTATACAGGATTGATTTGATCAAAATGAAAGATGTAAGTATAGTTAACCTCAAAAAGGTTCAATTTGAAAACTACAAGAATCATAGGCACAGCCAGTGTCTGTATCTCCTCTGTACCTCATAACGTGTGGACACACCCCACAGCTCACTGCTTGCTTTCTTCATCCCCTGAGCAGTCAGAGGTAATAGAACAACACTGTTATGGTGCAGCTCTGTGTGTGTGTGAGAGAGAGAGAGAGAGAGAGAGAGAGAGAGAGAGAGAGAGAGAGAGAGAGAGCAATACAGGTCATGAGTATATTTAGAAAAAGTTTGAACACTGCCTAGCTCACCTGCAATTGTCTGTGAACTTATTTTCCTTACCATGGAAATTATAAGTACATTTTGACCTGGTTGAAATCACCTGCATACTATCATAACATCAATACACTGGAAGTCTGTCAGGAATCACACCTATAAACCTGAAAACACACACACACACACACTCCCATGTGCACACATACAGTATTGGGTCAGGGTAATGTGTATCACCACGGCAACCAATTATGAACTAATTATCACCCCTCTCCCTCTGTCTTCATTTCTGTTCAATGTTTTGTACCATACAATGGTGTCAAAAATGTTGAACAGAAATGCAGGCAGAGGAAGAGGGGCAATCAGCATGACACTTGTGCTGAGAGATAATCGGTTGCCGGTATGATACACATTACCCCGACCCATCACTGTATGTGTGTGCACGCGAGTGTGTGTGTGTGTGTGTGTGGTGTGTGTGTTTTCAGGTTTATGAGTATGATTCCTGACAAAGACAGACTGCCAGTGAAGAGCTGTGACGTGTTTAGTTATTATAACTCCTCACTGCCTCATGAAACAAGCAACACCATGGATTGAAGGGGAAGAAATAAGAAAATACCTGCTTTCAGCTCATTGAATACTGTTTGCTTCCCCAAGTGCGGACTCAATTAAATGCGTCCCTGTGACAGTCAGATGGGGTGCATATCAATGCTACATCCAATTTCTTTTTTTGTTATTTGCAAATTGATGCCTATCTTTTTTATAGAGACTGCTGGTTCAGGTACTGACCTGTGTTCTATATTGCATTTCTAATGCAATTTCATTTCTGCCTCGCTCGTTTCCTCACACAACATTACATTATTTATTTTGCTTAACAGGCTCCCTCATCTTGGGTCTGGTTAAATTCTGCAGTGTGTCAGAAGAGACAGCTAAATGACAAACAGGGCAACATGAGCTTATGCTCAAACACAGAGAGAGACTGAGGCTGAGGTTGAGAGAAGATAGAAAGACGGGAAGAGACAGAGAAATGTGACAAATGAGCATCAAGTAAAGAGACATATTGCTGCTTCTGTTGTGGCTGGGCTGAACACTATAAATATCTCCAGTGAAAATATCAAGAGCTTGTCAAATGCACAGGTAGACCTACAGGAAAATACACCTCCCTGCAGCAAAAATGAACACTTACAACTTACAATTGTCCACAGGATATTTAAAGAGTATTACTGGATACACAACCGGACTATGTGGTACTGTAGAGGTGGAAGGTAACATCTGTGATTTCTCCCCTCTGCCACGGTTGCTTTCTGGAAAAATGATATCACTGAAATTGATGCTCGGCAGTGACTTACACAGAACTCAGAGAGTGGTATGGATGTGGATGGTTATTCCTGCTAGTCCAGGTCTCAGATGTTTGTTTAAATGACACATATAAAACAGGGCCGCTCCACTGATGATAGCCCTAGCCAGCGCATCACAGCAACTGCTGTCAGTGCAACATATATTGTCTCTCTTCTTAAAGGGGCAAATATAGAATTAATTCATGAAAATCAATTCCTCATATTTTCTCCGATCACTGCAGAGCAAGGGTTTTAGATATCACTGCACTGTTTGAATCATTATTACTTAGGATGTAAAGGGTCACACAGAATATGCACACACATGGTTTCATCTCCTCATATAGTCATATAGTATAAATACACCATTATACTGTCATAATACTGTATATTGGTCCTATCCATACTCCTAGAAACTCAAAAGCTTTCTCACTTGTTCTCACTATCGTCAATCGTCTTAGGGTCAACAGCTGCCTCATCAAAAGGGCAGGAAACAATGTCTGTCTATTTGAATCATACAATAAAAGAACACACTCAATTAAACTAATAAGGTAATTTGCCCTTCTCTCCACAACTTGGTATCAGCAGTAATTGCCAGCAATGTATAAATTAGAATGTCAGTATAGCTGTTTGTCCGTTAAGCTAAGCAGTCAAGTGCAAAGTAACACAATTACTGAAGACATGAGTGGCCTACTCATGTGTTAGTGATTGACTTTTCAAATGTAAACTTTTTATTGCATTACTTTGTCTGAGTACTCTGTTTGCCTCCACTATTCACTTAGCGATGAGGTTAAAACGGTTCAGGTTGTGCAAGGCTCTCTGTCTGGATACATCCATGCTGTGTATTTGTGCTTAATGGAAGGCCTTCAGTTCAGTTCATAACATGGTCTAGTGGTTGAAATGGTGCATAATGCCTACCCACGGTCTTTAAAAACATCCTATATTTATCCTGCAAATGGAAACAAGCAATGAACTGACTGAAAAGACAAGAGTGAGCTGGAAGTTTGGAAACATGGAAGGCCAAACTCGTCAGACTGCAGTGACTTCACGTTTCACGTTTTAGTGGACCTAAATCACTCAATGAATGAAACTTCTTCAAGAGGAATCTCATCTGGGTATCTTCTCTGGTGGTTGTTACTATCCACAGGAGTCTGGCTAATGATCCAGGGGTTTTATGAACCTTTATTTAACCAGGAGAACTGAGAATGACTTGGGGAAACAGGTGGGTAGAAAAAGCATGGGATTGTGGGGCCAGTGAACTGCAAGGAGCCTGATTGACAGATTTGACAAAGATGGCATGTTCAACACCCATATGTTTTCATAAGTGCCATGGGATCTTGAATGACAACAGTGAGCCAGGACCTTGGTGGAGCATCACAGCTGAAAGCATCTACAGCATAGTGTCCCCATTAGTACATTGAGGCATCGACTGTTCTACTTGGTCTAAAGAAATGGCCCGCAGAAAACAATTCAACAGGCACACATTCATTTAATGAGAAGTGAGAGAAGTGGGCAGGAAGATTGCTCATTAGACCACCTACTACTAAAACATTACCAATTGAGTGGAAACGCACATTGACTACTGAAGGGTTGATATAATTAGGGCCGTTGGGGCATCTAGTGAACTGAACAGCAGTGAGCATACAGGCCAAATCACTAATAATCACAACCAAATAACAGACAGCACAGGGGTATTTTCCAAAGCAGGATATGTAGTTATCTAGCTAATTGCTAATAATGTAAATATTGTATGAGAACATGCTTATTCCCGCAACAAAATATTCACAACAGCCAGTTAACAGTAGCCTACATCGCCCATTGATGCAACACCACTGTGCATGTACATTTTTACCAGGGGGGACATATACGTTTGCTACTTTTCAACAAATACTTTGCTGCCAAAGAGTTTGCAGTGAGACTGTTTCCCCTCCTCTTGTGATGAAACTAAGCAATAATGATGTATAAAGATATTTTGTTGACCACTATTGAAACACTGAAGTTTGGATTGAGTCTAATAGTCTGAGTTACAACAGAAAATAGATTATTTATATATTTTTATTTATTTATTTTTTGCAACGTGAGCACACTAATAGACACAAAAATGCCTGCAGACATGTATTTGTGGACCATTGATCTAAAGGGAAGAATGTCCCCGACAAGTCAGCCCACCAGCACCATGTGCAGTAGCAAGATGGTTTTCCCAGGTGGTCTTTCATCCAGGTACTAACCAAGCACAACCCTGCTTCAGCCTGTAGAAGGCTACAGGGTGCTATAGCTGCAGCCATTTGCACTGCTGCTTTGAAAGGTAATCCAGGGAGTGAGTGTCTGTTGTCCAGACACTGTTCACTCAAGGATGTTAGTGGCACATAATTATAGGCAATCTAATTGATTGTCACTCAAAAGATGTCAGGGTTTCAAATTGCCCTCCTACCAAGATGCCCCTGTGGCGCAGTTATTTTTGATGTACATTTTGGCAGGAGTCAGACACTGATCTCCCATCATGGGAGTATTTGCCCGGCAGAAGTGGTGAAACCCATTCAAATGAGGAATCATTTTCCCCTCTTCATTAAACACAGCATCATGCCTTGTTTTTGTCCGCTGTAGTGGAATCCATTGACTTCACAGCAAGAAGTGTACAGTCAACACCCATTGAAACTTCCCCCGTCTGCTGTCCTTAAAATAGCATGATTTTCCAGTGTTAATTATACAATTAACATATCCATTAGGCTAGCATGGAGAGTCAAATAATTATGTCATGCACTCGTTCCCCAGTCAAGTTAACACTGCCTCCTCATAAATTGATATTGAAGAGAGTTTAGGCTTATTTTACAGTATTGCTTTGAAGTGTAAAATCGGCCATTTATATTTAGCCACTTCTATATTTTAGATATAAATATAATCATTCACCCTGCACAATGCTCAGTCTACAGTACATGGGAAAGATATCTAAGATATCTATTTTTGGCTCTTGCTCCAAATCAATCCAGCTTATTGGACTTGCAGTCCTGGGTCCAGACATCCTGCAACGGGTAGATGAGGGTGCATACAATGGCAGCCTATTCTACCTATAGGAGAGACCACAACGTAAATTTAGACTTAATACACGTACAGCAAAGGCAGAGAGGTCCTCATTTAAGTTCCGTTTTCATCTTTTAGCCTCAACTAACAAACCATCCTGGCTGGATTCAGCCCTGAAGCTAAAGTAGAACATCTTTTCAGCTGCCTTTTTGTTATATTCCCAGGAGCCCCTGAGTCTGAGCCAGCTGAATAATGAAGTGACTCACTTGGCAGTACAAGTTGCGGCTGTACAACAAAAATAACCCTGTTGATGGAGCTCCTACGTCAGGAACACTGACATGCACACAGGAAGTATTCGGCAGGGTACAAAAAAATGTCATAAAATAAAACAATAGCAGGCTATCTGGTGCAAGCATCATGAAAAAGAGATGATTACAAATCACTTTGATAATGATATCCCTTTCTGCTTCTAATCTAATTGGTAATTTGTCACAGAACCAGACATGCAACTGTAAGAATATTTGCATAAATACCTGTATGCAGAAAATATCAACCATATAATGTTTTATTGCCTTTTCAAACTTTTGGGAGGAAGGGGTGTGAATCTCATTAGTATGGTGCTTGCAAAATATGCCTCAGGCGGGTCAGGCCAATTTACTATCCCTGTCAAATGAATGGTTCATTCCTCATCAAGCACTGTTCCATAAAGCATTGCATGCTTTTTATTCAATGCAAACGGCTATTCATAAATGTCAACTCTGTGTACTAACTCAGCCCCTTTTGGGAATGGGCACACCTTACACACCTATTCGATTTTTGATATGTCCTAAATGCTGTGCTGTTTATCAAATAATTAATGATTAAAACGAGGTTGGATGTCACCTGTATGGAAAAAAACATCCCCGGTGTATTTAGTTGAGGAAGTTAGGGGTAGAGTTGGACCCTGAATTTTCTAATGTCAAAAGAACGAGTTGCGTAACATAAGGTGGGTAAAAACAGCCTTGCATCTCCTGTGAAGCCAACAGAGAGCAGCAGCACACTTACACAGCCTCAGTCTGGGGGAAAGGTGGCCGCTTACATACGGTAACAAAGGTGAAAGCCTTGATCTGTGGAATCAGATTTATCATACTAAATTGGTATCTAATTAACGTGACCTTCAGGGGCTTTCTTTTACCAGTGGCTTTGACGGGTCCTGACCGTGACCTCTGAAGCAGCACTTTAATAAGGTGTGCAACCAATGCCTTCAGAATTCATGAACGGACAAGTGGTTCAGGCTTGCATTAATCACCTGGATTATCCAAGGACCAGGGACATGCTGGAAGGCCAACTTTAAATGATCCGTACAGTAATACTGGCTTATAGAATGTACCCGTCTTGCTATAAGGCTTTGCGTTTGAAGGATGAAATTGAAGGATGTAACAATGGCAGGCAATAGGGCCCAGCTCATTCATCACAGCACGTTCGTGCAGTAGCTGATCAATCTAAGGTATTAATAGGTTCATCAATCACAATCCTCTTAAAGCAACATTTTCTCAACCAGTGCATCCGCTTCGTCATTCGGATACCCATGTTTTTTGCATGGTGTCATTACAAAATATTACATATATCACTAGTGATAGTCTGTATTTTCAAATAATATTTGGTCCTCAACTTTTGACTCAAATAGTACAAAGGCTGCCTCAGTTTTCTGACATTTAGATATTGCAGATTATAGATATATATTCTAAATTATCACATGCAATTAAGTCTGCTCAGACAGGGCATGACAGATCAGCCAATGAACATATTTTGAAGATGAATGAAGCATAAACCTGTTTTCATTAACAAAATGCAACAATAAGTTGTCACACAGGGAGCACAAAGAACTGTAATATTAGAAGATCATTTGTTCCTTCTCTGATCAAAGAAAGAGATACAGTAATGTTAATCTAACTATGCAATGGCTGTAAAGGGTGTGTGAGTCATGCAAGTATGTTACTCTGTTGAATGTGACTAGTCAGTGAATATTAACATGAATTCACAACATATGGTGATTTGCTTATTCATGCTATCATCCAAAACAAACCCCACTATTTTTAGCACAACACATTTCCTTGACTTAGTATACACACACCCACAGCATGCCTATACTATAATTGTAGTCATGCATCCATTGAGAGTAGCACATGGTGCATAGTAGCATATGAAAAAATGATTCAAAGAGCAATATAAAACCATATTATTAATATCAGAATCATATCTCACAAAATGTTTAAATTGAATATATGAAACACAGACACGGAGAAGGACATATCAATCACCATGTGTCCTGGGCAAATATAAGTAAAGCCCTGTCCAAAGCTATAATTCTGAGGATTATTTCAGCTGGTCACTGCTGCTCTTAAATAAGTGATCCTACTAAGGGAATGAGAGCTGACCTTAAATTTGAAGCAGAAAGAAAGAAGTTCAAAGCAACTGTGTTCATCTGCATGGTGAACCGGCATTTTTCTTACTGAACGCAAATCATATTTTTTTATATGCCTATACATTCTGTAGCACATTTTTTATATGAGCCCAAATGTTTGTTTTAGAAACTGAGGAATGACACCCTGCTCAACGGTACAGCAGCAACATTCCACCCAGGAATAGAAAAACCTCAAATGCACTGCTCTAACCACTTCGCGCAGCACTGCCCCGTGTGAATAAACTGACTAAAGTGTTAGATTAATACCAGTAATAACTATGTGAAACATGACTCAACCTGCTGCTGCAACAACAGAACTAACAGAGAAAACACATCAATTTAATACACTGGTGCAGAATTACAGAGAACCAGTCATATCCTGTCACTGACATTTTGTGTGACAATGGAAGAGCTCCAGTATCCAACCACCCCAGCAAAGGGCACCCATTTCCTTTGACAGATCAAAATGCTTCTATCAAAGAGAAAGCAAGTCGATGGATACATCTTTTCAAATGTCAACCACTCGCTGCTTCAGACACAGAGGGAAATAAAAACAGAAAGAGTAAGACATCAGGAGAGTTTGATAACACACAGAGTCACTGTCAATATCATTTGCAGGTGGACACTCTGATAATGATGAATTATGGGACTGTCGTATAAAGGTGATGTAAAAACACTTGGAGGTTTGTAAAGCGCAGCAGGGTGGTGCAGTTATTATCACAGGCAAAACATTTTCATCAAAATGGGCAACTGAGGACATTCAGTAAAGATGGTAATGTGGGGAGTGAATTTGGGTGTTGATTTTCCTAGTTGTTGACAGATCAATTATTAGCAAACATCAAATTATTCAGGTACAGTACATGGTATGGTATGGAAGTGTACCATGTGAAGGAATTTCATAGTCAATCATCATGTAATTTCTGGAACATTTCAAAACCTAGAGAATATGACTTGGGGAAAAACTGGGATAAAAGGAAATCTAGTCATTCCCAGCAAAAGGAGGAGGATGTTGTTCCATTTTCAGAGTATAAGCACTTAGATTTGTGGCAGCACTGCACTTTAGAGAACAAAAACAAATACAAGAAAAAAACACTTAACTGTCAATCCCACAAAAACTGCTCTAGATAACTAAGAGGTTATAGAGTTATCTCATTGTCTTTTTGCAAGACGCAGTCCTTTTTCATTAGATATGTGAATGCATAAGTGAAAACATCTGAAAATCTGTCTGGCTAAAGTGATCTAAAGTGTTGACCAATCAAATAACTGAAATCTCACATCTTGAGGATGAAATTGAAAAACAAAGATCACAAGCAAACATAGCAAAAACGATTCTGAAGGGCTGTAGTCAGGCAGAGTGTGCCATTTATGAGGATTTAAAAATGAATCATGCTTTTGTTATATTAATTACTTGTTAATTGCTGCTCATTACCATTACCATTATCTCTTTTCCGATCACCAGTTCCATGATTCCACATTAAAATGTGATTTGGAAGAACGCATGTGCTGATCGGTGAGAGTACACCAAAACCAGAAAAACATCCCTCTTTCCAAAATCAATTCTGTCAAGACCCATTTTTAGCACAATGTGAACCACGGGCTAGATAGTTGGCTTTTGCACTAATCAGAAGATTGAAAGGGCAACTATCATGCTGGGACCAGGCTCATTGGCCCTGATATTGGCTCTGCTTGGTTTTCCACTGTCATATATTTTGTTGAGTATCATCTGTGAATCCCTGGCCGTGTAATCCGTTTGATGCTGGCCCAGTCGCAAGCAGGCCAAGGGCAAGGCTGACGAACCCCACAATGCCGTTGCATCCTTCAATGCCAAAGTTGTCAGGAGGGAGGAAATGCGGAGGTCAATATTTTGGATCAATATTCCATGGATTGCAGCAAAGCATTATGGTGCTCCACATAAGGTCAGTGCCCTACAGACTGCCGTATGAGCTGGCACAGGATGATGACCTTCACATTTTTTGAGCTTTCCTAACAATGATACGGCTCAGGCCGCAGAAAACAGAGGTATGTCCTCTCAATATTAACCAAAACACGTGGGTAATGTGAGTTATTCTCTATTCTTGTTCATTGTCAGGCTAAGTACAGTAGTTCGTTAACATTCACTTTTCGTGACAATATGGTGCAGTATGGCTGTTATGATGTGTTAGCAACAGGTCTGGGAGCAAAAGGAATACCTCCAAACGACCTGCTCCCTGTTGTTACTGTAGGTTTAGATGTCATTGGGGTTATAATGGAAGACTTTCCTAATGGAAAAATAGTGGACAATCTCCTGGACAAAGACAGAACTAAATTTTAGCTGTGATCCCCTTGCTCTGAAAACAGCATTTAATTTGTGCAGCACAGCTGCAATAATTTCCTACTCATTATGCAAACGCCTCATGGGGTAATTAAACATCGTGATGCCAATTAAGGCCAGGAATGGTGCAATGTTAGAGAGTCCAAAAAGGCATTCCAACAAATGGTATTGTAGGACCATATTGATCCTGTTTCTTTAACATGTTTACTTTTTATTGCTAGTTGAATACTTAATGCCACTCTGCCTCTTGGGATCTATTTTTGAAGCATCTTAAATAAAATAAATAAGCAAACAAACAAAAATGAGAAGTTGACGTGTGAAACTAATATTTTGAATATATCGAAGAAGCTGTCATCTTTGCAGAAGTATGAGTCTTTCAAAAGCACCGTCGTCTGTAAACGTAATCTGTAGATGTCTCATTGTAGATATAAAAATCAAAGACTGAATTCAAGGCTGCATCAACTTTTTTCTGACAATCTTACAAATCTGTTTTATTTCAGTCAACAAACACTTGTCAGGAGAACCTCATTTGGTTAATGCCTGGCAGCCAAGGAACTGGAACTAGTGTACTTGGAAACATAAACATAAATAAATTATAATTTAGACTGGATTTTGTGCTATTTAGAGCACAGTAGTGCATTTGTTTTGCACACCGGTGTACCATGGCAGTATAAGAGTTTGCATTAAAAAGACTAGTGATATCCACCCATTCAGTACACCACCATACAATTGAAGTTGAAGTTGCAGTAAGTGTACTGAGTATTCAAGGGGCACCAAATGTAAATTCCCATAAGTATATTGTAAAATAATATTGTACAGTGCTCAAAATTTCGATCACTGACATTTTAATTATCCCTATACCTATTATATACACAAACACACACACACACACACACATATATATATACGTATATACAGTGGGTATATTTTTTGCATTTTATTTTCTTACTTCATGGAATCAAAATGGATTTAGTCCATGTATTTCTTGCCACTGATAAACACAAAATACTCTATAATGTCAAATAAAAAATGGCTCTAAATCTTTTTCTTAATTAATTACAAAAAAACAGACAATAATTGATTCCATAAGTATTCACACCCATTGACTAAAACTTGGTAGAAGCACAATACTCGGTAGAAGCTGCAATTACAGCTGTGAGTCTATTTGGGTCTCTACCAGCTCTGCACATCTGGACACTGCAGTTTTCAGCCATTCTTCTTTACAAAATTGCTCAAGCTCCATCAGGTTGGATGGGGAGCATTGGTGAGCAGCAATTTTCAAATCTTTCCACAGATTCTCAATGGGATTGAGGTTTGGGCTTTGACTGGGCCACTCCCGGACATTGATTGTTTTGTTTTTAAACAACCCCAAATGCTGCTTTTGCTGTATGCTTTGGGTCATTGTCCGGCTGGAATATAAATCCCAAGTCGCAGGTCTCTTGTGGACTTGTAAACACTAACCAACTGTCGGACGTCTCACAGTTAAGTGCGTATTTCATTCAAAATCAATTCTGAAAATCTGAAACACCTTACTTATACGCAGGTGGACTCCAATCAAATAAGTATGTGACCATAATTGACAATTTATTGCAACAGAGTTTATTTAAGTGTATCTTAGCAAAAGGGATGAATACTTATGGAATCAATTATTGCCTGTTTTTTATTTGCAATGAATTAAGAAAAAGCTTAGAGTTGTTGTAGAGTATTTTGTGTTGATCAGTGGCAAGAAATCCCAATTAAATCAATTTTGATTCCATGAAGTAAGAAAATAATATGTAAAAAATGTGGGGGGATGAATACTTTTTATACCCACTGTATATATCATTTTATTCCCCCCAAACAATTGTGATTGAAATGGTCCACAGGTTGAAGGTATTTAGTACAATGAGTGCTGAAGGGGTTATCGGCCAGACCTCGCAGCGCCTTCGAGTGGAATGCTGCGGGCCTAGACTTCAAAGCAAACCGGGAAGATAAGCGAGACAGATGGAAGCAGAGCTCCCTGGAGTGGAGTTTATTAAACAAGATTACAGGATTCATAAAGCTCTATGCCCATGAGCATCGGTCTTCCGCTGCTGTCATCCCTCGCTATCCCTAGCACCTGCACTGGCGAGGCTCTGCGCCACCGCCGACACATGCAGCTCCCTGCAGGCTGTTCTCAGCTTTCCTTTGAGAACATATTTCTCCCAGCCAGTCTACAGCCCGCCGCACAGCACAGCCTGCTCAGTGCAAAAAGGGGGCGGGGTGGGGGGAGCCAGGATGCCTCTTAGCTTTGTACGGTCCCTCATTGCTAAACTGCCGTTCCCTACTTTTAATATTGAGTACTCTCCAGGTGATTTGTGTACCTTAAACACACGCTTTCATGTGTACAGTGTATATACCAACATGCACACACAGGCACACTTAGTATTCCAGGGAGGGATTGAGAGTGAGCCTTTGGATGTGATTTTGGAATTTTGGAAACTGAGCGCTTCCCAGTGAGTTGCTATGGTGATAGCAGTAGGCAGACACTCTCTGGCTCCAGCCCTGTGAGACTTTCAGCAAAGAATTTGGGTTCTTAAAGACACAGACATCGCACTCTGCTTTGACTGTACACATGAGCTGACCTCAGATCCACACAGGCCCACATGATTTCACAGCTCAAGTGTTCAGTAGATCCACAAATCTCAATCTTCACAAGATCATCATTGGAACAACCATTGAACTGTTCAGCAAACTCTCAAACAGATATTTCTGAAGCTGAAAATTCCCATTCCCTTCTTCAGTACACTACATTCAAGATAGCTAATGCTGTGAGCACACTTGCTACACAAGCTTACCATTGCAGATAGTGATAGGGGGACAACAGTGGGGGCTGGGGCAGCACTGTGCCATCTGGCAACAGGATTGCACATGCAGCTTTGGGCCGCAACAGGATTTGCTCATCATAAGGGCGGCAGCTCTATAGTGAGTGCTAGTTACAGGCAGTCTTAAATGTCAGGAAACTAAACGTATTGCTCGTGTACATGCACTCACTCATACACGCACATTGATATTCACATCTCATGGCCATCCAAGATGGAGAATAAACAATTGAGAAAGTGTCAAAGAACACCCACAAAACTGGCCATTAACAGAGCATTAACAAAAAGGAATGTCTCCTGTCCTTTTTTCCTTGAAGGTATATCAGATTTAGCATTCAGTCATTTATTTTATGTTCCTCTGTTGATTTACTACATCGGAGTTATTCTCATTCATCATTTAACCTTTGCTGTATTTTACTCACATGTGCTTGAATGCGCCTTTAGGCTGGAATACAGACAGAAGGTTTAATTAAATTGTGAATTAGCTGTCTTTACATCCGGTGAAAGGCAGTATTAGACACCTCCTACAAAACCTGTAAGGAAAAACGGAATTTGTTCCCACTAAAGGGAGCAATCCCACAAAGCATTTATTCAGTGCCACAGCTGCTACGTCGCTCCTCATGGAGAGAGAGAACCAAAGCGGCTTTGAAAGGAGACAAATATCAGTCGGTCACGATCAGCGGAGTGGAATAGAATTTCCCCTCAGTAGAACCCAGCTGTGATCTGACAGTAGAGCCAATGAGGATTCTTTTCAGCGATGTGAAATGCAAGCATTCAGTTCTATAGCTGACAAATTGTGGAACATTCTCCAGCAGTTGTCCCCAACTAGCAGTCTTTCTGAGTGGTCTCATCGTATCGAGTCCCCTTTGCATTTTCCAGCTTCCCCTTTAGATATGTGATCTTGACTCTTTTTTTTTTCCTGAGATGAGTTAATTAACAGACCTGCTTCACTTTACCAGATCCCAGCTCCAGTACCAAAAGAGGAACACATCTACATTGTTGCCATTCTGAAAGTGCTCAAACCAGTGGCGCAATTAGTCTTACTTACCCATTCATAGTTCTTGTCAGCTGCTAAGGCATAAAAATAAAAATCTTCGAAGGAGCCGCTACTCCAACTGTATTCTTTTCTTCATCCTCACAAATGTCTCAATGACACTGTCAAAGTCAATCCTCTCAGTTACTTCTCTCTCTCGATAAAGAGCAATGACAGACTGGAGAGACACATCTCATGCATTGAAGAGCGCAGGTATGTCTTAATTAGTTTAAGGCGACTGAAACTGCGCTCTGCCTGTGCATTGCTTATAGGAATAGTGAGATAAATCTGATATAAAGTTGAAATATTAGGGAAAGTTTGGTGCATATCATTGGCGATAAGGAAATACAGAATTTGGCCAGTTAAAAGCACTCCTTCTTTTGCGAACAGGCCTTTGTAAATGTCTCTGAAAGAGCAATACTCGTCAGCAACACAATCTGCATCTAGATCCTCTGAATAAAATTCCAATATTGGAATAACAAAAATGAGCTATAAAAGTGATTCACACACCATGGTAGGTCTATGGGCCTATCTATCAAGGGTTCACATTCTGTGGCTACTATTCAGCCCCCCCCCACCTATGGTGTGAAATTCCATTTTTGGGTTTGCCCAACCCAAACACCCTATGTAACTTTCGCTACTGGCTCAAACAGTTTCTCTAATCTAATTATTCTACACCTGCTCTCATAATGTGTCACAGGCCACTTAACACCCAGGTAATTAACACCTGTTTTTTGGAACGGTACAGGAGAAAACAGCGTATTGCAGCAGGATCTGTGTGCAATTTAAACCGAGTGCTCACTGCACACACCAAGCTAAGCATTGACAAATAGCAATAGTGGTTAGCGTTAAAGTGAAGCTCAGCAATGGCAGAAAAGCCACTGATCCATGCAGAATCACTGTAAAATGCCTTTCCATATGAATATGGAACAAGTTCATATCGCAGGGTTACGGTAAGTGATCCCTCTCTGTGTGCAAAGTCTAACAGGTTCTTCGAACTACGAACACTGTGTAGACAGCTGTGGCAGGGCTGGGCAGAGAAGCTGCACATTCCTGCCCCTCCCAGAGCAGAAGGAATCCAGAGAAGGCCATGGGCTTACTCAGTTCCAGCGTGTTGAAAAAGGTCTTGCCTTCATTCCCTGTCAATGCCTCAAAAAGATGGCTCAACTTAGGGTGAGCCGACAGACGGAAGAGGCGATGACTAATACTATTTGAAGTTATTAGAAGGGGTCCATGAAATCTGTATTCGTTTCCCTCTTAGTTTCCTTATAGACTTTCTCGGCTATGAAAATATACCATTAAAATGTGGCAAAGGCTGGTTATTAATGATTCTTATTCTCGGTGTCACATTCAGATTGCCCTTATTTTCATCTCTTCTTTAAGAGAACAGATAAAACTATCCGTCGGTGTGTTAATTGGGCTTTCAGCAGGCAGCCAGGCTTGTTTAGCAGTCTGCACGGCATGCCATGCGTTAGAGGCAAAAGACGTGAAAATGTGATGCATTTTTAATTACTTTCTGATAAAAGGCAGAAAGATGGCTCAGTGGTTAGAAGGACACTCATCTCCACCACATGCTATAAGACAGTAATAAACATGGAAATGAACACTTTAGATATCACAACTTTAATGATGGTCTGTTTCAAAGGATATACCAACACACTAACAAAGTCAAAATAAAAACATTGATCTTTTAGTACAGTCCGTAAAATGGAACCTTAAAGAACGCTTACATTTTTTTCTTCCAGTTTTTAAGCTTCCAGTATATAACAGGTCTATTTATATATATGTACATTCACATACATATACGCAAGTGTAAAACAAGCTGAGTTGGTACAGTCAGGACACAACTGAGGTAAACAGGTAGTCACAACAAAATAGTTCATCTATTCCTTGTCATCTTCTATATTATTGCACTATTTGGAAACACTGAGGCCTAAGGCAGAAATAGCACATATTCCTAAAACCCTGCAGGAGCATTCGTGGACAAGCACATACGAGCAGGCGGATGGGAGGTCAAGTGGTACATTTTTTATATTCTCACAATGACAGTGACTAAAGAGCATGTTGTGTGAGGGTGACAAAAAATAAAAGAAAGAAAAATGTGTGAGTGCATGTGTGCACACACACATACACTCGCAACGCACATGTGCACACAGATACACACACAGTCCCCTTAGAGCCAATGGAAAAGTAACCCATGACATTGTTTAAGAGATTTCATATTTAACATCGTATGTTAAAGTCCAGATGGACAATCAGATTTGGAGCTTTCTGCATATGGAACACCTCACATTTGAGAGTGCACTTCACAGAGTACCAAGCTCATCTGATGACATTACAAGACCTGCGTTATATTACAGCATCACCAGACAGTTCAGATAAAACGGTTGGCTGTCTACATATAGTGTGCTGGTCTGAGGCCAGACTCAGTGAAAGCTGCAGCAGGACCTGGCTTAACTCAATGTGAAGACCAGTATCCAAGACACTGAGATACCATGTACCTTGCAAGTCCAATTCTCTGTTAGTGGCAACAAAGTCCACTACAAATCAAAAATGAGGTCTCAGGTAACCAGGAAAAAAAGAACACAACAGAACATCACAATTCTCCAGATATTCATGAGAGACTGATGTCCTAAGCCATGGGAGGGGGGAAAGAGGACATCAAAGATGGAAACACAGACGGGAAAGTGAGAGAAAAATCAATGATGAGTCAGACAAGGCAAAATGATAATCTGAGCTGTAGCTGCATGAGCTCATGTTCAGGGTGACAGTACAACAGGAAACATTCAGTCAGGCTGGTTTCCTGAAACTGATGGGGTGACATGGGTGTATTTTGTGACTCCTATCGCCTCCAGTCCACCACAACCATTTCCTGCAGGCTGCTACTTACTAATAAAAACAAAATGGACAAACAAATGTATTTTGTCCTTCCTTGTATTATATATGTTTTAATATACATAGTCTGTGTTTGTTTTTGCTACATACAGTGCATTTTACTGGAAATTACCCCCAAATCCCAGCCCTCCCCTCTTATACCACCCTTTCCAGTCCCACATTTTCTACTTCTAAAAGACACTAAGAAATTGATACTCTGACAGAGGTACTCCAACACAGCTGCTGCATTCTGGGAAGGAGGTACTACCGTCTCTGCCAGTCAGCATGAGAGTTGCCAACAGATACTCCATAGCCTGTGATGAGTTTTCAACATGATTCCAGCTGCCTCCTTTCCCTTTCCTCAGATTCATATGCATGTCATTCTGACTGCTACTTACAGTTCAATGGCTAACATAGCTACTGTGTCCTAAACTCCAGTGGGCTTTTTACAATTGATTGAACAAAATGACAACTGCAAGTTAGCTTTTTCTCTTAAACAACTGAAACAAATTAAATGGATTGAGTAAATAAAGAGGGGCAGCTTTCAGGATGTAGAACTAAATAGAAACAAGGCAGTGTGCAGTGTGTCAAACAGCCAGGGGAAGAAGTTCCTGCTCCTGGATAGAAACACATGGTAGTGTGCGGGGCTTTTAGATTTTGGGGGCAGGAAGTGGTGGGGGAGTTGGCAACTCTATACAGAATCTTTCCTTACTCCATTAGCTTGTGCTTTACAATTCATTTTTGCATACTAATATTTACTTTGGTCACACTCACGCATTCACACACTTACAAAACACACAATTAAGTTCCCATATCCAAAACTGAGGCCCTGTAAACCAAGAGAAGAACAGCAGGATAATTATATTCCCAGTGCTTCACTCATGATACAAATGTATGCTGTCTTTTCCATACTGGGAGATAATGTATGAAACCTCACAGTCACTTCCAAGCCTGTAGTCCTTTTTCAACATGGGTAGCTACTCAACTATTCAGAACACATACAGTACAGTACAGGCCTTTGCCACAGTTCCTTTCTCAGACGTAATGAGATAAAAGGTAGAACACAGAACCTCAGAACAGGAAGTCTGCCCCTGAGTGCCGTCCTGAGATTTGTTTGACGTGATCAGACAGAGGAGAGCCTTATTTGGGTGCACATAAGACACAGTCTAAGAACACAGGGGAGACAGCGGGTAGCCGTCTCCTAGGAAACTGCTACATTTGGGTTTCACGTTACTGTGCCCCATTTAAACCGTCCCTTTCTGCAAAGGTTTTCCTCTGCTAAAAGGTCTACTTTGTGGCTGGGAAATAGCTTGGAGATCATATGGACACGGTTACATCAGTCAAAGTCAGTGTGCCCCTGGAATCACTGGCCTTTCTGAACAGGTGGCATGCCGTTGGCAGTACATTACCTGACCCGCTTAAGCAAGGCCTCCTCAGGGTATTAATAGAGGAAAATAGTCTTTCTTTAAAACTATCCTCTAGACATCCACACATAAGACACTCTTGATGTTCCCTTTGCTGTTGAATAGGTGCTTTGAAGGTTATAGGATTCTGTATTGTAGCTGTAAGAAGGCTCTTCCTGCAGACCCTGATGCCGATACCCCCCAAACCCATCCCACAACCCGCCACCCCCCTCCGCCATCAGACGCAGATCTCGATTGCCGTGGCCATCACCACTTGGCCTTTGCCCTTCTCCTGCCTCCCGGGAGAGTGATGCAGGCTGGGGTCCAATCGGGAGGAGTGGGGGTCAGAGAGGACTGTGCGCTTCAGGGGCGCGGGCCGGAGACAGGAGGAGGAGTTGGCCGGCGGAGTGGAGGGCTCCGGGTGTCTGTGGCCGGAGCGCGAGGAGGAGGAGCCACTGCCACAGGCGGCCACGCCCCGCTCAGACCTCTTGCTCCTGCAGGAGGGCCGGCGGCGCAGCTCGCTCATCAGCTCGTACTTGATGAAATAGAAGACGTCCTTGACGCCGCAGCGCTTTTCCGGCTCCACGGTGAGCAGACGCTGGAACATGCGCAGCGCGTCGTCCGTGAAGCGGCGCCACTGCGAGGGGAAGACGCCGGGCCGGCAGGGCCCCCGCTGCCAGCGCCAGAACTCCTCGTAGAAGGCGTCGGAGGGCAAAGCAGCCTCCCAGGGGAAGTTGCCGGTCAGCATGCAGAAGATGAGCACCCCGAATGCCCACACGTCCAGGGTGCAGTCTACCAGGAAGCCCTCGGAACGGCTGGCCTGGCACACCTCGGGCGCCGTGTAGGGGATGGTGCCGCTGATGCGCTTCACCCGGCAGCCCACCCGTCGCGTCATGCCGAAGTCGGCCAGCTTGATGCGCCGGCATTCGCGGTCAAACAGCAGCACGTTCTCAGGCTTGACGTCGCGGTGCACCAGGCTCTTGCTGTGCATGAAGTCCAAAGCCAGGCCCAGCTGCTGGATGCAGCGTTTCACCATCTCCTCTGGCAGGCCCACCTGGAGCAGAGGGGAGGGGCTTAGTGATTACATCGTGCTCATTTACATAGAGACATTTGATTGTCTCCTATTACACACAGACCTTCTGGACCAGTTGATACAATGATATCATGATAATGATATCATAATATAATGATACTGCATGTTCATACACAGATTAAGTAATTTCATATCCTCATTGCAATGCCTACAAAATTGAGTGCATGAAAAGGGATCATTTAAGATTGGAACATATGGCAAACAGATTAAATATCAATGTTATATGCAGAGTTGGGATACTTAGTAAGAGGATATTAATCAGGATTATTTGGCGTATTCCATCCTAACAATGACCTTTGGCTGTAACACTCCCAGTCCCTGTACTCCAATTATAATGCTATAAAAAGAAAATCCCTTAACACCTGAGAAATGGAAAAGGCCTGAACCCCAACCGACTCATTAACTGAAGTCTTCGCTAGGGAGACATCACCATCAGGTGACATGAACTGAGGTGTACCTGTGGGGGAATGATGTCAAACAGGTCTCCAGCTGGTGCGTACTCCTGGCCGAACACATAACTCTCCTCTGTCTCAAACAGCACATCCAGCACTTTTATGATGAAGGGGCTGCAGCTGAGGTCACTGGTGATGCTGTACTCTCTCAGGAAACTCTTCAGCTTGGTTTTGTTCTTGTTCACAAACTTCAGCGCCAGTTTAGTTCCTGAGGAACACACAGAAAGAACACACACGCTCAGCCTCCAAGGTTAGCACGACCGACTACGCCCCAGATTTCAGATTTCTGGTGAGACCTATACCACGAAACACCGTAACAACCTGAAAGGCCAGGGGAACCATTACAGAGCTGGTTGGAAAGTACTTATTCCATAAAGCCATCCATATTCGTTAGAACATTGAAAGTGAGGCTAATTCTGAATGTCATTATCCTCACAGCATCACCGCTGCAGTTTGATTCTCAAACTGGAATTAGACAAAGGACAGACTGTGACTGTGGGAAAGACACCCATTGACACGGGCCAACATTGCCTCCTCCATCAACTGTCACGTTTGCCACATGCAGCTGATTTGCAGCAGCTAATAATGTGTGCGGCTGTAGATACGGAGGCTTGGAGAGAGAAGGTCCAGCGCGCTAATGCTCTGTGACACTGCCTGGATTGCCATCAGCCGCTGACACCACCTTATTTCTTTAGCAAATATCACAGGGTCCGTCTTGTCACTATGGATTCCGCACAACAGAAAGAGGAGGGGTGAAGGGCATCCCAGGACTGTTACACCTTGATGCGTGTTACTCAACACTCTGCACAGTGTCCTCTCCCATCAGGGGGGAGATGATCACTCCCAGCACAGCCATCAATCGATCTTTTGTCGGACGCCAGACACGAGTCACAATCATAGAAAAGGACTTTGCAGTGCACTGACGCTCTCATGTTCACGTCATTATTGCACATTGTACATTACTATACTAAATAAGAGGCGATGTGGGAGGTGCCATCCTACTTGCGGAGATCCCTGCCCTTGGTACTCACCCTGCGTACGGTGCGCCACCAGGTCCACTTTGCCGTAGGTGCCCTTGCCCAGCTCGCGGATGTGCTCGTAGTGCTTGTGTATGTCGGCGGCGGAGAGCGAGCTGATGGCCAGCGCCTGCATGTCCTCGATGGGGACCCCGCAGCAGCCCATCTTGCCCGTGGGCGACCCGCCCGCGCAGCCGCCCCTACTCCCGCCGGAGACAGGCTCACCTTGGAACAGTGGGACAGACTGAACACAAAGAAAGAGCGGTGGTCACATCCGGGCTTCCACATCCTCGCTTATTCACACACTGAGGTTACGCATTTATGTTCTGTTGTGTATGCTGTACGGAAAACCTCATGGCGTCATATTCTGTGGAACTAAAAAATGAGAATCCTCCCCCAACCTCCCCATATTATGCTCCTTCCATATGATGCTTCCTCCCTCACCATCTTTTCTTTGTCCTTTGTCTAATTTCCTCCTTCTCAATTAAGATTACTCAGCTTTCTTGTCGGGATAGTGATGAATATTGCACATGGGCAATTAGCTGGGGAAAGAGAGAAAATAACCCTGCAACGACTTAGTCTTAGGCTGGTAAATTCTGTGACAAAGTACGGCACACTTGGGTGGAGTCCATACTGTCAATAAGGTTTTGTTTCTACAAACACAACAGCCCACCACTTACTCTAAAAACCTAGAAAAGGGTTTGGCGGGTTCAATGCCTTTCTACCGTTCTCCTGTTTGATGTGAAAAGGAGTTGAAGTGAATGCACAGCTTTGGCATGACTAATTGCATGTGTAAACAGGTGTGAACAAACACTGTCAATTATACGGCCAAATCTGCTTGGATAAGAGGCGCATTCTCATCCCACTTTGCTTTAGGGTTTATATATAAATGAAATCAAAACAAGCCAGGGCACACGCGCTACAACAAACTGAAAGAAAAAACAACAGCCCCTACCCCCCACCTCTTTCATCCCTCCATCACCATAAACACGGATAAGCCAGCCCTTTACATGCCTATGTCTCCCATTGATTCCTTGTGTGCTGTTCTCAAGAGAGAACATGACATGCAGCAACATAAGGTTTAATCACATTATATACAGTTAATGAAAAAAATAAAATAATACAGAACCTCAAAAAATGCACATCACTTCCTTTTGTGAAATTGATTACATTTACGAAGCAATGGATGGATATAAGCTGCAACTCAAAGGAGGACATTTATAAATAAGCTCCTGAATACTATATATAGATGTCCTCTATAGTAATAGGGGAATGGGGAAGTAATAGATGTTTGCTCCATAAAGTAAACCAGTGGGAGGGCCAGAAATAAAGGGAGGGTCCAAACCCTCAATACGCACCTCATTGACAAGCAGAAAAAGCTAGATTTTAGCCAGCTGAAGTATTCAAGCTAGTTTTAACAAAGCTTGTAGTCTCATTCAGCAGTAAGGGCAATAAACTCCTTATTAAAAAGAAAGGAACAGAACCGGGTATAAACACCAGGTTCAGCTGACCATATGGATAGTGAGCAGGATTCTGAGCATTCTGTGATTCTGAATTCTGTAAAGACGCTGACTGTCACAACTATGGGGGAGAGAGAGAGAGAGGATATGTGTGTGTGTTTGTGTTTGTGTGTGTGTGTGGGGGATTAGCCTAAACTGTTTGTTATTCCTCTCATGATTGTGGTCCCAGGGAACTGCTCCCTGGGACCACATGGGGAGGAGAGAGAGATTAGATTGGGATTCCGGGAGGCAGACAGGGCACTGGCTGCATAAAGGGAGCCATTGTGAGAGGGAGCCTCAGACAGGGCAGCTGCAGCCTCTTGCCTGTCTGCTGAGTGCAGAGACACACTCCTCATCTCTGTCAGCTCTGTTCATCACACTCCTCTGACTTCTGTCACCTGGGCAGCTGCACAAAGGTTCACGTTATGTCCTACTCTTTTCAAATCATACCCATGGGTTGACAAAAAGTCTTAAAAATCTGCTCCTACCTACTTACTTCAATCTTTTTTGTCCCCTGTGGAATACTCCCTCCATTTTTTCTTATCCTTGGCGACATGTTGTGCCTCGCTCTCAGAGAGGTTGATCTTTGCAAGCTTGTCAGTCTCCGTCCTGGGCTAGGTGGTAATTGGCCTCCCAGGTTTCCTGTTGCCTGGTTGCGTCCATCTCTGCACAGTATTTGGGTTGCAAGCCTGCTCCATGCTCAGCACATGTTTGAGTCTGGCTACTGCCTACAGTGCCTGAAGAGAAAAGTGCCTTTTCTATATTTTATACACTCTCAGTGAAATATGACTGATAAGAATAGATACCTTCAGCCAGATGAGAGCAGTGTTAATTTCGTCAAAGGAAATTATGACAAATATAGCCTTTGATGACCTTTTTTTGGTGACAATAATAAGGTGAAAATTATCTGCAAGAACAATAACTTTAATTTCTTTAAAAAATGTATTGACTAAAATATGACAAGATGAAAATGGCCTGACAAAATATATAAACGAATAGACTCGGCCAACTAAAATATATTTTCAGCTTTTGATCCAATCGCGGGAATGCATGAGCAGAAATCGAGAAACTGGTAAATGCAATCCTCTTACTGGCAGAATGGTTCCCCATTAGCTAGATCATTCTGTCAGTTCCTCATAATAATACCATTTCCATACCAAACCAGCGTTAATGAGGATTTCATTTGGAACATTCATGAATTTTAGTCTATGTCGGCCTTCCAATTCAATTCAAGTTTATATGTCACATACACAATTATACTAGTACAGCATGCAGTGAAATGCTTAGCTGCCATCTCCTGTGACTGTGCATACAGAGCAAGCAATAGTGCATATAAATAATATAAATTTGAATAAAAATAAGAGTAAGAGTAAAAAAAAAAAAAAAATATGAATACTGTACAGTTAAATAGATATTTGTGATATGTATATATATATATGGCTATACAGATGTGAGCTATGCAGATATACAGATGTACAGATGCTCATGGTAGTAGTGCAGTCTTTGTTTACACAATGTCCAGTTTGGGAGGATTGACCATTTTGTTATTGTTATTGTCCCTGTCCGGGAGCAGCATGCAGGCCCTTGGCAGTGTCCTCATTTAGGATCCGGATGGCTTGGAGATAGTAGTTTTTCCTGAGCCTATCCATGTTGGCCTTGAGGCTGCGGTAGCGTTTTCCAGACCGCAGCAGTAAGAAGAGGCCGTTGTTCGGGTGGCTGGGATCCTTTATGACCCTCTTTGCCATAGTCCTGTTCCATCTGGTGTAGATGTCCTGCAAGTTATGGAGTATGCCTCCTGTGATACGTTCAGCCGACTGTACCACTCTCTGCAGGGCCTTGTGGTCCTGTTTGGTGCTGCTCCCAAAGCAGGTGGTGATGGTCCCTGACAGGATGCTCTCGAAAGTGCATGTGTAAACGTTGCACAGGGAGGTGATCAGTCCCAGGTCCCTGAGCTTAGTGACTAGCCTAGAGGGGACTATGTTATTGAAAGCTGAGCTGTAGCCTATGAACAGCATTCTCACATAGTTCCCCTTTCTATTGTCCAGGTGGGATAGAGTGATGTGTAGGATGTAGGTGATGGTGTCATCCGTGGATCTGTTTAACATGGTAGGTCTGTAGTAGGTCTAGGGTTCTGGGTAGTGAGGAGCAGATATACTGTACGTACGAATACGTCTCCTTTTCAGTGATCCGCTATCTTTGGCCTCTTTTGTGAATGGTTTGGTTTTCTTCTTGTCCTCCTCCAAGCACTGTAGACTTTCCCCACATTGTGTTCTTTATCAAAATAATCATGGTTGTGGAAGAACCACAGGGAGTTCAGGGCCTATATATATTTCACCCCAGGTCAGGGCAAACCTTACATAATCAACTCAAACCCAGTTAATCTGGGAATTACAGCACTTCCTTCTGTGAGGACAAAAATTAAAACTTAAAAAGTTTTAACTTACAGCATGATTACATTTTCATAATCTGTGCTAAGAGCAATCTGCAAAAGACTAAAAGGGGAAAGCACTTCCAACACCCTCATGAACGCCTAAGCAACTTGAATAATTACACTGCTATTTTCTATCACTGCACTCCTTATTAACATTGCCTTGTTTTTGCATTTCTGTTTATTTCAGACTACTATCTTTAATCTTTTATGCCTTTATGCATTATATAGTCTAACCACTGACATTTGCATTTTATCTCCCTACAGGGCAGTGATAGCACACAAACAAGCTCTGCAGCAGCCACTGGAGATAATTCCAATTAAACTGCAGTATAGGTCACTAAGAAACTGGGGGACTATAACTAACTAATTGGTGCTGTGGCTTAAATTGAGTTTGATCAGATACTTGTCTTCTCAAGCACACATGCTTGCTATGTTGCATGAAGCCAAAGACAACTTTGGAGTTACAATGTGGAATCAATACCATTCCAGCTACAGATATGACTATGGAAGTGATATACCATTACTGCATAGCCAGGGGGAAAAAGCCCTGTTTTTCCATCTTAAATAACAAGGGGAAAGAGGAAATACTGCAAAACTGGGACAGTCTATGTCAAAGATTTATATGACTATCAAAAACACAAGGTGGGGGGGGCTGTCAGTTAAACCATGCCCCCCACTATACTTATCCAGATCTTTTCAAGACTGTTTAAACAGTGGGTTTTAAATACATAAATGTATGTACTGTATGTGTACTGTATAAAAATGCAATTGTGGTGGACAGTTCTTTGGCTAAGATTTTCCTTTTTCAGTCTGAAACTGTTGTGCAAGCAAGCAAAAAAGGACAATCCACAAAGTAAAAGCAGTGAACTTCACCCTTAAACATTCTGTTCATGTTCGGTTTAATATTTGAACATGGACAGATCATTTCTGAAGTTCCGTTCTAGATTATGTTTTACAGATTTTTTATATAATCCAATAAGTAATGCATCAAAAGATTTCCAAGCACTGTATTCTGATTAAATTACGGTAAAATAAGACCAGCCTACTAAATAATGATATTTTGTAAGTGTTTATAAATAATGAAACAACCTCTCCCATCTGTCCGTATACGTTATTCATATAGGCCACTCAGTCTGGTTGGCATGTGTATAAACTGAGATTGAAATGGCCCAACAAGCTGTTGCAATGTGTTCCTGTAACAACCCGGCAGTAAATGCTATTTACTATCTGCTAGACGCCAAGCAGGCTGCCCTGCATATGCGATACATCTTCTGAGGGCCACAGGAGCTTCCTCTTGTTTCACATGTTAGACGCTCATTTCCACCATTGAAAGCCCAAATTACATTAACTTTGAACCCCTCATCCAGCATTCATAACAGCATCCCTTTCAATGTGTAACGTACTATTCAATGCCCACAGTAGTGATGGAAACTATCAAAAAGTATCATACTGACAAGTGGGTAGATTCACAAAGTGGTGATAAATCTGCTGCTCAGACCTAGCACCTTCATAAACAGCACCTGGGCAAAGCCTTCATATTGTAGAATAAGTATTTAGGGAAGCGCAGTTCTGAGGTTCAGTTCTAATCATTTCTCCTTTGATGAATCTACCCCTTTGTGTAAAAATGCAATGTTATATAATTGCTCTGAGAGTGTTAATGTCAGATTTACATGGAAAAGTTGTATTTTGATTGCAGAGGCTATCTTTTGATAGATTGTCAAACTTGTGACAAATCAACAACACTGTGATAAATCTCATCAGCCCAGTCTTTAATTATTATCAACTCCATCAATTTGACTGTTAAAGCCAGAAAAAAGTGTCCATCTCAAAACAGCCAGAGACTGTGTGGGACCTAATTGTCAATGGAACAGGTTACCAGGTGCATAGCCTTAAAAGAGACTGATATGGCAAGCCGTTTTGACATTAATAGTCACGCTTCTGATGTCAGTGATTAAATGTTAAAATGGCATGCACTATTTTTGATATAAAAAAATTACATTTCTGATATCAGGAATTGCACTTCTTGATATCTGGAATTTGAGTTTCTGGATTTGTGATTCCTGATATCAGAAACTTAAATTCCTATAGGAAACAATGAGGTGTTTCTGATATCAAAAACTACATTTCTGCTATCAGGAATTACAATTCCAGAAACTCCAATTCCAATCAGACTCCTGATATCAGAAACTTGAGGATTACATGTGAAACCAGCTTGCAATAGACTGATGTCAAAGCATCTCCCAAATCCATCAACCACCAATAGCACGAATAGGAAATGATTTGAGTACCTCAATGATAGGATGATAATTATGTTTACCCATGTGAGTCACTCCACTCCGACGCCCAGCGCTGGAGCTGGAGACCAAACTGTCATTAAGATCTCCCTCCAGTTTTACAGTCTCATTACTCCCAAGGACAGAGCCGCCATCCTGTAGGACAACCTCCGGTCAGGGCTGCTTGTTAACCTCCAGCCCTCTTCCACTCCCTAGCTGAGCCTTACTAAACCAATAGCCTTACCCCAGCCTTACCAAAGACTGCTGGACCCAATCAGATCTTGCCTCATTGTCTTCAGTCCAGATTTCTATGGGGTTTTGGGTCTTTTGGGCTTGGGAAAGCTTAAAAATAATTTCCTGCTATCGTGTCTCCTCTGAGACCTTAACAGCGAGACTGTTCCTATTCTTTTTTCCTCGTCTGGAGCCCTGCTATTGATCGATTTTCGCTCTTCATTGATGCATTTATTGTATTTCAGTCAGGAGAGCTCATGCAGACTCGAGTAGACTTTTAATAAGTTGCATGTGAATACACTACCATGTAAGCATTGGTCCTGACCTTTGGCTCTGCCCTTGGGGAGTGCTCTGGCTTGGTAGGGAATGTATCGGCCCCAAATGCTGCGAGCCTACCAAGCAGCAAGCTGAGGGTTTGAGACAGAATACTACTACAGAATAATACTATCCCCTGCTGGCCACAGCCAAATACAGGGGAGACTGGGGAAGAGGAGGGATATTGAAATGTACACCAACACCTACCAGCAGGGTGACTTTAAATACAGTCCCATGTGTAGTCAGCGGCAGAATATATACTTTCAGGCAATTGGTAGCTTAGATAATCAGCTGATATAGTTAACATTGTTTTGGACATGCTATCTTTAACTAGCTTGGCTCCAATCTTAGTAAACATAGTGTAATGAACACGACATACAATATTGTACTTTATATCATGCAGAGGGCTAATAGGTTTATTGTAGAGATAAACTACTATTAAATTAATTAAACTATGCCATCGTAAAATATACACCATCGTCAGATATATAGGTTGTGCATTTAGGATATACCCATTAGACATTCATTGCATGCACTAATGATCATCTATTGGACTAAATTTTTAAGACGTGTACGATTACAAGAAGTGTAAATATGAATATGTGTATGTGTTTTTGAATGAGAAAACAGAGTCCATTACTTTATAAAAATTCATGACTTGGTTTAACAATCACTAGCTCTTTGAGTTTGGAGCCTGTAATTGATATCCTCTTTCTGTCAATTAGAATATAATGGGTCTGTTCCCTCTTTCTCTGTCCCCTCTTTTTCTCTCTCCCTCCTTCCGTTCATCTATCCCTCCCTCATCCTGGTCTACCAGTTTAACATCGATCCCAGCCACAGCCCCAGTTACAGTCTCCTAACCACACTCCTCAGCACACACCACTGGGCACGCCCTCCCTCTTACCCAGCCTCCAATAAACCCAAGTGCACCAATTAGGAACGGGCCATATCTGCTGGGTTGCTAGGTTACAGGGAATAAAGGAGGAAAGAGGAAATTAAAAGAGAAAAATAGTTTTTTTAACAGAACCCAGAGTAAGAGAATACAAAGAGACAGAACCTGCATGTTCTCCCTCATTTTGTGAAAGTTAACCAAAAAGGAACAAGGCAATAAACCACAAAATACACTACATGGAGCAAATGATAAAGCAAAGGAGCAAAGGAGAACAGTCTGGTCAACAGCCACACAACAGGCAAACACAGACAATGTGCAAATCCACTGAGGTTCTGGGAGCTGGCCTCAGGTACGTCAGTGTCTAGCTGCCCTATCTTTTTAATGGCTGTGAAGGACAGTAATCCCAAGCGAAAAAGTGCTTTCCTCCTGCAAGAGAGTATGTGCAGCCAGCCTAGATTATGTAGCACAGGGTCTGAGGGAGGCAAACAGCTCTACATTAATGAGCCCCCAAAAAGGAGAAGTCAGCGGTTTCAATTTGTGGGGTGGACAGAGGGCAGGGGAGCTAATAACAGGCTTTGCAATGTGTCTTTGTCAACTGGGTCTCTCGGGGGAACCCCTGTTATCACATCTTGCAGCCAGGCCAAAAGAAGCACAGTTCTCCTTTTTACAGGGTATCCACACCAATGGGCAATTTCTGAGCTTTACATTCTAGCCAATGTTTTCTGCACTGCCCCCATTGATGCCATGCAACTTGCTCCATGCTGCGAAATTGACCGACTTAGTTTGATCTCCGTTACATCTCTTGCCAATTTCTATCCTACTAGGAAACCCAAAAACCACTAATATTCCGTGATGTACAATGCTGCTTTTCCACAATGTCATATATTAATTGCTACACATTAGCTTTCACTTTGAAGCTACTGTATGTCACTGTATGTATGTATGTATGTATGTATGTATGTGTACTGTACCCTCCAAAATAATTCACACCTTTGATAAAGAAGGCTGTATAAATACAATACAGGTAATGAGCTAAATGATATGCTCAAAAATTGAAAATATTATGCTTTTATGCTAATACAATTACTCAGACAAAAGAACATTTAAATTTTTCCCCCAAAAAGATATGTCACAATTATCCACCCCTCTCAAGGGTAACACTACTGAGTAGGGGTGCACCAATATATGGTAGACTATCGGTATCGGCCAATATTTGCCTTGATGACTGAAATTGGCTTATCGGCCGCTAAAATTACATTTACTGATGGCAGTGGCCAATAATTATCCGTCAGTGTGTGTTGCATCAATGTGGTCTACATTTTCAAACATTCAGCATATTTAAATCAGCAGCATCTTTTATTTACAGGCTAAACTGACTAAAACCACACCTAATTGACTCCTCTGACGATGCTGCAATTGATTAGCGATCACGAGCACTCTGGCACTCCACGCAGTCTTGCACAGGATGCACACTAGAGCTGGGCGATATGGCCGAACAATAAATTGTATGCGGAAAAAAGCTGAGTATATACAGATATTCAAACACAACTTTATTTAACATTCAATGCTTGTTGTTATTTAAGTTTTCAAGCATAATTTCAAGCATAAAGTTTGCACTCTGCGTAAACAAATACAAAAATGTATATATACACTACCAGTCAAAAGTTTAAAACACCCCCATTTTCCAGTTTTTACTGAAATGTAAAGTTCAAGTCCAGTGAATAACCTGAAATGGTACAAAGGTAAGCGGTAAACTGCCAGAGGTAAAAAAAAAAAAACCTTAGGTTAGCAAAAACTGAAAAATAATGTACATTTTTGGGCAGTGAGTAGTTTCCTACACCATAAAAAGGCACTTGGAAACTCGGACAGGAAGAGGTCTGGCAGACCCAAAGCCACAACAAAATGTTTGTGATAATTGATAACTGGAACAGATGAGACATATTCCGGTCTGCCGCTGGGACCACTTTGTTACAGTGCTTGCAGAACACTCCTTTCTGCTCTTTGTCAGCTTGTTAGTAACCAAAGTAACCCCACGCAACTGACCTTTCTTAAGGACTAAACTCAGTTCGTCTTCAGGGCTGGCTGTGATTGGCTGTGTTGTGTGTTGGTTGGAAAAAGGCCAAAACAAATGCAGGAACTATTCTCCTCCACACAACAATGTTATAGTCTAACCGCAATCATGATTTCTGGAGTTTATGATTCCACTGACCATAACAAGAACCCCAGGATCAGTAGATGTAAAACAACCCTATAACATCTAAGATCCACTACCATATTTCACCAAAGATATGACAATCTTTGCAACAGAAATATCCTTCTTCCGATGCCAAATCCACCGCTTGCATGCATGGTCATAGTTCCAATGCTGTTTAGCAAACTACGGGTGCTTATTTTTGTTGATTGCCCTCAATAGAGGCTTTTCTGGGAATCCTTCCAAAAAACCTATTGGCATGGAGGTGGCTGATGGTAGATTTGGGGACTTGAGGACTGTGTTATCAAGACCAAGTTTTGTAGAAATCCAGCTGTGGCCCTTTGATTTCCTTTGCCTCCCAAACCAACATGCCTCACTGTGAGTGGGGGCAAGATGCACTTTTGTCCTCTACCAGGCAGGTTTACCACTGTTCCAATGGTTTTAAACTTTTTATTATTATTATTGACCCAATCGTGGAATGTGGTATCTTTGGTTTTTTATTTATTTATTTGTTTGTCTCCTGACATGTGAAGGTCAACAACCCTTTGTCTGGTTTCTTCTGATGGTTCTTTGCCTTTCCCCATGGTGTTGGATGAGAAATGGATTTTACACGTGCGTTACCTCATTTTTATACCCCAGTGAAACAGGAAGCCATGGGAGGCAACAACACAGTTCCCCAAGATTGAGATTAATTTAAAAGTAGCATGTTAATTAATATTTATTTTTGTTGGATTTTATTCAAAATAAGTATTAGGGGTGTGAATAATTGTGACACATATCTTTGGAAAAAATATTACTTGCTGAACAAAATATTTTTCTCTGACCAATTGTATTAGTATGAAAGAATATAATTTTCCCATTTGTGAACAAACAATATAGCTCATTACCTGTATTGTCTATTTTTTAATCAGCCGTCTTTGCCCATCTTTACCAATGGCATGAATAATTACAGAGGGCACTGTAATTACTGTATGTAGATGTGGTAAACACTTCCTGTTCCTGAATGGTTTCCTCCACATCACACCCCAGTGACTATCCTCCCCCATTCAAAGTATAAATCCATCAACAATTGGTCATAGACTCCATCCACAAAGAGCAAGCAACAAAATAGTATCCTTAACAAAATGTGTGCAAATTCAGGACAGTGACATCCTAATAAGGCCTAAAATAAGACTTATCTTATCACCAGTTTATAATGTAGTATGCCAATGATTTCCAGACAAAAAGCTGCATTTTCTCAGACAAATATTTTATAAAATGATAGATTAAGAATTTACCATGCCTCTGACACTGGTACAGCACATTGCACAGTCCGTGTACTTTAAGAGCAACTGGTTCTCCAGAGCGAACAGGTCTTAGCAGTCTGGATCATAGTGTGAATTCCCAAAATTAGAACATTCGGGGGATGGAATTAATTTGAGCTTTATTCCACTTTATAATATTTTCACAATACTCTATCCCTGAGATTTGTAATCTATTCCTGTAGCTAAGATGATAATAATAATAAAAAAGATTATTACCTGAAAACTCCCTCCCACAGATGTAGAAAGACATCATTAGGCATGCACAACATGCTTCTCATATCAGTGAAGCTGGACAAGTGTGTCATAGACTGTGACAGCTTTTAAAATTACTTTCAGCCAGTCTTGACAATACTGATCAATACTGAGACTCATCTTAAGTCAATGAACCCAGAAATTGAACTGAAGTGAAGTGGCAATGTTTTTCCTCTTGTGCAGAGCAAACACTAGTGCCTAAAACACAAACATATCAAACACCAACAGCAAGACTATAGGATTTTTCTGTACTGCCCCATCTAGTTCCTTATAGTCACCCTCACACACAATTCAACATGTGAACACAATTCATTCAACCAGCTGTTGCGCTGACTAGAATGTCTCTGCAACATCCGTCGCTTCATTTCGATTGGAAAGATCCCTACTGTGTGCTTTATTATTGCTTTGGAAGGCATTGAAGTGTTTTGCTTTGTATTTATGGTAATAACAATCATTACGTATATGAATTTCCAACTCCATAAAATTAGCCTTTCACAAACTGAAAATGAAGAACCTATTTGTGCTCCAGGCTGTCAAAGAAAAAAATATTAAGTTAATTCTGCTTTTTTCCTCCCTCCATAGTGACAACACTGCTCCCTCATGCTGAACTGGACTGGCTGTTTCATCAGGACTGATCATGTGTAAATAACTGGCACCTGAGCGCAAATGAGATCCCGCCACGAGCGCCGCGGCGCGACTCGTCAGGCTCGTTTCTGCTCTTTTTTAATGGCTTTCCAGCAGGGAGGCTGACAAGCCACCTCTCTCCCACACCTGGGCTTCAGCGAGTCATTTATAAACATCACCCTTCTTCGACCGAGTCACCCCCCACGCCGTGCTTCTCCAGCGTGATCGCCTATCACCACGCTCTTTGTTCTCATAACCAGGGCATCACATGGTGAATGCGCTAAATCCTCTTTTCAGTGTCCACATCATGCACGCGGTGTTGTACTGCAGTTTGGGGGCGGGGGCTGGGGTGGCATTTTAAGAACAACAACGAAAAACAAACCATACAGCTAAATAGGAGGTATGTTGGGGATATCACCACCATATGGCATCCTGCAGCAGCCACTGAGCCAGAGGTATACCCATGGACCACAGGTTCAGTTTTCTTGTTTTACTTACAGTACTAATGGCCCAATCTCTCATCCAGCACCCATAATTCAGCAGTTACATTACATAAACATTACATAAAACAAGTACAAGAACAAAGAATAATAGTGCTGCCACAATATCAGGGCTCTAAGAGGGGAGAGGCAAGCATCATGTGTGCATCGCCGGTTTTAACTAATGGATAATGTCCCCAAGTAGGGGAATAGCCCAGCTGCACATCATGATATTAAGGCTGGATTTTGTCTTGTATTGACAAAAGCACCCAAAGATTTTAGAACAAGGCTGAGCGCAAGCACAGGGTGCTCAACTTGGGGTTGGGCGAATCCCAGTCTGCATCAAATTGTGCATTCTATTTTTCTGAACCCACAACAGTGACCAACAGTGAACTATCTATGAACTATCACTGAGCAGCAGTGTAGTATAATGGTTAGGGAGCTGGGCTTGTAACTCAGAGCTTGCAAGTTCGATTCCCAGATGGGCCACTGCCGTTGTACCCCTGAGCAAAGGTACTTAACCTGAATTGTTTCACTAAATATCCATCTGTATGAATGTATTATATGTGAACTGTGTAAGACTCTGGACAAGAGTGTCTGATAATTGTCACGTAAGAATCATAGCACAGGGAACAGTTAGATTAGACAATCAGAGGAACACCTCCACAGATTATGCCCTGTTAATTAATCCATGTATCCAGCCATTTTTACCATGTTGTCTAGATTAAAAGAAAATACATATGTCCTTGTTTCAAAGAGGGAACAGACTGAGAGTTAAGAAAGACTACTTCTCAAAATTGAAACTGGCTCACAGTAGATCTCCCCATTAGATTTTCAGACTCTTGATCCTTCAAGATGGCAACCTGGAATCAATACAGCAAGTAAAGCCCGCAGAACCTAAACAGACACGGTGTCCATGTCAATGTACTTTGAGCCTCCCTATGAGGCAGAGAGCTGAGCCTAAATTCCCTGCCAGTCAGAGCTGAAACCATTTTTGATGTGAAATTGACAAGGTGTCATGGCCTTAACCTGATAACAAACAGACAGAGTAACTCAATCCATGTCTTTTCCAGTAGGAAGCGGGGGGAGCAGAGGGTAGGTTGGTCGGTCGGGTTGAAGCTGGGAGAAACTGGGTTGTTTTCACTATGCACTTGGGAACCAATTCCAGCCCAGATACTAATCCCTGTTTCTGCTGCTGCAGAATTGCTGAAATTCGCAGTAATACATTTGCAGCTTCAAAGCTGATTACACCTGCCTCGGTTAGCCGCAAGACATATGTGGCATTCCACTTTTACATGTCACATGACCATTCATCCATTTGAAGTCATCGTGCAACTCATCTGCTCAACCCTCATCCTTCTCTCTCTCTCTCTCTGTCGCTCTCTCTCCCCTCTCTCTCCCGTCTCTGTGTCTGTGTACCGTACTGTTCTGTTTTTTTCAAATAAACAGCATCACATAGCTGGCCTTCTGTTAATAATTAATGGATCTCTGTCTGCTATTGTGTTTAATTTGATGTGCAGAGCGCATGAGACATGGCTCTACGTCTTGTAGTTATTTGATTCGGTGCTTGTCTGTATTCAGAACCAGCCCTAGATTACTCTACTGTGTGGGAGGGGGCACTAGAATGTCAAAGGTTTCCTACATTCAAGAATGATCTGGCGCCAAGCAACAGACAACTTGAGGGTCAGGCAAACCTTTGAGAGAGAGTGGGAATTATGAGTAACTGCAATGCAAGCCAAACACACAGCTTTAAAAATAAAAGTAAGGATATAAGGATCAATACTGGCTGTGGGGAAAACAGACACTAAGGTGCTTATTGTTCCACTCAATGGCACAGAGCCTACTACACTTTAAACCTGTAATTTCGACCTGAGATCAATGTATTTCTGGGCTTTAGTCCTATTCAGGTCTACAGTACTCATTATGAGCCATTGATCGAAGGTAACAACAATCACCTGTTGTTTGAGTTGTCAATTGCTACTGGTTGAAAGTCTTCACTAAAATCACCCTTACTATTGATCTCACAGACCAGGAGTGGACACCACTGAATTATACCAATTCCATGGCCATCAGTGGAAACCAAGAAATGATTGGGTCTCGTTATTTTTAAATTAGAGCCAGAACTGTTGTTCAGCCTTCCAATGAGCCTTTGGCCATTGGTAGTTCTACTACCACTCAAGTATCTCAGGTCCCATTGGTGCACCCTTGCGCTGGAGAGTCAAACCTGCAGGCTTCAGGTTGTATGGTGAATAGGTATATTCTCTCTGCAAAATGTCTAATCTATGACATCATTCTATAGAATTATCTTCACTTACTTTGATTTGCAATTTACACTGATATGCAATAGTTCTATGTGACACTTCTGTTCCATCTCAGGCCTACGGAGTCAGTTTGAATCATGGGTTCAGTGAATGAAAGGTAGATAGCACGAAAACATTGAAATGTCACAATTTCAATAAATAATGTTTCTCTCTGACTGTTAAGCAATTAGACTGAAATCTGAGGTTAGTTAACATACATTAGTAAATAAAATATTTGGCTGGAGATCATATTGTGCTGTATAAATATTTAAATATATAAGCCAATGTCTGTATACATCACAGGCGTGTGAGTGGTGGAAAACACAAGATCTGACACAGCACAAACAAAGTAAGGTATCATTCCTTAAAGAGAAACTAAATTCCCTCCTTACAGTTCCTATCAGGAATGACAAATGCTAAATCACTTTCACTTTCACTAAATCATGGTTATTCATTCTACTGTTAAGCAGATGACACTGCACTGTTTCTTTCAATTGCGTATCTGACTCATGGGCCTCTCTGCTTAGCAGCCAAATATTTGCCTCTTCAAGACCTCTCAATATATCTCTGGATAGTTATACTCTTTCACTCTTTGTGTGCAAAGCAGGTTTTACTCTCAATGAAAAGCTCTTTCACAGAGCTCATCACTTCAGTTACCTGGTCCTGCAGTTCATTCCTCAACAGCATTAGATGAATATATCTGTTTCTTACCATGCACTATACACAGCTCCTGGACCAGGCCCTTGTACTATCCTGCTTGACTCTATTGGCTTGCATTCCTGTCTACACCACAACACGATGTTGTATCAAAGGATCAAAATGCTGCTGCTAAGCTTGTCTTCAATATCCAAAAATATACATGTCTCGCTCTCCGTGTCCACATTAATTGGCTTCTGACTGTTGCTTGCATCAAATTCAAGACCCTGGTGCTTACCGGGCAGTCAAAGGCATGGCTCCTTCCGATATTCAGTACATCATCAGACCTTACACAGTGCGGAAATATCCTGCTCTGCAACCTCTGGTTTTATGGCAGTTCCTGCTCTCCGCAGCCACACATCCCAAACTTGCCCCTTTTCCTCACTCGCCCCCCAGTGGTAGAATTAACTACCTGTAAGACGTCAGAATCTGTCAATGCTGACAAAAAACACAATTGTTCAGACTTCACTTTGGAGCCTAGAATTTGGGCCTGTGTAGTGTAGAGTGGCTCTTTAGGTTCATCCTTACTCACTCTACGTATAGTGATGTGAAGTTAACCCAGCTCTTATGGACCATGGTTTGGTACCATATAAATACTATAATTAAAGGTCATGTTGATTTTGATAGATTATTGTTAGGCTTTTAAAATTCACATTGGTTTGATGTACAGTAAGCATGTTGCCCTTAAGGATAAATGTCATGCATATTTTTATGCTGTTTCTATTATAGCACTGTTCTTTTCAGCTTGTTGCCCATTGGCTGTAATTCTTGTTGTGTACCTATCAATGTTGTTCTTGTTGCTGCTATATTAGCCTTAAAGGTCCCTCTGGATAACAGTGTCTGCCAAATAATTAAATATATATCATAATTGTTATCATTAGCAGTAGTAGTAATAGCACTAGTAGTAGGAACATGAACATCACTGTCATAATACTACGGATCTCTGTCAACCTACAGATCAAATGAAGGTCTCTTGGTCAGTTTGGACAAAAACACAAATGAAAGGATTATTTTTTTTCAGATCATTTTTGGGGAGTTTCAAACTGCTTCTACATTTTGAACAGTGTTGTACAGCTAACAGTAATCTCAATCAACAGTAATCTCAACCATACTAAATTGTACTTCTTACAGGAAAGATACTGTCCCAGGGTTTACTCAATGCCCCCTTGTGGACACATGACCAAAAAAGTCAGTTAAACTACAGAAAGACTGCTAATTTTCCATATTGCTTTGCAACCAAAATTGTGTATTTTAACAAGGACAAATAGGCTAATATAAACCTATGGAGAATTATGTGGATGGATAGATGTATGACTGGATAAAACAGGCTGCAATATTTAGCATGAGGACATTAACCAAGATCATCTGTATCTTCTATCCTCATAGACCATTTAACAATTAAAAACAGCATTTTTTGGATGAACTGCTAAATACGAACGAATCTCAGTACCAACCGCTTTTTGTGCATCTATTCCTCAAGCATTTACGAAGTTCCAGCAGCAAACATCAAATCATAATCAAGGACTCCTGCAGGTATTGTGCCACAAAAAATCTGAAAATCTGAAAATCAATACAGCAGTGTCCTATTTAAGTAAAGAAAAAAAGTAGTTTTAACAAAGCCACTTGTGCAGTAAGGAGCTTGCCTGTTATATCACCTTATATATATTGGGAATACGGGAAGTGTGGTCATATGCTCTTTTGCTGATCTTACCGAGTCTCGTTTGAAATGACCCTGTCACACATAATTACATTATTCAAATACTTACCTGACATGCACACGCATGAGCACACTCACACACACACACACACACAGCTAAAAACATCGAATTGTACTAACATTCCACAGGCTCATAACTTGCTTTCACAATTGTATTTTTTAAAGAATCTTTTCAAATTATCACCTGCATGTACACAATGAATTGCCCACTTGTGTCGCCTATATAAGTGACACTGCGAATACTAAATACTAAATAATACGTGGTGTAACTACCAAATGTAATAAGCTTCATTAGCAAGACAGAAAACGGCATTTCATAGATCCCCTTCAAAACAGTAAGCATAATTCAACCATTTGCCGCTCTTTTAACTCGTCTTGTTAAATTAAAATGGAAACGTGTACACTAAGTATAGTTAATTCACGTGGGCAAGAGGTGCCAGTATCGAAATACATAAAATGCATTTGTTTTCATTATAAAAGCGTTAAGCTTCGCAAAAACAACACATCTCGTGGAACTAGGTTCTGTCCTAAAATAACACAGGCGCGTTCATATCTGGTGAGGACAGCTGATGCCACTTTAAGTTTTCTTTGCTCACCTTGTCTTCTAAATGTAAAAAATATATTTTCGAGGATTATTAATCTAATAACTAATCCAAGCACCAGCTGTAGAAAACATTTCCACAGCATTTCACATTCAACAATGTAATAATAAAGTAATCACATAAGCAAGTGCCGTTAGGCGGCTACATGAATTAACACTATTTAAATAATGATGATATTTGAAATTATTTTGCAACAGCTCTTATTCACCACAAAATGCTACGCCGCACGAATACTTCACTTTCACACGAAACACCAACCTGCAAAAGATTCGGGGAAAGGCCCCCTCATTTGCTCACCTGCTGGCGACCTGTCTTTCTCCCCCATGGTCCTGCATTCACTCGCCGCTCTCGGGTCGCCTTTGCTTTCTCTGACCCGGTGCTCAAATGGTGGCTGATGGCAATGCACCAAGGTGCTCCTTATTTGTTACTATTTTTAAATGAATAGTCTTTGTTTAGTTTATCTGGGTCCAAACGTTCGTGTAAAAAATGCTGTCCGTTGTATGAAATGTAAATGTATTAAGATATTGTAAAATGTACCGGATTATAGTTCTGAGTAACATCAATTATTTTCAAAATCAGATGAACGTTTTTTGGCGAAATATTTGTAATCTGAAGATAATGTCCTTTATGAGTGCAAAGGAAGTGAATTGCGATATGATTATACAATGCTCTACGATTTAGTGTTTCCTCTATGCTCTTCGCTTGATTGTCTGTCTTTGTATTCACGCTCGACCAAGTTCAGATTGCGGTTGGCGGTCCCGTATTCCGTACTGTTTCTTCGCAGGGTGACTTCGACGTTCTTAGGGCAAGCCCTCCTCTAAATGTATTAATTTATCCACAATCCTCTGTTGCACCTTTGTGTGCAGAGCTCTCTACGGTAAATCACAGTAGCGGCAACTGTCTACAGTAGTAGAGGAATTAACAGGAGCAACCTCGCCCCCTTGTCAATCTGCTCGCATGCGGGAGGCTGTCCTGGATTTTCTTCTGTGAGTTTGTAGACCCAGTTCAGTTCTTCATAGGCATAGCCCAGTTCAAGCCCATGCATTTGTATTTAGCCTTGAAGGTAAAATTAAATATAGAAAAAACAATGACCCATCACAATCCCTAGAAATAATGTTAAACATTTGTACCAATTCAAACTATTTTTTTTGTTTTCTGGTGAAATGGTTGGCTTCACCTCTGCCTTGGATGTTATCAATCTAACGTTGTTATTACTGTTTATGTTGGTCTCTGATTTGGATTTCATTCACTAGATCATTTCATTTCCATTCCTTTTCATCGTTCATGTGTCTCATGGTCTCCACCTTCCGGCGATTGTAGGAGTGTTCACTGGGTCCTAGTGCCTGGCGATAGTTGGAAGCGCAAACTATTGTTGGTATTCTGTGTTTGTCCCCTTATTTATGTTTTTATTGTATTTGGGGGATCTTTAATTTTGATAAACTTGATAAAGGAAGCTTAGAGAGCCTAACATACAGCTTATGGAACGCAAACCAAACGGTTTAGTGCCATATCAATGCAATGGTAAAATAACCTATTATGAAATAAAATAAAGTAGATTATGGAAGCAGCTGCATCAAATTTCTGTTCAGCTATGTTTAGAGCACTCTGCCAAAAAACATGTCAATCTTACTTTATAATAAACTGTGTAATAGTAACTGTGCAAGTTTAACATTTGATAAAAAAGCAGAGTCTGCTTGTAAAGATTCCTTTTAAGATGATCTTTGAGTGCACACAACTCAATCTGTTATCCTTTTTGAGTATGTAGCCAGGTTACATACTCAAGAGTCCAGCAGTGTCATGGTTTGTTGGTGGGCAATAATCCAGGTACTCCTGAGAGACCAGAATAGGTTCAATTGAAGAGTCTAACTGGTTCATGGAGATAACCAAATTGATCCCAATGAGTAATCCCTCCTAATCTTACACATCACAGTCACCAGTGCCAGGGAGCTGCTGATGACCAGAAGAGGTAAAGTAGATCCATAGGCCTGAGATAAGTGATCCGTTACATCTGCAACAGAGACCCCCGGAAAGCCCCAGGACAAGAGTGCAGGCAGCTCATGCAGCCCCACACAACCAAACTATAGGAGTGAGCCAATGAGGATGAAACAGTTGCTCTCAGTGGGAGAAGGGAAGCACAGCCACCTGCAGGTGCAAATAAATTGTACTGGGGTTAAAAACGACTTCCTGCCCTCCAGATATTCTTTTCTTTAAAAAAAAAAAAAGGAAAAAGATGATAAAAGCAACGGTAGGAAACATTTTATTTCTAGAGTCTACCTGGCTTCTTGGAGAGCTGAGCCTGTTGCTCTGTTGTATTTTGAAGGAAAACAGGGTGGTTTTCAGAGTTCCCTAAAGGTGACCTTGAAAAGCTTTGTTTCAAACTGAAGGCCAAGCACTGTCCATTGACAGTTGCAGATGTGTGGATCAAACAAGAAGGGAGACAAAGCTGTCGTTGTAGACGGTGGCTGTAGAGCAGTCCTTGTGCAATCCTTTCATGTTTTATTCTCTGTTCCAAGCTTGATCTTTTGTCCCGTTCATTATTTTGGCCTACTCTGAACGTCACCCTTTCAAGCTGTGTCGATGTCCTCTTTTTGTGGTAATTCATCACAAACCCTGGGTGATAGATGTTGATAAGGAAGCAAACCCTAAGGGGTCTTAATCTCTCCCTACCCTGAACTGTCCTCTTCTCAATGGACACCCACATTGCCTGGGGTACCCCACAAGCATGATAGGAAAAGGGCTACTGCAGACATCACTGTCAGGTCTAGAAGAAAAAGCCTGTACACACTGTATTTCAATATTGTCACATTGCTGGTTCTGATTCGAACTTAAGCAACTTAAATGCAAAAAGGCATTTTCAAAACACTGTTTGATTATTCTGTTATATCCATTCAAATAAACAGTTTGAATATAAAACCTGATGTTGAAATTTGGCAAAGGAGACCACTGACTTAACTCAGAGGACTGACTGTCTTGACTGCTTGAGCAACAAGGGACATGCTTTAATCCAGAAGGCCCTTATGTAATCTGCATCTGCTGTGCAGAGAAAAGACCTTAATTTGAAAAACACTTGCCTGAAACAGATAAAGCGCTTGATTATCTGAAAGCAGTAATTAAGTCTTAGTGAGAAGGGTCTTCATCAGTGTTACCTCAACAGTTTGGGGAGGCATCCTTGTATGAGTTCAGAATAACTATCCTCTTGCTGTTTTTGTTGGATGCAAAACATTTCATGTGTGTTGAAATCTTATTTACTGTAAATATCCATATTTAACCCATATGATATCGCCATATTATATAAAGTTGTCGAAAATCTGTATCCACGTTGACACATGCTTTATGCCTGGAATTTTTGTCATTCTGTGGTGTTCAAAATAGTATGATAGACAGTGTGTCTTCTGTACAGTATATGAAAACAGATGCAGTATTTGGCTGACAGTCATATCCAGCCAAACCATCTGACAACATATGATATCATGAATCAACTCTGGTTTCCACATTCACAAACTGTGCCTATGATTCACCACCTACAGTATGTTGCCAGGGCTTAAATACAACCAAAAATAAAATAAAACAGAAATACAAATAAGATAAAAGGTTGGCCAGAGAATGAAAAAGCAGTACCACCAGCAATGCAACTTGGCCCCATTTTCACTGATCAAATTTAAGCCGCCAAAGCCGCAGGGCTGCAGCTTTGGTTCCGCGTCATCTGTCAGCGTTCTGTACTTTTTTGACAGGGGTCAAGGGGGCTGGATGCGAATATGGTGGGGAGAGACATGCTGCCACGGAATGGGGTCAATCACGATTACAGTTACTGGTCTATTCCTTCCATACCAAGTGTGGCAGAGGGTGACAGGACATGTACCGCGTATAATACCAGAGTGTAGCAGGGTACGTATCACGTACGTATTACATCCCCTTCCCTGTGTTTTCATGGCAAGCTGAGGGTTACAGTATATTCTCTCCACTCCCCTGGCAGCAGTCTGGAAATGATTTATTGCTTTCTAATCCAGGTATATAAGAGAGAGATGTGGTGCCCCATATTCGGTGCAGAACAGTGGTATGGGGGGCAGAGCATGCGATGAGAAGAAAATGAGGGAACTGCATAGTCTGCACACTTTTATTCCCATATGAAGCAGAAAGCATGGGTGATGTGTCCGAAGAAATGCAGGGAATGCATAGTTTTTCTCCCTGATTATGACCTGACTGGCCAAGATGCATTGCTGTGTGCAAGTAGCCAGCAGTTTGTCTAGGCTCATTTTATGAGCTTGGTCCCCCCCCCATTGGATAGAGAAACACTCAATCAGCCAGTTAACCCAGGACATGGTAAAAAAAAGGATGCTGACTACACAGTGTTCAGATGTTCATGATTCTAAGTTAAAAGAACTGTGTTTCCTATGGTTCCTCCATTTTGCCTGTCCTCATCCATGACACACCAGAACTCAATCAGAACAGGGCCAAATGCTCTGGAGCCTTTCCCTTAAGCTGCAGTGACATAACCATGCTGTTTATCCCACAGAGACACATTCTTAGTTGTACTACAGTATCTTTGATGGAGCACAGCCCCAGTTGACTGTGTCCAAATGTTGTTTCCCCACTGGAAACAATATTTGAAAATGGTACACGTTTCGGTTGCTCAAATGTGGTGTGGATACGCGGATTACAGGTTAGTAAGTCTGAGAACTGCCAGCCATGGAAAATGGTCTGATATGAGAGACCATGATCTGGCACTGCCAGTGCAGCATTGTGCTGCGCTTCATGCAGACAGTACTGCATAATGGACGCCGTGAAAGGTTTGGTCCCTGCAGCCTTCAGCCACGAGAGAGAATGCCTCAGAACTGGTGCTGAACACGACAGGCTGTCCCCTGTAATCCTTCCTCTCTCACACAGTCACCTTATCCATATGCATGCCACGCAGGAGTCTCATTCCTGTCCTGCAGGATCAGAGCCTGCATAATTATTATATTTAGGATACACAGGATTAATGAAACAGCATCATAAATCTTCCCAATGTGCCATCGTTTATCATCAGTGACTTTATCAAATTAATTGAAAATTACTGTAGCTGTTCATTCTGCTTAGCTGTATATTTTGTCTCCAAATCCCAATTTTTGTCCCAGTTTCACTTGTACATCAGTTTTTGTAATCCAATGTAAGAGGTTAAGGGACTGCACTGCCAGGATTGGGATGGGGGACTGGGAGATGGGAACAGGCACCAAGCACAGGAACCTTAATTGTTTGTATTGATCTGCTCATTGTATTATATTACATTGTATCATATTATCTTATTATATTATCCTATCGTATTGCATGGTTTTTGAACAATTCTACAATTCCCCCATGGTGGAGGGATCATTTAAAATATATTTCTCTTCTAGGTTCAGCTCAATAGGGTAATTAATATGGGCACTCTTTCCATCTATTTTTCAGCCATTTTTATAGTGTAAGGAGAATTTGAAAGGGCAGGCAATATATGCCAAGAAAACTTTAATGACATGAAGTCATTATTTGTGCTTTGTGTACTTTGTCACTTTGTAATTTTATGGACAACAGTCTGCAAACACCATGGTGAATGAAACAATTAACCTTAGACATGGGTGGTAATAAAGCAGGCGATTATGCAGATTGGCTTTTGCATTTGGATGGCCCAATGTCACATCAGCGCCCTCTGCTGTACACATTTTCAAATTACATGATCAAATTGCAAACTGAAGAAAATGCCAAAATATAGGGGAAAGGGAACAAAAATGAATATCCCACTCTATATATATATTGAATCCTTGTATCCATATCCTTGTATCCACTAGCTCAACAAAAGTTGAATACTGATAGGTGTTGGTTCTGGTTTAGCTATCACAGTCCCAGTCAAATGAAGACCGTAAACAAAGGTTTTCAATAAACCAGCAGGTGGGCAAAATAACAACACAAAGCCATTATTTCACTGACCTCCAGTGCTTGTTAGGGTTACTGTCTCCACTGCCTGAGCAGAACAGACAGAGTGACTCCATTCCTCCTCTATCCCACAGTGCAGCTGGTTATCCACTCTGCCATTCAAACACCCGTGGAGCCCCTGTAATCTTTAGATAAAGAAAAGAGATACACAGGAATTTCATGTCCATGAATTCTATTTGGAAGAATTCAGTGAAGGAGATTAAAGGGGAGACCATCAAGGCACTCTGTGGTTGTAATTTCCTCACCTACCCCAACAAATCACGCATGGAGTCTGCTCAGAAGTGAGGTTTTCCTGGGAGAGCTTGTTAGCAGAGCAAGTTGGAATTGCAGCAGAAGCAGTGATGGTGATGAATGTTAGAATTTCTACAGCGCATAACAAAATATGCAGAAATGTGCACACAATTAATGTGTAATGTGTAATGGGCAAGTAACATTCTTATACAACTAGATGATTTTTTATCGCATGTATATATTTCATAGAAATGTACAGGGGATATAAAGGTATTCACCCCCTTTGGCATTTTTTACATTTTATTTTCTTTCTTCATAGAATCAAAATAGATTTCAATTTAATTTCTTGCCACTGAGCAACACAAAATACTCTATAATGTCAAATAAAATAACAACTCTAAAGCTTTTTCTTAATTAATTACAAATTAAAAAAAGACAATAATTGATTGCATAAGTATTCACCCCATACTACTACTACTACACCCCTTGACCTACTACTTGGTAGAAGCACCTTTCTCTAAAAGTCTCTACTGGCTTTGCACATCTGAACACTGCAATTTTCGCCCATTCTTCTTCACAAAATTGCTCAAGCTCCATCAGGTTGGATTAGAATCATTGGTGAACAGCAGTTTTCAAATCTTTCCACAGATTCTCAATGGGATTGATCCCAGGACAGATTTTTTTTGTTTTTAAACCACTCCAATGTGGCTTTTGCTGTATGCCTTGGGTCATTGTCCTACTGGAATAAATATTTTCCCCAAGTCCCAGGTCTCAGGCTGCAGCAGGTTTTCCTCCAAGATTTGTCTATATCAGGGGTATTCAAATCCAGACCTCGAGGTCTGCATTTATTTGCTCCAACCACGTGTAAGGGTTTCACTAATTGGCTCGCTTCCTGGACCAAGGAGGTAAACTAATTATTCAAAATCAGGTGGTGTAGTGCATGGTTGGAGCAAATACCTGCAGACACTGCAGACCTCAAGGCCTAGATTTGAATACCCCCAGTCTATATCTTTCTCCATCCATTTTACCCTCTATTTTGACAAGTTTTCCAGACCCTGAAGCAGGAAGCATCCCCATAGTATTAGGCTGCCACCATGTTTCACATTAGGGATAGTGTTCTTGGGATGATGCACAGTCTTAGACTTGTGTCAAACATAGCATCTAACAATGAGGCCAAAAAGTTCAATCATGGTCTCATCAGACCATAGAATCTTCCTCCACTTGGATTGAGAGTCTCCCACATGCCTTCTTCTCTAGGTGAGATTTCAAGTTTTCTTCAACATGGTTTTCTTTTTGCCACCCTCCCATAAAGTTCAGATTTGTGAAGCACCCAGAGTATTGTGGTTCTGTGTACCTCAGTTGGTAACACTTAGGTTGTGGGTTCAATTCCCACTGGGACCACATATACTGAAAAATGTATGCATTCACTACTGTAAGTTGCTTTGGATAAAAGCATCTGCTAAATGGCATATATAAGGTATTGTTGTCCCATGGACAGTTTCTCCCATCTCGGCCATGAAGACTGTATCTCTGCCAGAGTTGCCATAGGCCTCCCTATCAAGTGCCCTTCTCACACCAATGCTCAGTTTTGGAGGACAAAATTCACAGTTGTGCCATATTCTATAAATGTCTTTATGATGGGCTCAATGATATTCAAAGTCATTGAAACCTTTTTATATCCTTCCCAATTGGTGCTTTTCAAATTTGCTTTGAATGTTCTTTTGTCTTCATGGTGAAGTTTTTGTTTGGAAATGTATTGACCAACTGTGGGACCTCTCGCAGACAATTTATTTAATTTGAAATTATTTGAAAAACTTTAATTCTACACAGGTGGACTCCAATCAAATAATTATGTGACCTCTGAAGACAATTGATTGCACCAGAGTTAGCAAAAAGGGGTGAATACTTATGGAATCAATTATGGTCTGTTTTTATTTGTAATTAAGAAAAACTTTAGAGTTTTTCATTTGACATTATAGAGCATTTTGTGTGTTGATCAGTGGCAAGAAATCCCAATTAAATCCATATTGATTCCATGAAGTAAGAAAATAAAATGTCAAAAATGCCAAAGGGGGTGAATACTTTTTATACCCGCTGTACATTCAATATTTAAATAACATGCGTATTGTAATGTGAATAGTATACACAATGTTTTTAAATAGTTTTGTAAAATATTTTTTAGAGCAAATCTGAAATTCATTCAAGTTGGGTCCTTTTTGCGTAGGTGTTGTAAACAAAGACACCACCTGTCTGATTATTCCGAACATATACTACATTATAACACCAGTTCTGCTGAGTTGCAGCCCATGGCAAGCCACAAACACAGACATTTGAAACCCTGACCTTTCTGAGCTTCTGCAGTTGAACGCTCCTATGTCTGAGTGTATGAGACCTGAGCTTTCACACTGGGAAAAACTGGAGGCTCAGGGTTGTCTCCCCCTGTGTCTGTTGCTCAATACCTCTGTCTTTATTTATTAAAAACATCGTAAAAAATCTATTATATCTTTATAAATCTATATACACACTTTAAAATTTCCATTGAATGGACAAATGTTCGGCCAAAATGACATTTTCATTGAAAAGGAGAGAGTGCATTCCCACAACTCAGTTATAGTACCTCACCTCCAATATATTTGAAATGTATTTGAATGTATTTTTCATGATATACTAAATTCACATCCACCCCGCAATGCTTTAAACATTGTAAAACACCTTCTAATGACAGTCTATCCAAGGGTATCAATCACACCCTGCTAAGCCATGATGTTCCACCAGGAGGTAATATTCTGGAAGTTCATTTCTATGGTCCTAATTGGTAAGCATTTTGTTTGATGCCCAGTATATTTGTGAGATGATTTGATTCTGGTAGTTAACTGCACAATAATTTGTCATCAGTTTATATAATGACTGTACTGAATTTGTATTATTAGAAATACCTCTAATGTCCTTTGTACATACATACAGAAGAAATACAAATGTAAAGAAAAGCATTGCTGGGCAATACAAAAACATTTCAAACTACCAATTATGATAAAGCAATTCACATTAGTCTAAAATGAAGCTCTTAAAAGGAATGTGCCCTCACGGCTGTTTTCCCCAAACATTTTTGTTGAACTGTGTCCTTAGCTTGGATTATCACCATTGACAAGTTAATTTCAGTAATTTGGCAGATTACAGTCATTGGCAATCTTTGCCAGATGGCAACAGTTCAATTAGCCAAGTCTGTTTAACCCACACAATGTGTATGGAGCCCCATGTTGCATTTAAGGTAGCATCTGCTTCAAAATCTGGAATTCCCTTACAGAGACACCCAATAACTTAATTTTACATTTTGGATTAAGATGCTATTTGCAATGCTCCCTTCAGTATGACTCATTTGTATGTTTTTTAATATATAGTGAAAAAGCAGCATGCTGTCTATGCTTTTGTAAAAATAATTTTAATGAACCCGAGAACTTGTCTTTTCACAATCATGCTGGTTTCCGCCTGGATGACTTGTTTAACTAAAGTTAGTACAAGACTTCAAATTTGAAGGACAAAAGCATCATAAGAATTTAATAAATGCTACTTACCCATGGAAGACAACTTTGTCCCTATACATACAAGAATGACTGAAATTATATGTTGGGAATTTTGGGTGATGCTGAGATCTCCTTGGCCCATGCAGGTTGTTTCTAGAAATGGACCCCAAACCCTGAGTCTAGAGATAATATATCTGACTGAATATACCTGCTACATCACACAAAATGATTCTTTCAAGTGCACTTATTGGTCAATGCCATTACTGCCTAAATCGTCTTCCCGCCTCAGCAAAAAGCATCCCACCCAGAAAAGAGGGGCTAATTTTACCAGAAGTCAGACACAGAGGTAACAGTCTGTCTAAGTGTATTGACAGAGCTGTGGTCCTAGACAATAGTAATCCTGCATCGTTTTGGCTTCTCCCATTCATCACTGCACAATAATGTTCCAGACAAGGCCACATGCTCCATTAGTGCACGTCAAGCACCCTGATGCGTATTGATCCCAGAGCCTTTCAGCACTCGCAGGGCTAATCTGGTGTCCATTTACATGCACTTGTCTTCCTCCAGCCCCATGATGACACATTGGCAGAACAGCCAAACAACAGGGATCAACATTTCATTTCCACTCAGCTGTCAGTAGTTTTTGAATGGTACTGATTGGTTCTGGTGTTGTATTTGCTGCAGCAAGGCTCAAGTGAGGTCCCAGTCATCAAGTGCAGGTGGCTTCTGCGTTAGTCAGACTGACAAGGGCAAAGAAGGAGAGATGAGGAATGCCGGTTTAGTTCAGTAATTAGACTATTTGAAAGTTACTCTCAAGGCAGAGTGCAGAGAATGCAGTATCTAGACAGCAAATGAATTCCTCATTAAATGCCTTGTGTTTGTCAGATGTACAAAGCCAGTCATTTGAATATTTTCAAGACAGGAAAGATGCACTGCTCAGTTGCCATTCATGCTATTTCTAGGCAAGTAGCAAACCCTCAAAAAGTGCTTTTGTTTTTAGATACCCCTACCCAGGATAGAACAAAGCACAATAATGTTTCTTTCACATCTCTAATGTCTCCCATTTGTGAAATGGATTCTTGTGAACTGCAAATGTGGTTTAATTGATAGATATAGTGACTCACCCCATTAACTCAAACATTTCTGGATAATGTCTGGCTGAAAGGGTGGGGGGTGGGGGGGTGGGGGGGGGGGGGACATAAGCTTGTTGCTAAACACTGCTAGCTCAAATTTGGAATACAAGTAGGCAGGTGTCTGCCCTACATGCACAAAAAACTGCATGTGGATATATTTTTGAATTCAGGAAATATAGAACTCGCAAGTTTACAATAGGTGGAAATATCAACTATGCATATTTATGAATTTATGAATATCTATGAATGTACTTTTTGGTAGCTGATTACGTGGTAGCTTGACGTGCCTTGGATATACAGTATTCCATCACCTACACACCCCTTGCCTTCAACACTGCACACACAGTACATGCCTCCCCTCAGTGTGTTGATACTCAATGCGTCTTACAAAGCAAAAAAAACTAAAAACATCCTATTCTAAAGAGCACACAATTTATGTACAAACCTAGTCACTATAGAACCCTCCCTGTGCCCTTTCATATAGCAACAAATGTAATTCATGTGCACTCTCTTTAGACTGCAGGGGTGTCAAACTCATTCCATCGAGGGCCGAGTGTGTGCAGGTTTGTTGTAACCAATTCATTACACCAGGGGCCTCATTTATAAAAAGTTGCGTAGAAACCATCCTACATTTGATCTAAGATCATTTCTGAAATGTGCGTAAGTGTGATTCAGAGAAACTGAACGTACGCACGTCCCTGAAGGACGTTCAGAAAAAGTGGTCTGATTTAAAACTGAGGTCAAAATCGAATAACTCGTTCCCTTCTTATTGCGCGGTTGGCGATATCTTCGAGAAGTGACAATGCTGCCATTCTTCCTCTTGCAAACCACTGCATTATTGGACATTTTATAGCCTATAGATTGACCGAAATATTTTACACGTGTGGAACCATAATATGTATATTAAATAAATGTCCTTCAAGGATGTGTCAATTATGCTAATATGGGTAGAAAACCAATGTGTGTTTTTGTTTCGTTTTCCACAAGTAGCCTAGCTTATGTTGTTTTAATTTATTAATAACTTTATTGTGCAAACCATTACGTATAGCCTAAGCAATGTGTTCAATCTGGTAATACAACTACAACAGCATCTACTACTACTACTACTACTACTACTACTACTACTAATAATAATAATAATAATAATAATGAGGAAACAATTAGGCAGCAGACGACATGTTGGTGCTCTTAGATTTCCGAATACATTTTACATTACATTTACATTTTAAGCATTTAGCAGACGCTCTTATCCAGAGCGACTGACAATATGTACATTAATACATGGTAGGAACAATCATAGTACGCGCAAGAGATCAATGCAGTAATACAGCGATAGACATCATTGCAGGCAGCTGCGTACCATACCTGTAACACTGGGAAGGAAAAGGTTAATTTTTTTTAAAAAATGTATGGAGTAAGCAGGGGTATATAGTGTTGAGCAAGTAGGCAGTGGTGATGACAATTAGCCAGATGTACATAATTCATCAATTCAGTCTGAAAAGGTGGGTGTTGAATCTCTTGCGGAAATCGCAAGTGATTCCGCGGTCTTGACCGATTGCGGAAGGTAGTTCCACCAGCGAGGGGTCAGGACAGCTAAGAGACGAGACCGCGAATACCTGCAGTACTCCAACATTGCCACAAGGAAACGTGCGTACGCCAAGTTGAAACCTGACGTGGAGCTGAGTACTTTTCCACGTCAAAGACCGTTTTTATCAATCTGAACTTTGTCGTGGATTTGAGCGTACGCACGTTCTAAGATCAAATCTGTGCGTAAATACGTTTTATAAATAAGGCCCCAGGTGATTTCAATTAGGTTCCCTCCTTAGTTGAAGAAGTGAGCTAATTAGTGAAATCACCTGGTGTAGTGCATTGGTTGCAACAAAAACCTGCATACACTCGGCCCTCGATGGAATGAGTTTGACACCTGTGCTTTAGAGTCAACAGTGTTAAGTCAGTCATATCTGTATTAAAGTGTAGAGCAGGGTTACTCAAATCCATTAATCCGAATTCGGTTCTGGTTTTTTCTTTCAAGTAGGTAGGCTAATTGAACAATTAATGCAATTGACTGACCAGTATCTTAACACCTGACTCAGGTAAAGAGATGGTGACAGTGCTCGGCCCACGAGTTGAGTAACCCTGTTGTAGAGTATTGTCCCTCTGTGACAACATTTTTGTCAAACTGGCGAGGAGTTCTGTCACTGTGCCACTTTCGCGACAGCGTAATTATTCATATTAAAAATGGTTTTATATTTTGTTAATGCTTGTTAGATTGAATTCAATGGTCATTCATATTATTCGGTGCCTGTTCTGTCCCCAGGAAATATCTCTTCATATTTTCTGTAAAATGTGTAAAATGAAAGAAATATTTTTTCCGCTTTGTACAAATTAAGGCTACATAATGCAAGCAACGGTTACAGGTTTAAGTTAATGTCTATGACTTTACCGATGTAAAGGTACATTTAAAAAATAAAAATAAAAACATGTTTTCATCAATCACTGAAGCAACACTTCGCTCTGCTATGATGGACAGTTCAGAGGTCAGTGAAACGTCACAACTCGTAAATCGATTTTTTTGTCGGAGCTCCCACTTGTCATTACGATTTGACGAGTTGTTCTTGTGCAACTTTTACGGCTGCAACTCGTATTTACCATATTTCCGACAGCACTTGAAGGCAGGATTACCCTCGGATGTTGAGTAAATAAAAAAAACATCTAAAGCGGTATACCACGTGGTATAACAGACTGCTGAAACAGTGCTTTGCTAGATAGACAAAAGTTGTATTCCTTTAGCATTTACTTTGTCGAAAACAGAACGCTGAATCCCTTCAATATTGCAGTTCTTATCTCTTAAGTCATTATTCTGGCTCTTGTTAACAGCAGACACTTCTATTGCGACAGATGTTGTATGAACAACTCCATATTATTTCTCAAAGACAACATAGCCGTTTCCATCCGGCCCAAAATTTAGATTTCACTTCCGGCGGGGAGGGGCTGCTGGTATTCTGAAGAGGAAACAGCAAGGCCTTGGAGTCGTGAGCGTTGCAATCAGCCTACCCGATGACGACAGTGGAGTGCAAAAGGAGTTTCAAAATAGGAGCAAATAGAACTATACACGCAGTCTTAATTTGTTGTTGATGACAATAGATTGTCGGCACGAACTCCAGTGGAAATCAGGAAGAGATTACTTGTTCTATTACGCCTACGGGTTTTTTTTTATTTGGTTCTCCCAAGAGTACGCGGCAAGCTAACTAGCTTAGCTAACTGTACTCGCCTCCAGTGTTACAAACAGTGCCTTTTCAACATTGTCGTTACAGTTAGAGTTGTCGATCTTAGTATTGCCGAATACGCATTTGTAATGGCCGCTGCATAGTTTTGGGCTATTCCCCTGTAAACCTGCCAGGTGCGATGGGCATACTATGAACGTCATCGGGAGTAAACAACACCTCAAGTGCAAGTAATAACGTTGAGCCGGGTGCGCTTAAATTAATTAACTCCGGGCATGGTGAGTATTTAAAAAAGGCATTCTTGCTTTGTATTTGTGGATATTTTGTTACGAACAAGCTGAGGTACTTGTCAGACTAAAAGCAAATGCAGTCAACTGAGGCGTCTTGAGCTTTTACATATGACATATTTGTAGCCTAATGATATAGGCTAGGCTAATAGATGAGTTTCGTATTTCGGTGTATTCAATGTCATGTTTTTTTAATTGAACCGAACTTGTAATTCAGTTCAAAACCTGATACGATAAGGAACATGCTTGGATAGCGAAATGCTATCCAGATATACAGTGTTAGCCAGCCAGTTTTATCATTTTGAAGTAAGCTGGCCTCATTACATTTTAATATGAATCATTCCTTGATGTATACTTGTCTTGGTTGAACAGTTTTCTGAATTGAAGGCGTATTGCAATAACAGTTCTAAATATTCAATCCATTTTGAATAACATAAAACTTATGTTGGTGGCAATGCAAGCACACTCAAAACTGGGAGTCGATTCCTTTACCTCTGCGACTCGAAATACATGGTGTTTATTGGTTGATCATTAGCATTCATTGGCTATTTTCCTGCTAGGCTCCTCCAGTCGTTTACTGCACTCAGACCACCATAGGTGTAGCTACACCACTTGAGCAAAGAGGGACTGGTTACTATTCGGTTAGGAGGAAAAACATCAGGAATGTCCCAAATACCAGTTAATGTCTTTTGAGTCTAGTTCTCATGTGGAGTCCTTGATTTACCAGATCATTTTTTAAGGGCCAGTTCCATTATCTGGTGCAGATTGGTTCATGAACCTCAATGCATCTGATGAGCTTCATTCATTGCCATAATGCAGATGACTGTGACAAGTAAATTAGCAAGCTTGTCAAAACAACTCACGAAAATGACTGGCTGCCACCCAACTAGACCTGAAAGTGTTCTGTTCTGAGTTGGTTTCACTGGAAGCACAGTGCTTTGACTGAAGGAAGATATGACATGACACTCTAAGTTGCTTTTGTCTGTTTCACAGATATTGTCCCCATGCTACTTGGGAATAGAGATCATGCTTTGCAGCAGTTAAAACTGAAACTGAAGCTTTAAAAATGATTTATGCCATTGGTTATTTCTCTTTGGGAGATGCCCAGCATTAACTGAATGTTATCAGACGAGGGTAATTCTACAGTTGATGTCCACTCTATAACCAACAGCACAATACAATGTCTTATGCACACTGTTGTTACAGCCACTAATGATAATGAAGAGTTGAAATCCCCAAATTTGAACAATAAAAACTATCAAGTTGACTCTTTCTTTGGCTGACTTCGTACATTTTCTGTGCCACATATACTATGTCATATTGGCACCATCGTCTTGGGCATATTGGCAAGCTGTTGTCATCTTTTTGTTTTTCTCATGAGACACAGAGCTTGTTAGATTGAGAAGTTGAGAAGATTGTTGCCCAGGCTTCAGGGTGTGGCCTGTTACACAGCCCATGGTGTTGTGAACAGTTGACAGACCCTTGAGCTATTCTTATAGACAAATAAGTATGTTGTAAAGAATGTAAGTTCTGTAGCTGTAATTCATTTTAGGCTTTTACAAAGTAATAAAAATGATCTCATGGTATATATTGCCCTTGCATTGTGTTCAGTCAAAATAAATATGCAGCTGTAGTACTTCAGTAAAAAATAAAACATTGTGCTGCGTATAGATGTTTCTTGTGTACGACATAACTTCTGACTTCTGTAGATGCGTTGATGCTTTATTCAGACAATATTTTTTGCAGCATATCCCGCAGTGTTAATAGTTAGTGCCACTAATTACACCCAAACCACATAAGGAAGTGAGTAGGTGCTTAGTAATCAGCCGAGAGTAAACTTCTTGTTCTATGTCATTGGGCTTCAGCATGTACCAGTTTATATATGCTGTAGCCACAGAGCATGCTAAAATATGCCCGGTCAGACAACTGTAGTGTCCCAGAACAAGAGGGGCTGTCATCACAGCAGGTAGAGCACACTCACTACATGAAGTAGTACTAGTCTTTCAGAACATGAGGACACTCACTAATGAATGAGTCATCTTGCCTTTACCAGATTGGGTTTACCAGAATGGATTGGCTTCCATACATAAATAAATGAATAGAAGCCTATAGGGCTGGGTAAAAAAAATCGATACACCAATACATATCGATATTATTTTCCTATTCAGTATCGATTCTTTAAATCCAGGTATCGATCTCTGCATTATAAAACAAGAGCAGATTTCGTTTTTCTTTTATCAAGAAGTTGCGCCTGTATGTGTCACGCCAGCAACCTTTTCACAGCTACTTGGAGTAATATGGAAGGCCCATTGAACCATCCGGGCAATAGCAATAGCAGACGCCATAAAGCCAGCGCCTGCTAAGAGAGGCATGGGAAGATGTTTTGACTTAGGGGTCCTGAAATCCAAAATGAAAATGTTATAATACGCAGCGGGGATTGAATAGTATTGTTTTGCATCATTTTGATGCAGACTTCAGTTCCCTGACATGCCATTTGTAATGCATTTAGTGTTTCAAGTTATTAAATACATATTTCAACTGTAGTGACGAATAGAAGGACAAGGCCAGAACATGAAAACAAGATAAAACACTAACAGCATGTCAGTGCTGGCTGCTACGGAGCTGCAGCTCAGCCTTGGAACCTTTGCTAGGTTGTCAAGGCAAAGAGCAATACATAAACAAACATGGAGGCATGCATAGAAATAGTCGCTTCATGGCAAACTAGCTACCACTGTTTGCTACAATCGCTACAATGTCCTTTAAATCTTTGTTGCTTTGTTTTAAATCAGGCCTTACCTTTTAGTCATGACAGCCACAAAGCTCTGCTCTGTAAAAACACAACCGCTCAATCAATGGTTACTTCTTGATAGCTAGCTAACTCGCTTGCTTGTATTGCTAGCTACGTTGATACAGATTTGGTCGATCAAATGTTTTTTTCTTATGAACTTTTTTTAACCTCTGTTCAGCACCTCCCATAGTTGAAGTTATGACACACAGACGCACACTCATTTTTGTAAGGCTATACGCCCTTATAGTGCTGTGGAAAATGAGGGTTTTCGGAACATGGTACACTACGGCATACCAACGCGCAAACATGACGAGTCGGCTGCCTATCAGGGATGCGGTTCGAAACCCGTCTCTGCCAGACCGGCCCTGGTCATTAGTCCTGATCGGGGGTGGCATTTGGCTTTCCGCCCCGGGGGATGAGCCGGCACGAGTTTGTCGAGGAGCAGGAAAGGCGTCCGTGGTCGGGTTTCGTCTCGGAGGAGGAGGTGGCGGCGGACTCGTGGGGGAGGGTAAATTGAAATAAATAGAGGGTATAATTGGCAAGCAAATTGGGAAAAATGTGAAACTAAATAATATATATATATATATATATATATTATTATTATTATTTTATTTTTTTGTTACATTTTAGTTTCACTGGTCTTTACCATGTTCTGCACTGCAGTCTTATGACTTTTTTTTTTTTTTTTTAACACAACGAGTGATTAAAAAGAACGTAATCATTTGCTCTATTTCCCGAGGCACATTGTGTGTGTGTGTTTCATTTCAAAGGCATATAGAGAGTGTATGTTACATTTTATAATTCAATGCACAAAATAACTGAACCAGTTGTGCATTTTGTTTACAGTTTCCTGATAATGCAAAAAGTGTCAACATTTTGAACAATTAAGTTAACATTTATTCCAATCCACTACAGCACACATAAATGTGTATTGTTCACATTGTTTAACTTAAATAAAGATTGGAATGTTAAAATCAGCTTTTGGCTCATTTGGCAATTTATCACCTTAAACCATATCATGCACATGGTCATAATTGCAATACTCAGAAGATACCCTGTATAATATGTATTAATTAATGTATTTCAGTCATATATTGTCATATAATATCAATTGTTCTACTTGTCTGTATGTTTCCTCAGTATATCTGCAGAGCAAGTATATAGGCATTTATTTATTATTTGGTTTTGTCTGCCAGTTTGGAGCATGTATAATTGTGCAGGTTATTGGATCTAGAGGTGGTACACTTCAATAAATATGCGCCCTCTGCCATTAGCAAATTAAGAACAAACCAATGAGAAGGGAACCACAAGTGTGGAAATGAAGGAACTCAGAAAGGTGAAGTATCGTGACTCATTGGAGGCCAATTTTCACCTCAGCTGAAATGGAGAGTGCAGTAAGGAAGTAGCTTCTGCACTGTGCATGCTTTACCAGTTTACATCTGGGTCACAGAACCCTACTTTCAAATGAATTTCACCCACTGTCCCTATAGATGCTTGTAATCATGAAGCTTGACATGGTAGCTGTTTTTTGTAGAAGGTGCTCTACAAGGTTTTATTGTGTTTGAGCAAACCGCTGGGAGCTTTTGTGAAACACTTTTAACAACAGCTTCTCAGCCTCTCACTGTTTGTCTCCCTCTCTCCTCCCCTCTCTACATTCCTTCTGTTCACACACGTACCTGTGTCCCTCCCTGATCCTGTTACCCCTCTGGCCGTTCTCAGGCATCAGAAGAGGCCTCGCTGCGTGCCCTGGAAAGCCTCATGACTGAGTTCTTTCACAGCTGCACCACCAATGAGCGCAAGAGGGAGATTGGTGAGTCAGAAATGCTCTGTGGTCCTGCCACATGGCGGATTTAAAGTTGAACTCTTGTGAGAATTCAGTTACAGCTGTCATAGACATGAGTGCATGAAGATAATTTAAAGCTTAATTCAGAGTGATTCAGTGTTTGAGTTTTATTGAGTAAAGTGAAGTGCCTTCATGACAGCACCATTTTTAACTGCTTTTAGATGTAGGCATTTGTGAAAAGATTGTATTTAGCAATTAATTTGAAGTTATTAGTATAATTTATACCAGTTGAATCCTTGTTTTATTTCAACCTTAAACTTTTGATTTGGATGTTTTTCTCCCTCAATTTTTTACAGAGGAGCTGTTGAATAACTTTGCTCAGCAGATAGGAGCATGGCGGTACTGCCTCTATTTCCTCTCCAGAACCCACAATGAGTATGTCATGATGTACAGCCTTACAATATTTGAGGTTAGTAAGGCCACACCACCTTCTTGTCGCAATTCTTTCTTTATCTATTTGCTAGAAAAGTCCTTTCTTCATGCCCCCAGCACTTTATAGTAATCTTGGCAACAAGTAAACTGGCCTCAGCAATGCAATACAAAATGGCTGCAGCCATTCCTCTACAATAGCACGTCACAACCGTTTGGGGAGGAATAAAGTTTTATTGTAATGTATAATGTTGTTAATTATAATCAGCCTTGAGGAAATGCAGATCATGGGGCACACTCAGTGGGGCACACTCTGGTAGCTGGTATATGTCCACTTACAAGAAGTCTGGAAGCATAGCTAAGTGACCAGGCACTTGGAGATTTCCTAAACATACAGCACAGCTGGCTTAATTACTATAGTTTCATCAGTCACTTTAGCATGCACTGTTGCTTTAAATGGTTAATGACGCATTAGCAAACATGTAATACTTAATTAAGTATACATAGCTGTTTATTCCAACATTGATGAATGTTTGTAAACATGTTATTAAGGAGGAAGCGAAGGGTGCTAGATTTAGAAATTCCACGAGGCAAATATTGTTGCCTTGGGCTTAACCTGTTAACTGTTAGTGTTCTAAATCACCAAAAGTGAGTTAGTGAGGCATGTGCTTTGGCGAAAAGCTTTATCAAATAGATTACGGCATTGTTTGACCACTTTTCAAAGTGTTGTTTTTTTAAACATCTCAAAAACATACATATTTACAACACACACATTAAACATGAATGATTACTACGATCTGCTGTTCTTACTGTTTGCTAGATTTTTCTTGAATAATGACTAAATTAAACACTTGGTGTTCAGGTGTATGCATTGGGGTGAATGTACATGATAATATCCTGAAAAATACTTGGGGTATCAATTTAATTAAATTTATATAAATGATTTACATTGCTCATTAATAGCGTGTGATAACCACAGTATTTTTCAAGGATATTATTATTCAATCACAAGTTAGCTCTTCAAGCTAAGGATTTTTTTGAGATTATAAAAACAAACAAACGAAAACCTTTGTTTTGTGATCAGTTTTTGTGCTTTAAAGGCCTTATCTGCCTCATTGGTGTATCAATATCCATTGAGGTTTAAATTAATTGGCAATATTTTCCTATGTAGGTTGAAATTAATTGACAATTTTTTCTATGTAGCTAACGTTTGTTGATGATTCAACATTAGCAAGCAACTAGCTAGCTACCTATGTACTATAAGCAGATTGACTATGCCCTTATGTGCCTAACTGATACATATGTGAAAAAATTATATTCTTCTGAGAAAAGCTGAAGATGTAGGCTATACCTTTACATTTTAAAATAAGCCAAAATGGCTAACGTTAGCTAGCAATCAATATGAATGAGCGTGAATGAGTGAAAGTCTACAGGAACAATATACAAAGTATCACTGCCAATATTAATGATATACCAGGGTTTAACAACATCGTTTCAATTACAAAGTATCACTAATAAAATTGCTAGACTGGTCTAAATAGGTAGCTCTTAAGTGCATTTGCAAATTGAGCATTCATGTGGAACACTAAAGGCTTCAGTGAAATTCTGGTTTTGTGTAGCGAGTCTGTAGCTAACTAGCAAGCTACCTATTGTGACTGGTGACCACTGAAATGTATTTGGGGTAACCGACAGATTGATAAATAGTGGTTGCAGTGGGAGAACAAATTCTAGAGTAACATTTTGTTCTATTAAAGTACATTTTCAAAGATAAACTATGATGTTAGTTAATCAACCTGTTAACCTACCTCAGACAACAGCGTCCTGCACTATATGAACTTTCTTCCAATGACAACCATTGTCTTGAACCCTGCGAAATAGAAATAGATCCTCAGGAAATAGAATGCATGAAGTGCTACAGTGAGCTGCTGCTATCAATAGGCCAATGATAAGGGTTTGCAGTAACAATCAATTGTTACCATATTGACCCCATATATGGAAATGCTGTTTGTTTATATGCATGGGCTGAGTCAAGTTCAAGCTTAGACACCAGTACACATCAGTACTTTTGACAGAGTGTGAAAAATTATGGCATAAATTATTAATATATGGCAATCTAGCAATGTTGGCCTTCTTTGTAGCACATTTACGAACATTTATTAATATTCAACAATGTATTTTTAATGACTTGTAATGCAGTTATTACATTCTAAAGCATTTATAACTGTGCCACATATATATTAAGGTCTAATTTTAAAGGTTTATTGTCATGAACAAAATATGGAATTTAAAGCTATGAAAAGTTATAAGGCCATGGTTCATGTGTACCTCCAGGGGAGTGTTTGTGAGGGTTGATTTCTCACACTGCTGCCCCAAGACAGTTATGCTTACCTTTCTATATTGCAGAGAGGTCAGCTTTGATATCTCCCCAGATAACTGCAAAGATTAAAAGAGGACCTTGTACTTTTTTATCACTGTGAAAACATGCCCCTTTGATCACCCCTTACATGTCAGATGTAAAGTTGCTGGCCATTCTCAGTGTTGATAGTTCCTTTGTTTAGGAAACCCCAATCCTTTTTATTATGCTTACTGTGCTGGGAGTCTGAGATGATTGAAGAAGAGAACTTCTAACAATATTCACAGTTAATAAGATTATGTGTGAGTGGAAAGCTAGAGCTTTGACGTCATGGTGCAGTGTGTCGAAAACTCAACTAGTTCCTCAGTAAAGATGCAAATTGCAAAGTGTGAGGGAGTGGTTGTTTGTGATCTACTGTTTTTGGATTTGACATAAACTGCTTTGAAAACTGCTTTACTTTATTTAAAAATATTATGATATTTAAAAACATGGGCCTTTGATATTGAAAAAATATCCGCCACATGGGAGACACTAGATGTAAAATAGAAATGTGTATAAGTATATGAGTGTACATTAGCAACAAAGTAGTGAAGTTTAAAATGGCACACCTGGTCTTCATGCAAACACATTCATTGTCCTTACTCTTTGCACATATGGAATTCAATTTCTAGCGCATCGCCCTTTGATGTATCCAGGGGCCCAGATTAGCAGTCATCTTATCGTCTCAGATGACTAAAAATGAAGAAAGACGACCTTCGATTTCCAAATGATCATCTTGCTGACGACTGAATTTAGGATTTAAATTTTTTTTAAATTATCTAACTATTTCTGTTTTACTCACATCGTAACAAACACGTCATGCACGGATATTCAAAAATCTTTCCGAAGTTTCAATTGGGAAAAGCGGCACATTGTCACTCGCATGCAGTCTGTGCTCACCGCGTTTGTTGTTGTTGCTATGCCAGACTGCAGCAGTCAAGCAAGTTTGTGGATCGCAGCACATAGACACAACAGCGAGAACCAGCTAGTTAGTTAGTTAGCTAACGTTAGCGTTCAGGGACATTGGGTATCGATATTGTTGCTAGTTTCAGTTAAATCTAGGAATTATTAGCTGCCATACCACACTCTAGTTGGGAATGGAAAAATCTCTCGTTCGAGTCCCGACTAGAGTGTACATTAGGATATACTGTACAGTCAGAGCACTAGTCGCTAACGCCACCTGCAGGCACCCGTCAGAGCTTCACTGCTACACAGTCCCATGAGCACACGCTGCAAAAGTCAAACATAAATATCCATGTAGAAAGTAAATAACGTTATCCGTCGTGTCTATCTTTGGGCTACATACGACATAGTGACTGAATTTTCAAAGATGTGGAGATTTATTGAGGGTGCAAGTCCACCCCCCACTAAAAAGGCTAAAACCAAAGAAGATCAGCTAAAAACTTCGCGAACATATGATTCAGAAAGCAGAGATCGCACTTTCCAGGAAAATTGGAAGGTGAATAGACCAAGGACAAGTAACTTTTAGGAAGGACAAGTATCTTTTCTAAGATACTTGCCCTTTGACAAGTATGACTTTTACCCTAATCTGGGCCCCTGTGTATCACTTAGGTGTGAGGCGAGATGATATGAGAAATTGTTTGGTTTTGTCTTGTGCCATCTGTTTTTCTGCTCTATAAGTGCTGTATGTGAAATGGCTTCTATTTTGAGTTCCGGTTCCCAACATGCAGTGTTGCCTTGGTGATGCGAAATATAGTGGAATCCTCATCCTGCTTTGAACATGCTGTCCTCTATGTGCTTGGACTAGCACAATACTGCTAACTCAACTTAGAACTCTGTGCAGTCCATGGTAAATGTCAGGAACCTTTGACTAGTTTAATAGTTTTAAGTGATCATTTTTCTTGTATGTTTCTATTCATATTTAAATACTATAAAAAAACGCACTATACATTAGCAAGATTCTTGCAACGACTTATTTTTGGCGTGCATAAAACACAGCATTTTGAAAGAATTCTAATAACACATCAGTATTGGGGAAAATGAATGAATAAAGTAGAAGAGGAGGACGACAACCTGCCCAGACTGCACGCATGAGCATTCAAATGGTCTGGGCATATGTGAAAGCCCTCGCAAGTTCTCTCTCACAGCCTGTCTAATGTTCTCTTGCAGAACCTTATCAACAAGATGTGGCTGGGCGTGCCCTCGCAGGATAAGATGGAGATCCGCAGCTGCCTGCCCAAGCTGCTGCTCTCTGAGCACAAGACCCTGCCCTACTTCATCCGCAACAAGCTGTGCAAGGTCATCGTGGATATCGGCAGGCAGGACTGGCCAATGTTCTACCATGACTTCTTCACTAACATTCTGCAGGTAGGGTGTGCACAGACAGGGCTCATTTCCTAAGGGAAAGGGGCAAGGATGGGGCAAAGGATGATCTCGGTCAGGCCACAATCCCTGTGTTCACACCCACAAACTGGTGCTTTGAGGATGAGTAAATAGACATTTATTTTGTTTGGTCGAAATTGACCAATAAAGGTTGTTGTAACTCCTAACATAATAACCACCATGCAATGTAATAACTCCTCATAATGTAATACCTTTTCAGTAATAACAGAATAAAACTGGATAATATAAAATGTAAATGTAAAAAATGGATAACATAATACAGAGCTTGTCCTAGAAGTACATTTGCCGCTGACCCTCTGGCTTTTCAAAGTTACTGGCCCCAATGTTGTGTCGACTGGCCTGGAACATAACGGTCAATTTTCATGACATTATCATTCCCCATGATGATATGACTAAAATAAGATAAATCCGGCCAATAAGACAATGGGATTTATTTAGCGTCTCTCTTGTCAAGTCTGTGCTGCTAGTACTTGCTAGCTGCAAGCACAAATCATTCCCACATCCCTACTCGGTTAAATCTAGGAATTATTAGCTAGCTATTACATTAGCTGCCATACCACACTCTAGTTGGGAATGGAAAAATCTCTCGTTCGAGTCCCGACTAGAGTGTACGTTATGATATACTGTACAGTCAGAGCACTAGTCGCTAACGCCACCTGCCGGCACCCGTCAGAGCTTCACTGCTACACAGTCCCATGAGCACACGCTGCACAAGTCAAACATAAATATCGGTGTAGAAAATAAATAACGTTATCCGTCGTGTCTTTCTTTGGGCTACATAGGACATAGTGACTGCATTTTCAGAGCACAGATCGCACTTTCCAGGAAAATTGGAAGGTGAATTGACCAAGGACAAGTAACTTTTAGGAAGGACAAGTATCCTTTCTAAGATACTTGCCCTTTGACAAGTATGACTTTTACCCTAATCTGGGCCCCTGCTAGCCACTGTCAGTCTACTCTGTCAGTGTCTGTGTCAGTCTATTCTCTCCTCTGTGCTCTTTCTGGAACGTTTGTGTCACCAAGCCTGTGAGGCTCACAACGCCTTCTATATCACCCCTCATGTTGGGAAGCAGCAGTAGCCTATTTTGAGATTTCAAACAAATTTAACCATTTGTTAAGGGAAAACTAGGCTATGTAAAACAAGTTCAGTTTTCAATTTTTGAAATGCACTGACCCCAGCAGGCCATCGAAAAGCTTGAATGGTTGGCCCGGAGGTCTCGGAAGACACTGCCTTCATACTTCTGCATAAGAAAGTGCTGTTTACCCTGAATTCAACTTCACAGAAAAATAAGCTGTCAGTCTCAGTTGAACAAGCTCTCTGTAAATATATTTTCTGAGGCGTGTGCTGCTACTGTCAGGTCCGTAGCAGACACCAGTTAACTGTAGCAAAGGATCACACAGTCCACCTTCAGAGTTGTTATGACTGCAACACAACCGCCAGAATAACGTTCACTCCCATTCATTCACAGTTTAAGGTCATTGCATGGTACAGTATGTAATGGTCGAGAAGGTCCGTTCACCATAGACTGCAGTGGAGGAACCATAGCGCCTAATGGGGAACATAAACCTGAAATTATTCTTCTCACACTTATGTTGCCTGCATTCTTCTTGGCCAAATTCTGCGTTTCCTGCGATAAGAAGACACAAACCCACACAAACTGTTGTGAGGATCATATGTGATGTAGCATGAGTTTGAAAGAGGAAGAGGGCTATGTGCATTGCTTTGGTTAGACTTGACCGTACTCCATGAGTGTTGTGTGGTCAACGTGTCTGAACAGCAACACTAACAACACTGCAAACTAGCATGAAACCTCCAGAGGTGCATTCCAACACATGCACTGCAGCCGCCTTCGCGTGAACCTCTGACACATTCCTGCGTGTCAACTACGTTTCCGCCCAAGTGAAGTGGTTCAGTCAGCGTTTGCCTGTCTCTCTCTCCCACCCATTCCCTCTGCCCCGTATCTGCCTCCAGCTGATCCAGTCCCCTGCCCTGGCCCCGCTGGGGCTGATCCTGCTGAAGACCACGTCAGAGGAGCTGGCGTGCCCCCGGGAGGACCTCAGCGTTGCCCGCAAAGAGGAGCTCCGCAAGCTGCTGCTGGAGCAGGTGCCTACGGTGCTCGGCCTGCTGACGGGTGAGGTCCCCCCGCTCTTATCACTTTTGTGAGGAGCCAACACCCATGCGAGGTGTGCTTGGGCATGCTTAGCATTCGAAAGTATGCCTTGCCATGGCTATGTACTTGAAATGTGTGCCTCAAGCAAATGGCCAAGGTCCAACTAAGTCCAACTTCCAATTCATTTTTAAGCACATATTGGCTTTCCAGAAGATGTCACATTTATTTCAAGCTTTCTATTAGACGTATGTGTAAAATAAGAACAGCCCCAGGTGGCCTTTAAACTGTCAAACGTAGGAGATCAACACTCCTGGTTATAAATGTGTCTGAGAATGTCAAAGATGAATTTACCCGAAGGGGGAAGATATTCAAGGCTGGATACAATAGTCTGGATAACGGTAATCCTGCTGCACATCATCAGGTTAACACATTTTTAATTTGTGCTGTGTTTGCCCTGTAAATCCTGTTGAACTATGTGAAACGCCTGGCTGTATTTATGGAAACATTGTAGTGTTTTTAAGGTTTCTGTTGACTTTTCTTTGACAGTTTTTTTACATAGTTCGTATGCTTCCTTATCAGTTGCAACAGTTTACATACTGCATTGCATGACTGGAAAAGAGAGTAATTCTTCTCCAGGGAACCAATTTTTTTTACCCACCCCTCTACCCTATTATCCAGCAGGGAGTGGGTTGGTCTGCACTATATAGTAAGTGCTTTTGTTATAATGATGCAATTCAGTCTCGCAGTAGAACTGTGGTATTTTCTACTATGAGTGAGTCGGATGCAGGAGAGTGCAGTGATGTTCAGAGAAAAGCAATATTCCACCCCTTCTTGAAATGCAGAGTGTTTCTGTTGCTCCTTCAACAAAGAACCTGTTATAAAACTATTTCGGCCTCATTTCATCTACCCTCCCACATACCGAGTAGAGATTTATTTTCCATCTGTCCCTGCAGGTACTCTGGAAACAATCTGGGATAAACACAGCATTACTGCCACCACCCCTCCTCCTTCACCCACGCCTGAAGAAAGTGGTATGAAAGCACTTGTCCAGGGTCTGTTAGTGGTGAATTTTTATGTTGTGCATGTTATGCAGGGTGGAATTCAAGGAACAGTTGAAGTGGACAGAAAAACATAATGTGATTATGTAAGGTAGATGAATCCTTTGTGGTAAAGAATGAATACTTGATTGTGCCTAAATACAGTAGGCATCATCGGAAAACAGTGGCAGAAGTTGGTTTGTGTATATGTCCCTGTGTGTTAAGTCCTCTGTTCTTGACTCTCGTGTAGGAGAGCAGCTGAGCAGCATGCTCCAGGACTCACACTATGCCAAGCAACTGTCCCAGTCCCTCCCCCTGCTGGACCAGGAGAGCCTGCAGCTCTGCTCCCTGGCCCTTGAGTGCCTGGCCCACCTCTTCAGCTGGATCCCCCTCTCCAGCAGCATCACGCTGTCCCTGCTGGCCACCATTTTCCACTTTGCCCGATTTGGCTGCGACCTGCGCAAGGGCAAACCGGACCCGTCCATCTACTCGTCTGACCCCGGCCCCAGCCCTGGCAGCACAGAGCCCCAGGGTGGCAGCCCGGGCGACAGAGCGAGGCTCGGGGCACTGGCCATGACCTGCATCAACGAGTTGGTGTCCAAGAACTGCGTGCCCCTGGAATTCTGGGAGTACCTCCTGAGCATGTTCCAGCAGACCTTCTTCCTGCTGCAGAAACTGACACGGGAGAACAACGGCCACACCGTCAAGAGCCGACTGGAGGAGCTCGATGAGAGGTAAGGCCGGTGGCACACCCCCTCTGTCCTCCGCCTCCACCTCCCAGGATCCTCCTACAGGGTGCTTGGTCTCTCTGTCTGCTGTGGGTGGACTAATGGTCCTGCCCCTGGTTGTCAGGTAATGTTAGGCATGTGTGTCCCAGCTGCTGGTTTGTTGGGTCTTGAGGCTTCTGGGCTCATGCTGATTGACAAGCCCGGTCTTGTCGGGATGTTAACCTAAGGGAAGGGGCCTCTGGAGCAAGGGGTGCCTTTTTCGGGAGAAACGCCAAGAGCAAAGGCCTCCCCCTTCCTCGACTCTCCCGCCCTCTGCTTTGCAGGTTACTGCCCATAGAACTGCTGCCAACAGGTAGGTGCTGGAGGTAAATGGCAGTGTGTGAGGTGTGAGGTGTCTCTTCATTCCCCCTCCCTCCAGACCCCCTCCTTCCCACCCTCCCTCCACTGCTGCTATTGTACCCTAGGTGCTGTCAGCCAGGGTTCAGCGGAGGCTAGGTGAGGCATTTTTATTTCGGCCACCGCAGGAGACACCGGTGAGGTAAGGGGAAGGCTGTCACTCCCTGTCTTCAGTAGCTCTGCTTCTTCCAGCCTGTGTGGTTAGAGGTTGAGCAATGGTAGGAAGACAAAGAGCTTTCTAAAAGCTCCATACTGACTGCAGGTCATAGTCTTCTCTGAGCCCAACCGGTTGAAGATGACTGGTTCATCAGCCTTTTGGAGGCATGCATGATTTACACAAACTTTTAGTCAATGTGAGGATTAAGTGTGTTCAAGTACAAAAATCTAAGCAACCAAATCTGTAATATATTTAAACACAAGGCCATACAGACTAATACATGGCTAGAGTTAATTGAAGGGCATCTAGGGGTAATACTTTGGGATATTTAGTCTGTTTTCCTCTTTGATCATATCCATGCTGTTTAGGGGTGCACTGACCAATCGGCCATGATTCGGACGATTTTAGCCCAAAAATGGCAATCGGCCATAAACATAAGATTCTGTACTACAACAAGCTAGCAGAAATGGCACATGTTACCGTTTAAAATATTGGAGATATTTCTTAGCTTTCAATGATAGTGAAGTGAATGAGTGCTTGTTTTACCTTAGAAAAGACCCTTAGAAGAGATTGGTCGATAATCCGGTGACACTGACAGAGAACTAGTTTTGAGTGAAACTCACAAGGAAAATAAAGAGGACCATACAACTAATAATGTGTTAGTTGTTAGTGATAGTTACTACGTTCTAGTTAACTAGATCTAACTTTAATGAGGTTAGCAAGATAATTGTTAGCTAGCAAGAAAATGTTTCTTTTGTTGCTTGTTTGCTAGGTGACATTAAACAACCTAGCTACACACAAACTTGCTAGGGTCTTTCCAAAAACAGATCCTTGCAAAGCTGTGAATATAACTGACCATATTTGAATATGCCAGCTGGCTCTGATAATGTTTATTATTGTTATGTATTATTTATAGTTTTTGTTTGATTTACATGTACAAAATATACATAAAAGTCACCTGTTTAAACAGACTTTTAAACAAAACTATTGATATGGGCTACTGAGGTTTTTGTTATGATTTATTTAATAATATCTATGCTTTTTATTTATGATTTGCATGTACGAAATATGCTTAAAAGACATGAATAAACAGATTTTTAAATATCCAGTTAAAGAACCATTAATATTCCCTTTGTTGCGTCTTTATTTGAAAAAGAATCGGCCAGATTGGCCAATTTGGTTGGGCAATTTGTATCAGACATAATAATTCAGATCGGTGCTCCCCTATGCTGTTTTAAAAAATATATATATAAGTATTCAACCTGTTTTTCATGCAATTTATATTTGTTTATAGTGCATAGTGTTGGCTCACAGAGTAATCATGCTAGGTATTTCAAGTTCTTATGTAGCCATTTTAATCAATTTTCTGTTTCAATAACTACTGTTTGTCTAAGGATGTGGCATCTTGAATTGATTTCTGAACTCCTGAATTTCATCATTTTTTTAATATGGAGAGGTATGGATTTAGAATGTAATATTTGCATAGGGGGATACATGGGAAATTCTTAATACTGGATATTTGATTAAAACTGTTATACAAGTCTGTTTAATACTCTGCAAAGAACATGAATTTGAAGTTTCACCAGTGATCAAAATAATGATCCACCCCTAACTCATGTGTTTTCAGATGCCCTTGTATCTGTGTATTCCGTTCAGAACGAAGGAGAGCGCTGTGAATTATCTGTGGAGTCTCTTTCTTCAGGTGTTTGTTCTGTCAGTCAGTCAGAGTGCAGATCAGCAAGAACTTGCGGCAATATGCCTACACACCATGTGGAGATCAAAGATAAAGCCATTAGTACTTGGAATTTTTTGGAATTCAAAAGCCAAAATCAAGGCAAAGCAGTATTTGGTTGTACCTCACATCAGAATGTTGTCAGTAACTAACCCTGAAATAGGATTTGTACCGAAATCCTCTTTGCCTGTTTCAAGTTTCAAAAGATAAAAGAACTGTGGGAAGACATTCCAGACCTCATGAGTCAGATTGGCAATTTAAGAACATTCATTCCGCCACATTTGGTCCAAAAATGCGGTTTCGGAAGGAGAGCTTGGTACAGCGGCACATTTGAAATCCAAAACTAGTTAAATCCTCGATGCTGTTCCACAACCTCTCCAAGGGATTTATCTATCTTCTCCACCTGGCTGCAAATGGCCCTTGACTAGCATGTTTTTTCTGCTGTATTTCAGGTGTGTTTGGAGTCAGTGGTTGCCCATCCCTTAGGTAAATGTTAAAGGGAATTTTACTTATATTTAATCTGTTTTTAGTTTAAGATGTTTGTTCATTTTTTATTTTTTTACTGTAACTGGCTGCTCTCTTTGTTTTTTTGTTTTACTTTTCTTTTTTTTCTGGCTGAAATGACTTTTGAATGTGATATTTTTTCCCAGTTGAAAACAACCGATTTTTTCTTCACTCTCCTCAGACGTACAATTAATATGCCTCTCTCGCGAGCATTTGGTCTGATGGTTGCGTTTGTCCTTTTTGTTGTGTTTTTTCCCAGTTATGTGGAGAAGTTCACAGAGTTCCTCCGGCTGTTCATCAGTGTCCATCTGAGGCGGATAGAGTCCAACACACTGTTCCCCGTGGTGGAGTTTCTGGCACTGCTGTTCAAGTACACCTTCAACCAGGTATCTGGCACACTGGTGACTCCCTAACCTTTCAAAAATCCCCACCAAACCGACTTGACTCATTGCTCTGATAATACTCACTATTCAGAGCTATGACTGTGAGCAATGGGTACCCATGGGCTGTGTTTCCATCCTTCATTATCACTGAAGGATCTACCAGAAAGCTATTGTGAATGTGGCCTAGTTACAGGCCCAGATATGCTCTACATTTGTGGAGACGTACTGAGGCCTGCAGCCTTTTTTTGATATGTAATGCCTGGTACTAGTACTGTATATGGTGTATTCAGAGCTGGGAAACACTGAAGTAAATGGTCTTTACAAGCCTTAACTTCATATTTTGGTAATGTCCAAACAAACACCTTCATGTTCTGTTGTCAGGTGGGGAAGAATACGCATAAGAACAGGAAGTGCAAATTTCTTTTTTTCAATGGAATTAGTGTCTTCACAGCTTCCTGTTTCTATGGGTTGTCTGCAGGGTTTCTGCTGAGTGCACTGCCCTTTACCCGCTAGCTCTATTGAAAGAGCGAAAGAGCTTTATACACTACCATATGTGCATGCACAACCATACATAAACATAGTCATATTCTCAACTTGAAATTGTCCTTACCAGGAAATGTAATATGTTAGGTAACTGTCTGAACGTAAGCATAGGAGCATATTCCTCTGCGTTCAGACATTTTTATTCATCTAACGTTGTTCTGTTTTCAGCCTACTCTCGAAGGCTACTTCTCTTGTCTTGATATATGGACCATCTTATTGGACTACCTGACCACAAAAATAAAAAGCAGGCTTTCCGACAGGGATGCAATGCTGAACAGGTATAAATCCATTTTGTTTTGGCTGTGTATACAAGTCCCTCTATAAGCACATGAAGAGTCTTGAGGTTGTCTGTTGTTTCTGTTCGATCTGTACATTTCCAAACAAACGCTTTTCATTATCGCAAGCAGCAAAGTGTTGCATTTGGTGCAGTGATGAGAGTAATGTAAACTGGACCTGGGCTTTATGTTTTGAATCCCAGAGGGAACATTGTTAATGTACTCTAGTCTTGTAAAAGCCATGGTTCATTAATGGTTTCATTAATACAAGCATATGCAAAATGTAAGTCTGTGTAGCGCTTGTTAAGGGGATCTGTAATGTTAATAAATAATTAAACCTAACATTGAATTTGTGTCCCAGTAGAGCAGCCACCAGCGACTTTTAAGTGCTTATTGGTGGGAGGTTTGAGTTTGCAGAGATTTCTGTGCCCATGCCTGTACTTACAGCGTAGAGGAAATTGTATATATGAGTTGTTTTTGCAACCTTTCAAGTCAAGATAAGTAATACACATTTGTGGTCTGCATCGCGTCATGTTTCACATGACTTCCTGCTTTCTCAACCTGGCGGGAGAGCATGTTCTACCACATCCTTCAGCACTGTCAACACGTGATTGTAGTCTGTATTCACCTGCTACTATGTGTTGGTCTCACACTTCCACAATCAAAAATATATTTCAAGCTGACATTTAGGCTGCTAATTATGTCCTTATGTATGTTAGCACTCAAACAAATCTCCCTCCCTCTATTTATTGTATAATGTGTGAGAGTGAAATGAATGTATTTCAGTGACTGCGTTGAACCCTGGCCATATCCCTTCTCTTTCTCCATGTCTGTCTGTCTCTCTCTCTGTACAGGTATAAGGATGTCCTGGTGCTGCTGCTGCAGGAGGTTTTGAATCGTATTCAGTTTCGGTACAGTCAGGCCCAGCTGGAGGAGCTGGATGATGAGACACTGGATGACGATGTAAGAACAAGCAGCTCTGGAATAGTTTCTATTTTTTCCACTATGCAGAAGACATTTTACAACAGTTTGACCTTCATACAATCGCTTTTGACAAAATGTGGAGCATCAAATAGAAGTTTTTGGAGGGTGTCCAAAAGTAACTTTTGTGCGTTTCACCATTTCCATAGCGACAGACAGAATGGCAGCGGTACTTGCGGCAGAGTCTGGAGATTGTTGCCAAGGTGATGGAGTTGCTACCATCTCATGCTTTTTCAACACTGGTGAGTTCTGGCCTCCTCACCTAGCCTGCTGGTGGCTGCTTACTTTGGGATAGAGCTATCTCGTCTCCTGGAGGCCTACATTATTTAATATAAGCTGCATGTATGTTCCGTGTTACATTGTAATTGGGGCTATTTCTGGCTATTCCAATGCAATATTCAGAGGTGAGATGGATTGATTTGTGCTGTATTTCCTCTTTCAGTATCCAGTGCTGCAGGAGAACCTAAATGTGTACCTGGGGCTGCAGCAGTTTATTGTCACCACAAGCATGGGTATGGAAGACCTGAGGTAAAATGTGATTGCTAATTGCCTCACCTGCCCACATGCAAATGTTTTACTAGCATTGGAAAATATAGAGCATTCTCCATGTATGACATGTTGCCATCAGTGTCATTTCTGGCATTCATACTTTCCTGCCTGTTTGTCACCCCCTGCAGGCCGGAGGCTGAACATCACAGCGGAAAATGACTGCAGACGACTGCACTGTTCACTGCGGGACCTTAGCTCTCTGCTTCAGGCGGTGGGGCGGCTGGCTGAGTACTTCATCGGGGACGTCTTCGCCAGCCGCTTCAATGATGCGCTAACCGTGGTGGAGAGGTGAGAGGGAGAAACGGTGCCCATACAGCAACCCTTCTGTTTTACCCATTCACATTGATGTTTACATTTGCCCATTTCACACTAATGAATGTATTTTCTACCAGTTTGGTTTTTAACAGGAAAGAAAAGCGCTGCCAACCTAATCATTGCTTTTCAGTTGCTATGAGAAAAGTAAATCCGTAGCTTTGAATGTCCTTTGCATTTTTAAAGTAACCATTGGAATTGTTATAGCTGGAATGCTAATGACTTGGAGTAGACATACATGGTTTATTAACAGATCATTCCATCATTGTAGCCTTCAGGAAATAATCTTTTAAGGATTTGATGCCATATAGAGGGTATTCATTTTCTTACTTTTGTAAACTACAGCCTTTTAAGTAAGTTTTTCAAATGTAATTTTAGAGAATGCTTGTGTAAAGCATATTTAAAATCATCATTTGCTTTAAAAGTTTGAAAGAGTGACAATGGGAACATTGCATAGTTTTACGTTTCTTTTTTTAGTGTACATTTTGAAAGGTCATATTTCTCTGTATTTCCTTCTGCATGTCGTCATGAGCACAGCAAATCTATTTTCTCACAGTTAATCTTGTGTGAAAACCCCAGAAATCGAATTTGGAAAATAAATGCATAAATAACTAAATATATGGTGACACAAAAACGGAGCCCCATGCTGTGTTTCGCCTGACCTTGTAATGAGAGATTTGATAACGTTAATTAAATGAGGCAAACTTTGATGCAGACGGAGCATGTGATAGCTAGGCTGGGGGAACAAGGCATTGTTTGTTGTTTGTTTTAGTTTCATTTTTACTGAAGTTGTGCCTGTCTCTGCTTCCCTTGAACTCAGGCTGGTAGAGGTGACCTGCTACAGCTCCCAGACCAGTCTGTACGACCTGGAAACCGCAGTGCCCTCTGTGCTGAGGCCGGATCTCATTGATGTGTGAGTTTAGTGTGCTTGTGTACCCAGATCAGTCTCTCCTTCTATATCTGAGGATAATTGCCTGCAGAAATGCATTGCATATTTTGTCAGTTTGATGTGCTGATGTTTAATGAGTCGATTATAATCTGGCATATGAGAATAGTAAGACGATCATTCATCTTGATTGTGTTATTTGTTTTGTTTCATATGGATCTGTTTGTTGTTTCGTATTTATATGTTCGTACCTCTGGAAGACCTGTGTGCATGTGTGTGGAGGTGGAAGAGGTGTTGATGTTGTTGTTGTTGTTCTATTTTGAAGCCTGCATCAGGAGTCTGAGAAAAGATTGCGATGGCTGTTTTAACTGTGCTTCCTCTTCCCCTTTCTTAATGCCTGTTTGTGCTGCAGCCATGCCCAGTCTCTGGCGGCCCTGCAGGCCTATTCACATTGGCTGGCTCAGTTCTACAGCGAGGTGCAGAGGCAGAATCAGACGCGCTTCGTCAACCTCGTCACCTCTGCCGTGGACGCCAACGTCCCCCTCATCAGTGTCAAGGTACCGGCGCGCGTCTTCCCCGATGAGCTCCCGCCCCTTACTTGTGATCAAGGCACAGAGCGCCCAGCAGAATCTCTGCACATCCAGGTGCTGTTTGCACAGAGCACAGATGAATTCAGATTCATGTAGTCATATGACTCAGGCTTTTGACCGAATACCGAACTCTCCTCTGATTTCCATGAAGTGCAAAAATGACAGTACAATTAGTTTCAAGTTCTCAACCTTTTTCAGGCAGAAATCCCTATTCCCAGCCCGATGTTACATAACTATACAAATTAATCCCTTGTTTATTGCTTTGTTACAGAAATATGCATATGAATTTCTCGGTTATTTCATTATCATAATTATTTTCATGCTCAAAATGAGGCATAATCCTGCACTGCTGGTACAGTAGAGATTGGGTGGATTTTGTGGGGATCTGAAGAGCATACCCTCTGCAAATGGTGGGGGCCTCCGCTGTGCAGCCGTCATTACTAAATGGACTCCTATGTAGGGTAAACTGTTTCATAAGGAGTCGCAGATTGCAGAGCAGATAACACAATGCTGCCACTTCAATGAGTGTTACGCTCTGGAAAGTATCAGGGTCACGTGGCTCATAAACGTTACTTTACTGGACAGAATTGGGTTTTGCTTTAAAACAATATTAAACACTAAAGGCAGGGTTCTTTTCTCTCTTGCTTATAGAGACATCACCTGCTCTCCAGTTTTAAATAGCCATGACCATAAATACAGCAGAGACCTTGTAAAAAATATATTTGGAAAACTTACTAAGTAAAAGGCAAAAGAGGAAAACAACAGGAGCTTTACATGTAGTGCTTTGAACATTTTAAAGCCGGTTTTTCACACAGTGCCAGTGTGAACCTCAAGTCACGAAACAATTGCCAACAAAGGATTTACATAGATGTATATAGTTTTGTTTATTATCTCAGAGAATATCAGCCATTGGCATGGTTTTCAATTGTAGTGTGCTGTGTTACAGCTTGTACATATGCAGTCTCTACAGCGCAAGGTCTCCGGGTTCCTGTTGGTTGGACTTATTTCCTCTCTCATCTTCCCAGGTTCCAGAGAAGCTTCTGCTGTCTGCTTGTCATCTGATGGTGTCGATGGCCACCACAGTACGGCCCGTGTTTCTGGTCACTCTCCCTGCAGTGCAGAACCTCTTCAACCTGGTGACTGGTGGCTCTGCTCGCAGGCTCCACCCAGAGGTCAGAACATGCCTTACAAGAAGAGTTGACTCATACATTACAGTATTATATAATTAAAGATGGACACCCTTTGTAGTACCATTTTTAAATGTCTTCACTGTCCTTTTAGAAATGTTTTACTGTGGAATGTCAAATCTGAGTTTCAGTGCCCAGACATGTGCAGGGCGTCCTCAAGAAGTGGCCCCTACATAAAAATATAAAAACTGGCCCAAAAGCCATCTCTCATTCCTGTATTTAACATTTTCCTGTGGTCTGATATAAACTCCACTGAAACTTTAATTAATCCAGTTGGGCTGCTTCATTCACTCTTTCCAGTTTTAACAATACCAAGATACATTACTGCCATGTATTTTTGATGAAAGGTAATATGATCCCTACAGCGTTTGGATCTTTGCTTTCACATGTTGCGTTTATATTTCATTTTTATGAAACCCCATTTTTATGTTCATTACTTGTTGGTAAAAAGTCTGAAGAGTTAGTTGGTCAGTAATGAGTTGAATTTGGTCATTTGTGGTTATTTTCTGCCGTCTTCAGGTACTGACTTGATTGCAGTTGGCAGAGAGAGTGTTAATAGTATTGAATTGAGTTGCTGAACTGAAAAGGTGGCATTGTGCTTCTCTTTCCCCAGGCTCAGGTGTTGGTATGCAGAGCCCTGTCCAACATGCTTTTGCTTCCATGGCCCAACCTGCCTGAGAACGAGCAGCAGTGGCACACCCGCTCCACCAACCATGCCAACCTGCTGGCAGCTCTCACCCGCCAGTACCGCCTGCTGAGGGGCAGCACCAACCCACAGCAGCGACGCCTGGCCCTGGAGGACAGTGAGTGCAGCCCGCCATTCATCACTAGCTGCTGTTCTACGTGTTTGAGCTTCAGTGGCAGTTAATTATGCTCCTCACCTGGAGCCAGTTCCCCACTAACACAGCATTTTCACAACATTCCTTTAATGTTGGGGATATGTTATTCTAATATTCCGTACTCCAACGACATTGAAATATTGTGTAATGTGTTTGCTCTGTGGTGGTTGTTGGGGGCGTCTAGAAATGGAACAGGAAATATTTGGCTTCAGCCATTTGTGGTTTGACAATCGTGTGGTACTTGCATGCAAATGACATTTAAGACAAAAACTGGCTGAAGACCTCTGATAATTGTTCCCTGAACAATAAACTTTTGGGGGATTTGTATTTTAATAATGACATTCAGGGTCTGCAGGGTCATTGTGAGCAAGTTAGACGTGAAAGCAATAACTTGCACTTAATACTTGATTCTTGTTGTTACTATTTTTGTTACATTGCAAACCCTGCATTTCTTAGACCATGTCAATTAGGTGAACAGTTCAACCCTACATTTGGTGTCGTCAGAGCACAATAGAATAGGAATAGCCCTATTAAAAATAGCCTCCCCCCCCCCCACCCCAAAGGTGCTCAACACATATGTGACAGTGCCCGCAAAAGAAAGAAAATATCATTTCCGTGAGGTGCATGGTTAAGACTTGAGTAAGGCTCATATTTGCATCTCTGTGTGCCTTTGGCAGTGAAAGCAGTGGTGCACCAGACCCTGAAGGTGCTGAGGGACATTGTGGACAGCATCTCAGGGGAGGCCACCAAGTCCCGGCAGATCTGCTACCAGTCTCTGCAGGAGTCTGTGCAAGTCTCACTGACCCTGTTTCCTGTCTTTATCCATCAGCCAGGTACTAAACCCACACATATACACGCACGCATGCAGCTTATCAGCTTAGTGCAGGGACTTTGATTCTTAGAATCCCTTTGATACTAAAGTACTATATTCCTCTGAATTGCTTTGGTATTACTTTTGTATGTTGTCCGAAGAGACTACGCCTGTAAACTGTTAGTAATTCAGGTCTTTATCAAACCTGTCATGTTTTTTTCCTACTGCCAATTAATGTGTGTGGTAAAGAGGATTACACCCAATCAATTTTACCTGAATATTTTAATGGATATTTTCGCAAACCTTCGGGGACCGTATAACGGGGCATATCGGGATTATCCATGATGTAATGTAAAGAAGCAGATGCCTCTGTAAGTCTTTTTGTCTGTTTCTCTTTTAGACGTAACAGATGAGATGCTGAGTTTCTTCCTCACTCTGTTGCAAGGCCTGAGGGTTCAAATGGGAGTGCCCTTCACAGAGCAGATCATTCATACCTTCCTCAACATGTTCACCAGGTACACAAAAACATCAAACGCCGATCAGGGATTCGTGTTTGCTGGCCCTGTGGCTCTTTTGCCTACAGTGCATACCTGTTTACTTGCATGTGTAACTACCAAATATTTCAGGTTGAGTTCCGTTAGCAGAACAAGGGGGCATTGGTTAAAATTTGTTCAAGTTCGAACTGATATCAGGAAGTGGTCTTTTTGCACAGGGAGTTGTGAATGCATGGAATAGCTTACCAGGCCATGTAGTACAAGTAGAGACACTTAATGTAGTCAAGTCCAGGCTCGATGCAGTACTTGATATTCTCTACACTAGGTAAACAGTGAGCCCAGATGGGCTGAACGGCCTGTTCTTGTGTTGTTCTTATGTTCTTGTATGTACATAATTGGGGTTTCTCTAGCAAGAGACTATTTGCTGCTTTACCTGAACAACAAAATTAATGTTTGTGCTAGTGAAGGTTTCTGGTGTTTGAAATCTTCACCTTCACACTATCCGACCTTTTTCTTACTTAAGACATATCTCAGAAATACAGTTGCCTCAACAGACTGCAGCAGATTTTTTTTTGCATAATTTATTTAATTTATTTAATTGTTGCAAAGTGTTGTGGAGTCAGTTTCAGTGTTTGTCGAGTGCATGTCAGAGCCTGTGTTAAGTCGTAACATGCTTTGTGTGTGAGGTCTTTGCTCTACCCCATTCCACATGCTGCTGGGTTTTATGTTGTGCTGTTTAGCGTTCTCCTTCCTTCCAGCAACAGACATCTCAGGAATATGTACCAGTGCAGCTGAGAGGCGCAAGCGCTTTGCTTTCACAAGGGACTGAAATTATCATTTTGTTACAGTTGAGCATAATTTGCAGCATAAAGTTAGTCCTGTGACCTGGAAATCAACAACTAAATAAGGAAGAAAACTGTGGAGTCAGCTCAGTTGTCAACAGTGTTAGCAGCAGTGTGGATATTCACCTCAATTCAAGGCATTACTGGCATTGCCTACAAATGCAATCAAGGCAAAGAATGTTGGCTACGTTACTCAACGATAATGGAGTGAACAAATTGTGAAGAGACTGGCCCTCCTTTCCAGGTGACGCAAATCCTGTCATGCTTTTCGATAGCCCACTATTAGGCCGCAATGTGACCAGTTCCGGCCATATTGAAGGGAGCGGCAAGAGACCTGGCCGAGCCATATGTTAATTACTCTCTCGCCTACGTTTGTCTTATATCTTGTAGCACACAGTGTACCATTCACTTGTATCTCACTGTTACGTGTGTCCCACAGGGAGCAGCTGGCAGAGAGCATCATACAGGACGGCAGTGCAGGCTGCCGGTTGGTGGAGAGGTTCCTGAAAATCCTGCAGGTGGTGGTGCAGGAGCCGAGCCAGACCTTCAAACCCTTTCTTCCCAGCATCATCACCCTCTGCATGGATCAAGTCTACCCCATTGTGGCCGAGGTAAGCACCAGGCCATCATACTGTGCAAACTGCGCTTATATTGGGTTTTTGCAGGTGGTGGAAATTTCTTTGAGCACCCTGTAATGTCACGTTGATATATCTTGTGTTGTCATCAGGCTTGAACCGAACGTCGGGCTAACCGGGGTATAGCAACCCCCTCTACTGGTTGTTCGTTCACAAGACACAGATGTTTTATTAATACTAGCTATAGCCTATTGTTTGTACACATTGTTGGATATTCATTGTTTTCTGGCCTGTTGCTTTTAATTACTTTTCCATTAATATGTGCAGCGGAGGCAACTTCTTTTATAGATTTTTTTGGTCATTACATTGTCTGATTAACTAAATCAAAACCGGAGCAAATGTGAATACAGTAAATTAATGTATTTAATAGTCTGGAATCTGAAAATATTAATAGACTAATTATTCACAGAATCTGGTTATTTTGCCTTTCAGAAGTCACAGAAATGCAGGAAATTAGCTTTATTCAAGTCATAATTGGACAGATATTTGACACACCCCCCCTTACAGAATACCTAGTTGTGCGCCTGATTGGTGATGTTTACGTTTTTTATCTGTTCCTTTATCGGTTATTAATATAAGGTTAATAGTAAATATGGTAAGTATTGTTTGTGAGAACCTGTTTCTCCTTGCAATTTTAAAAGAAGCAGTATGTGGTCAATGGAATGTTGGTGAAGTACATTCAAAATGTTGACATTACAGAGTGGAGAGGGGTTTTAGGGTGGAGAGCTTCAGGTATGTGGCTTTAGTCACAGAACCAAGTCCGGAGAGCCCCGAGCGGTTTTTAATTCCTAAGCGGAAGTGTTGTGACATAGGCATGCGTGTGTACATCTGTGCCCCACAGCGTTCCTCCCCAGATGTGAAGGGAGAGCTGTTTGAGCTGTTGTACCAGGTGTTGCACCACAACTGGAGGTACTTCTTCAAAAGCTCAGTGCTGGCCAGCGTGCAGAGGGACGCGCCCGAGGAGCCCATGGAGAACGAGGCCCAGTTCACCGCAGCCATGCAGGTCTGTTTGACATTTTTTTATTTAACTTTTATTTTTCTAAGAAAGTCCCCATTCAGATATAAAATCTGTTTTTCAAGGGAGTTCAGGGCACGTATATTAAAGTGTCTGAGAATCTTCTCACACCTACTTTCGGTGGCAAGTTAAACCGATTCCTACGAGTAGATTGTTTTTAAGTGCCACAAACACACCGACGTGATGACGTTTTCCTCTGTAAAAATAGAAAATAGCCATGTTGAATAGATACAGCGTGATAAATGTACCCTAAGTAAATGCTACTACCATAAATGATCATGGGTGGTTTCCACTCTTGCTCAATTTCAAGGCAGCAATTACATTATTCATAGGATATGTATTTGGCTAGTTGTTGATAGCCATATAATACAAGTTTCAGAAGATAAAAGTAACTTGAATGGAATTTTAAATTTGCGCAACTATGCATGAAAATGTTATTTTATGATGAATAATGACATAAAATTTAAAGGTGAAATTATCCAGGCCTCCCGTGTGGCCCAGTGGTTACAATGTCCGACGCTGGCCACGGAGACCGGGGTTCAATTCCCCGTCTCGCCAGAGTCGGCTCTGACTGGGAGTGCCACCGGGGGCGGCGATTGGCTGTCCGCCCCAGGGAGGGGGGAGGGAAGCCGACATGAGATTCGCTGCGCATAAGAGTGGCCCTGCAGTATACCGGGTTACGGTTGATACTTGGGCGAGTGCCGTCTCGGAAGAGGCGTCAGGTCGCGCGTCGCTACCGGTTGCAGGACTACAGCAGCAAACTCACATTACTAGGGGGATAGACTTAAAATAGCGGGTCTGGTCTAATTGGCTACCAAATTGGGAGAAAATGGGATACAAATCTGAAACAAAAATTAATTAAAAAATATTTTTTTTTAAAGGTGAAATTATCCCATACTTAAGAGTGATTTGCTCACCTAGCTTCTTCTTTGTACGTCATAGATTGTTAAATCACTGTCATGTGATGTCTAAAATGGCCTCATTTTTGTTTGCAGACAAAAATATTTCATGTATTGCAATATATTCCACAAAAATATCTTGCCAATGCTTCTATATATTGTTCCAAACACTTATTGAATTATGCCAAGGGGGTTCATAGTGAATTTGTACATTTTCTAAACACACTTATTTTAATGTGGACCGTTCTACTGAATTACATTTTTACACTTTACTCTTGTAATTCTTTGAATGATTCCTAACTTTGTGGTTCCTCAGGCTTTTGGCCAGTCTTTTCTGCAGCCAGACATCCACATATTCAAACAGAACCTCTCCTATCTGGAGTCCCTCAACAGTAAGCACAAGCTGTATCACAAGGTGAGTGACAGCTGCGCAAACCCTATATTCCCTCCCATCTGAACACCCCAAGGACAGAGTGTCACACTGCCATTTCTCCTCCCATGATCACTGCAAGGATACAAGACGGAATGTGTAAACATAAACGGACCTGTTTACACTTCGGGCTTAATTGTCTAAGGAAGGGACACAATGTCCCTAAACTTCTTCAAATCTTGTCTCTGGCTTTCTCATACTCTTAATTTGTTGCGTCCGTGCTTAATGTAATGCCAAAAGCCTACGTTCAGCATGCATTTTTATAATAAACCATGATTTTTCTTATTACACCTATTGTTAATTGACTTGATTTTAATCTCAGCTGTATTCAATGTCTTGCATTACTTGTATTTTTATGTTACTATGATTATTTGTATGTTACTATGCTTATGTTTGATATAAACACATATTTCTTGGTGTATCCAAATAATATTTATTTATACAATTTGCTCAGTATTGTCATTATTATACCTTGTAAATCACCATGGGTAATGGGATCTGCTAAACATAATAATGATGATAATATTCATAATAATTACATGTATCATTATTATTATTGTCATGTAGCATAGTCAGACCGTGAGCAGTTAAAAAAGGAATGCCTTAGCACTATACATTTCTACCTATTCATTTATAAAATGACATGTGCAGGATCGGTTCTTTTAGTGCAGGGCTGTGCCTTCCTTTACCCACCCTGAGCTCCCTCCCATAATCCATTTGTGTCATTCTCCTGCAGAAGCTGTTCTGTACCTCCATGCTCTTCCACTTCATCAACGTGCTGCTGCAGGTGCTGGTGCACAGGAGCCACGACCTGCTGCAGGATGAGATCGCATTGGCCGTGTACAACATGGCCTCTGTGAACTTTGACAGCTTCTACTCCACCTTCCTGCCTGGGTTCCTCAGCAGTTGCCAAGGCATTGATGCCAACCAGTGCGCTGTCCTCGGACGTAACTTCAAGATGGAACGGGTAAGGTGCCTGTCAGTGGGATCCATGCCCCCCTTGGCGTTGCAGGTGTTTTGTGTTGTGAATGTACTTCCTCTGCAAATGATCAAAATGGCTTCCTCGTAAAAATGTTCAAAAAACAAACGCGCATCCGTTATTTATATCATTTGTGTGGTGCCTAGCGGGGAATGATAAATGAAAAAAGAGAACGCTCGCACGCTAAAAATGCCCCCAAACAAATTTAACGAGAATATCTTCTTAACCATTATTACAAGATGTTCTGATCCGGTACTTGTGGCATTTAAGCATCATTTGGCCTCATTCATTTGCTGTTAATTAGAAGTTACGGTAGTCTGTTCCCCTCTGAACTGTGCTTGTTTCCCCTATGCAGGATCTGCCCTCCTTCACTCAGAGTGTGCACAGACTGGTGAACGACCTGCGCTACTACAGGCTGTGCAATAGCAGTCTGCCCCTGGGGACTGTCAAGCTATAGCAGATCGCCTGTGCTTGTGTGCCATCGTTTGGTCTATTCTCCACCAGTACTGCAACTCCCTAACAAGCGAATCCCCATCTGACTGGGAAGGGGAGAGGATGGTCAAAAACGGATACCCCTGGAAGTTTGGCACCTTGTTACCTGCAGATTTTAGTGGGCCACCCCCCATTTTCAGATGCAGTGGGTTGATTTTTAAAATGTTTTCTTGTTTTGTAAATCTCCTTCACCAATGTATTTTGCCAACCATCACGAGGCCAAACTGAAAAGGAAGTGGTCCGAAGCTCTAGGCGCCTGCACCATTCCACTGTCCCCAGGGAGGGCTGTCGAGAGCTTTTTCCTCACTTCCTTACTAGTTCATTTCGTTTTCAACATTTCAGCTTTGAGAAAATGCTCTGCCTTCATTTATTCATCTCCAAAGGAGAGAGACTTGCAAAAAGCATGAAAATGAGTAAAGTTTTTAAGCCATTCCATTTAGATACTGTGGAAATAATTTGTGATAAATAAAATGTGTTGTGTATACATATTTTGTTTTGTAAAAAAACAAAAAAACAAGAAGTTTGTGTTCTTTTTTCTTTTTTTTTTTTTTGTCATTACGGTTTGTGTATTTTGCTATTTCAATTAGTGTTTCTTTTCTAACCCATATATGTACAGTTTACACATTACTTATATTAAGTTTTTTTTATGTGGATAAACTTGAAATTGAGCACTGATGTTCTTTTTTTAAAATCAAAACCAAACAAGAATCGCAGGGGGTAAATTAAGGAGGAAGTCCACTCTATAAATCTTAAGACAGCCAGAGAACGCCAATCTGCTTTCCAGTCCGATAGCAAAAGAAAGAATCGTGCAGAAAACACTTAGTGTTACACAATAATTCCAGTCATGGATGTATTATTTCATATTGGATGAGCTTCCCACTTTTTATGAGACAAATAAATGTAAACGCCTCTGTCAACATGGTTGGAAACTTCTGTGCTTTCGGTGCAGTGCTTTTTTTTTTTTTTTTTTGGAAAGCTTTTAAGTCCTCAGTGGCACATTTTTATGCGGATTAACCCAGGGAATAAAGTATATGAACAAAGATGGTGCTGAGCTTGTAGAAACTGTGACTCATTCAAGTGTCTGAATGTTGTGGTGGTGTTTGAGGGATGTACTGTGTGTAATGCCTTCTACACCAACTGGAAATGTTTACAGGGTTTCAGAAAATCAAATCATCTTCTGTTGTAGACAATGCGGTCTTCTATATTGCCACCATGTGACTTTTCCTCTTCAGCATAATGGGCCTTGTGACAAGCTGTACATGCACAGCTGTAATGCATGATTAGTGACATGCAATTTTTAGTTTGTCAAGATATGGCAAATGTTCTGTCATGGAAGACCTGTTATGTCCCATTACCATTGCCAATAAGGCTGGTTCAACTACATGTGGTGTAGAAGACACCATTGATTAGAAAGGAAGCTGATGGTATTATTTAACCCCTGATATTATCTCTGGTGTGAAATACATGTTAAATGAAACAGCAGGTGCGTGCCACTTACACTAGGTGTGGTTTCTTGGCTCCATTCCTTGGTAAATGACCACAATATTGGGATAATGAAAGGTAAAGGCAGAGGCGACTGTCATGCGCAGAACAGTTTGTTGAAATTTGTTGTGCTTTAAGGAATGATGCTTCGTTGGGACTGTTAGGGGGATGGGGGGGAGGTGGGTGATTTCAGGTTGAAATGTTTTATGGCACTATCGAACCCTTATCTCAATGGTCAACAATTAGTTCACGCAACCGCCCCCTCCGCCTCCCCCTGTCAATAATTTGTTAAGATAATATTTATCTGAGACTGCCATGGTGCAGTGTGTCAAGACTACTAATAGTCATGGGATATTATTCCGATTAACCTACCAGTACAGTAGGATTGTATTGTGCATTTGTAATGAACATAATTGTCAAAAGCAGTGACTCGATCTACCTTAGTTACGAGAAAAACTGCGGTTGAAATGAGTCCGCCTCAGAAAATAATAAGAAATCCAATATTGGCCTTGACACTGAGGTAAATAATCTACCTGTCCTGTTTACTCAAAATTTCGAGGTTTGTCGGTGAAAGGGGATTGCGGGACATCGCAATCGCATAATATATAATATATGCCATTTAGCAGACGCTTTTATCCAAAGCGACTTACCGTAAATGCATGCATTTTCCAGTAGGCTATATGGGGTTCCAACGGGAATAGAACTAACAACCTAAGCGTTGCCAAGGCCATACTCTACATATTGAGCCACACAGAACCATAGTTTCTTAGCCATCAGTCGTGTGGATCCCACACGGACACATGCAAGTTGCATGTATATGCAGCACCTGTTTCAGGTGTCGCATGTGCCTTATGATAACCCTGTTGGCTAACATGTAATGTGAAACATTCAGCAATGTTTGAAACGTGAAGGATCTATAAAAGCACAGGTATGCACGTGGTGCTTAGTATTAGACATGTTGCACATAAAACCTAAAGTAATCATTAACATCACGCGTTTTGCGCAAAGCATATTGGAAGGCAAAAATGAAAAGTATGTACAGTGTAAAAGTTGTGTAGAAAACTAGAAGATGCAAACAAACATGTCAGAATTGCACTGCTTTTGCGAATAGTCTCCAGTTCAGATTGTACAATAGAACTGAAATACACACTTATAGAATAATAAATATGACTTGAAACCTGGCTATCAGGGGTTAAATTTACCTTGGAAAGTTGCGCTTCCGAGAGGAGGTGGAGTTGTTGACAATAAAGTCAGCCAACACCAACATCCGACAGTGTTTGTTCGTGGTTGCACGTTACAAATGTTCGGATGTCAAGCTGTAGTGACATCGTGGACTTGCATTGCAAAAGTAACAGCAGTCGGATTTAAACTGCTTTTTATTTTTAAACTGCAGCAATTCTACGCGTAGCTTTTCATCTCCCAATATTCGAACATGGTGCTTTTTCAACGTTATTTGCTAAGACATCTTGTACTTGGTCAGCGGAGTCAGTGTGGTTCTATGTTTAGAAGGGAAAGTTCTATTCCTGCACGGACTCCAACCGAAGTCCATCACTGTCAAATCAGTAACATTGGCTTCAGCTATTACTGCACCACGTCAGGTTTGTGTCGTTTACGGCTCTACTGTAAACATGTTTTTATTGTCTATAAATGTAATTGCTAATGCGTCTTGAGGAAACTGTTCAAAAACATTTGCAAAGACATTTCTATATGGAATACCGGTGAATTGTCCATGTAAGAATTTCAACACGCTGTGGAGTATGCTGAGTCAGAATGTGTCAATATTTTTGTCATTGTGTCACAATATTTTTCACGTCAGAAGTGAGGACTTGAGCAAGCGTTGAATCATTTCCCCAAGTAATGTATACTCACAATATATAAATGTCACTCACAAGAAGTGGAAAAAAACAAAACATAACTTAAACGAAATATATAGTGTGTGTTCAACCATATGTTCCTGTTAAACAGTGATGTAATAATGCAATGATTATGTAACAGTATGGCAATCAATAACCAGTCAGAGGAGCATTACTGGTTTTCAACTGAATGCTAGTCTAAGGCCAGTGGCCTCAGGGAGACAGGGTGCACTTTATATATTCCAGAATGATCATATTCCCAAACTCACATTAATTTAGGCCAGGGGTTTCCTTATAGCACCCAAAATGAGCACCCTTTGGCTGTAAACCCCTAGCTCCATAACATAAACTTTTGATAACTTTATCCAACACTGACTACAGGCTGCAATGCAATGGCCATTTAACACACTGCTACATGCAAGCATGTCTAAATTGTGATGTTATTATCTTATGGCTCCATATAAAATGTAGCTTTTTAGCAAAACATAAGTATTTCATTACAACAATCATCACAATATTTCCAATGGTATGTAAACCAGACAATTTTTATTTAGTTTCAAAGTCTAAAATATATAATTTATGAAATATGTAAATATAAACAAAATATTCTTGAAAGCCTTCAATATTTTTCCCATTTTGAGGACTCTGGGACTCCTTTACAGATCCCCAAAGTTTGGGAACCCATGATTTATACTACAGCAGAAACACAGTGTGTTGTCAGAGCTCAGTAGCGGCAAAAGTCTTTGGACATATTTCTTAACAAACTTTTAAGTACAAAATGCATAATATTTGTTAATTATTTTTTGTAATAATTAACTGTTGTATGTGTAAATGCACATCCCATTACCACTGACCAAATTATATATCACTCCTGACAACATTTCGTATGAAAAAATGTGCCCATATTGTGACTGGTGTGTAGATGTTGGTAAATCTCTGTAAATCATGTGGTACCATATTACAGTGAGTACAGAACTTCATCTGTCCATATAGGGTGCATTCAATGGTTACATTTGTAGAGCCCCATTCACGAATCTCACATTGCAGACTTAAATTAGTGGCAGTTTTTTGCTAAATAGATTTGTAGGAATTCAGCTGGACTCAATTTAAAATAGCATGCTCTAGGTTTGAGGACAGTGAGTTCTCATTTAGATTAATTTATATTGGATTAATGAAGCCTGGAATACTAGTGTTGGATCTTATGATGATTTTCCCCTATAACATCACTATCAACAGTATCAACAGTATTGCCAATGATGTGACCTTATTTGAAATGTTTCAGTTCAAGCATCAGGTGTTGCTCCACATATTCTTGCTGCGATTTTGGTTTTGGACAGTTGCCTTCAGTGAAAATACTGCTTCAAATCAGACAAATAGATATGATGGGAGACATGATCGGGTGACATAAGTTGACAGCAGCACGTGTATGTATTTGCATGGGACAGAGGTCAGTTCATGTGTGAGCACATGTCCTGCCCTCTCCAAATCAGCTGACAAACCATTGACAATGACCAGGCTTGTTCCACGAATGTAATTGGGGAAATAAGACAGTAATCAAATGGAGTGGCTGTCATAGCTCCCCTTCGTGTGTGATCATACTTTCCGCATTCTCCTTGGTTAGGATACAGTTGCAGAGGAGATTCAGTGTGTGACAGAGACTTTTTTGCTTTTGCTTCATATCTCTCTCTTTTTAGTTTGGAAGTCATACCCCTTGGCTCAAATTAGTGTGTGCTCTGTGTTTCAAAAAGCCACAGTTTCCCAATGCTAGAAAGACAGGTAATTCCAGGGTTGCCATATTTTGTGAAAGATCCTAAGTAAATTAGATTAAATATATAGACACTATATATGACACTATATATACAGTGCCCCTTTAGTCTACACCCTCTGTCAAAATGTCTACACCACCTGATTTCACTAATTAGCTCGCCTCCTGGACCAAGGAGGTAAACTAATTATTCTAAATCAGGTGGTGAAACATATTAAATCAGACTTTTCCTGTCAAAATGTCACCCTTTGTTGCTTTACAGCCTGAAATTAAAACATATTAAATCAGACTTTTCCCAACTTTATTTCCACATTTTACCCTACAACTTCCAAGTAAAAAACAATCACAATTTCTCTCTTTTTGGTTTGGAAGTCATACCCCTTGGCTCAAATTAGTGTGTGCTCTGTGTTTCAAAAAGCCACAGTTTCCCAATGCTAGGAAGCTTCATCCAGACACACTTCAGGTGCTGGAAGCAGGAGACTGAACATATTTTAGTGACCAGCTTTAATGTTTTAAAAACATTTTGCCTATACCTTCTCTCGCTTGCAAATGCTCAATTGCATTTGTGTGTTCATGCTCAATGCTACCACCCCCTCTGTCAATTAAGGAGAGCACAAACAAGCGCATGTTCTCCTCCAAAACACGTGATGTCAGCCGCTGCTTCTTTCCACTCCACAGTCCACCAGTTAAACATTGCACGCTGTTTTAATGTTTCCTTTCATGCTCAAAATAATTTACCCATATAACAGAGGTCACAGGACTCAAAAGTAGTAAGCTGAGTAATTTAAATTAGGGAATGAGAATAGGGAGTGTGTTGCCATGTTTTCCCACGTGTTGATCTCAATATGCATATGTGTGCATTGTGTGCATGTGTGTTTGTTTACTTGTACATGCGGTGCTGGTATTGCAGGGGTGAGGGAGCGCACCCTGATTGCAGTGAAGCCAGATGGGGTACAGCGCTGCCTGGTGGGCCAGATCGTCCAGCGCTTTGAACAGAGGGGTTTCAAACTGGTCGGCTTGAAAATGCTGAAGGTGAGTGCGGACCATCCCTGAGTTGTAGCACAGTATCAGAGGCAGACTGCCAGTGCAGTGAAAAGTGTAAAGGTCAGTGAACAGTGGAGAAGTGAGAGGTAACAGGTTACTAGTTAAGAGGCAGCAGGTCAGTGTGTTAACACAGTGGTCTACTTTTTGAGAAGGGGATTTTGTAGAAGCCAGGCACTAATGGCATGAATGGCATTGGTGGTGGCACTTCAGGGCAGTGAGATGGAATCAGGAATCAGGAATTACCTCATAGACAGGGGGCAGGCATATAAAAGGTCTCATCCTACAAGTATCTATCCAAGATTGTGGTTGGATGAAAAGCTCTATTTTATGGTGCACATTGAAAATCTTAAAAAGAAACTTAAACTGAAACTGAAAGCTGTTTTTTTATTTTGCTACAAGCAATGGTTTTTTTTTTAGGCTGGAAAGAAACTTGTTCAAGTTACATTCCTGTCTGTAATTGACTATGGTGACATAATGTCATATTGTCTTCACCACTGTTTACTTGTTCAACACTATACTCCTAAAAAAATAAAAATACACCTTTCCCTTCCCAGTGTTACAGGTATGGTACGCAGATGCCTGAAACGAAACGATATGTATCACTGTATTACTGCACTGATCTAGTGCGCTAACTATGACTGTTCCTACCATGTATTAATGCACATCTTGTAAGTCGCTCTGGATAAGAGCGTCTGCTAAATGCTTAAAATGTAAAATGTAATGTATATGCATGCAGCCACGTCCCTGCTAAGAAAGCTAGATGCTGTGTTTATCATGCATCTTTGCGCTTCATAACTAATGCCATGTGGCTTACTCACCACTGCTTGTTGTATCAAATGGTAGGATGGACTGCTCCGTATTTACGTAGGAAGCTTCACATGTATGTCTTTATATACTCTTTATCTCTGTGGCCTACTTTGCCTTGCCTCCGGTAGCTACCAAACCAGGTCCACTAGTTGGCCACTCCTCAACATACCCAGAGCACTCACTGAACTCGGAAAGACTGCCTTCTCCCACTATGCACCACTGGCATGGAATGGGTTACAAGAGCTTACCCATTTAGATACCCTGATTTTGCTTGGTGAATTAAAATCCCTGATACGGAACTCTTTGCAGGAAGAGTGTCATTGCTTTCTGTAGACCGGGTCCCGATTGATAACATGTTGTATTGCCTCCAATCAAAGCACTTTATTATCATGCATGTTTTTATGTATGATATACTGTATGTTTTATTGCTGCTGTTGTCTTGGCCAGGTCTCCCTTGTAAAAGAGACCTTGTATCTCAATGGGACTTCTTGGTTAATAAAGATTAATAATTGTCCCCCCTGGAGTAATGCTGTCAATAATCTCCCCAGGCTCCAGAGGACCTGTTGTCTCAGCACTACCATAACCTTCAGAAGAAGGACTTCTACCCTTTGGTGCTGCGCTACATGACCTCTGGCCCTGTGGTCGTCATGGTGGGTGACCACACTTAAAATGACAGTTGCTTGGTAGAGAAGGATCCTGCCATCGTGGAAGTGTCCTGTGTGTATACACATTCTGGGGGTTTTATAGTAAATTGGCCAAATGTTTTATGCCAAAAAAAAAAGTTAAGGTATTTCTTTGTGTAAACAAATTAAGGATACAAACTGGTATTCAGCATAATGCATCAGGTTATTTAGCAGTTAAATTGTTTTTGGACCTGGAGAAAATTAATTAACACTTCATTGTGTTAAGGGACAGATATTTTTTTTTTTAATTACGTTTATAAACCCCTATAGTTGGTATAAACACAGCTCCAACAACACATTTATTTCAGACTGACCCCATAACAGATTAGCTGCCAAGAGATGTTAAATGCAGTATGGGTATTCACTGAACAGCTACATTTACATTTACATTACATTTTGGCATTTAGCAGATGCTTTTATCCAGAGCGACTTACAAGATGTGCATTAATACATGTTAAGATCAATCATAGTCCGCACAAGAGATCAGTGTTGTGATACAGTAATAGACATAATTGTTGACAGCTGCATACTGTACTTGTAACACAGGGAAGGAAAAGGTTAGAAGAGTTGTTGTTTTTGGACAGTCTTCAACATAGATACAAATTGCAGTATTAAACATGAAAGCAGTGGTGATGACAATTAGTAAATTGTAGTCAGTGGTAGTGGAGTCTGAAGAAGACGATTTTGAGTCTCTTGTGGAAGATGACCAGTGATTCCACGGTCCTGACCGAGTACAGAAGATTGTTCCACCACCGAGGGGTCAGGACATAGAAGTGGCGAGACCGTGAGGAGTGGCTGCCGGCCGCCCGGAGGGATGGGACAGACAGAGAAGGCAGAGCGGAGGGGTCTGGCTGGGGTGTAGGATGTGATGAGTGTCTGAAGATAGGAGAGACCAGTTCCTCTAGCAGCTTGATAAGCCAGCACCAGTTATTTAAATTTGATGCGTGCTGCGATAGGGAGCCAGTGCAGAGAGGTGAGTATAGAGGTGACATGTGTGAACTTGGGTTGGTTGAACACCAGCTAAATCACACCTAATAACCTACAAACCTAATCTAGCCCACCATATGCAAGTGCACCCACTCCATGCTTGAGAAACACTTTTATATCGGCACTCTTACTCTATATGGTCATTAGTCCTCTGTAGCAGCACATTTAGCAAAATGTGAATACCCAGTAGTAATCTGTATTTGTCTTGACACCGCACTGAAACTGAAATTCTAAAATTGTAAATATCCACACTGAGTGACAGCTTTCACAGGCTGCTCTTCCAAACCAGACAATCTGCATACAAAAACAAGAGAGAGGGAAAAGTTCCAATGGAGTCAACATTAACTTAACAATCATTGAAACCTTAAGCTTTGCCAAATCAAGAGATTCCCTGTAGGACAAACCCCCTGATGGCGGGTGCTGTATTTCAGGTGTGGGAGGGACATAATGTGGTCCGAACATCCCGCAAGATGGTGGGGAACACTGACCCAGCTGAGGCTGACCCTGGCACTGTCCGGGGGGACTTTAGCATCCACATTAGCAGGTAATGCTGCCCTCCTGAGCCATTTAGGAATTTTGGACTATACTAGCAGAATGATTTTGTTCTAAAGCAGTTATTATTTTCTGCTTAATTTAACCCAATGCTAAGAACACACTATCTTTTGATTTAACGTCTTAGATCATGTAGCGTATCCGGTTCTCTGAGAGACGGTCCTCCTGGGCACCTTACAAGCTGCAAGTGGAAATCCAACAGTTTTCAGTTTTTGTTCATTTTTGGCCATTTTTGTTCAGTGTTATTGATTTACCAACATCCAGTGCACAATAAGCATTAAATAACAAAAACAGCTGCTCTTAAGTTGTTAGTGATTCTTGCAGAGCCACAGGGACAAACAAGCAGTGAAACAATGCAACAATGCAAATCTCCCAATTTGGAATGCCCAATCGTATTCTTAAGCCAGCTCCACTGTCAATTCACGAGAGCAAGCACATACTCTCCTCCGAAACACGTGATGTTAGCCACTGCTTCTTTTCACCCTGAAGTTCACAAGTTAAGCTTGCCCAGATATGATTTGGAGGAAGACACTTCATGTTCAGCTTTATACAGGCAGATATACAGTGGGTATGAAAAGTATTCACCCTCTTGGACGTTTTCCACATTTGTTTTGTTACAACATGGTGTGTTGCGCCAGTCCGTCTCTGGCCGGGAGTCCTGTTCGGGGGGGCGGCGATTGGCTGTCCGCCACAGAGGAGGGGGGAGGGAAGCCGGCAGGAGCTTGCCGTGTATAAGAGTGGCTCTGTGTGTACCGGAGTTATGGTCGACAGCTTGGAAGGGTTCTGCCTCGGAGGAGGCGGTTCATTTCCCTTTGTCACTGCCGGTCCCAGAGCTCGTAGTGTGAGGGGGAGATAGTTGAAGTAGAAAGATGATACAATTGGCTCCTAAATAGGGGGGGAGGGGAAAAAATCGGAACAAATTTTAAAAAAAGAGAGAACATACAAAACAAATCCGAGAAAAGATTTTTCAAAAGCACCAATCAGGGGAAGGATATAAGACGATTTCAAATATAGTGTCCATAGCACAACAATAGCCTGGGCGCCCCACAAATCTGTGCTTTACGGGAGGGTGGCAAAAAGAAAACCATTATTGAAGAAAATGATTGAAATGTTGCCTAGAGTTTGCCAGAAAGAATGCGGGAGACTCTCATACCAAGTAGAGGAATATTCTATGGTCTGATGAGACCAAGATTTAACTGCACATCATCCCAAGAACACTATCCCTACTGTGAAACGTGGTGGTAGCCTAATGTTATGGGGATGCTTCTGTGCCTCAGGAACTGGAAGACCTGTCAAAATAGAGGGTAAAATGGATGGAGTAAGATATATATAGCAAGATATATCCTCCAGTCTTGGAGGAAAACCTGCTGCAGTCTGCAAGACATCTGAGACTTGGGAGAAGAATTATATTCCAGCAGGACAATGACCGAAAGCATACAGCAAAAGCCACAATCGACTGGTTTAAAAACAAACAAAAAAATGTCCTGGAGTGGCCCAGTCAAAGCCCATTGAAAATATGTGGAAAGATTTGAAAATTGCTGTTCACCAATGGTCCCCATCCAACCTGATGGAACTCAAGCAATTTTGTAAAGCTAAAAGTGCTTCAACCAAGTAATACGTCAAGGAGGGCAAAAAAAGTTTGAGTTGTTAAATAGTTGTTGTTTTTATTTGACATCATAGATTATTTTGTTTGATCAGTAACAAGAAATCCCAATTCAATCCATTTGGATTCCATGAAGTAAGAAAATAAAATGTGAAAAATGCCAAAGGGGGTGAATGCTTTTATACCCACTGTATATGGGTATCCGATTGACCAGTGGGGGTCCCTGTTGTGCAACGAGACATGGACACTCCTACCAGCTGAATCTATAGAGTAGGCCAGAGTAGGTACTGCTACAGTGCGGATTCAATACCAGACCGTGGAGCTCATCCACACAGTAGAACAGTGCCTTAACAGGATGGGCTACCCAATTGAGTTAATTGAGTCTAAAGTAATATATAATATAATATATGCCATTTAGCAGACGCTTTTATCCAAAGCAACTTACAGTAGTAAATTCTTGCATTGTTTCAGTGTACTGTATGTGGTCCCAGTGGGAATTGAACCCACAACCTAAACGTTGTCGATGCCATGCTCTACCTACTGAGCCAGACAAAAGCACAAAAAAGTCAGCACTGGTACAGTGTTTATACATAATACGTTTCTTCGATTTCGAAACTGTGGTGTGTCATCCCAGACTCCCGGGATTCGGCTGTAGTCCACATGACAATTTTCAAGAGTCATGACATATACACTAGGCTTTTGACTAAAGGTGCGTACCATACCTTCATCTCATGATGTTGTTTCTGTCCACTTCCCTCAGGAATGTGATCCATGCTAGCGACTCGGTAGAGGGAGCCCAAAGGGAGATCCCGCTGTGGTTCAGCTGCAAAGAGCTGATGGATTGGGACTGCTGCGACCACAAAAGCACTTACGACCTGTGAGAGCGAGAGGGAGCAGAGCGAGCGGCCTGCTAGGGTTGGCAACACCATGACTACCTCCAATTGCATCCCTGTGGGTCGCCCCCATGCTTCTATTGCTCAGCACAGACAGAGCAAGGGCTTAGCCTACACCTGCTGTCCTGGTCCCATTATTTAGTTTGTCAGGTCTGACAGGATGTAGTTGTGGTTTCTAGGCAGTACAGACATATATCCTAATACAGTACAAACAGTAGATAAGACTTAAATACAAAATACCTTTATTTTGTTAAGTGCACACAGCTTCTGTGCACACAAGTCAAGATACTTTTTGAGTGTGACATAATGCTCACAGTGAAAAAAACCCATAAAGCACAACTTGTTTTCTCGTAATGCTATTTGTAATATGTTCAGAATGAATGTGTGCCTCTTGACTGAGACTTGTTACTAAGATATTTTAGTAACCTGTTCATATGCCTGAAATAATTTAAAGGAAAGATGGTCTCTTTTTTCTGACTGTTATGCAGTCATGATGTGATTTTCCCGAGACTAACCCTATATACATGCCAATAGCCCATATTTGGTTTGTATTGGGATTACCTCCCTGATCAAAGCAAATAGAGCTGCTAAGTGCCACTGAGTGTTACAGCTTGCTACAAAGAAATAACCAGAGGACAGAGAAGATGTCACAAAATAAATACATACATTTTAATCAGACAAAATGTTCTCATTTCATATAAGGTGTTCATGTGCTGTAAATCAACAGGATTATATGACACTACATTTTATGTGCAATTTCAGTTATTTCAATTATCATTTTAATAGCTATTTAATAGCTATTTCAATAGCTATTCATCAATTATATAGTCATATACCACCAGAAGAGCAAGTGAAATAGACCTGATAAACTTGAACTGAAGGAGTTAACTTGTCCTGCTTCTTGGGGAAATTTGTATATATAACTATTTGCCTAAATATGAAGTTCAACTGGGATGCCAAAATCCTCAGATGTAATATTCACTCATTTTAACCTTAAAGGACAAAAATGCATCTGGATATACAGGAATGACAACTGCATGCATTACTGAAGAATTTTAACTATGGGTGCAAGGAAAACTAGTTCACCCAAGAGTCACCCTAACTATGCTGAATAATCTGCCAAATGAAGAGCCAATGCAGTATGCCTTACTGTAAACCCTTTGCCTTAATTACTGCAAAGTAGTATTGATTTTGTTTTTAATAAAATATGTCCATTAAAATCACAAGTCGTGTGTTTGTTATCTGATTGTGTATGTAGCTATATTGCCAATATATCTGACAGTTTATTAAAATCTCAGTTCCGGCTTCAAGTTCAACTATTGGGATATAAAATCATGTTGGCCCGAGTGTACCTAACAACAAGACATAGCAGTCTTTATTGCGTAAATGTTGGAAATTGAATAGCAGTGAGCTTATTTTGGTTAGAAAACAAACACAAAATGTACCTACTGTCCCGTTTTTATTTAGGACATTTGTCAACCATGACGTTCTCATACTTACTGATGAAGACGATATTGTGTTACCCACTATATATATCTATGGTGTTACCGACCAACATTGATACTTGAATATATGGGAGAGTTTTTTGTGTGAACTGAGGATATAAAAATACAGGAGACTCCCGGGAATACGTAGTGTTGGCAGATGTGATATTTCCTTGAATAGCCTATTTAGCTTTCTTTTTAGCGCTTTCGTCAACCTTGGCACCCGATACAGTCGTTCATTCCATGTAATGGAGACGAATCGTAAAAATCACACCAATCAAATCGTGAAGCATGCTCAGTAGTTTGCAATCACAGGATTCAATGATTCAATCAGTAGCATAAACAATGGACGGTATAACCTACCTACTACTACCCCATCTACTATAAAGCATAATGCTAGTGCGACATCTCACTAACGCTTGCTGTCACATGAACAGAACGGTAACTTTAAATATTATACTATGGCTAATACGTTGCGTGCGTTATTCGTTGTCTATCAAATACTTTTCAATGCGTTATACATGTAGCATGCATATACAAATGAAATATAATGAAATATTAACATGCGTAATACAGTGCATGTATTTTTTCTAAACATATACAAAAAGATTAAGTGGCATACGTTTTGCATGGATTTAGGCGGGTAATTCCAGGTTTGCCATATTTTGTGAAAGATCCTAAATAAATTAGGTGCCATACGTTTTGCATGGCGTCATTACAGGGTTGCCATGTTTTGTGCAAATCCCCGATTTAAATTAAATATATGGTAAAAATTGATGGAGAAAATGTTTTAATTTGCGTGGACTATTCCCTAATAATTTGGGGAAACTTAAGTGTTCAAAAAGTGAGAATCTGGTCAATTCACTCTGGTGGTTTTATCTAATCTCACACTGCTGGTGAGAATAGATAAGACTCTTAATAGAAGCTTGTCTGTTACATAGACGTACCAGGGGTCTTCAACTCCAGGCCTCGAGGTCCGCTGTGTCTGCAGGTATTTGCTCCACCACGCACTACACCACCTGATTTAGAATAATTAGTTTACCTCCTTGGTCCAGGAGGCGAGCTAATTAGTGAAATCAGGTGGTGTAGCGTGGTTGGAGCAAATACCTGCAGACACAGCGGACCTCGAGGCCTGGAGTTGAAGACCCCTGACTACACTTTAACCTCCCACTTTCTCAATGATGTTTTCTCAGGGGTATCCAATCTTATGTCAGGGGTGTGGGTGCAGGCTTTTTGTTCTAGCCCAGCACTAAACAACTGATTAAACTAATCAAGGTCTTAATTGTAGACCATGATTGGTGAATTAGTTGAATCAGGTGTTTTAGTGCAGGGCCAGAACAAAACTAAACACACTGATAAAGCAGGGAGATAAGCTAGTTAAGGGGTTCAGACGCATGTCATTACCAACGCCTCTGTTGTTTTCAATCGACAACTCAAACCAGAGGCATGTTGACACTATATATATAGTGCCCCTTTATTTTACACCCTCTGTCAAAATGTCACCCTTTGTTGCTTTAAAGCCTGAAATTAAAACATTAAATCAGACTTTTCCCAACTTTATTTCCACATTTTACCCTACAACTTCAAAGTAAAAAAACAATCACAACTTCTGAACATTAATTAGAAATAAACTATCCTCAGGTACTTAAGTGTTCAAAAAGTGAGTATCTGGTCAATACCCTCAGGTAGTTAATTGAACAATTAATGCAATTGATTGGCCAGAGTGTCTTCACATCTAACTCCCAGGTAAAGGAAGGGTAGAAGAACAGCAGTGATAGGCCCACGAGGACTGTGATTTCAGGAACTCCGTTATATGTTGGCTTATCAAGCGGCTATAGAAACTGCTCCCCCTTACCTCCAGACACTCATCACACCCTACACCCCAGCCAGACCCCTCTGGCAAACTGACTGTCCCATCCCTCCGGGCGCCCGGCAGCCGCTCCTTGCGGTTTTGCCTCTTCTCTGTCCTGACCTCTCTGTGGTGGAATGACCTTCCGCAATCGGTCAGGACCGTGGAATCACTTGCGATCTTCCGCAAGAGACTCAAAACCCACCTGTTCAGACTCCACTACCACTGAATTCTGTACATCTAGCCAATTGTCATCACCACTGCCTACAATCTGACAATGAATGACTGGAAAACCGGGGTAGATATACTGCAGGGCTGATGATCTTGATGGGAGGCTGGTGTGCCGGAACGAATGACGGGATTGGAAACAGGTGAGCATGATGAGGAGTAATGAGGGTTGATAATTGAATAATAGAAAATAATAAAACAATTAACACAAACAATCACGAGGGAGAAACAAGACAAAGGAAAAGACGAGACATAAAACAAAGGGAATGTGACAGCAGCTGCCTACAACAATGTCTATCGCTGTATTACTGCACTGATCTCTTGCGCGAACTATGATTGTTCTTATCATGTATTAATGCATCTTGTAAGTCGCTCTGGATAAGAGCGTCTGCTAAATGCTTAAAATGTAAAAAACTGAAACATTTCATAAGAAATCAAGCACAAGAAAATAACTGCGGGAACAAAAAATAACATGTTATTCGGGAAATATAGTAGTACAGTATTTGTAAGATGCACTAAAACAAATAAAAAGTTGATCACAAAAAAGACCTAGAAGTTCAAAAGAAGTGTTTTAACATGCCAAAAGGCAAGGCATTCCTAATGTTGGCCTGCAGCTCACTCCAACACCAAGATTCTGGGGTAAAGAAACACTGGTAGGAAGGAACAGAGGAACAAATTGGTAAAAATATACATAAGAGTGAATAGGATTTCTGATAACAAGTGCAGAACATGATCAACCATCCATCCTTGTAAACCCATAAACCTCCCAAGTGATAAGCTTTGCAATCTCACAAGAGTAAGAAAAATAAAAACGGACAATCTGTAACAGGCAGACCAACAATCAAAATGCATGATAAAGTCCACTGAGATAATGTTTAAAAACAGGCAATTTAGTTAATCTTATACTAATATTAAAATCAGGCTTCCAAAGTTCCTCTCCAATTCCATTCTAGTGAAAGACAACAGCACGAACACACACACATTCATCTTGTCTGGTATTGCATGCAACTACAGCCAAGTGTATGGACTTTCTTCAACAAAGACTTCTGCCTGTCAGGAATGGAGTAGGAAAACCAGGCGCGGACCCAGAAATGCAATAATGTCCTTTATTGCGTAAAAAACAGGCAATAGTCAAACAGGAGCAATCAGGGCAATACAGGCATCCAAAGAGTGGTCGGGGACAGGCAAAGTTTGTTCCAGGCTTCAGGTGTGTTAGAGGCAGGAAAGACGTGGTCAATGGGCAGGCGGAGGTCGATAACAGGAAATCAGTCCAGGGAACACAGAGGAGCGGGACTGGAACCACAAGGAGCACGAACAGGTGGGTCGGGAACGAGACTGGGATACAGATGAACATGGGCGCACAAACAAAAACACGATGGAACAAAAACACGATGGAACAAAAACATGTGTAAACAGAGAAACCGCTGGAGAGTTGTGTAGGCATAAGCAAAGCACAAGACAATCTGGCAACAAACATGAGAAAACGCACAACTTATATACATTTAGACATAACAAGAAACAATCAGGAATTAACACGAATGCAGCTGACTGCAATCAGACACATAAGGAATAAGTGAATCGATAATACAATGACGACACAATCTGGAAATGAACAGCTTAACTACATCAGACATAACGAGAAACAGGTGAAAACAATAATAAAATGACGAGACTGGAAACAGGTAAGCAAACGTAAAAACACGGACTGGACAACAAGGAAAACATGGAATAAACTACAAACACCTAATTAGGGGGAACATGAACACGAGACGTGACACTGCCACCAGTTTTTGTTTTCTATTTTTGCTGTTTATTCCCCCCAAAAATTCCCCTCACAATTTAGTATCTAATTTTACCTCTCCTTTTCATGTCAATTATCCACTCCATCATATGAGAATTCGCTGGCGTAGTCCCGAGACCGTCCTCCTCCAAGCCGGCACCCGCCTAAGCCGGAGTCTGTCACCGTAACACCCAGGACCACTCATACAGTGCCTATAGAAAGTCATCATACCCTTTTGAAATAGTGACTTTTTTTGTCTTACAGCCTGAAATGAAAGTACATAAAATCCATCTTTTTCCAGCTTTATTTACACATTTTTCCTTACAATATTCAAGTGAAAAAAAAGGGCACATTCTTGAGGAAAACCTGCGGCCCTCTGCTAGACAGCTGAAGATGGGCAGGTGGTTCACCTTCCAGCACGACAACGACCCAAAATACACCGCCAAAAAAACAATGCAGTGACTAAAGGACAGGAAGATGAATGGCCTTGAGTGGCCTAGTCAGAGCCCTGAGCTAAATCCGATAGAACATCTGTGGATGGACGAAGAGTGCAGTCCATCGCCGCTCACCACGGAATTTGACTGAACTGGAACAGTTCTGCAAGGAAGAATGGGCAAATATTGCCCAATCTAGGTGCGCAAAGCTGGTAGAGACATATCCAAACAGACTGATGGCTGTAATTAAAGCAAAAGGTGCCTCTACAAAGTATTAAATCAGGGGACTGATCACTTTTCCAACCCTGTTATTCTAGTTTTTAATTTTTTCTTAATTATCAGAAATTGTGCCCTTGTTGTAAGGCAAAATGTTTAAATATAGCTGGAAAAAGATGGATTTTATGTACTTTCAATTCAGGCTGTAAGACACTGTAAGGCCCACTGGGGCAACATATACTGAAAATGTATGCATTCACTACTGTAAGTCGCTTTGGATAAAAGCGTCTGCTAAATGGCATATATTATTATTATTATAAATGTATTTGGTGACCGTAGGCAACTACAACGCCCACAATGCACGACAAAGGGAATTACGTACTACATTTCCCAATACGCACGAGTGTCTTCAAAGTCACAACATTTGTGGAGCAAAGTTCTCTGGTGGAAAGGTAACAGTATACCTGGCTTGCATTAGCTCGTCTATTTAGCTCTTCTAACATTATTTTTCCGAAAAGATTCATTCTTGTTCTGTGACTGGTATCAATTTAATTCGGTTGTATTATATTTGGATTTATGTTATGCCTAGCGTTAGTTATTGTTATCAAGCCAGTTAGCTTGCTAACAGTAGTTGTAATGCCCATCACGGCATCAGTGTTAGCTAGGCTGTCATGCGCTTGCAAAAATATGTTCGTTGCCATCGTCCCGATTTCTGACATTTGTCCAGAACTAGATTTATGCTACTCGCTGCATTGGAATACCATAGTTTTTGCTGCTCGGTGGCTAACGTTAGATAACACACTTAAATTAATCTAGTTAACAATTTTTAATTTAGCTTGCAACATTGTCTGTTGCTTAAGACACGTGTTTAAGCTGTTTTAATGTAAAAATGTTGATGGAAAACTGGCACAGTTAATCACGAGTGTATCCGAAAAATACCGCTAAAGTTATTTACACATTTGTCTCGCTGGGCAGCAGCGCAAGGATGGCAGAGCAACAGACGGAGTTGCCCGAAGACGTGGAAACAGACGACTGCATGACCACCTATACGTACATGTACAGCCCGGATCTGCTCAAGTATGTCCAAATGAGCTTACCACCTCGCCCCCATTCCCATGCGTACGCCAGCGATGTCTGCCTAAATATATCGCTACAATTTATGATGTGGATTTATCTAAATACATTTAATTTATGTGGTTCTGTGTAGCTCAGTAGGTAGAGCATGGCGTTGGCAACGCTTAGGTTGTGGGTTCAATTCCCACTAGGACCGCATATACTGAAAAATGTATGCATTCACTACTGTAAGTCGCTTTGGATAAAAGCGTCTGCTAAATGGCATATATTAATTACAGGGACAATGTTGCCTTTATAACTGGTGGCGGATCTGGAATTGGGTTCCGAATAGCTGAAGTGTTTATGAGGTAACTACACTTTATAATCCGGTATGCTGTCTTAATACACATGTAACACAACACAGCACGTGTCTCACCAAGTTCCTTACCCTTTCAGGCATGGCTGTGACACAGTGATTGGCAGTAGGAATCTGGAGCGGCTCACTGAGGTCTCAACACCTGCTTGTTTGTTTAGTCATTATTCATTCAATCAGAGAGCGACAATGCTAAAAATAAACATAGGCTTTGATACTGGAGGTACATTTCTTCAGTTCCTAATTTCAGTTTACATGTTTAGTAGCATTAATTTGAAAGCTTGGCTGAAGTTGAAAAGAGGTGTTTACAAATGTGTTTGCCATGTTGTGTTATTCGAGCAGACTGACATATTTTGTGTTACTTGACAGGCGGCTAAAAAGCTGAGTGTTGCTACTGGGCAACGCTGCCTGGCCCTGGCCATGGATGTCCGGCAGCCAGAAACAATTTCTGCAGCTGTAGAAGATGCACTGAAAGAGTTTGGAAGAATTGATATCCTCATTAACAGTATGCACCCCCAAATGAGTTACACATTACACCACAGGAGAGTACAGTACACTTCCAAACACATGTCCTGTGAAAAAATGTTTTGCATTATTTATTTCATAATATATAATTTAAAACTGTGGTGGTGCCTCCCGGGTGGTGTAGTGGTAGAATGTCCGATGCTGCCCACTGCAACCGGGGTTAGATTCCGCCAGGTCATGCCAGTTTAGTCTCTGGCTGGGAATTGGCTGTCGCCCCAGGGAGAGGGGAGTGATAAAAGCTGCATGAGCTTGCTGCATATACAGTGCCTATAGAAAGTCATCATACCCTTTTGAAATAGTCACTTTTTTTTTGTCTTACAGCCTGAAATGAAAGTACATAAAATCCATTTTTCCAGCTTTATTTACACATTTTGCCTTACAATAAGGGCACAATTTCTGATAATTAATAAAAAACGAAAAACTAGAATAACAGGGTTGGAAAAGTGATCAGTCCCCTGATTTAATACTTTGTAGAGGCACCTTTTGCTTTAATTACAGCCATCAGTCTGTTTGGATATATCTACCAGCTTTGCGCACCTAGATTGGGCAATATTTGCCCATTCTTCATTGCAGAACTGTTCCAGTTCAGTCAAATTCCGTGGTGAGCGGCGATGGACTGCACTCTTCGTCCATCCACAGATGTTCTATCGGATTTAGCTCAGGGCTCTGACTAGGCCACTCAAGGCCATTCATCTTCCTGTCCTTTAGTCACTGCATTGTTTTTTTGGCGGTGTGTTTTGGGTTGTTGTCCTGCTGGAAGGTGAACCACCTGCCCATCTTCAGCTGTCTAGCAGAGGGCCGCAGGTTTTCCTCAAGAATGTTCCCTTTTTTCACTTGAATATTGTAAGGAAAAATGTGTAAATAAAGCTAGAAAAAGATGGATTTTATGTACTTTCATTTCAGGCTGTAAGACAAAAAAAAGTCACTATTTCAAAAGGGTATGATGACTTTCTATAGGCACTGTATGAGTGGTCCTGGGTGTTACGGTGACAGACTTCGGCTTAGGCGGGTGCCGGCTTGGAGGAGGACGGTCTCGGGACTACGCCAGCGAATTCTCATACGATGGAGTGGATAATTGACATGAAAAGGAGAGGTAAAATTAGATACTAAATTGTGAGGGAAAAGAAAATTGGGAATAAACCGCAAAAATAGAAAACAAAAACTGGTGGCAGAAGTCTTTGTTGAAGAAAGTCCATACACTTGGCTGTAGTTGCATGCAATACCAGACAAGATGAATGTGTGTGTGTTCGTGCTGTTGTCTTTCACTAGAATGGAATTGGAGAGGAACTTTGGAAGCCTGATTTTAATATTAGTAAGATAAGATTAACTAAACTGCCTGTTTTTAAACATTATCTCAGTGGCTCAGTGGACTTTATCATGCATTTTGGTGATTGTTGGTCTGCCTGTTACAGATTGTCAGTTTTAGTTTTCTTACTCTTGTGAGATTGCAAAGCTTATTGCTTGGGAGGTTATGGGAGGTTTATGGGTTTACAAGGATGGATGGTTTGATCATGTTCTGCACTTGTTGTTATCAGAAATCATATTCACTCTTATGTATATTTTTACCAACTTGTTCCTTTGGTCCTTCCTACCAGTGTTTCTTTACCCCAGAATCTTGGTGTTGGAGTGAGCTGCAGGCCAACATTAGGAATGCCTTGCCTTTTGGCATGTTAAAAAGACACTTCTTTTGAACTTATAGGACTTTTTATTTGTTTTAGTGCATCTTACAAATACTGTACTACTATATTTCCCGAATAACATGTTATTTTTTGTTCCCGCAGTTATTTTCTTGTGCTTGATTTCTTATGAAATGTTTCTGTTTTTTACATGTGTTTCGTTCAGATGCTGCTGGTAACTTCCTCTGCCCTGCCACTTCACTGTCCTTCAATGCCTTTAGGACTGTAATGGAGATTGATACCATGGGCACATTCAACACAAGCAAGGTGGTCTTTGAGAGGTGGTTCAAGGTACAGAGTACAGTGATGCAAATATTAGGGAACCCTCCATGTTCTGTGGATGCTTCATACACAAAACAGTTAGTATTGGAATCAATTATCTTTAGAAAGCTTCACTTTTAATATGTCAGCCATAGAAATCAGAAGGATTTATTTTGATTGGTTGTATAAAATGCTTCTGATTACCCAGTCATGTATTTTTGTCTGGTTTTCTTTCTATTCAGGATCATGGGGGCTCCATTGTCAACATATCAGCGACTCTGGGTTACAAAGGCCAGGCTCTTCAGGTGCATGCTGGGTCTGCCAAGGCGGCCAATGGTGAGAAGTGGGCTTGGTGATCCATACATCGACTGCTTATGTTAATATTTTGTACAGAAGTCTAATAATGTCTGTCTTCCCCTCTCTCTCTTTCCCCCACCCCTTCTCTGCCTCTATACTTGCTGCTCCCCTGTTCCCTGCTTCCATGCCTGGCCTCTTTCTGATAGATGCCATGACAAGACACCTTGCAGTGGAATGGGGACCAAGTGGTGTTCGGGTCAACACCCTAGCACCAGGACCAATCTCAGGCACAGAGGGATTCCGTCGGCTGGGTAAGGGACAGAGGTCATGCCTGCCTGCCTCCACTAAACCGTGTGATCAAAAAATATTCTGATCATACATACAAATGGCTTGAGATAGTCATTGGAACGTATGATAAGATGATTACACTGGTTTTATTCACTAACCCTCCCTCATAGTTTTTCCACCCCGACTTTGCTTTACCGCTCTGCCTGATCAGATCTTACCTCTGCAACCCTCAACATCCTTTCTTCAATCCTCTCCCCCCCTCTCCTTCGACCTCAGGTGGAATGAGGGCAGAGACAAGCGGTATGTTCCAGACCATCCCGCTGCAGCGGGCTGGGAACAAGACTGAGATGGCACATGGGGTGCTCTTCCTGGCCAGCCGGGCATCTTCCTATGTGACGGGTGCCTGCCTGGTGGCTGACGGGGGAAGCTGGCTCACCTCTGCCAACAACCTGCCTGCGCTCCTGGGTATAGCCTCCTCCCAATCTGCTAAACTCTGACTCTACTCGGCCATCCCAGGTGTGTAGGAGAGGAGAGGGGTTTGGCAGAGCCAAGGCACAGCAGGGAGAGGAAACTGAAACGACTTTTGTTTTCAGTGTGGGATGGAATGGGTAATATGTGATTTTAGACGTTATAATTGTATGGCTCTTTGCAGATTTATATCCATTTGAATTGAAAAATAAAACGAAATGTAACTGAATATGCACTCAGTCGCCACTTTATTAGGTACACCTGCACACCTGCTCGTTAATGCAATTATCTAATCAGCCAATCATGTAGCAGCAACTCGGTGCATAAAAGCATGCAGACATGGTCAAGAGGTTCAGTTGTTGTTCAGACCAAAAATCAGAATGAGGAAGAAATGTGATCTAAGTGACTGACCATGGAATGATTGTTGGTGCCAGATGGGGTGGTGTGAGTATCTCAGAAACTGTTGATCTCATGGGATTTTCACACACAACAGTCTCTAGAGTTTACAGAGAATGGTGCAAAAAACAAAAAACATCCAGTGAGTGGCAGTTCTGTTGGCAAAAACTCCTTGTTTTTCCTTGAGAGAGGTCAGAGGAGAATGGCCAGACTGGTTCAAGCTGACAGGAAGGCGACAGTAACTCAAATAACCACACGTTACAACAGTGGTATGCAGAACAGCGTCTCTGAACGCACAACACAAAAACCTTGAAGTGGGTGGGCTACAGTAGCAGAAGACCACACCAGGTTCCACTCCTGTCAGCTCAGAACAGGAAAGTGAGGCTACAGTGGGCACAGGCTCACCAAAACTGGACAGTTGAAGATTGGTCTGTTTTCTTGACACACATTAGGCCCCTTAATACCAATTTAGCATCGTTTAAATGCCACAGCCTACTTGAGTCTTGTTACTGACCATATGCATCCCTTTATGGCCACAGTCTACCTATCTTCTAATGGCTACTTCTAGCAGCATAATGCGCCATGTCACAAAGCACACGTCATCTCAAGCTGGTTCCACGAACATGACAATGAGTTCAGTGCACTCCAGTGGCCTCCTTAGTCACCAGATCTCAGTCCAATAGAGCACCTTTGGAATGTGGTGGAACAGGAGACTCGCATCATGAATGTGCAGCCGACAAATCTGCAGCAACTGTGTGACGCTATCATGTCAACATGGACCAGAATCTCTGAGAAATGTTTCCAGCACCTTGTTGAATCTATGCCACAAAGAAGTCAGGCTGTTCTGGGGGCAAAGGGGGTCTTACCCAGTACTAGAAAGGTGTACCTAATAATGTGGCCACTGAGTGTAGTTCACTTCTTGTAATTGTATGTTTAAATCAATTTAAATCATTCACTTTGCAAATTAAGCAACATTTTGCTTTATCGTGTTATTGCTTTTCGGATCTAGTACTGTATTTAGCTACTCACTTTTTCCATTGTGGCATAATATGAAGGATAATGCTCACGCAGGTGGAATGCAAGGTTTTACTTGTTCCCTCCTCTGGCCATTACAGGTTTCCCACATTCACTACATTTGCAATGTAAACAAAACAAAATGCAAGAACAGCCAAAGAGGTGGTGGGATTAAATTACATTAGCAGACACCCCAGGTCCAGTATTATATTATTTAATATGGGTTATTTAGACATTTTAGTAGAGTGAAGGTTGAAATATTTTTTCCCCGCGTGAAAATAGCTTTTGCCACGTGATTTACTATCACGGTTTTAGGTTAAGTTTATGATAGTACTATTTTATATTTTAATATTGTGGTATACCATCATACCATCATACCATCATACCGGTATACCGTCACACCGCTAAGTGAGAAATATGATATATTTTAAATGTTTAAATGTGTCCATTTCATTTTTGTATAGGGGCGTGTAATTTGGATAACAATTCATTAATAGACTAGAGTAATAAACTGGGCTCTGTAGAAGTTCAGGTATATCTTTGGAACTGACATTCATATATTCGGAAGAAATGTATCTTATCTAACATCATCTTTCTAAAAGCCAATCTCCTTAAGATAACAATTTATGAATAAGACTAAAAGGATTCATGCTGCACGTGTGTTTAGTAAACTCTGAAGTGTAAAATCTGGTCAAAGAGATTCAGTGACTCACTACTTCAGTGACTCAGAAGTAGAGTCTAAGATACAGTGGATTATTTTAACCAGAGCTGCAGTGCACCAAATTATAGCTATGTTTCACTCTTCCTACTTGAACCCTATGTTCTCATTGAAAGGCTTTATCTTGTATGTGCAATGCTTTTAGATGCTGTCATTCAAAGTGCAATGGCATGCAGTAACATTCTTAACTGTGTTATGTTGTTTTGTATGGCTGTATAATATACAGAATGGTATGTCATCAGGTAGTTTTTAATTCCGCTCATAAAATGTTTTCACTGATGTTTTGTTCTAGATTACTGGTCTTCTGGACTGAAGAGAGACAAGTAGAAGACTAAAAATAAAGTTAAACTAACTGAATCCTCTAACATCAAATGGATGAATCTGTTTACCTGTGCTTTAGAGGATTATTACACCCATAAATCAAAATTTCATGATTTTATACTTGCTCTGTGTGTTGTCAAACCGTCCAGATATTTTTTATATTAATATTACGTATATTTATGTTTCAGCATGAGCTGTCAGATCCAATTAGCCAAATATAATGGAAGTCAGTGGTAAAAAATCTGTACACTCAAACTATAATATAATATAATATGCCATTTAGTGGACGCTTTTATCCAAAGCAACTTACAGCAGTGACTGCATACATTTTTCAGTATATGTGGTCCGAATGGGAATTTAACCCACAACCTAAGCATTGCCAATGCCATGCTCTACCTACTGAGCGACCACAGAAAACTACACACATAATCACCTCACCTTCAATTTATCAAAGGGACTGGGAATCATTTTCAATTTTACATGCTGTATAAACTGTTTAGATTTACCTTAACACACTGAATAAAGGATTTCAATTTCTGTGTGATGCCTTTTGGTGTTAATTTACCTTTTTCATTTATAACATTATTCTGGAACAAAAATACAGCAAACAAAGAAATTGAAGAATAATCTGCTTCAGACCTGTTCTTGGAGTACCACTGTGTATGCTGGTTTTTGTTCCAACCATAATTGCAATTCCTGAAGTATAACAAACTTTTTTTAAAAATCAGACACTTCTAATGTCTAATGAGGGATAACATTACCTTCTTAATGCAACATTATGTCAGAAACAGATTTGAATGTTAAAAGAATGAATCTATATAATTTAGAATCAGTCAATTGATGATATGCTAACTAATGCTTTCATTCTCTGTCGTTGTGGCAAATGATTCCTTTTGAAAGAGGTTACATTTTTTATTTATTGATAGACCTACAGCTGAAAACAGTGTAGTCCTAAATATTGACAGTGTGGACACCTGGTAATTGAATCTAAAATGTGGAAAATGACAAAGCATTCTGTTAAAATCTGTTTCAGTACAAAATTATGGAACCTAAACACGTTTTCAACAACCTTAATCAGAGATCGGTTGGAACGAAAACCAGCATACACGGTGGTACTCCAGAACCGAATTTGAGAACGACAGGTCCAGTCTATTTCACGAGGAAGAAATATTATGAATAGGTTGAAAAACAGCTAAATAATATATCATGTTCCCGAATACTTTTTTGGCCTGTACAAATAAGTATTTCTACAACAGCAGTTTGTTGCCTTGACATGGGAATTTGGGCTTCCATCTAAATTGAGCATATTTTTGTGAAAGTCATAATGGCTAGAAGGGTTGGCTTCAGAAGTTTAATAAGATGTTATGTGAACGAAACTACTGTAAACTGACGAATTAAGAATCATAAATCAAGTTTTCTGTAATTGTACAGTACAGTACTTACAAAACAAATCAATGTAGGCTACATCTACGCCAAACCCAGCTCGACCCCCTATAAAACCTCCACACGGGGGCACCAGTGTACAAATTACAAAGTAACACGGGTTCACATCGGGAGCTTACGTTACTTCTTAATAAGGTCTGATGCAGCAACCTAACTTTTTATTTTTGTTGTTTGAATTGTTTGGACTTATTTAGCCAGTTATTAGTGATATTCTGGCACGGACTACTCCTGAGAGGCCTATAGTAATGGCAGCCTGCGAATAACCTTACCACCCACTCCTCTCAAACAATATTCAACGATGCAATCGGTCAGACAAAAATACCAAAGCGTAATTTAGTCGCCTCCCAATGGTGTTGGGTCTGTGTTGACACACTGCGGCGTGCTCATTGCGCATGCGTACTGTGGATCTAGTGACGTTAGCTCTGAATGCGGCTGGTGGGAGAGCAGAGAGCAGCTGCTGATGAGAGCGATGTATGTGTGGTTGGAACCATCACTAGGAATCTTGCTAACATTAGCTATCTGAACTGTATCACCCGCATCTTTAAATGTATGGTCATCGTCAAAAGGTTCACTCACTACTGTGAAAGGATTACAGAAAAGGTAACGTTACACTAATTCCTCACGCTGGCTGAAAGAAAACATCGCAAGCTAACAAGCCTCCTGCACAGGTGGCTCACTCAATTCTGAGTCTGGGGGCGCTTTGAGAAAAAGGAATCGGAGAAACAAAATTTATTTCCCTTGAAAATAAACAGAAAGAAGACCAGGCGGAATAGAGCGAAGCACTGAAGGCCATCACCCCTGTTCAAGGAAGAGGCAACGAAGACAAACGATGAAGCAGGATCGCTAACTATTGCCTGATTTGGTTCGTTTTCGGGATGCTTGTATCTAACCATCTTGCTGCTAGCGTTAGCTAACTAGCTATATGTCCACCTCTCTATCTGACTGGAGCTAACGTTGGCTATCATCAGCATGCTAACTAGCTAGCTACACAAGGGGGTACGGGTTTTTGCTATTAGCGTTGGAAGCACAGGCTCAAGTGGGTTGAATGACAAATATTTTACTGTGGCGTCAGAAATGGATATTGATTAGCTAACGTTAGCTTATTTGTTGCATAGCGCGTAAGTTGCTAACGTTAGTTGGTTGAACGGAAGACGGCAGACAAGGACTGGCAAACCTTAGCGAGCTAGTTAGAGCTTTTGCTTGCTATATTGCGTTATTGGCATGGAGAAAGGGTGGAGCTGTAATGCCAGAATGTTTGAATTGGCTATTGCTTGTAGCTAAACTCATCCGTGTTCATTCCGAAAGAGATTTAGGTTAGATTCGGAGATTTAGTTAGCGCTAGTATAACTGACATCCTGGTGCTGAGTTTACATACCACTTGGGTGGTGCTTAGCAACCATCAAGGCCGTTCCGCTCAGCTTGCCAACCACCAACTGGAAATGATCAGTCAGGTGTTAATGCTAAGGTTATTGCTGGCTAGTTTACCTGTAGTGATTTGATTGAAAACGATACAAGATACCATTGATGTTACCATGGCCTTATTTAGTCTGTTTTCAGGCATTAGGTAACGAATACAACCTTGCTCAGCTGAAGAGAACACAATTAACAAAATCCTGTATGTTCTTCAGCTTTTACATACCGCAAGGACAAGCTAATAATGTTGCTTAATGTCATTAGCTAAAGTTTCGAGGGAACCCAGCTGTTAAGCGTTTATGTGAAGAAAATAAATCTTCCGAACAAGGTGTTTATATGTGAAAATAAGGTAGTGTCGAAAAAACACATTAGTGATTGTTGTCTCTGTACGAGATGTGAGCGATAAACCGCTTTAGAGAATGGGGACTGAAGGCGCTTTAGTGAAACGCAAGAATGCCTTTGAACAACTCTGGAAGATTTAATTTCGGTTGAAAAGGATTCACAAGGACTTGTCTTCAAGCATACTGCACCCGTAAGGATAACTTTCAGTCTTTGCCTTTTTCAAGTGAGTAGTATTTTCAAATTGTCTCAGGATATCAACTAATAAGAATAAAAACAAATGGAGCAGATCCTGCTGTCCAGCCCTGGTGGGCATTCAGACTGGGAATTGGAGCAGAAGCCATCTTTGGGATTTCTTCTTCTGGATCCTGACAAAGGGGCCACTTTGCCTAAGGGGAGCAAAGAAAGTCTGGAATCAGGCCTGGATTTCCGAGAGACAGGAAAGGAGCTGGTGTCACTTAGCCTTGACGAGATTCTCCAGGAGAATGCCTTAAATCTAGACAACCTTTTTCGGAACTCCAGGTATCCCAGTGTTGATCAGATCATGTCTTGGGACGAAGGGTCGGAATGCCCTGTGCTGCAGTGGGAGAGCCACTCCTTTCAGCCCCTGCAGTTTTCCCAGAGTGAACCTGCTGATGTACCAAATCTCCAGATGAGTTCTAATGAGCAGATTGATTTCAGTGTTTCTCCTCCTGTCCAGGTTGTGGCGGACGGCCTAATTTCAAACGCAGATGATTCATCCTTTCAAGAACAAGGTCTTCACCACAAAGTACCTGTGGAGCTGATGAATCTCCACTGCAGCCCTGGAGACCTTCTTAGTTTCAGTGATACACCTCCTCTGCCGGTTTTAGCCAGGACTCAAGATTCTAACAAGGCAGATTTAGCTCTACTGGAAAAACTCTTGCATCTGGAGCATGCCTCTTCCTCCTCTTCCTCGTGTGTCCACCTTCCCGGTGAGGCTAGCCCACAAGGTGTCAGTGAGGAGCCGTCTCTCCTATCACATCATGAGGAGAGCAGCCTCTGTCTGTTGTCACAAGGGGTAGAGACTCTGTCATCTGAAACCGAGGACAAAGGTTTATTCTTAGAGCTGGGGAGAGATCCGCTCGCAGTGAGTAATGCTATCCTGGAAGGTTCACCTGAGAGCCACCTGACCGGGCCCTCGCACATCGGCAGCTCTGTTGACAGTAGCCAAGCTCTGGCCGTTCAGGAAGGATCTGGGCTCTTACATGATGGGGCCAGCACTGACCTCAATAGCAGCCTCAGCCTCGAAGACCATTCCCTACCCAATTCAGAAACGGCGTGCTTAAGCCCGCCTGTGGAGGATACAGGGCAGAATTTCCTGGTGGACAATCTGACTATTAGTCTGTCCCCAAAACACAGCTGTCAGGGTGACTCTGGGCTCCACCATCAGTTGACGGATCCCCAAACCAGCAAGCCCTTCCTCGATGGAGACGCAACACACCAGGGCTGTCTGCTCGGCAGCCTGGGCTTGGATCAGAGCGGCTCAATAAATTTAATGGAAGAAAAAGATTTTCTCGGTTCAAACCAACAAGAGGGACATGAGGAGCTGACTGACAATAGTGGCCTGACTGCCGATGCAATGCACGATAAGGAAGCTCCAGACCCCAAACCCCCTGAGGGCACCCTGCAGGAAAGACTTCCTGGACTGGAGTTGAGTAGTAGGAGCAGAGAAGCAGCTCTGGACCTGGATGTAGTCTGTTACAGAGGGGACTGCCCTGAGGATCTGGACCAGGAGTTGGATGATTTGTCTTCTGGCAATCTGTGGACTAATGAACAGACAGTGGACAGGCTCTCACTATCAGAGGTGGGGGCATCTAATTCACTGCCAATGGGGGGCAGTGTTTCAGAGAGAGAGGAAGACCTATCCTCTTTGAAGGCTGTGTTTGATGCCCTGGACCAGGACAGTGATGGGTTTGTGCGCATTGAGGAGTTCTTGCAGTTTGCCACGGCCTATGGAGCTGAGCAGGTAAGACCCTCTTTGTTTTGTGCGTTTCGTTTTATTGTATTTGTCAATGTGACAGGCAGGTTTGGGTCACTTGTTAATGTAGGACACCATTCGTGTGGACATGTGTTGTTTTCTGAATTGATTGCTTGGATGGCATTGGCTCAGTTGTGATCCTACCAGTTCATTTTTGCTTTGCAGGGGCAGCCCCTGTATTTTCAGGAGCAGGTGTTACATTGCATCTGAATGCCATTCCAAAAACACAGTATCACAGTATTATTGACCTCATATTAGGTGCAAGCCCTGAAAATCTGTTTCGTTTTAAAGCAGCTTAAAGAGCTTAACCGTTATTATTTTGTGACTGAAGCCTTGGCTATTAGTTGGCTGGAGTGAACGTTACACAGTGGATGGTGGATGGATACTTGAGCGCTAATTTTCATTGCCATTTAATTTGACCAGAAGCAACACATTTCCACACTTCGCAGCAAAGGCTCAGGTGTAGTCTGCCTGTCAACATGGCGTACAATAGACCGGCTCGTGTGCGTTCTGTTGAGAGATAAGCAAACCGGTTTCAAATCGAATCTGACTTATCGCATAAATTCTAAAAGTCATTGTAACCATTAGAACACTGATATTAGTTTTTTCCCCAAATGATAAAGGTTCCTCTAAAAAGGGAGAGCTGAATAGTATGTGCTGTAGGTGCACCGCACATTGTTTGGTGTAGCCTAATTGATATGGCTGAAATGAAAGCTGATAAATAAGCTCTGTCGCAGAAATGGTATGCACACTGCCCAATCTTATCCAGTGGGAGGCCTTAGCACTTCTATAAAGTTATGTATTCAAGCAGCTCACTCAAAATTGTGCTGATAAAGCAGTTGAGGGACTAGTCATATTATTTTAACTTTATCCAGCACCTTTGCCTGTAAAGCGAGAGGGCAGCAGTGGGGTTTTGTTACCACTAAACATAATGGCACTAAAGAAACCCGAGCAGCTGGAATTCAGTGTACAGTGCCAAAGCACCTTTTGCTTTATTTTAATTGAGAACTAGAAGTACTATTTATTGTTTGTGCTAAAGGGTGGTTTATTTTAGCCAAGCAGTCTGTCAAGTCCCCCCCACCCAAATAGTGCTAAGGCACTGTTATTCGCAGACTCGCGTCGAGTTTCAGACGAAACCTGGGCTCGTCCAATTCAGATCTGCCCTATCAAGTGTCATTTATTACCTTCAATTTGGACAGAGACCTGGAGCATGCTGTTTTAAACACTTCATTTTCAAAAAGCATGGATTTGCCTAATGTCATTTAACATTTTTACATTTTAAATGAAATATAGATCCTCACCTACTGCAAGGCATTTTCAACCAAAATATTCTGCTTGGTTTCTTCAGAAATAAGAAGAGAATCCCGGAAGAGGTTGAATGTAACAATTTAATAGAAATAGTTCGCCTGACCTCAATGTCTGATTAGATTTTTAATTCGAGAAAATCCTTTGCATTGATATTTTCAATGTGTGTAAGCGTAAATTCCTATGGGTGTGGAAATTTGGTGTCATTGTGTGCGCGCGCGCTTAGTCTAACGGCAGTGGAACAAATGAGCGTGAGCACAAATGAGTGTGGGTGTTGCATCATGCTCTTTGTGCATTCTGCTCTCTTTCTCCTGCCCAGGTTGGGATTCCTGTACAAGCTGCTCCTGATCAACAGAGTGTGCTTTGCCTTTGTGGTTTTGTACAGGAAAACTCTACCCATTCAGAGCCCTTCTCAAGAATAAACTGGCCAAAACATTTGTTTTAAAGATCTGCAGTGGTATGCAAATGCTTAAAGAATGCCTCGATTGGAAGCTCTCTAATCTCCGTCGCCACAAAACGGTCTGTTGTTAATTTACAAAACTAAAACGCGAGTGTCTCAGCATTGGTTTGCCTCACCATTTTGTAGTTAGCCATGGTGGAGGTGCGTAGCGTTCTGTCAGTGTCATGTGACAGGGTTCAAGGTGGGCTGGCCGGGTAGGGTGGAACCGGGTCGAGCCTAAACACAGGGACTCTCCCTGTATTTTGTTCCCGAAAGGAAAAGCTCCTCTGTGGCACAAGGCATGTTCTGTGTTTAACTACAGGGCTGTGCTGTGGTGGAATTTCCTCACCGTTTCCTTCCAGCTCTGCTGTTCTTACTCCCACCCCACCCCCGCCCGAAACTCATTATTCCACTATGCGAGCGTCTCGGTTTACACGTTTATTTATGCATTGTTCGCACCGAGATCAGTCTCCAGTGCACCTGGTGCAAGGTGTGGGTGGTGGAACGATCGAGCCACTAAGAAACCATTTTATATGTAATGTAGGCTAACGCTGCTGCAGTGTTTTCAGAACAAATAGAAAGAATTACAACCTCATGTGTTTCATTTGGCTTCGTAGCACTGTGCTTTTCTCAGTGGCCACTTAAATGGTGTGAATTCTTCTGGCCTGGCTCTCACGTTTAGAATACAGCCTGAAGTAACATTTTATATGGATATTTTCCTAGTTAACCCATAGCCTACATAGGGGCATCTGTACAGGGGTAAAATAGTCTGGTTTTCACTAGGCATATTTTGTGCATTAGCCTGGGCCTTTTTAATTTCTCATCTGTCATACTTTTGCAGTTCTTGGCATGTTATTAGTTTAATAACTATAGTCAAGTGTTTTCAGAGTGACAAGGAGATTTGAAGGATGTTCAACTAGAAGCCCTGGAGGCGGTGAAAGGGAGTCATTTCACTGTTTTGTATGAACAGGATGTCGAGGCAGAGTGGGAAAGTTGGAATAAACACTTCAGCTGTTATGTTGCATCTACCTAGGCAACACCCATCTCAAATCAGATGGTGGTGGCATGTTTTGGTCCAAAGTTTTGGTTTGTTGTAGCTTGTGGTTTACGAATGGAATGTTCACCCTACACCTTGGCTGGTGGACTGGGCTGTGCTGCCCTTGATCTGTTATCAAACTGAGAACTTGTATGGCTGAGAACTGGCTTCTTGTATGAGTTTTCTATTGGTATGTTTTGACTACCTTAGATCTCCATAATACCTTCATTTTCAATATGTTTTGTTAGACGCACAGTGGTTCCAAAAGGACCGGGTGGCCTTAAACCTTTATCTGAAGCATTGGGAAATACTGTATGGTTCTGTGTGGCTCAGTAGGTAGAGTGTGGCACTGACAACACTTAGGTTGTGGGTTTGATTCCCACTGGGACCACATATACTGAAAAATGTATGCATTCAGTATTTGTACGTTGCTTTGGATAAAAGCGTATGCTAAAATGACATATGTATGCAGACTTACAGCAAATAGTCCAGGCGTACCAATAATTAAGAGTCGTGACAGGCAAGAAGACAGACAAACATCATCCACTATCTTGAGTATTTGGGTGGGTCGATGCACTTAATTTCTTTGAAAGGTAATCCTACCCCTCATTTGGTATGCCCATGATTAATTATTCTTCAAAATGTCAGCTTTGCATTTTACTTATTACTTAAAATATTACCCATAAAATGACATTGCCTCTTCTTTTTCATCCCAAATCCTTTTCCATCTAGGGATATGCCTCTTCCATCCCCTGATAAGAGATTTTTTCTAGACGTGAGAATTTAGATAGTAGCTGCTGTCAGGATCATTACTGACTGCTGCTGCTCTAATGGAGCTTAGTAGGCCACAAGCCCCACTGTGTTAGGAAACTTGTGATGCGTTGGACAGGAATTGCTGGCCAACTTACTTCATGCCTGAAATAAAGACACAAAATGTCTTTACTTTGAAATCAGATTTATCTGCTAACTAGTTTAAGACATGAATATTTTACAATTTACCGACTAGGCTAATCCTTGAAAATTGCAGAAATAAAATCTGAAATGACTGCCTGTTAAAGAAATGGAAAGTGGGACATTCTGTCTCTGTTTTTGCATATATACTCTGTGTGTGTGTGTGTGTGCGTGTGTGCGTGTGTGCGTGTGCGTGTGTGTGTGCGTGTGCAAGAGCATACATTAGTACTTTCTTTCTGGAGACTTAACCTAGTATTTCTGTGGTAGCTTAGCTTTATCAATTTTGATTATTTAAAAAAGGAAATTTACCCACACTCATCAGTCTGCCTTACTGCTGTATATGAGCTAGTCAACCACTACGTCCAGTATCCAGTATGGAATCCAAGATTTGGCATCTATATTCATTCAAAATTCATGGCGAAGGCTATGAGTTAGTTATCGCCGACATCTTGTACATTCATCCACATGTCTTTAAAAAATTCCAAATGCAAGTATAAATGTGAGCAGGAAATCTCTGAGCTGCCCTCTCGCTTTAAGTGGAAATAAACCAGAAATGGTTTAATTTCAACCAGTTACAAAAATTGTTTCTCTTACATAGAAGGATGTTAAGGTGCCCTACTGGCGTGCACTTTACTACTTAGACAATGAGAATTATCAGAACAGCTGGAGTCGACTGTGTAGGTCAGTGGTGTCCAATCTTATTTGAGAAGGGCCGGTGTGGGTGCAGGCTTTTGTTCTAGCCCAGCACTAAAACACCTGATTCAACTAATTCACCAATCATGGTCTACAATCAAGACCTTGATTAGTTTAATCAGTTGTTTAGTGCTGGGCTGGAACAAAAGCCTGCACCCACACTGGCCCTTCTCAGATAAGATTGGACACCCCTGGTGTAGGTTATGAGACAGGTTTTTGGATTTCATCGAACCACATACTGTTTCAGAAGGGGGGACGCTGTACAGTAACTCAGAACAAATACTCAAGGCAGCTGTACATTACAAGCATTCGTGCCAGTGTAGAGATGTAATACATCAGTGTCATAAGAATTGTGATAAGTGAGTATTTCCGTAATGTAATGCTAATTTCCCATACCCGTACCAGAAATAGTTTTTACCGCATAGTAAACGTTTTCATGCTAAAGTGATGTCCTTACTTTATGAATTGTGGTAAACAAGTTAACTTTGAGTGATGATTCTAATGTGTCAATGATGAGGCTAATGGTTCATCTGGTTGTTTTACGAAGCTTTTCATTTTCATTCTCACCAGCCCTTGTATTTGATGGCATGTGTCCACTATCTGAAAGCTGAAGGCTGTACATCCTTCCCTTGCACTGTTCCTTTGGACCATTCACTGCCCTGAAAACCAAACATTGTAAAGAGACCAACTTCATTTGGACGTTCTAAAGGGTTATGAATCCTGGCTATTTATATGTATGTTTATATTTCCAAGACGGTACTCAAAAAAAAGGTGGTAGAGTCCAACCCAAGGCTCTGCATTTAGAGTATTTGCTTTTGATTAGCCATATTATTAGCCAATCAGCTGGTCTGATCCCTCTCATCCACCCAGCACGGATGGCATTACATTGGGTCAAAGATGATGAGGTGGTCAAGGGCTACTTATGGCTAGACAGATGGGCGCGCTACAGTTCAGTGGACCCCCATCAGTACAGGCGCAGGGGAGGGGGTGTGGCGGGATTGGTAGAGGCCACTCTATCCGGATTCCAAAGAGATTACAGAGCTGTGCTGGCGGCCCCAAGTCAGGTGCTCCACTTAATCCCCCTCCCCCAAACACACCACCACTGCTGCCCACACACTGCCCATGCACACCCGAGGTGTGGCAGATTTGAGGGGGAGGATTATCTGTAGAATGTATTCCCCTGAGTCAGGTCGACTGGTTCAGCCTGCCTGTCCATTGATATGGCCAGCTGGCACGCCCCATTGTCTGAGGGTGGGGGGACCCTTCTGCAGGGCCATCAATCGCTCAGATAGTGTACACTCCAAATCCTCATCCCCACAGGAAACAAAAGAGAGTCACAAAACGACTCCGCCCTGTCACATTCTGTACTTCTTCTGGATTCAGTACGCAGCCTGCAGTTTACTCTGGCAGTTCACCAGCATTTTATTTCACATTTTCTTTGGAACCACGTAACAGTAGCGGGAAATTATTTTCTGTGGTAGCCTCGGTAGTATGGTGTTGTGTTACGGAGATTGCAGTTGAGCAATGTGGAATGATGGCTACCTTTTTTTCCCTCCCCTCTGAAATAATACTATAGATGTGTAACAAGTCAGATTGTATTCTGGAAATTAAACTGTGTTTATCTTACTGTATTCCCTGTATGCTCCAGAGTATAAAACTGAAAAGAGATTGCAGGCAACTTTGCTCTGTCTTGGTTTTACTGGAGCCAGAGGGTTGAGTGGCCTTGATGTCATGGGCAGTGGGCCGATCTCCACTGACTACTGTAAACCATTCATCTGCATACAACTGTCTCTGTTTGTGGGACTGGAGCTGAGACTGCGAAAGAGACAGACAGATAGTTTGACACACAGACACGGCTTTTCTTTCTTAATCAGCTGCAGGGACAAGAGGAGCAGGCTGACCACGTTTTGAGGACATTTTGTAAGGATATTGTAATAGGTTTGGCCTAAACACTATACAGCTTGGTCTACTCCAACCAGTTAGCAGTCTCCAGGGGCTGTGGTGGTGATGATGTAATGAGATGATTGATCTAAAAATTGGTTGCTATGTGAATGGGCTGGCCCTTGTCACTCCTGTCCAACTGGAAATGACCTGTTCATGCCTGCTCTCATTCCCTCTCACCCTGCTGGACAGGTTGGGAAGCATGTTATTCAGCATGGCAGCACTTACATTAGCCAAGATGGAATAAAGGGATTGCTGCTACATTGTTTTAGTTCAGAGAGATTGGTTGCTATTTTTTAGGTTTGTGGAAATTGTGTGCAAATTCATGGCACTAAAGTTCAAATTTAGTATTGCAAGCATCTTGTCTGGCAGCAAGAATAGTGGGAAGTCGTCCTTTTCATTGAATTTCAGGATTTAAAACTGGTTTTGCAGTAAGCTAGCCTATATCAAGCCATCTATGATGGGGTAGATAACAAATAATCTTGTTCCTTCTCTGTGTTCTTGTATCATGTTTTTTAAAAACCTTATTAGTGACGAAATGAATAGAACATTTTGTTTGTCCATTCTCGCACCACAACGAACACCCCTCTTGTCACTGAGGTCCACTCTTGCAATCATAATATAGGCATAATATACAGCATTCCTATGCCTGGTTCTTTGCATGTTGTGTGGTTCTGTACATAGAGCACGGCGCTGACAGTGCTTAGGCTCTGGATTTGATATCCATTAGGACCACATACACTGAAAAATGTATGCATTTACTACTGTGAGTTGCTTGGGATTAAAAGCATCTGCTAAATGGCGTATGTTATATTATGTTATATGTTATGCTGGGATGTTATTTGCTTAATCAATGGATGAGCTACATCTGTGTGGTAGGCTGTACATTGCATGTACAGTAGTTGTTGTCCCTTGTTACTCATTGTCATTTTAATGTTTTTGTTCCACTACCTGTATTTTTGGCTGAAGTCCATTTTAACCAACTTTAAAACACGTAGGCCCAAATTGGTTTAGAATATAAGTTTAGTAATGCTGTGAAACCTTTTGCAAGTTGCTTTGTGTTCTTTTCCTATGTTTGGGTTTGTGTTAATGAGCGAACCAAAGCCAGTCACACCTATGGGGAATTTAGCAATACGTTTAAGAGATTTTAAGTGGTCTCAAGTACACACACTGTGCAAAAGGCATAGAAACAGGGCTATGAGCACTTGAGGGTGACTGACAGCGCTTTCTGCCTGACCTTGACTGACCTCCGTATACTTAAGACACTGTTCTCGGCTGCCTGCAGCTCATCTCTGCTCCTGAGAGCCATAAACGGCACATTGGTCTAACCTTTTCTGTCACAGGTGAAGTAGAATCCTGTAGGCAGCAGCACCTATATTTACCTATAAATCTTGGACTAAAACAAGAATAGTGTGAAGGGAGCAAAATAATGGCCTCAGTCATTGAGTAAACAACACATTTGATGGAGAGTATTACATAAAAGTCAAGTATGTTTTTGTTAGTTCTTACCTCAATCAAAAATAGAAAACCTACACCTCAGGTTATGAGGTGCAGACAATCAGCTAGGCAAGCAGGCAAGAGACTTAAATTGAGGTCGCATAGTCTTGTTGACTCAAAAATATGTTTACTATTAAAAACAAAAACAACGTTCTGAGACCTCTGTGCCTTTGTCAGGGATTATTTTACGGAAGCTCTGCTGTTCTTTTGTGTATTCACCAACATTCACACAATGAATGTCACAATTACGATTAACAAACAATACATCATGTAACCCTACAATCAATTCTGTCTGATCTCATCTTAAGGACAATAGCGGTGTACTTTCTATCGGGTGACAAATCCAATGCTTTAGTCCAGAACCAAAGCATGCGGTTGGCGCCCCTGATGTGGGGGTGAATTTCCCTCTCTGGCACATTGGTGAATGAGATTTAGTGCTTTCTTGGAGGGTGCAGATGTGGAGGGTCTGTGATGATTAGACAACCTGCATGTTTATATAGTGCAGAATAAGATGTAAGAATCAGCTCTTCCATCTCCCTCTGACCCAGAAACACCCACTCACTTATTATAATCCAAGGATCAAAGAAAGACTAAGGGACAGAGACTGCTTTTAATCTCGGCTCCAGTGCCTCTCACTAGATGACAGGTTTTAGTGGGCTTTGGTTATTAGACTGACTTATTTAGATCCTGTTTTATAATTTAGCCTAAAACCTGAAAAGTCAGCTAATCTGATAGTGTAAGTGCTGAACTCATAAAATTTGAAATAAAAAATAATGGAAATGAAGGGCTGTATATATTGTGTAATACATAATGAACTATACAGATATTGGTTGCCATAAAGATACAATAATTATAAGTGCCAGTATGTTTTTGGCAGTAATGCCGTAGACTCCGTTTTTATTCGCACCCTTGATAAAGATGAACAAAAGAGATAGTATAAAATAAACGATATAAGTAATGAGGTATATTTTATGCTTAAAAGATTCAGAAAATTCCAAACATACGATACTAATACAATTGTTCAGAAAAGCATTTTGTTTTATTAATAATATTTTTTTTCCAGAAAACATCTGAATCACAATTATTCACACCCCTAAATATTCTTTTAAATGTAATCCAACAAAAACAAATCTTCATAAATATACAACTTCCTGTTTCCCTAGGGTATAAAAAGGAGGGAACACACATTTGAAATACTGTGGTCAGCCATCATCATGGTTAAAGGCAAAGAAGTCCCTGAAAGCATCAGACAAAAGGTTATTGACCTTTACAGATCAGGAGTTGGCTCAAAAAAAAATCACTAAAAAGTTCAAGATACCGCTTTCCACTGTCAATTATTAGGAAGTTTAAGGCCACTGGAACAGTGACTAACCTGCCAGGTAGAGGACGCAAGTCTATCTTGCCCCCACGTGTAGTGAGACGGATGGTTCAAGAGGCAAAAAGAAGTCCAAGGGGCACAGTTCAAGATCTCCAAAACAACCTGGCATCTTGGGGTTACAAGGAGTCTAAAGCTACCATTCCACGGCGCCTACATGACAATGGCCTTTATGACAGAGTTGCAAGAAGGAAGCCTCTTTTGAAGACATTTCACCGAAAAGGCGTCTTGAATTTGCCAAACTACATCTGAACTACAATTGGAACCGTGTCTTGTGGTCAGATGAAACAAATATCAAGCTTTTTGGACATGCACATTAGCGTTATGTTTGGCGTCCAAAGAATGTAAGTAATGTTGAAAAGCACCTCATGCTTATGGTGAAACATGGTGATGGATCTTTAATGTTTTGGGGTTGTTCATCCACAGGCCCTGGGGCCCTTATTAAAATAGATGGAACCATGAACTCCAGCATGTACCAAGACAATTTGTCCCAAAACCTTATTCCCTCTGTCAGGAAGGGGACCTTCCGACAAGACAACAATCCCAAACATGCGTCCAAAGCCACTAAGAAATAGTTGACAGAGCACAAGATCAATGTCCTGATGTGGCCATCTCAGTCTCCAGACCTGAATCCAATTGAACATTTGTGGTTTGAACTCAAAAAAGCAATCAACAAACATCAACCCAAGAATCTGAAGGAACTAGAACAATTCTGCATGGAGGAATGGTTGAGGATCCCCCCCAAGCAGTTCCATAACCTCGTACAACACTACAGAAGGGGACTAATTGCTGTTATAATGGCCAAGGGAGGAACCACAAAGTACTGATAACAGGGGTGTGAATATTTGTGATTCTTGATTTTTCTGGGAAAAATATAATTTGTGATTGTGGTTTGTGCCAATGAATTATTAAAGAATATAATTGTCTGAATTTTCTGAGCATAAAATTACTTGTATAGTTTATTTTATACAATCTTTTTTGTTCATCTTTATCAAGGGTGTGAATAAAAACGAGGTCTACTGTATATCCATAAATATACTAATAGAATAATATTATCCTGCTATGCTTCAATAATAATTGTGCACAGTGCAGCTGTATAACAGTCTACTGGTCTCCCGTTCTAGACCAGTACGTACATAAGCGCTAGGCCTATTCATGTCATAGGCTAAGCTGCTGTATTATCTGTCAAGATACTGATTTATTGCCTTGTTTTGCCAACATATGTACAGTGTACTATTCATTCAGATGTTTCAGAAAATATGACTATTAAATGATTTTTGACGCATTGTATTGAAATGAATGCTCCTTTGTTGGTAGTGATTCAGTTCATATGGCCCTGTGCATATCACCGTGTCCTCCTTGCTAAGCATGCCAGTGAGGTTGGAAGATGAAACTGCACTTCAGGAAGAAAATGGATATGTTGTTATATAGAATAAGATATGGAATGGACCTGGGGCCTGAGGTAATTGCAGGAAAAGGCAAATGAATGGCACTGTGCAAACACTGTACCAGCCAGGTACACTGGAATGTGGTCGCTGAGAACATAGGCTATGTGATTTACTGGGTGTTTTTGACCTGCCTTTGGTGAGTGAGTAAGCTTAATATAAAATATTAACAGGTCCGTTTTTAGCCCAGCTTCACCATGCTAACGATCACTTTGGGGACGTGTAACAAACTTGCTGTTTCTTAATTAGCAGGGAGATATTCAGCTGTTCCAGATCTCCAAAGTCCATAGGCAGCTTATCGTTTTTCTCCATTTCTGTCACCAAGTTCCTGGGGGCTTGGAGGGGAGGGGGTGATTAGCAGGAGCAGTAAGAGGATGATTGTGCTAGATTCACCCCATCAGAGAAGGAATTAAATGAAGCTCTGGTATTCACACGGCAGGGCCGATGCTGTGTCTGTTACATCTCTCCGGAATTCTATTTTGACAGCCACATTTGAAAGCAAAACCGCATATGGGGGCACAAGTTAAGGCAGCATTAATTCAGTCTTATTTTTTAATAATAATGGTCTGAGTTCCTCACAGTCAGGACATAGGTAGTTACATTTAATTTTCTGGCTGTAAAGAAATATAAAGAGGTCTGCTGCCATGGATTTGGAATACTTTTTTTGAGTGGTATTCTGAATTCCGTGTTCCTTTTCTTTGGCCTTGTAAGGTGGTTCCATGTTATCATTTTCATTGCATTCCAGAGCAGATGCTGTGCTGGATGCTTCCTGCTCAGTCTGCCTTCTCCATGCAAATCCCTTCCAGGAAGCGATCCAGGAAGCAAAGCCACTGAGCAGGTTTTGACGAGAGGGAACTGAGACTTTGTTTTAAAAGTCGAGATAAAGGTTCCTATTTTATGCTCTTTCAAACAGCGTGCGTAACTCGCAATCTGATGTGCCAGTGGCAGGCATTTGTGTGTTTCCCATCATGCACTGCTTCTGATCTGTGTGTGAAAAATGTTCTTGCATCAGTGATCTTTCATCGATGTGCGCATAATTGCCCTGTGAGAGAAATATATGTACACTTCAGAGTGTATGACGCCATGACCACTGGGAGTGACCTGTTCGAGTTAAAATTGGAGAACGGTCTGCACAATACTTGTATAAAAATATTATTTCCTCCTTCCATATCAGTGGGGTAGAAAAAAAAAGTTAACCATAAACTATCAAAAATGCCAATAAGCAGATGTCCATTGTGTGCTTTTTAAAGGGTTTATTTAACATTGGAATCTATGGGGCTGGGGAAGTCATTTACATTACATTACATTTTAGGCATTTAGCAGACGCTCTTATCCAGAGCGACTTACACAATTGACATTTCTTTACATACAATCCATTTATACGGCTGGATATTTTTGCTGAAGCAATTCAGGTTAAGTACCTTGCTTAACGGTACAACGGCAGTGCCCCCACCTGGGAATCGAACTGGCAACCTCTGAGTTGCAAGCCCAGCTCTCTAACCATTACGCTACACAGCTGGAAGTGGTCTTAAAAACAAGTGGATTTGTATATAAAATGATTATCCAGGGTGATTTGTATGGGGGCTTTTCATTACATCTAATCGCTCAGGACGTGGCAGGTTTTTAACGTCAATCTGGGAGGGGGTCTTATTCCATTTCTCCCGAGCAGAGCGCTACTTACTGTGAGCTGTCGGCTCGTATGCAGTCTTTGGCCCGGGCTGCTTTGATGTGCAGAGGGTTGTGTGTCTGGGATCCCTGCAGGAATGTCCCTTGTTTGATTGCTAGGCTTGGGTGTGTAGCTTTGAAACACAAACTACCAGCGGAGCCACAGGTCCCTCTCGCAGTGCAGCCGCCCGCCACCGTGCCGCAATTGTATCTGCGGGTTTGTGCTATTTTTCGCCGTTCGCAATACGAATTGGCCGAATGCTGTGTGTAAATAAAACGAGCACAATTGTTATTTCCAAAGTAACAGACCTGACATCTGATCTCTTAAATTCCTACTAAAAATATGCCGTTGTCTTTGATTTAAGTATTTCCGAAGCCGTGCTGTGCACCATGGCTCTTGACTATGCTTTATTTATATCGGTTTAATCATCGCTGTTGCGTTTTGGCTTCTCTCGTTGCAACACTGTGGCATTTTCTTTTTTGAGAATAGCTTTGTTTGTTTTGTTTGCTTACGGAAATGACAGAAATTATTTTGCTGTAATTATATATAAAATGGTCTAGCGCTCTATTCGATTCTGCCTTCTGGCTAGAATTATCTGGAAGCTTATTGTGGAAGTCATTGTGGTGTAGGAGTACAGTAGGTGGCCTAATTTTTCTGTGCTGGGAAGTAGCTTCTCTGCTTGCTGTGGTGCGGTCTCTTACTGAGTGAACTACATTTCACAGGTTTCAGATTATAAATGGCTTTCCGTGGCTCCGTGAGGCTCCCATCGGTTTTATCAAGCTGTTTTTGAGTGTGCCCGAGGTTTACCTCGACCTCAGAGAGAGAGTGCCAGTTACCAGACGCTGTCATCCCCACTGTGCTCCAACTACTTCAGTGCGCACTCAAAACGAGAGCGCGCGGCATCTGAAAGGTAAATTAGCTGATAAGTGGCGGCATAATGGGTACTAGCTATACCCTGAGAGAAAGGCACTATTGGACCACCCCAGGAAACAAGCTGTTCTCTTGTGTGCCGTCCCCCTCCCTGAGCTGGTGTGAAGCGGTCCTCCGAACAGCAGTGGTCAGTGAGGGCCCGGTCACGCATGTGTCGCCGGACAGCGTTTGGCGAGCGCAGACAATGGGGTCCAGGGAGAAGGCGCGGCAGATGGGGTTCGTGGCCGGGCTCGGACAGCCACTTGGTTTCCGGCGCTGAGTTTAACGAGCCGTCCGTCCGGTGGGGCGGCCGTCCTTTTTAATCACGCCAGTCCGACGTCGGCGCGATGCCACGAGAAACAGTATGCATAATTCACCTGCCCTCATTTGTACCCCGAGCTGTAAACCCACGGGCGCAGTTCTTTCCCGGCTCCGGGAAACCAGCGCTGTCTCCCTGCACGTCTGGCCCTGCTGGTTTTTCCCCCCTCCCACTTCCGAAAACAGGTTTCACGCTCAACTCTCGCATCGAGGCCACTGTATATTTGGTCCTGTTAAGTATTTTGAAATCTCCATAATAAACATGCTGCGTCAGCAGAACAGTGCTGTGCACACAGCCCTCAGGGGAGGTACAGTGTGGGACCTGTCGCAGAGATAAACTATCAGTCTCTCCAGAAGGAGCATGCATGATAACGTGATTATCGTGATTGCTTAAGAACCTGAAAATGTTGTCCCCGTGACTGCTGTGCGTCTCCCATATTGGCCGTGTTGGTGCGATAGCCGGGAGGTGGGGTTGTGGGTGGGGATCACGCTCCAGTGAGCAGTCCCGTCTGCGCTGGTGGATTCCCTCCAGGTAGCAGATGTCTCCCGGGTCGGACGCGCAGTGATCCTGCCTCTCCTGCCCCGTCCAGCACCGCAGACAACCTCTGTCCATCTGTCTGTCAGAGTGTGTGTTTCAGATTCGCCTTGCACCTGGGCACTAGACATACAGTCATAACATAAACAGTAGCTGGCTTCAGATTATCACTAGCACCATAAAATAAGCTACTGATAATGAGTTACCCAACCTCTACACCTGAGCTGCCTTGCATCCATATTACTTACTGATGTACACTGTATAGTAGTGAGGAACATTGGACATGATTCAAGGCTCTTTTGTTTGATTAAATGCATGTTTTGAAAATGTTACATCCATTCATTCCTTTTGGTACTTTACCTAGTGGTGCACTTTGTATGAATTTGGAAATCTTCTTTACCAAGACACACTGGGATAGTGCATATGTTGCATTAAGCTCTCCTCAACTGTGTCTCTGTGCATGCATGCGTGTGTGTAATCTAATTAGTGTCAGGGAAGCTGGAGGTCACAGTGTTCTGTGTCTCATGAAAGCCCTTTGAAGTTGCTCGTCGTCTTTGGTTTAAAAACAAAAAAAAAACGGAATATGACTGCATGATTAAAATATGGCGTTTTCATGGGATGAGAGGAATGTTCAAGAAGATTTGTCACTCACACGCAGCTCACTGGCCGTAAATAGAGCCTGTGTGCGTGTGTACTATTTTGGTATGAAGTGAGTGTAACATTTGAGATTTTTGCTGTAAAGCGTTTATTAAAGAAACCCATCGGTTCTGCCGCTTGCTCGCGGGGTCGAATGCGGTGTCCCTCTCAGCCACAGCAAAGCTATTGTTTCATTTTTAAACCCCAAAACTCTGTCCCGCTGTGGGGTGACCCAGGTTCTAACGGGCAGTGAATAAGTCCCAGTCTATCAAGCGGTACTCCCTTTATCTGAAGCGTGGCGTGGCTGTGCTTTCCCAGCTTCTTTCTTTGTCTTTGTCTTTCCTTAGAAAGAAAAGAAGGGAAGTTGGTTCCCTAGTTGGTTGTGCTGTCAAAAGGAGTCGTGATCAAAGCTGAGTTTCTGGAAGTGGAAACGAAGTTCCTTCCCCCCATCCCCCACTTTCCCCTCTCTGAGTTCCCTACAGCACTAGCCTAGCTTGTAAAATGACTGTAATAATATTATATTCATGTAATATAATAATATAGTATTCATGTCATGACAGTTGTGTAGCCTATCTTTTTGTCACAAAAAGGTGTACGCAACAGTCTTTATAGAAATATTATTTAATATTTTGTTGCTAATCATTTGATCTCATTTGAGCTGTTGGCATTTTTTCCCTCATTCAGTTCTGTCATTTTAAAACCAAAGCACACTATGCTGTGTGCTGTGTGGAGTATGTGTATGGTTATAATTATCTTTTAATATAATTACAACCACATTCATATTCACAACAACACAATGTATTATCCAATGCATGTACACTGGGTTGTCAATGCATGTAATGGATGACAGTATATTAAGCCTGTAATACAGAATATAAGAAAGATATCTTGTATGTAATATCTTAAAATGGCACTCATTTGAACGTGTGCACTTTTTCGACACATGCAAAAGCGTCCTCTTCATCACGGGGCTGTGTGACCTTACAGGAGTGTGTTTCCCCCTCAGCTGTGGAGAGAACAGCCCAGGATTTCCTGTTTTCTCTGCTCTCTGCTGTTGGTGGGCGACAACAAACAAATATCACTGCCTGCCTCCATTGCACACTCACACACACAAAAACACACACACACACACTATGCACACTCTCGCATTGACGCACCAACACAAAAATATCAGCTCACGTGAACGATGACTGGCCCCTGCTTCACAAAACGTTATTGCTGTTTGCTCGCACAATATACCACAGAATGTGGTAATCTCATTTTATGGATTATGCTAATATTCTTTTGCAGAGCATGAAGGCATTCATTCAGGGGAATATTGCTTTTAACATGGTTTCTTACTCCACCAGAACCAGATGTAATGGTCCTAGTTTTTTTTGCCTCTCATAACATAGCCTGCATCTTTCTTGTTTTTCTAGTTTTCGAATAATAGTAATGCTTGGAACTGATACATTACATCATTGTCCTTTTAGCCTCAATAACCCGCTCTTCATTTGGGTGATCGGGAGAAAGCACACATTCTTCACAAGCTGTGCAAGTGATTGAGCTTATGTAGAGTAAGCAGGGTAATTTTGTGTAACTGATTCAAAAGGTAGAAACAATATACTTCATTCACAGTGCAAGCACATTCTTGTAATCCCCAGATTTGCATTATATGCATAATATGCATATGCATAATTTAAAAAATATCTATTTTATTTTATTTTATTTGTTTCAGATTTTTTCCTGTTTTTCTCCCAATTTATTGGCCAATTATACCCGTTATTTATTTTGATTTGCTCACCCCACACCAATTCGCCGCTCGTCTCTACAAGGCAAGCTAATTCTCCGAGGGCAGCGAACTCCGCCTCCTTCACAACGGAATTCGCCCACCCACGTTCTGCAGACACCCTTACGCACTTCTCAGGGAATTTGTGCTGGCTCACCCTCCCTCCTCCCCCTGGGGTGGACAGCCAAATGCCGCCCCTATCGGGGCTCCCCACCAGGGCCGGTCTGGTACAGTCGGGTTTCGAACCGCGACCGTGATAGGCAGCTCGCTCTCATAAAGGACCAGCCAATACGGGTGCATTAGACCACTATGCTATTGGAGGCCTGAGCATATGAATTATTTTATCCACCCTTTTGTTTTAACCTCCTTTTTCAGCATAGCTGTTCAGACTTCAGCTATTGCTTTTCTTTTGTCCTTAATGATCATCCTCTGTTTTCATAATAAGAGCCCTCCCTCTCCCAGGCTCAAAAACTCAATAGCTATTACCCTGGATACCTGGTCACATGTTGCTAGGTTACTGAGTGGAGGGTTACTGGGAAACCGATTAGCTGATTGTATCATGTGTCATATGAGTGCCTCTCGGTAGGTGTAGGATGGCGGCTTGCTCATAAAGTATAGGAGATGGTGCCTGCGTATGTCTGGGGCTTGCGTAATGGCAAAGGAAATAAGCATTGCATTCCAGGAAATTAACATCTGCTTATAGGTCCTACACAGTTCTTGCTTCCATTTTTCTAGTATTGTATTTGTATACTTCCCCCCCAATAGTCTAAATGTATTTACAAGTGTATTTACAAGTATGAGCCAATATAACAAAGACAACCAAATGGAGGACAATGCACCAACAACACACGAGACAAAAAAAAAAAAACCACAATGGTTCCTGTGCAATGGCAATTAGCGTTAATTCTAAGAGTGGTGAGCGTTGTGCCTACTGAATTTATTTCAAAGCAACTGAGCCATTGAAGGGCCCCAGAGATTGCTTCCGAGGCCCTGTTCATGGTCTCTGCGATGACGTGAGACTGCAGGGGTGGCGTGATTGTTCACAACTCCAGATCAGTTGGCGCAAGTGCAGTCCCTCTCTGTGCCTGTGTAATAGAATCTTAGAGATGTGTCACGGCTCCGACTCCTCACTCTCCCAGGCAGCTGACCCAGGGTTGGGCCGGGGTGGGCTGTGAAACCCTGGGGAATGTGCTTATGTCAACGGTTATCTTCTAAAGGCACGGAGGCAGCCTTGTAAAAGAAAAAACAGACTCCGTTTATATGGGCCTGTCCTCTCCTTCTCTGGCGGGAGCTCGCCTGGTGAAAGTCATTTTTAATTGGTGTAGTTTGTTCCTCGGAAAACTGCTGATTTCACCTGACGATGTGACTTCAGGAGCATCGGTATTGATCAGAGAGGGGCAGCGTAACACCAAACCATTTCATAGCCTCCGTTTTGTCATTTGATGTGCTTGGCCCTTTCTGTTTGACGTTATGTAAGATGAGAGCTAAATAAAAGCAAAAGGGGTTATTTCGAATGGCATTGTACTCCAGGGAACAAATGTGTTGTCCTGGACATGAAAAGAATTGTCCTCAGCCAAGCCCTTCCCCCCTCTGCACAATAACCGGTGTAGAACTTTGTACTGTGATGGTGGTGCCGGTAGAGACAGTATGAAAGTAATATGAGATTTCATATTACTTTCATATGTTTAGTCCTGAAGCAAAGGTTAATGTTTCAGCCTTGGCACACAAGCACAGGAAATGCTTGTGATCAAATCCACATCTGATAAAACAGCCATTGTATTGGCTCATTGTAAAGGCCACTGTATTTGTAATAGATTTTGATCACAGACTTGTTTGGTCTGCTCAATGCTACTCGGGTCACCTTCAGTTTATCAGTGCGGGAGCGCTGGCTAATCTCTCCTCGCTTGACCACACAATTGTCAGCGCGCACAATGCCTCTCATATACCTGTCTCACGCAGGCGTGGCTCACATGAGGTTTGACCGCAGTGTGGTAATGTCATGTTAACCCGTCCGATTTGTCTTGACAGGTGAAGGATCTGACACGGTTCCTGGATCCCAGCGGTTTGGGCGTTATCAGCTTTGAAGATTTCTACAGAGGGATCACGGCCATCAGCAATGGAGGTGAGTGAGAGCGCTATTCTTCTGGGCTCAGCCTGGGACCGGGGGGACTGAATCAGCGCCACTTTCATTCAAAAGCTCCCTGCATAAGCTCGTCTCAGTGTCTCATTTGCACAGGTCGTTTCCTCATACAGGTAACTGCCAAAATAATGGCAATACTTGAGTAAATGAGGGATCCTTTAAATGGGTGCAGTACCGCAAGTGTCCATCGGGGGTGCCGTGGCTGGTACCGGATGATAGGCCCGGCCATCCCCTTTCCAACGAGGGCCAGGGCCGTTTGAACTGTCCCCCTCGGGTCACCAATGTGCCGCCTTTATTTTCGCAGGTACCTGTAAGTCTACATTATAGACTCTTGCCCAGTCGTCAATCCCAGTTCCTCGCTCAGAGAGGCAGCTCACATTGCTGTGGATATGTTGTTATATATAATTAATCCTGTAAGAGATGGTATGTTTGACAAATTGCAGCACCGACCCCCGCTTATTTTCCGATCACTGCGTTTCTCACAATGTAAGTTGTCCTCCCCTGACAGCCCATTTAATGGGCTGGAAAAAATGTCTTCCTTATTAACAATGGAAGAAAGTCATTATGGCACCGAAATCCACAAACTCATTAGATTCCCCCATCCCCCCAGCACAGTAAGCGAAAAGCCGCAAATGCCTAAAATAGCATGTACAGTATGTCTGTGAGCCCCAGATTTTCCCAGTCCCAAATTCCCAGCACTTCATCCTCACTACTCCAGCACCATCACCCGTGTAGCTGCCTCTACATTGGGAGGGATAACATCCGACCCACAATGCCCTGCGCTCCTAGGGCCTTGGCTGGTATTCTAGGTTACACAGCTTCAATTACTTAGCTTTTCAATTAAAGATATACTGGTGAGCATGAGTTACAGGAGCACAAGGACCTCTGAGTATGACGGGGGTGCTCAGGTTTTCCTGAATAATTCACAGAATCTCTGGCCTCTCAACGACTTATCTGGCAAGTATAGCTGATTAGCAGCACTATGAGAGTTCCTCTGGGCACAACGTAAATGCTATATCCACCACAGCATGGGAGAGCCGTTACTAGGCATGCGTTCCACTGTAGCTGCGATAGCATTTTCCATTACGCTTCCTGATTTCATTTAGATGTAATTTAGATCTGTGACACACGCATGCACGCTTACCCGCAAACCCCAGCGACACAAAATTAAAAGCTTTTTCTCTTCTCTGTGAGAAAAGCTTGCTTATCTTAGATCAGCGTCTGCCTCTGCTCAGCCTGCTGCTGTCTGGACACGGTGACCCCCCGTGAGCGCTCTCAGGGACGCCGCTGCCCACGGGCAACCTTCTTTTGGGGTCTTCCCGCAGACCGAGCTGTCCGTCAGCAGCGGGGAGGGGGGCGTCTCCCCGGCCTTGAGACAGCGAGGAGGAGGCAATTTTAGACGCGGGGGAAAAGTGTGGGGGGTTTTATGCGTTGCTCTGATCTTGCGAGCGGAGCCCTCCTCTTGTCTCTTTGTCGCCGAGTTCACGAACATCATCGCTGCCTTGCCATTAAGTGTCCCGGGCCTCTCCATTAGCAGTCCACTTTAGATGTAGACCTCTGAATCTCAACCCCCTGATCCCCCCTGACCTTTCCAGCAAAGACAGCCCCTCGGTCACTGCCGTTATCACACTGACGGTAAAAGCGTCTGCATGCTCAGTCTTCGTACATCTGGTGTTCACTCCCACACACAGCTGCACTCGCAACATCCAAAATGAGGAATGAGAATGGGGGTGGGGCGGGTGGGGGCGCTCTCTGTTGGAACATTGAATGGAAATCGATGAATGCAGTGAGAACTCTCAGGTATAGTCTTCGTATGAGATTCATATATAGATGTTTCAGTGTAGCTGACCGTTTTGTGCGTGCATGTGCGTCTGTGGGGAGGGAGGTCATGACATTTTTATACAAATGTGTTACTGCTTTCCTGGAAGACTGTCCTCTTGCCACTGGTCTGTGGATGTCAGAATGTTGCTGTAACTTCCAAACCTCTTCACAGCCCACTGCCAGAATTCCAGCCTGTTAGTACGGCCAGTTAGTTTGGCTACTCCTGCTCTCCGCTTGGAATTCTGAGCACAAAATCCGATGGACGTTTTTATACTCGAGTCAAGTCAAAATGTTGTTCTGTTGGACCGTTTCCCTCGAACTACGCGAAGCATGGAGATAGACACTGTACCTTTTTTATGTTCGGCTCATGGGTCTTAGTAGGCTATCTGTTTTTGAAGTGCAACTTTATGAATAAAAGGTACCTTGTGGACATTGGAAATTCCTCACCCCCAGTGGCGGCTGTGGCATTTTTGTACATTAAGCCACTCCAGCTGTGGTATGTTCCAGATGAAGAAAAAAAAATCCTTCTCCTTGAGGCTGTTATGGCAAATTGAGACCGTAATAAGAGTGCAGAATTCCGTCCATGCAAGAACTCTGCAGTGAACGTACAAGCAAGCTTCAGAAACATTTAGTGAAAATGCAGTTAAATCCGTCAACAAACACACTGAAAAGGATTTCACACTCCCATGCATATATAATTCGAGCAGTGCCAGGATTGAGTTGGACTGGGAAATCAGACTGTAGTGTAGTGTAGTGTAATGCTTGAGGCTGTGGATAATTGAAGGCTATGTTTACTATATCAGGTAGCTGAGTGCTGGAGTGGCCTGGTGAGTCTCTTCAGAGGCCTCTGTTTGTCTGCAGCCAGCCCTTATTGATCCGTCTCAGGTTTCAGGCCCATCAACAGGCTCGCGTGAGAGCCACACACCCATGCCCAATGCCCCTTGCTAACGATCCTGTAATACTGCCTGCTGCTGCTCAGTTAATAGTTATGAAATTTTTCGACTCGAGACCCACCATCAAAGGTCTCTCCCAACATAGAACTAAAGGTGTTAGTGACTTAAGCTCTTTGTTAGTAGTAGTGTCTTTATTCAGTCATCACACAATACAATAAATATAAACAGTCCGGGACAATATAAACAAGGTAGTGACTGAAAAGGTATAGGCAGAAGGATAATGCTTATATATGCCTATCATACATACTTATCAATTTAAGCTACCCTCCAAAAAATAATAAAATAAAATAAAAAATAATAAAGTAAAGAAAATCATTTACACTTGTAACCCTCAAAAATAGCTTTTTAAGCCATTCTTTTGAAAACCAAAAGCGAATTACACATTCTTAAATTTATATTGGCATCGTTCCATAATTTAACCCCAACAATAGAAATACATCTCCTTTTAATCTCTTTTTTAGCTTTTTGTACAGTAAACTTACAGACATCTCTCAAAACATATTTGGACTCCTGTATTGAAAAAAACCTTTGTACACAGTCTGGGAGTACCTTTGATTTAGCTCTATACATTATTTGCATTATTTTATAATATACCAAATCATTAAATTTCATAGCATGGGATTTTATAAACAGTGGATTAGTGTGATCATAGTAACCAGCCTTCTTAATAATACGTATAGCTTGTTTTTGTAGTACGACTATTGAATTTATAGTCGTTTTAAAAGTCGACTCTCTAAAAGTCTGTTCTCAATTTAGATCAGATCAGATGAGTCACCATCACGTGACCCAGAATAGCAAAATTTTTGGCCTTGGAACTTTTCAGAAACCAAGCATATTCTGGTCTAACCAATATAAGGTTTCTCACAATTAGACAGTTATGGAAATATGCTGTGAAAATTACTGTCCTGATAGACTGGAAATGGACTATTCATTATTGCCACTGAATATTGTGCAGTCCAAAGATGGGGGTAGATGAGGGGGAGTGGATTTAACCCTCTACACAAAGAACCACTGTTTTCTGGGTATTTTGTTATTACAAGCATTTAGTCTGCCGTGTAAGATCACGTTGTTCTGCCGTCAGAGGCGCGCGCACCTGCGGCCCGGTTGATGATTCCTGAAGTGTTCTGTGCTGCCAGGCTCTCTGATTGATTCAGATGAGACGTGCACAGCTGCGCATAAGGCTTCTATAGATCATCTTCAATTATGCATGTGAGGGGAAATCAAGTGGCGTCAAAGCGTTCTGGGCATCAGTAAAAATGACAGCAAATTATTTTGAGTGATCCAATTTACCTCGTATTTAAAATTAATAATGACACAAGCAGTATTCACAGTGCTACGGTAGGTTAAATGCTCGGTTGAAAATAGAGCAGCATTTTTTCCGGTGCTGATTCCATTATAATTCAAATGTTAATGACGGACGTAATTGAATAATCACCTTAAATCAAGAATTGATTTGGCAAGCTCAACTTACTGTTAAAGGACCTGCTGGTGAACAAAAATAACAAAGCCCATCCTCAAGCTGTTTCCTTGCTTGATATAAATATAATAGCCACACATGCGCGCGCACACACAGTATAATGGTGTGGTCTCACATGCTGTCTCTGCTGATTGAGGACATGTATAATGGTGTGGTCTCACATGCTGTCTCTGCTGATTGAGGACATGTGTCAGCTTAGTTTATTTAGGAAATATACAAGGAATGTTGATTTTGCTCAAACCACTTTCGCCTTTTCAGTCCATTTAACATGAACTTTTCCTAACCTTCCTGACAAGTCAACAGCCATCACCTTGCAATCAAACTCCTGTCATAATTTGACTTTGCCGTCTTCACATAACAGGAGGAATGACAGAACTGACTGCTGAGACACCATACTTGAAAAACGATGACTGACTTTCTGGCAGTGTTAGCATAGTGGTTAAGGAACTGGGCTTGTAATGCAAAGTCTGCAAGTTTGATCCCAGGTGGGCCACTGCCATTGTACCCTTGAGCAAGGTACTTAACCTGGATTGCTTCAGTAAAATATCCAGCTGTATAAATGGATTGTATGTAAAGAAATGTGAAACTGTGTAAGTCGCTCTGGATAAGAACGTCTGCTAAATGCAATGCAATGTAATGTACTTAGTGGCTGTACTGATATAAGAGCGACATAATAAAATAGCTCATTTGCACCACGTCTCTATAGTAATGCTAGACATCCATTGCTCTTTTGTATCAGAGTTTGGGGTTGTGTTTGTTTTCATAGCTTGTGTTTGGCCCTCTTTGCAGGCTCCGACCCTCAGCTATGCGATGTGGGCTTCAACCCTGGGGACGAAGCCGTTGGCCCTGAGGAGTATGACGACTATGCCACCTTTGAGGTGAGTACACCGCCCGGCACCTGTCGCCAGACGCTAGCGCTGGAACACCATCGCAGCTTATACGTCACCTTGCGTTTCTTCACGCCCACACAAAACGCGTCACCTCACACTCTCATAATATGTTCTCACGGGTTATACGTTTCCCAGTATGCACGCGCGAAGCATCACAACAGGTTGTTTTACCACAAGATAACGCAGAACAAAAAAGATACAGGCTGACGCAAAACCTCATCAGAGGGGACCATCACAATCACACTTGTTGCCTCACGCTCATGCAAAACCTAATCGCAAGTGAGACCGACCGGCCCACACAACAGGCACTGCCCGGTGGAAGTCAAACATGACCTTTGTGTTTTTCACGTCAGATGTGTGCATGGCTGAACTGCTTCTGTGAGCTGAACTTTGTGTGCACTCCAAAGTCCCAGAGCAATTGACTCCCTGGCTAACAGAGCTATAATTTTGATCCTGTGAATATTCAACAGGCAACGCGGAAAGGTCTGGCAGCGAAAAACTTGACATCTGGCAAAATTTCTTTGACAAATATTGAATTGTTGGAGTCTAGCTGTACTTTACATATGTATGCTATTACAGTTTTCAGCTGTGGTCAGCATATCTGGAATTCCTTGCCTGCCTTGCGCAGAGATATGTATATTTAGTTTTAATTTCTGTGGAACTTCATTGTGTTGAACGGTTCCAGTTTTATGTGTGCATAAGAGTTAAACTCGACCGCTGTAATGTGAGCCACTGCTCACGAGACTTGTGTGGATGAGGAGCGGACTGTCCTGTGTAGCTACAGTACCCTCTACTGGTCAGGTCATATAGTGCAGTGCACAAGAACTCCGTAGCAACGTTATCCCTAGTACGCATATTATGTTGTTAGCCCCAATTTAACTTGTTTCATTTGCCTTTGGGAGTTTGCCACAGGCAGCCTTTATTAATCAGCTCAGGTTGTTGTGGTGCATGCCAGGTCATAGTGTATTGTTGCATTCCGTTTCAACAGTAATCATGAATTTCAAGAATGTGCTAATTTGTTTAAATTGAATTGAATTTGAAATTTATTACGACTAATTTATATATAATATGAATTAGTTCACTTTAAGCAAATCCACCCATAGTCATAAGATTAACATAAAAAATGTTGAGTAGATGTGAATGATGAAAACATATTCAATTTGTATGGGCTCACCCTCATCAAATAAGCATTAGGTCCCTATCAAGGATTTTGCAAGATTGTTAGGCTTGTGTAGCTATAAAATAGTGTTAAATTAATAGTGTATTTAATTACATGGTGTAAAATGTATTTAATTAAACTTAATCAGACATATAAGGCCATTGCAGTAATACGCTCAGTGCACTATAGTCAAGGAAGACTGCCACCAAAATGAACAATTCATTGAAAATCTGAAAAATGGCCATAAACCCGTTCATTTACAGGCTTGTTTTCATTGAGGAATGCAATGTTGAACATTGTCAACCATGTTGATTATACCCATTTTGGCCAGCAGATGCCACTTTTCGACATTTCCTTAGTCTCAATAAAAACAAGTGCATTTTTTTCAAAAACAAGCATATCCCCTGCTCAGCCCAACACCTTAACTAAGAATTTTCCCATGGGAAACCCTGTACTTAAAAGTGAAATGTGTAAAAGTGAATGAAAATAGACAGAGCTCTCTAATGTTAATAACTCTTGTTTGAGAAAAAATTGAATTCGTAGGTCTTGTATTGCTTCTACAAGCACCTTATGACCTTATGAGCTGTGAGTGGATATCAAACCGTTTTGAAATATTTGACCTAATCCTGTTCAGTGTAGGACTTCACCAGCTGTGAAGGACTGCCAAGAGGCCTGTTGTCTGGCTTTGTTTACTAAAAAAAAAACATTCAATAATGTAAAGTGCAAACAAAACAAGCTGTTTGGTGCTTCTAGAGCAATGGAAATGATGCAGGCTCCAAACTGAAAATGCACTCTACCATTTGAATCTAAATGATAAGAATTTAGTATGTGGTTATTTTTAAATCCTAATTTTCGTAAATGTATTTGGCATGTTCATGCATGTTTTGAATGTGGTTTCTGAAATATGAGCGTGACTTCATTGTGTATGTGAGGGAATGCCAGTTATGAAATTAATGAGCTTCCATCAATTGCATTAGCTTCAAGCAACAGTTTTCTGAACGACTGAGCATTTCAAACTATAGTTGGTTGTCATATTGTGTACACAAATGATCTGTATTGCATATTTAATTTAATATCTATAGGCTGTTTGGATAGAAACGGAAGAGGAGGAATTTATTGAGCTTTGGCAGGAGGCTGAGGGTTTATTTAAACCTGCAAAGAGCTACAGCAACAAACAATGGAAAAAGGATTAGTAGAAAGGAATAGCCGCAGGCAGCCTGAGAGAAATAGCTGGTGACTTTGTTTATCTGGGAGTGTGTTCGGTGCTTTATAACCTTTAACGGTGCACCTTTAAACAAAAGTGTGAATGCGTCATTCCCTATTGCTGACCAGTGGACACCACTATGGCTCTAAAATGTCCGAGGTGGTGACACGAGGTACAATTCTCTAATATCAAAATTCATGTAGTGTCAGTCAGCCTCCCAGCAGTTATCCACTCATAATGTGAGTCACCTTTACTCATTGTGTGCTTGCTTAAAATGATCAAGAATCTGAAATTATGGGGCCTCCCGCGTGGTCCAGTGGTTACAATGTTCGACACTGGCCACGGAGACTGGGGTTTGATTCCCCGTCCCGTCAGATTGGTTGTCGGGGGGGACGTTTGCTGCGCATAAGAGTGGCCCTGTAGTACCGGGTTACAGTCGACGGCCTGGTGAGTGCCGTCTCGGAGGAGACATTACTTCGCCTTCGTCACTACCGGTCGCAGGACTACGGCGAACTCACATTACTGGGGGGGGATTGATATAAAATTGCGGGTTTAATTGGCTACTAAATTGGGAGAAAATGGGAGAAAATCGGAAACAAAATCTAAAACAAAAATCTAAAAAATAAAATAAAATATAAAATCTGAAATGATGTACTAGGCATTACTCAATTCATTACTCATTATTAAAGTATTGCTGACATGCTCTATTTTCTCAACAAAAATACACTGAAGGTAAAATGTTAATCTTGCCTATGAAATTAGCAGATTGGTTTGTTACATGCATATTACTATTTGGGTTTTTATGTGGGAACACCATCAAATATAAAATACTACCTTCTGGGCAGTATAATGTTGAAATTGTATGTAAAATTACACATTTGACACGTGACCATTGCATTTAAAAAAACAATGGGCCATAAAAATAAGCAATTTATAAAAAATAAGAGTGTGAATTATAAATGTATTAAAAGTAGCAGTTGTTTTTACAACTAATTATGTAAATGGTCACACAGGGTTATATCACTTAGTGCACTTTAGTATTCACACTCATCACACCCTACACCCCACACCCTACCCTACACCCCAGCCAGACCCCTCCGCCCCGCCTCCTCTGGCAAACTGACTGTCCCATCCCTCTGGGCACCTGGCAGCCGTTCCTTGCGGTCTCACCCCTCCCCGGCCCCTTCGGTGGTGGAACGACCTTCCGCAATCGGTCAGGACCGCGGAATCACTTGCGATCTTCTGCAAGAGACTCAAAATGCACATCTTGTAAGCCGCTCTGGATAAGAGCGTCTGCTAAACGCTTAAAATGTCAAATGTAAATGTAGTATTTGAAATGAGTTGGCTTTCTGGGTTTCTGAAAAGGCTGGATTGTGGTGCACAGTGCCATTAAAAATACTTGTGACTAATGACTTTTCTGTCAAAAAAGACATTTTTGCATTCGGCAACATAAAAGAAGGTGTTGCCTCAACCCGGATGCCCCACCCGTGTCCCAGCATGCCCTGGTAATAGCTGTCTCTTGCTCTGGGCCTTATGGCCTCAATGGGCCTGTTGTCTGGCTTTGTTTACTTTAAAAACAAGTGCGGTGAGGTGGCTGGGTGGAGGGCCCGCTAAGAGCCCCACCATCTCATCCAGAGCCGCGCCAAATCCCCCGACTGCAGGCCTCCCTGTCGCCGCCACGGCAACCTTTTCCAGTCACAACACTCTCCAGCCAGAGTTTTGTCTCTGACTGGAAATAAACAGACAGCAGATTTGTGTGCTGTTTATGAGCAGCCCTTTCCCCGCACGGCATTGAGCATGCCTCTGCTAAGCAGAGTCAGTCCCTTGTTCCATTCCGCTGGTGTGGGAGCAATCACATTGTTTTACAGTTGAGTAATATGAGTGTCACAGAATGTCACATTGGCATGATGGCTGCTTCATGGCTCCCTGCTTTGCCGGGCACTCCCGGTCTGACTCGAGTTGTCCATAAAGCGCGCATATATCTTGCCGGTTGGATTTAGCTCAGCGCTTGTGACTTCTTGATGGAGCCCTCAAAATGGTTACAAGCAAGATGCTGGTGTTAATTGTACACGGATGAAGCGTGAGCTGCTTTTTGCTGATGGGAGCTAAATTAATGGACATTGATTAATAGGACCGGATTGGGTTGAAATTGTGGTAACCTTGCTGTATTCATGTAGTCATAGTATAGTAATGCTATAGGAAAGGGATATGTAAATTTGATTCCTGTAACGCAGACTGATTTTGAAATTGGGAGCAGAGCCTCTTGGTGGTCTGGTGACCATGTTGTTGGGTGGATCTCAGGTTTCAGCAGCAGGTCTTAGCCCACAGTGCCCTGGTGTGTACCTCAGGGTGAAAGTGGGGGGGGTGGGGGTTCCAGCAGTGGCCCCGCCCTGCAGTGGCCCCGCCCTGCCGTGACGCCGCTGCTCTCACCAGGAGCGCCTTACGCCTCCTGCCCTTCGGACTGCCCCTCTCAGAGCACTGAGAGAGCCGAGCCCGGTGCAGGACAGAGCTCCGTCTCCCTCTCTCTCTCACTGCGCGGAAGGGAAGTGTGGGGGGGAAACAGCAGGAGCCCCATGACAGCCTTTCCTTCCTGCCCCTGATCCCTGGGAGACAGCATGGCCCTGGGCCCAGCAGCCAGCCCTCCTGGCTCGGCACCCTCAGAGCCTCCGCACCAGCAGGTAGGGTCCGCAGCTCCGGTGCGGGTCACTCCACTGGGCATGGTTCCCTCTGCTGAAGGCTGAGCTCAGCTTTCTGCGTTGGCGTACCGGTGTGATCTCCCTTGCCTTTTGGGAAACCCGTCATCTCGTGCGTTTTTCTGCATTACAGGCAGAGGTAACTGAGACGGACTTAAATCGCTATGCGTGTGTTCAAATGTTCTTTAAGATGCTGAGGAGTATCCTTCGCATGGCAATTTAACAAGCTTTGCTTGCAGGAGTGATTTGTTTATTTTGATTGATGTATTTGGGCATGTGTTTGATGGTGAAGGTGTACAGAACAGGAGTGCCTGCTTCGGCAGTTTGAGTCACGAGGAATATGTTCTCACTTTCCGTCCAGAACGAAGTACATACCCTGCCACCGTCGTAGCATTGATTTATTTACGTATTAGCATTGTCATTGGGTGAGTTTCCAGGACTGCATTATGTTTGACGTTGACGGTATTTATGAAGGAAAGGCAGCCGAGCTTGTTTTCAGGTGTTTTTTTCTTCTTCTTTTTGCACATAATTGAACACTGCACAAATATCTGTTGACTATAGTTAATCAAATGTTGGAATATATTTTTACAGACATTGTGCAGTCAGTTGTGTTCATTTGATTAATTTGCTCCAAACAGAAAATACTAGTTAACTTTGTTTTTGTTTTTTTGCTGTGGAAGCAGAATACGAAGGTGTAGACTTACCGTGCCTGGAAAGTTTATTACTCATCACAGAACATGTTAATCATTACAGCACTTGCATGACATTTTTCAATCTTTTCCAGAGGAACAATTCTCAGATAAACCTGTTTCCCTTTTGACAATTCATTACATCATTTTTGTTATGAAAGCAAAATATGGCGTCATTTTTCTTTAGCGCGCAAAATATTTCACGCATTTACATAACATAAAACCTTTTCAGTGAAATATGACATGCCTGATGGTGGTAGTAATGTCGTGGGATGTTTTCTTGCTCCTGCAGCAGAACGAGGTGACAGACAGCGCCTATCTGGGCTCAGAGAGCACCTACAGTGAATGTGAGACCTTCACGGACGAGGACACGGGCGTGCTGGTGCACCCGGAGCTGCACGAGGAGGTGGAGACGGACAGTGCCATCGACGCCGCGCTGCACGACCCAGACGAGACCGGGAGCAGGTGAGCGCGTCACCCTGCCCCACACAGCACCACAGACCGGGCCCCCCAGATACTGCTCTGGTTCTTCTGCTGCTCTGGTCACCTTAAGAGGCTGCTCCAAGGCAGATAGATTGAGAGATGGGTAGATCATTTATTAACCTTGAAGGGAATTTGTTTTGCGCATTCAAGTTGCTCGGAAGGACAATCGCATAAAAACAGATAATGTACAACAACACACAGTTCCAAATATTTACTAGAAATGTGCAAAAAGTTTTTTTCATTTATTCATCAGGGACATGGCAAAAGCATTGTTACAATGTTAAAAGCAAGCACCAGATGCATTGCATTAAGTGTTTATAGCCAAAGGCTTATTTCCAACACCTCTCCTCAATAAACTACAAAAAGGATCGTATGTATCAAAAAATAAAAGACGCATGCATAAACGCATTAGGAAAAGTACATTTTAAAAACTGCACCTTAAAGGCATTTAACTTTTAGTTAAAACTTTGTTAGAAGAAAAGAAGGAAGACTCTGTGAATGTTTTACTACATCATGCGGCAGTGATGCAGTACAATGTTAGCCGCTAGTGCATTTCATTTATTCCACTTGTTTTAATAGCGCTCCTCCCAGGGACTGGCAGAACCCACTCTTAATTGAAATATTGATGCTCGTCTTCCGAAAGTGTGCCACCTTTGGCCACTCCGTTCCCATTATTAGACACTTTCTGTTCCTTTGCTATTTTTAGAGTAGGCCAGTACACTCGGGCTATTCATTTCCATGGGCACTGGGCTGTGTTTTGTAGCAGTGTTTGCGACCTGCCTGCGTTTTCTGTGACGGTACAGGCGCTGTAACGAATGGCACGTCAAGAGAGATGAGATGTGTCACAAAGATCGACAGAGTCAAGGGCCTGGTACTGCGAGTAGCGGAAGAGGTTTTCCTCTGCGTGCCAAGAGTTCAGCTGAGCTGTGCACATTTATCAAACGGTTTCTGGTCACGACAGAACAGGGAAAAGTCAGTGAGCTCTACTGATCGAAACCCTAAGTCACCGGATCACTTCAAATCAACAACTTGGTTATGCTGAGGGTTAGTTTTCATCAGATTGGTTATTAATAATGCGATAGATACTTTTTTATTGTAGTGGTTATAGTCACATACATTTGTTTAATTTGGTGTTCAGTATCATGAGGCCGGTTATATTATGTCTCAGGAATCAGTGTTATTATTGTTCTGTGAAGGGCCTGTTAGTTGACCACTGTGTGGACATGAAACTATCATACTGAATTCTGCTGAATATGGGTGTTTCATGTACACTCAGATTATATCCCTTTTCTTCATCTAAACCTATGGACCATAAAATATGAAGCTACTTGAAAAAAAGTTTCTTGCAATGCCACCAAAATCCCCTTACATAGAGTAACTCAGGCCCAGATACAATGTTAAAACCTGAGACCTTGAAACTTTGAAAAAAGTCTAGAAATTTCCGTCACATACGAAGTGGATGTTTGTACGGATCAGTGCTTGGCGTGCAGTCTTGTATGTTGGAGGTTGTAAGCATACGCGACCCTCTGTTTGGAGTCCCTCTCTCCACTCCAGCTTCTGTTCCAGTTTAATTTTTTGGCACCAAGTTTTCCCACCAGTGTTTGGCTTCTTTGATCGCTCTTGGAGTTGTGATTACAGCTTTTTACGGCTCCTGCATTCCAGTAAGTCACATTTTCCTACTGCGTTTGACTGTAGGGTTAAGAGCCTGTATTTTGCTAGTCATTTTTGTATAGCTTTTAGCTTTCATTTATGCTATTATTTGATGAAATGGCAAAAGCAGTCATTATTTTAATTTATTTAATGTGACATATGTAGGTGCAGAATGTATTCAGACCCATGTATTGTTCTAGAATGGTTTGTAGTACTGAAATGGGAGCTGCTCCTGATTAGTCTGAACTGTAATTAGATAGAATAATGACATGGAGGAGGGGCAAGATTAGAGGCCTCAGCTGCTGCCCCCTGCTGGTTAGACAGACAGATTAGTCGATACCACCTGTTTGACAGCAGCCTCAGACAGATGCCAAAGCTGACCCCTTAGCGTCTCCAAAACCACAATCCTGTGTTTTGTCCCCATGTTCTCCTACTCCCTCCTCGTAGTCATGTATTAACAAGTGCTGATGGTGTAAGCACACGCTGCCAGAATAACCAGCCTAAACTAACTGGGAGGGGGGGGGGGGGGTGCAGAACAGTCCCCTAATTTAATTTAATTTGATTGTTTTAGATCTGCCACTGAATGGCACTTAATCTTCTAAGGAGGTGAAATTGCCGTTTTGAAAGCAGGCTGTTTGAGTGCTGTGATGAGTCAGCCAGTGGGGCTCTGTGCCCGTGCTGGTTTGTTTTTGTGCGCGGCGCAGGATCCAGCGACGGGAGAGGAAGGCAGGAGAAGGGACTTATCTGCTGACAGGTTGACCCGCGGCTCCTGCTCCAGGACAGAGCAGCGCCGGCTGACAGACATGTGTTTTTGTTTCCTCTCGGGCCAGAGAAAGCCTTGAATGGCAGGAAATGCGGAGCTGGCTCTTTTCTCTCTTTTTTTTGGAAGGTGCCAGTTAAAGCTCGGCCCGCGTCCACTTTCGCCCCTTTCCTCTGTCCGTAAGAGGAAGCCTGCAGTCGCCGTGTGTATCAAATTTCAGTACTTAGCAAGATTTTGGAAGGTCGTCCCACTATCTCCGGGTCTGAAATTTCCCGGGCCTAAACAGGATGCAGACGGAAGAAACTGACTTCTCTCTCTCTGACTTATGTCAGTGTGATTTATAAGAATAAAAAATGACCTGCTGACATGAGAGTTAAGTCTCATGGGGGTACTTGGAGTAGAAAATGTGTCTTTATTAGCATAAACATCAGAATTAGAGCTGACCTACCCAGCAGACTGAAAGGTTTTTCAGTGTGAATGCTGGAAAATGCCTAACAATATTATTTGGCCAGGCATGAACCCAAAGTGCTTTACAGCTAATGGGGGAAACTCACTTCAACCTTGACCCACCTGGGTGAGGCACGGCAGCCATTTTTTTTTTTTTTTTTTTAAATGTATTTTTCAGATTTTACTCCGTTTTTCTCCCAATTTGGTAGCCAATTACTCCTGCTAGTCTTAGTTCATCCCCTCCCTCATAGTTCACTGCCGTAGCCCTGTGGCCAGCAGTGACAAAGGCGAAGCACTGCCTCCTCCGAGACAGTACTTGTCGTGCTGTCGACTGTAATTCCGGCACCCTAGAGCCACTCCTGTGCACAGCGAACGTCTTGTCAGCTTCCCTCCCCCCTCCCTGGGGCGGACAGCCAATTGCCGCCCCCAGTGACACTCCCGGCCAGAGCCGACTCTGGCGTGGCCAGGAAATCAAACCCTGGTCGCCGTGGCCAACATCGGATGTTGAAACCACTAGACCACGTGCGAGGCCCTGAGATTCAGATTCTTAATTTCAAGTAAAAAAAATTTACCCTAGGAGATCCAGATTTCAGGTTTACTTTTTTATTTTTGTGAAAGCTGTAACAGTGGCGCACCATGACCCTGTGATAAACTGACTGAAGAAAGATATTAACTGTATATCTAATCTGTACATTTCCAGTCATGCACTGTCTCGTAACAGAAACACTCCACTACACTCTGTTAAGTCAGTGTTGAGGGGTCCACCGTGGGTGTTTATTAAATTCTTTAAACTTGTTTTTGTAGCAAAGTCTTATTGCGTAGACTACTTCTGTCCGTATGTTTATGAGTGCGTGCTCTGGCTAGTGATTAAAAGTTAACTAAGTACATGGCCCAGCCTAGGGCCGAAAATGTGAGGTTAAGTTCGGGGTTTGCAGGTGAAGGTTGGCAGCTCTTCTTTTCTTTTAATCAGCAGTACACCCATCTGAGGTTCCGTTGTTCCTGCACTGACACTGAATTAATTTAATTGGCATTAAAAAAATTAAACTTATCACAAAAATTCCACAATTTAACTTATTAAGTATATTATTCAATATTTATAATTTTTGGAAAATATTCTGCTATCTGTTAAACTCAGCTCTACCACATCATTAATAATGATGTGTTTTTAAGTAGGATTTATGCTTAGTTTTTTCCAGTAAAGCATACTTTAGGAGTTCTGTGATGTCACGGTCATGTACGGCTAAGTCGGAAAAAATGCATTGCACTTACATGTGTTGTTATATCACACCATTTCCAGTAAAACAAGAATGGTAAAAAAAAACTGTCAGAAAGGCATGAACTTAAGAAGGTTAAACAGGATTACCCCCACCTCCCCCCCCAGCCCATGAGTGGGCCCCTAACAGGACAGGGTCACATCGCCCCCTCTTGCTCCGCTTAACGGTAAATCTGATTAACCCTCTACGGCTCGCAGTCAGTGTTGCACTGAGCTTCTGACTGGAAGGTCCTGAGCGTGGCAGAAGGCGTTTGTTTGTTCGCTGTGCGGAGTATTCTGCTTTTGCCTGTGGAGACGTGTCCAGTTCCTCCGTGGTGGACGTGTGAAGCATTGGGCGGGTGAAGGATGCGTGGCCTCTCCTCACCCATGCTGCATGGGAAAGACCTCAGTACCTGTGTAGGGTTGAGTCGTGGGTAAGTGCGGGCACAGAGGTTCCCCCGTAATGTAATGCTGTGAGTTATGGAAATGGTGTGGGGGTCTTCATCGTTTTCTTGGATCCTGGAGCTTGCGGGGAACATTTGGCGTCTGTTGTACTGCTGGCGGTTGCTGAAAAAATGGCTGGAATCAATTTAATGTGTGACCGTCAATCAGCTTTGCTCACAGTTGCTTTATACAAGTCAGATGTTCCCAAATAGCAGGCTGTTTTCAGAGTAAAAACGGAACTGTGGGAAGGCTAGTCTGTATTAAGTTTTTTATTTTTTATTATTATTATTATTATTTTTATTTTTTTTCTTCTAATTTTTTCCTGTTTTTCTCCCAATTTGGTTGCCAATTATACCCTCTATTTATCTAAATTCACCCTCCCCCACGAGTCCGCCGCCCGTCCTCCGGGTCGAGACACTCTTTCCGGGCCGATTGATCCGCCTCTTCCGAGACGGAACTCTACCACGGACGCCTTTACCTGCTCCTCGACGGACTCGTGGCGGCCAGCCAAATGCCGCCTCCAATCGGGGCTGACAACCAGGGCCGGCTGTATTAAGTTTTAATAACTGGAAAAGAACAAGCTTTGCTGTTGCTAGGGAGTCTGGTGGATTTAGGCGAAATGGCAGGTTGCCATGTCAGACAACTGATTGCAAAACTTGTCCAGATTGTACCCAGTGCAGCCGTCTCCTGTGATGTGAATCGCCACTTAAACTGTCACTTTCCAGGCTTTATGAGTCAACCCATACCATCAGTCTTCTTTCTTTTCTGTTCAAATTTTGTTTTACTTTGCTTATGTTTTAACACGGTTGTTTTGGTGTTTTTTCTCCCATGAAGGCAGGAAGTGTGTTCCAGTTTATGGGTCGGCTCCACCTCTTATTATCATTGTTTCTGTGGGTGCAGAGTTGGGAGTGATGCAGTACTGTACCTTATTAATCATGGGCTGGGGAAAGGGCCTACAAATAAATAGCCCAAATTAATGATCGTTAATACATTAGTTTCCTAATGTTGAAGGCACGGAGTGATTCTGCCCGTGCGTATTTAAGGTATGCTGCAAATTACACTCCCCCCCCAAAAAAAATGATATGCTTCCAGGATTTTGAATTTGGATTCTTTCTCTTGTTGTTAACGTTAGAGACATTAAGCCTAAACATTTCTGTGTAGGTTCGCTTGGCATGGCACATGGACACATTCGTCATTTGCACACGTTTGTTTTCCCGTCTTTAACTGGTCCCCAGCTATCTCTGGGCCAGATCCTCTTCCCAATGCCTGCAGGTAGATGTGCCCAGAACACCTCATCACACAACAAGGCTCTTCTTTCATTTTTTTAATCCATTTTGTTTATGAAAGTCTACATACATACACAGCCCTATCCAGGAATGAATTCAATCTAAAGCAGGAATTAAAACAAATATTCTTGGAATTGCAGTACATCAGACCATGTAGGTAATACTGTTTGTTTGTACAGTTTTTTTTCTTTTTTTGTTGTTCTTTTTTCTAATAGCCCTCTTAGCTTGCCCTTTTTTGTTTGTAGGTTCATAATCTGTCTTCTATTTGTCTCATAAAAAATAGAATTAATAGTGAAATAGACAAGTCAAAGCTTAATTGCCAACTAGAGCAGTTAAGCTATTTGGAACATTATGCTCACTGAAAGCAAGTGCCAGGCAGGGCTAACCATACCTGTCTGACCTCCTCTTCCCCTGAAAGTGCCCACTTTTCCCTGCCTCACATGGCCAATTGTTCTGATCTGGTTGACCGACTGTGTACGTAGTGGTGACAATAAGTAATCCATACACGTGGTATCAATCAAGGGTAATGGTGGTGTCATTGCAGTCATGTGTCTTGGTGTGATTCTGCAGTCATACCTATTGGTGGAACTTTGCATTAATGTTGTACCTAAATAATGTTATTTACTGTCATATTTAAGCCTTTCGATGGCAGAGGGAGCGATGCAGCACCATGCGTGGTTGTTTTTTTATCTACTCTACCAAAATGTCAGATGGAAATTAGACGAAGACTGCAAAGGGCGTTTGAGAAAACCAAGGTGCCCTTTAATGTGGGTTTTGTGTTTGGTTATGATTAGAGCCTGCTGCTAGATAGCTGACTTTTTGGCTATTGCTTTGTTCCTGTTTTGAGTGTTATCATATGATTGTGTGCGCGTGGCGGTGTGCATGTGCCCTGCTCTGTATACCGATTGGTTTTTTTGTTCTAAAAGGCCATTAACAGCCCTGCTCTCATGTCTGTGTGTCTGTGTACACAGTGGGGTCAGCAGAACAAGAGGCCACAGGTGGAAATGAGTTAAAGGCAAATTCCGCACAGATATTAGGACGTTTTTCTTTGCGCACAGAGTTGTCAATGCCTGGAACAGCTTGCCAGGTTGGGTAGTAGAGGCAGAAACACTTGGGCTATTCAAGTCCAGGCTAGATGCAGTACTAGATACTCTTTAGATTAGGACATGTATTCTTGTGTTTTGATGTTCTTACTCACACCTGCCTCTTCCCCAGGCTATCACTGGGCTCGGAGCTGAACAGCCACTCCCTTGTGACCGTGATCGGAGGGGAGGAGGAGCACTTTGAAGACTTTGGGGAGAACCACGACTCAGACCTGATCCTGGACAGCCCAGGGGGTCCTGCGGGAGAGGGCAGCCCTGCCAGACCGATTCACTGCTCCTCCCTGCTGGTCTCTCCCAGGTACAGACCAGCAGTCCCACTGCTCTCGCTGTCACCCGAGCATGTCAAACAGAAGGAACATTCCTTTTAACCATAAACATTGTTTTTTATTCTATCGATATTCTGTCTATACAGGTAAATGACTATGGTGTGTATACACGTAGTACTAAATGAGGCCTGAGAAGAAGCCAGGTTTGTTTTTGTAATCAAGACTAGTATTAGCCTAGTATGTATTATTAATAGTTCTCTGAATACAATACAGAAATAGGAGCTTGATGGCGTTCAATTTACAAGCCATAAAATAGCTTCTATACATGGTATGGCCCAGGGGTTAATAGAAGCATAAATGATCAAAGTAAATCTATGGCAATAAATGAAGCGTGAATACAAGAGAAATTAAGAAGTATGGGAAATGCAGAGATAGCATTAATGAGGTGTGTCTTCCTTGGCGGACAAAATGAGGTTCCTCCCCTGCAGCACGTGCGTGCAGATCAGCTGTGATTTTTCCCTGTGGCGATTATGTCATCGTAAGCATGAATTCTCCTGTATTTTCGTATGACTTTATCAGCAGTGTCCTTCAAGGCGGGACTTCGTGCTGCAGAGTCGGATCCTCTGCCGCTGCACCTTGGCACTGTGTCCCTCTGCACAGCCACTTGCTGCTCTAATAAGTCACCGATTGCATGGAAACTGAAGGCCAACGTGACTCGTGCGGATCAGGCCTTGAAAGAAGTGTCTTCTCCCTCTCTGCATTTCCGGGTTTTCGCCCGGCGTGATCGAAAGGTCACGGCGACCGGCATTGGACGCATTCAGACAATAACAAGGGGTTGTGGTTAATCTCATTGCTAATCGCAGATCGGGTTCTAGACCGTCGATCATACGCAGGAGCGCAGCTGGGGCGCCGGGGATGCGAACGCAGTAAAAATCGATCGCGACGTTGAAAGGGAGCCCTTTTTCCGTCGGGCCGTCTGTGCAGACGAGAGCTGCAGGGCGCGTCGGTCGTCGGTCCGTGTGAAGCGTCTGTCAACACGACGCGATACTCCTCGACTCTCCTCTCTTCCCTCTTCTCCAACACTGAGCTCTGTCCCACCGCTCCTCTCCGCACTGGTCTCTGTGTTTATTTCCCCCTCTCTCTCTGCCTACATTGGGGTTTTTTTTATTTTTTTATCTAGGATTTGTAAACTGGGCTAATGCTTAATTCCTATTAGTGCCCCGTGGTGTTATCAAGCATTCTCCAAATCTATTCTGCCAGGAGGTTCGTAAGCGATAACTCCCCGGCTAACGGCTCCCGCCACAATAAGTGTTATGCTGCTTTTGCTGGCTGCTAATGGAGAGGAATGGTAGCCTGCGATGATTCCACTGGTATCAGTTTGGCCCTCAGGAGGATTGTGTCAGCACAGAGCAGTTGGCCCTTTTTGTTAAGACAGCCCTCGTGTACAGCACAGCACCGTACGATAGGCATCGGGCTCCTCGTTCCGTACGGCCTGTCAAAACAGTGCGAATGCCTTTTTAACGATGCCCTTTAAGGCTCGCGGAGCACCGCGAGGAGATTAATATGCGCGGTCGAAGGGGAGCGGGTTACAAAGGGGCCGGGCCTCGACAGCCGATCACGCAGCCACTCTGTGGGAGAAGCGGGGTTAGGGCGAGTGGCGAAGTGCGCTCCGAGGCAGGCGACATTAGCGCCGAAGCTTTTCCTGGCAGGAAAGATAAAGGCTTCGCCTTCTCAGAAGAAACGCCGTTACAAAGTGTTGTCCAATTTCCAGCTCACGCTGATAGCATGTGGAGCCGCGAGAATCTTCAGACTGAAAAGCGCAGGGAGTTTCCCTTTGTTTGGGCTGCCGTTCTCCTCAAGGACGGGTGTGAGAGACATCACTGAGAAGTCTGTCAAAAACACGAGACGGTGGTGTGGGGGGGGAGGGGTGCGGGCGATGCACAAATCTCGAATTGAATCGCAGAGACCGGGGGAACGAGCACCTTTCGCGTCTGTAAGCAGACTGGCTGTCTGGCACGGAGGCAGGCGCCCTGTCTTGATGCCCTGTCACGCCGGGCGGAGATCGGCGAGGGTCAGCACTCCTGTAACGGCACCATGATTGCGACAGATCGCTCCTTTCTGCCCGTGCTGGGGACCGTGCCAGGGCGAACACAAATATTGCATAACCCTGGCAGAGAGAGGCATCCTCTGCATCTATAATGTACGAGCAGGAGAGATCTGCACTGAGAGCATGCTGCAGTTTCCTCACAGGAGACTCAAATGTCTCATTGGGATGCTTCTTATAAGACCCACTCTTAGCGATCGCTCTCTTATTGATCTTTCATCTGTCCCATAAGCACATCAACAGCTATATTCAATTGATGCCTTTCAATTACCAGTAATGGAAGCATGCCTTCTTTCTAGTTCAGGGAATTGTGGCTGACATAGGCATTGCAATACAGGCTGGACACGGTTTATCTTGGATAAGAAATCAAACTCTCCATAAAGGTACTATGAAATCCAAACATTCGGTTTCTGTTCAACGACTGCTCATTACTTTTTTTTTACATTCTTTACATTTATTTCTATTTATTGCCAATTATACCCTCTATTTATTTCAATTCTCCACCCCCACGAGTCCGCCGCCTGTCCTCCGGGAGCGAGACACTCATTCCGGGCCGATTGTTACCGCCTCTTCCGAGACGGAAACCCTTCCACGGATGCCTTTTTCCTGCTCCTCGACGGACTCGTGTCAGCTCACCCTCCCCCCTCCCCCGGAGGCGGACAGCCAAATGCCGCCTCCGATCGGGGCTGACGACTAGGGCCGGTCTGGTAGAGACGCGGGTTTCGAACCACGTCCCTGACAGGCAGCGCACAGCACACCAAAGTGTGGCGCGTTAGACCGCTACGCCATCCGCCGCCCTACCGCAGCTTTTTAATTCAAGTTTAACTTCGCAATTGGTCATATCTTTCCAGACATTGCTCATAATATTTTCTAACAGTGCACAGTCCTTGTGTGACCTAGTTACTGGTTCTGGTCTCGTTGCCATCTCGGTCCTCATCTGCCTGGAGAATCAGTTCCTATTTCTGTGATCAGGTTCATTCTTTAGGATGAGCTTGGGAGAATTTGTCAGGGCTCTGTCCAAACATCTGCCGTTGTGTATGTCACAATCAAATAGTTTCACTTTGATTCCCATAGCTAAGGACTGCCCTAATAAAGAACGTTTAAACTATAAAACAACTTTTGATCGGCATCTGTGGATTTCCCTCTGACTTAGCCCTGCCTGTGCAGTGTTTATGAGAATGGGGAATCAGTGTTGATAATCCCCAACATCCCTGTGGTTTCTCTGTCACTCACTCCTCTCTCACTCCTTTCCTCCCTCTCTCTCTCTCTCTCAATGTCCTCAGAGCCGATACTTTCCCTGCCAGCTTTCAGAGCTTTCTCAGGGAGGAGGTGCTTGACTTTTTCTGTAGCCAATGTCACAAACAAATTAGTCGCCTTGAGGACCTCTCCACTCGCCTGAATTTCCTTGAAATGAATAGGTAACGCATGCTGCTCTACCCCCACCTATATCACCCCCACTCCCTGTGTGTGTGTGTGTGTGTGTGTGTGTCTGTGTCTTTGCTTTTCTTGGTTTTTGAAACCAACATTGTCTTGGCTGCTCTTATGTAGCTTCTTGTCAGTTGTAGTTCAGAGAAAGTAGTTTACAGGTAAGTGCAGTATATAGTTGTGCTGTGCTGTTGTGTGAACAGTTTGTTATGAATTTCCGTTCAGTATTTGACCATTTTCTTGCATGTGAATTGCCAAAAAACTGCTAATAAGGGGCTTTGTTGAAGAGCAGAGTTTCCTAACTCCATCCCAGGCCCTCCGCTTGTATGCTGGGTTTTGATTTGAACAGTTATTGAAAACCAGTACTTAAGATTTTCCATGGGTCTATTTGTCTTAGAACAAAGGACTGGCTCTATGATTTCTGTAGGCATGTTTCCACTTTTAAAAATCACATTTAGGACTCCACTGGGATACCACCTGTCAATCAGAATTGCACCTCTTTGGACACAGTCTTCAGTCTTCAAACCCACATACGTACATACACACAAGCACACACAGTGTGGCTTTGAAAAGGGAGCTAATTGTAAATGGCATGCTTAATTTCTCCCACATTTTACGTCTTTTAAGCCCAGGTGCTGTATAGGCATGGGGTATGCACTGCCAACCCGTAACTTGGCAGATGGCATACCTGCTATCCAAATAAGGAAAGTCGATTTCTTAGGTATATAGTCTGGTAACTAGCCCACCCACTTTTGCGCGGGCCCACCTGAAAATGAATTACGAGCTATGCCACTGGTACACAGAGGGGTCCCAGGACCAAGTGTGAGAAGCCCTGTTCTACAGCATGTATTCGTTCCTCAGATCCTATCCTACCTCAGAGTTCTCTCTTTAAAGGACATTTTGTTTCAGATTTTTCCTCCCAATTTGGAAGCCAATTACACCTGCTATTTTCATGTCAATCCCCCCCTCGCACTATGAGTTCGCTGCCGTAGCCCTGTGACCGGCGGTGTCAAAGGCGAAGCATCGTCTCTTCCGAGACGGCACTCGCCAAGCTGTCAACCATAACTCCGGCACCTCAGAGCCACTCCTGTGCGCAGCGAGCATCCTGTCGGCTTCCCTCCCCCCTGCCTGGGCGGACAGCCGATTGCCGGCCCCGGTGGCACTCCTGGCCAGAGCCGACTCTGGCGCGACGGGGGAATCGAACCCTGGTCGCCGTGGCCAGCGTCGAACGCTGTAGCCACTGGACCACGCGGGAGGCCAGAGTTCTCTCTTTGGGAAAACACAGGACAATTACTATACAGAGCATTTTATGGCTTTAACTGGTCTTGGTGCATAAACTCGATTTTCTGGGAAGGGTCACATCTGTAGAACTATTTTTGAGGAGTCCAACAGTGATAGAACCTGACTTTTCCTGTAGTTTGGGTCCCCTATCCGAGGATGATTTAGCACTGACGGCATTACCTTAATGCTTTATGAAAACAAGCACAAGCCAAAACAAATATATTTTACCTTAATGGTTCCCCTATGCACAGCAGTTCAGAAGCCTTCCATTACTTTATTCTGCAGTTATTCTAATTTGCCATGAGGTATGGAAAGGGATTGCAATGGAAGCATTGCAAAAAGCCATTGAACATAGCGATGAGGGATGTGGCATGCATTCCAGTTCTTGTGAACTTTGACTATCCACATGCACTCTGGGAGACAGGTGCTCTTAGCCCAGGGCCTCCACTGCATGCATTGCTGGTATGTCATTGTTTGTGCTGCAGTGTTTTGGTGTGCCGTTGTGTGTCTCGGCTTGCAGTCAGACCCTGGTCCCTCTCCCCAGTGGGTCAGAGTGGTAGATTACAGGGAGAACTTTCTATTTCCTCTCTCCTACCTCTTCACCTCCTGACTGAAGCTTCCCGTTTTTTCTTCATCCCTACAGCTCCAGCAAGAGGCTGTCCAGCAAAAAGGTGGCACGGTACGTATGTGAATGTCAGTGTACCTCGAAGGGGAGGGGCATAGGAAGGACAGGGAGCCTATTTGTTGCAGAGGGTGGCAAGTGTGTGTCAGAGGGGTGGGAGTGAGAAGGCAGGCACTATATATTTTATCATTCATGTGGGGGTTGGGTGGGGCAGGTTCTTATCAGTCATGTGAGACTAAGAGGAATTCAGAATGTTGGTCATGTGCTATTTGCTGACCACCACATTAAACCTCAGACTAGACCCCTGTCAGTCAGTTATTTACTTTCCCGAGAGATAGAGAGAGAAAGAGAGAGTACAGTAGGTGACATTTTGGGACACAGTCCTTTTAGCTCCCAGACTCATGGAGCTGGGCCTGTTGGCATTATGAGAAAATGCCCAAGTGAAGTAAGAAAGGATGTAACGAACTGAATGCCTCAGGCTTTAAAGTAACTGAAGGACAGGGTAGTGTTGGTGGCAGAACAGACTGGTGGCAGAAGTGAGCGGGTGGGCACTGTGCAGAGTTGCTGTCTGTGTGTTGACTGCCCTCCCTCCCCCACGAACAGACACCTGCTCCAAAGCAGCACCCTGACACTAGACAGCATGGATGACCTGTCCCGGGACATCCTGGAGCTGGCCGACACCGACATCACTGACAAGGTACAGCGAGGCACCCATTCCCTAGATCTTGGCCGTGATCTCCTACCTTTAACGACAGGTCGTTCTGTAGCTCTCCTCTGTTTTCAAAGATGTTGCCCCCTGTTGGAGGGAGGACAGTTGTGGGGTCGTATGCAAAAGCCCCTGCCCATTCATTTATCAGTGGTGTGCTTTTCCCGCCGCAGGTGATGTTCCTGGAGAAGCGGGTGTCTGAGCTGGAGAAGGACTCGGCGGCCAGCGGTGAGCAACACACGCGCCTCCGGCAGGAGAACCTGCAGCTGGTGCACAGGGCCAACGCGCTGGAGGAGCAGCTGAAGGAGCAGGAGATGCGTGCGGAGGAGGCCCTGCACCTGGAGGTGCGCAGGCACAAGGAGGCCCTGTGCAAGCTGGAGCGGGAGCGGGGCATGGAGCTGGAGAATCTGCAGAGCAGGTCAGTTCTCACGGCAATACGGGCACTGCCTGCCTCACACATCTGCGACAGGTCGTCTGAGAGAACCACAACCGTGGCATTGCCTTTCCATTACGGAACCATGTAGTGCACACGACACGGTCAGGTATGTGGGTAAGTCTGCAAAATTGCTGATGCATTCCTGCCCTGATAGGGTAGAAGATGCCAAGCAACGTCACAGAACTTGCAGGTGTTTACAATAAAGGTATAAAGTCATGCGGTGACAACAGAGGTTGTGTAGAAGACCCTGACTGTAATTGGATGTGATGGTATTGCTGTTTTTAAACCCCAGTGAATATCAGCTGTTGGTGCAAGGCATGTCAGTCCATTTCTCACAGCCCTATCTCTGTGCCAAACCTTATTTTTGGCTGTGCTGGGAAATGAATTGTCTTTGGGCACCGTGGGCACTACTGCCATCCAGTGGTGTGACACAGAACTGACTCCTGCAAACCAAACCTGATCTCACTTCGTTTTATTCCCTTGTCTTTGTCTTGGCAGCCATGAACAACACTATTAATGCCGATGTTGTCAAGTTTTTATATTCGGAATAATGGGGTTTTTTATAGTGATTTTGTTAAGATTAGCTAAGATTATTTATACAAAGAAATTGAATAACTAGTTTGTGAATTAAGCTATTGCTAATATATGACCTATAGAAGCCATTGACCTACATGGAGCCATTGCAGTGGCTGTGTGATGTGTGTCCCAGGCCTGTTGATACCAGTGTCTCTCTGTGCTGTCTCAGATTCCAGCAGCTGGATGAGGAGAACAGCGAGCTGCGGTCCTGTGTGCCCTGTCTGCGCGCTAACATCGAGAGGCTGGAGGAGGTGAGCCCACGTTTCACATAACATCTTCTCTGCGCTGCAGGTTTCTCCCGTTTTCCCATTCCCTAATTCCCTCCATGTGGTCGCAATCTGAATTCATCCGTTTGCTAAAACCCTTACTTCCAGTCTCGCTCAACGACTCGCTCACCGTTGACTTCTCTGTCCCCCTCCCTCCTGCAGGAGAAGAGGAAGCTGCAGGACGAGACGGAAGACATGACAGAGCGATTGAACGAAGAGCTGGAGTCACGCCGGAAGATGACTGACAAGCTGGGTCACGAGCGGCACAAAAATCAGAAAGAGAAAGAGTGCACCCAGGAGGTACGGCGACGCTTCTCTAACCGTCAGCCTTGCCATCGTGCTGAGTCTTAAGCCTGCAGAGTGTACAGAGCAGCCCTGTTCACATCACTCTGTGTTAGTGCATATGGAGCCATGAGTGCTTTTTTTCAATTGTGTTTTTTTAACACCGTGGTGAATTAAGAGTGAAGAGTATTCATGAATGAAGAGGTTTCATGAATCCCATAATGGGTGGAGCTCCCATGTCCAATCAAGTTGAATTAGTTAAATTGAAATTTTACTTCAAATTGTTTTCATTGAAATGGTTGAAAATCATCCGTTTAAATGCGTAATTGTTTTGCGTGTTTAACGCTGAATCAATCGGACTTCACTTTCCATAGAAGAACAATATTATTGGTTCAAATCAGTGAATCGTTAAATAATATTTAATAGCTCTACCCGTTTTGGAGTTCATGAAGCGTTCCTCTCCTGTCACTAATTAGTAGTAGATTGAAGTTGTCAATCTGTATGCTTTCAGGAGACAAGCACTCCTCCTGTTGACCCAACAGAGCCAGGAATGACATTAGAGATAGCAGGCTATGCACATGTGCTGAGATCTGTGTGTTCCTGCAGCTGATCGAGGACCTGCGCAAACAGCTGGAGCACCTGCAGCTGTACAAGCTGGAGGTGGAGGCTAAAAGCGGCCGCTCCCCTAGCGCGGGGCTGCAGGAGTACCAGAATCGCACGCGTGAGGCCGAGCTGGAGCAGGAGATCCGCAGGCTCAAGCAGGTAAACCGCGATGGCCACTTTCACTGTGCAATCTTAGCAGTGACTCATACATGCATTCATACATGTGAACAGGAAGTGCTGGGAGTAAGACCTGGCGTGAGTAATTTGACTCCTGCTGAAGTGATGTCATCACCGAAAGGCAGGCTCGTAAGCCAGATGATCTGGAGGAGTTGGAGCTGGCTCTGCTGACCGTGTCTGATGACCTAACCTTTCCCCGCAGGACAATCGGAGCCTGAAAGAGCAGAACGATGAGCTCAACGGCCAGATCATCAACCTCAGCATCCAGGGTGCCAAGAACCTGTTTGCCACCTCCTTCTCGGACTCGTTGGCCGCAGAGATCAACTCTGTGTCTCGAGATGAGGTGAGGCCATGTCAAACCTAGCAATTGATAATGATGACACTGATAAAGTTGTTGGTTTTTAGCCAATTATTACAGCCCCATGTACATATTTAAAATGGATATAATAACATATTGTACAGTACTCTCATCCTCCATTCCTCTGTCTCCAGTTATTGCATTTCGTTTTCCCTCCGTGAAATAAAATAAGCATCGAATGCTTATTTTATGGTTCTGAAAATGGTCCACAATACAAGGCTATTCTTTACTAAGTGATTTTGTTGGTGTCTTTTTCCATTTCAAGTTAATGGAGGCCATTCACAAGCAAGAAGAGATTAACTACAGATTGCAGGACTACATTGACCGCATCATCGTCGCCATCATGGAGTCCAACCCCTCCATCCTGGAGGTGAAGTAATGGATCCCTCACCTCATCGCTCCGGCTACACCCTGGACAGTGGGGGCTGGACCCAACACACACCTGGATCATAAAGAGAAGAGGGGGAAATAGTCTTTCTACACACTCTCAAAACACTGAAGAAGAAATAGAAGATGTATGCTTTGTCCTTGAGGGTTGCTGCTGTCTCTACACAGGTTCATAGGGTTTGGTGGCTTCCCTCCTGGAGGCACTGTGCCCTGTGTGTGTGTGTTTTTGTTGTTGTTATGTGTGTGCATCGCATTTTGGTTCCTGTGACTTCCCTGCATTTGGGATGGAGGGGCCTGGTGTTCCTCTCTCTCTTTCACTGTGTGTTTCCGTGTGCGTGTATGCGTGTATGCGCGTGTGCTGTTTGCTATTACCCTTCAGAAGTTCGAGGCACTTGCAGTCACCTCACGCTGTGCATTCCCTATAAGTTTTAATAAGCTGTCATGGTTAATACCGAACAGCTTGAACTCTTCACAGCTGGACATTCTGTGTGCTGTTGTCCATTTATGTCCACTTATGTCTTCTCTGCTTGTGGGGTTCACTCACTTTGTACAGTTTATGACCAGGGTCATGGAAACACAGTACCTGCTACTCCTCTTCAACAAACTATGAAATCTGCCATAGCATAAATTCATACAATCTTTACATACAACATATCAGAGAACAGACTGGGACTGGTAATTGCAGATTGTACCATATTTATAGACCACATTCCATCGGTTCTGTAAAAGGAGTTGTTTTGTTGCCCTATTCTATAGGGGTGTGATGCTGTGCTCCAGCAGCACATGTTAAACTAAACCGTATTTAAAAATGTATGACGCACGAGCTGAAACACCCCAGGAAGCAGCTGTTTAAGTGAAATCTGTTTAAATACAGGGAGAATGATCTGAAAGAGCTGCATTTCTTACATGGGCTTGTAGTGCTGATTGTAGTTAATTGTGTTCAGTTTGTTACTTCCCTCCAGTTTAGTTCTCCCTAGTTTCATGTCCTGTGGTGCATTGTAGCATATCCACGAGTCCAGCGGACCCAAGTGAGGGGCAGTTTAAGGAGAGGGTGGGAGCTGCCCTGAGGGTCAGTTTGTCCATTGGTGTTTCTTAAGGACTCCCGTTTGCCGTGTTTGCGTGTGTGTGTGTGTGTGTGTGTGTGTGCGCTGTGTGCCTGTCTGTGAGTGGGATGCACTCCACCCCACGACTGCTATTTCACAGCAGAGAAACCCCGTTCTGGGTGGAAGTGCTGAAGGAATGAGGGTGGAGTACTGTCTGTGAGCTCACCTCTCTTGCTCCCAGCACTCATTAGCATAGAAGAGGAAGAAGCATGATTTGCTAGCAAAGGATGGAGCAATGTCTTTTTGAAAACGCATCAACAACTCGGGAGGCCCAAGAGGAAGCCAGTGCTCAAAGTCTAAAACTAAGCATTTTACGGTCTCTGTTCTCCCGGGAAAACGTCAGTTTCCCTAGCTCCGAAGAGACAGTGTCCTCAATGTTCCATTTTTAGCTTTCCTCAGATTTCCTCACAGTGCATATGCACAGTATCCTCACAGTGATTCATTACATGGGGAAATGGCAGGGCTCGGGGGGCTTTGAGGAGAAGATGAAAGGTTTTCACTCACGGATTCTGTAAAAGACAGAAACTATTCCGCCGACTTCTGAAACGAGAAACGTGCAAGGATCAGCTGGGAGAAAACACCCCAGAGAGTAAGCCCTTCACAGCATAGAAAAATCTATATCTCTCGTTTAATGTGGCTTCATAACAATCACCCTGTCATCTGAAAGCCTCACACAATCACCCACCTATACAGTTAACGGAGTTGTTACATTGTGTGTGTTGTCTCTGTCAGCACCAGTGCGATTGAGCTGAGAGCTGCAGTATGGGTCATGTCATTCTTTTGGAGTTAGCCTGTCTGACTCGTGAGTGTTGAATGCTGAGGGACTGTAAAGAGAGCTTAATGAGAAATGTCTGGGACAGATGATTTGGTCAGTTCTTTATCTTGCTTTTGCTTATAGACTTGGTCCCTTTTCCCTAGCATAGTTATAAAGCTATAATCAACATGATTGGCCAATGTTGTACAGCCATTTTGGTTTTAAATGCACATTAGTGATAGCAATGTTCTATTTATTTCCATTCTTGAGATCACCCTATGGGATATTTTCAGATGGAAGCAGTTAATAATTTAATCGGAGGTTGTTGTCCTTCATTCTTACTTTCTAACAATTTAATCCTTAGACATAGAGGAAACAAAGACCCAATTTACAAGAACGTGGATATTCTTAAGCAATAACTATCGTACTGTCAGGGGAACAAGACTGTCAGTGGTTTGAAGGAGATTTAAAGAGCAACAGAAGAACCTGGTATCAGAACCTGGGTGGAAAAACCAAAACACAGAAGTGAACCTCAGTGTAGTGGACCTTCTGGGAGTTCTGGTCGATTCATTTATGTGTCCAAGAGCTGTAAGACAACATACTTATTTTTATTTTTTTTTTTTTGCATATTGCTTGTGATTGACACACCATGACTGGAAATTTGAAGACTATATCTGTATATCTGTATGTATATTAGTGTTGATGTTCGGCTGCACTACTGGGGATGTAGAGGGAGCTATGGGTTCACCCCATATGAATTTGATGAGCCACATGGTGACTTAAAACATCACAGTATTGGGACGCATCCTCGCTCCTGCACCTAGGCGCTCACTACATTTTTTCCTTTAATCAGTGCTAAATAAAATGGCCTTGGATGTAAATTAATGTACATGTAAACAAGTTTTTTCTAACCTGTAGATCTAGCTATTTTTTTATTGTAAGAAGGAGGAATGACTTTTGTCTTTCACTGGGATTTTCCCTCTCCCTGTCATCTCTCCCCCCCATTGTCTATTTGAATGTGAATAGATGTGATACAGAGGAAGCCCCTTGTTTTTCTTCTCCCATATCCATCCCTTTGCATTTATCTCAAAAAGCAGCAGCTTGAAGGGCATGCTGTTGTCTGTAAATATCTTAGCATTTCCGGATTCTGAAGGGAACTGAATTCATAAGTGGCTTGACCCATTGGAAATGCTTTCCGAGGAAATTCAAATGTATAGGCAGGTTATTCCACCACAATGTCTTACGTGAGGGAAGCTGACAGAATGGCAAAGTGCACTGCGGTCACAGGTGTAGTTACAGTCTAAAGCCCTACTTCAGCTGTCATCACTTGACTTTTCATTCCCATTTGCTCTTCATTGATGACTGCTCACCGTAACGTCTCCTGAAATGAAACGAGACCTAACGGTTCAAGTTAGTCTTTAACTACTTTTGTTTGCTCATAATTGTTGGTGAGGCTGCACTGAGAGAGACTGGACAAACTAAATAAATATTGTATATTATTGTGCATATTGTCATAATATATTGGAGTGTGGTGGAGTGGAGACACTGAAAAGGCCACTGGCCAATTATATAGGCATAGAGAAGGATCTAGCTTCTCAAAATGACAGCTATCTCTTCAATAAGAGTTTAGGTGCAGTGTATTGGATTAAGCTACAATATATAATTTATGTTAAATTGGGACTTCGTTCTAAATGAATAGTTGGAGAGACTAGTAATACAATTACTGTAAAAGGGGAGGGAGTTACAGAATTGTGAACAAACATTTCCACTGTTGGTAAAAATTGAGTGAGATTGTATTATGCACTTTAACCATCCTTGTCATGAAGTTCATTGAAGTCCTGCTCCCACCTTTGCCAAGAAATTATTCAGACACAATTTGGGGTGAACACTGGTGACTTACAGGAAAACATTTCCTGAACTATTTCCTGGGGGATTTGGTCTTGAAGTCTTGGTATATTTTATAATGCACATTCGCTCTTGACATGTAGCTTATGAAATGAAGAACGTGACTGTGTGTCAAAGTGAGAATGTCACTGGCCTAATATTCCCTTCACAAGTTCACTGTAAATACAGAACTCATACACTTCAAACTGTCTGTTTGCTGGTCCAATACTCTCTCAGGATACGCCTCGTGTTTGTTTGAATAACGTTGGGTGAGCAGCGTCTTCATTTTTCAGCTTGTTAAATAATATAATGTGTATATAAATAATTTTCTTTCTGTAGGACAAAGCCTTTTCTTCAGTCTAGCTACCACCTCTCCAAAGAAGTCTGTAAGGCACAAATATCACTACCAAGAGCTGCATTAATAACTTGCCAGTTGAAAGACATGAAAATGAGAAGAAATAAAAATAATAATTCACAGTATAAATGAGAAATGTATTGTAAACTGAATTTCAATTGTGGGGGATATTGTTTAATTAAAAGATCAGTATTGTTTACTGCTGTATGTTACTGTTTCTTTTGAAGAAATCTTGAAAGATGTAATCATCATTGTTTGGAGAATTATAGATTTTCCATATCACTGTAAAAGGCGAGAAAAAGATGCAGAATAAGAACTTATTGAAATCAAATGGAAACGTCTCTTGTTTTTTCTGTGTGGTTGTTTATGGTATTGGAGCGTAAATACAACACAACAGTGCCAGGTCGTATAGGCTAACAGAACCCCTTATCCAGTTTGTCACAGCATGAGACAATACATGAATCTCATAAATGTAAATCTAACAATTAGACCAATCACTTACACTACCGGTCAAACGTTTTAGAACACCCCCATTTTCCAGTTTTTACTGAAATTTAAGCAGTTCAAGTCCAGTGAATAACCTGAAATGGTACAAAGGTAAGCGATAAACTGCTAGAGGTAAAAAAAATAAAAGAAAAACAGAAAAAAGGCCCTTTTCAGGGAACAAGTAATGGGTTAACGTGGGTTAACAGTCACTCTGGATCCAGCAAAAGAGCCCGAGACCATCACGCTTCCTCCTCCATGTTTGACAGTTGGTGTCACACACTGAGGAACTATTCTTTCGCCTACTTGACGGCCTACGCTAAATGCAAAGAAAACATTTTACAATTACATTTAGTTATTTAGCAGACGCTCTGGCCCGGAAATGTACAACACTTAAAGGGAAGGTCAACCTAAGGAGTTTATATCCACCCGGCTGAGTCCAGTCATGGTTAAATGACCTTTTAGGTCCAATATAGAAGACATGATACTACTGGACGAAGTGCGAGTGGACGACCATTTGGGACAAACTGTAAAGCTAACGTTGCATCTCTTTGTTCAGGTTTGAATGACCAGGAGCTGTTACCCAAGTGGCACCCTTATGCATAGCTCCACACCTACCATGCCAACTGGGGGCAAAGGGGCCTCTGCCATCGAGACCAAGGGGGCCTCAGGGGCCATTCTGAACTTTCCCAGGGGACGGCAGACCTCTGGGCAATGTCAGGCCAAAATCCATCACAGTGGTCCTGGGGGAGAGCACCCGTTTCTAGAACAATCTGACAAATGTGAGAGCAGCCACAGATTAAATGTTTACAGGCTTCAGATACGCTTTTAAGATGACTCTGATCCACAACACCTGAATGAGGTCTAAGTTTAAAAACCTTGTTTAGCGTTACAGAAGCAATAATAAACCATTTCTTAATTTGAAGGGCACTGATTATTGTGTAATCTAAACAGGTTTTTAGTGGGAGAGGAAGTCCAGGTTAGCTGCATGCAACAGTCTGGTGAAAATTATTTGTTCATGTGGCTACAAACTCCAGATGTCATTTTCTGCTTCAAGAAAGATGCTCATGCTGTCATCTCAGAACCCGAGTCAGCAACCTTGAGCTGCAAAGATTCAGAAATGCCTTGGGTTAAAGAAATTCCTGCAGTTAAACATGATTCTGATCAAAATTATTTGATGATTAGGTGATCTCACGTCTGGAATACTGCAATTCCTTGCTGGCAGGCTTACGGGCCTGTGTCATCAAGCCACTGCAACTGGTGCAGAATGCTGCGCACGTCTGGTGTTCAACCAACCCAAGTTCACGCATGTCACCCCTCTACTTCTCTCTGCACTGCCACCCTATCGCAGCACGCATCAACTTTAAATCACTGGTGCTGGCTTATCAAGCTGCTAGAGGAACTGTTCCCTCCTTGCCTCCTCTGGCAAATGACTGTCTCATCCCTCCCGGCGCCCGGCAGCTGGTCCTCGCGGTCTCTCCTCTTCTCTGTACTGACCCCTCGGTGGTGGAACAATCTTCCACACTCAGTCAGGACCGCGGAATCACTGGCCATCTTCCACAAGAGACTCAAAACCTACCTCTTCAGTCTCCACTACCACTGACTCTGTACATTTGACTAATTGTCATCACCACTGCTTACATGTTTAAGACTGAATTTTGTAATATGTATCTATGTTGAAGACTGTCCAAAAAAAATAAACAACTCTATTAACCTTTTCCTCCGTTACAGGCACGGTATGTAGCTGCCAACAATTATGTCTATTACTGTATCACTACACTGATCTCTTGCGCAGACGCAATTACCTATGATTGATCTTACCATGTATTAATGCATATCTTGTAAGTCGCTCTGGATAAGAACGTCTGCTAAGTGTCAAAATGTAATGATCAAAATGATTTATTCCATTGTCAAGTTCTCTACAAAGCGTATCACATGTGTTTGTGAATGTTTATGAAATGTTTGCGCCCCCAAACGTTTTATAAATGTTTTTGATGAGTTTCATGAAATGTCCCCATTGTGAAGTTAGTTACAAAACTCACAATGTGCGTTGCACTTCCATAAATGTTTGTGATGAGATTTTAATGAAATGCTTGTGTCCATGAGAGTTCCATGAAATTATAATAAAAGCTGTTTTATTCTGTGGAATTTATTGTGTATTGATCTTTTTAATAAGATTTATAACCACATGCTTCTCTTCTTCTCATCATTTGGTGCAACCATCTATCACGTGGTGTAACCAATAATGGCAATAACTGTATTAAATTCAAAATAAAATCTAAAATTTCTGTGGCTGAAACATTAATCACTGATAAGAGTATGCTTAAGTGGATACTATCTGTATAGATTTTTCATCAGTTTTATGATAGGACATTTTTTACAGGAAAAATAGGTTTGTTAACTACATAAAGAGGGAGACAGTGCAATTATAGACCGTAAATATGAGATGATTCAGAAACTCAAAAGAAATGCACTTTTTCCCCCAAAACATTTTACTCTATTACTGATACCTTGTTAAAATGTTAAGCATGTTAAGGAAATATATTAACTGTGAGACAAATCAGTCGCACCACATTTTTTAGGGCCATGGCCTATTCATCTTGTTTAAAAAAATACTAAATTCACTTAATTTAACATTTTTGTATAAATGTATGTGTACACAACATTCCAAATGTTTGAACAATTGCCAGATATAATTATTTTTTCTATTTTAAAATTGGCCTATTGAAAGTCCTTCAATCTGTCATTGACCCACCCCCAACTGAATTTGCGTGCACTGGCCCTTTGGAATAATCCATTGTTCTCTGAAGGTTTATGGGCAAGGGCAAATGTGTAGTAGTATATGTGTAGTTTTTTTTCTTGTAAAATTTGACTTGAGAATAAGGCCAGTCTAAAGTGAATGAGTTCAACAATCTCCACAAGCCAAAAATATTTATTTTAGTTAAGATACATACAAACGTCCTTGGTCACACTGATGGAAGACTCGAGTCATTTCAATTGAATGGAAGTCCAATTGAAAAACCTCCCAAAGTCTGCAGCAGTGTATTCCTCGGTGTATATAAAATAATTCAATTCATTTAAAACATTTTTTTTGTAAAGGGTTAAACATTTTTTAAGGGTTTCAGTTAAGGGGTTCGGGAGGGGGTTCATGTAATGACTGATCACTTCTGGGCAGGCATGAGGTCATCAATGCGGTCGCCCTTCTCCAGACGCTTTTCCATCTCGACCATCAGCTTGACTCCATCCACCACCATCTGCACCAGCTGCACCTCGGAGAAGCCCAAGCGGTCAGCGTTTGAGATGTCGAAGATTCCACCAACAGCTGCAGTGTCCACACCACCTGAAGAATAATAATGGCATTAGATAGAGGACAACCTGCACATCCGGAGCAGAAAAGATAAACCAGACTATTCCATCCTTGTGACCCTTACATTTCAGCCTCTGGAATAGAATAGGAGCAGATGCTGTTCGTAGAACACATGGCATTTTGCCATGGCAGGGAAACGAGATTGGAAATGAGATTCATATTGTACCTGTTCCACGTTTCTGGACCCTCAGCTTTGTCAGAATCTCCTCAAATTTCTCATTTTTGCTGAGTTTTGGGAGCTTGACGTGTACGCCAGCACGCAGGCCAGTGCCCAGGTTTGAGGGGCAGGTCAGCACATAGCCCAAGTGCTCATTCCACATGAAAGCACTGTTCTTCTGCTTGAACAGAGACTCGATCTGGGGGGAGTAAAAGGTTCCAGCCAATACATGCAATGCCTCTTGTCCAAACAGTCCGACATAAGATTAAAGTCCATGCTTCTTAGTTACCTTGGAGAGGCCGGTGCAGAAGCGGGTAAAGACCTCTCTCATGTTCCCACCCATCTGCATGGAAATGACTCGTAGGTGATCCTCTTCATTGACCCAGACAAGGAAAGTCTTGTTGTCATTGTGCCTGGGGAGAAACCAGACAAATTAGAAACATTTCCAATGTATGGCTAAATACTTTTTCCCCAGTTACAGGTCATGTGTAATTATTTAGCTATTTGAACTGTTTAAAATAGCTAAATAATATTAACTGATAAATTAGTAACTGGTGCCTAAATAAATTGATTTAAATCAGATTTTCCCCCATTTTTCTCCCAATTTAGTGGCCAACTATACCCTCTACTTATTTCAATTCACCCTTCCCCATGAACTCGCTGTCCGTCCTCCGGGATCAAGCTAATTCCCCTGAGGCCGGCGATAACCCCCCTCCTCCGAGACGGAACTCGCCCACCTATTTTACAGGGACGCCCTTCACACTTCTCAGCGAGCTCGTGCCGGCTCACCCTCCCCCTGGAGCGGACAGCCAAACGCAGCCCCCAATCGGGGCTCTTGGCCAGGGCCGGTCTGGCACAGTCGGGTTTTGAACCGCGGCTGTGATAGGCAGCTTTGCACTCGCTTCACAAGCAAAGCGAGGTGCTTTAGATCACTACGCTATCCGAAGCCCCAATTCAGTTTGTTTTGACAGTGTTCCATATTTCAAAATAGTAACTTTCTCTTTACAATACAAATGTGGATTTCCCACGAGCCACAGAGCCTAAAATGATTGGGGAAGGGAGGATGTTGTGTCACAATGTACATTTTCTCACCAGATTCCCCTGCCATCAGGCCAATCACGGGCCATGCCAGCAGAGAGCAACAATGGAGAGACTGGCTTATCAAACAGGAAGTGGTCATCAATCAACTGCTGCTGCTCTTCGTCTGTCATGTTCTTCAGAGCATAATATTTGCCTTTCAGGTCCCCATCTAAAGAACTTAATGCTTGGGAAAGAATGTACATCTCTAGGTTACTATTTTTGGAAGTCTTGACTAGTTTATATTATAGGCTACATTCAGTTAGTCACACTTAAGGAGAAGAACATTTGAATTGATTTTCCAATTGATAACACATAATTAAAATCAAAGGGTACAATTCCCATATTCTCAGACGAGCTTCATTACCTTCAATGGAGAGCTTCTCAACAGCACGTCTCTCTCCACGTGTGCAGTGAGGAGGCAGGCAGAACCCACGGATGCTCCTGCCGGTACGGACTCGGGAGCTCAGGACATAGTTGGGGTCCAGGTCATCCCCACCCTGGGAAAAGTAAAACCAGGGGTCAGTGGAGGCCTCATTTAAAGATACGTAGAACTGGGTACCATCAGCTCAGCTAAACAGTAAAAGTACCTTCAGGTTGTCTGGGTTCAGGTCAGTCTTGTGTTTGTCTGTGGGCTTGTATCCTCCATGTCGGTCATCAATGATAGGGTCCAGCAGCTCCTTGAATACTTCATAGGTCTCCTCATCTCCAGCCACGCAGCCCACTGTCATAATGAATGGGTGACCTGGAGAGAACGATAACCAGAGGCTGAAGAGGCCTCAACTCAATAGCAGAGGTCTTCACATCCAATCTCACATATCACCATACAAATCAGCCAATGATTGAAAATAATTCATTAATTTGTCATTCAACCAATGATTAATATAACTAAGTGCTTTCTTTAGTGCTATAGCTTGATGTTTTACCAGGATTATCAACCCCCGTCTGAATGACACCATCTATGGTGAATCCATTGGGCGTTGCGCGCTCTTGCAGTTTCTTGTACATGTCCAGGGTTAAGACCTTGGCCATGTAGTTGTTGTGTTTGCTTAGGTCTGGATACTCCTCCTCAGCAGGCAGCTTCTTGATTGACAGACTGGCCATTTTAGTAGTACTAAAAAATAAAACAAATAATGGTAAATACATTGTATTGGTGATGATTTGGTCCTTGAAAATGAATTAGCCTACGTTAATTGGGCAAATAAAGCAGATAACTTTAACGTTAGTTAACTACGTTACCTGTTAACTAAAGGAACGTTACAAAATCGTTTTTTCAATTAACGTTAGGTCGCAAAGCCAGCATTCTTCGGATGCAGTTTAAATGCTATATCACTCACAATTAACATTATATCACTCACTTAGCTAATTAACTCTGGATATAAATCATAGGTTAAATTGTTTAACAAGCCGCTAACTTAAGTATCTCTAGCTATCGTTATCTAGCCAAACCCGTTGCAAGACTATTACGTTAGTTAACGTTAGCGTTAGCTAATTTAGTTAGCACGCGTTCGATAGCTACAAGCTAGGTGATATCTAATTCGCTATAGTTGCGGTTAACTAACTAAATTAATGACTATGACCAAGTTACAAATAATCAAAAACTATTTAACTTACATATTTTCCATGTTGTAATGTTTAGTATGTGGCAACGAATTTGTCGAAGTATCCGTTAGACATGAACCGCTTAATGGAGTTGTAAAACGGTCTTTTCTTCTTCAGCTCAGAAATACGTTACAAGAACCGTTAAGAATGACGCCGATTTTTTTTTTTACTGAAAATGCAAATGAGGCAATTTATGACTGCAATTTCTATGAACCCTTGCCATTTGTGTATAACTATAGCTATTCTATTTACATTTCCCAAATTCATATATAAACCAGAAACCATGTTCTTTGCCATAACATTTTAAAGGACATATATTATTTTCAGCAAGAACATTTTCTGCCACAATTCTATAGTATATGTAAATATAGCTAACGTTAGCTCAATGACAGCAGTCAACCTCTCGAGTATCGTTACATGCATAACAATAAGACAAGTTCATAAGAGTGGTTAGTGGGAATATAGCTTTATCTGGTGCCATGTTTAGTTTTATAATAACTAAATTGAATGAATGACAATCTTGATAAAACATCGATAATCACTTACGTGTTTTCCATTTTGTACTTGTAGGCTCCGCTAGATAGACGTGTGGCTCCGAATTTGTTGGAAGACGGTACGTTACCTAGACCTCAGAAACAGAAATCAAGAACCGTTATGTAGCTAAGGACGCTGGTTTAAAAATAAATAAAGCCAACTGTTTTATGCAGATAATGTGCATTTCATGAATGATTATTTTTTAATTTCACGGCACTAGGCTAGGTAGGCAGTAGTCTATGTAATTGTGTTTCCATGTGTAACCCACTATAAATACAGCTTTAATATAAATATACTCGTACTCTAGTCTCAGTAGAATTCGTGATAGCAGTACATTTCGATGTTAACTGTTTGAACAAACGTTGGAGTAACTGCTAAATTAGGAAATGGAAAATCCATATCCCTTTTTAATAGAAGAAAACATTAAAATCTAATTTGTGTTATTAATAATAGAACAGGTACTCTTAATTATCGTTCACCTGACTGTATCGTGCACATCCTCCTAAACAAACAAAAGTAATGGTGCAACAATAATATAAATAATAATATATAGGTTTTAAATATTCCTGGCAATTTAAATGGTGATCCCTAGTTGTTGGTTAAGAAAGTTGTTTCGAGCTAGCTAATTGTTTGTAAGTTGTATTACACTATTTGCTTGAAATGTTACATGTGCTATCCATGTTTAGCACATAGTAAGTCACAGATGACATGACTATCGCTAGCTTGCAAGTATTGAAGATCACGCGATTATGGTCACGATTGATAGCTATAATACTGCAGACTAATTTATATTTATATCACTTGTGTGATTAGTAGCAAATATAGATCTAATGTGGAACATTGGAGTCCCTGGCTGCTTCATAGTCCCAATTGTGTATAATTCACTTTCAGGTGTAGCTCTATTTTTAACTAACAAGCTAGCTACCTGAGGCAACACCACACATACCGCATCTGGAGAGACCCCCATCTGTCGCCTGTTTCATTATTTTAAAGTAGGCTACTATCTACAATCCTCTCATAACTTTACTCCGATAGCAATTCTACACTTTCTCCCAACCTTTAACGTTTTCCAAATTATGATCTCTGGTCCCATGTTCTTCTTTACTGCAGACCTCACACAATTTAAGGTTAGATATTCTAGATTGCTAGTCGTTCTGCTACACGTTTATGATTTATCTCTCAGAAACCGCGATCGAAGTCGACGGGGCTTCATGCAAGCGTTGCATGTGCCAGAAGGCATTGCCGTTGGCTTGTGTTGCATTGCTTTCTTTGAAGCTTGGGCTAGCGTCAAAAAATTCTAATCGATTCTACTTGGATTCTAAATCAATTCTAGTTGTGTTTTTTGACTTACTATACATCTCTTTTCTGTATAATTCAAGTATGGGGAATTGATTGGAGTGGTTATTTTAATGATTAAAAACCTCCATATAAGCTTAAATGGCCTTTTATTGCAAGATTTTGCAAAAAAAAAGCTAAACAAAAACAAAAACGTCTAGTAAATATCCCCAATTTGTAAGTATGTGCTGAAAAACAACATGCTTCTAATGGCTATAGAAAACTGCCCAACATTTTAAGCTTTAATTTGAGTGGTAATATATGGTTGTAGCCCTAAAGATAAAGTCAGGAACCTCATTAACCCTTGGAGGAGTATGTTTTTTGAGAGTTCTAGTTCCAATTCATAGTGTTCTATTCTGGAATAGTCCATTTTGCATTGATAAGCCTTTATGATGTCATCAATTAGAATTAATTAGAATTCTAGATTGCATTTTAGAATGATCACACATTTGTAAAGTAAAGTAAGTAAAACTTTATTTCTATAGCGCCCTTCTCAGCACGGGTGCACAGGGTACTTTACATCAATAAAAATAGAATGCATCAATACAAAATTCAATCAAACATCATCTAAGAAATAAGATAAAAACATAAACAGGAACATAGGGTGGCTATGGATGACTAAAAAGCCAGCCTAAACAGGTGAGTCTTTAGTCTTTAGGTGAGTTTTTTTTTTTTGTGACCGTATGCCTCAAAGGGTTAAGGCTACGGCTATGATGCTTGGGGATGACTCTTACAGTCAGACAGACTGAGGTGTGAATTGATGGATACTATAGTACCAGTCAGACAGACTGAGGTGGTGGTGTGTATTGATAGAGACCACACCAGGAACTTAAAGGAATAACAAAGATATATTTAATGAAATAATGGACAAATACAAACTAAGCAAACAAAATGCATGTGCTTAGGGAGAGGGATCTTCCAGAACAATGGAGATTGGAGTCTTTGTTAGCGAGGGTCACACAAGTGTGAGGGGTCCCTCCTTAAGATCAGTCCTCTGTTTCAGACTCAGTCAGGTCTGCCTCCGTGATCATCATGCCAAGATCCTCCTCTTGGAGTTGATTGTCACATGTTTGCAACTTGCACAGGTTTGTACATTTCAAGCCGCTGCTTATGCGCTGGCATTCCGGGAGCTTGCATCTACGGCTGCAGTTGCAGGACAGCAGCTGCAGCACTGCCTCAGGAGCTGGACATCCCCGCATCCATTCCGCGGTGAGCTGGCCGTCGTCATTTCTGGCCCAGCCATGCTCGACTGGGCTTGGGACATGCGGATGTTGCTGAAGACTGGCTCTCCAGATGCCAGCCTGGTAGTTGGCATGCATGGCATGCATGAAGAGGCAGTCCTCGCATGGTGGCAGCTGGCTAGACTCGAGCTCCCCACGCTGTGCACAGAAAAGCTGGTGGCGGGCTGTGTTGATGTCCTCTGTTGTCGTGGACGCTGTGTACAGTTTGCATGTGAATGCTTGCAGCTTCTTGAATAGATCCATGGATAGTTCCCAGGACTGACCCAGCTTGCGAAACACTTCTTGGAAATGCTCTGATCTCATGATGAGCTTCAAGGCTCTGAGCTTCCCACGACCTGCGAAGGCACTCAACGTGTCACATCCAGTGTATGCGTGCATGCCAATCAGAGCATTACAGACAGTCTCCCAGGGCCTGGTGTAGCTTGGTGATGTCAAGATACAACAGTGCCAGGTCATATAGGCTAACAGAACCCCTTATCCAGTTTGTCACAGCATGAGACAATACATGAATCTCATAAATGTAAATCTAACAATTAGACCAATCACTTACACTACCGGTCAAAACTTTTAGAACACCCCCATTTTCCAGTTTTTACTGAAATTTAAGCAGTTCAAGTCCAGTGAATAACCTGAAATGGTACAAAGGTAAGCGATACACTGCTAGAGGTAAAAAAAAAAAAGTTTAGGTTATGAAAAACTGAAAAATAATGTACATTTCAGAGTTATTAAAAAAAGGCAATTTTCAGGGAACAAGTAATGGGTTAACGTGGGTTAACAGTCACTCTGCAAGTCGTCGACTCTGGATCCAGCAAAAGAGCCCGAGACCATCACGCTTCCTCCTCCATGTTTGACACACTGAGGAACTATTCTTTCGCCTACTTGATGGCCTACGCTAAATGCAAAGAAAACATTTAACATTTACATTTAGTTATTTAGCAGACGCTCTGGCCCGGAAATGTACAACACTTAAAGGGAATTTCAACCTAAGGAGTTTATATCCACCCGGCTGAGTCCAGTCATGGTTAAATGACCTTTTAGGTCCAATATAGAAGACATGATACTACTGGACGAAGTGCGAGTGGACGACCATTTGGGACAAACTGTAAAGCTAACGTTGCATCTCTTTGTTCAGGTTTGAATGACCAGGAGCTGTTACCCAAGTGGCACCCTTATGCATAGCTCCACACCTACCATGCCAAGCTGTTTTATTCTGTGGAATTTATTGTATATTGTATATTGTATAGATTTATAACCACATGCGGTCTTCTCATCATTTGGTGCAACCATCTATCACGTGGTGTAACCAATAATGGCAATAACTGTATTCAATTCAAAATAAAATATCAAATTTCTGTGGCTGAAACATTAATCACTGATAGAGTATGCTTAAGTGGATACTATCTGTATACATTTTTCATCAGTTTTATAATAGGAAATTTTTTTTACAGGAAAAATAGGTTTGTTAACTACATAAAGAGGGAGACAGTGCAATTATAGACCGTAAATATGAGATGATTCAGAAACCCAAAACATTTGACTCTATTACTGATACCTTGTTAAAATGTTAAGCATGTTAAGGAAATATATTAATTGTAAGATAAATCACGGTCGCACCACATGACATTTTTTAAGGCCATGGCCTATTAATCTTGATTTAAAAAGAACTAAATTCACTTAATTTAACATTGTATAAATGTATGTGTACACAACATTGACCCACCCCCAACTGAATTTGCGTGCACTGGCCCTTTGGAATAACCCATTGTTCTCTGAAGGTTTATGGGCATGGGCAAATGCGTAGTAGTATATGTGTAGTTTTTTTCTTGTAAAATTTGACTTGAGAATAAGGCCAGTCTAAAGTGAATGAGTTCAACAATCTCCACAAGCCAAAAATATTTATTTTAGTTAAGATACATACAAACGTCCTTGGTCACACTGACGGAAGACTCGAGTCACTTCAATTGGATGGAAGTCCAATTGGAAAACCTCCCACAGTCTGCAGCAGTGTATTCCTCAATGTATATAATATAATTCAATTCATTTAAAACATTTTTTTTGTAAAGGGTTAAACATTTTTTAAGGGTTTCAGTTAAGGGGTTCGGGAGGGGGTTCAAGTAATGACTGATAACTTCTGGGCAGGCATGAGGTCATCAATGCGGTCGCCCTTCTCCAGACGCTTTTCCATCTCGACCATCAGCTTGACTCCATCCACCACCATCTGCACCAGCTGCACCTCGGAGAAGCCCAAGCGGTCAGCGTTTGAGATGTCGAAGATTCCACCAACAGCTGCAGTGTCCACACCACCTGAAGAATAATAATGGCATTAGATAGAGGACAACCTGCACATCCGGAGCAGAAAAGATAAACCAGACTATTCCATCCTTGTGACCCTTACATTTCAGCCTCTGGAATAGAATAGGGGCAGATGCTGTTCGTAGAACACATGGCATTTTGCCATGGCAGGGAAACGAGATTGGAAATGAGATTCATATTGTACCTGTTCCACGTTTCTGGACCCTCAGCTTTGTCAGAATCTCCTCAAATTTGTCATTTTTGCTGAGTTTTGGGAGCTTGACGTGTACGCCAGCACGCAGGCCAGTGCCCAGGTTTGAGGGGCAGGTCAGCACATAGCCCAAGTGTTCGTTGCACATGAAAGCACTGTTCTTCTGCTTGAACAGAGACTCGATCTGGGGGGAGTAAAAGGTTCCAGCCAATACATGCAATGCCTCTTGTCCAAACAGTCCGACATAAGATTAAAGTCCATGCTTCTTAGTTACCTTGGAGAGGCCGGTGCAGAAGCGGGTAAAGACCTCTCTCATGTTCCCACCCATCTGCATGGAAATTACTCGTAGGTGATCCTCTTCATTGACCCAGACAAGGAAAGTCTTGTTGTCATTGTGCCTGGGGAGAAACCAGACAAATTAGAAACATTTCCAATGTATGGCTAAATACTTTTTCCCCAGTTACAGGTCATGTGTAATTATTTAGCTATTTGAACTGTTTAAAATAACTAAATAATATTAACTGATAAATTAGTAACTGGTGCCTAAATAAAATGATTTAAATCAGATTTTTCCCCATTTTTCTCCCAATTTAGTGGCCAACTATACCCTCTACTTATTTCAATTCACCCTTCCCCATGAACTCGCTGTCCGTCCTCCGGGATCAAGCTAATTCCCCTGAGGCCGGCGATAACCCCCCTCCTCCGAGACGGAACTCGCCCACCTATTTTACAGGGACGCCCTTCACACTTCTCAGCGAGCTCGTGCCGGCTCACCCTCCCCCTGGAGCGGACAGCCAAACGCAGCCCCCAATCGGGGCTCTTGGCCAGGGCCGGTCTGGCACAGTCGGGTTTTGAACCGTGGCTGTGATAGGCAGCTTTGCACTCGCTTCACAAGCAAAGCGAGGTGCTTTAGATCACTACGCTATCCGAAGCCCCAATTCAGTTTGTTTTGACAGTGTTCCATATTTCAAAATATTGCAAAAAGTAACTTTCTCTTTACAATACAAATGTGGATTTCCCACGAGCCACAGAGCCTAAAATGATTGTGGAAGGGAGGATGTTGTGTCACAATGTACATTTTCTCACCAGATTCCCCTGCCATCAGGCCAATCACGGGCCATGCCAGCAGAGAGCAACAATGGAGAGACTGGCTTATCAAACAGGAAGTGGTCATCAATCAACTGCTGCTGCTCTTCGTCTGTCATGTTCTTCAGAGCATAATATTTGCCTTTCAGGTCCCCATCTAAAGAACTTAATGCTTGGGAAAGAATGTACATCTCTAGGTTACTATTTTTGGAAGTCTTGACTAGTTTATATTATAGGCTACATTCAGTTAGTCACACTTAAGGAGAAGAACATTTGAATTGATTTTCCAATTGATAACACATAATTAAAATCAAAGGGTACAATTCCCATATTCTCAGACGAGCTTCATTACCTTCAATGGAGAGCTTCTCAACAGCACGTCGCTCTCCACGTGTGCAGTGAGGAGGCAGGCAGAACCCACGGATGTTCCTGCCGGTACGGACTCGGGAGCTCAGGACATAGTTGGGGTCCAGGTCATCCCCACCCTGGGAAAAGTAAAACCAGGGGTCAGCGGAGGCCTCATTTAAAGATACGTAGAACTGGGTACCATCAGCTCAGCTAAACAGTAAAAGTACATTCAGGTTGTCTGGGTTCAGGTCAGTCTTGTGTTTGTCTGTGGGCTTGTATCCTCCATGTCGGTCATCAATGATAGGGTCCAGCAGCTCCTTGAATACTTCATAGGTCTCCTCATCTCCAGCCACACAGCCCACTGTCATAATGAATGGGTGACCTGGAGAGAACGATAACCAGAGGCTGAAGAGGCCAACTCAATAGCAGAGGTCTTCACATCCAATCTGACATATCACCATACAAATCAGCCAATGATTGAAAATAATTCATTAATTTGTAATTCAACCAATGATTAATATAACTAAGTGCTTTCTTTAGTGCTATAGCTTGATGTTTTACCAGGATTATCAACCCCCGTCTGAATGACACCATCTATGGTGAATCCATTGGGCGTTGCGCGCTCTTGCAGTTTCCTGTACATGTCCAGGGTTAAGACCTTGGCCATGTAGTTGTTGTGTTTGCTTAGGTCTGGATACTCTTCCTCAGCAGGCAGCTTCTTGATTGACAGACTGGCCATTTTAGTAGTACTAAAAAATAAAACAAATAATGGTAAATACATTGTATTGGTGATGATTTGGTCCTTGAAAATGAATTAGCCTACGTTAATTGGGCAAATAAAGCAGATAACTTTAACGTTAGTTAACTACGTTACCTGTTAACTAAAGGAGCGTTACAAAATCGTTTTTTCAATTAACGTTAGGTCGCAAAGCCAGCATTCTTCGGATGCAGTTTAAATGCTATATCACTCACAATTAACATTATATCACTCACTTAGCTAGTTAATATATTAAAACTAAATTAAAATGTCTCCTATCTTTAATGTCCCATAATATATTCAATCGCCAATCACAGACCCCGAACTGAACTCCCGGTCAGAGCTGATGCCACCTGGACTTGAACCCAGGCTGATGTGGGCAACCTGAATTTAGGACAAGTGATAATAATGATGATAATGACTTTATTTACGCTGCTTTATGTACATGGGGTGCAAAGTGCTTTCCGGGTAAGCCGAGGAGTGAAACAGGAGGACCATCAGGTAGGTAGGGACTCAACAGTTCCTCTAAGTCAGGGGTGTCCAAACTACGGCCCGCGGGCCAACTGGTCGCGTCCCTCAGGGGTCCTAGCATGACAGGATTTTATTCACTGCTCGCAGTGTTGGGGAGTAGTTTCACTACATGTAGTTAAACTAGTAGCTCACCTACATTTTGCAGCAGTTTGCTGGTAGTTCAACTAGATTTAAATTTGCAGTGATTTTAGTAGTTAATTCCTTTTTTGCCATCTTGAGGTGGACTACAGGAACTACCAACTACTTTGGGCTATAAAAGAAAATATTTGTTATATTTTTTACTGCTGCCTCTCCTCTCTTGATTCAAACCCCTTTGACCAACCCCGCCCCGTCCCTTTTCTGCTCTCAACCTGATCGTTGTGAAGCCATGCCCAGACAGTGCACCAGCGTGCTCCGCTGTAGCATGCCAACCATCACCAGCCTCACAAACCCTGCTCTCCCCCACCGTGCCCAAAACGCCGTTGCTCACACTGCGTCATGTCTGAGGAACCACCACCGTGGCCTTATCTAAGCAAATGTACTGTATGACGCTGACTAGCTCCACCGAGAAGACCTAGGCTACGTTTTCACGTGTGAGCTATGCAAGCCGAAAATGCAAACACTCTCCACAGAAAAGACGTCGAACACAAACCTAAGAACACATATAAAGGTGAGTGTATTAACGTTAGCCCAACTTTGCAAACTTACAGTAATATAAGTTTTAATAACTTAACCAAGGTTAGCTAAGTGGCAAACGAACAAGTGTTGCACACACGTGCATAACACAGTCAATTGATGTAGTTCTACTGTAACATTACAGATCAGGTAATTAAGCAAAGTCAAAATAGTTTCATTTTGCTGAGATTTTTAGGCATTCTCATCGGATATGACGTGTTCCTCTTTTGGCGTTTTATTGTGCTAGACCGAGATGTGCAAAGTATGATGTATTGAATTCGGTTTTCATTCAGCGAGTTTGAGCTGTAATGTAGCTAGCTGCAAAGTATTTTTGGTAATATTCTATAGGGTAATTATATGGACCAATTTTTAATTACATGCTATTCTGTGTTAATTTATAGTCAATTACATGCTATTCTGTGTTAATTTATAGTCTAAATGTGGCTTTCTTTTATTATTATAGGAAGCATCCATTCAAATGTGCTGAAATTGAAAAACTGCAGCAAGAGTCCAGGAAAAGACCACAGCCATCTCCAGAGGATGAGGCTGGATCTTCAGGAGTGCAACCTGGTACAGTAGCACAGTTCCTCAAGGCCAGCAGTCAGCTCAGTGTCTCAGGCAAGACTCAACAAACTTACACACAAACACATGGACATAGCTCAAAAACATACCCATAAACAATGCAAAAAATTAAAAATGTCATTGCAGTGACACATACAAACACACACACACACACACACACACACACACACACAAAGCTGATGGCTCTATATACTTAAAGAATGTTTAGTTGCCAGGAAGATTTTTTGCCAGCAAAATGTTTTATTGTATAATTTATTCATTATTTATTTTTTATAATTATAAATTATAATACACATGAACCATAACCCTACTATAACCATACCCAATGCTTTGATCCAAGTACTTAAACCGCCAAACTCCTTCAAGAACATAATAACCATGAATATATTTCTTTCTAAATTTTATTTCCGATTTTTTCAATTTTCTCCCAGTTTGGTGGCCAATTTGGTGGGGCGGAGGTGTAGTGTAATGGTTACGGAGCTGGGCTTGTAACGCAAAGGTTACAAGTTCGATCCCAGGTGGGGCACTGCTGTTGTACCCTTGAGCAAGGTACTTAACCTGAATTGCTTCAGTAAATATCCAGCTGTATAAATGGATTGTATGTAAAGAAATGTGAACTGTGTAAGTCGCTCTGGATAAGAGCGTCTGCTAAATGCCTAAAATGTAATGTAAATATAAAATACAATTGTACCCTCTTCTAGACTATAAACTATCAACTATCCCTCTCTCGTACTTTCCGCTGGGACTCTGGGACCAGCAGCGACAACGACGCTGAAGCCCCTCCTCCGAGGTGGAACCCGCCAAGCCGCTGACTATAACTCTGACACACAAACTCACTTTGCACGTGGCACTTTGCCCCTGGGGGCAGACAGCTAATCAGCCCCCCCAAAAGGGTTTCCTGGCCAGAGAATATATTTTAACCTATTATGACATACTACCTAATATGAGTTATGTAGCATTACGCAGTGTCTTGTTTTAGATTTCATTCATGAAATAAACATGGGCACACTAGGATTCATAGGCAGTCACTTTAATATTGCTGCCCTTTCGGTCAGAAGACCAGAGCATTCAGATGAGCCCATATAGACAGGTGCAATAATCATGCACTGCGTGAGCCGAGTTCAAGCAAGACACCTGAATCAAAATGGTTAAATTACTTGTCTCTGCTCTCACCTTAATCTTTCATTCAAAAACAGTGCCTTGCAAAAGTACTCAGACCCTTGGAAAGTTTTGTAATGTTTCTGGGTTACAAATGCTATGTTCACATGTATGTTTCTATTAACAATGAAAATGTTTTTTTCTTAAGAAGAAATTAGTTATGTCTGCATATATATATATATCATATTTAAAATTAAAATTAAAAACGTGAATATTCTGCTTGCATAAGTATTCAGACCCCTCGCATTGATATTTGGTGGAAGCACCTTTCGCTGCAATAACAGCTTTATGTATTTTTGTGCAAAGTTTCTGCCAACTTTGTACACTGGTTGGAGGTGATTTTCACCCGTTCTTCAGAACAGAATTGCTTCAGCTCTCTCAAATTGCCTGGACAGCAGTTTTCAAGTTGTGCCACAGATTCTAGATGGGGTTCAGGTCAGGACTTTGACTGGGCCACTCAAGGACATTCACCTTTTTATTCTTGAGCCACTCCAACGTAGCCTTGGCCCTGTGCTTTGGATCGTTGTCCTGCTGAAAGGGGAATTTTTGCCTCAGCTTCAGTTTTGTAGGAGACCGAAATAGGATCTTGCAGTATCTGCCTGCACTTTGCTCCATCCATTATTCCTTCCATTGTGGCAAGTATCCTAGTCCCTGCTGAAGAGAAGCATCCTCACAGCATGATACTGCTACCACCATGCTTCACTGTAGGGATGGTGTTACGTGGGGAATAGGCAGTGTTCGGTTTGCATCATACATAATCCTTCGCATTTTGGCCAAAAAGCTCTATTTTATTTTAATCTGACCGTAAAACGTTGTCCCCCATAGCTGGATCTAGCAAACTCCAGGTGGGCTTTGTGATGTTTTGTTTTAAGTAATGGCTTTTTTCTTGCCACCCTGCCATACAGGCCAGTATTATGCAGTGCTCTTGATATTGTTGACTGATGCACTATTACTCCATTCTCAGCCACTGAACTCTGTAGCATCATTGCTGGCCTCACAGTGGCTTCCCTCACAGGTCTCCTCCTTGTTTGGTCACTGAGTTTGGAGGGACAGCCTTTTCTAGGCAGGGTCTGGGTGGTATGATGCAGCTTTCACTTCTTGATTATTAAGCTAACAGTGATCACTCGGATATCTGAACCCTTAAAATATATTTTTGTGTATCCTTCTCCTAATCTGTGCCTTTTGATAACCATATCCATGGCTTCCTGAGAAAGATCTTTGTTTTTGTGTCTTTCCTTCAAATTCACTACCTGACCAATGATCCTCACAAAGAGGTGTTTTTAATCCTGAAATCATGACATGGCACACAGACATGTTATGGCACACAGACAGCGGCCAATCAACTCATTGTGTGTGTGATAAGATAATGTTCTGAACCTGCGTGAACTTACAGCTGCCAGAGCAGAGGGTTGGAATAATTTTGCAATCAACATTTTCCTTTTTTTCATTTTAAGCATCTATCTTTTTTCTCTGGGTTTTTTTGTTTGTTTACAAATGTGTGGAGTAGGTTGTATTTATGAAATATATTAGTTCTTAATTGAAAGTGCTATAAATTAAAGTTTGAAAGCAACAAAGTGTGAAAATTGTGCAAGGGTCTGAGTACTTTTGCAGGGCACTGTACATACTTATCTTTGTTGCCCATGGGCTAAAAGTACTGTCGGATGTGTGGACCCTCTCTTCACTAAGCCTAAAGAATTCCAGCTACTCTTAAAGTAGGATGGAATAAAGTTTTCTAGTTCATTATTTAAAACCAATGTGATGGAGATTTTATTTTTACTGTTCAATATATATTCTGAACACTGGCCCATATACGAATAAAGGCCACGTGAGGTAACATGCCCTTGTAAGCTCAGACAGTGGAAATCCATTGTCCCCTGCATGTCCTTGTGTGTGTGTGGGTAGATTAAGGAAGTGTGTAATAAGTCAAGGCCATAAAGGTTGCAACCTCAGCAGACTTGTGGTTCTGGAGAGAACACCTGTTACCTGAAAATGGCCCCGCCACAGGAGGCAGGGCGAAGGTGCACAAGACCTGATTGGGTGAAGACAGGAAAGGCTGCTGAACCTTCTCCAGCAACAAGGCCATATAAATTGGGACAACTCCAGTGTGGAGTTGTTCTTTGCTTGTTTGCATTGAACCCTTTATGCATATAAAATAAAGAGACTTGAATCTGATAACTGTTCAGAGTACGTTTGTGTCGCAGTGAAATTATCCAACAAATGCCTTTTGGCTTATAGCACTGACGTTCTCTTACAAATGACATTGTTTTCAATTTTAAACAATCTGACTTTACACTGAGGGCCAGATTTACTAAGATAGTGGCAGTGCAAAGACAGTCGCTATTTTGCTGTGGCTATTTTGCTGTCGCAAATCGCGACACCTTAACGGCCAATTTACTAAGACTGGTTCTAATTACAGCCAGGGCTGGACTGGCTATATAGTCTACCGGGCAGACGGTAGAATTATTTTATATATATTTTTTTAAATAAAAAAATAAAAAAATATATTATAAGACTGGTTCGCAATTAATAGCACCCCCCCGCCCCGGTCCGCGAAATAAACGAACTGGTCTCAATCAATCGACAGAAATCGCACCGGGTAAACGCCGCCACTGGATGGTGGTCTGAGCCAAATGGCAGGGCCTATTTTTTGTCCCAGTCCAGCCCTGATTACAGCAATCAATGAAATTAAACCCCATTGGTGGTAGGACACACACATAAAAATGGTCTGAAACAATGGCATGCTCAGATGCCAAAAAATGCATATGCAGCAACCAGGCACAAGTAGAAGGAACAAGGAGAAGAAAAATAAAAAACTTAATTTACAGATCAGGAAATGGAGGTATTCGTCGAATGGGGTGCAGCGTCACAATGCCGTTTTACAGCATAGGAAAACACCAACGGAGAATATAAAAATTGGGAGTGACCCCAGGAAAGAAATTAATTTATTAGACATAACAAAATGAACAGTAGATGATGTAAAGAAAATATGACATGACGTTAGGCGGCGTTCAAAATAAACTTTCCTACAACATAATTCGGGAAAAAGACACAGGCCGTTGTCCAACTGAGGAAAGAATATTACAGTAAGAATAAATAATATAAAAGGCTAAACTTATGAGAAGGCCACAGAGCGTCTGAAAGTAAAACTTTATTCACGATTCATTCTCTACCTTCCTGATTGCATACGCACAATAAGGTACTTCTTCAAATTCAGAACTGGGTTTTTATACTGACTGCTAGCTGATGACAAATTGGTCAATAGAAATCCTGCGTCCTTTCTTATAATTTTAGTTCTAGTAAATATGTATGCTGTAAAGAGTATATATTGAAAATTCTGACTTGCCTGTCTTATTTCAGGTATTTCTGAAAATGAAGCTGTCCTGACATTAATTGGGGTACGTTGCAACAACATTTGTGATCATTTGTTTTGCATCGCTGGAACAGCAACTAGCACCTCGGAAAGTGCAATACAAAATTGGAATTGTGAAATACCTAGGCGATAACAGCACTCTAAAATAAAATACCATTTGGTTTCAAATTGTCACGTAAAGAGAGTCGCAATTAAGGCATGTTTTAGTAAATCGGAAGGAATACTTAATCGTAATCGGTTTACTTTACAAAATCTCCACCCTGTTTTAGCGCATTCACCCCAGATATAGGGGAGACCGGGGTTGGTTGGCTCAGGGGTTGGTTGGCACACAGGTCATCACCAGCCCCCCAAGGGGCAATGTCACAAAAATTTAACATTAAAATGTTTGCTCTCTTTACCTGCACTCATTCATCTGTCAAAAACATTTGAAGGTCACTAAGTGTTGAGGTGAGCACAACTTTGACATTTTGTATGGTCCAAATTAAAAAATGGTCCCCCACTAAATATATTATAAAACTGTGTTAGATAGAGATATTGACATTATATTATTTTTAGTTAATAGAGAGAGGAATCAGCTACATTTTGATAGAAGATTTGAAAGGTTGTGATGAGTCATGCTAGCTAGCTGACATCATATTAGCACAGAGATGTGTCCTAATGAGAGTGGGGTTGGTTGGCACACTGACTTTGGGGTTGGTTGGCACATGTGTCAATGGTGTGCCTGGACCAAGTGGTCTCTCTGCTGGCACTGGGAGAGGTCTCCCCACCCCACAGGAGCTGCAGCCTTTCCCTAGGAAGGTTGGTGGTGCTGTCAGGAGGAAAACCGCCATCCTGACAGACAAACCAGTCAAAAGAGATCTGGAGGAGCAAAAGGCTAACACTAAAAATAGGCTCTTTGAGTTGAGTGAGAGTTGAGTTGCCTTTATTATCATTCCAACCACATACAGGTACATAGAGGAACGAGATTGCGATTCGATACTAAACAGTTCAAACTAGCGTGAACACTGTTTTTAATCTTTAAAGCCGCTGCATCTATGTTTCGTGCGAAACGGTGCGCCACTCTACCCAACGGTCGTATCGCACGACTGGCCGTGGGCGCCTTTTAAATTATTACGTTTATAATTGTTACAAAATTATTCAGTGTTATATTTTTATTTGTTGTTCTTATAAAGTCCAAAGACATAATTAATGAAACATTATTAGTGAACTGATAAAAAAAAAAAAATTGGTTAAAAAATGGGCAGATATTATATTGAATGTTTATATTTTCTGGTTCTGGTTCAAATTGTTTCTATTTGTTGCTTCATTCTTTGTACTGATAGCATTTTAACATTGTGCCAACCAACCCCAAAGCGTGTGCCAACCAACCCCGTGTTGGGGCTGGTTGGCACAAGTGCACAACATGACTTTAATCACGAATCACGTAATTGAAGAAAATATTTGTTGACATTGAAATATATGTATTTATAGCTGAGACCTTAACCTTTCATTTGCTACTAGTTAGAATATCCTCACATAAAATATGCCAGAGAAATACGGCAGAGTGTGAAAAGTGTGCCAACCAACCCCGGTCTCCCCTACATATGCATGACTAGATTTAACTATCAATCTACAGTGTAGTCCCAGTGACTGAACCCCTACATCCGAACTGCGATTTGACTCAACCCGACCGTTTAGTAAATCCAACGTAGATATTGCTACGTTGTAGCGACTGCTTTTGCGTTGGAAAAGCAGTCGCAATCCTTTAGTAAATCTGCGCAGCCCGAGAGAGCAGCCGCACGTCACACCAGCTCCCGTCTTTTTTTTGTCTTTTGTCTTATTTCCGCTACTTTCCTACTTTTTTGTTTTTTCTAATTCCTTTCGTATTATATTATTATGCTTGTTTGAGTCTTAGGTAGCTCTTAGTTAGGTTAGTTAGGAACTCCCGGAAAGCCATGGGCCCGGATAACATCAACCCCAGGGTGCTCAAAGCGTGAGCCAGACAGCTGGCTGGAGTCTTCCAGCACCTCTTTAACCTCTCTCTGAGGCTGAAGAGAGTGCCCCAGCTATGGAAGACCTCCTGCATTGTTCCGGTGCCCAAGAAAGGACGTCCCGGTGCCAGTGGCACTGACGTCACATGTCATGAAGGTATTTAAGAGACTGGTTCTGCAGAACCTTAGACCCATGGTGAGTGAGTCCCTGGACCCCCTGCAGTTCGCGTAACAGGCCAAAATCAGAGTGGACGATGCCATCATCTACCTGCTGCACAGGGCTTATTCACACCTGGAGAAGCCGGGCTGCACAGTGATAGTCATGTTTTTTTACTTCTCCAGTGCTTTTAACACCATCCAGCCCCTTCGGCTTGCAGATAAGCTCTCAGCCATGCAGGTAGACCAAGACCTGGTGGCCTGGATCACAGACTACCTTACGAGTAGGCCTCAATACGTCCGGCTGCAGGGCAGCCTGTCGGAGGTGGTGACGAGCAACACCGGTGCCCCCCAAGGAACTGTACTGTCACCTTTCCTCTTTCCCCTCTACACCACTGACTTTAGCCACAACTCTGGATCATGTCACCTCCAGAAGTTCTCAGATGACTCCACCATCGTGGGCTGCATCAGCGAGGACGATGAGGAGGAGTACAGAGGTGTGGTTAGGAGCTTCGTCAGTTGGGCCGAGGAGAACCACCTCCAGCTCAACACTGGCAAGACCAAGGGGCTGGTAGTGGACATCCGACAGAGCAAGAAGCCCCCGAGGGGCCCCCCAACCCCCATCACCATCAAGGGGGAGGAAGTTGAGATGGCAAGCTCATGCAAGTTCCTGGGAGTGCACCTGAACAAGAGGCTGGACTGGACGGACAACACGGAGGCCCTCTATAAGAAAGGACAGAGCAGACTGTACTTCCTTAGGAGGCTCAGGTCCTTCGATGTGTGCAGCAGGCTGCTGAGGATGTTCTACCAGTCTGTGGTAACCAGCGCACTGTTCTTTGCCGTGGCCTGCTGGGGTAGCAGCGCCAAGGCTGGGGAGACCGACAAACTCAACAAGCTGGTGAGGAAGGCTAGCTCTGTTGTTGGCCAAAAACTGGACAGCCTGGAGGCAGTGGTGGAGAGGAGGATGAGAGACAAACTGTTGACCATCTTGAATAACCCCTCCCACCACCCCCACCCCCCTCTATGATGAGCTGAGACAGATGGAGAGCACCTTCAGCCACAGGCTCATCCAATTCACATGCAGAACGGAGCGGTTCAAGCGCTCCTTTGTACCAGCAGCCATCAAACTGTATAACAATGAACATTGAACACTGAACACTCTCACTCTCTACTGCTGTACCTACCATACATTTTTTGCACATCTCACTGCTGCCCCGATTGCTACTTGATCTCATATCTCATATTTGTTTTCTGAGTACTTCAGTACACTGGTATGCGCTGTCTATCTGGTGGATTTGCACTACCTCCAGTATGATCGCTGCTAGGTTGTTTTGTTATTTTTGAATTTTTTTAATTCATGTATTTTAGCATCTGGTATTTCAATATACTGTGATGTTCTGTATGTCTGTATAGCTGCTAGGTTTTTACTCTGGTTTTTAAATATATTTATCTTGTATTTATTATTCAGTATACTGTGATGTCCTCTATGTCTTGTGTGTGACAAACCAAATCCCCCCCCACGGGATTAATAAAGGCTATCTTATCTTATCTTATCTACTGCAGGGAGGAGGATTCGTAGTGAAGGCATAAATGTTCGAATTTCACTTCCTCTCTAACTTTCCTACCTGTGCACAGTACCGGTAAACTGGATGGGCATTTTTGCAAGACCGGTTATTGAGCAAGAATTGTATTTAATTTATCAATTATGTGAATTGATGTATTTCTGGCGGTATAAAAGAAGCAGCGGACTTCCCCTTTCGCTGCAGTAACCAAGTAACCAAGTCCCGTGCTCTTTTCTCAGTCTCTAAATTATATTCTCAGCCTAAACGTAGATGTCCTGCCTCATGTCCTCGAAACTGCCATGTAATTCCTTGTCAAATTATCCATGATTGGTCAGATGCATTAATGTTGTTCTGTCAACTGGCAGCTTTGGCATTCCATTTATTGGTGCTGTGAAACGCCGTATTTCACCACAGTATTGCATCGCTAGTATGACTAGGCCTATATAATTAGCCTACCTGTTTAAAACATCACCTGTATGACACCACCTCGTCTCTGTTCGGACTCACCTGTGTGAAAACGCGTATCTGTTAGGACTTACCTGTCAGTGTTGTTCAGCGAGTGCTGGTGTGTAGGTGTTTTCTATCTTCTCAGAGTAACACTTTTGACACTACAGTGGGTTTATATGCAGATATTGCACAGAACACGTGACGGAACAATTTTTTATTATCATATAGAAATGATTAACCTCTTGGTATTTACAGCTGTAATATAAAGTAAAAGAAAATCAGAAAATCGTTGTAATGGGAAAAAAAACGTATGCTGCTACCCAGATTAAATAGTTTACAAATATTTCTCAAAAATCAACCATACACCCCAGTGGAATTATAAGAATTGTGCCCGTATATCCATATCACGGTGATCCTAAAACAGTTTGTTTGATTTTGAGATACTATTGTTGGCAATTGAATCTATGAGAAACAACAACTCTCCCAGACTACCCCTCCCTAAATATTCTGTGTGAGAAACAACGCACTTTTCAGACGGTTCCTAAATACTTGGGTTGAGCAGTGTGAGCCGCATAATTGATTAATATAGCAATATTCTTTTTTTTTTAAATAGAAGAAAATGGGACTAATGGATACAGGTTTGCAGTAATAGTAAAAATAAAGATAAAAGCGTTTGTTAAAAGGGTTGTGCCTCGTTCTCTGTCCGCTCCTAAGAAACAATTGTCTTGTTTTGATTAGACAGGATACTACGTTAAGTATTGTCTATGTTTTGATCAAAGGCCATCCGAAAATCGAATATCAAATTAACATTATCGCAGTCCGTTTTAGAGCTGTGGTGTGTTTCGCATTGTATAGTATTAACCACGTTGAATTGACCACGGTATTTCCTTGTTTAGCCTGCAATTACAGGCTAAGGCAACAGTCCAAGTTGCCTGGAGGAACCATTCTCTTCGAATTGAGAGGTTATTTTCCAACGGGAGTCTATTTAACATCCCCACAAGTGTGTTTTGAAGATGGCGGCGCGCATTTAAAAGCTATGAGCTTTGACAGAAGAATATCAATAGTGATATGTTTTCATAAATGTACTTCGATTTGGTAAGCGTTTCAAATGTAACTTAATAGTCCTCAGATATAGTATGGTTTTGGCTCGATTGCACGTTTATGACGGTAAAGCGACTTTACGGCTACCTAGCTAGCTCATTCGGCGTGCTTGAATTAAAACATGTCTTAACATGAGTATCCGGAAGATGACATGTTGTTGCTGTCTAGAGAAGTAACTAGCTAAATAACAAGACTGATGGCTAAGTTAACCAAAATAATTGCCGAAACTAAGATGCTTGCTTACGAATTCACTGGCCTTATTGACTGTCAGGTTCAGGTTATCTATTGCTATGTGCTCATATCTCACTTGTGCTGACACTAAGGAACTGAACTAACATCCCGGACCTTAAAAACAGTGTTTTAAATACTGAGTGCTGCTTTCTTTTTGTGATAGAAGTTTAAACCAAAGTGAGGAACATCTGTGTCTTACTGACATATTGCTTTTATGGTAAAATAACTCAAATGATATGTCTGTAATCCACAGATAAACATTACAGTCCTGTTTCTTATTTTGCCTGCAGGACCCCGTGATTAAATGGAGAATACACGCACAGAGGCAAAGGTACGGTTGGAGGTTAGTCAGTATGTCAAATCCCTGTCTACTTCTCAGGATATCGAGCAGGTGATAGGCACTCTTCGTAAATTAGCCAGTTATCTGGACAATGGATCACACGAGGAGATTGCACCTGGTCAGAGAGAAGAGTTCAACCGGACGCAGTATACCGGTATTTTGAAGTTTCTGGTTAGTAGCCTGAAAGCAGATAGTCTACAACTTCTCACGTCTGCCCAGTGCTCAGAGTTGTGGGATGGCATGTTCCTCAGAGGACCCCCAGACCAGGCTCTGCTGGTGCTGATGGACTACATTGGTTCCTCCAGGTGAGGCTTTTGAATGATTAAAATGTTAAAATGATTATGCCATTGTGGTTTGCAGGTTGTGCCAGATGCCACTGAATGCCACTGTTGTAACTGTCCATCCTTCAGCCCAAGTGCAGGTCAGGACAGGGTGGTGGATATACTGGAGAGATACCTGAAGAGTGGCCGTCTGACTGCCTTGCTGTGGTATCGCTGCCAGGGGTCCTTCTCCCCAGACTCCCCTCAGCTCAGAGAGACACTCCTGGGACGCTTGGTTTCTCTTCCTGACCTTACTGCCAACCATCTCCATCCACATAATAGACCCCTCTTTCTTCCTGATCAGTACTACCCCCTGCTGGCCAGGGAGTTGAACATTGCACTGGAGAGGACCTGCCAGGCTCTGAGAGGTGGGGCAGAAAGTCTCAAGCTACCGTTTTTGTGGTTTTGTGCAAGCTGTGTGTATCCATCAATGTTTGTGTTAATCAGTTTGCTCTTTGGGGCTTGTGTGACCTTGTATGTGAGGCCTCTGTTTTGTATATTTGTGCAGGTGGACAGGACTGCTCCCTGAGCTTTGTGGCACAACTTCTGGGGAAGGCATGTGTGCAAGGCCACAGTGGTAAGTTGGTTCTTGCCTGGGAAAAAAGGTGTCTTAATAGGGTGTTGGTTTGAAGTCTGGTGACTGAGACGGCCATGACATACGTTTTACATCATTTTCATGCTCATCAAACCATTCAGTGACCACTTGTGCACTGTGAATTGGGGCATTGGCATCCTGGAAGGGACCACTCTCATCAGGATTGAAATTCTTCACCATAGGATGAAGGTGATTACTCAGAAAGGCGTTGTGTTTATTGGCATTTACTTTTCCCTCTAAGGGGGTGTGTGGGCTGAAACCATGCCAGGAAAATGCACCTCACACCATAACAGAGCTGCCATAACCTTTCATTTACTCATATGTTTCCTTTATTTTGCCACTTACCTGTATATCCACTGTAAATATGAACATTTCATTTTTTAGATCAATTCCATTTCAACTTAGCCAATTCAGGAAATAAATGGCAATGATGTTCTATGATGACTTTTATTTTCCCAAATTGACTGAATTGAAATAGAATTGACCCCAACCCTGGAACTTGTGTTTGTCCCATGTGCTAAACATTAGCATGAAGGAGTTACTTTTTTTCCCTTTGTGTTTGTTTCTCTTGTTAGAGTTAATGTTCAAGGAGCTGGCACCACGCCTCTCCACTAACACCCGTTCAGACATGGTGTGGCAGAGGGTGTGCTGGCGATTAATGGAGGATGTTCCAGAGCGCTGGATGGAGAGTGTGGTCACAGGGCTGGTGCAAGCTGTGGAAGGGTGAGTAATGCAAATTGTGTTAAAGATCATGTGTCCTTGAATGTTAAGCCCCAAGCCAGTATGCCTCTAGTTCTGGCTTGGTCACCTTTGATGTATGTTAATACATATGTATTTTAAAATGCTTCTAAGAAATTAATCTGAAATGTTTGAAAGTGGTTTAGTGCAGATTGTGAGTTTCAGCTTTACATGAATGCAACAATTTGTTGTGCGCGCTTTTTTATCCAATGGCTTTTTTCCCCCATGTCTTTAGACCAAAGGCTCTGTCCAGGATTATGGGGAACATGGTAGTGAAGAATAAAAAGGCTCAGTTTGTTGTCACTCATAAACTCCTGTTGCTGCAGTACAAGTATGAGGTGAGATGACGGGTGGTGCCAAAGATAACAGATGTTGACACTCACTATTTAAGTACACAGCTTGTACTTAATGGTTAGTTTCTAATTTCTCCTTACTTCTCGCTCTTTCTCTCAGACCAGGGTAGTGCGCACTCTTGTGGGATACCTGGCACAGGACAGAGAACGCCGACCCCTGCTTATTCAGGTCAGGAATGTCTGCACCATATTATATAAAATATAATATAATATATCAAATATAAAGTGCCACTGCTATTCGGATAGAACTCATACAGGTAACTGTCAAAATAATGAATATAAGCACCAATATAAAGTGTCTTCATTGGGCGTTAGACCACCACGGGCCGCCAGAACAGCTTCAGTGCAGCTTGGGATAGATTCTACAAGTGTGTGAGACTATTGGAGGAATGCAACACCATTCTTCCATGAGAAATTCCATCATTTGATGTTTTGTTGATGGTGGTGGAAAACGCTGTCTCAGGTGCCACTCCAGAATCTCCCATAAGTGTTCAGTTGGGTTGAGATCTGGTGACTGAGACAGCCATGGCATATGGTTTATGTCATTTTCATCCTCATCAAAGCATACAGTGACCACTCTTGCCCTGTGGGTGGTGGCGGCATTGCATCCTCAGAGACCAAGAGACCATCAGGATAGAAATACTTCAACTGGGCCTGTCCGGCATTTAGGGCATTACATGACCCTAAGCATGATGGGACGTTAATTACTTAATTAACTCAGGAACCACACCTGTGTGGAAGCACCTGATTTCAATATACTCTGTATCCCTTCTTTATATGGAAGTTACCTGTATATACATGTGTATGTTGTCAAGCCTAGTTTGTGAGTGTATTTGTGCGTGCAGGTCCTTAGGTCTCTGTGCCAGACATGGGCTAACAGCAGTGCGGTCAGGCACACTCCGGTGGAGCAGCAGCTTTACCTGAGCCGGGCCTTGCTGCTGTGTTTGGGGCTGCTGAGTGCCTCTGAGCTGCAGGAGCTCCGTGCAGGTCAGTCACAAGCTCACTACCACCACACAATACATCCCTCTGCCAAGCTCTGTCAAACTGGATACGGTTTGAGTTTTAACTCCAATAATCACTAACAGTACTGACTTGATGATAATTCCGAGAATTCTCCTACCCCAACCTTCAGAACTGCTTCATTGCATGCTGGGAGGGATGCAGTGCCACCTTGACAGCTCTGTGATGAGGGTGCGGCGTGTTGGCATGATAGTAGGCGAGTGTCTGAGCGCCCGTCTGGATGCCTGTGGACCCCAACTAAAATTCCAGGTATCCTCTAACCTGTAATCTTGAACATTCATTTTGATTAATTTGGGATTTATTGGCTTTGGAAGTTGTAGTGATACTTTATTGAAGCATCAGATAAAGAATATATTTTGTTCTTTGGAATTTTTTCCTCAGTGGTATCTTTTACAGTATCAGAAATTGTACAGGTGTCTTGTGCTGATTCTGTCCTGTCATATGGAGAGCCTGTGTTTACTCACTGCTGTTTTCTGTCTTGCAGTATGAAGAGGATGAGGAAACACAGGAGCTGTTGTCCATGTTGGACCCGCTCCCTGCAGAGGACTTTGTGCCCGCCGACAGGTGATGTTCACTCCAACTCCAACTCTATTGGACACCACTTAATTTCTGTCACTTGTTCACTTCCACAAGGCTGTACTTCTTTTAATGCAACGTGCCTCTTTCACCCTCTGGTAGACCCGACCCTCTCCAGACTAACCAAAGCTCAGAGATCGAAGGGCAGAGTTCACCTCAGGCTGTTATCCCCAAAACCTCATCTGTAGACCGAGTACCATCAGCAGACCAGGGCGGCGAATCAGAGCTGGACAGGTGAGGATGGACATTTTGAATTGTAACACTGCTTTACGCACCAATCCCACAGTCACTGACTGCTCTGACAGCATAGCGCCCACAGGGTTTTGTTTGCTCAGTTGTATTTCCCTGGACTAGTGTTTGTACATGTGCATCTCTGCAGTGAGTAACGGTAGCATGTTTAAACCGTGATCCAACAGTTCTCAGGTTTTGTGCGTTTGTGTGTTTGACAGTGATGACGAGCTCACCCCTTACAACATGTCTGGAGACACCGAGATGACCAAAGCTGCCCCTCCTCGCTACCTCAGAGACTGCTTGGACGGTATGCACGGGGCCCTATCTTAGTGTGCTCTTTTATCTAGGTCTTGCTCAGTGTAACTCATCCTTGTCACTGGTCTCCTCCCTCAGCCCTCATGTCCTCTGAAGATCCGGAGAGGGTGGAGCTGAGTCTCTGTGCTGTAGCGGGACTGGTGCGCAAGAACAGCTTCACAGCCAAAGAGGTGAGGGACACGCTCTCACCAGCACATCTCCCCCCTCCTGCCCCACAGTGCTGCCTTCTGTCAACTTTCTGTGGCTAGTATGTGAGGTGTGGGAGTACTCTGTGTGTAGGGTGTGCATTAGCTCAGTCTGTGGGGTGTGTAAGATATGCATATGTTCAGTGTGTAGGGGATGAGCATGTGCGTAAGGTATGCATATGCTCAGTGTGTAGGGGTGAATCCTCTGTGTTCGTCTGCAGGTGAGTGTGCAGCTGACCAAGGTTCTGCTGCATCTGGAAAACAAGTACAACACCCCAGGGTTCCTGGGCCTGCGCCAGACTGCCATGATCGCAATCACCGTTACGGACTGCATCCCGGTACGACATGGCCTCCCTCTCAGTTTGCACTGACGCATCACTAGCACCCAGACTATTGAATTTGTTAACGTTTTCCCTCTCTATTGTGTATGTCTCTCCCAGGTGACAGAGTTCCTGACCGCAGAGTTTTACGGCATGAATTACAGTCTGCGACAGCGCCTTGATATATTAGAGGTGAGGCAGCAGGGCCAGTGTAGACGGATTTGTTCAGTTTTCTTGTCCTGTAAACCTTCACTGCCAGTGTGCTTCCTGTGGAATGTCTCACTGTGTGTCCTCTCTTTCAGGTCTTGGCTCTCTCAGCCCAGGAGCTCTCTGAGCCAATCACAGAGAAGAATCGTCTTACCCAAGGGAATCAACCTGCCACAAAAGTGATGCCTGTTGACCCCTCTGATGACCCCTTGCACTGGCAGCAGGTTGTGGAACAGCGAATTCAGAGCAAGACCAGACGTTTTGCTAAAGTAGGTGACCCTTCTTTCCCCCTTCTAAATTGCGGGCCCTTATTTGTGCAGGTAAAGAATATTAATAATAATACGTTTTCTGTATTGTTCTCAGAAAAGCTTCAGGAAGCACTATATCCATGTGGAGTAACTAAAATTCATGTAAATCCCATTAAGCTGTGAAGGACACTTGTGATTTGAACTTTATTTTTGAGATTGCCTTGAATGTGTGCCTGAGACACAAAAGAAAAAGCTGGCAGTGCTAATATAATGGTCTTTTTCTGGCAGCCTTGGCCATTATTATGATGAGTGGTGGTGTCTGTTTTTCTGGCAGGGAGTTTCTCAGCCCCCTGGAAGCGCCTGTCCAAACCGCTATGCCCCGGTCGCTGGCTTCTTCTTCTTCCCTCTGCTGCAGAACTATGACAGGTACTGGACTGGATGTTCCATACAACACTCTGAAACGCTTATGCAGTATAGGGTGGAGGATTCCACTGAGGCTCACACAGCACTGTAACTCTTGAAGCATCTCTCTATCTTTGAATTATCAGCATGATTATTTTATATGAGATAATTACTATTTGAAGCTCATAGAGTTAACTCATCACCATTGTTTAATTATTGTTATGAATTAATTCATTATTAATTACCTTTATCAATCTTGAGCTACAACAGGAGCCTTCTCTTCTGTTCTAGGCCACAGGTGACCTTTGACATGCTGGGAAGTGACCACTTGGTATTGGGGAGACTGATCCACACATTGGGCGTCCTGATGCATCTGGCAGTAAATGCCCCGGTATAATATTGCCAAACTGCTGTTTATCACTTGTACATGCATATTTGTGTGTCCTTTCAATACTGAAAGATCCATATTGTTTTCCTGCTGTGTTGAATGTAATGTCATTTTATATCCTGCAGGTGGCCACTCAGATGGGCAGAACTTTGCTAGACTTTGTATGGACTGTGCGCTACCATGCAGATCAGTGAGTGGACAAGGGGCAGAGGTTGTTATTGTGGGTGGGATGGAATGGGTTTAAAACAGTGGTCCGCAGTGAAAAATTTCAATGGGCGCATATTCACACAATATAGAGGCTGGCACTAAGATTGCGTCATTAGACCACCGACTACTAAAACGTTTCCGATTGAGTGGAAACACGTATTGGTTATTGAAGGGTAGATGTATTTTAGGACCCTTTTTGGCTAGTGGACTGAACAGCAGCGAGCACACAGGCAAAATCGCTAATTCTCAAATGACCAAATAACAGATGGCACAGGAGTATTTTACAAAGCAGGATATGTAGTTATCTATCTGGATAATTCATATAAATATTGTATGAAAACATACACATTTCCATGCTAGACAGTGGCTATCTGTAGCTACAACACCACCGATGCAACCATTTCCCCTCTTGTGATGAAGTGAAGTAATAAAGATGTATAAAGTTGTTTTGTTTTTACAACCGCCGTTTTAATTCTATTTTTATTTAAGCACTGAAGTGTGGATAATCAATAGTGTTACACACCGTTAGTGTCAATTTTGACAAGAAACGTAGCCTTTAAATGTGTACAGTAGCCTAAATTATTTTATGAGTCCCTTCTCAAGACATCCATAATCAGGCTGGATACTGCTGTACTACTTTTAGCGACTAATGACCTTGACTTCATTGTAACTGTACAGCATGTACATGTCTGTCGCATGACAATCTTTTGCCAATAAGATGTTTCTATCCATGCACACGATTAGTAATTTAATTCTAATTGGCGTAGCAAAGATGTAAACTTCCTCGAGCTATAAACCATGTTAAGGGGTTTTGGTAGAAGTTACACGTGAGCAACGAGGCACGGGCACGAAAATGCCTGCAGGCGCATATTTGCAGACCACTGGAAGAACCTTGGGAGAACATAGAGAGCCATAAACGAAAAGCAACCAAAATGATCTGTGAACAGTGCTGTTGTACCAGCTGTATCAGTCAGATTCTTAAATCCTACTGTAAAAGGCTTCTTCTATCATTGTTTCTGTTCAACTCTCTTACTTCCTCTCTCAGGGTAGTACGACGGGGTGTCCTGTTTGCGATCTGTTCAGTGTTCCTGAGCATGCCCAGTCAGAACCTACTTTCAGAACTCAGTGATCATTTGCTGGAGACCAGAGCCTGGCTGGCAGGTAAAACACTAGAGTATCTGACACCAGAGTACACATGTAGAAATCATATCATATATTTCATGGCAGTCAGCAGTGTCAATCACCCTCATACCCTGGGATGTGTATCCTAGGATACACATATAGAAATAATATCATATATTTTATGGCAGTCAGCAGTGTCAATTGCCCTCATATCCACTGTATTATAGTTTCTCCCACATTCTTATTTGTTCTGTGCTGATTATCCCAGGATGTGGCTTGAATATGTTTTTTCACTAGAGCAGGTTGTGGAGGTGAAAGATTTCCACAGTACAGTACAGTAATATGAGAAGTCTATAGAATGTCACTATGAGTACAGTGATTGAGTCAGGCGGCCAGTGATTACGTTTTCAGGCCTGGGAGGAAGGAGGCTCCAAGGGCATCACAGCTGGTATGGTGCCCTTTAATGGCTAGGACTACAGTCACAGTATCACGTTCCAAAACTCACAACCTGCTGCTTATAGACTGTCCCTGGCATCTGGAACCTCTGCGTCAATCAGGGATGTCCTGGGCTCATCTTGGAAGGGGGGGGGGGGAGTCCAGCTGTGGTGACAGAAGTGGTTCAGGGGAAATAGAGGGCAGGAAGTAGAACAGAGATTTCAGGATGTATTCTGAATAGGGGACTGTCTGTGACGTGCTTTGTGAACCGGGAATTTTTTGTATTGCTTTGCTAGTAAATTAAATGTCAACCTTATGAAACATACTGTACTCTAGTTGTATATTAAATCTGTAATCTTTTAATCTGCCATTAAGCTTTTTTTTAAGCTCTTTGTAAATCCTCAAGATCCAATCTTTTTTCATGTTCCTCAACATTTTTAATAAGCAATTCTATTAATATTCAATTAAATATTTTCTACATTTTTTTGAACTAGTATCTAGGTCAACAATCATGAATGTGCGACCCAACTCACAAATAAGTGTGCCCGACAGATGTTTTAGAAATTAAGCAAAATAGTATGATTGCATATTTTAACATATTAATGTTCTCTTTTTACATGGGTAAATTTAAAGATAACACCTGAATTGAAAGATGAAAGGATTTCCATTGCTTAATTTTAATGCTCAAGCATATTTTTCAAATCTCTGTCACTATATGTAGATAGGCTATAGAGAAATTCAATGGTTATGGCCAACACAGCCTTTAGTGGGCCATAATGCTGGCCCAGGGTTCAATTTGGGTTTCCTACCCTTGACTTAGGCAACACCTATTGTACTTTATGCTTACTTCTCTTTCTTCTCTCCTGGGCAGATGTGGCAGAGGGGGACCCTGATACAGACTGCAGGAGCCTGGCCATGCAGTGTCTAGTGCTGCTGGAAAAGAGTATGAAGAGGGGGCTGGAACACCCAGCTATGGCCATCCAGTCATGACAGTGGACATGGGTAGTAAACCAGGCAAAGACGTGGGGAGTTGAGGGTTAGAGGGTTGGGTGTCCCTCATGCACATGGTCTTCGTTCAGGTCTACCACATCCGGAACAGCATGTGCAGCCAGATCACTACCACACACAGTCTGCACACTTTGGCTAACTCATTTTCTCGCCAAAACATTTATAGACTGGTCAAGAGGATGGAAGTCATTGATCCAAGAATAGCCCTTTTGGAATTTTAACAAGGAAGGAGGATGTATTTTTTTCTCTCTTTCCTGTGCTTGAGGATCTGGCCCAAAATCCTTCTTCTGTACAGGTGTTTACAGAGGAAGTTGTGTAACCCCCTGCCCCCCACAAACAGTCACATCCTCCTTCCTTACCGCAAATGACCGTGTATATGTTGTATAGGTCCTTATAATCTTGAATGCACCCTTCGCATTTGTAATTCTGTTAATCTGAATGCAGTCCAGTTCTTTTCATTTTCTCTGATGCCTGATATGTCATTACATTACATTTTACATTTTAAGCATTTAGCAGATGCTCTTATCCTCTTATACATCATTAAATGTATAACAACAGGTAGAGAATCATGTGTGAGAAAAACAAGAAATAAAATGATTTTACTATATTGAGTGATGGCACATTACATTTTCAAATAAATGGCGTTTGGTCATTGGTCATTTTAATTGTATTTTTTTAAGTTAGTCAAATGCAATTAATACAAAATTTTGTTGTATAATAAAGGTCATCATAGTGCAGCAATTGAAGTTGGATACAGCATGTCTAACGTTACAGCTTGAACAAGGTTTTCCTGCCAAGTAGGTTTTAAAAGTGATGAATTCCTAATATTCCATAAGACAAAGTATCGATTGAGTCAATGCTCAGAAAGAAAGAGGAAATCCTCTTGCTGCACTGAAAAGGAATAATCAGCATTCGATTTGGTAGTCAGTTTGTAGGCTGATCAATAATGCATTATTTTTGCATTAATAATGTAATTCACTACAGGCATTGTATGTTCTCCGGATTCTTCATATTGCATCATTTGGATTGTGCAAGAAACATTAATAAGATGCAGTGTTGAATGTGCTGCCAACAGGATTATTTTATTGTAATTTCTAATAGGAGGGAGATAACGTATACGTAGAATAAATAAACCTAATAAATAACGTAGATTCTTTCAAATACAATGAAGAAAAAATACGTTTCCAATACAAACGAATCAATATGACGCGATCAATAATATCCAAGAAGCACGACCAGGGGTTAAGGGACCTTGCGAGTTAGTGCGCGAATGCAACTATACAGAGCACAGTACGAACTACGGCAGAGCACGTCTTCAAAATGTTAAGTTCTTTACGAATTATATGTTTTTATTTGTATACATATCTAGCTGACGAACACTTTCGGACAACGCTACACGCATATTCGGCACTGTTTCGGTAGTTTCCGTAACTCCTCCCTGCAAGTCATTGTTGAGGTTGTCGGGGTAACGAGGAGCGACGCCGTTTCACAGGACTGAAATCAAACCATTGGGAGTATTTTTGTCCATCTCGCCACGCTTATGTTCTTTCTACTGTTGGCAGTTTAAAGACAAAACAAAGAACAAAGCTATTCAGGTAAATGTGTTAAATGTAGCTATTTAATTAAAACTTGGGTTATAACACGCCCGCTAGCAAAGCTAGCGTAGCCATCTGCCTTGATGCTACTGTATAGCTAATTGCAGCAGGCCTCGGAGCCATAGTAGATTAAGTTAACGTTAGCGAACAGCGTCAGCTGGCATACAATGTCATAGCTAGCTAAGTTTCAAACTCTTGAGGGATGCTTAAAGAACTGTGTGAAATTTAAAATCTGTCTATTTCGGGCAGTGAACTAGCTAGCAAGCGATATATTTGATCTAGCTAACGTTAACTAGCTAATTATTTGAATTCCTCTCTTTAAAGCCATCGTTAGCTAGCTAGCACTAAGTGCAACAGCCAGGTGGTTTGGCAGTTTAGTAGCTAATCTTTGCTGTTTTGCAATGCATCATAGCTAGCTAGCTTTCTAACAGTTCATTGTAGCTAGCTAATTAGTCAATGTCTGTTTGCACGTGAGCTACATTAAGGTTTCTAATTCTGCTTGCTGTGTTGCTATTATAAAGAAAAATCATGTAACTTAGTAATGGAAGAATCCAAACGTTATTATTTGAATATGAAGCTACTGTGATATAATTTACTTATATGTAGCTGCTGTACCCACATATCTAGGCAAAAACGAAAACATCACCCGGTCAAATGTAGTACCGTTAAACGAAAAAGTTTTTCACTTATTAAAACAAATTTGGTATGAGCTGTAGGTCCAACTTAGCATTGTGCACACTAAAACTTAGCTATTTCTCAGTTCTCTCAATTTGTTATTATTGTCATCGTATGCAACACAATACATATTCATGCATATGACAGTAATGACAAGACCAAATACAATCAAATAAATCTTTAATAAGATAACATAAGATAGTTGAATTCCATTTAAACAACAGAGAATCTGTAAACATTGAATTATTATGAAAGCAATCAAGAAGGGGGAATCCTATTACATATTCTTTTCTCTTGTTTTTGAAGTAAATTTTGGTATTAAATGATTTATCTTTAGGAGACAAAAGGCAAAAAAATGATAGTAGGTAGTTAATTCCCTCATGGAGCTGCAGAACAATTAATGCAGTGGTAAGCGACAACTAAAGCTATGAAACAAGTACAGTGGCCAATGAAATCAATGACAAGTGGTGAAAAACAAGCAGCGTGCCTTCCTTTAGATTTTTCTCATTTAAAGTGCATGTATTATAAAAATATATACTCCATTTGAGCTTAGGCAATATATAGGCACATTTTTTTGTATCTCTTTTTTGGGTGTTATGCCAGCTTTTTCTTTTGCATAATCATTGACTCTCTTTTCTTGTACAGAGTTCAGCACTGGGGACATGGCAGTATACTTTGATCATAGAATTGAGGCTCCAGAGTCAAATGGTGCTCCGTGTCAAATTGCATGGCACTCCACACAGCCTGTGTTAGCAGTGGCTTCAGTCAGCCCCGCGTCTGGGGGCTGTGTTGACCTTTACCTCCAGCAGGTGAATCACACATAAAAAAAGCTTTCAACTAATGATGGGAGTGTGAGGCTTCCTGAAACCCGTAACCGGAGGAACTATGACCAACTGTAAACCATTGACTAGTGTGAACCAATCAGACAATCTAGTCTCTATAACGCAACACCACAACTGGTTCAATTGAGTTAGTAATTGATATACATATTAGGGTTTCACCGATATTGGAGGTCATGAATCCTCACTCCCCCCATCACTACTTTCAGCTCTCCTTTAACAAATTCACTTCTTTTGCCAAATACTGTATTCTATTATTTGCAATTACATTTCTCTCCATTAGCAACCAACATAGCCCTTGAATAATGGACTATAGTTGCATGATAAATAAATAATACATTAAAATTAAACAGATAATGTAAACCCAATTTCAGTTCAACCATGATGTTTCTTCCATTACATAGGGAGAGCATGTTGTTAGCTGTCACGTGGAGCGTTCTATCCAGCCGACGGTTCTGCGTTGGCACCCCAGTAAGCCGGTGCTGGCCTTGGGCTGGGAGACAGGGGAGGTGCTGCTGCTGACTCACCCCTCTGGAGAACAGAGCAGCCTGCCGGCCTCTCACACCGCCTCCATCACCCTTCTGGACTGGAGCAGCACCGGGAGCCGCCTCATTACAGGAGACGAGGTGTGCTCATCCTCAGACCCCTCTCTCACTGTGCCTCAGTGCTTCTGCCACAGGTCAATGTTGTGTTTTCATTGAAGTTGCATCTGTGTGTTTCATGAGGGCATCTGTGACTATTTTAGATGGGCGTCCTGGAACTCTGGAAACTGGATGCCCGCGGGAGGCTACAGGGAGCCTGTCTTGTGAAACATGAATACGGCAAACCCTTAACCCACTCTGTGTTTCGGCCCTTGCCCCCAGGAGAGTGAGTAGCACTGGTCTTGTCAGTACAGGTCACCAGCATCGGAGAGAAGATGAAGGCACACACGGTGTTTCTTCGTGAGTCATGTGTGCCAGTGTCACTCTTGTGATCCGCACAGGGACATGGCACAGCTGGCCCGGGCAGCGGTGAGCGGAGATGAGAATGCATTGGACATGTTCAACTGGAGGAAAGCTGGGAAGGGGGCATCGCTGAAGCTGGGGTCTCTGGAAGGGCTGACTTTCTTTGTCAGCACTGCTGATGGTTAGACCAACTATTCTTCTTTGTCCTGATGTTTGTGCATGCTTATGAAATATCCTCTGCACAGTTATTAATTAAGTTGAAAAAAAAGGAGAATTTTTTTGTCTTTTTACATATTTTTTCCTGGTGGATGAGTGAGATTTGTGTGCAAGTTGAAACCTGTGTTCCCTCTCTTGGTGCAAGCTGTGAGGACTATGTACGTGAGTGAGATGTATGTGAGTTCAAACCTGTGTTCCCTCTCTCTCTGTGAAGGCTGTGTGCACTGTATGGATGAAAAGGGCAAGAGCAGCCCCATGCTGAGTGTGGACAGCCCTGTGCAGAAGTTGCTGTATATGGAGAAGCGAGACGTGCTGGCTGTGATCACAGAAACCCTGATGCTGTCGCAGTACAGCCTGGGGCCTGAAGGTGGCGCCCAGGAGCTCACAAAGGTATCAGAATAGCCATGACACTCAGTCAGGGACTTCTGTATAGTACTAGTAGCACTACAGTGTATTTCATATTTTGTCACCAAATAAAGCTGCTTTTGGTCAATTGTTAGGAAAATAGTTGTTTTAACAGATGTATAATAAGTAGGTGTATAATACAAATAATACAGTAATTTGGTGCCAAGTGACATTGAACCACAGTGTGAGCTGGTCTGTGTGTGTGTGTGTGTGTGTGTGTGTGTGTGTTTGCTAACAGGTGAAGCTGAGTGGGAAGAGTGGTCAGAGTGCAGACATCGCCTGGGCTGATCATGGCCTTCTTATCACAGCCACAGGGGAGCAGGTCATCAGGTAGACATGGGCAGTGTCAGCCATTTGTCATTGTAGCAATCATCCAGTTGTCAAGCAGTTTCATTTTAGATTGTAATTGTCAGATAGTGTGGCTGCAATTTGTTGAAAATATCAGTGGTATGCTGTGAAAAATTATTTTAAAATTATTTTAAAAGTTTAAAAAAAACTTAAAATGCCATGATTTTTTCTTCTAATGCCCTTCGGGTCTTTATGTAAATTAAATAAATAAGGTCATGAATTAATAACCTGCTCCTGAGACTGAATAAAGTCCTATATAATAATAAAGTTAATATTATATGTGGGCAAGTGTTATTGTAGAATGCAGTTAACCTCTCACGGTGTTACTAATGTCATGTAATTATTGATATCAGACTCATCTGACATATTTAGGCTTGTGAGCGGTTATCTGATTATATTACAAAGCCTAATAGTAGTGCCTTGTGTTGTAGACTGTGGGACCTTGAGAGAGATGACAATTACGTGCTGTCTCTGGATGAGAATCTTGGCTTTGAGAAGGGAGAGACACTCAACTGTTTGTCATACTGTGCAGCTAAAGGTAAATGCATAACATAACAAACAGCCAATTTTTTTGCCTTTAATATACTTTTGGAGATTATGAACAATGTTGAATGCCATTCCCTCTCACCCACCTGTGCTTTTTACAGATATTCTTGCAGCAGGAACAAGCAGGGGCCGTATTGCCATGTGGCGGAAGGTGTCTTTGTCCAACCACGGAGCAGAGGCCCGGGACCAGTGGAAACTGCAAACACCCACTGAGTTTGAAGGGAACATCACCCAGCTCCAGGTAGTCAGTAGTCAGATTTTGAGCATTTAAAACATTTTGCCCGGGAAAGGTGTTCGGGATGATAGACTTAAGGCACTCAATCATTTTTACATTTTAAGCATTTAAAAACATTTTTTTTTGCCCAGGTGGAAATTAGTTAAAGGAAAGTGCTTTACACAGAGAGTTGTCAATGCCTGGAACAGCTTGCCAGGTCTGGTGTCTTTGATCTTGTGTACTGTATATATGCTCTCTGCCTCATTCTTTCTTTGAATGTCAGTTGAAATGTACCTCTCTTCATCCCTTTGCCTGCTCAGTGGGGCTCCAGTCTCAACCTCTTGGGGGCTAACGGAGTGAGCACTGTCCTGATCCTTTGTGAGCACGTCATGTCCGCCCACTTCAGCCAGCAGGTGGCAGCGGTGCAGCTGACACCCAACCAGCTGAATCTCTCCTACTTCGCTTCTGGGAACCAGATCAGCTTGCGCTCTGACATGCACATCAAGGGAGTCTGTGTCAACAAGGTACAGAGGAAGAACATCATTTAGCTGCTGCAAAATTGACAGCCGGCCTGCCATTAAAAGCAGCCCCTCCAGCAGGCTTTTGGACAGACTTTGACTGACATCTGTGTCTCTCTCCCTTCTGTAGGATACAGTTGTTGTGTGGAATGGGAAACAGGTGGCAGTTTATGAGTCCTCAGGAACAGCACTACGCAACACAGGTACAAGTTCCCAACAGCATGACAGAGGGTGGGGGGGGTTCCCACTATAGGGTGGTCAGTCGCAGTTCTCTTATTACAGACACAGAGATGACAAGGGTTTACCTTTGCTATAAATATTCTGACCTTGCATGCACCTTTAAACCTTCCTATAGCTGAGATCTCCGGTCTTTAGATTGTTGTTCACAGTTCAGTGTGGAATTCCTTTATGTCCATGTGCGACCGTCATCTGATTCCCCACCTCTTTACTGATTAAACACAGGTTCCTTCCCTTGTGAATCCCAAGCTCTTGCCATGCATGAAGAAAATATTTATACTGTGGAGCCAAACAGGGTGCAGGTCCGCACCCTACAGGTCAGTCTCCTAACACCCCCCTCCCCCCCAGCACTGCACGTGACCTGGCCAAGTCAGCTATGAAGGTTCCTCTGGTTTTAAAGAAGCTGCTGCCTGGCAAGGTGATGACACTGGTCTGATAGAGCTTGGTTCAGTAGCAACACTGTAGATACACAGCATAAGACATGAATCGCCGCTGTGTGTGTATTTTGTTTGTGTGCTGTGGGTGTACACCTAACCCCTGTGCTGCTGTTCTCTCCTCTAGGGCACAGTTAAGCAGCTCCTAGTGTTCTCAGAAGTGGAGGGGAACCCAGTTCTGTTGAGCGTCTGTGGGACCTTCCTGGCAGTGGGCACTGACACAGCACACTTCAAACTCTTTGACTTATCCCGCAGGTCAGTACATAAAGCATACAGTTACTGCGTGTATTCTTTACCTGTATAGGCACCCAGTAGCCAATTTGTTTCTATCACCTGTCCCACATGTCCCTTTATTGTACTGGCTCTCCTTGTAGGGAGGCCAAACCACACTGCAATTCTAAAAACCTGAGCGAGACCATTCCGAATGTGGGAGCCCTGCAGTCAGTCAAGTGCAATGCCAATGGCAGTCAAGTCAGCATCCTGGTTACTCAGGTGAGTGAGGAAACAGACACAGGTACCCCCCTCCATCTTTACCTTCCCGTAAGCTGCTCTTATTCTCTGTCTGGCTCTGTTTCCAGCTCAATGGGAGGCCTGACCACAAGGTATTCTTCTACGATGTAGAGATGGACACAGTGTCTCACTTTGACTTCTTTACTGGCCGACCACCAAGCGGGATATCACAGACGGAGGACCCAGATGGGTAAATGTGCTACATTGACACTCATATTATGTGACTGAGGTCACAAAAACACACAGGATGGGATATTTTGTCAGCCAAAGGAATAACCCTGAATGAATATTGCACAATTAAATATGACTAAAATGAAATTTTCTTTAAAAAAAAATATATATATATACATAGGGGATAGGGATGAGGATAGGGATATGCATTAATACATGTGTAGTTTTGTTTCTTTTGAGTGCCAATTGTTTCACCAACTGCAGATTGTCAGAAAATGTAGTGGGAGTGTGCATTCTCGCCAGTTCTCTGTCTGTTGCAGGGGCCAGTCCCAGAGTGCTGAGCTTGGTGGCCGTAGCCCCATCTCTCAGTTCTGGGATGAGAGCGAGCCGCGACTCTTTGTTTGTGAGACAATGCGGACGGCTGATCCACGCCGCTCCTCCTTACCCGACAGCCTGGATGAGGTGGGACTCCCTGCCTCGTGTTTGCATTTTATCCTAAGCATAAGTATACACTAAGCATGGTTGGAGGGTTTTGGAAATGATTTTATCTGCTCAGTGTTTTTTTTTTTTTTCCCAGTTTTAATCTCCTACTTTGTGCCGTTTTTCTCCCAATTTGGAATGCACAATTGTATTTGTAATAATAATAATACTGTAATAAACTGGATTTTTATAGTGCTTTTCAAGGGCCCAAGGACACTTGGCATTTGTAGGCCTTACCCATCACTGCAACATCCTCTGTAAATTTAGGCGAGCCAAACCTGTGTCCTGCCATCCACTAGCTGAACTGTGTATTTCACTGGAGGACAACTCTTTGACCAGAGGAGTTGCATCCAGCAGAGTACTGCCTATGATGCTATAGCCAATTTTGTGCAGCCAATTGTGCATGTGTTTAACCAGAGCTAGTATGTCGAGGCAAGTTCTTCGTTATTCCCTAGGCCTCAACACCGTGTGTGAGATGGAGCCTAATTGGTCGAGCTGTGAGTCCTGCTCTGATGCATGCCTGTGGCTCTTCCCATTCCAGGTGGATGTGCTGGTGGTGTCTTTCTTCTGCACCCAGGAGCACGGGCTGCTGCTGCAGGATTCCTACCCAAAACCACCTGGAATTCAGGCTCTGCTGGCGCTCGACGTGCCTTTTTATTACTTCTCTTGTAAGGTATGGCAAAGAGCGACCCACATCAGTGTACGCACCCATCACCTTTACTGACGCATCCGTCTCAGGGACCTGTGTCATCTCCAATACCAGACTCTGCATCACTGCCTCTGTTCGTCTTATTAGTTGGATTCTTACAACCCCCAGACGCTGTGTTTCCTTTCTGCTGCACTACTTGTGTCATTCTCTTCATTACACTTTCTGTCCTGGGCCTTGCCTGTGTTCTTTGGTGTCCTCTTGCCAGCTGCTGTTTCGGAGGAGCTCTGTCTCCCTCCCAGCTGTGAGTATCTCCCTCTGCAGCCAGTGCTTGTGCCCCTATCCCCCGCACAGCCCAGGTACCGGGCTGCCGTTCTGTAGTGCTTCCTTCTCACTCCACACGGTCAGGATGTAGGTGGAACGTGACGCCTCAACTCAGGGTTCGTGATTTAGAATTTTCATTGAATTTCCAAAAGATAGGTGGCCAGCTGCCCACCACACTCCCTTACATGTCAGCTTTTTGTAAAGCGCGACAAATAATTGCTTTCAAATGTATTTTGGTTCAATGTTATTTTGTTCATACGCACTGTTTATAGTTATCGATGTGGAAGCTAACTTAAAAGCTACTGGAACATGGACACCAAATGAATGATTATGCTGTTGCTTCTGTGCCTCACTTTGGGAACAGAGCGAACCAAATCTTGACCATGGCTTAAGTGCACCTGGGAATATGAAAATATCATAATTATAATAATGAATTGCATGAGGCTTGTTAGTTATGATAGCTTGCCTCTGTAAGTTTTCTACTTTCTATTCTATGCTGGTTGATAGCTACAAATAGATGTAGGTGGACTGTGCAGTGCAACAAAGGTTAAAAACTTAAAGGAGATCATTCAAGTGAGGTAGTCATAATAAATTGTATGAATTTAATAGTATGTAATTTTGTATGTAATTTTAATTGTATGTAATGTGAATTACATACATTTGAATGATAAATATTTATTTAGATAATATTGTTTTTAATATTATTATTATATTATTTACATAAAATGTTGTATGTTTATTTTAACCCAGAAGTCACAGAATTGCAGGAAAACTCTCATAAACTCTTATTTTTCTGGGGGTGACCCAGCTGACGTCCCACATTATAGACAAAGTCTCTGTTATTTTCAAGTCTCAAAGCTGGAAAATATGCCCCTGACATCACCTGAACGAGCAGTAAAACATTTTTAGTCTACTCATTCCGTATGGCAGTGTTTCTCAAACTTGATCCTGGGGGACCCCATGCATGTTGGTTTTCGTTCCAACCAATCTCTATTTTTATTAAGGTTGTTTCAAAATGTATTTAAGTCATAATCTTGTGCTAAACAGCCTCATTATGGTTTGCTTTGTCTTTGTACTCATCACTTTCAACAAATTATTTAGTTTCAATAACCAGGTGTCCACACTTTAGGTATTTAGGACTTCACTGATACATACAGCTGTATGTTACACTACATTACATTACATTACAGGCATTTAGCTGACGTTCTTATCCAGAGGACTTACACAGTTTCACATTTCTTTACATACAATCATTTATACAGCTGGATATTTTACTGAAGCAATCCAGGTTAAGTACATTGCTCAAGGGTACAACGGCAGTGCCCCACCTGGGATTGAACTTGCAACCTTTGCGTTACAAGCCCAGTTCCCTAACCATTATGCTAACACTGCCGCCTATCAAAACATATGTTAAATTGTACCCTCTTTCAAAGGGAATCACTTGCCATATAACACATTACAGAAAATGAAAGCATTAAGAGATGCCTCATTATGTCTGAAAGGTGTCTACTTAAAAACTATTAACAGCTCATTGTATTTCAGGCCCAAGGTCCCTGAGGACCGAGTTTGGGAACCCCTGCAGTTTTTAGGCAAGATAAGAATAGGGATAATGCAATGCACTGTGTGTATTGTAAAGAGTGTGGCACTGACAAGGCTGGCAATACTATGTTTGTAGAGGGCCAGGAGGCCAAATTGCAGATCATGGCCAAAGGCTATTGATGAAAGTGACAACCTAATGTAAAATGTATATAAAATGTACCAATAAAAGTACAGTTCTACGGTGTGACTGAAGATTTAGCTTGTAGCTTGTAGCAAATTTGTAGCTTGCTCTACCAATGGCACAAGCCGTACTCAGAAAAGAAGTTAGTCTGGAGCCCTGAATTATGTGCCATGAATGAATGGCTTTTGCAGATTTTCTTGGCTTAAAATCCTTGTTTCTTTTCAATAGAATCTACTCATTTACAGGCAGTATCTGTTCCAGGCCTCCAAGCACTATTGGCCTTTTCCACCATACAGTACAGTACGGCATGGTAACCAATCCGTGATCCCATGTTTTGTCGCTTTTTCCACTGCCAAGCGAATCGAACCTGTGCTGAATTTAGTTACTGCTCTGTTTACCTCAAGTCAACCAAATGTATTTGTGCTGAATTTAGTTACTGCTCTCTTTAAAGGCACTAGTGAGCCGAACAGGGACCTAAGGGTGGAGCTAAGGGTGGAGCTAGCAATACTGCAGACCATTGATTGGTCAAGCACAATCGTCACAGAATCGTCACACTAAATCTCAGACTGGCTCAGACACAACCACCATAGCATTATTGTCAGGTTTGTGTGATTGGGGTTAGGTTTGTGTTACGAAAACTGAACACTTTTTCTTTTAAAGGACCAAGTATAGTATTGTCATTTTCAATGTTATTAACGCTACATAACTATGCAACTAGCTACATAAAAGCAAAGATGTAAACACAAAGACAAATATAGCTAATGTTTTCATTTTTATACGATTGAAAAAATGTAGGGCATAGATGTTAAGCTAAACTTAATGAGGTATTAAGTGTGATCTTGGTAAATCAATTAATTGGAGGACCAACGCTGAATAATAAATATACGATCCCATACGATATACTTTATTTGTCCCCGTGGGGAAACTTGTCTATATATAGCCAAATATGAAAGATTATATAGCCTAGTGTGAAGTCACTGTATGGTACTTCCTGCACTCGCTGCCCCCGACATGACTCCCAAATGCCTAGGTAGAGGTAAGATCATTGTAACTAATGTTATGGGGAAAGCTGTGTTCTGCTTTTGTGAATGTGAGCTGGAATGTTACTAATGTCACCACAGTGGTCACATTTTTTTGTCACTTCAGATAACTCCTCCTATCTAACACCTCCTATCATCACAGTTCTGTTGTGCGATGAAAAAATGACACAGGGACTCGATCTAGGAACGGGATAGTTGCGGATTCGGATGGTTGCCGTACCGTATTGTGGTGGAAAAGCGCCATATGTTATCTGAGTAGCTTATCCTTATCCTTTGCTTGTCCATTCCTCTCATTGTCGTCATGTCTGAGGACTCTCATCTTTAGCAGCAGTAAACCTTCCTCCTTGCTAAAGAACCTGTAGTCTTTGGTGTCTCTAGTTTCCCTGTACTGTCAACAACCATTCACACTCGGTGAGTAATTTCCATACCAAACCAACCTACCTCCCAAAGTAAGGTTACCTTCCATGCAGTATATCTGAGCTCAGTCGGTGTATGCAGCTCTGCAAGTCAGGGTGTTATCGTATTAGATCAGGTAATGCTCTGTTGATCAATTATTTTTAAACAGATGAGTTTGATTATTTCTGCCCACCTTGTCTTTCAGCCTGGAGAAGGAGAAGTGGTGGGCGAGGACCCCTCCGGTCCAACACCGGCCCCTGCCCCACAGTCCTCTGCTCCTCCCATGGTATCTCGCAGGGCACTGAGAGACTTCGTTGGCCTGGAGGAATGCGACAAGCCCACTCGCGACGCCATGCTTAACTTCAGCTTCTACCTGACTATCGGAGACATGGACGAGGCCTTCAAGTCCATCAAGCTCATAAAGAGGTAAGCGCAGAAACTCCACAAGTAATTCAAGACTCACAACTGAACTGGCTGGTGGTATTTGCTCTCGAACTGAAATATGTTAATCTCAAGCAGTAACTGAGCCATAATCCTGTGCTGAGGTGATTTCTGATTGCGCCCCCACACTGATTCTGGGTCGGTGAGACAGGCCTCAGCCCAGGGAGGTTGGTGGCTCAGTAACTCTGGGCTGACTGAGTGTATGCAGGATTAGAGAGTAGAGAGGGCAGGACGGGATGTGCTGGGTGGCACGCGTACAGTACATTGTGTGGCACTCTGCCTTGCTGTGTTGCTTTTCGGGACAATTTGGGGAAACATTAAATCCCTTCAATTGCAGCATACAGTTCAAAGTAGAAGGAAGTATATTTTCTGTGGAGTATTCATAGTGTGGCCTTGACACTCAACACACAGTCTCTGTGGGTTTTCATTGTTACTGTAGCTAGAGCTGGGAAGCTTGTGTGCACAGACCTACTTTGTTGCAATTTCTTTTGATCATCTGTCATTTATGACTGCAGAACCAAAAATAGATGGAACAGAAAATGTTATAGATACTAAAAGGCTTTGGGCTCTAATATATCCATCAATATGATTACACACAAACACAGGCACGAATGAAGACGCGCACAAGCACACAAGCAAATTATGTGTAGTAGTGGCTTGGATATAAGTATCAATTTGACTATAAGGTTTCCTCTTATTCACAATTCAACAATACTTGTTGATGTTGTTTCAGTCCTCATTAGCTGCTCAGGCACTTGCACTGCCGCGTGTGGAGCATACCAGTAAATATTTATAAAGATTTGGCAAATTGTTGTTGTAAACTCTGGTCATATTGTAGAATCAGGTAATAAGGTCTGTGTCTTTTGGTGTATAAATCAGTCAAACAAATAGCCTGCATGAATTCAGTTCGCTATATTGCTTTAGCCTGTATCACGTTATTACTGTGCATTAGTGTAAATAATTCATTTATCATGTATCATTCATGCTTGGGGCTAAAGCATTCTGTGCCTTGTGTACTTGTGGGAGATGCATTTTTAAAGACTTGGATACCTAAGAAATCTCCACATATTAGCTGAATGAAATGGATATCTGTTTCCATTTAATTCAGCTAAACAGAAAAGTAGGTCAGAGAGGGGGTGTGTGCCTGGAGTTGTCTCAAGCCTAACATTTTTTAAGTTGGACACTTTGCCATTGAACTTGTTTAGAGAGACAAACAAATACAGCGAATGGACTATAAATACAGCAAGGAAGATGTAAATGTAACATATCCGATTCGCTGGAAATGGCCAAGGGTTTAATAGCTCCAAATGCAGGCGTGATAAAGTTTGCCATTGACAGCTATTTATACCATAACAGACATCAGAGGTATTGTGCTGGATTCCTGTAAATCCCTGCCTGCTGGCTAACACAGTCTCTTTGTGTGGGCCGATTCCCGGGGAAACGGCCAGCAAACAACAAAAAGACAAATATATTTAAGCGTTATCAGACTGAGGCACATCCCTTTATCTAGCAGCTGTCTGAGTTGTGAGGATAGGGCTAAATGCTTTCTGCAACCCCTAATAACGAACATAGGTATGCATCCAAAAAAATTACTGGGGAAGTGGTAAGTAGATAATAAGCATAAGAATTTAAATCATTTTGGTTGTGGTTGTGTATTCCTCTACATTTTGGCTGATTGTGAGCCATTGGGACCAGACTAAATTAAATGTTAATGTAACATTTAACATGATGTAAACTGAGGTGAAATGGGAGAATCAGTCTTAGGTTGTATCAGTCCCCCTGAATAAGCTGATAATGAGTTGTCTGAGCTCTGATCCATCCACTAATGCACAGTGTTCATTTCAGCGTTTCACATTTTTTCAGAACTGAAACTTCCATTTACATCCAAGTTTGCAGTCAGTGGTTTATTTTTTAACAATTTTTTTAATCTCCTATTTGGAATGAGCAATTATGCCTCATGTCACCACTGTGCCACCTGCACAGCTGAAGGGCATGTACTCCTGTGACGCACACAGTTTTCCAAATCCAAGGCCACAGAGTAATGCCGCAAAGCTACGCCCAATCAGAGGAGAGGCTTACTTCTATCTGAGGACAACTGGTAGCCTGTGGGCATTGTCCTTGGAAGGAGGTAATACAGTGGTAGCCCAAGTGGCCCTTACTGACTTAAACCCACCCCACCCTTGGCGGGACAAAGCAAAATATATTCCATCGCTTTGGACACGCAATCATTGTTTGGTAATGACATAGTCCAGACTCAAATGATGTCAAACCACTGGATCAGTCTGTAAAGGGATCTGCTAACTTAGGGACAAATGTACATGCAAGAGGCTTTTGCACACACAAACCATTATCTTGGTTAATGAAATCACGTTAAATATTGTTTTTGCTGGAGCTAACACCTTTTGCACATGCTAAAACCTTTTGTAAATCTGTCTTTTAGTGTTTATATGAATGTATTGTCACTTTAAGCAATGGAACCCAAGGAGGTGATTCAGGTCAGTTGCTCAAGCAGAAGGAAACAGATCACATCATAGCACGCTGCCGTATATGCTTTCCCTGCATGAGCACTGTGACTCATTGAAGAGCTGATGAACTGCGCTGCTCTGGAGCAGTATGTGAGATGTGGAATGCGTTCATTCACTTCAGGCCTCCACTGGCATTTCCTTTCATTGATGCCGTCCTTGACTTGCAGAGGTGCCGGAGCCGAAGGTAACTGAGGGGTTATCAGAAGTCTCAAATACAAACGACTTCGCTTATTACTTTTCCTCTACGATTGTTCCCGGGTCACATAATTATAGGCTGTGTTTCCTTCAGCAAACAAACCCAAGCAGAATGTATTCCCTAGAAACACTGAGACAAAATGTCAGACCCAAACAGTGTGTATTCCCTAGAAACATGTCTAGGGGAGGCCAAAGCTGTGACCAGTTATTAGTTACCTAGGATAGGCCAAGCTGACCCAGGTCATCTTTAGTTTGTTCTTTAAAAAAAAGGAATGCCACTGAGGAAACATAACTCTAATTTGAACAGACCTCAGTGAACATCACAGACAGAATGAGATTTCATATTAAAGCAACAACTGAATGTTGTAGATTGCTAACTTCATTCAAGTTTCTATTGTTTCCTTGATTATTATTATAATTTAGGTGAACTTATTATCTAAGTTCATTTAATTCATTGTATAAATTCTGCAATGGTGTATACAGTATAATAGTACTAAGTGATAGTGCTGGAGAGGATTGTATCCCATGTAGCTGTATATTCTTAACAGCAGACCGAAATGATTACTGTTGTTGTGCAAATTGAGCACAGTTAACCACATTTTCAGCAGTGGCCATCCCATTTCATATCCTCAGTGTTCAGACATTCACTATGTTGAAGAAACTCAAACAACTCCACACTTTGGTGACTGTTATACAAAGGTGTTCATACATTTATTATATCTTTATTATTTATTATTATTTTAATTTATTTCCTTTGGTCAGGCATGAACTGGACTGCATCCACAGCGGAATTTCGGCACCACAAGTAGCAGTATGATATAGTAGCAATATAATTAATACAACCATACTGAATTAATTTAAGTACATGTACCACAAGCGAGCAGATTATCTAAAGGAATACATCCTTACTAAAGTGAGTTCAGCTTTTTAATGTTGCCTTAGATCTTCCTCTTCAGCCTTTCCTTCCTTTTTTAAAGATCTCAGCCAATGTGTGGGTGAGACAGACTTTTCAGAATGCTGAGCTTTTATCTGATTTCAATAATAAAGCGCCCATTTTGAAAAATATTGTGCAATAAAACGTTGCAGGGAATTAGCTCATTCTTCCATTAATGCTAATTCTGGTTTCTCAGTTATTTTCAATATAAAAAAAATAATATTAACACTCTGCAAAAATATGTTAAAATAAGTGCACATAGAACAAAACATGTCAAGATCCAGCTTGATCTTTTTTCGGTAGAACATTTTGGGGTGTTGGAAGCTTTTGGCTAGGAAAATTCTAACTTTGAGGAAAAAAAACAGCACCAAGGCCCACTTGACCACCAGCTGTCAGACTTTATGCATGCCTGCAATGAATCAGAGCCCTGCAAAGATATATTCAATTTATGTTGTTATAATTATTCATTTGAAAACTGATTTTTTTTTGTTGTTGTTTGGAAAAAAGCTTGGCTCTTTTAAGATTTTGCCTTAGCTGCGTTTTAGAATTTCAAAATACTCATTGCTTCATTGCTAGTCCTCCTTTCTCTAACCATCGTCGCCCTGGCAATTGTAGGCATTGCTTTTCCAGGCACGGGCACATTTCACCACTGCTCTCCACATCTTGAACTTTGGGTGTTAACTCCGGATTTGCCATGGCTGTGGAGAGAGGATGGTCTATTACAAAACCAAATGTTAATGTCCGTTAACCTGGCGATGTTTATACATCCACGAACATCTCACCCCCTCCCCCGCAGGTATTTAGGTAAGCTCAGCAGCCATGTACGTCGGTTAAAGGAGAGAAGATCGCCCCTAATGCCTTTAACCCTTCCCCACCTCCCCCAAGGCAGTCTTAGTGCTCTGTTGCACCGAGGAGTGGAGGAGAGAGCTTGGCTCAACAGGGCGATTCCACGTAGTCGTTGTCGAGGCGCGGCCGGAACGGCGTCGCGAGCGAGCGGCTGATGACGATGACGCGCGGCGCGAGGCAGTCGTCGCGCCGGTGCAGGATGTTCCAGATCAGCATGGCGGCCGCCAGCGTGGCTAACAGGCAGGCCGCAATGTTCACATAGCACGAGTACGCCAGGTGCGTGTACGGCCCGATCCGGTAGAACGTCACCAGCCCAATCACCAGCACAAAACCTGCAATGGAAGGAAGGCAGAGTGGGTTGTTAAGGGAGCAACTACAGTTTTACAACGAGCAAAATGGCATTGTGTCACATCATTTCAAGTTTAATTTTACTTGTTATATTTGTCTTTTTACCACAACATTTTTCTCAAAGTCGCACTTTAAGGGCTCTAAATCCTGATTCTTTGTTTGTTTGTTGGTTTGTTTATGTGCATACCCTCTACTTTGATTCGTACACTGAACTTTCAGCAGTTCAGTGTTTGGTTGACGTCCAGATTTGGTTCTTTTTCACAAGAAAACCCATTGTTGAGCAAAACATGTGGTTACATGGTCAATTTCCATTTCAACTCCCTGTCCCTGCTTTAGTGCTCCCAAGTTTGTCTGATTCATTTTATTGCTCAATGGGATGTGGTTCAGTGAACAGGAACAAGCTCTTGATTGTTGCTTTTTTACCATTTACAGTAACAAATGGAGATTGGGGTTTCGAGAAAATGGGCGGTTTGTTGTTCTCACTTTTTACTTAATAGCCAGTGAAAATTAGGAATGCGAGAGTTCGCCTGCGCTCATCTGTAAGTCGGTCATGTGTGCTTGCAGAGGTACTTATGTAGTGAGCGGAGACTTTGAAAGAAGAAAACATTTCAATTCAAATGAGCCATGATAACCTATTAATAATGTAATCGTCTTAAGTTGGCTGCAACTAAGGTGCAAATTCGTAGACAGCCCTCTCTACTGATAGGAATCTGTGTCTTTCTGCTGATTGGAATTATGAATATTAACCACAAATGATGCAAAACACAGCAATTCAAATTAGCCAGAAGAATTATCATTCCGCTAGAATGGTGTTTCACATAGTTTATGTTTGCTCAAAGTCACATCATAAAGAGTACTACTTCTTGCTTGTTTCAAAGGCCTTTAAAACTTAGAATCTCTGTCTTTGAAGAGTTAACTTTTTCAAATATTAAAGCAGATGATTTAAGTCAAGATGTCAAGTTGTTATGAAAATGGTTTAACGTTTGCCAGAATGAAACGAGTGCAGATTTTTGGAACAAGGCTGGATTTGATTTCAGCCATGGCTTACATTGGATCAATCTTGTGTATTTTGAAGTTGAAAATCCCCCACTACAGTGTGTTTCTTTTCCTATGTGTTATGAGTGAAAATAGAGATTGGCTCGGGGCTGGAGGAGCATTATTAATGGGGGGGACCTCCCGGGGAGAGCACAGGTATTTTTGTGGAGAGCCCAAGTTTGTCTTCAGAGACAAGGAGGATCACTCACTGGGCCGACAGCAGGAAATGGGAGCACAGCTTCCTCCAGGGCCCAAAATAAACTCCCATTTATTTCAGCAAAGTAGTTTCCCTTCACAGGCCCTTTGCCTGAACCTTTTCAAGGGGACGGTCCAGTCTATGAGTCACAGGCTCGAAGGCCTGGAGAGATGGCCTGTCTGTAGAGACTAGAGCTGGACCACCAGAACAGAATACGAGTCATCTACAGCTACGTCTGCCTTCTGAAAGGGGAAAGGTAGATTAGCTCCATATGGAATTGTATCTGTATTTTAACTGATATATTTCATTGTAGTTCGTTTCCATCTGTAGGCTTTAAATCTTTGTAATTTGCCTCTAGGAACTCATTTTGAATAGCTGTAACATCTGTGTACTGCTTGTCATCTTCAGTGTCCATCCTTTCCATTTGAGCAACCGTTCAGTTCAGTAATTAAGGTAGACAGTTATTATAAGAGATATTTTAAATGGCCCAGTAAAGCATTCTGAGAGAGTTCCATGACAAACTGTCATTAGTGCGGGCAAATGAAATACGTTCACCGGGCATTGAGTATGTAACACTCCCCCGAGCTCATATTTGAACAGTGGAATAAACAACGGAACCAGAAATGCATATTGGAAAAAGAGGATGTGAGCGGATTAGGATATGAATCAGTTAGTTTCCTGAAATAGGGCAGAATCGGTGGTGGACGGGTTGTATTTAGGAGCCTGTTTACCCATGTCTGCCTGCTTTTCTAAGAAAAAGAAAAAAGCCATGAGTAAACTGTTGGCTGTGCTCAGTCAGTGATCTGTGTGAAAGACCTTTTTTTGGCACGTTGGAATCTCTCTGGCTTCATGCCCTCTCCTTCAGTCTTTCCGTCTTTCCTTCCTTCCTATCCTCACGCCCTTTTTTAAGGTGAGCCGCCAGTAGACACTGTCAGTCGGGCGACCAAATCCCCCCAGCCTTCTAGTCTACAGGCCCCAGACCAGCTCCGCAGACTGTCAGAAATAGTCTCCCCACTCTGTGTTTTGATCCAGGGCCCTTAGCCGAATGGAATTGGCATGATTCCTCAAATTCCTCAATTAATTAGTTAAGCCCAATCTGTCATAAACAGCTAGATGTTTTCTTTTTCTCCTCTTACAGAGAAGCAAACATTTTTTTGTGTGTATTGTTAATTCGGAGAATGTCGTTGCCTGTTGAGAATTGAGGCACAATAGTCAAGGCCAGAGCCAGGCTTGGTGCCAGCGGTGCCAACCGCGTTTCCTCTCTGAAGTGAGGTGGAATGTGTGCTGTAGCCATGGGGCTCTCTGCACTGTGCAAAAACATCCACCGGGAGCCCTGACCCCTGACCTCCACGCTCATCCATCCTGTCCCATAAAACACATTCTGCACTGTTTTGCCCAAGATGAAAGACATCTTGAATTCAGTGATATGAGCGTTTCAGCTTGTTTTTCGGTTTCCTTTCCTCTTTCTTCCCCAGCAGGAGCAGGTTTGCTATGGCAAAAATGCTATTACGTCAGTGATTCAGCTATTGCCCAGACAGAGCGTTGAAGTGGCTGGACACAATTGACATTGTTATCCCAACAGTGTGAGATAGCTGTGGCTTTGGCACTTCAAAAATGGAAAAGAATGTGCATGAGACCCGACCTGGATAAAAATAACTCCTTTCATTGCTGAAACCCATTCACTTTTCCAGCGGTAGATGAAGGCCTATTGAAACACTCAATGGTGTGATTTACCTCCAGACCGTCAAATTTGCCTACAGTTAAGTTTCGATAAAAAGTAGAAGATGTCACAAAGATGTCAGGCAGGTTCATATGGCATTTTAAGGTATGGTACAATACGGAAAAGTAGCTACATTTGTAGTTATTATTTAGTAGCAGCAGTTGTATTACCGTTATTGATTAGAGTCTTTGAAAGTGAATGGATACGTAGTCACAATATTCAGTAGGTAGATAATAGGTAACTAGATAGGTAATAGGTAGATAATATTATTAGGCATGGTATTATGGTATTTCCCATAAGTGTACAATTGCGTTGAGATCTGGTGCCTGAGACGGCCATGGCAATGGTTTACATCATTTTCATGCTCATCAAACCATTCAGTGGCCACTTGTGACCCGTGAGTGGGGCATTGTCATCCTGGAAGGGACCACTCCCAACAGGATAGAAATGCATCACCATAGGATGAAGGTGATCACTCAAAATTTTGCTTTTTATTTATTGATGTTTACCTTTCCCTCTATGGGGTTCAGTGGACCTAAACCATGCCAGGAAACAGTGCCGCCATAACCCTTCATTTACTCAAGTGTTTCCTTTATTTTGGCAGTTACCTGTAGATACTAGTATGATAGACATTTTGCATTCTAGTTAAATAGTATTCAATTACAGTGGAATATATATATATGCATATTAACAGTTCACTATCATTAAAATATCTGCAGTTCAGTTATGATAGGCAATGTAATATGGTAGGGCTGTTGTGGTTTTGCCTGCAAGTGGAGGTCTGAAGTCAACTAACATGGAATACATTCTTAAAGGGTATCAAAGTCCAAGGTTAGCTTGTTTAGACTTTTTTTTTTTTTTCCAGATGAGTTTTCCATTAAGCAGTTTCTCCGTAACATTTAACAATAGTTTGGCTCAATGGAGGCTTTATTAATCACTGAATGGGTGTACCCCATTTAAGGATTCCTGATAACTCCACGCCCGAGCCATGCGTGCAGACAGAACTTGTGTTTTATCTAATGTCGTGAAGGGACACTTTTTTCTTCCTGACGGTATTCCTGGACGATTTGTAAACAGGAGTATAAAAGACAAGCCAACTTATCTGGACAGCGGCAGTTCCCACCCCACAGTGATCTGTGAGCGGAGCTCTTTTCTAACACCCTGCAACGCCCCCCCCCCCCGCACTCTCACACTCTCTCTCGGTCTCTGTCTCTCTCTCACCCCCCCACCCCCACCCCCCACCCCCCTTCCTAGCTTCCCCGCTCTTGGTTTGCATAACAGGTAGTAACAGACATTTCCTCGTCCTGAGCAGGGATATCCTGGCGCCCGGCAGTCGCTCCCCGTGCTTAGAGCAGCTCCAGCCCACCAGGCTGCAGTGGGGGCTAAAATTAGCTGGCCGCTGCGCAGTGCCACAATGCTACAAGCCCGGTCCCAAACAACAGGCCGAAACAGACCGCGCGTCACGCTTCCTCATCAGGGGCACTGGGACAGGCACTGCCTCGGACAGACCCGCACAGCAGCGGGGGACCGTGTAGAGATCCATTTATTTACCCTTTCCCTGCAGGTTTATTCCTGCTGGTCCTCTGCTTTTAGAACTTTCCAAGAAAAACTCTGATCCCTTATCTGATCAGGGTCAGACGGTCGGCTTTTAAAGTTTTTTGTTTAGTTGCCACTGCTGTTTTTGGATTGATTTTGTTCAAGGTAGTTTATGAGTGCTCTCATCTCTATGAAATCCTCAAAGGTCCATTTGGAGACAAAAGCCCCAAAGACAGGATGCTATGATTCTGTGTACTGATTGGTATTTACAGTAAAATATGCAGTCTTTTACTGCTGAACAGTTTCTGTAGCCATCCAATGAGCCTATAGGTAACTGGCATAATAATAATATTAATAAACTTTATTTATACAGCACCTTTCATACAATGGTTTGCAGCCCAAAGTGCATAAGGGAAAATAAGTGCAAAATAAGGGAAACACTTAAGTAAATTGAGGGTTATGGCAGTTCTGTTATGGTGTGGGGTGACATTGGTTTAAGTCCACTCAACTCCTTAGAGGGCAAGGTAAATGGCAATAAATACAAAGCCATTCTCAATGATCACCTTCATCCTATGGTGAAGCATTTCTATCCTGATGCGAGTGGTCACAGAATGGTTTGATAAGTATGAAAATGATGTAATCTATATGCATGGCCATCTCAGTCACCAAATGTCAACCTAATCGAACACTTATGGCAGCGACCACGTTTTCTGCCACCATCAACAGAACACCAAATGATGGATTTTCTCATGGAAGAATGGTGTTGCATTCCTCCAATAGAGTTACAGACGCTTGTAGAATCTATGCCTATCTAAGCTGTTCTGGCTGCTCGCATTGGTCCATAAAAACTATCCTACCAACATATTCACAGAGCATAGCTACCTAATTTATTATATTTTATCAAAATATATATTTTTATTTATTTATTTCAACTAGGTTTTGTTTTCAGTCACAACCAATGTGAGTTGAATATGAATATATCTTTCATATATTTGATTGTGTCTTTAGTTAATTTAATTGTGGTAATTCTTGTTTTTGTGGTTTTGTGCATGGGCTAGTCACCCACACTAAAGCTGTGCTATAGTTTTTCTATATCTTCCAGTTTTGATACCATGAGTGAGTGTCTTTCACTCTAACTACTTGTTATTCAAAACTCAGATATGGACTACACAAACTAAAACAAAAATGTTTTCCATTTGAGCATTAATAAGCAGAAGACATCCACAGCATACCTTTTTAAACATCATGCTTTTATATGAACATTTTTATTGTCTTCTCAGATATTTGATAAGATTCTGTATGATAAGAATTTCCCTAAAGATCTACGTTTTCGAAACCTGAAACAAAGAAGCAGATGTTTCACTGAGCTGTGGCTCTTCCCTGGGCATTTTAACACAGCCCTGCAGTGGTGTGACTGCATAGGGGTGAGGTGACTGTAGCTGTCAGGTGAGGGAGGGAGGGAGGTACAGGTGCGGTTTACTCACTGGCTAGCTGGAAGAGCGCTGCAATGGCCTCTTCCCACCACTGGGAGTCCTGGGTGACGAAGGGCAGCTCCACCAGCCCCAGCAGGAAGATGAGCTGGCCAGCAGTCAGGGCCACCGTGGCCATCAGGTTACAGGCCCGCATCATGTCAAACTGCACTGGGGGGGGCAAAGAGGGGGCCGCTAGAGTATGACTGTCACCCAGCAGCACATGTATGTCGCTGGCATATATATATGCCATTTAGCAGATGCTTTCATCCAAAGCGACTTACAGTAGTGAATGCATACATTTTTCAGTATATTTGGTCCCAATGGGAATTGAACCCACAACCTAAGCGTTGCCAACACTATGCCCTACCTACTGAGCCACACAGAACCACCATATGCAGTAGCTATAGATTTCAGTTACTTTTGACTTTTAAATTACTAAAAATCCTGTTTTTGAATTAAGACTTTCAGTTCCACCATATTTAATATTTAACCTTGAATTGAAATAAATAATCAAATAACACCTTGTGTGTTCATTGGCTATGGAATAAAAACACACTTTCGTTGGCTTTTTTAATATAAAGATGTGTTTTTGAACTGAAGCACAGCAAGTAAGTTCTTGAACAAAAAAAAAGATATTTACATGGTGCGTGCAATTGTTATAGTAAGACATATCTTCCACAAGACCTGAAATTGAACATTTTGTCTGATTGATATTGACTGAAACTTTCATAGTTGCCATTTAGTTCAGGGCTTCAGAATCTGTTGAGCGTTCATAGTGAATTGCAAGTATATGTTCCACCTTTTTCTACTTTAAAATGTTTTTGAGTCTTTCATGCTGAGGGACTCCGGGCAGAAGAATAGTCTGTTAACACCCTGCATCGCTGACCCAAAGGCATACAGAAGGAATGGGCCTAGAAGTGTTTTATCTGTGTTGTCATTTACCCTGGGCTCAAGTATTCATACTGGGCACATATTATTTGACTCATTCTATTAGTCTGGATTCCCCCATTAAATATTGTGCTAAACCCCATGGCACGCCTCGGTCTTGTCAAATTCCTTGCCTGGGACTGTTACGCATCAGTTTAAGACATAACGGGTCACTTCATTCACTGCGGAGTGCCTCTGGGACACTTTGCAACCAATAACCCAAATCTCAAGAGGAGGAAGCAGAAACCTTTTCTGGTGTTTGGCCAATACCAGTCCAATGTCATAACAAAAGTCACATTGTTTTCACTGACATGTTTTATCATGTTCATGTTAACATTTACCTGAACGTCAGAAAGTATAATGATGAAAACAGGCTATTCACCCCATATGTGCTTATCATATGTCATCATTTAAATTGTGACGTATGGTCATTTAAATTATGCTCTACTGCTGGATTTACACATTTTCTACCTAAACACCTATAGCAGTACCAATCAGATTTGATGAAATATCTCATCATTTATAACCTACTTATTAGAGGGGGCATAAAAGCGGATGAGGTGAATGCGACCCCCCCTCCCCTGTCACTCACGCTTGACGGTGCTGCGGGACTCCTGGTATCCAGCGAACTCCGAGCCCCAGCCCAGAGCGTCGCACTGGGGCTGCGCCACCTGCCCGTGTCGCCCGGCGCCAGCCTCGTCCCGGCCGCGCTCGCACATCCTCCAGAGCCCCACGCTGCGCTTGCGCCCGTCCTCCAGCGCCTGCAGCACCCAGCTGGGCGTGAACGCCGCCACGTTGTTGAGCACGAGGGACAGCAGGGCCACCGCCACCGCCGCGGTCACCAGCCGCTGCACGGCCATGTGCCGTCCCTCTCCGCCGCGCTCCTCCCGGGCAAAGCTGTCTCTCCTCGCCCCTGCCCCCTCGTCGTCCTCCTCCTCCTCCACTTCTGCCCGACGAGCCGCCGACCGCTCAGCAGGGGCTTGGCACAAAGGGATGAAAAACGGACGCTCGTGATCTCAGCTAGAGGACATCTCCGTTCATTCTCAGCCAGGGTCTTTTATCGTGCCTGGTGGAGGACAGCCGCCGGGGGGAGCTTTACCCTTCCTCCTCAGACTTGGGCACTGCAGGCAGTCGCGGGTTTATCCAGCAGAAAGACAGGTCCATTCCCCTTGGCTCTCACCAGCTGCCGATGGCGCTCTGGCTCCCTCTCCACCCTTCCCTCTCTCTCCCTCTCTCTCTCTCTCTCTCGCTGGCTGGGCTTTTCTCTGCCGGCTCCGTTGTCTGTTGTGCGGCGGTGAGCAGAGGCGTGGGTGCTGCCCCTTTTCTCAGCCTCTCAGAGTTTGTTTGTTTTCACGCTCTCCACGGCAGGGTGAAGGAGTGGAGGAAGAGAAAGTAGATCCCTGAATGAAGAGGTGCAGGTTTGGCTGTGTGAGCTGGATGAGCTCCTGAGCTGTGAGCCCGCCGTTGCTCCCTCAGTGGACTGAAGCTCCAGGCACGAGAGGAGGGGGGCGTCTGTCTGTGGCCGTGGCTGACTTCGGTGGAGGAGTCCCTTACTCTGCGTGCGTGCGTACGTGGATGTGGATGTGTGTGTGTGTGCGTGTGTGTGTGTGTGTGTGTGTGCAGGCACTGAGGAGGAAAGCGCAGAGGATGGCGAGTGTTTCGGAGAGTCTAAGGGCGTGCTCTCACTCCCTCTCCCTCTCCCTCGCTGTGACAAACACTCTGCCCCTGCTGTCAGCCAGCAACAGGATGCATTTCCTGAGAGGAAAAGTACCCAGTGGGGGGGTGCGGGTGGGGGGTGACAGATTTCAGACACCCCCCTCCCCTCATCTCCCTCTCCCTGTCTCCAGTCCTTTAGTCCCTCTCTTATGTGGTAAACATTTACCGAAATAGATAATTGAGAGGAGTTTTGTTGCACTGCGCTCTACACGAGTGGCTGTAGGGCCTTACTAGGGCAATGTTCCCCATAATACCACAATGGAGACAGACCAGGGCTTCCCGCGCTCTGTGGGCTTTCTGCTGGTTCCCGCCGGTCCCAGGGCCCCTAAAGATTCGGGGAATTTCCTGTTGCCTGACTTTAATAAACAGCCCACATCTGTATCTTGTAGAGAAGAGGGAGGTGGGGGGAGGCTTTGAATCAAATTGAGAGCAGATGGGATTAGAATCTGTGACCGTGTAGGGGGAGGAGGGGTGGGGGTTAAAGAATGTTTGGGGGAGGTCTGCACCAGTAGAGGGCAAGCCTGCATTTCTCTGCTTGCTCCCACGCCACCATCTCCCCCTTTCCGCACCCCTTCCTCCTCCACACCAGGCCCTTTGGCTCTTCCCAGAACTGGGGATTTGCCTCGGCTTAGAATTACCATCCCCACAGAGGGAATTATGTTCCAGTTAATTGTATGAATGTGATGCAATTTATGCTTTCTGATCGCAAAGGACATTTATATATCAGCGTTACAAAACTGTGAGTGTAAATGTGATATGCCAATGCTGCTCTGAGCCTGGCTTCACTTATGGACACGTTTCCTAGAAGACATATTGCTCAACGTGCAGTCCATTTTCCCGGCCGCTACAGCTGTCGAGTGTGCCTTACGTTCCCAGTCATCGTATGGCTCTAGCGTACAAACGCATTTGTTCATGAAATGATCGCGCATCAAGGAATTAATCACTCCCCGGGTAGTTCCTCTGAACCATGTAACATTTCTGCCTGCTCGATTGTCTCCTCTCCCCCGCAGTGAAGCAGTGTGGGAGAACATGGCGCGCATGTGTGTGAAGAACCGGCGGCTGGACGTGGCGCGGGTCTGCCTGGGCAACATGGGCCACGCCCGGGGGGCCCGAGCCTTGCGGGAGGCGGAGGCGGAGCCTGAGCTAGAGGCCAGGGTGGCAGTCCTGGCCACACAGCTGGGCATGCTGGTGAGGCCGTGTGCATGGGGCGCACTTGTGACCTGCATGTTTTCCATTAAAAAGGTTTTCTGCGTAGTGTGTGAGTGGGTTATTGGTGGCGTAGGTAAAAAAACAAAACATAAAATGCATTCAGAGTATTATTGTCTGTATTGGATGTAAATATTTGTATTGGAATTTGTGCTGAGGGCATTTCCAAGGCGAATGTGTGTGCACGTATGTGTACGCATGTGCGCTGTCTTTAGCAGTGTCTCTCCTGTAACACTGGGATTGTGTCCCCACCCCTCTGCGCCGCTCCCCTGTCCGTGTGCAGGAAGACGCAGAGCGACTGTACAAGACCTGCAAGCGCTACGACCTTCTTAACAAGTTCTACCAGGCCGCAGGCCAGTGGCAGCGCGCCGTGGAGACCGCGGAGACCCACGACCGGGTCCACCTGCGCACCACCTACTACAGCTACGCCAAACACCTGGAAGCCACGGGAGACCGGAACATGGCCCTCGTGTAGTGCGTAGCCCACTCCTTTCTTCGTGCAGCTTTGTCCTCGCGTAATACTTTTTATTTGTGTTCCCTGCGGACGTTCAGTAACGCTCTCTCTCTCTTCTGTCACACAGCTATGAGAAGTCTGACACGTACAGGTTTGAGGTTCCCAGGATGCTTTTGGAGGACGTGCTGTCTCTGGAAATTTATGTCAACAAAATGAAGGACAAGTACGTGCAGAGATCAGCGCTGTAGATTAGACGCGTTGCTATCAGACACTGGAGTAACCTGCAAAGAGGAACTTAGTGCTTAGAATATAGATAACATCTTAAACCTGACATATGTGTTTTGAGTGCAGTCTGCTTTTGATGATGTGTACATTTGATCTTACCATGAAAAGCTAAGTGTTTTGATCCCTCTGCATTGAGCTTTTAATGGAAAGCTACAGCAATGCTTCATTATACCCTAAGCCTCATTCTACATTCAGACACATATCATATCTGATAATAAGACAGTTTCTAATAAATATATTTCAAAAAAATATATGATAAATAAAACAAAAAGAGAGGCCATTCATATTTAATATATTCATACTTACTGTAGTGTCCGTTTGTTCCTCCTGCTTTCACTACTTGTGAACGTGCAGGCCTTGTGATAACGTGTGCTCTCTAATGCAGGAGCCTGTTTAAGTGGTGGGCTCAGTACCTGGAGAGCCAGTCGGACATGGAGTCGGCACTACGCTACTACGAGTATGCGCAGGACTTCCTGTCCCTGGTGCGGGTGCACTGCTACCTGGGCAACATACAGAAGGTGATGCATTCAGGTTTTTTTACGATCATTTAACTGACGGTGAGGAGACTGGGGGATGCTGAGTTTGAGCTGGGTTGCTTGCAGGCTGCTGAGATTGCAAATGAGACGGGGAACCGCGCCGCCTCGTACCACCTGGCGCGGCAGTACGAGAGCCAGGAGGAGATCAAGCAGTCGGTGCACTTCTACACGCGAGCCCAGGCCTACAACAACGCCATCCGCCTCTGCAAGGTCGGGACCCGTCACAGATATGATCTCTTGGTCTCCAGCTGACCTTTGCAGATGCGCTTTTGCCACTGCCGTGGCACTTGTCTTGTTCTGTGTGAATATCGGGTGGGTGAATCATTCTGAGTAATGAGCGGGCTTCAGCCTTCAGCTGTTATTTTATGTGCTGTTCTTTTATGGGTTACTGGGTTCTTGTCCGGGGAGGGAGGGTTTCAGTTGACAGAATTGTCTTTCTCAAAAGAGGCTGTGCTGTGCCTCCACCAGCTTTGTATGTAGTCTTCTCCTCTAACGTAATGACTGTGTAGCTCAGCTGGTGGACTGCAGGGTGAGAAGTACCATCTGACAGGACACTATGGAAGAGAGCGTGTGTGCTCCCAAATTTATGGAGGACGTTGCAGTGATGGGGTGGGCCTACTACTATGATTGTGTATACCAAATTGGGAGGGCATAAAAAATCTGGGATAAAACATGGTTAAAAAGAAAAAGGTATTTCTGATTTTGGCCTTGCATGTGTGAATGGAATCCCAGGAAAGTGCTGTTTCTGCAGGAGAACGGACTGGATGACCAGCTGATGAACCTGGCTCTGCTGAGCAACCCAGAGGACATGATGGAGGCTGCCTGCTACTATGAAGAAAAGGGAGCTCACATGGACCGAGCCGTCATGCTTTATCACAAGGTACACACATCTGCACTCACTGCTGTGTCCCTGCACATGTAAAAACAGTGATGATATGGAACAAAACCCATCAAGGCCAATAACACTATGAAGGCTGGAAATTATGTGATCAATGTGGTAAATGTGTATAACTATTTAATGTTCTATTATAGTTATACACCTGTGTGTGTGTGTGTGTGTGTGTGTGTGCGTGCGTGCGTGCGTGCGTGCGTGCGTGCGTGTACATTTAAGGGAAATGGCAGAGTAAATGGGTGCAGAAACGATATTGTTATAAAATAATAATAGTCGTAATAGACAGGCTTTTCTGACCTCAATATAAATTATGTACATCTTAGAAATAGTTAAGTTGTGTTATAGTTGTGTATATATATATATATATATATATATATATATATAATATATAAATAATGGGACTTGTGCTTAGTATTTTATATAATGTACCATTCATCAGAATAAAATACATGTTATAAAGTACGAATAAAATACATACAATTCATCTTTACACAATCAAACAGAACATATTACTGAATGCACAAATCTTTAGCAATATTTTATATTGTTTTTGTAAAATAGATTGGAAAAGTAATCAAAGATATTTGAAGCAGAAGCTAAATTACATTACACATGCCAGAAATATTCAGTTTTGATGTCTACCACAAGGTGTCCTCAGCTGACATCTGTTGCTGTGCACGCATCATAACTTCCCAGCCCCAGTAATATTTATTGCACAAACTGAATTTACGTGTATCTTCAAGCATTGGTTTGGGGTGTTCATTACAGTTCTGTGGGAGAATGAAGGTATCAAATAATAAAGAGGAACTCAGACACTGCTAAACATAGATGGGGAAGAATCCCAAAAAGAGAGAAAATAAGTGAAGATGTTTCTAATAATATCCACAAATGTATTATACAGGCATAGTGTTAAAGTGCGCCACTACAAGGTGAAATATTTCTTAAGATTAAGAAATATTCTTATTCTATATAAGAATAAAGGATGTGATCCACATCATTGTGGATGCAGGTACATGAACCCCTCTGACCATGTGTTGTTTGCTGTGGGCAGGCTGGCCACTTCTCCAAGGCACTGGAACTGGCCTTCTCCACACAGCAGTTTGGAGCGCTGCAGCTGATCGCTGAGGACCTGGACGAGAACTCTGACCCTGCCCTGCTCGCTCGCTGCTCTGACTTCTTCATCAAGCACTCCCAGTATGAGAAGGCGGTGGAGATGCTGGTGGCTGCCAAGAAGGTCTTAATCTTTGCTTTCTTATGCTTTTGCGAAAGGCTGGGTAGACAGTTTTTGAGACACCACATGCAGATTGATGTGGTCGTGGTCCAAGAGACCCTCAGGTTCCCCCAGGATCCGGAGAGCGAGATGAGAGAAGGCACTCGCAGGTAGAACAACAGACGTTTTATTAACCAATGTGCACACAGGGAGAGCCATCAAGGCTAAAACCAAAGAATGCCCTAGAGACGTAATCTCTAACACATTATTATAGAAACATGGTGGAATCTAACCACCCCTCCATGCTATGCCCTCCCATCAGTATCTGGCATGATGAATACATTTACATACATCTCTCATTCACGTGCTTATGGTCACCTTACACCCCAAGCCAAGATCATCTTAGATCAACCAATCGGTTCACTCAGGCAAGGACAAACCCCTCCTTTATGGGTTAATGAGGAAACCTGGGCGGGTCCATGCTAAGGATGATGAGTGACCCGTCTCACTCCCCAGGGTGAAGATGACCCAAAAGCCCTCTACCACATTGATTACATTGAACGTCAGTGTTCACATAACATAGACACGTGTCCAGGACCAATGCCACTCCCTGGGGCCTCTCCCGGGCCTGGGACTCGGACAGAAGAGAACAGAGAATATGTGTATGTGTGGAAGTGCCTGTGAGATGTGTATATGCGAAAGTCCATACGTGTATAAATATAATTAATATGTGTGCATATGTAATTCGTTTGGAATGTGCAAGTGTGCAGAAATTATATAAGTGTACAGAACAGTGGACAGTGAAAGAACAGCGAGAACCAGAGAAAATCAACTGAGGTAGTTTTGGTGCCCCATATACTGTATGTGTGTGATCTCACATTGTATGTCCCACCTATATGTCCCAATAAATGTTTGTGCCTTCCAGCTCCACCACATCAGTCCCTCCTCTAGTTAAACAGATATTAGACCTGCTTTAACTACACCAAGCACTCCTTCCTCAAGATTACACTACTTTAAGTGCCTCAGGCCTAATGATTACACATAATTATGTGGTTACCTTCACCGAACGTATGGCTTTGTAATGACCTATACGATCCAACCCCACTAGGTACTGCATGTGGCGGGTAAGCCGCCAGACCCTGTGGCACGTAATGGCCGTTATCGTGAACAGGATCACCATGCATCCCAACACTCCCCAAATCAGCCAGTCATACAAAGTTTGCCAATACACCCTCTTTGCTCCTGCGTCTTGGAGCAGCTCAGCAATGCCTGCTGCATTGTGTACATGGATCTTTGCCTGTTGCAATTTTCCTGACACTTACAATAGTAAAGGCTTTATTAGCCTTATCATTTTCCGAATCGCTGAATTCCCCTCGGTCACCAGTTCATTACTCCACCACAGGGTTATGATGGGTTCGTCAGATATTGAGGGACTGTGCACGCCTCCTATGGTAGTGTCACACACGGCTTCCCGGCAGAACGCCGGTTTGGTGGGACGCATGTGATCCCCATAAATGAATATGGGTTTGGGAGTCACCACACACCACTGGGTAGCCCCCATCTGCCATACCCCCTCAGCCTGGTGCAACACACAGCACGTCCCACACGGCTGGGCCATGTCCGTCCAAAAGCCTCATGGCAGGGCACGAGTACACAACAGCCAGACAACAGCCAGAAGTAATAATCCTTGTCCTCACTCCAATACCCTTATTGGCCCAGGCAAGACCCTCATCCTTCTTTCACCCTTCCCATTGACTGGAACCGTGTCACCTTCAATGTGGCCTGGGGTGGAATTGTGGCCAAATTACCAAAATAGAGACCCACACTGTACCCTTTAGTGCAGGCTTGCCTCTGAATATTTTGACAGTAATTAGCATACGGTGGCTGTGCCGTATCATAGGGACATCACATCACAGATACCCAAACCCTGTTAATTTTCCCCAGATACCTTTACCTTCTGGTGTCCAACGTTTCTGGTATCCTCCTCCTCTTTACCTCTCATCTTGGCAGTATCCGTTTCTATGATTTCCATGATGAGGTAATGTCCTGATGTGTCCTTTGTCCCGTTCTGATTGTGAGGTGTGATAGCCTTCCTGGACTCCCAGCCAAAGATGAATATTCCTGTGCCTGACATCGATCCCTATTGTGTATCATTTGATAATACATTCCATAAGTAGTACTTTTTCTGGAAATTCTTCCACCTGAATTTAATTTGAATCGCTTTATTATTATTATTAACTTGTATTTAACCCATTAAGACCTGGAGTGACGTTTAGGTCGCTTCGATTTTGCGATTAATGAAATGCGCTGTGATTCGCTGAAATAGACGTGGGGGAAATGAAGTGCACGTTGGTGTCGGCTTTTTTTTTTGACATTTTTTCCAGAAAACCCTCAGGTTTTAAGAGGTTGTGTAGAATAATTGCTTAGGTTTTAATAGGCGTTTTTAGCAGGCATTTTAGGTCTGAATGGGTTAAACAGGGAGACATGCTGAGACCAGAGGTCTCTTTTGTGGCAGTGTCCTGCATCATAAAATAACATATACAATATAAAATACAATACAATAAAATACAAAAGGAGGACACAAAACAAGGACAGACCAACATATATCAGAAGCCAGAAAGCACATTTAAAAAAACATTTACACACAACATTCTCAAAATAATCTATTTAGAAGTTCTTTAAAAACTCTAAGAGGCACCAGCTCGGCCGACTCTTGAAAGGAGTTCCACAGAAGGGGTGCATAGACATTAAATGCTGACTTACCCCAGAGTCTTCGACCCACCGACCTCTGGTAGTGATGTTGACTGAGACCATCACTGTGTTTGCTTGTGCATCAGTACCACGAGGCTCTGCAGCTGTGCCTGGACCAGAGCCTGACCATCACGGAGGATCTTGCCGAGAGCATGACAGTGTCGCGGGGCTCCAAGGACCTGACGGAGGAGGCTCGCAAAGAGCTACTGGAGAAGATTGCCGACTGCTGTATGCGTCAGGGCAACTACCACTTAGCCACCAAGAAATACACACAGGCCGGCAACAAACTCAAGGTCAGTCTCCCTGCCTCCAGGGCTGGCCTCATCCAATGGGAGTTATTCAGGCTGTACAATCCTTTTGTGCAATCCTTTGTCTGTCAGTCATGTTTGATTTCATGTTTCCCTGTTTTTTTCTTTTCAATGTTGTAGTTAAATATATAAGGCTCTGAGACAAATAGTTTAAGAATTAATTTGATTGTTGATTGTCCTTCAGTTGTTGTGAGAGTCTTTCAAGAACGTTCCCCTCTGTGCTTTGTAGGCCATGAGGGCACTCCTGAAGTCTGGAGACACAGAGAAGATCGTGTTTTTCGCAGGAGTTTCCCGCCAGAAAGAGATATACATCATGGCTGCGAACTACCTGCAGTCCCTGGACTGGCGCAAGGACCCTGAGATCATGAAGAACATCATCGGTTTCTACACCAAAGGGAGGGCTCTCGACCTCCTCGCCGGCTTCTACGAGGCCTGTGCCCAGGTACAGCTGCCATTTCCATTTTGGTTTTATTTTCTGAATGAGGTTTGGAACACCGTATATATGTTTGCCAGTTCAATACCTGTTTATGCTGCCATTTTGGGTACAATGATTTCATTATTTATTGTGTGGCATGTGACAAAATGTAACAGATTGCCTTTCTAACGCTGTTACTACTGTTAATACCTGTTTGCTGTTACCCTACAGGTGGAGATTGATGACTATCAGAACTATGAGAAGGCACTGGGGGCACTGACAGAGGCCTACAAGTGCCTGGCCAAAGCCAAAGTGCGCAGTACAGAGGAACAGGAGAGCAGGCTGGCAGAGCTGCAGCACAGGGTCACTCTGGTGAAGAGGTTCGTCCAGGCACGCAGGTAACCACCACTCTCTTAATGTCCTCTCTCACTCTGCTCCCAGTGTGTACACAGCAGGCCGCCTGGGCCTTTTCCTTGAACTTTTCAATCCAGTGCTAGTACTTAGTGGATGAAAGTGCTCTGTGTGTGTGCGTGTTTGTGTTTGTGTGTGTGTGTGTGTGTGTGTGTGTGTGTGTGTGTGTGTGTGTGTTTGTGTGTGTGTGTGTAATGGTTTGCCTCCATTCCAATAGGCTATATGAGGAAGATCCCGGGGAGGCTGTACGGTTGTGTGACACTCTGCTAGAGGAAGCAGACCTGGACCCTGCTGTCCGTATCGGAGACGCCTACGGCTTCCTGGTGGAGCATTACTGTCAACAGGGCAGCTTCCAGGTGGTGAGTGTCTGTCTGTATGCTGCAGGGACAAGGGAAGAGATTAACAGAATCACATAACTGTGACTAATTCAATAAGAGGAGCGCAGCCTCTCAAATAGCCATTGCTGCCTGCTGTCTCTGTCACACTGCTCCATAGGCCTATCGCAAGCTAGAGGAGATGCTGAAGCGGCTACCCTCGGTCAACGTGAGCTACTACGTGAGCCAACGCAGCCTGGAGGCCCTGCAGCTGGCCGTGGGCATGCCCCTGGGCCGGGGGGTGCCGTTGGGCCGCAGTGACCGCAGGGACAGTGGAGGAGAGGAAGACGAGGTTGAAGAGGAGGAGGTTCTAGAAACCCATCAGGGGGACTGAGCTTCCCCGGGCAGTGGAGAGAGCTCTCCTCCTCATCCGACCTGAGCTGGGGCGAGGTCCTCAAAGCAACTGGAGCACTGCTTGTCTTCATCCCCAGGTTACACAGCTAAAGCATGCTGCACAGGGGGCGCTGCCTTACCAAGGTGCCATCTGTGATATAGGAGAGATCCTCACACAGAGTGACAGTATGAATCCCCCCAGACATGGATGATCCTGCCCCACAGCCACCCTAGTAATAATGGGGGAGAGACAACATGGAGCACCACCTCAAAATATGCAGAAAAACACCTGAAACAGCATACCAGTTGACTGGGAATATTAAGCCATTACCAACCCATGAAGAGAAATACACATGACCACTTCAATTTGTTTGTTTTCTGTCCTCTAGCCTCCTTTAATTGTACTGTTTCCATGTCTTACCCCTCAACTGTCTGCTAATGAATCCTGCACTGGATTCTTTAGATTAGACAAACATATAAATATGTTTTATACTATACATACAGGTGCACTGCCAAAATAAAGGAAACACCAACATAAAGTGTCTTAATAGGGCATTGGGCGACCACGAGCCACAACGAACACCTTCAGTGCGCCTTGGCACAGATTCTACAAGTCTCTGGAACTCTATTGGAGGGATGCAACACCATTATTCCACAAGAAATTCTATCATTTGTTGTTGTTTTTTATGGTGGTGGAAAACGCTGTCTTAGGCACCAGAACCCTTCATTTACCGAGTGTTTCCTTTATTTTGGCTGTTACCTGTATACTATGATGTATGTATATAGTGTATGCATCCTGCTCCATCTTTACTGTCTGAAAAATGTTGCTTCTAATTTCGCAAACATAAATCACTCTCGTCCTTAAAAAAATTGATACATTTGAAGATCTCCGCCTCAGAATTTTTACCTTCTTGTGCCAGTATGCCTTATGCAGGATGGATTTTTTGAATGCTGAATGTCGCCAATAAACATATTGTTTGTGTCTTTTAAAAAAAGCACATGTATTGGGGGTGTCAACGTAAAAGCTTCAAGAGCCACTGTTATTCTCGACCATATACATTGATGCTTGTTCTTAACCTGAATGAATTAACCCTCCAAATGGTCTCAGGGAGTCCACAAGGTCCATGTACCAAGGTCTTGCCCCTTCTACAAATCATCGCTGAACAGAGAAACCTTGATTTTTAATTCACCACTACATACTAAAATTTGTACACATAAACTCTTTACAGTGTATATACACATTCACCTGACAATCTCAAATTGTGATGTGTGCATAGTGTATCGATGTATTTTATACATTTGCAACAATGTGTCTTCATTCTGGACATGTAGATATTTTTTTAAGTACATATTGTATAGTGTCATTTTTTTTCAATAAAAGTTTTTTCTTCTGCTTGTTGATTTCAAAGTCATTTTATTCGTCTGTTTATTTCATGTAGGTAATTTAGATAATCTAATCTCATGCACTTGCTAACAAGTGAGTGCTACTGAATCAAGAGTCTTGAAAGTTTGCGGTTCCCTTATCGCGCCAACATGTGTATTAAAACGTTGAAACGCCAGGAAGTACGAAGAACACACCACAAACGCACGGGGGTCATTCTTTACACACTACCACGGTTGACGATACAAATAATCACATGCAATCACCTTTTGTAACAAGGGAAATTGACTTTCACACAGACAGCATTTCCACAATTACTAAACATGCACATAACTAGCTAATAACTAACGTTAGTAGCGGTCGCAAAGGCCTATGGGGCATTACGTAAGTGAGTAGCCTTAGTGGCTACGCTACAACAGGAAGTAGCCACCGCTAATAACAAACTATATGGCTACTGTTTAGCATCAATGGTGGCTAGGGTAGCTGCTCACCGTTACAATATTGTTAAATTAATTCAGGTTAACTATATTTCGCTTAAAAACAAAAAGCTAAATATTACTGCCCATGTGGAATTACAGCATTTAGTATTAGTATTGCGTGCAAACTTATTTGAAATGCGACAGGAAATGTAATTCTCCTAGATAACTTCCCCCCTAACAACTCGTTGATTCGTGTGGGCGTTACGTCACTGACGTACGCATGCAAAGTTGAAATGACCTGTACCCTCAGTTGCTAAGAGCAAAACTACGTTCATTTCGCACTCAAAAAAAACTACAAACACTGCAAGTTGAAATGTCAAATTAAATAATGTATAACCTCCATAAAAGGTAGAGAGGAGTGGTTATTAGAATACCCGTCATCCGTGAAAGAACGTTGAAAGGAGAGCAGCAGGCGGCTTCAAACTACAGAGCTTGTGTAATGTGTCAAAAAACGCATTAAAACGCGCGTGAGTAGATAGTTATTTTTGTTGAATTGTGCCTAGGGGAGGAGTACAATGTTCCACACGCGATAATGAACATTAAAGATATCACCCACTAATGCAAAACAGTAGTAATCTAATAGTACCCCACTTATTTGAAATGCACAAAATTCGTATAACACCCGAACTTAGAAGCTAAAAACTGGATTTTCGGAGTACATAACGAATGACCAATCTAGTGTGGGGTTCGTTATAAATAATGAATGGCCAACCTAGTGTGGGGTTATTACATTCATTCGATTCTAGTGGGACAGTTGTATAAGGTCTAGAATGTTGAGAAAACGAAACCTAAAATGCCTGTTTACTCTAGAGCAAGTGGTCACGGGAACCAGGAAGAAACTCCAAGACGACAACGCGGCGCTTAACAACACCTATCTTTCATTTTTAGAAACGGTAAGATGTTACATGTATTTGTTACATCATGTTACATGATAGTTATATGTATTTGTCCTCTTATTGTCTGTTAACACTAATTCTGAGTTAAAATGCTAGAATTTTGAGAACGTTCAGAGGACATTGATAGGCTACAGATTGTATTCACGTGTCTAGTATTTCAGTCTGTTTACTAGAAGTGTGTTTTCAACGTTAGTTCTTATAGCCATTATCAAAAACTATTTCTAATGTATTTTATACATTCGGTAAATTGCCACCTATTCATAAAATTCTTTATTTGACCTGTTTCACATTAACTTTCCATTGTAAATTGTTTGTCAAATGAAACCATTTGCTAAATGCTGATGTTGTTTGAAAATGACTGCACACCATACTGAATAAAACGTTTTTTTGTAGGGGACCAAAACCATGGCTGTATGCAACACCCAGATCTCACAGCAAATAGAAGAGGAGTTTCTGCAGTGTAAGGTCTGTTTTGAGGTGTACAGGACTCCTCGCACCCTCTCCTGCCTTCACTCTTTCTGTGAGCCATGTCTGGAGCAGATGCTGGACAAACAAAAAGGAACAGTGACCTGTCCAGAATGCCGCACTGTCAATGACCTGCAGGGCTGTGTCCGCAATGCCAAAGCCAGCTTTTTCATCAACAGCCTCCTGGACCTGTTCCACTCCAAGACCACCAAGCAAACAGCTTGTTCACTGTGTCCAGCCTTGGGGAAGTCTGCTGTGCCTGCCTCCTCTCGTTGTCTGGACTGTGCCGACTTCCTGTGCGAATCCTGTGCCCAGGGCCACTGCCTCTCCAAACTGACACTGGGGCACAGAGTAGTAAGTCTGGAGGACTACGTCTCTGGATGCTATGATGAGGAGGCCAGGAGCAAGCAGGAGCGCCACTGTCAGAGCCACCAGGAGCCTCTGAGATACTACTGCAGCAGCTGCTCCATCTCCATCTGCAGGGACTGCCGCATGCTGGAGCACTTCTCCCACCAGGTGCTGTCCCTTGCACAGGCCACCACAGCCAGGAGGTCCCAGCTGGAGGAGCTTATCAGCAGCTTGGACGGCAATGTAAGGATCCTTTCTCAGCACGAGCAGGAGGTGGACTCTGCCATACAGCAGCTGAAGGAGGCAGAAAATGTCATTAAAGACCAACTCTCAGAACACATATCAGTAGTGATGGAGCAGCTTTTTGCTCAAAGGGATGAAGTTTGTAATGAACTGTCAATTTTCATTGAACAGCAGGAGCAGAAATACATATCCATTAAAAAGGATCTCCAAGGTCATATCAACTCGGCACATGACACAAAAGACTTCTCCACACAAGTCATGCAGAAGGGAAAGGACTATGAAATCCTGGATCTGGAGGGGACCATTCAGAGCCAAATTGAGAGACTCCAGAAAGTCCAAATCCCAGACATTGAGATTAAAACCCCAGTGCTGATGATAAAGGAAGATCTCAGCATTGATATATCCAGTGGGTCCTATCAGTTAATATTTGATACACACAGTGATTTACAGAAAAATGTAAATGAACCATCTCAGCTACAGACAGAGCCCAAACCTCCACAACAGGCAGAGTCACAGCCAATGGGACAGTCACAGGAACAGTCACAACCAAAGGCACCATCCCAGCCAAAGGAAAATCCTACTGATACTTGCTGTGAAACAGCCATCGCTCCTCAGGCTCAACCATCTCAAGTAAACCAACAGGACTTCCCTCAAAGTCCACTTTGGATTTGGAATCAGCATTTAAACATTCCATCCTCTTTATTTTCATACGTTCCTTTGACACAGATGATGACAACAACTCAAATAATGAAAACATAACAGGCATTGGTCTGTTCCCAAGCCGGGACATTGTAATTGCTGATAACAGTAACTTCATGATAAAGAGGGTAATCAGAAATGGATGCATAAGGGAAACAATCACCACTCAAGACAGAGGGTGGGATGATCTTGACCCCTTCAGTGTTGCAGTCTGTGATGACAGCATTTTTTTCACCTCAGGATCTAGGCTGTACAAGGTCCCAGATGACGAAGACGATGACATAGTTCAGGTCTGCAACTTGCGAGGGTCCCACAATGAGTACACCATCACCGCTTATCAGAACGAATACGTCATAGTGAGTGAAGGCCCATCCTGCTCTTTGTCTCTGTATGACCCCCGAGGCATGTTAGTGGACAGAGTTAAACCCAGCTACGATGGAAAATTTGTCTTTTTGGCAGTGAACAGCAGGGAAGAGTTCATCATCTGTGACACAATGAAGAAGTGCGTTATAGTCCTGAGCCGTGCTGGAGAGATCATGAACATATGCAGTTCTGCTGATTCTTTTTCTTTCAATCCCAAGAGTGTCTGCGTGGACAAGTGGGACAATATTTACGTTGTAGACGGCAAGAGGATCATGATGCTCTCGCCCAGAGGTGATTTTGTGGAAAGAGCTGCTGTGCGTCAAAGGGTACTCACCTAAGCTCATAACTGCAGATGATCATGGACACCTCATCATGATCAACAGGAAAGGAACTGTCAGGATCTACAGAGCAGAACTGTAGCTGACTGTTACATCAGACAGAGCGGTGAGGTGCATCATCAGCGTGAAATAGAAGTCATTACTGTTCATGCTGCTTACATTTCACAGTTGTTTATAGACACGGCACTATAAATAATCTAAAATCAATTGTGCACTATTTGAGCCTTTTCTGGAATTAATATAGAAATGACTGCTTGTATACTTTACAGATGATGATCACCTTGCTCTCTTGGATTGTATTTAGGGGGAAAAATATATAAAAGTGTATAACTTGTATAACTTTTTTTGTTCACACATTGTTCTCATATAATTTGAACTTGTGTTTCTTATTTTCTTAATCTTTCTATAAAATGTATGCTGGTACCATGATAAAGTGACATTGAAAACTGTCCTGTAATATGGCAAAAGGGAAAATCCTAACTTTGTTTCCACTTTAGGATGTAACCGATACATTTCCAGCATTCTTCAGTACATTCCACTGAGACAGTTGATGTGGACCAATCCATTTGTGTGGACCAATTTATATTATAGTGTAATTGAAATAAATGTTTTAAACAAATTAGTTATTATATTTCAATGTTAATGGACCAATATTCTCCAAAAGATTTATAGCATATCCAACGACTGTAAGAAGTGTTCTATATTTGTTTTTAATCAAATAAAAATAAAAAGATCATTCGTGAAGATTCTTCTACTTCTCTGAGAAATAAGACAGACAAACTGAGGCTGGTAATTATAGTAGTTTAGTTTCACACCGACAGTCCTGTTCTATAAACTTTTATAAATGAATGTAATATTACAAATTAACAATTAAATTACAATAAAACAAAGATAATTCCTACAAGAGAAATACATTTGAGCTAAACATCCAATGCAATTTTAAATGAATGCCAGTGACTTGCAAAAATTAAAGAATATTTAGAGGATATCCTGGCAAAATTGCATTAAGGAAGGTAAAGACATTTCTATGTTAATTTTCAGCTAAATATTTAATATGTGCACCTCAGTTTCAAAATGACAATTGATAGAACTAATATTCCAGAACATTGTAAGAGTTGACAAAACTGAAAATATATGGAAATTCAAATAAAAGCACACACACAGTACTTGACCTATGTCATGACAAAATAATGGAAGCGCCAACAAATATATGAATATTAACTAATAAGGAGTTAGGCTGCCATCTGCATTCAGAACACCTTCAATCCTTTTTGGAATGCTCTTATACAAGTTTTGAAGTACTTTGTACTTCAAAACTTGTATAAAAAGTTTGGATCATTCTCCAAGAAGGAAAGCCTCCAGGTCATTGAAAAAGAACACACTTGTATGCATTTAGCAGGGTGTATGGGAACATCTGGTGCACCTGTTTGCTTAAAATGGCTTTGCATTCCTGTTGCACATTGACCTTGTTGCACATTGATCTTTGTTACAAGCACTTTCCAAATAGCAGCACTGCCTTAAATATCAGCTTTGTGAAGCTCACGGCATGCAGTTTTTGTTAAGACTGGGTCATGAAGGTGTAGATTTTGTTCTGTGGTCATTTTTGTGCCCATTGTTTTGTGTGTTTTAGCAACTATCTCATTAAGTATCCGTATTAGAATGGATATTTTATCAATCCGTCTGCAACCCCTAAATCTAAGTGTAGAGACGCACACATACCAGAGCTGATATTTTCTGTCGTTTATTACAGCTGTAAGGAGAGGCAGAGTTCCACTGTGGCAAAACAATTCTCATTCTACAATGCAGAACAAAGCATGTATTTATACTAAGCGAAAGAAGACATATATCACGTTGTGTGACAGGGAGCCTCAGATATAGTATGCTGTCAGTGGAGACATATGTTGCCAGTTACGCTGACCCAAGGGACAGGAAGACTGGGACACCATATCAGAAAGGTCATAAACATCCCAACATCCTGGGCGGACAGGGGTCTGTATAACATAAACATATCTCTGAAATCCCTGGGTATACAAGCAGGCAGAGTGGGGCAAAGGGCACATAGCACCTACTGAAGAAAGGAGAAAAGTAAAAGAGTTATCATTATCGAATACATATGGAAAATTTCCACTCAAACAGTCCCCCCTTTATAACTATTTAAGTTATAACCCAGTCTACAGATCAATCTATCTCCATAATGGATAAGGCATGTACAAATTATTGGTCCTCAGGTGATCTAGGAGAACATTGTACCATAGGAAAAGTCTTTGATAACATCACAGGGATAACTAAGCATTTCTTAAGCATAGAGCACATAAAGCAGTTAACCCACATGACAGGAATGGAGCACCATAGTACGAAACAGGTTCCCAAAGGGTACCAAAATGGACTTGCCAAATGTGGTTGTGAAACCTATTAAGCTTCCTCAACCAGAGAGTCAATGGTAACAACATCAGTGGAGGGCCCAGAACAATGTGGGTCTGACTTTCCACACAAGTGGTGTTAATGAGCCATTTGAATAATTAACAGGGTTAATCAGGGTAACATTATCAATTCCCATTGTGGATACTTTGAACCATGGTGTAGGTGCCTGTCACATGCCATATGACACACTCTGGAGGAGAACAGAGCAGCAGGAGACAGGGAGTGGAATTGACAGCCTATGAACCCGATCTTTATTATTTGTCTCTCCCAGACATGCGAGAGAGCAGGGTAAACAAAATAACCAAAAACTTCAGTCGTCGTCCTCACGGGTTTGGGACACAAAACAATAAACAATAAACGAATAAAACCGCCTTTCGGCAAAACATTAACACCAACACAGATGTTTTGCGACTTTTCAGTTGCCAATAGAATTTCCAATAGAACCATGTATCGAGGCCATTTACCTCCTAGTTCTGGAGTGGCATACAGGGTTACATCGAGGGGACTTCCCCCTCTCTTCGGGGAAGATCTCCTGTAACCTCTAAACTGCAACATTAGCATCAATAAGACTGGGCCTACTTAAGGACCATAGGGTATTGGATTGTGTCAAGGCAGTGAGAAGCAATTGAGCAAGATGTAAGTCTAGCAGCTCGCACTGTGGTGCTGTTTATAGCTTCTAACAGGGTTCCTGCAATGTGAGAGGTAAGTTCTAACTGGGCTTGAAGGCTCTCTTCTAGAGTGTGATTCATGCTCAATTGTAACATCAGTTAAGAGGTTCCCAGCTACTCCTCCCTGTATCAGACCTGTCACTAAGGCACCACTCAAATGCTGTCTTCGTTTTCTCTCAACTCCTAAGGCAATGCTAGTGTTAACAATTGAATTACAGTCGTGGACAGAAATATTGGCACCCTTGCATGTTTAACACAATTTTCTCTAAAATAAGTTGAAATAGCTAAAAGTATTTGGTCTCCACAATTCTTTATTTCACTGCTAATAATACAGAAACTTGAAACTGTTTTTGATTCCGAACTTAACCTATCCTTTTCAATCATAAAATAAACAGAAATGGCATTGACAAAATTATTGACACCCTAGATATTTGGTAGCACAGCCTTTGGAAAAAAGAACTGCAATCAAGCGCTTCCTATAGCCATTAATGAGATTCCTACACCTCTCTACTGGCATTTTGGCCCACTCTTCTTTTGCTAACTGCTCCAGTTTTCTCAGATTTGAAGGGTGCCTTCTCCCAACTGCTGTTTTCAAATCTCAACAGGATTGAGATCAGGACTCATTGCTGGCCACTCCAGAACAGTCCAACGTTTTCTCTTGGGTGTGTTTTGGGTCATTGTCCTGCTGGAGGACCCAGTTTTCTGACACTGGGTAGCACATTTTGCTCCAAAATGCCTTGGTAATCCTGATTTCATGATTCCCATAATACATTCAAGGCGTCCAGTACCAGAGGCAGTAAAACAGCCCCACAGCATTATGAAACCTCCACTATATTTGATTGTAGGTAGGGTGTTATTTTCTTTAAAAGCTTAATTTTGTCATCTATAAACAAAGCGCATTGCCAAAGAGCTCTAATTTGGTTTCATCGGTCCACAGAACATTTTCCCGAAGGATTTAGGCTTGCTTAGGTGAGTCTTGGCAAAAATTAATCGGGCCTTCTTGTGTTTCTCTTTCAGCAGTGGGGTCTTCCTTGGCCTCCGACCGTAAAGCCCTTCTTGGTTCAGTGCCTGGCACATGATGCGGGCTGAAACCATTACCCCAGACCTCTCCAGGTCAGCCTTGAGATTTTTGGATGTCATATGAGGTTTTTTTCAATGGCTCGCACCATCCTTCGATGACATCTGAGATAAATTTTCCTCTTTCCTCTTACCACCACATCCTAGATTCTTAACAATTCCATGAACAGCAAACTTCTTGATAACATTACAAACTATAGAAACAGGAATGCCAGGGTCTCTAGAGATGGCCTATTAGCCTTGTGAATGCTTATGTTTTGTGATAATAGTTTTTATAACATCCTCAGACAGCTCTTTTCTCTTCACCATTGCCACAGAGGAACAGGGTAGCAGAACAGACTGTTTTCTCACTTTAAAATGGATAATTGGTTAATTTATACCATATTGGCACCTGCAACCTGTCACATGTGAGTTGAATTACACTACAAATTAGAATTTATTTCCTCCAACCAAATGTATTTAAATTGTTCTAAAGGGTGCCAATAATTGTGTCATGGCCACTTTTCAATTTTTAAGCCATAAAATATATTTATTTTATTTGTATTATTGTTCATTTATCGTGTGCTGTTGCAAATCAAACAGATGAACGTGTGAAGACTGAAAGTTGTTTAAATTTCCAATTATTTCAGAAGATATTGAACATCATCTACATGAAATTTAAGGGTGCCAATAATGTTGGCCATGACTGTACCACTACCAAACAACTCAGTAATATCCCCAAAAGTGTCTCACTTGACCTTTTGACCCTGGACGGTATTCTTTTGTCCCCCCCTGAGCCATCAGCTAAGCAAGTGACCTACCTAACAGTTCCTCTACTTGCTCCTTAGCGCACCTCTGCAAACCTGTGAATTCCCCACACGTGTGTAACCAATTATCAAAATCAGTTCAGCTTAATAATGCCATGGGTGCCTTTAGAGAGTTGTGCAGGAGAATCTTTGTGTGACTCACAGGGAGCAAACCTAGAGGAGGAGGAGGGGTAACCTCAGGACAATCAGTTTGTGGTTTAATCAGCGTTGGCAGGCATGTCAATAAATATCTGTGTGTAATGACCGCATGTGTAAAGTCATCATAAGCTCTGTCTGCTGCTCGTACACCCCAAATGTCAACATCTTCAGTTAATTTGGTCAAGGTAGTCTCAGAGGCTGAGATAGAGTGTGAGCTGGAGTATATTGCTTGTGTGTACTGAGTATTAGTGTCGCCGTTCATACTCTGGACTCCACACTGCAGGGCTGACTTAATGTTTGATGTCTCTACGAACACCGAAAATTCAGTTGTGCTGTCGGGAACAGTCTTGGATCTATTCTGCACTATAAAACAGCAGGCTGGTGCAAGGGTGTAACGGAGTCCCACAGGACTAGTAAAAATAAGAAACATAAGAGGCAGCCCGGATTGGGAGTGTAAGATGATCTCAGAGGAGGTCTCTCTCCTTGTTCTTTGAGAGAGGTGACTCCCCTTGGGAGGAGGGTCAGGTCTGGAGCCATTTGTCTGCTTACTTACTTCCCTTGGGTGTGGTGCTGCTCCCCTTAGGAGGAGATTCAGATCCGGATGTGGATCTCCACCCCTGGAAGTTTTTCCTAGTGCAGCAGGTTGATGATCTGCAGGAACAACATCCCCAGCAGGAGGAGGCCTGCCAGGCTTGCCAGTGTCGGGCACAGGCACCTTCCAGGTGTGGGAGACAACATACAACATACAACATAGTAACATATAACTCAATACGCCTCCTTGGTTTAATATGTTCCATTTGATACTGATATGTCTGTTTTGATACATATGAAAAGTTTTAGAACACCCCCATTTTCCAGTTTTTACTGACATTTAAGCAGTTCAAGTCCAGTGAATAACCTGAAATGGTACAAAGGTAAGCGGTAAACTGCCAGAGGTTTTTAAAAAAAAGTTTAGGTTACCAAAAACTGAAAAATAATGTACATTTTTTGTCAGTGAGTAGTTTCCTACACCATCAAAAGGCACTTGGAAACTGGAGGAAACTGACAGGAAGAGGTCTGGCAGACCCAAAGCTATAACAAAATCAGAAGACAAGTTTCTGAGAGTCAACAGCTTGCGTGATAGGCAGCTCACAGGACAACAGCTTCAAGTACAACTTAACACTGGTCGAAGTAAGGAAGTCTCAGTTTCAGCTGTGAAGAGAAGACTTCGAGCTGCATGTTTGACAGGTCGAGTAGTAGTAAGAAAGCCATTGGTAAGATGGCAAAATAAGAAAAAGAGGCTTGCCTGGTCCATGAAGCACTGCCAGTGGACTACTGAAGACTGGAAGAAGGTCTTATGGACTGATGAATCAAAATTTGAAATCTTGAAAGGCGAAAGGATGGTTCCTCAGTGTGTGACACCAACTGTCAAACATGGAGGAGGAAGGACACACACTCAATGGTCTGGGGCTCTTTTGCTGGATCCAGAGTCGGCGACTTGCACAGAGTGACTGTTAACCCACGTTAACCCATTACTTGTTTCCTGAAAAGGGCCTTTTTTTATAACTCTGAAATGTACATAATTTTTCAGTTTTTGGTAACCTAAACTTTTTTGTAAAACCTCTGGCAGTTTACCGCTTACCTTCAGGTTATTCACTAGGCTTGAACTGCTTAAATTTCTGTAAAAACTGGAAAATGGGGGTGTTCTAAAACTTTTGACCGGTAGTGTAGGCTACTATAAATCCAGTTTTATTCATTTATATTTCTGACATACACTATATGGCCAAAAGTCAGTGGACACCCCTACTAATTATTGAGTTCAGATGTTTCAGCCATACCCATTGTCAACAGGTGCATAAAATCCAGCACATAGCCATGCAATCTCCACAGACAAACATTTAGAATTCAAAATGGTTCGTAAAGAGCTCAGTGACTTTAAACGTGGCACTGTCATAGGATGCCACCTTTGCCACAAATATCTGCCCTACTAGATGTGCCCCGGTCAACTGTAAGTGCTATTATTGCAACAACAGCTTGGCCACGAAGTGGTAGACCACGCAAACTCACAGAGCGGGGCCGACGAGTGCTGAAGCGCATAGGACGTAAAAATTGCCTATCATCTACTGCATCACTCACTACAGAGTACCAAACTGCCTCTGGAAGCACCATCAGCAGAAGAACTGTGCGTTGGGAGCTTCATGGAATGGGTTTCCATGGCCGACCAGCTGCACACAAGCCTCACATTACCATGCGCAATGCCAAGTGTCGGCTGGAGTGGTGTAAAGCACTGGACTCTGGAGCAGTGCAAACGTGTTCTTTGGAGTGATGAATCACGCTTCGCTATCTGGCAGTCTGATGGACGAATCTGGGTTTGCCGGATGCCAGGAGAACGCTACCTTCCGGAATGCATAGTGCCTACTGTAAAGTTTGGTGGAGGAGGAATAATGTTCTGGGGCTGTTTCTCAGGGTTTGGGATAGGCCCCTTAGTTCCAGTGAAGGGTATTCTTAATGCTACAGGATACGAAGACATCTTAGCCAATTGGGCGCTTCCAACTTTGTGGCAACAGTTTGGGGAAGGCCCTTTGCTGTTCCAGCATGACTGTGCCCCTGTGCACAAAGCGATGTCCATAAAGACATGGTTCGACGAATTTGGTGTGGAGGAACTCGATTGGCCTGCACAAAGCCCTGTCCTCAACCCCATTGAACATCTTTGGGAGGAATTAGAAAGCCAGGCCAGGCGAGCCAGGCCTTCTTGTCCAACAACAGTGCCTGACCTCACAGATGCTCTTTTGGCTGAATGGGCACAAATTCCCGCAGACACACTTCAAAATCTTGTGGAAAGCCTTCCCAGAAGAGTGGCAGCTGTCATAGCCGCAAAGGGGGGTCCAACTCCATATTAATGCCCATGGTTTTAGAATGGGATATCCAACAAGCTCATATAGGTGTGATGGTCAGGTGTCCACTGACTTTTGGCCATATAGTGTATGATGTGTCCAATTTGACAGTGACTGATTTTTACCTGAACACTGCTATAACCAGACCGCATTGGCCGAGGAACCTAACTAAAAAAGCACAAGCACAAAGACCTGCACAAGAGCTTGCAGTACCAACTGTCATCGCACGAGTGTGCTGCTGTAACAAACTTGGCATTTTTCACAATTTTAAAGTCGCACACATAGCTTGACACCGGAACATTCCCTGTTTGAAATTAGACAGCGTACCCCCATACAATTAAAACAAACATTTATACTTTGCACCAGAACTTACAGAAATTAATCACGTTGAGATATTATAGCCTTAATATTTAGTCCGCCACTGTCTGCGTGTTCGACAATAATTAGCTAAACTCCCCAAGCAGCCTACGTATTGGGATGGGCAGTCCCTAGCAACAGTTCAATTGACTTGTTTTTGGAAACACCGTTGCATACACACGCCAGTTACTACACTATGAATGCATAGTATATAGCCTATATGTCTTAACGAAAACCGAGAAATGGATTCCCGCGAGGACGGGTTTTTAAATAAACTTGAAGATCGTGTTCGGTTACTCACCGACGAAAATGTAAGTTGGCATATGATAATGAAATGAACCAGTAAACCGTAAGATTCTCTGATCCAATAAGTTACAGGGTCAAACCAAATGATCTTTTTTTTAAATCTCATCGAAGTATAATTAAACCGTAACTTTTGATGAATTGTTACATAGCCTACATTAGCTACTAAATATCTAATCTAAGGTTGTCAGTTTTAAATAAAAAATATGTGAAGCTGAGAAATGAATCTGGTGTGAGGACTTCACAGATAATCATGGTAATAGAGCTCGTAAAGGAATAGGAAATATTAGTTTGGGGCTGACCGCAGATATTGGGGGCATCTAACCACATATCTCCTTGTAGGTACAGCTACGGGACAAGAATGAGCGTCTCTTCAACAGACTGGGCAGCCTACAGAGTAAGCTGGGTCAGCTGGCTGGGTCTAAGACCGACCTCTCTTCTAAGCTGGTCGTCAGTGAAGAAGAGAAGCTGAAGGTGTGGTAAATTTAGAGGACAATTTCTATTTAGCAAAAGAAAAGTAGTTAATGGCTGCCATTGTGCTCATGTATGGTTTTGCACTTACTTTGGTCTCTATCCTATTTTAGATGACAAAGGATCTCATTGATGTCCAGATACACACCAATAAGATAAGAGAGCAGTATGAAGGAGAAACATTCGAGCTTAAAAACAAGGTGACTCAGACACAAAGCCTACAGTACAATTATCACTGTCCAATGAACTGGAGAAACCAATAGTCAAGTTGCGGATGCCGGCTGCTTATACATTTTAAACAAATGGTATATTGTAGAAGTGTATTCAATTGGAGAGTAGTGTGCAATAGTTCCTTACACAATTCTGCTCTGCTGCTCTATCTCTCTCTGCACCTCAGATTCTGTATCAGGAGAATCAACTCATGGAAATGGAGATGGAGCGAGACAGGCTGCAGAGAGACATCCAACACACTAGGGGGCGTCTGCAGGTTGCTGATAAGAGCCACAAAGAGCTGGCAGATGAGTACATCACTCTGAAGAGCAATTACCTGGCCCTGAGCGAGGCGCATGAGAAGGAGGTCTGCAGAAATGAGGAGCTGAGTGCAGAGTTGCTGGGACTGGCGAAGGCACAGGATTCTCTCCTCAGGCAGCATGAGAACCAGGCACGCTCTCGAGCTCTGTATGGGGAGACTGCCCACGAGCTGGAGAGGGTGCGGGCGCTGGTTAGCAGGATGTCCCAGCGTAGGGTGAGGGTGAGTGTGTGAGCTTCCTCACAGACATCATGCCACAGAGGAGCTGCAGTTGTACGATTTAGATCATGGACAAGTTGTTTGTTTTTGAAAAGTTGAAAATCAAGAACTGCCATCCATTTAAACATGAGTGAAAAACCTAATGATACACTTTGTTATTCTGTGTGTACCGAGCCTCCTTTCACAGCCCGTGTGGATATTTCTCAAAGTTAAAGTTGACCTTCTTTCCAACAGCCAGAAGAACTTGCAGCCTCAGAACAAGAGCGGAAAGCCCTAGAGAGAAGTGTGAGACCCCCTGTAAACCCAATCACACCACCTCTGCCTTGAACACACAGTCTGTCTTCTCATATAGAGCACCTTCATGTCTGGGAAACTTCCTTAAAATTCTGTACAGTGAGTTGTTATGTCATTAGGAGGTTGTAAGCACAGTATAGACTTTTGGTACTGATTAATTATGCATAAAACATGAGCGTGTTTCTCATAAAATATGTTTCTCTTGCCAGCTCATTGGAAACCAGGATCAGATCAAAGAAGAGCTGGAGAGGATGAAGAGGAGCTACGAGGGACAACAGCGCAGACTGGAGGAGAAAGTGTGAGTCTGACTGGAGCTTGCAGGCAGTGCACCAGATTTCATGAGTGGAGACTAACTGGTGTAAGGTAACAAACTATAAAGCATCTCAGTGATCTGGTCTTCCAGGGTGGCGATGGGCAAGGAGCAACAGGAGAACAAGAGAGCCATCCGCAGCACCCAACACAAATTGGCAGAGCAGTCCGCAGTGAGTACACTTCTCCCTTCTCCCTCTGTGGTGACTCATACTCTCTAGGAATGTAGATATTGTGAAGATTTACATGCCTTATATATAACTATATGGTATTGTAGCAGCTATAGTGCTATCAATGTATTGCATTTCATGAACCAAGCACGTGTGTGTGTGCATGTGTTGTGTATACATGTACATGTATGTGTGTACCTGCATGCATGTTTGTGTGTGGATGTATGTGTGTGTGTGTGTGTGTGTGTGTGTGTTTGTATACATGCATGTGTATATGTGACATGCTTGTATGTGGATGTATGTGTGTGTGTGTGTGTGTGTGCTGCAGGCTCTGCTCAGCTCACAGAGTCAGCTGAAGGAGGTGGAAACAGAAAACTCCAGGCTGCAGATGCAGGTGAAGGAGCTGAATGAGGAATACCGTGCCCGGCTGGTGCGCTACCTGCAGGACCTAGCGGTGAGTCCGCACCCTGGTCGCATGGAGACACACGCAGCTTAGCGACACAAACCAGCTACCACTTTTCATGAATGTAGCGGACTGGCTTACAGTATTACACAGTTAGGTTCATGGCTAATCTGTCTTATCGGGGTACCAAAGTCTCTGTGTTGACTGTTGTAAAAACTGTAGCAGTGGTGCCCTTATTATAGTAACATGAATTCAGCAGAGTCAGATTGCTACCCCTCACATTCATGGCTGTGCCCTCTGTTTTTAGGAGTATGTGGATGGGCTGAGGGAGGGACAGGAAGCCCCACGGGCTCCAGAGCGTGCCCAGATGAAGCACTTTGTGGACAGCATGCTGCACGACGTGAGGGCCTCCTACAGGTCTCGAGAGGAGCAGCTGGCCAGTGCCGCCCGTGCATACAAAAAGAGACTGCAGAAACTGATCAAAACCCATGAGGCACTGCTCATCGCATACAGGTATGCTCCTCCACCCTGCCCTGAGCAAAAGCCACTGGTGTGTACCGTGGGATTAGAGACAGTTCTGTGAGGGGTCTTGAAGTACTACCTGGCAGCTCAATTTCCCTCCCAGAATGCAGCGGGAGCAGATCCTGGCTCTGGGTGAGCGTGGGCTGGATCCGGGGCCCCCCGAGTCTCACTTCAGCCTGGTGGACAGTGAGCTGCAAGCGGAGCAGAGCCGGGAGCTGCAAAGACTGCGGGAGGACAAGGCCAGGCTGGAGAGCCAGCTGAGAGATGCACTGGAGAAGGTAAAGCACAGGACAGATGACAGGCCATTTCCTGGAGCAGGTACAGCACATGACACAGGGCAGGTGTCACCTTGAGCACTAGGTGTGGAAAAGGACTGCCTACACTGCCTACATTGTCATGACATTTGAGCCAGGGTACACACAGCAGCTCTATTTGTCTGCAGCTATCGAATTAAAACACAGTTGCTGTTTGACAAAAGAACAGACTGCGAGTGTGTACAAGTTGCAAACCGTTTTGCTACTTTTTGCTACGGCTCTTCCTTGAATGCTACGTTTACTCTTAAACCTTTGCAACATTCGGTGAGTGATGTATTTAAAGATTGGCGTCACACAACACACAATCGCCCTACCAGCAATCATAGTAACAGTGCTCTGCAACAGGACCTTCAATACAACAGTGTTTCAGTTTATAAAACATTTTACAATGTCTTTCTCATCTTGAATGCAGGCCACAATCCAAATACAGATATCCATGCACTGCAATAAAGCCGTAACGAGCAAGCCACTGAACACAGATGTTTGTGCATTGCTGTCAAACACATTACAGCTCTTACCCGATAGCATGCATTTAGGCAATAAGAGGAACAACTTCTTCTTCAATGATTTTTGATGGCCATTAAACAAACTCAGATATGCATTGCTGCCACCTACTGTGTTGGGAGTGTTGAGCAGAGGAATTTTAAGATGTCCCTATATGTAGCCCTGAAACCCTGATACCTCATTAGTAGTTCTCCAAGTGTACTACAGGTTCTGCTTCTTTCCTGAAGATTTGCACACCAGGCAGTCCTGAGCATACAAAGGACAAAAGAAAAGGAAGTGGTTGGGTGTTTCTAGTGTCTGACAATGAGCAAAGTTTCCTTTGTGATGTTTGCCAATAATATATAGGGTCTGATTTAAACCAGTGTCTCCAATGCATGTCCTTGTCATTAAATGGTTATTCCAAGACGCCAGTGAAATTCTTTCAGATTACTGACAATTTTAAAATTAACATCTGTTTTCACCAATATTCAGAAAAAAAATCCTCATTTCATATGATTGTACTTTTTGGTTAGTAACAAGTTTCGTTGAAAATATTGTTTTCTCTTTCAGAAGAATATTCCATCTAACCCTGTTCAGAGTGTCAGCTTCCACGAGTGAGTAACACTTGTTTTTAGTTCATTGTCAATCAGTGTCTGCAAATGAGCCTTTGCACAACATGCATAATTTAAAATAGTTAAAAAAGAATTACGTATAGTTTTTCAATGCAACCATATATTATCCCCTTCAAAGGTCAGGGAATTCTGGGAAAATCACAGAAGAGTCCTGGGTTGACATCAGGAAGCAGCTGAGGGAGTTCACACATTCTACTCAGGTAAACACAGCAACACATCAACAATCCCCTCTACTTCGAAACTCCATTCTACCTGACTACCATATGTACTTGTATGCTGGCAGGCTACACCTGATACATTTCTGTTAAACAATTAAAGTGCCCTGTGGAAATGTGCTGAACGCACTTCATATTCCTCTAAACAGGAAGGGCAAGAAAGGGAGCGTGCTCAACTTATCACCCGGGCAACAGTTGCTGAGGAACAAGTTTTAGAGCTGCAGGAGTATGTGGATAAGCACCTGGGCAGGTAAGACATATGGCATATACTGGCACAGTGGTCCATATTGTTGTCTTAATTTCTAATTAGATAAAGCACAGATCATGGAAACTTCTTCTTTCTTCAATTCAGAAGTAAAACACTGAAATGGGTCTCGCTGAGATACTCTTCAGTGAATTATGTCCTATTTGATGTGCAGGTTTTAATGCAGTTTCCTCTCACTGGCAGGTATAAGCAGGAGGTAACTCGGCTGCGCAGACTGTTGGGCACAGAGGCAGGCCGAGCCCACAGCGCCCACACCCTCGAGCCCCGCACCCTGCGCCGCTCAAAGAGGAACCCCAGCTACGAGATCTGAGCGGACCAGGCCTCCTGCACATGACTGGGTGTAGCCAAATACAGCGCTGGATACAAATACTGATTGACCCTGCAGCACCTGTTCATCCTGGATCAAATGATCCGTTATTTCATTTCCTCAATACCTAGCAATGGAAACAATGAAATGCCCTGAAATTGGATCATTCATTTATTTGATTCCTTACAATTTCAAGAAATATGTGCATAGGAGGGATATAAAGTGTAAAACTGTTTCTCAGTCCAGGTCCTGTCAGACCAGTGTAGGTGGCTTTTGCAGAATAAGAGTAAATGGGATTCCTTTGTTTCCTTTGAAAAATACTATAATCATGACTCCACCATTACATCAGGTTTATAATTTGTGACTAGTGAGATTTACATTTTTATTTAATACCTACAAATGTATGGATCATAGCATCGGTTTCTGTTAAGAAGAACCAGTTAAGAGAAAGATTTTCCTTGTTTCCTTCAACACATGTAATATCATTGTACAATAATAAAAAGTACACCAACTCTTATGTGACCTTTGTACTTCTTGTAGTATGATAGTTAAGTTTAGCATAACACATAATGATTATAGATGAAGTAGTTGAGGATTATATACTCCAAATGCAAATGTTCTGTGTAGTCAGCACCCTGCAGAAATTAGTTATGGAGTTAGACTTGCACAATGGAGCACATCTGCCATCGCCTTTAAGATGGTAACAGTAACATCTGATACTTGCTTTCAATGTACAGATGTTTACAACACTCATTGGCAGAGACCAGATGCTTGCCTACCACTGAAACTCCAGTAAGTAGAGGTCCTTCCCATAGTGTCCCTCTCTGCAGACATGAAATGGGGACCAGGCAAACAAATATTTTATTAATCCATCTGTTCTTGGTTTAAAGTGCACATAATATAACTAAACTGTTGCAGACTATTGAAGTCAAATTCAGAGCTAGAATTGTATTCAGTTTACGTTTATGTTGTATGTATGTTTGTATGTTTTTCCTAAACTAGCAAGATTTTTTGAGACGGTCAGCTGCTGTAGTGTTGACACCTGCTCTGAATGCACGGTCTCAGCTGAGTGCACTGTGATAGCAGTCTCAGTTAACTGCAACTAAAAATACCCAGAATGATAGTTAGTGAACAGTGTTCACTGACCACTGACCTTTTCATATCAGTGGACTGTATGTGCTAATATCTCAAAACAGAGGAGACCGATAAAGATTTTCAAAATGGCCACTGAAATATTTCTATGTGCAAGGGGAGCATATTTCAACACCAGGTGTCACTCATGCCTCAGGTTCTCATGTGAAGGAGAACCAAGGGAACCGGCTTAGGAAGAAGAATGCTAAGAATGTTTGTAGGGCTTACATTGATTTCACATCAGCTCAAGAGAAGAAAACGCTTTGACAATGAAATGTTATCTGGTTGAAAATAATTTTGCCATGTCACATGATCTGGGCACATGTTGAATGCATTTTCGCTCAGGATTAGACTTGAAAAAGGCACAAATAAAGGTAACTCAAAGAACTGGCTGGTAGAATTGTGTGGTGATCCTTGGGCACTGGGACCCAGAGTGATAGATGTGATAAAAGGTCTTCGAGCCACTGGATGGTGGACTGAATGAAACCGAAAGCTTTTTAAATCCTTTCATCAGCAGAACAAGGACACTGCCCTGCAAGAGTTCTTCAGAGAGAAACACGCAGTGCCAGAACAAACAAGGTGCAATGCAAGACGCACCAATCCAAGCACTGTGGCTAAGGCAGTCTCTCTTTTAAAATGACGCCCTCTGATATTCAACAAGACATATCCAAAAATGGTGAACATTTCTTTAAAATGAGCAAGAGTTTGGCACATGCTTTGAAATAACAGCTGCCCGTGTCAAGAAGGGACAAAATACTGGGAGAAAGTTGCTGTTTATACACATTACTCATATTCACTCTTAGAGACGGTGCCATTTAATGGGGGAAAAACTGCAAAGATAATTTGGTTCTTTTCAGTAATGTACTACTAACATATCCCCTTGGGAAAGGAGAAGGATGGCTGGCTAGGTTCATGCCAACAGAAAGACTATACCAATGAGGGGTGGATGGATCTGGCTGTTTGATTTCTGTAAAGAAATTGTAATTAGAAATGTTCTGTGTATGATAACATACTAAACACCAAGAGGGGGGTGGGGTGTCCTTCTGCCCATTTCCCTGAGCAGCAGTTTGAGATAAGAGTGACCTTTGACCTTGGATAAAAAAATCCAGACAGCAGCTGAATATGCTCACCCCAAGGAGTGACTGGCATTAGAACATGATAATGACTTTCCTTCTTTTTTGGAATATAGATAGAAGAATATATTTTCCTCTGGGTGAAACATGGTGTTGGGCAAAATGCCATAAGAAGCAGGCATTGCATAACACCTTGACAACTTTGCACACCTGCAGGTAACGACAAATCTGTAATATGAATTCCAATGCTTCTAGTCATCACAACCATTATCCGTTAATAATTTGGTATAACATTGTGTTATATTCAGTCATAGGTAACATGCATATCAGATTAGCATCAAATACCAAATATTGATCAACTTTGTTGAACCATATTACAGAACTGAAATTTGTTAGATCATCTAGAAATATGTTTGGAACAAAACTACAGTATATCACTGTAAAAGCATTTAATTTCACCACACAATCTCCTTCATTTGAAGTCTGCCCAGTACATGCATAGCAACACAAGCTACTCAACGTGGGAAGTAGGTGCCATGCATGCACACTAGATCAAAAATGCTGATGGGAAAAAGCCTCGAATGAGCACGTTTTGTAAGGTGGGAAGCAGGGTGCACCAGTTCTCGTGCTGGAAAGGAAGCATCTCATATTGCCTCTGATGTACTGCATTGAAAGGGGGCCTTTGTTTTAAGAGCTGTCGCTTAATTGATACAGTATTTACTTCATGAAACCCAATTTGCATTCCCAAGAGAACCCAGGGGAAAGCCAATAGGAAGTATGCAGAGAATGCCCTGGGAATATGGTCCACGTGAAAGTTGAATCAATGGGGACTGAAGGGGGCTGTGCACTGCGTGTTTGTTCGTACATAATGTAATCGGAACGGACAGGCCTTGTTAGACGAGTGCAGTGAGAATACGTTTGCAGGAACGGAAAGCGAGTGGGAGAGACGGAGACAGAGAATAAGGGTTTGACAATAGAAAAAAGCAGAAAGGGGTGAGAAAGACTAAATCTGAAAAATCAACCACTGGGAACTTTTGGTAAGTATGAATCTGATGTATGAACAGATGAGAATAGCAAATTAGTTTTTTTTTCCTTTTTAATTTTTTTATATGAAAAGGACAGTGAATAAACATTAACAGAACGTTTTATGAATGTATTTCTCAGAATAAAATCATACCTTATGAAATACTGTGCTATTATGTATGTGTGTGCATGAGTGTGTGTGCGTGTGCATGAGTGTGTGTGGGTGCATGCATTGGGGGGGATGGGGGTAGGGGGGGTGTGGTTGGATAGAATTCTGTTAATCCTTGTCGCTGATCAAAAAACATATTTCCTTAGACTTAGGCAAGAGCATAATAAGAGAGCGTTAAAGAAAGGTGTAGACAGCTATGTCAATATTATGCTGTATGCTGGTAACATGTCTATCTATCTATCTATCTATCTATCTATCTATCTATCTATCTATCTATCTATCTCCATCTATCTATCTATATGTATATATGTATATATATAATTTGTGACTTTGCATCCTGTAAAAGCTGGTTCTATCTTATTATTCCATCTTTGTCATGTTGTACATTTTCGAACTTTACCCATCTACCCATGGGCTGGGGAAAAATGAGCAAATTAAAGAGTTTGGGGACACCTGCTCTACTTTTGTTCTTCACAATTCTGAAATACAAATTTTGCCAATTCTTGTGTCACTTGTCAGTGCCTCTCCAAACACCTTTTGAATGTGAGCATTGGAGAGGCAGTGAGAGACAGAGGGGCAGAGAGAGCACAGCCACTTCAGCAGGTCTGGGAGAGAGTAGAAAGAGGGAATGGGAGAGTGAATGTGTGAGTGAGGGAGAGAGAGAGAGAGAGAGAGAGGGGGAATCTTTCTCTTTTCCCACACTCTGGGTAGTTCCCACAGTGGGCCGCTAATCCCTGTCTTAATTAGGGGAGCATTCCAGCCCACACGGGCCCTGGGCTGAGGAGTGCAGCTCCAAGCAGCAACAGGTGGAACCGAGCCGGGAAGATTTGTGAAGATAGAGGCACAGACAGTATGTAGGAGGGGAGGATAGGCAGGCGGGTGTGGCAGACTCTCCATACACCCACACACATACACACACAATCACATACTCCCTCTCTCCTTTCCTCTCTCTCTTTCTCTTTCACGGGATTGCACATGACCAGCTAAGGGACAGCATTGGCCCCACTTCACACACCTCGATTACGCTGGCAGACATCCCCTTCCTTCACTGAGAATATATTGTGGTCTATGCAGCTGTATGTTGCTGGCCAAACCTAGAGAGGTCTGCTGTAGCATAGAAGAAAAGTTATACATTTTAAGTAGATTATGAGATTACCATTTAATTCAGTAGGGATATATGGGAATATAAGATCCATAATGAGTAGAATATAACATATTTATTTTAACATACAAGAAATGAACTTGAGTATATTAGAAAATGAATTTTGATAATGCAGGCATGGCCCCATGGATAGGTCAATTAAGGTGAAATGTGGTGCTGCATAAGTGTGGACCAAACATAATAATTATTGAACAATATTTAAACATAAGATGATCTAACATTATAAATGATTGGCATAGGCTGCCCAGATGCCAATTGCTCATACTGATTGGATTATTTAGCAGCTGTGTGCTGGTTTGCAACAGTATGTAAAGCAGAGTGTATGCTACACAAACATTATGTAAACCTGCTACCAGTTGTTATACAGATAACTTCTCTAAAATTGTATTCTGACAAATATGCAAGAAAACACTTGTTAACAGTCGCTGTGGAAATCCCCTTAATTATTTATTATGCATATGTGCTAATCTATTAATGTGTCAACTCCTTAGACCATCCACGTGTTATAGATACTAGCTAAAGATTGGTCTTTAAACTGATGGCCATGGACAAGCACATACTCACTACATACAGACATGGACAAAAAAATGGAAACACCAAACACAAATGTTGATTTGTTTTTGATTAAACTGATTTGCGCTTTCTTGTCTATTTTGCCTTGCACTTTGAATTAAATCACAATTCTGGAGAGTGTGCCTTCACCCACTGTTGCTCTTTGCTGGAACTTCCCACAGAGTCCCGTGTTGACATCACACCACCATTTCTCATGAAACATCAGTTAGTTGAGCTGTCTTGGTCACTGAAGCTCCCTCCAAAGACACTCCTCTTTCAAAGTCTCCTCTTGCAGCCCTTCTAGTCATAATTACAGGTAAATAGACCTGTTCAGCATTTTTATACATGACCCTATGATTTAAAAATGGATTGTTTCACACTTGTTTTATTCTGGCTTTAATATAGAACAACCCTGCAATATTAAATGCTAGGTTAATAGCTTCATAGCTAAGCCTAAGTAAACACTGAAAATTCTGGTTAGACCAATGTTAAGATTATCATTAAAGATAGGTACCAATAAATATCTTATTTTCTGACTATCAGAATAACTAGCAAATTCTTGCTATACACCTTACCTAGATAAATGCATCTCAGCATTAGCTATATAGCTAGCCAGCTAACTGAAACACATAACTAGGTTAGCTAGATAATCCCCCAAAGGTTAAATTCTTGATATAAGACAGAGGTGATTAAATATTAAAACATTTGCCCTATAAATGTGATTAGCTACACAACTATTTAAAACTGATTATTAAGAATATAAGAACAGAAGAATACACAAGTATTCTAGTACTGCATCTAGCCTAGACTTGAATAGCCCATGTGTTTCTGCCTTTACTACCCGACCTGGCAAGCTGTTCAAGGCATTGCTGACTCTCTGTGTAAAGGAAAACGTCCTAATATCCATGCAGAATTTGCCTTTAACTCATTTCCACCTGTGGCCTCTTGTTCTGCTAACTCAAACTCTAACTAACTCATATAAATGGCTAAAATGTAAAATGTAAATCTATACACAGTGGCTATGGTTTTGGGTGAAGTACAGGGCAGGATGAAGGAGGTGTCCTGCTCGGACTAGAGCTATAAATGTAATCATGTCTCAGTTGGGATCTACTTCACAAAAAGGGTTAAAATGGCATCCTGTAGCTAACAAGCGGCTCCAGAGATGGTACTAAACAATCAACTGCAGTCTATAGTGTTATTGTACAGTATTTAATAGGCTGCATGATGCATTGTCTCAAGTGTTAATAAACAGATCATCACTCCCGAGCTACTGTCTTCCTGTTTACCTTCTGGATTCTGGTTGGAGTTCACAGAGGTTGTGAGCTATGTACATGACATAAATTATGCATAAGGAAGTCACATCAAGGACATTTAAGGTAAAAATAACATCTAGGTGCGACCTTGGAGCGGTGCGATGTTCATATGCAATGCCAAAGTTGGAGATTGATTAACCCAGCAGTTTAGGAGATTTGCAATTTAGGTCAGAATCAGTGTGAACATAATGTGTGCTAAATAGGTGTAAATATGGACAAAAAATATGGAAACTTTATTTTTTACTAATATGCTTACATTCAAAATGGAGGACCTGGATAATGTGCAGACATATGCATATGGCAATGGCAATGTTTGTGCAGAGTTTCTGGCCTCTACACTGCATGGTTGATTTATTTTTATTATTTTATATTATATTTTTTGTAATAAATAAACTGACATAATTTAGTAACCACTATGGATGCCATATACAAACCAGGTGAATGTAGCCAGCATCAGATTGCCCTGTACAAACCTGACAAGTTTTATGAGTTCATGAACAAATATGTGGATTTTATTTTATTTCACCTTTTTTTGAGAATGGCAGAACAAACAGGGAGAGAGAGACAGAGAAAACAGAGCAATAACAATAGGTTGCCTTGTACATTTAGTGCTTGGTCCCCTAATAATTCAGTGAAAGAAAACAGGAAGACACAGCCAGTAACCTGAGGCTCGTCTGCGTCAGAGAGAGAGGGAGGATAAGGGTGGACCAGACTCCAGTAATTACAGGATTAAGGGCAGAGGTTAAAACAGCTGTCTGAAGAGAGTGAGGGGCTTGAGAGGGTCACGCGTGCTCAGAGAACCTTATGTCCATTGTGACCACTGGCCAAAGCCCTCTGAGACATTTTTCCTGAGAAAGCTTCAATCCTCTTTTATCATCCAGGCTCAGGCCGATGGGGGGGCAGGTGTGTATCCCCACGGAGGATAGATTATGGGACCTGGGCCAACTGTCCAATCTATAACTTGAAATACTGTTTCCAATAATTGTTTGACACAGGACAAAAACAGAAGGAATTACAGTATCTGCTTGAAAAATATTTCAGCGGCTGTCGAATGTGGGGTATTAAAACTCATGTGAAATCTTCAAGGCCTCGGCTTTGCCTTGCTTATGGCAATAAAAACATTTAGGGTCTATAAAGGCTTACCTGTTCAAACCTTCACAAGAGGGTTTCGTGCCACTAAAATGCAATAAAACAACATGTTCTTGCCTAATTATTTAGGATCAGGACAGCTCATATTGCTCACTCCCCATCAGGATGACTGCATGTCGGAGCTGAAGAGAAACCTAGTACCAGTACCAGGGTGTCCCTCATCTGTCTGCAGCAGTGGGCCCACAGCAGGTGTGGCGAGGAAAACAAGCCCTTAGCCCATCCAGCCTGCAGACATAGACGCACAGGCTCATTCCTCATGGCCTCTTAATCAGGAGCCCAGTAATGATGCCAAGTAAGGCTCTGTATTTAATTGTTAATGTGAAAATTCTATGTGCATTTGACATGTTTAACAAAAACTGTATTTAATGTATTGATACTTTTCTGTATGTATATGTTGTATAATATATTGTAACACGTGTTCTGCAGCATATGTATGAACTTGCAAATATGAAAATACCAGTAATTAATTTATATTGAAACAGACAGAAAATATTTTGGAATGTAATATTTTCCATTTACTGCTTTTCATCAGCAAGGGGTCCCCACATATATTGCACAACACACCCTCCTAAATGCTTTCCAGGAGATGTCTTTCATCTCGGATTCCAGACAAAACAAAATGTCTTCATTGAAAGCCAGGAACATGAGAAGCATCTATACTTGGATATTTCCTTGAGAAAGCATTTGTGCTGAACAGAATTACCCAGCAACACCCTAAAAACACAACACAGGATTCATACATGGTGCAGAAGGTTGTCAAACAAATAACTAGTTTTACATAACTAATAAACCACTCAGAATTCGTTTCACCCCAATAAACAAAGCACACTATAAATCAATGGAATTTAAAGGGGACTTTAATGGATGTTTTCACAATTTACTGGCTAAAACTGGAATACAAAGAAATCTCAGTTGTGTAACAGCCACAGAAACCTGTGCCATTGTACCACAGATAAGATTTTAATTTTGGGCATCTCACAGAGTGGACGTCAATTGTGCACAACAAAGGGCTGTTTCTGTGAACCCCGCAATATCCCTATGTTTCCCAGAGAAGACAGAGCCATACACACACTTGTAAAGTGTGAGAATTTCCTCAGCCCTGGTTTCAGCTCTCTGCTGTTGTTTTTGATCTAGCTCCCGCAGGTTGCTCATGAATCAAGCAGCTTTGCCATCTCGGAGGTAGCAGCTGTTTGCGGCCGGACCGAGGGAGAGAGGGGGAGCCCGGGGTGGTTCATTCATGCTGTCTTGTCTTTCATTGCCTTGTCGTTTTTGGCGGGAAACTGGACCCATTGCCTTCTGCGTGTAAAGACCCCCCCACAGTCAAACTCCTTTTCTTGTCTCTTTAAAGGCCTTTGTCACCCCCCAATACCATGCCCACCCCCCTCCAGTGCACACACACACACACACACACACACGCACTCACACATATACACACAAGCCACCCGCACCATCACGCCACTCTGATTGATTCTCCACATTCTACAGAGGATTACAGCCATCTGCAGCCTCTTGAGGAACAAAAGTAGACCCTTGCACTCACCCCAGCTCTTCAGAGGGATAACACATCCACGTAAATGCACTCTCACCCGGCTCCCTGTGCATCTGAGGCACTGCTTTGACCTCTGCTGTCAGCTCCAAGGCTGCCCCCCATTCGTCAGGCAGCAGTGGTCTGGGCACCTCTCACAGAGCCAAGGACAAACCACAGCCCTGACCCCAGATCAGTCAAAGCCATTGGCACTGTGCACATGGCTGCACCATGGTTAAGATTACATCAGAAGTGAACTTGAATAGGCTCTTTGCTCTTATGCACAATATAATGGCTGTCTATGCAGCAATGCCTGTTCAAATGCACCACATGTACAGTCACCCAAAGAAAAAACACCTACGGGCCAGTTGCCTTCCAGGTGTGCATCTAGACTCTCCTACATTCCTGCCTGATTCAGGGCAAAACTGAGCAAAACGGAGTTCTGTGCACAAGGGAATGATTTCTTATCACTTGAGTGTGTGTGAAGGCGAATGTGCAAGTGCATTAGTGTACACTTTAAAGTGTGAACTATTTGAGAGGCAAACAGTACACAGGCTTATCAAGCTTATCCTTTGTAAAACCAACAGACATCCTCTCAGTCACTATGTTTTTTGCAAATGCCAGACCACAGTGTTCCAGTGTGGCTCTTCCCCTCCCATGCATCATTGCCCACAGAGGAGAGCAAAAACAGAGGCACTGGAAACGTGTAGTTGTAGGTTTTTATGTGCAAAAACAGACCTGGCTTGTGCCAGAGTATGGCTGATGTCTGTTTTATTCAGCCATTGCAGCTGATATCATCATCTCCACAACACAAACAGAGACCTACGGAGCCTGCCTCTCCCTCTTCCTGTCCATGCTCTGCTCCTGCTGCCCAGCCTTATCTTGTTTGTTCAAAGCCGGTGCTGAGGCCGGAGAGCCAGCGGCGGAGCGCGCGCGGGGCAGTGTTGCCACTAGCGCAGACAGCTGCGGGTATTGGGGGTCAGAGTGGCCGGACAGACATGAGGAAGCGTACCTTGAGGAAGAAAACACGAGTGCGGAGCCGCACCTGGTCGGGAAAGAAAGAACAACAGTGGCGCTGAGACACCAAGGTTCCTGTGATGGGAAAGAGAGGCCGCTGGACTGAAATGAGACAAAAAACACGACATGAAAACAAACAAGCTTTCTCTTGGGATAAGAAGAAAAAAAACGAACAATGGGTTTGTTCTCACTTTTGGGAGTATCAGAAATGATCCTGAACAAACTATTTTGAGGCAATTTGCTTTGATATGCATTTCAAAAGAGGTTTTGAGAGAATGGACAACCCTAAAAACCAAAAAGAATTGTACAGCTATCAGCAGCAATACTACAATACCCAATACTTCTGTATTAGAAAACAATAAATAAATCAGACTTTAACACGTGCCATAGTGACAACATCCTATCTCTGAAAAAGCTGAAGAAAGATAAGTGATACACAGGGTGATGGTGATAGACTTTAATGGGCTGTTGTTGTGGATATGCAGGGAGTGTCCTAAAGAAGTCTGCCCTGCCTGACTTCACTACTCAGGGGCTGGGCTCCATCCACTTCCCCCTCTGACTCCCACTGGGGCCTACGGAAGTACGCACCCCTCCCAACAATCCCCCCCTGTCTCCCCCTTCCCCTCTGCTTCCTGTTTTTGACATCACCTCAACTGCATGGGGCTTCTGGTAATTCAACTTTTGCTGCTGTTGCTGTTCAGGGACATTAATGCACCCCATGAACCACACATAAACATTCTAATAATTATCTCACACAGGAGTTTGTCTTTTGTAAAAAGGACTGTATAGGCATGATTTAATGTGAACAACTCTGGGCAAGACTTTGAGAGAATCTGGGGGAAGGAGTGAAACAAGCCATGGAAGGGGATCCAAGACAGTTTATTCTATCAGAAAGTGACAACAGGACAGGTTTAATGCAGTGGGCATGACCAGGGAATTAACACATTTCTGTGTGTTCGCATACTCTTTTCAGGCGTAAGGGGACTTCGAAGGGGGAACTTGGACAGACAGGAGACAGGCAGGCACTTAACTCTCCGGTAGCTCCTCTCGCTGGCTGGGTCGGTCAAACTCCTGGCAGCGCCGGGCCTGAGCCACGGCCATAAATTGGCAGGGCTGTTGATGTGCCGCTGAAAAGGGAAGCCGGCTTACGTCCGAGCTCCCAAGGGACAGAGACTGCATGAGCTGGACGGAGTCCAGGAATTCTCTGAGTCTCTTTCTTTCTACGCTTGTGTGTGAGTGTCGCTGCTTTATCTGTGAATGGCAGCCAGGCGGGCATGCAGGCAGACTGGGCGACTGTGTGACTGCTTTCCTCTGTTTAATAGCTGCAGCAGAGTCCCTTAATGGGAATTTATTGCTTCCTGATTCCTGAAAAAAAATGGGCCGAGCTGAACAGAGTCCCAACGGTCCTTTTTTCCCCTTTTCTTCTCACACTCTGGCCTCCAGGGAATGGCTTGTTTGGACATGAGTCACACGCTCACACACACACACACACACACACACACACACACACACACACACACACACACTCATTCAGCACCCCGAACACTGTGTTCTCACCCTTTTCTCAGTGGAAGCTTTCTCTATACCACAAGCTCTACTGGGAACTTGCGTAAGAATTTGCCTGCTGTATGGATGATGATCAAGCCGACAACATTGGACATAGTCCAATTTTTTGTAGCAGGCATATTTGGATCCCAAAGATCCAAATCATGTGATTGTCAACCAGTGTATACCAACGTGTCTGGAGAAACTGGACATTGACATCCCTGCTCTGAGTATCCCCAAAGCCATTTTCCATCTACCTTAAGATAATAGTGGCATTTAATTTTTCATCTAGAATTATTGTGTATTTGTGTATTTGTAAAGTAAATAAAATTTGTTGTATTGATAATGTCCTAATATATGTGCATTTCCTTCTTTGTAAACCATGAGAGACAAATGGGGAGCTTGTTTAATACATGTAAGGTACCATGTGACATCAAAAAATGAGGACAACCCCTTACCCATGTGAATAATGGGGGGAGAAGTGCTGTAGGATGGGGGAGTGAAAAAACAGAGAGCGAGGGTCAAGTTGGGGTTAAGGGGGCAGGGTGTTTTAATTACTCTGGGGTAAAATGAAGCCAACCAACCAAAGATGGGTGAAATATTCCATGACCTCATAAACATACTACTGTAGACCTGAGGCCCACTCAACCAGAGGTTGCACTACAACTTGGACAACAAATCCACAACAGCCATTAAGCCAGGTTTTTCAGACTTTATAAGACATAACATAGACAAACAACTCACAACATTTACACAACACATTATTTTTTGTTTTTGCTCTTACATCTTCTTATTTACAGCATATTTACATTCACATTGAGACCATTAAACCTTCAATTTAGCCAGTCACATTAGAAACTGGAATAAAGAAATAAAACACACAAAAAATAGCTAAATAACATAAGCAAACTGGCAGTCTTGAGCTTTCAAAAACAAAAATCTATAACACACCTCCATAATTTGGTATATCCCCCTCCCCTCGTCAATTTAGTGCACATTCAAAACATGAACAGACAGAAGTCAGCTCACAACAATTTAATTCTTCTTTTGTCAGTCCCCTATTGTGTTGCATTATATGGCATTGCTTTGATTTTTCTTTAATGTCTCTGTGGAAAACATGAAGTCAGATTGACCTTTGCCCTGCTGCAAACTCCTGGCCAGAGCAGAAGCTTGGGCAATGGAGGTCAGGTTTCACGCCGTTCTGCAGAACACTGTCACAACAACAAAACCACAACTCATGACTTCAGCCTTCCTTTGCTTGATGTAGAGCTGACTCTGGGGCAGTGGCTTACAAATGTTTTGTTTTGGCAGACCACTTAATATTATGGGAAATCTTTGATGGACCACAGAATAACAGCAAAATAAAAACAACCCATTTCAGTCTTTCCCACAGCAAAAGATGGATCCAATTCAAAGTTCATGGATGTGTACACAAACTCTGGATATGTTCATCCCTAACTGAACAGATCCTAACTAGTTAAGGGGTTATTTTATCATTTCTATAATCATGTACCCTTTCTTTTCCAATTTACTGGAGTTTGTGGTCCATGGACTAGTTTGAGAACCACTGCACATGTCTAATAGATAAAGGCCAGTACCTTCTTTCACAGCAGCAGCATGTACTCTCATTTACACCCAACAGAACCCAAAGCAATCACAATCGCATAGAATTGCATATGTCATGATCTTGTCACAAGTTTTGGTGGAATTTAAAATCATAATCGATGACAGCAGTTTGTTTTAGGCTGATAATTTACAGTAAATTTAGAACAGAATAGTTTTTAATCCAGCTTCAGTGATTCCTTTTTGACATAAGAGCGTGAAGCTCAGCAACCAAAAAACAGTAACCATAAAGCAAGGAAGTGCTTGGTTATTATGGTCAACAACAAACAAAATCAAATAAAATAATAACATTGAAAAAATACCTCACTACTAGGACAGCTACTGAGTACTGACACAAAGTCCTGGGAAAAGATGGAGTTTTATAACATGTCTAAATAATATTGACTGCTTGGTTTGGATAGATGTTATACTTTACGCACATGTCACATATGTAAAAACAACAACACAAAGTTATTTATACAGGGTTTCCATAATGCACAAAACGCCCCTGTGTACAATTTAAAAAACACAATGAAATAAAATAATAAACCTGCAGGGCAACCAGAAGGCCGGGTACAATACCGTTTCTCTTTTAACACTGCTCTGCCAGGCCTCACAAGCTCCCAAACTCACAGCGGTAGTTGTTGTCACCATTATATATTAAATTCTGAGTATTCATCTAGGCTACATATAATCAGCTTTTCATTTGGTTTCCAGATTCTTCAGTGCTCGCAGCATCCATCCTTCCTGCTAATTCCCTTTTCTTCAACAGTGCAAATCAGAACAATTCAACCCCCCTTCTCGCCCCAATATCAGTGGGAGAAAATTCCCCTCTTCTCAAACACAGAACCCTGACGTTGGAGCTCAGAAGTAAAAGGGGATGACAGTTGCTTACTCATAGCATGTCAGTTCTCAACCACTTCATAAAACAATGATAATATACATAAATCCAGCAACCTTCTTAGATGTTAATATAAACCATTTCAAAACAAAAACATGTAACAATATTACATGAAATATTACAGGAACTTCATGAGACCACTTAAATTTCCTCCATCCCATTAGCATTGCATCATGGAAAGCTCTGGGCTTTGGTAGGTGGGTAATGCAGTGTACACCCGCAGATGTATACAGTGCAGTGCGCATCCAATGGTGGCATAATGAACCTACCAAAGTCAATTATTTCCTGAGTATTTTGAACTGTTCCCCACAGTGCAGAACCTGCGGGAGATGTGGCGAATTCAGTGGGTGGCAAGCTTTAATGCAGATGTCCCATTCGTTATCCAAAAGGTTTACAGAAGTGTCTCAACCTGCCAAACTGTGGCTCTTCCTCCTGAACACAAGCTTCTGCATGCATGACCGGAGGACAGCCCGGCAAAGGTGTAACTTCATAGCTCTTCGTCCAGAATGTTTCGCAAATGTCTCGTTCTCAGAAGGGGTCATGCGGAGAATGCCGTATTGTACTAGGAATGTGTCGCAAGTGTCCAGAACTGTTCATCCCCCATTGTCTTTCATTGAGAAAAATCAAGTGACACGACCCAGTGAGCATGCGAGTATGTGAACATGCCACATTTCCTCTTCACCTGGTGACTTTGGACTTCTCCTCTTCTCCTCTGGGCAGAGAGACGGTCCACACTGGTGCTGCTCACTCTGACCGGTGCCCCTGATTTCAGTAGGTGGGGGCTGGGGGGGCAGGCTGTTGGAAAGAAGGGTCAGTCCGACGCCAGCTCACAGGGGATCTGTCTGGCTTCCTTGGCCAGGCCGTAGGCTCGTTGGAAGTCCTTGTACCGTGGCGCGCAGCCCAGCCACGCCTCGCCAAAGTGGACCCGGCCAGTGAAGAGGAAGCTGCCGGCACCGTTCCTGACTCCACACTCCAGGAGGGTGCGGATCTCGCCCGACTTGGTCAGACGCCCTGCACCAGAAAACAGGGCGTACTTCTGCCTGAACACCCGGGTGGTGCTCACCTTGATCACAGAAGCCTGCAGGTCCTCGTTGTCCACGACGGAACGGATGTTGCCCCGCACCACTGCAGATACAGAGGACAAACAGGTTACAAACAAGCCCAGCGACTTAAAGAGTGCAGACATTAACATTTTTACCATGTTAAATGTTTTTGCACATGTGAGGCCTTTCATCTGGAAACACTGTACGGAGGAATGGATTAACTTGAAATTGGAAGGAGAACAAAATGTGCTGTTAGGAGAGCTGCTGGCTCGAACAGTGATAAAATCACAATCTGTGTCAGTTGTGGCCCTCTAAAAGGGAAAAACAAGCGAAATACAACAACATTCTCAGTATATCACATAACAGTAGCACCTGCAGTCGTGAAAAGAAACTAGGATATTGGAATGCATTTCTATTGAGTAGAATGGATTTAAGAAACCAATACTCCCGGACACCCCCCAGACCTTGTTGCCAAGGGCCTTCCACTCCTCCTTCTGATTATATCTTAATTACCGTGGTCAGGATTATTCCACTGCGGTGTCTAGAAGGGGTGGACCTCTGGGATGGCATGGATAAAGTGCTGCTGTTTCACCTCTGGCCCTCACATACATTAGGGGCTGGAGGACCAGTGGGATTAAGCAAGCGTCGTCTGAACTTAATCCTCTGTTTTAGTCCCCTGGGCTGTCGGCCTGGCGCTCCATAGCCCTGGGCTGCTCACTGGCTAATCACCCTGTATTTTTCCTCTTAAACTTTTCATATCAGGGCATCTCTTTTCAATCGTTTTAGATAAGCTATGGGGCAAAAACCAATGAGACCCCTGATAAAGTAAATGTACAGTGAAACAACCCCCCCCCCCACCCCCAACACACACACACACACTCAAAGGTACAGTAAGTGCAGTGGGAGATGTCTTAAGCATGTGGTGGGGAAACTTGAATTGTTTTTTCCTTTTTAAATCATGTACTTGAGAGGATGTTCCAGAGGCCCTGCCCAGTCCTGTTAGCAACGTGCAACATTAGGATGTGTGTCGTGGGAGGGCCTGAAAGAAGAGCTTACCAAAGTCACTGGTGCAGACAGCCATCAGTATCTCTGTGTCATTGCAGGGTCTGCAGGCACCTGTGGAGAGATGGTCAGAAGAGACTCAGATGGGAACAAAAGCAGACACACCAATCATAGTCTCTCTCTACAGTGAAAAAGAAAAACATCTCTACTTCCAAAACAAAATGACTATGCAATTTTCGACGATGTGACTTTTTCTCACATTTCTTCATAAACCACACTGGGTTACATGAAGATATCCTTTTAAAAACTCCAATTTAAAAAAAAGAAAAACATGAGCAAAAGTGAGTTGGTTCAGATGGGAATAGTGATGTATGAAGTATTGGAAGACTGTGTGCAGTGCACCCGGGTCACTGTACAAGGTATGGGAAAAGGCCACCACCCAGTGAGTAGACAGCTGTCTTCTTTTATGGTGGCAGGCTGGCGGGCACTGGGGAGACGAGGTGGGAAGTCCAGATGCCCGCCTCAACGAGCGTCCTTCCAGGCCAGACGCTTTGAAGTGGTCATAAAACACCTCTAAAGCCTCAGACTGTAACGACGTTGTCAACTGCTCCCCATCAAAGCTAACGCAACAGAGGCGTGAAAGAGCTCAACTGATCAAATGATGGCCAAATTTCGCCACCACATCCGAAAGGACACTTCCTTGCCTACCCACACTGGGTCCACAGCTGTTTCACAATCTTGGAGTTCAAAAGAAAATGAATTTTTTTTCTTTCTTTTTTTTTTTAAAGGGGGGTGAGGTTCTTTCTCATATTACATAGGATTTGTGGTTAGTCACAAAAAGGGGACCAGTGAGGCACCAATGTTTGATTGAAGCTTTGATGCCAGAGAAAGAGAATGAAAAAAAACCAAGTTGATTCTTTTTAGATCCGCTTGCTTGCCGTTCCAAGGAGTCTTTTTTTCTTCTTCCTCCATTACTGAGTGCCCTTAATAGTGTCCCCTCCTCTTCACAACCCCCCACCCCCCCCCCCTCCCCTCAGTCACTAATCAGACTGGGTGAATTCCTGGAGACAAGCATCCCTGCAGTGGAAAAACAAAACAAAGGGGAGCATCCCAGCTGATGAAAGGCCTCGCTGTCGCCTGGGCAACTCGGCTAATCCCTGAACTCTCATGCGCCTGAATGAAAGGAGTGGCTCTGTACAAGGCCCCCCTCATACTGGGCCTTTGTCTGGAGCCCCCCTTCCCTCCAGCAGAAAACCCATTCTCTCAGCACAGGAGCAGCCAGAGGAATGATCCTCAGGCTTCCAGGGAAACTTCAGTGAACCTTCTTTTCCTCTCTATTTCCTCTAGGTCTGAGGTTTTTCTACTGGAGTCCAGAAACTAAAATCAATAGAATCAATAGGACAGCTTTGGTGTAATAGAGAAAATCTGTAACAAGATGTGTTTGGGCCCAAATGTATTTCAAAAAAGTAATCGGTGTAGAGTGAGGTGCCCCACGATCTGGAATCTGATCCATGCCAGTGCTGGCTGTGGTTTTAGCGTCTTCCATGGAGGGAGCGTGTCAGTCAGCAGGCTAATACCCGCTTCATCATGCTAGATTGACTCCTCTGGTCAAACAGGGGACTGCATATGTAATGCAGTCTTCCAGCACAATGAATGAGCAGCTCAGCTGGTGAACTGCAGAGTGGGGGAAAAAGCGGTGGATGGCTACATGTGTTTCGGGGGACATGTCCTAACTGCACTCTCCCAAATTAAAAAAGGACACTGCAGCAAGGAGACAGGCCTCCAAACACAATCAGCATCCCAAATTAAAAGAAAAATACTAAATATGTGAGAAAAGGATGGTTAAAAAGCCCTCCTCCACTACCCACTCACCTTCATTGCTGATGGGGTCAGAGTCCAAGGACAGCCGTGCGTTCCAGTCCCCTCGCAGCTCGTAACGGAAGGCGGCGATGCGGCGGCTGATGTCCTGGTGAGGGGTGGCCTGCAGGAAGAGGGCAACCCTTTCCCTGGGCTGCCAGCTGAAGCAGCGCACCCTTGGGGGCCATTGAGAGTCTGGCCGGTCGCCCACCAGCAGCTCCAGGATGCCATCGCGCTCCAGGTAGAGCTGTGCCCCGTGGAAGTTCTCTGCTGGCTTCACGCAGGCGGTGATGCGCCCCGAGCCACTGTGCCTGCTGCCCCCCGGCCCCACCACCGTTGAGGGCAGACGGGGGGACAGAGTGAGCCTCAGCGCCCCTTTCGGGTAAAGCCAGTCGAGTGATCCCTCTGCACAGTGCAGGGAGATCTGCTCCACACTGCCTGCCTGTTGAGACAGACCACTGCGGGACAAGAGAGAAAGAGAGAGACAGAACGCTACATTAGATTCCATGTCTCAGGCAACAGGCCTCCACCAGGACCAGCTTCCAGCCTTCAAAACAATTCAAAGCTTCTTGTCATGCACAACCATAGCATAGTGTTGGGGGAAAACTTTTTAACAGCAAGACAGTGCCTTTTCCCTCTGAGCACTATATTCCAACCATAAGTGAAGGAAGTGGTTTCCAAAACCAAACATAACATTTTTTTGGTAATTATATTTCAGATGTGGGGAGTATGGCCAGAACCACTTAAACATCAAAGGATTGCAAATACACGAAAAGGAGTGTTTCAGTTCAAGTATTTTCTATATGAAGTCACAATAGGTGATAGTTCCCATTTCAGTATATGTTCAGGAATTAAATGAAGCGCCACCTACTGACAATACAGCAGAACATTTTTAGCGTGTGTATTGATGTCAGTCGACCAAGAGGCAAACGCATAAATACAACTTCAAACCGTATTTGCAGTTATTTTTAAATGAGGTCTGAGATGACATTTTGATATTATATAGCATGATATTTAAATGTATTACATATTGTTGCATAGGTTCGCACTGTGGTTTAATTATTCAAACATCCTATCCTTTCATCTACTTACTTCCCCAAGTTCTTTCAACTTTTAAAGAGCCCTTTAAATAGTCAGGTGAGAATTTCAACACCGTTTGAGGGACACCCCCGACACCCCCCTGAATTTAAGAGTAGGCTACTTCTTTTTAGTACTCTTCGCCTTTATACTCACACTGCAGTGACAGAAAGACAACAAAGGGAGCTGCAAAAGTATACACCTGTACAGGCGCGATTACACTAAAACTGAAATTGGAGTGCCATAAAGCACTATGCAGTGTCTTCAACATTATAATATTACGTAGTTAAGACTGCGTTTAAATGCTACGGCTAAAATAAATGAATACATTATTAACGAAAAAGTTCAAAATTGCAAAAATAGTTAATTGGTTTCTTGTCCAAATTATACAGCTTGGTCAAAATGTAACTTTCGTGACTAATGTTTTTAGCAACGATTGGTTTTTAAAAACGACCGTATGCGAAGCAATCGAAATGTTCTAACAAGTCCCACTCTCCTTGCTTCGAGGCTGCGGTGAACCGTGGCTAATTGCCCTAGCATGAGTTCTATTGCGCTGACTCATCGAAGTGAGTCCGGCAGTGCCGGGGATTCTAGGAGGTGGAAACAGCAGGAGTATCCGTCTGAACGGGCAGTTTAAACTACCACAACAAGAACTGGTTGTCCTAGAGCACGCTTACTAGCGAACCACCACAAAAATCGTTGCTAGTCACTTGTTGATGATAAATCGGACATACTGCGTGCGACACAGAAGTCAATAATCAAAATTATTAACACGAACATACAATTTAACTGTGTCCAGATAGCCTACCCCATCAATTAAATACATTATACTTGCCTTCCTTTCCAGCTACACTGATCTTCTGAATAGCTGGACAAAGCTCTGTCGAAAACCGTCAGCAGTGGGATCCACACTGTGTATAGCCAGAAGAGCAGCATTTTTTTTTATCTGGATAGCTACAAGGGGCAATTCGGTTTAAATGCAGCAGCAGGGGTATTTATACGTAAGATGAACTATTGTTACGGTCCCTCTTGCTGTTTGCCGTGTAGCCTATCTTCCTTCGTAGGTATCGGTCAAATCAAGTTCCATAGTTCGGCATCAAACTCATCCTGGGTTTACAATCCACGGATGTGAACAGCGACGTTTTCTGTCCTGCAGGATTCGCGTACATCAGTGATCCATGACTCGTCCCTCACCGACTCGAGTGAATAGAAAAGACGTCTGAAGTTTTACTGTGGGGCAGGGAAGTCCACCGACCAATTGCAGAGAAGCGGGGCGAAACTTGAAACCATTCACACAGCAGACACGGGGTACCAGAGGTGTGGTTTGGAACAAAACACGGACAAGTAAGATTTAAATGACCTCCCTGCAAAAAACACTTACTAAACAAAAACTGGGATATAAAGCAGAAAAAAGCAGAAGTGCATATTATTTGACTCTGCGATTAATTTCTTTTTTTCGATTGGAAGCGCTTGTAGTCTAATTAAGACAAAAATACTTTAATTAGATAATTAGCCTAGTGTGAAGATCAGGACAACTTTGAACCTAAAAATGACATTTGGATACATACATGGTACAATAGCAATAGTAGTTTAATTCCCACCCCAGCGTTAATAATTGTGTGAAAAGAGAAAATGAGAGACAGGTTTAAGATTAGGATTGATTCCATATGATAGCCTATTATTGATATTAGGGATTTTATTTGTTATATTCATTTTTATTTTAGGCCGGAGATTCTAAAAGCCAGGCAGCATTCCTGCTTAATTACAACGTCAATCACATACAGTGAACACATTAACACGTCTGAATTCTTATCACGATGATTGTATGGCCTATTGTATGTAAACCCGTCTCAAACAGTTTTTCTCTATATCAATGTAAGCTTAGGGTCTCAATGTCCGCAGTGCTAATTTTCCGACAGTTTTTTTAGTATCATAATTTAAACACCACTGTGTATTGTTCAGTTTTTGGAACATGGACTGGTTGGAATGGTAAAAGTATTAGCCTTATGAATGTTTTCTTTGAGTTTTGAAACAGAAGAAACAGGAGATGACGTTGAAAAACAATAATGCATGAGATGGAGTTGGGCGCATAGTTGGCTATTTTATTCATTTGGGGATCCACCTCAGGACACATGCAGTCAGGATTGATTACGCTCGCAGCAGGATGTATGACACTCTGAGCACCAGCCTGTATACATGCATATTGGCCAAAATAATTGGACGAGCAAACAACACACAACATAGACTACGTTTACATTTTAGGCATTTAGCAGAGGCTCTTATCCAGAGCGACTTACAAAAAGTGCATTTAAACATGGTAAGTGTAGTAACACTACAATAGACATCATTGTTGGCAGCTGCACACCATACCTGTAACACAGGGAAATACAAGTTAGTCTTTTTTTAATTACATTTTTAAACATACTATCAACTGACTAATAAAATGTGATAGTGCATTTTGCGTTCGATCGCCACTGATAACATTTCACATTATTTTAACTTCCTTGCGGATTAGCAAAACTCAGTTCTTGTCTAAACGCAGTTCCATTCGATCATCCATCTCTGTATTCTTATATAACAGTATCTGTATTCCTGAATACATTTAAATATAAAATATATAGTGCTATAGAATATAGGCCTATTGAAATAGTAAAGCTACAGGAATGCAGCACTTGTTCCCTTCACCAAGATAGACAGAAGACCATTAGCCAACCCATAATATCAGTATAGGCCTACTTTTTTCTATTTTCGGAAGAGATGCTTATTTCCCACTTATACACGCATTGCAAACTGATTACAAAGTCAAATAGCTTCGGGTGCTCTGTTTTCTTTCAGGCGCCAGATGTTTTACTTATCTCTATTGAGTCAAAAACTCAAACTTGCCCGCCAAAAAGTTTGATTTAAAAAGCACAACCACTTCAGCGGGGTGACCCCAGACGGGTTTTGTTTGAGGGGTGGACAGCTATGTAAATTAAGCAATTTAGCTAGGAGGGAAACGTCCTTCTCACCGTACACACACAAAAAAGCGGGAAGAATTACATTAAGAACAGTGACAATCATCTGTGATTTATAGTTGAGAACTTTGCAGCCTATAAAAATGCCGAATATAGGCTACCTTGACATTTAACGTAGGCCTATGCGCAAACATCATACATCATTGTAGAAATATTATTCTCAATGTGATAACTGCGAGCGCTGTGGGGCATTTCAAAAGAAAACTTCAACCTATTAATCAGTCCTGCTGTCATGTACTGTGCAGAAGAACCAGAGTATCTGTATCACTGGGGGGGGGAGGCAGCACCTACCTATGTGCAAAATCCCTGTATCAAATAATGCAGGGAATCCTGCCTTTGTAACACCCAGGTAGTGACAAAAATGACCACAGGACGAACTTAAACTGCAGAACATAATCATAGTTGACATACATTTAAAGCGTTTCCACATTTAATCAACGTATCAAATCTGCTATCTGCAGATATATTCATTTTCCCATAGCTTATGGTGTTTGCCTTATCTTTTTTTTTTGTAAAAAGAAAGTTCTAATATAATTGCCCCCGTCTGTCCTGCAATTGGTCTTTCTAAATTCAAATAAATAACTCAGAAGGAGTAACGTTTTTAAATAATTCCCACACATAAATTACGGTTTTAATCTATGTTTTAATTGAAAGACCATGTAGGTCTTAACAAAAATAAGAAATGACATCAAATAATAATGCCATATTTCACTACCTACAACTTTACTGAAAATACAATGACATAGCTACAGCAATTACTCTTGCCTAACCCTTGTCGCGCCCAATTATCGCGCCCAAACTAACAAAGAGTAGCCAGCCCTTTTTACGGTGCTACAAGTTGCAATGTGAGCTCTAATTGGCCTCCTCGCTTTAACTTTTAAAAGGCATAAAGGGCATTCATCCCCCCTGTTCTCCCTCACGAATGAGAAGCCTACTCCCTCGTGGAGCGCCCGGGAGGGAGGGGTACGGACCAATCCTTGCCTCAGCTATTGTCTACGAGTATTGTGTGCAGCCCAATAACCTGAAGCCCCTCGCAGAGTCTAAATCAAATATTTAAACATTCTTTCACAGCGCCCGCCAAAATTGAATACATTGTAATGAATCTCGGCGTCTGCTGCGCAAAAACTGGTCTCAATGTTTTCAATTTTAATAGTCGTAAAAGCTCAATACATGTGCTTTTAATCAGTATTTATTGAGTAAAATCTAAAGATAATCCTTCCATGTTGCTATTGCTACACATTTACATTATGCACCATATACAATAAGCGTAAAGGCAAATATCAAATTAAAAGCAGCCTTTTTACATTTACTATGCTTTTACAATCGGTTATTTCTTATTTCCACCTAAATACCAACACACCTGAGCTAATAGGGTCCAACAACTTGTGTGGACAGAATCCACTGGTGTGTATCTTTTCAGATAAATAGATATGTAGATACACACTCACAAACAACAAAAACACACACACACACACACATATATAATTCATCATTTTTGTAGCATCTACCATTTGAAGAGGGCACATACGCAGAATATATTAAGAACCAATGAGGTATTTTCAATGAACATTTGTCCATGAAAGTTTTCATTTATTTTCTGCATAAGCAGTCAGGAAAGTTCAGTGATCAGCAAACTTACTGAAAACAATGAATTCATGTGGTTTCCATTAAAAGGTAACACTTGCATTTATATGTAAACCAAAGTTCAGGACAAATGTTGATTGAGCCTGGACCTCAGTATAACAATTTTATGGGTGCAAAAGTTTGTGCCATTTAGAAAAAGGAGGGAAACAGACAGGCAAAGTAACAAAGGCAGAGCTTGGTGAGAGATGGAGGGAAAGCAGAGGGGGAAGGGGCTCCAGTGATCCTCCACCTCTTGCAACAACCTGTGGCAACATCCCTAGCCATAGAAAAATGGAGGGCACCTTCGCTGGCACCTCTGCCCTCAGCCCCCAACCCCCCCACTGAGTATCCTTTAAGTTCATGGTATCAGAAGTCAATAAAATATTCTTTTGTGTAGGTATTGCCATCCATCTTCATGCAAAGTGACTTTAAGTTGGAGGTGTGGGGGAGGTTAAGTTTCGTGCTGAGGCTGTCATTTGCATGGTGCTAACACACAATGATGAAACGTTCATCAGAACAACCGTGGCCCTGCAGTCAAGTTATGACAAGGCTTCAAATCCCAACAATAGCACATGTGCAAAAATCCAGCTGCTCTATTGTCTGCTTGAACAGGGGGGTTTGTTCTGAGCAGGGCATTTCAAAGGCTAGGGATCTGAATGGAGTACAAGGCAGCTGGAAGAACGAGATAAATAAATTAGGATTTAATAGTAATACTAACAACAATGCAAGCTAATAACCATCATTGCAATGATTAATGTGACTCCGCAACTTCTTCTCACAAGGAGATGAGTATGAATTTCTAGAAACACTGTTCATTAGTCATGCTTGTAAGAGGTAAACAAACATACATTGTAGCCATGCTACAAGTGGCAAACAAAGTTTTACAACTGGATTTCAGTTGGTGCAGTGGAATGTAGTGGTGTTATGTCTGTTAGGCTAGTGGAGCAATGCAGGAGTGTAGTGTTATGAGAGAGGATGGAGGCAGTGGGGCAGGAATGTGGCATTGTGAGAGAGGACGGGGGCGGCCATATGGGGGCCTCTCCCTAAAGTCCAGCTGCTCTCCTCAGGAAATGAGCGTGCAATGAAGATGGCTATTAAATTAAAGAATGACGATGATTCCTGGGTGGATGATATCACCCATCCACCTCTCTCTAATTCCTGTGAGGCCCATTTTAAAAAAACAGTACCTCCTCTATTCAACTGAATTCTTTCCTTTCTCATATGTAGAGAATGAGATGCATGGCTACACTGCTGTGACCAGCACACAGGCAGCACTTAGATCATTCATACAATCTGATATGACCAGATACTAGAGCACCAACATATTATGGCTAAAAGGGAAATCTGATTCTGTGTCCCCAGCATGATGAAGCTCTCTGTCTCACACCAGTCCTCCGCCCTCTGAAGCATTTTGTATCAGTCAGCTATGACCTCTGACCTGGTGGCAATAATTTGATAATGTTATGGGGTGGATAATTGATGGGAGAGGGTAAACGGAAGTCTAGAATAGATAGGCATGGAGTGGGGGTGGGGGGTCACTTTGACTCAGCAACAGAAACACAGGTCCAGTGTTGACAACACCCATGGGGCTCTGGCCTCTTCCTCCCCCTTTCTTCACTCATGACGGATGATGTCTGGAGGCCATGCAGGAGGAATCGTTACTGCCCAGGCCGTAACTGAGGAGCACACTGGAGCAACTGCTATACAGGCTCCTCTCTCACACACAGACTGCAATTGCGGTATTGTCTGGTGCTTGCCATTTAAAGCACACCAGATCTGTGTCAAACATTTATTGAGAGTACAATTTCAAAAAATTGAGTAAATAAACTAGCGCAAACTTTTCCACTGATATATTATATGTTATATCACCTCCCGGGCCATTGTCCAGCCAAATAGTGACACAACTTGATTTTTTTCCATTGCATTAGTCATTGGGAAGTCCACAGAGAGCAGTGGGGGGCTGTAGCAAAGTGTTTATGAATATGGAATGTCCAGTTCTCACTACCAGCATGCCTGTGCTCATTAGACTGGCATTACTGACTCAATTTTTCTTTCCAATGTGATTTCAGACTATGCTGCAAGCCACCGATGTCTAGCAAGGCTTTTAAGGGCTTTATTTCAGTGATCACGCCTCAGGGAGCGAGAGCTACTGGAATTAGTGAAAGTTGAGAACTGCCCCTGGATAAAAGCGTCCAGTTGTTCATTTTGTGAGAGGCCCGTTGAGTAAACAGTCGAGGGGCAGTGGAGGTGGGTGAAAACTCCAGTTATTAGGAACAGAACACTTCCAGTATTTCTGCCTCCTGTGGTCTGTTGGCTGGTCAGGTTGCGGATTAGATTCTCTTTTAAGACTTCAGTCGCTTGCGTGAAGCAGTGTATGTACGCCTGAACCAACACTCTTTGGGTCCCACTTGGCACTCCCACAGACAGCCTAGAGGGACATTAAAAACCTGAACCGCTTTCAAAACCCACATGCTTTCTCCCCTTTTGAGAAGGCCCCTCTAAAGTATAGCTTCAGAGGTTTCAAGTGCTTACGGTTTGGTGCCATGCATTTGAAGGCAAGAATTTACAGTATTGATGTCCATGCGCTGTTAACTGGTGAGAAATGTACTCTGGCCAAGTGCCTAATGAGAATTTGAAGCTTCGCCAAGGAAATATCACTATGGAATTCAGCCACAGGGTAGACAATATCTAAACATCATCAAATACTCTGCATAATAGCTCTGACAATGCTCTGAAAATAAACAGGACAGTCAATGTCCTTTCAACAAATAGTCCATAATATGGTGATGGTAAGAATAACATGGCACCAGTTTGAGTCACTGGCATGAGCAGGAAGCACCGCAAAGGTTATGGTAGGAGTCTTCAGTGTGCCAGTCTGTCTCCAGCTGTGTTTGCAATCTGCTCTCCCCAGTGTTTACCAGGGAGGGCCCTGGAAGCAGCAAACTCCCATTAGAACGTAATGACACATCTGAGAGAGCGCAACGAGAGAGGGAGTGTCGGTTTTCACACAGATCTCATAGGGGCTCAGATCGCAAATAAAGCACTTTGTACGGGATCCCTGTGTTGGCGCTTCCCACACACGACCGCTTTCCAGAGTCTGAGAAAGAGTGCAACATATCACTTGGGTATCGATGGGAAAAAGCCTGTCTCCCCGATCCCACCGACTCATCACAAACTGGTGCTGCTGTAAGAAACTGAACTGCTTCTGTTCCACCTCCCCCACCCATGTGGACCTGGGATTTTATGTTTTTAATACAATTAATGTGCCTAATTACCAAGATATTCACCTGTACAATATGAGAGAGCTTTGATTGATGATTCATATTTCTATGTGTGGGTGTGAACACATACAGGTGAAATATAATTCATATGTGTTAAATAAAGATTTAATATGTTTGAATGAAAATGTACACTAGTTTGAAAAATAGTATGATGTTCAGTAAGTGATGTTTGATAGGTATGTACAGTTAACTGGCAAAATAAAAGAAACACTTGAGTAAATGGAGGATACAAAATATATTGAAAGCAGGCGCTTCTACACAGGTGTGGTTCTTCAATGAACTAAACAATTAACATCCCATCATGCTTTGGGTAATGTATAAAAATGTTGGACAGGCCCAGTTGCCATTTTGGCTACCATGTCTAGAAGAAGAGATCTCAGTGACTTTGAAAGAGGGGTTCTTGTTGGGGCATGTTTGGCAGGAACTTTAGTGAAGATGTAAACCATATGGCATGGCCATCTCAGTCACCAGATATCAACCCAATTGAACACTTGATTCTGGAGTGGCGCCTGAGACTGTGTTTTCCACCATCATCAACAAAACAACAAATTATGTAATTTATCATGGAAGAATGGTGTTGCATCCCTTCAATAGAATTTCCAGACACTTCTAGAATTGAGACACATTGAAGATGTTCTGGTGGCTTCTGGTGGCCCAATGCCCTGTAATGACACTTTATGTTGGTTACCCGAAGATGTTCAGGGTAACAGGACATTCATTTAATGCTCTTATTCCTGTCTTGAAATTAAACACTGCTAAGAAGATCTAATTCTTCAAAAATCCCCTGTAATACAATGGATTGTTCACAGATTACCAAGGATAATGGAGAGAGACGTGGCCAACAGTGCCACTAAAGGGACACGCACTGCAGATCTGAGAAACAAACAGGAGGTAACATTGGCTTAAACTGGATTAGCCGAGGTGTGTGATAAAAAGCGCTGTGAGGCCCAGGTTGGTGTGGGAGAGAGGAGCCGGTCTTATCACTGACAGGTGGAATGTTTCGAGTGGCAGAGGGAGAGTGAGCTCCCCACTGAATCTGATCATCTGGAACCTTGACACAACGCAGACCTGACGGACCAGCTTACACCCATCCACACGGTGTGGGACACTGCAGGGGGCCATCCTTCGGGGCCTGGTATGGGCGGAGGTAGGCTGCGGGAAACCTCTGGCGGGAACATAGCCTTGATTGACTCTCCTGAGAAACCAAAACACCTATAAGGATGAGAGCCTGGGAGCCACAACGTAGCGTCCTTTCTCGGCTATGTAAACTGACACTACGGCGCTGCCCTGCCCCGCTCACACACATCCACACCATGTTGTTGTATAATGATGCTGCATTCACATGCATGTGACAGGGCCATGGGCGAGAGAGCTAGGGAGAGAGCTACATATATTCAGTAGAACAACAATGGATGTATATAAGAACTGAATAGTCACATTGGAAAGGACGGAATCAATGTCTGCAATGTAACTCTTTATAAAGGATGAAACTTGCTGTGGTATTTTAATATCAGTTACTGTACATATTCCCAGTGGTTCAGACTGCTGTTTTTGATAGGATTATTTTACATTCACCAGGAAGAACTCTCCATTATGTCACTGAACATTGTAATGTGCTATGAATATTGAATGATCATTTAAAAAAAATCTCCTGAAATAATATGGCAGAAATATAACATATAATTTGTCATCTGTGTTTATGTTTCTATCTTAGATTGCTTTTTTGTTTTCCTTTCCCTCAGTAAGTGTAGTTTCAATCATATGGAGTTTAAATTGCAATTAGTGAATATTTCAGTATCGAAGTCCTGGTGGAACTTGTGTACTTCTATGCTTTGGCTATGTTCTATGGACCACTAAACTGTAAGATGTTTAAATATTACAGGATTTAAAAATATTTCAATCACAAGTGTCATATATGACATACATTCCCAATACCTTTGGACGTATCATTGGTTCGTGTTGACGGATTCTTTCTCACACATACCTAAAACTCCCATACCGGAAAAATGCACCTTATCTCTCACCCGGGAGAGATAACGACTGTCACATAGAAATTAAAAGGTGTTTACAAAGCAAAGTCAACAGAGCTAACGCAGGCACCGTCAGCCAAGACCCTCACTTTGTGTTGATTTTTACATACCCTGCCATCAGATGTCACATGGGAGAAGGCTACACCTAAAAACTAAACAAGAGAACTGTGCAAAGTGGTGCTTCACTCATAGTTGTCATGTTGATAGATTTGCATTGCTTACCCAGTTTACTTGTTAAAATCAATGCAGGCACAATTAAGAAACAGCAAAAGCACACAGAAACCTGCATTTAGACATTAGAGAGTGCAGGAAACAGCCTGTGATTTGCGATTTGCCTGCGTGGTTGTACGACAATAAAATGAAACCCTTTAAAGAGCTTCTCGTGCTCCTTACCTAAACCAAAAAGGAGCTCTTAGGGGATTTGTTTCCACTGTGAAAGCTGTCTTGTCTTCTTCAATTAGTTCGGACCACTTCCCCCTTTGAAACTCCAAAAGGTGAATTGATTCCGGCTTAGTTGGAATTAGCTTGGTGCAGGGGGGGAACCTGCTTTTATAACTCAGGGCCTGTGCTTCTCTACATCTGGTGTGAGGCAATTGGAAGAGCATTCCCCTACTGAGCCTGTGTCACTTTTATTAGGGTCTATAAGTCTCTTCTCCAGGCTCTGTGTGTTCAGACTGGTGTGACTCAAATGTAAACCTTCACAATTGTCAATTGTGTTAAATACTACTACTATTACGAATCATAATAATTATATGATGGTAATATTTATAAGAACAATTATTATTATTACTATGATTATGCAGTATTATATAATAATTATGCATTATTAAGTAACGGATAGTCAATATAAGATTCAGAAGTTTTCAACTACAACTTGAATTCTCAAAGAAAGGAAAACCAAGAGGGAGAAATTAACTTTAAATCAGCAACAAATTATATGTCTGTGGGAAAAAATAAATAAAATAATTATGGTATTATGATGATAATTTTTTCAATTGTTATGGATTACAGGATATAACAACGGTTCTATCTGACGTACTGTACACCATATGAAAAACATTTGGAACTGAGGCTGAAGCCTCCTTTCAAAACAATGCTTGAAAAATTGGGAGATAAAAACAGGCCCTGGAAGCCACATTAAAAGCAGTCAGCGCTGTATTAACAATCCCACAGCTTTGATGGACTCCAGTAATGATCTTTATCAGCTGAGGGAACCATCAGCAGCCGGGTTACATCCACTTCCACCAGTGAATCCAGGGACCAAAACGCACAGCTTTCGGGTTTTCCCCCTCCCCCGATGGACTTCACACACTCCATCACCTCACCATGTAAGCCCATCTACAACAGGGAAAGGGGGCTTATGAACTGAACGGCCTAACTGAACCGGATCCGTTTATGTAAACGGTGTTCCATTTCTCTGTTCCACAACCCCAGTCCTCGCTATTCAGTACTTCCACCTCGACACCCCCTTTCCCAAAGGGAAAATAGTTTTTCATATTTTCCCCTCGAAGCTAAAACCCCTCCCCTATCCCCTGGCTGATAAACCGCCCCCACCCCACCCCCTCAAACCCCTGCCTCTTCCTTGAGTTTAGCAGTGCCTTGTGCTATTGACTGCCATGAGCATTGTGATGGCGGGGGTCATTCTTGCCTGCATAAAACATGATTATTCTGTGATTATTCCATGCTCACCCACCCCACACACACACACACACACACACACACACCCCCACACACACACACTTTCTCTCCCAGAACAATAGCACGCAGGGACAATAGACACATGCCGATGACACAAACCACCCACCACATTCAGGGCAAACTCTCCGATCTCCAAATCCCCAGAATGTTTTGTACCAAATAAATAAATGTTATTACAGAGGCATGCCCAAGTTATGAACACATTAGGATGGGATAGAAGCCATTTATAACTCAGAGCTATTTGCAACTTTGAAAGATAATAAATTACTTTTAATCAACAAATTCAAATGGAATGTTGACAAAGTACTCACTATATTGTAAAAATAAAAATATAGCCCAGTGATTATTAGGCTTATATTTACTTGTGATTGCATATTTAATCAAATTCAGTTCCATAGAAGGTGTTTGGTTAATCTGTTCATTCATACCAAGGTGTTTGTATCAGTGGATGTCATTAGTATCAATGCAAGAAGAACAAGGACCAGGATGTGAATACTGGTTTCAACCTAGAAGCAAAATGCAAACTGTAGCAAACTGGTCAAGTTTCCAACATAAATATGAAACAGGACGAGGAAGCTAATCATTGTATTTGAATGCATGCACACTTTTTCATTTTTTCTTTTTGTTCATCACTCTGAAAAAAAATCATTAGGGCCTTTTACCAGCACTTTGTTAAGAAAAAAATGTAAAAATCTTTTTCAATAAAATTGCATTATAGTGTTGCCCTCAATATGGAGACTTTTTTAAATGTATTGTTAAGCTTCCATTGAATAATTGAAAGTCTCACAGTAATTCTAAAAGGTGTTTGATTGGACACATTTGTAAATCTGCCACACTATGGAAAATTAGTAGCGCTTTGTAATTAGAAAGCCTCCCTGTCATTCATTTTCAAATATGTATTTTTCCTGAAAAAGTTCAATTAATTTCCAGCTCCAATAGGCCATACATGTTAAATGATAATTGGAAATTAAAATCGGCTGATATTTTTTCAAAGGACAGCCCCCCCTCTAAATAAACACATCATTGTTATCCAATGAACCTGTCTCCAGGGCACATTAGATAAAAGCCCTTTCAGTACCTGCAGACGTCTGTGCTTGTTAATGGCTTTTCTTTAAAAAATTATACATCTGTTGCAAACCAGATTCATTTGTTGCTCCAGAATACCCCTTAGGGGACCGCCAATTCATTTCACACACCCCCTACCCCACCCCCACCCACCTACACATACACACCTGCAACCACAGTACCTAAGTCAGACCTTATCATATAAATGGGGCCTCTGTTCCCAGTATCTGGCTGTTGACTGAATCTTTACAATTACTTAAGTTAGTGAATTATACCTTTTGTGAGTGGAAAATGGACTAACATGAGGTTTAAGTTCCTTAGTGAATTTAAAGGCTTCTTGCAATGGTAAAGTATCCCCCACTATGGCTATGTGGTTAGTGTGAAGACAGCTGTGAGAAATGCACATTCATGCATTAATTAAATGCGCAGTTTTCAAGAATACATTGTAATAAGGCCCAGATTTACCTGCAGTAAGATTTGTCCTTTAGCTTTGATAATACAATCAAGCCATTATAAATGTTTTTGTTCCTTACGCAACATTTTCATTCATTTTTGTGACTGTCACAAAATGTTGTGCAAGTACAAACAATGAGAACAAAATGAGAAACACTCGTTTCAGTTTCTTATACAACCGAAAGGACGAAGCACATTGGAACTGAAATGCCTGAAGTGAATAAACCCAGCCTGAGCTGTGCAATGCCCTAGTTGCAAGATGTCAAATTGAGCTTCTGCTGCCAGGGAAAGGATATTTAAAATTCAGCCTGGCATCCCGAAAAACGATAAATATTTATCTCGCAGCTTCATCTAGCCATTTAGCTCTTTTTTTTGTTTCTGACCCTGAAGCGGCAGAACTTATCGAAAGGCAGGGGGCATACAAAAAAAGCCCTGTCTACTGGCTGATGGACTCTTCAATGGAGTGACTCTCTAGAAGGAACTGCGCCCTCACGGAGGTGCGGAAGGGAGGGAAAAAGAGGAGAAGTTGCTGCTTGAATGACTATAACGTTTCAGAGGCTGAATTTGCCCTGATAACCTCCCTCTACGCGCACACACTCGCACAACAATCCTGACTTTGTGCTGCCGGGTCTATACGCACATGCGTGCTCGCCGAGCAGGGGGGGCGCAAACACTGTGAAAGGAAGGAGGTCACGAAGGTTGAGATGTTTGTGATGTAAATTTGGTATGGCAGACTTAGGGAAATAAAACATTAGACAAGATACCCAAGGGACCAGATACAATCTTAGGGGGAAAAAAAAAAAAAAAAGAAAACCTCAAACAAAATGGCCAAACTGAGGAGATTCATTCATTCTTTAAACTTGGCCCTTTATCCTCACAGGAGTGACCCATGCTTATAAGCAGAGAGGATCTCAGGCCTTTCCTATTGGATGCAGTATTGGATGTAAAGTGGTGGATTTTTCAGAGATAAAGTGAAAATATATTTTGTGCTTTACACCATGCGAAGTGTGCCACTTTCTTGCCACAATGTGTGGGACAAACATATGGACATAACATGAAGAAAATGAGAAGCAAATGGTATTCACTGAAAAAGACTGAAAGACAAACACACACATACACACACGTGCATGCACACACACACACACACACACACGCAAACACAAAGACCCCCCCTCCAAAATCTTCCTTCAGGCTCCTCTGGGTGATGGCTAGTCATGCCATCAGCTATCAAGCCTGAGGTGCCTTGCAGTCAGGGAAATGAAAGCAGTGAGTGGAACAGCTCAGACCAAGCCCAATAAAAAGGCACACAAAGATATGATTTAATGATTGTACGATTGAAGGGTTCCGAAAGAATGGACCCCTGACCCCAGCGTGACCCTTGGTGACCCCCTTGTCTTGTGAGGCCAGTGGTTGTCAGGAGGCATTTGTCATACGTTTCTGGTGATCAAATTACAATCCAGTGCTGTGTCTGCAGCATCATTCAAGAACCTAAAGTTTCAGACTTTAAGCAGAATCACTTGTTTTTATGTAATAATATGAAAAAATAGACTTCAACGCTAAGTGCAGCTACTTTCATATTTAATGCCAGGATATCATATTGAAGAAAGTAATAAAAAAAAACAAAAAAAACAGAAATGTATCCTACACTCTATTTGCAAATCTACCTCGTCCTTCACTTTAAATTGAACATGAACAGTAGAGACATAAGCTGAAAGACTAAGCATCGGTGAAACATTTGGATATGTGAACAGTGAGAGGAACGTCCAGAGCAGATATGGTGTGTGAATGGAAACCATTGTGTGCTTATTGACTCTAGGCCGCATTGGGAACAGCAGCACGTGAGGCTGAACAGAGATAATTAACTTCACAAAGTTGGACTCCCATCAACTTCTGTATCCACCCATTCCATCTGGAACTGGGGGCAAAGAAGGAAATAACTGTTCTTGCATCACCACTGCAGATGCAGATATTGAACTTCTCATAATCCACTGTAAGAGAGGAAGCGTCTCTCTCTGATGCTGTCTCATTTGGCTAAATTGTGCATTCAAGTCCTGCACCTCTCTGAAATAAACCCCCCATCCTCTCATTATTGTGTCTAGTCAAACCTAGTCTGAGCTTGGGGGGTGGGGGTAAAATGCAGAGTGTGACATCACACTCACAAAGTCTCTGTTCAGTAGAGGTGAATGGGGTGGGGGTGAAATTTCACCGAGGCTCTTTGGGTTCCCTCCAAATCTCCTTTGTAAACCATCCCTCTAAAAGCGAACACATGCACACACCAGTGGACACCCCTCACCCCTCCCCCCAAAAGCCCACTTCACATCTATCAGAGCTGTCAGGGAATGGCGATATCTGTGTCACTGTGGCATTAACCCCTGGCCTGTCTCACCGTAGTCTACCACAGCCAAGCACACCGCGGGAGATAAACAAACACGGCCCACAATGCCCCAGGCATGGCAGACATACAAGGGGCAGATAGGACTCTCACAGCTAGATAGGCTCTTTGTAATGCCAGTATAATTAAGAGTCTCTGTGCTGTTTTGTTTCAAATGCATGTGGTCTATTTATTTTGAAGCCACACTCTAATCTCTTTTCAAGATAAAAAAAAGTAAATACATACAAATAACTACATTTCAATGAAATTAATTTTCTCCAGTTCAAATCAGTTCAAGGATTCAGTTCACAGTCCAATTCAATCCAAAGTAGGGAAGCACAACTTTCTATAGTCTGTGTTTGAAAGTGATTTGTAGCTTTCTCATTCCATTTGGATACACAATTGTTTTTATTGCTGAGATTGAACTCCTCTGATTGAGCAACATCCTGGCAGGATGGCTTTGTGTGTGTGTGTGTTGGGAGAGGGGGGGGGTGTATATATGTGTGAGTGTGTGTATGTGTCTCACTCAGAAGCAAACAGTTGGATTTGGATCCACACACTGCACATTCACTCATGCATGCACTCACTGGCTCACTCTTTTCCACCTGTTGGTAGCAGTGCTCTGTACAGATAAAGCAAAGATAGAGCAAGAGAAAGATGAGGCCAGTTCAGATTAAAGAGTCAGCAGCTGATGAGACGGCTTTAGAACGTTCTCAGAAAATATTTTGTTCAGTGTGAACTACCAAGTTTTAGAATGTCTGCATAGTCATGGCACTGGACAGTTAGCTTCTCAGTTCCAGAATACTGAAACTCAACGAATGACAAATAGCCTAGCTTTGAAAAAAATTACCTCCCCCACTAAACTCTGCAAAAGATTCCCAAACAAAGCACACAACATCCACCGATCTACAAAAGATATCAAGGTCGCCAGTTTGGTATGTTGTTTCAGTGTATGACAGCAAGCTGACACAATGGGTTTGACACTATTTCACCCCCCAGTTCAGTTACTCCAGCATCAGGTCCTAACTCCACTGGCACGCCATTCTTGAGGTGTGTTACAGCGGTATCCTTTAGATGTTGGGTAATTGGAGGCCTTGTTTTGCAGAAATGTTGTGAATTCATTAAAACAGTTTTTCAAGAAGAACCCATGTAAAAAAACAAAAAAAATAAACAAATAAAAAAAAAAAATAAAAATATATATATATAAGTGGATTGCATTCGCAGAGTTCATATGGAGCACAAAGAGTTAAAATCCCCCCCCCAATCTTAAGCCTGTATTCCTCCCCTACCAATGGTGTTCTCTATAATGCATTTCACTAATACTCTGAAAAAGGCATGCACTTCCCATTGCCAATGCCAACTCCAAATAGGATTCTCTTCTTAAAAAGAAGGAGAGGAAAAAAATCAATCAGGAAGTGGCAGGTATTGAGAAATGCTAGTGAAGCTTAGGCAGAACTTCCTGTGTTGCCAGGGTGACCTGAAGTTGAGCCAGTTTATGGGAGCCAGGCGCTGGGAGACTGGCAGTGTGGAGGGTGGAGGAGGGTCTTTGCTACAGCTGTGGCCTTCTCCCTCACTCTCACACATGATGGAGGGAAAGGAGTGGGGGGCAGAGATTGGGGAATCATAGGAACTGGGGGTGCTGGGCAAACACAGCTGGCTCCAGAGTCTTGGTGGGTCCCTGTTGAACAAGTCTGAGATATTATCTTGATGTTTGTTCAGGGGATAGAGCCTAATCCCCCAGCGCACCCAACGCTGATCTGTGCACAGGCCCACCACATTCTTTCATCTCTCCTCAATTTGCCCCGTGATCTCGCTCTCTCTCTCTGACTTTGCCCCCACCCTTCATATTTTCCCACATGCCGAAGTGAAAATGACTTTCTCAGAGTCTCTTGCACCAGTGATACCAATGCTAATTCTGCCCACCCCCAAGTCCACCAAAAGCCTTGGGTGTTCCCCTTTTCTCTGGTCACATTGATGCCTGACTCCAAAGAACTGCCTAAACCTTAAAAGTTGCAGGACAACAGCAGCATCTGAGCCTGTGACACATTTTAAGGGGGATTATTAGGGGCTTATGTACACCTGCTGTAACCTTCAGGCCCTGCTGGCCACAGTCAGGCACTTGCAGTAACCCTTGTGCAAATAGGAACCAATTTCCTCAGGACATTTTTTTATTTGAGGAATTCTGTATTTATATACCAGTAGAATCAATATAGTCAGCATTCTACATCAGAATATGAAGTGGTCCCATTCAGCATAATGCCACATTAATTAGTATGTAGTTCACACATATGTTGTGATATAAAATGAGGCAAACATACCCTTTCATTAATAAATATTCAATGGTGATATTCAGCTTCATAGCAAGTACACCTGCACAAAACACAAACAACAGTGCAAAAAGGTTTAATTTCAAAATGTACATTTAATTATACGAGAAGCCATATAATATCCAATGCATTAAAAAAAAAAAATCTATGCTATACAGACATTGTGATGTATTACTAAATATGCAAACATTGATAATGTAGTTGCATGGGTTTAAAGTGCTTTAATTGTGCAAGTAGCAATATTATAATGGTAAATATGTGGCAACACAAAATGAGCCCAGAATTATATAATATTTCAAATAAAAATGTATCAGGCAAACAGAAAAATCTTCAGAAACGAATATGCTCATGATGTATAACTTATACGTGTACGCATAACCATTTTTTGAGTGTTGACACAAGGAATATTTTAACCCTTGCAGTTCTCAACACTCGTGAGATCATGGCGCTGCACTGTGGCGACACACATCAGTAAAGTTATGGAGATCAGAATCCATATACGGATCAATTGTGAATGGTAATAACATATTCAAGTTTTACATCATGTTTTTCTCCACAGGGAAAGAGTTTCCACATTCTTAGATTGGTTGTGCATTTACCAGCAAGTTTGACCAATTTGACTTTGAATAGGTCAACTTCATTATGAATGATCAAAATGCAAATATGTTCATCATCCTGACACATTTTCTGTGGTGGTAATGATGAAACTGTTGCAAGATAACTGAATTCCAGACTGTATAAACAACTTACATTTGATCCTTTAGCTGTATGCCATTAATAGCACAGCCTTATTTTGTCAAGTCATAAGTAAAATGTACCTATTTATTGACTTGATTATGGTGACTAATGCTACAAATAATTTAGAAGTAGTAGCTTGGGGCTAGGGGCTTGCACTCACCAAAACTTTTTAAATGCCTGTTTTTAAATAATGCATCCTACATTTGTGAACCAATGCAGTTTGCATTATTTAATGTCTAATTAATTCTTTTTTTTGTTGGTGAGAGCAAGCCCTACCTACTTATGTTCTATTAAATGTTGTATTGATGTCATTTTAATGTTACATCATCTGTAATAGTCTTGATTATATTTGGACACCTTTAATACAATATACAGCATGTTGGATAATAAAGATTGTGAATATGCTTTCCTGTTGTGAGCATGTGAATATATATTTCTCTAATGGTAGAGACATAAAGTAAAGAAATACCCTCCATCCTACATTTGTGATCAAATGTATGACTTCACAAGTCATTACCCATTGTGAGATTTCTTCGCTGTACTTCTATTCATGTCTTCAGTTATTTAATGCTAAACAATCGAACACACAAAATGACATCCAATGATGTCAGTATGACCATAGTATGTATAGCATGTCTTAGGCTAACTACTTATCGGCAGGATGAACTTCAATACATGCTACATTAATGTTGAATGAATTCAAGAAATGTGGCTAAAGTTACATCCGTGAGATGCTAAAAAAACGTTTAAATGATTAAAACTGTGTCAGAGATATTCTGGGTTCCAGAATATAAGTCTCGTTATTCACTTAAAATGTCTGGTATCTGGGACATGGGAAATTGTCTCAGGGTCAAAATAGCCTTCTGGGATTCAGCTACAATGAATGCTGTTGCTATGCTGCCATCCAGTGGTCATATATAATTCTAATTATCTAACCATCATACGTTTCCCAATGCTACGTTTATTGTCTCTACGTAAATAAAAAAGGATTATACAAGAAATAATTATACAAGAAATGTAATCATGTATTAATTGTGCGCCAAACAAAACATTTGGTAAACACATACTCTATAATATATAACTTTCCATCCACTTAAAAGCCTGTGGAAAGATATTTAAAAGCGGGTAAATAGTTATGACGTATTTCACATTTTCAACAATAATTGAGGGATATAAAATGTAGCATCGAACGACCACTTAAAATTGAAACCAACAACAAATTCCTGTATTGTTATTGCATCAATTGAAGGAAAATATAATAATTATATAATTTACGTACCTGTAAATGATGCTCGATTTTCATTCCATAATTACCAAGATGGGAACATTTATATATCATTTATAATTGGGTGAGTTCAGGTAATGTGGGACATCAGGTAAAGTGGGACAGCTATGCATTGTAGTATATTACTACAAATAGATACAAATATATATATATAACAAACCATTGTTTAGTGGCAAGAAGTGTTGTAGCAACAATTCAAGATCAGCTTTGGTGATTGGCTGTTGATTTTGCACATATCAAATCACTACAATGCATAGCTGTCCCACTTTACCTGATGTCCCACATTACCTTGAACTCACCCTAATATGTATATGTACAATACTTTGCGCGCACACATAATCTGTATACAAGATAACTTCAAATGTATAAATGATACAGCCTACGGAAATGTACGCACATTACAGTTAACGTGATCACTATAGTAAGTGCACAGACACGTCTTTTTCCCCTCAAATTAGTGCTCACCGACCAAATGTTTGTTAAAAGAAGGCTCATGTGCCTCATGTGTACTGAGTCGCACACGTTGTAATTGATTTAACGTTGGATTTCAAGCACTACGTTTTATTGAAACAACGTGAAGCAGAAAAAACTATATTTGTTTGGAAATCCGTACATTGTAATAATCTGTAAAACATTATAAAGGACACATGTGGTAAGCCCCTTTGACAATTAACTGTAAATAATGGACGTGACACGTAGGAATACGTTGCTTTTATTAGTAAAATCGCCCTTTGTCCATTTTCTTGCCTTCATGCTGACCATTTGTAACCAAACTGGCTTACGTGGTTACAGACTCTACTGGACCTGTTTATCGACTTCTTGATATTCTTAAGAAACGAAACTTGCGTGAAAAGGTGTCGTGTCGATGTGCTACAAAATATTATTTTGTGGGAATGGGTCATATAAAAAAATACTACAAGTCATAAAGAAATGTTGAAATCTATCATATACAGAATTATTTAAAGTCTAAATAAAATAGAGGCAATCACAGAAGCACATAATTGTGTACATAAAGGGTTTACACTCAAGGGCTTCCCACTTTGTAAGAAGAAAAAGATGACAAGAACAACAGGCAGCCATCATTGACCTCACAAGAGTGACCACAGTCATACTAACGGAATCGTCATGGTTTCCCAGTCCTGGTGGGTGACCTTTATGGCGGTGGCCTGGCATGAGGGTGCAGGTGGAGTGCAGTCCACCCCTCTGCACTGCCTGTTCCAGCACTAACAGTCTGTCCTCAGCTGGCCCTTGGAGGGCTGCCCAGGGTACTGACCTTTGAGGACCCAGGGACAGGTGAGCCCATCGCAGACATTTTTGCTTAGGGACCAGTTTCACCTTTAACATCCTTTGCTCTATGTTGACATTGTAGATATTGAAGAGTCCTAAATGCTGTGCCAGTGTGCATTAGGAATCTCCGCTCGCAAACCGGCTGCTGTGGTGCGACTGTGGCCCTGCGATACCCCATAGCTCTGGGGACTAAGCAGACACATCTGTGAAACATTAAATTCAGAATTTTCTACTGTGCATCATCCATTGTGGTTCTGTGTGGCTCAGTTGGTAGAGCACAGCGTTGGCAACGCTTAGGTTGTGGGTTCAGGGAGCACATATACTGAAAAATGTATACATTCACTACTGTAAGTTGCTTTGGATAAAAGCGTCTGTTAAATGGCATATATTTTGGCGGCTGGCAGTGTAGTGTAATGGTTAGGGAGCTGGACTTGTAACTCAGAGGTTGCAGGTTCAATTCCCAGGTGGGGCACTGCTGTTGTACCCTTGAGCAAGGTACTTAACCTGAATTACTTCAGTAAAATATCCAGCTGTATAAATGGATTGCATGTAAAACAAAATAACTGTGTAAGTCACTCTGGATAAGAGCATCTGCTAAATGCTTAAAATGTAAATGTAAATGTATCCAATCATCCACAGTGTTCTCTCAGGTCCTTGCATTTATATATATATATATATATATATATATACACAGATAGTGGGTATAAAAAATATTTACCCCCTTTGGGATTTTTCACATTTTAATTTCATACTTCATGGAATCAAAATGGATTTCATTGGGATTTCTTGCCATTGATCAACACAAAATACTCTATAATGGCAAATAAAACAACTTTTTCTTAATTGAGACAGATAAAAGGCAATAATTGATTGCATAAATATTCACCCCTTTTTCTAAGACACACCTAAATAAACTCTGGTGCAATCAATTGTCTTCAGAGGTCACATAATTATTTGAGTGTAGTCCACCTGTGTACAATTAAAGTGTTTCAAATGATTTGAAATTAAATACAACTGTCTGTGAGAAGTCCCACTGTTGGCAAGTGCATTTCCAAACAAGAGCCTGATCAAAGAACAAGATCATGTAGATCAAAGAACACTCCAAATCCAAGAAAAGGTTTTTAAAAAGCAAGAATCAGGGAAAGATATAAGAAGATTTCAAAGACGTTGAATGTCCCCAGGAGCACCGTTAAATCGATCATAAAGAAAAGGAGAGAATATAACACAACTGTGAATTTGCCTAAAACAGGCCGTCCTCCAAATCTGAGCATTTATGCGAGAAGGGCACTTGTTAAGGAGGCCACCGAGAGGCCTATGGCAACTCTGGTGGAGTTACAGCCTTCCATGGCAGAGATGGGAGAAACTGTCCATGGGACAACAATAACCCGGGCACTTCATAAATCTGCGCTTTATGGTAGGGTGGCAAAAGAAAGCCATTGTTGAAGAAAACTCACATGATATCTTGCCTAGAGTTTGATAGAAGGCATGTGGGAGACTCAAACCAAGTGGAGGAAGATTCTATGGTCTGATGAGACCAAGAATGAACTTTTTGGCATTGACGTTAGGCGCTATGTGCATCATTCCAATAACACTATCCCATGCAGTCTTTTAGAGATTAAATAGTAACTTCCATGCAAAGAGACATTTCATGTTATAAGAAACTACTATGTTAAGAGGTGGGTTCAGAGGGGGTTAAGATGTTTGCTTGTGTGGCTGTTTACATTTACACAGGGTTATACAAATGTAAAGAAAGCCCTGTCTTTATATGGGCTGTAGTAATGAATGGGGAAATGCAAATCTGTTTTGTGGTTTGTTCTTAACATTGGGTAATGGAGCTCGTCTTCGCTTTTTTCATTATTCATACAATGTGTTAATCTTTGTGACCACTGAACCCATTATGTTGTTTGTTGCACAACTAGCACATCACAGGTTTTGGTCAGTAGACAGTCGATGAAAGTTTGATTAAATGTTTTTATAAGAAAGGAAGACATTATGTTGGTCTTTTCTAGTCATCTTTGCTAAACCTTTACTTGATAAATTAAAGGCTTACGAAGATAATTTTTTAAATTGAAAATACTGCCAATATACTCAGTTCTTTTTTATAATTTTATTTTTCTGATTTTACCTCGTTTTGTTCTCCCAATTTGGTAGCCAATTACCCGCTGTGCTTAGTTCAATCCCCCTTCCCTCATAGTTTGCTGCCGTAGTCCTGTGACCGGCAGTGACAAGGGCGAAGCGCTGCCTCCTCCGAGACAACACTCGTCATGCCGGCGACTGTAATTCCGGTACCCCAGAACCACTCCTGTGCGCAGCGAACTGTGTGTGTTGGCTACCCTCCCCCCGCCCTGGGGCGGACAGCCAGTTGCCACCCCAATGGCACTCCCGGCCAGAGCGGACTCTGGCGCGACAATACTCAGTTTTTAACTTTGAACTGCAAAAACAGATTCGCATTGCTTGGATTTATTAACACACAAATTCAAGTTCATTTGTGAATACATAATTTATTCAACACAAATAGAACTCGACCATCAATATTTCACTGAATTATTAAGTTTGAAAAGTAGTACCAGTAATTGTTTTATTGGAGAGGACACAGTATCTGTTTTAAACGGAATACATCCAGCCTTAAAAATCATAAGACAGTGATCATAATTTACAGCTGAGATATTTAACATCTGGTAATATGTACAATGCTTTATTTAGTACATTTTGAGATCTCAGTGGTCTGAAATTTCCTATAGCATGTCTAGGTTGAAACGTGCTAAACTTGGGCACACTCTTGATTTATTACAGTGCAAGTTAATATTTGCTAAGTCTGATGTGCTTCACATTTCCTTTCAGTTTTCCTTAACATGTGCCAGTTCAAATAAATAATTCTGCAATGTAGTCTCTATAATCCACAAAATGTCAAACTAAAAATCATAGAATTGTGCTTTCAGGTCATTTTATTTACATTATATACAACTCCTCTTAAATGATTGTCTGTTCGCCAAAACCAGTACCTTTGGGGACTCTACCATAAAGTAGACATTTTATTGACTATGACAGGGCTCAAGGCTCTTGGAGTTTAATCAATTTCACTGACATGAAAAGCAGTCAGACTGTACAGGATTGCCATACGTACGAGACTACCTGTTTCTAGTGCAACAAACTTTCTTCATTATTTTTTCATAGTTTTTGTGAGTTTGTACATCTAAGGTGCTGGGCTCTGACTCTGAAGTCCTTCAAACAAATTGACCATGGCTAGGACTAATGTCAGCCAATGTTTTTCGTCAGATTGGGGAGTTCTAGGAGTCGTTGGCAGTGAGTGGGCTAGGAGGACACAGTGTCTCCCCTAGCTGCTCTCTAGATGAAGGCCTCTTCAGGTTCTTAGCACTGGAGGTGAAGTCAGTGAAGACTAGGGGACGTCCATCAGGGCACAGCAGCACGCTGGAGTCAGCCTCACACTTAGTGGTCCGGCTGGGCCACAATGCCTCGGGAGGTGTGGGGCGTAGCCCTAGAGTGCCAGGGGAAAGCACCTCAGCCTTCACCACAGCTCCGAAACTGGCCTCGGACAGCCCTGATCGGTTCATCTTGATTAGGATGTCCAGCGACTGTCTACGGCTTTCCAGAGAGGCTGTCTTCTCCTCCGTCTCACTTCCCTCTTCCCCCTCTTCATCCTCCTCTTCCTCTACCTCCTCTTCCTCCTCTGTCTCTCCAATCACACCTCCCTTTGCGGCTTCTCCTGTGCACTGACTGCTTCCATCTCCGGTCGCACCCAGGTCCTTCTTGACGGAGAGATCCAAGGGCCCTTCATTCTGGCGTGCTGTCTTCTCCAGTGCCTGATGGATATGGGAGAGCTCGCTGCGGATCTTGCACAGGTGCTCCCACAGGTGGTGCTGTCCGGGGATGTCCTCCTTCACCAGGTGAGAGATCTTGCGCTCTGCGTCCTGGTACTCCAGCAGGGCCTTGGAGAGATCACTAAGCAGGGCCACTGCTGACTCTGGATCCTGATCCTCCAGCCTCTTCCTCTCACCTTCATGGCTGTCAGCTCTTTCAGCCACCTTACCAGGCTTCGGTGCAGGTGACATTTCACTATCAAGGTTTTCTGGAGGACTTTTCATCACATCCGAATGCCACTCTTCCACAGACCTTGATTGTTGCCGGGCAGTCCGAAAACTATTTTATAGAGAAAATGAAGACAAAGATAAAAAAACACTATTATGAAAAAAACAACAGCATTTAAAGGGGAAAATATAACTGAGCGCATTGCATTTTATATTACCCTGTTAAAAAATACCCAGGATATTTTACTGTACATATTACATATTATAGGATATATAAGACAGAATTTTACATTTACCTGCTATTATGGAGGAACTTGTCAGTTGCTACAGAGATAGGTGGGGTAGTACGGATGCTCTTGAAGACGTCCAGTGTATATCCCAATTGTGGCTTCTTTTCTGATGGACCCTCGTGGGTCTCAAGTGGGGCCCCTGTCCTCTTGCAAGCCAGTTCTCTGACTAAGGGCATATCTGGGGTAGACTTCATACTCCAGCTATTCTTACCCTCCTTGCCTGAGGCCTGAAGCTTCTCCTGTATTGCTCTATAACTGGCCTCTGGAGACATGGCCACATGCTGATGGGATGCCCAGGCAGAAGAGGGGGCCATGGGGCTGGGACGTAAAGCGGGGACCTTCCAAAGGTTGATCTTCGGTGGATAGTTTGGAGGGGACTTTGGGTTGAGGTTAGCTGGAGGAGACAGAGAAGGCTTGATCCCCTTGCTGGCATCCACCTGGGCTGCCCCAAATGCATGTTCACAGAGGAGAGGGTAGTAGAAGCGTGGAGGCAGGAGGGCCCTGTCCGTGTGTGGGAGCGAACTGGAGGCTGGATGCATGAGTTGCGTAGCAGAGGCCAGGAAGGGGAGCTGGGTGAGTTGGGCATGAGTGGGGGCAGCACCCGGGACTGTAGGGTTGACATAGGAAAAGAGGCTCGGGCTCAATGGGTAACTCACCCCCAGGACAGAGAGGTTCAGTCCAGGTGTGTCCTGGCAGTCGGTGAAGGATGGAGGTGGAGGGTAACAGGGTATAGAGCCAGTGTTAGTGGGTACACTCTCTGATTTAGCCTTCCTGTGGCTAGTGGCCAACAGACGCCACTGCTCAGACAGAAGACTGGGGCCGGTCAGACATGTCTTGGACAATTTGTAGTGCTTCAGCTTTGCCTCAACCTCGACCGAGCGAGCTTTAAGGAGCTGGTCCTCCAAGGAGAAGACATCAGTGATCATAAAGTCAGTTTCTGGCTGCTTACATCTCTTTGCACTTCCCCTGACAGGGTTGTCCGTGTCCTCACTTGTCTCTTTGGTCGGTTGGTTTTCATCCGCTCCCTCTCCACTGCCCGAATCCTGATTAGTGTGTTCTTCTGCCTCCTCCAGATCCTCCCCTGCAAAAGTGACCTCTGACCTCTGGGTTTTTGGTTGATCCTCAAGACCTGAGAGGAGCTCTGTCTCATCTCGTCCCACCCCTCGGAGGCGGGGCCCTTGCTGCAGTGGGCGTAGCTGCTCTGGATGCAGGAGGTTGCCTTTCTTATAGGGCCAGTCTGACTCAATCAGCAAGGAGAGAGAGTTCTTGCACAGGCTATACTTCATGTGGTTGTACAGGTGGGACTTCTCCATGCAGGTGAAGGGACACTGGAAGCACTTGTAGTTGTACGGCTTCCCCCATGGCCGTGGGATGTAATGGGGCTTCTTAGGCTTACGTTCTTTGTGTTTGCAGACAGAGCTGACCTTGCAAGTGAGATCCTCCTTAGACATGGTTGGTGAGGTACCAGTGAGAGTGAGGCTAAGACTGGGAGCTGTGAGAATATAATAGTTATTTCCTATGAGCTCGAGGTTGAGGCAGACCAGTGTCGAGTGGGTCGGTGCATTTGCCTGGATGATGAGATGAGGTGAGGGGATATCTGGTTTTTACTATTTTTATCTAGTTGAACTGAGTGGTTGTGGTTCTTTGTCCGAGATATGAACTGCAGAAAGAGATAGAGAAAGTCGAAGCAAGATGTTAAAGATCAGCCTATATCAAAATGCCACCTGTTCATTTTTGGGTTCCGTTTTAACGCATTCAGGATGAATAAACCATTAAAAAACGAAAAACATGAACCAACAAAAGAACAATCTGAATAATCCAGTGATGTTGAATTAAGGCAAAAGGTAAAACTGAGAGACATGTAGGTGAGGTCCAATACCCTACATTTCCAATAAGAATGTATAAACAAAGAAAAACTGTGAGGAAAATTTGGGAGAGTGACTCTATTGCAGCTTTTGAGTATGTGGGTTTGCGTATAAATGTGTATCTGTGTGTGTTAGTGACTGCAGTGTGTGTTGTCTGCTTGAGTAGAGTTGCCACTAACCTATCTGCAGGGAGGCCTGTGCCTCTCTGTTCTCACTGTACCTGCCAGAACTAATTATTTCCAGTGCTGTACCAGGCACTAGCAGAGCCGGGGCTGGGGGAGCGAGCAGGCAGCCCTGAGGGGGCTCTGCACCTGTGCAGTGGTCTCTACTCAAGCCGTAGCGTTGTGGGGATCGTGTTGGCGCAGAGTCCCTGGAGGACGGCTCTGGGCGCCGTGTGGTCAGGGTGGGTTGGTGAAGAGGTACAGAGGGGAACATGGGGGGTGGGTCTCGGGAGGATGGTAGCTTCTAATGAAAGCCTGGCACCACGCCTATGGGGCATCGTTAGTGCCGGGGCTGTAGGATTTGGGTCAGGGCTCCATGCCGTACTTTACTGTGATTTCTCCAGAACCGGCTGCGTTCTGTGTCAATGTTGTTTACTTACTTAATTGTATTCTGCACCCCCTAATCGCCTTTCTCCAGGATGTCTATGTAAAGGTACTAATCTGGGTGGCCCTGCGCTGTGTCATACAGTCACACAGATTTCTTGGATCCATGTGTATTTTGTCTGTCATAGCTGTAAACTTGGTTAGTTTTACATATAGGGTCCTAACTGTATAGAATATTACAGGTCCCAAAATTGAAAATTGAAAATTGAAATAATTATCTAGGTGATTAAATCTAGCACTAGAAAATATAAAATCTTATTTTTCCTTTTTATAAAGAAGACCACCAAATTAAGTAAAATATTGACTATAACCTTATAGTATTTGGTGTATCCACATTTCTTTCTCATATTTTAAGTGTTAAAGTTTCCATGTAATAATTTAGTGCATACAATGACAACACATTTGACCTCATACCATTGTATAATTATTTCCCGTTGCCTAAAGATGGAAAGAATAATTGAGCCATGTGGATTAAATGTCAGATAAATCTTTTGTCAAAAGTCTAAACAGAGTTTGATATACACTTTCTATTGTCCATGACTTTTGCCATATCACATATTTCTCAGTAATTACCAATTACTGAGAAATACATTAAATTTTCATCAGCAACGGACATGTCAGCATTCAATTACATTAATCGCCATACAGTAAACTAAATATGACTATAATTAAATACTTTTAAACATTATGTTTCAGGTATAGCTATATCATCTTTTTAAGACACATTGTGCACAACAATCAAGTTTGTTTTTATGTTGCACTTTTTTTCTAAAATGATCAATCACAATGATTTCTATATTGTACTCTCTCAACAGTTTATAAACGGTGAAAAAAAGATGATATAAAAAAGAATGCCTTTTTTGTCCTTCCTGTTCTTTTATAACCCAACCCTAGGGTTATCCTTCTGGATAGAATCTCTGAGCACTTCTACACTGCTGTGCGATTTCACTTTCTTTTTCCCCAGGTTATTCTAGGATGAAAGCTTGCAACAATATTGAAGGTCCAGGATAAGGAATAACAACAATTTCAAGTCTTCTTTTATCTCTTACAACAGCTGGTGTGGTCTTTTTTCACTTTGTAGATTCTTCCCAAATTTTTTCTGCCAAGTTTCTAATATAGGGTACACCAGACTATAAAACAAGGTTCTGTGCTGGCTGCATTGCGCAAGGGGCTGTTGTCGAACTATATGGAGCGGTGGTCTGGTGTGGGGGATGAGGCCGCTGTGTCAGTCTAACAAGGAGTGGCAGGCCTGTAGCCTTACTGGTTCTGTGAGGCCTGACCTTCGCCACTCTGCCCTACAGCTCTCTGACCTGCACTCAGCCCTCAAATGGAGCCAAACAGCTGCTATTAGGACCCGATCAATAAAAATCATTTTTACAGTTGATTTTTCTCTGCCGGACACTATTAGCAGCCACCCCTCCCTTCCCCCGATCCCTTTTTCCCGATCTGCCCCACTGACTGTCTCTCATTCCCCCTCACTTGCTGATTTCAGAGCCTCAAGCCTTGTTTTAAGCTTTTATGGCTCATGTTCAGACAACCCTGATCGGTCCTGGTTAAATATCAATTGCTTCAATTAAAAAGGTTAGCCACGCTAAAAGCACTGGCTGAATATGTGCAATGATGATCAAACAAACAACAAATACAGTGGGGAAGAGAGGGGGAGTCTACATGATAAATTAATCTTACCATAGCCAAGTATCACTGTCTTCCCTAATACACAAAAGAGAATATATACAATTAAAAAATAATAGCTGACATTCACTCATTTGATATATATTCTGAGCCGCTGCTTAGCTTGGCTTTTAAAAAGGCATTTTAGTCAAACCGTCAATACTAAATGAGCTCTCATCATTTCAGCCCTGACCGTTTCATTTACCAAGTCATTTTACCATGTCATTTCCGTGAAGTTTCACCCTGTGCAATAAACTAGCAAATGAATCCGTCCTATACTAAAATTTTGCTCATTAAACCCAATGTAATTAATTTCCCTCAACATATCCACTCATATCTAATATGATTTGTGTCTTTTCAATACTTTGACAGTAAAGAATTGCGTGATTGCAGTCTCCTGGTAATATGTAACTTTTCACACACTATTTGATATTATAGAACTGGCCACACACTGACAGAAACTGCACAGTGACTAGGAGGGAATATATACCATTTTCTTTGTTATTTGTTTATTTTTAAATTTTACCTCAACTAAGAGTCAGCTGAACTCCAGCAGTCAGGGAGTCTGTCAGTGTTCCATCGGGCACCTCTGTCTCTAAATTCAAACTGAAAGAAAGAGTCCCAGAGCTGGGTATGAGGATGCCTAGAATCAGAATTCCTGCAAAAATACATAAATAAAATAAAGCAAGGAGGATATTTCTAGATTACAGAGCTGTTGATAATTGCTCTATCTCTCTTTTTCTCTATCTGAATGTAGATGTGTGTCTGATGTTTTGAGCATTGCATTAATTGTGAAATCATGGTAGATATCTCCAGAGAAATAGCAACTAAAAGCGTGAGTAAAATGTAATTTATGTAATTTATAAAAAATAAAACAATGTCGATTAGGAAAATGCACTTATTTAACCAATAATGTCACGATAAAAAACGGAGGGTTTACTTCTGAGACAAACTCGTTTGAGACAAATTTATATGAATACGTTCCTACTAAATGCTTATGACTGAAATATAATACCTTTCACAAATATGAAATATGAAATATGAAAATATAATAATTTCTTTCATTTCTTAATTTATTTCATAAAATGAAGGTATGCTATCTATGGGCTTTTGTACATGCTTAAAATTAACAGCGTTGAAATATTTGAGAAAATGTACACTTGGCCTGTACAAATCTTGTACATTTGTTCAAAACAAAAACGCTACTGTTTGGAAATTACATTATTAGCCTGCGCTTTTGCCAGTTTGAAATAGCTTATCAATGTTTTAACATAATTTATTATCATTAATGAGCTGTGATAGTAATTACAGTAAACTACTAATTATTTTAAACTATGCATTATTACTAATATTATTATTTCTAACTGATTCAATTATAATCCTCTCCATAACATATTGTCAGAACTGTCATGATTTCAAACTTTCAACTGGAATAAAAACATGAAACAAACAACAAATTCAGTCATAATTTCAGAAAATAGCCATGAGGTGCCATATCATTGCTGTCGACATTTTAGTAATTTTTTGCTGTTATGCTTCATACGACAGTAATTACGGAAATGTTAGTTAGTTAAACAACTTATACACTACACCGACACGTATAGGCTACTTAAAAATATACAGACAAAGAGTTGATTTAAGATATACATTTTAGCTTTGGTAGAAGTGATGGTTCCAGAGAAAACAACTGATAAAGTAGCTTTAAGTAAACGGGGTTAATTGAATTTTGAAAAGGCAAACTATTAATGACAACCACCCCACCAAAAACATTTGAACTAAGACTGAGTCGTCGTTAGAGAATAGACTTAATCTAAGCACACTGTGCGCACAAATACTTTAGGTAACATATCCGTTCATCGTACCTGTTATGTGCCCAGACGCGCCTGCCTGTCGATCTGAAGTGTGGAGGTACTGAGCGGACAACGATTACCCCGCTCAACTGAGAGAGTGCCAGTGTTTGTGCGAGGTATATATTGACTCGGAGCTATGCCTTGGGGCTCTACAATACTGCTGCTCCATCTTCCCTATATGGAATTGTCACATGTGGTTTTTACCTCGCAGCTACGGTACAGTAACGACTTCCACACTACTGGCTACTGTTGTATCCCCATTAAAGTGGGGCAGGTTGGAGCAATGAACGGCAAGCTACTATTTGTCTCTCGAAAACTTATATCATTTATTTTATATACAAAATCGTATGAGCAGAGATTGTTTGCTCTCTCTATATCGCCTCTGACCAAACAGCTTTATTCAAAATGATCGTTTTCGGAGTTGAATTCGGAAACCCCTCAATAGTAATGCGAACACTTTAATAGGATAAGTAACACAATGCCTTCTGTACGCCAGTGTCACTGCATTGCGCCCAGTGTAGTTTTTCAGGCAGCTATTCAGCGGTGAGAGGGAGACAACACAGGCTGACCCGACAGTCCGTTAACCAGCAAAATGTATATTGAACTTGACAATGGGTGCAGAAACGCATCGTGTCATTTTTCAAAACCGCTGGGTCCCGGTCTCACATCCTTAAATGTTAATTGCATCAGATATCGTCACGCTATAGCGAGCTAATTAGACACAAGTCGATTTTGCACTCAGCTGTGCGCACTTGAGTGTGTGTATGTGTGTGTGTGTGTGTGTGTGTGCGCACGTGTGTGTAATCTTTATGCACAATGGTCTTTATCTCTATACACATTTGAGATCAGAACTGTGATTATAAATAATATATAATAATAATATAACAGAAGCTGCCTTATAAACAAACAAACAAAAATAACAAACAGTTCATATATAAAAGCTACACTGGAATACTGTTTGTCCTGCTTACTTTATTCTCTTCCAAAGCTTCTCTAAGTCCATGAATACACTCACCTGCACACATCAGTGCCAATGGTCCAACATTCCAACACCCCAGGTCTGATGTTTTATTTTATTTAATGTTTATTTGAGTAGGGACAGATACAAAAAATATTGACACATTGCATTATCAACACGCTGATGTAACCTGTATCAAAACATTTGTAGCTTGCGCTCATTTTCAATGTTTGTCCCTAGTTCATTTGGCCATTTCTCAAACAATTAACGAAATATAACTGAAAATAGACAGCTATGCATTAAATAAAGTGTGAGAGGAGATTCACACATCAATATGCATTAAAAACAGCAGCAGACCAGCTAAAGTTCCCTCTTGAGGACCTCTGCGGTAGGTTTGTACTCCTGTCAGTTCAGCCATGCATATTCTACTGGGTAGTTTAGTTACTCCATCCTCTGATGAAACATCATGCTGAGATCTTGTTTTATTAGAAATTTCTTCCATCTACCTCAATAAATTACTTAAAAGGGCTGCATTTTTAACGATGTTAGCTGAAGGTTCTATGTTTGATAATCTTGATTGCTTTAAGATAAAATTGCCCATGGGTTGTGGAAAGGAAGTTGTCTTGCAACTGATATTCAGGGTGGTATAATCACCTTGCAATGACCTCAGTGTGCATGCGATTTTTACTTTTACTGAAAAGGGAAGGATCTTAAAGTGAAAATGGCACAAGGAGGAGTCAAACCTCAAAACAATCATCGACGATGATAAACATTGATAATGAAACATATGGAGAGTATGAAAATATGCATTTTAAAGGGGAGCATTTGTGGTGTGTATGGAAAAAAATCAGTCATAGAGTGAATGAAACACAAATATATAGAGTGAAAGCTGTGAACATCTGTCAGTTTATGTGTCAGTTTGTTCCAGCTGAGAAGACTGGTGTAATGGAGGGCCCGGACACAGCCTCCCAGTCCTCTAGGGTCTCTGTGAGATAAGCAGGATGGGGTGCATGCATTTATTCTGTTCTGTGTCTTTAGTGTTTGAATCTTGACCCTTCTAGAACTAAATGATAACGCGCATCAGAGTGTCCATTGCTCAATGTTTTACAGTACCCCAAGCAGCATAGCAATAGCTGCTTAATCGGCGCCTCAATGTAAATGTATATAGCTATGGAGTACTGTGCATTCTCATCCAGCTGGCAATATGTCATTTGTTGCGAATAGGACTCAAGGATGATAAAAATAGTAGTTACCGAATACATTTTCGATACTTTTCCTCCATTTTTTAACATCATTGCAAAAAGGCAGTAACATAAAAGCAGACCTTTCTTTGCTACACTGTTTATTGAATATATTGAAGGCATGTGCTCACCCTTGTCAAACCCGAATCATCTTCATTTGTCAAATCACAACATAAAAATATATATATGTATGGTTCTTTTAGGACTGCTTTGGGCATATTGACTATAATATGGCTGTCTCTCTGTATCTCTTGCTTTCCTCTGCCCCGGTTCTGGCCTGGGCTGAAGTAGCGGACATGTAAACATGACACAAAACATGCCCTTACAGAAGTACATATATCTTAAGTTGAGATGATTTATGATATTCTTTTACTTGGCATTGTACTGGAGATAATTCTCATGTTCTATTCTAAGAAGGTCTGTCACAGTTTTTGTTTATTACCACCCTTCCCTGTTGCCATGCATGCTCTACTGATTTCTGCTTCCATTTGATGTCTTACTGTAAGAGATTCCCTCTCATCTAACCAGTGGAGCACGCAAGCATTTTGAAAATGGGTACTGTTTTTGACCCATTTGGGCGCAACTAAATGGAAACCCTGCAGGACCTTACATGTATCACTGCAATAACAACAATTATTTGTGCACCTGTCGAATCCCTGTGCACTTGGCTTGGCAGTGTGTGTGTCTGTCTATGTGTGTGTGTGTGTGTGTGTGTGTGTGTGTGTGTGTTTATGTGAATGGCGTATATATGTGTGTGTGTGTACTTATGTGTATGCGTGTGTCTGTGTATGTGTGTGTGTGTATATATGTCCGTGTGTGTGCGTGTATGCATGTGTGTGTGTATGTGCATGTATGTGTGTGTGCGTATGTGTGTATGTATGTGTGTGTGTGTGTGTTTATGTGAATGGCGTATGTGTGTGTGTGTGTGTGTGTATGTATGTATGTATGTGTGTGTGTGTGTGTGTGTGTGTGCATGTGTGTGTGTGTATGCATGTGTGTGTGTATGTGCGTGTATGTGTGTCTGCGCGTATGTGTTTATGTATGTGTGTGTGTGTGTGTGTGTAGTGTGTGTGTGTTTGTGTCTACGCATGTGCACAGTTGTAGTATAAGGCTGGGCCTCTGCAGAGTTGTGTCTTACAGCATGGAGCCTCACACAGGGCCATTGCAGGTGGAAGGGAAGGGAGATGTTGGCTTTCTGCTCCGCTTGGGATGACAAACATTGCCCTGGCTGCCTGGCACAGGACCTGGCCCTGCAATCTCCCAGGGATGTGATTAGTGCAGTGGCACTGGGGCAGTGGCTAGATTATTGACATGAGCTGTGAGATCAGAACCAGAGGCACTGACTGATGCATGGCTTATAAGATAGTTCACTGTCTGTCTATCTCTCTCTCTCTCTCCCTCTTTCTGTCTCTCTCTTAGCCTCTGGCTCGCTCTGGGTCGACTTCAGGTTCTTCATTTTTTTCCTCTGGTCCAGTAGAAGGCGTCTGCAGGGCCCTTTGGGAAATGTCAGGGTCCATGTGCTATCGGAGTCGGGCCTTCACAAGCGATCAGGCCTGCTGTCAGGCAAGGGAGAGGAGATGGAGAGTGACAGGCTGCTCCATAGGGCCTAACCATCTGTACTAAATGTGACAGCAGGGGGAGCAGGCCCGAGAAGATGCCTGACAAATCAGAAGAAATAGGAAGAGTGAGAGCGAGATGGAGACAGGAGAGAGGGGGAGATGGGAGAGAGGGGGAGACGGCCGTTCCAAAAGCCAGGACACCAGGGAGGAGACGTCGCTTTCCATGCAAAGTTTGACGAGGGGTACGAGAAGTTGGGAGGGCACATTCCTGAGAATCCCAACACCTTTGCGTTTCCCCACTGATGAATCCGTCTCTCTTCCCTCCACCCTGCCTGGCATCTTCACCACGTTTTACTGTGTTCCTTGGCCCAGGGGATCACTCAACTTTCTACTCCACAGATGGGCCTGACCTGTACGTTGAGTCTCACCACCTCCCATTGGCCAAGCTTTACTGCTCAGCACCTCATGATTCTGCTCCTCACCCTTGTCTGGTACAAAAGTAGTAAAGTGATTGGCATTTCACACTTCTGCCCAACAGTGTTCAAACTGACCCAATTCACAATATATATATTTTTAATAAAACCATATAGAAGCGGGAGGAGGCATTCAGATGGCGTATCCAGCTGAGGCACGAAGGTCTTAGTGCAGCAATGAGCCCCACATCTGGATTGAATCTAATCCTGTCCAGGAGTTCCACAGGGAAATGCATAATTTGGCCACAGCGATGGACAGGCAGGGAGTTTCAGTCAGCAGCATATTCCCAACTTGGTCATGCAATAGCAGCTCTTGTCATTTGGGTGCATGTGGTCTGCCCGCACCTGCAGTCTGCCTGTGCCAGGTGCACCAGCTGCAAAGTCCTCTGACACAATTACTGCATAGCTCAGCTGGTGGCTTCAAGAGTTTCGGAGAATGTGCATGTTAGTGTGCACGCTCCTGAATTGACAGGATGTTGCAGTGTTTCAGGGCCAACAATTATGATTCAGCACTCCAAATTGGGGGAGAAAAGAAAAATATGGAATAATCCATAACATTATATGAACAAATCTTTGCCTGAAAAGTTGGCATTTCAAATATTATAATATATCAGTATGTATGGTGATAACTTCAGATTTCTCCTTCTTTTCCCTTAAATAAATCCCTTATAGACATTACATACTGAGAGGCATTAACAAATTATTTGGGCTCTAAAGTTTCCCCAGAAAAATATATTCAGCAACGATGCATGTAAATAATTTCCTGACAATCAATCAACCAAACTGCAAAAGCTCTTCGAAATCGTTTGTGTATTACTCACGCATCACCTTTGATTAATGGCAGGACGCTTTGCATAATGCAAATGCGGATGCCATCGTGCAGAATTCCACGTTTTTATGAACATGTGACCATGGGTACCTTGTGGCATTCATGCTGAGGACAAGAATGTCAGAAAGTTTAATGTTCAGGGTCACCAGACACTTTAGAGTGCACCAGTTGAGAATATTGGATTTTCAGTCACATTACATGCAGATAGGGTATATACCTGACCAAAAGTGACTAGGGAAAAAGGATAGGTTCAAAGGTGGAGGTGTAATTACATGGGCCACAATATAGTATGGATGGAGATCACAGTTAGATTTTACTGATCAGCCATAACTCTGTGCAGCCATTCTGATTGAGTGAAATATGTTTATGGATGAGGAGCACATACATTTTGAGCAGTGGTGGAAAGAGACATGACACACTGAAGGTGCCTCATTGAAAAAATGGACACCCGTGGTCTATACTTTACCTCTTTTGAGTTGATAAAGGATTGGAACAGTCATCCTCCTGAAATTCCATAGCGTTGTGGGCAAATTGTTTTACCTGTATAATATACATTTACATTTTTTACATTTTAAGCATTTAGCAGACGCTCTTATCCAGAGCGACTTACAAGATGTGCATTAATACAAGGAAATAATAATAAATCAGTCTGTATGTCCTTGTTTAATAAAAAAACAATAATTTATTGTATATATTAAGTATGTATTTTCCTTTTGGGGATGATGGTACAGTAACACTTTTGCTAGAAGTGTTAAATTTGGTGTGTGCATCGAGATAATTTCACATTCAAACCTTTTAACAGAGATATGCTGAGATCCACAAGCTATTGAATACCATTTGAGGGATACACAGTCCCAGCATGGCTCTAAACCGATGTACATTGAATGTGTTCATGCTGCCAGAGCAGCTAAGAGCAATCCACTCAGTAACATGGAAACCTTATTGAGGACAAGCACAGTGAAGCAAATCTGATCCCAGCAGGTTTGCAGGCCCATTCCAGTGAATGAGTGTGAGCGCATCATTAAAGGGGCTCCTTGGATCTTGGGTTCCTTGAGAAAAAAAGCAGTGTGCAAATATACTGTATGTCTGATCACAGCAGAACACGAAACCAAGAGTCAGAGCAGCACTGAAGGCGAGGTTCCTTATGGAGAAGCAGCTGGCGAGGCTGACAGGAGCACTCCATTTTTACAGGGAGAAAGGAGGCTGACGGCTGCACTTCTGTTACTCCTGCAGGAGCCCAGCTGTGCGCCCCCCGCTCTCACGCTGCAGGCCCAGGCTGACACAACGCTGAGAGCCAGGGAGGGACCTGACTGGCCAGGGAGGGTCAAAACCTGCGATGGGGAGCCAGTGCTCAAGTCACACAGGCAGTACTGCTCCCCATACCTCCAGTACAGAGGTACTGGGTGATGCCTGCGATGTCGGTCTGAAGTGAACTATGATTGCAGTCAAAATGATCCCTTAAAATGTAAAATGTAAATGTAAAATGATCCCATAAGATAAACCTCTGTCCTCCAGTTATTGAGAGGGGACGGTTGAGACAGAGTAGTTTAGCTGTTTAATACGGAAGACACATGAAGACACATGAAGACACATGGGAAAGACACATGATCTTGCACATTTTTGTCATGTTCTAATGATCCATCCATGAAGCACAACAGTGTGATAATTACTACTGTCACAAATGAATGGTCACGGGGAACATTGGTTTGGGAGATGTGTAAGCCAAAGCTGGTGCTGGAGGGAGGAACTATCATGCCTGGAGAGAGGCTGTTTGCACGGCCTCCTGGGACCCACGCTCTCACAGAGAAGAGGGCTGGTACAGAGGAGGAGGAGGAGGGGGTTACTGCTCTGACTACTGGATGAGGTGAATGCTCTTTTAGCTTTTTCCAGCACCTGGGTTTGGGGCCTCGAGGTTGAATAGATAGCAGCCCCTCTCTCAGCCAGCGCTCCTAGGCACATTAACTAAACTCATATCGCTCTCAGCCAGTGTGAATTATTTAACATCCCCCTTTCCTCTTTCTCCTCCCTTTCAAAGGAGTACAACTCTTTACATCACCACAGAGCTTCACCAACATACTGCGTCACAAAATATGATAGGGCCCTCTGCCTTTGTTGCACAGGGCTGTCTCTGAAGATTGTGTTAATGCATTCTTCACTCTCCCTGTTAAAGGTGCAGTATAGATGTCTAGTATATATACTATATATCTAATTTTACCAGGGTTGGATTAATTGGAAATGCTGTCCCTGAATGAAAAAGGCAAAGACATAATTCTGAATCAGTTTGAGCCACTCTAAAACCAGCAAGAATGGCAGGGCAGATTTTAATTTCCAGCTGTTTTTCATTTAGAACTTCTGGATTATCTTCTTTATGGAACCCAGTTTTATCTTTCTTTTCCACATTCAAATCATCTTCAGAGAGGAAAGCAAAAATAAATAAATAAATGTGCATGTGACAAAGACTGAAAAAAACACAGTAAACAAACGAAGAATTCCATCTCAAGATATCTTTATCTGTTGTGTGCACAGAATAGTGGGGCAGCTTCTCTTGATTATATGGCCTCAAGCTTTGATTTTCTTTAGTGAGAAAATATATACTCTCCATGTACATATCATCTCAGGCTGAAACTTTACTCGGGGTTTCAATATTTTACTGTCTTGGATATCACACCAATTTATTTACCACAAATACAATTGCATTATACCCTTTTAAAAAACATGAAGCAAAATTGACAATTCAAATGAATTTTGTTCTCTGGTTCTGGCTGTCTTGTGTGTGCTATAGGTTTCACTGTATAAAACCAAGGCCAACAGACACAGTTTTTGTCCACTGAACAGAAAGCGTGTATATTCAAAGCAAGCATTAATCTTCAGTTTTAAAAAGGTTATTAGTAATGCAGCGGGTCAAAATTATTCTGGCAATCAATGCAAACATGGCATGATTGGCCATCTCATTGGCAACCCCATCCCAGGTTGTTTGGACCCAGAGAGATGACTCTGTCCAATGTGCCCATTCCGTGCTGTGCTGGGTAGTTTGTGTTTCACCTTGACTAGGACACAGGCTCATCGAAGAGCTGAGAAGGAATCCAGAGCTTCAAAATGGCAGTTCGACTGTGATGGCAGGAAGAGCGACTGAAAGGCCACCGCCTCGGAGGAGATCAGAGGAAGATTGAGACATTTTCATCTTTCTGCTTGATGCATAAGCACAATTATGCTGAGGATGATGGAGGAGTTATGGAAATGCTCCAAAAACAAAAAAGAAGACATGAGTAAATCAATGACAGAAAGCCAGGAAAGTGAGCCCTGGTGCAATGTTTGTTTTGAAAAGGCCAAACGTCCAGTCTGGCTGTGCTTCATGCGCAATTGATTCATTTTGTTTAATCTCCTCAAGTGTGGAGAGGACAATCACCTACTTTCCAGCTGGGTGCTTCTCAATAAATGATTGTTGGTGACAGTTGACTATATATATGTGATATTTCCAAGTAGCAAGCCATATGGAAGATATTGTCATGACATTTCAGAGCATACGGTTAAGCATCACAAATATAATATGCTATTAATTCACAATGCTTTTTATGTACACATTGTGCAGTTCAGTCCTTCAATGGAAAAACAGAAATATGGCATTGTGTTTTTATATCGAAAAAAGAAAAAAAGAATAAAGGAAACACTTGAGTAAATGAGGGATACAAAGTATGTTGAAAATAAGTGTATTGAAAGCATGCTTCCACACAGGTATGGTTCCTGAGTTAATTAACATCCTGTCATACTTAGGATCATGTAAAAAAAATAAAAAATAAAGGCTGGGCAGGCCCAGTTGCCCATTATTTTGGTTACCATGTCTAGAAGAAGAGATCTCAGTGACTTTCAAAAAGGGGTGATTTTTGGGGCAAGTTTGGCAGGATCTTCATTTACGAAGACTGCTTAACAGTGGCCAAGATGGTGTTGGCATGGAAATCTGAGAGAAAGACACCATCAACTAGACCAGAGGCAACTGTGGCCAAAAGCACACACTCCTCAACCGTAATGTCTGTGCATTGGTTCAAGATGCAAGGCAAAACAGACAAGCACTCTAGGGTGTGAGCAGGCAGTTTAATCAAGAACAATCCATTGAGAACTTCACAGAGAGGGATACTATGGTGAGGTTGCAGTGCATAAACCTATTATTACACCTAAAAATACACATTTGTCAGTACACAGGCAGTACTGTTTATTTATTACTGTACAGCACTTTGGTCGACTGTTTGGTTGTTTAAAGGTGCTTTATAAATAAAGTTTGAGTTGAGTTGAGTTGAGTTGTCTACTGAGCAGTGTAAAAAGCACCTGACCCAACGTTTTCCTCCACCATCAACAAAGGCCACATTGAAGCTGCTCTGGTGGCTCATGGTGGCCCAAACCCCTACTAAGATACTTTATATTGGTGTTTCCTTCATTTTGACAGTTCCCTATAGCTATGACTAAATGGATTTTGATAATGGCTTCAGTTTTCCTCTTTCTTTCTTTCTTTCTTTCTTTCTTTTTCTTTCTTTCTTTCTTTCTTTCTTTCTTTTTCTTTCTTTCTTTCTTTCTTTTACTTGGATAAGACATTTCTAAAAGGACCTTGCAGATGCCTTCTATTTGACTGGGGGGTAAATATGGGGTTCTGATTCAACGTGGATCTGTATAGACAAAATTCCATTAATCTGCCTATTTGACAAATAAATGTCTTGAAAGAGAGAGGGACAGTTAATTGCACAATACCATAATCAGCTGAATTACTGTTAGAATAGTTTGATAGCAAGGAGCCACAAGCAAACATTTGGATCTCACAGGTGTAAGACTGCCATATGTGCAATGACTTCACTTTTCATAACATTCCTGTAGGGTATGTATGTAGAGTTCTCCCCATCAGCATACTGACCTCAAGGGACAGACTGGATCATAAGAACATAAGAACATAAGGCCCATCTAGGCTCGTCATGTCCTAATCTAAAGAGTATCTAGTACTACATCTAGCCTGGACTTGAATAGCCCAAGTGTGCACATGTGTGTGTTTGTGTGTGTGTGTGCGTGTATGCGCATGTGTGTGTATATGTACAGTATATGTATATGTGGGAGTGTGTATATGTGTGTGTGTGTGCGTGAGAGAGAGAGAGAGAGAAAGAGAGTATGTGTGTGTGTTTGTATCTATGGCATGTATGTGAGAGATCATCCTCTAACACCAACTGGCCATAGCGTTTGTGTGAAACATACAAATGAAATGCCTGTTGAGTTTCTGTGTGAGGACACTTCACTGGAGCCCCGAGTCTGACATTCATTCTCTTCTGAGGCATCCCAAAGAGGAATCAATCTCCACAGTACAGCTGTGACCAGCTCCTGTTTACATGCTCTAACACTGAGGCAACTAAGAACCATGCCTCAGTAGACAATGATGGTCTAATGATATCTGTGCAGATTCCTCTCACTGGTTTAATGATCTCTCCTCTGGACAGGAACACGCGAATAGATCAACACTAAATGTCACCTGCAAATTCATGTCATACATAAAGTTTACAACGACAAGGCTGTATAATCACACACAATTCCATCATACTGATTCTAACACATGCCACAGAGACTCTGTCTCTCCCTCAGCTCAGCAGTGCAGATAAAGGGGTAATATCCGATTGTTGGATAGCCCTCACTCAATTGCTTTGTATCATAGTTTTTGAAAACCACTTGCCATTAGTTTCTACGTTAGACGGCCCTCCTTATATCATCCCAACATTATATCCCCCAGTTGCATTTGTCCAGAAAATGTCATATAAAGTGCTCTGTACTGTAGCTGTGTTACATTAGCACCAGATAGCCACTGTGCTGACACCACACACTTTCTCGCACTGAGCAGAGTCACTGTGTGGCGCAGCTGCAACCAGTGTCACAGCCCTCCCTCTGACTGACCCCCAGCTCTGTGGGCCTCAGCTGGGGAGCAGTGGTCTGGAGGAGAGGCTGGCCGGTCCGCACCGCTGCAGTGAGAGCCAGTCTGGCTGACCAAGCGGGAGGAATATAGGCAGACAGGCCCCTATCACCAACTCTCATCCCTTTTACCCCCAGGTCCCCTGGCCTTAAAAATACAAGTCCATGTTTTAGCATACCATATGTTCGCCCCCACACCCCCCCAGCAAATAAACAAGTCAAGAAGCTATAGCTAGAGGGAGTTTAGCTCTCTCTCACTCTCTCTCTCCGTCACTCTGTCTCTGCTCTGCACTGCACTGCACTGATGTGAAATTGTGATGCTTTCCTATGCATCAGCACAGATTGGAATCACTAGCTGGGTGGTCATGAGTCGTACTGGTCACATTAGAAACGACGATAAAACAAACAATGCTTTCATTTATGTAAATTACAACTTACTTGCACCAAAGCAATCCATGACCTTAAAAAGAGATCGTACCCGGCAGGAGAGATGGTTTCCGGAAAGAAGTTTCAGAGGATGAATGAAGGGCAAGCTCAGACAGATGGGCAGTGTGTTGTTCACTCTTGACTGGGGGAAAAAATAATTTCGCCTTTGGACAGATAATTGACCAGCAACAGACAGCTGTGCCATGGGCAGTCGGGCACAGGAAGTGACATCACATACGCTGAATGGCTTTTGTGGCCCCCCCAGGCTTCCTTGTTTCATTGTGTTGCCAATTAAAACCACTGCAGATGAACCATGCAGCCCGCAATAACTGTAAGCAAATGGGCACCACTGACATTACTATTACAAGAAGGCAACTTTCCTCACAATTTTCAGTTCAAGTCAACTTCAACTATAGTGTTATGGAGTTAAAATGTAGATAAACAATTCATAGAGCTCTGAGTTTAAGACTGTAATTTACTTTAATTAGAGTTGAACTGGCCAAAAAGCTCAGGTCTAAACATATCAAGCAATCTATCTGTGTGGTGCAGCAGATGTAAACAAGAATTTATGCTAGTATGGGCCAGTGAAGGTGAAGTCTGGCAAGCAATACATTATTTTAAGAACACTGCACTTCTCTGAGCATATTAGGTGAAGTGACCCAAAGCCTCATGCCTTATTTAAGGAAAATATGAGCGTGTCTACTATCTCCAAAGTGCCTGCATTTCCACCCTTAAAATGTTTGTCTCTGTGGTAAATGAAAAGGCAATCCAAGATTTATGTGGTCTGCTCGTCATAAATGGCCTTAAAGATATCCTTTTTTTTGCCTTTGATCTGGAAGCAAAATGTTTACGTTTAACAATACTGTAGTCTCAGTAGCAAGTTGGAAAATAGTAAATACATTTAACACCATTGTCTTTTAAATGTATAAGATGTATTTGGCAGAATGAAAAGATGCATGCTTTCCAAAGCTGATAGGATGTAGCTATGACCTTGGTGCTTGAGCTAAAGTTAAGAAAGAGGAGTGAGTATTTTTAAATTGGGGGTGGGGGGGGATGGACATGAAGATATTCATTTCCTTGTCTTATGTCCCTCACCTCTGTCCCTTTCTTTCCCTCCTTATGACTGACCGCTGCGCACCCCCCACGCCCTTGTGACAGCCTGCCTCTCTGACTGGTCCATTGAGTCATCATTGACCCTCCATGGGATTGGATCTGCCAGGCCAATTGACCAAATCACTGATCTTTAAAAGCAGCTCTGGGGGGCTGAGAGGTTCCTCCTCTCTCTAATCAAGGAGCAGGCAGGCAGGCAGGCAGCCGGGTCAACCCCCCCCAACACTAATGAGAGACGACAGCTCCTCGCCGCTCGGGGCAACGACCAGCTCGGCTGTCGAGACCGTAGAGGGAGTCCGCGAGGCACGCACTGAGGCGAGGCTTGCTGTTTCTGTAGGGGAGGAAGGGGGGGGGGGCAGGGAGTGTACGGTCAGCTCCGTTATTAACTTCCCCGAGCCCACCTCCAGATCTCACATCGTCCACACACCCTATCGTAGGCCCTTCTCCCCCAGGGCCCACTCGCAAAATGCTGAAGCCCCCCATATCTCCTCTGGAATACAGTTTAACTTCTGTCATTCGGATGAAATGGGTGACTCACTTTCCCTGCCAAGAAAGGATGTGACAGGCTGGTAATGGACAGGACAAAGAGGGTATTTATGAAGTATTAGTAAACCTTAATAATTCAACGCATGCCCAACCAGGGGAGTGCCGGGCTGCCGTCCTGCCTGTCAGCCTCTCTTGGTGTTTATTCTCCTCTCTTTTTGTAGGACACATCAGTGAGGACATTTTCCAGTGGTACAAGACAGGATCCCTTGTCACAGACTGACCCTCACAGAACAGGTCATGGCTCTGTCAAGATACCTCTTCCAAAAAACACATCTTACACTCCTCACTGTCCCAATCCTTGTACAAACAGTTACCCCTACTTTGAATGACAACCCCCTGCTCCAACCATGATACAGCAGAGCACCTGTCCAGCTTCTACCAATTAACCCCCATCAGAGTCTAGTGGGGTCAGAGAGTCTGTGTGTGTCAGACAGACAGACAGACAGCCCAGGGGTCTGAATGACAAACTACCTCGCAACTGGTGTGCTGGTAAAAGCTCATATTTACAGAGCAAATTGTCAGTTTCCCTTTCTTCGGGGAAAAGATCGAATATATCACAAGCCTACGATGAGTAAGCCAGATCAGCAGACGAGTAGCTGAGGCTTCGGTAATTAGGTAGAGATGGTCCTCATAACCCATTGGATGGTATTACTGCTCTACTCAGGAGGGTCAAACATCTCAGAGACATGTGTCAATGTGATAGCTATCCCAGGACAGCATCGCAGTTCTGACAGGGTTAATATCTACCCGCCTTTTGTCCCACTTTATCCCCCCTGACCTCTCTGCCTCCATTGCCGGGAGAGACATGAACTGTGATCAAAATTGGCACTGTAGGGGCTGGAGTTGCTGGTGCTTTGCTGGTGGTCTCTGTGGCCTATTAGTGTCCTGCTATTGGCCTGTCAGGAATTTGTAGCGCTGACAAAACAGGCCCTGTCAAATTAGTGAGCCGGAGATGTACATATATATATATATATATATATATATATATATATATATATATATATATATATATATATGTTTTAGAAAATGGAGAGAACCGGTGCTAATGTGGACGCTAAATGAGGCTGACAGGCGACCAGTCAGGAGAAGGAAAGAGAGCAAGGGAGAGAGAGAGACAAAGAGAGAGAGGGAGGGAGGAAGCTGTCGATGGAGCACCGTCCTAGGGAGACTCATTAGCTGCAGCACCCATCCAATGCACAACCAAACCCGGGCCACCTTCTAGCAGAACTTACCCCAGTTGAGACAATTCCTAGCTGGGTCCCAGATCAGGCACTCCGTGTGGGACACCTGAAACACACTATCTTTGCTCATTCAGTGACACTATCTCCCCACGTAATTGGGTGTAACACTGCAGTAGGTGCTACAGTGGAGCAGGGCTGAGAAATTAAAATGTGGGAGAAAATTGGTGTCTGGGCATCAGTCCATATGTCCTTTCCCAGTCAGATTCTATTGTCATCCATTCGCTGGGCTAAAAGTCTATCAGGACAGAGATTTAGGGCACAATTTGTGAAATTTCACATTTTGGATTCCACCTAGAGAAAAAAGTCAAACAAAGAATGACAAGACACTGTTACCACGATTCATTGCCATGAGACCTGCTGAAGGGTGTACCAAAAGAGGCCCAAAATGCTCACAAATCGATCAGCCTGCAAACAAAACTTCGAGGACTTGTGCGATCTAAACTAAAACTTCAGTTGGTTTCAACTCAGCAGGAGGATGAGAAGTTAATCCCGTCTGTGGGCATTCATGGGACAGAATGCAGATCCTACATTTGATGAGCCCTGGTCTGAGTGGTGTGTTGTGGTTTCAACTAACCAGTGTTCGGATGATGGGAGAGTGACGCGTCTAATCATGAACATCTAAAATGGGTGGAGCTATCATGAGTTATCAGTGACTACACTGAGAACAAAGTCTTTTGATTGGTTCATAGCCATTTCTTGGAGCAGTGATTGGCAACCCATGGGAGTGCGAACCATTACGGGGTTCATGAAGCCTCTGTCTCCAGTAACTGCTGAACAGATCACGGACATCAAATCCACAAGGGGGAACACTTTCACCGGATTCATCCTGGACCGTTGTGGCTCTTTGAGGGAAGGAAGCGAGCCGAGGTGAATGCTTGCCCTTGGTGACTGCACTAGAACAAAGTGCACCGGGATAGGGAGGTAACGGTGGCAGCGCTGTGGTAAGGGCTTTACCCGGCGCTAAGGGTCGTGCTGCACCGGTGAGGAGCCGGGGCGGCTGCCTGGCAGTGGCTGCTCCTCTCTGTCTCTGCCAGTTGTTGAGACTGAGAGGCTGATGCACAGTGGCAGATCCCCCCTCGCAGCCCAGAGCCAGCCCTGAGCCACTGCAGATGATAGTTTTAATTGCTTTCAATCTTTCAGGCTAGTCCCTGCCAAGAGGCGGAGAGTGTGTGTTTGTGTGTCTGAGTGTTTGTGTGCGTGTCTACACGCGCGTACGTGTGTGTGTTTGTGTGCTTTTTTGAGGGGGGAATGGTTGAAGAGGGAGGAAAGGCAATGAGGGGGTGAAGAGTCAGTCTAGCTGACAAAAATATTCTACAATTCCCTTGCTCTTTTTACAATGCAGAAAAATTCAGTTGCTCTTAATGAGTATCACAGGTGGACAAAACAGTGCTTAGACAAATATGACATTTTCCATTTTTTATTTAATCTTGATTTAACCAGGAGATGTCTCGAGGTTAAGAACCTATTTTTTTGAGAGAGACCTGGCAAGAAAGTTAGCCAGGGAATACATTACATTTGTACATAGGCCAATTACAATGAAAACGACACAGAATAACAAAATAATACATATAAGCATGAGTTATTACAAAAAGTAATGCGGTGCAAGAACATTCAGTGAGTTTTCAGTAGAAAGTACAAAATGATATTGATGCTGAATTCTATTGATATTGATGCTGTATTCTCTGCATCCAAATTAATGTTGCTATGATTGTTCATAAATATACATATCTGAGATTTTCACGCCATGACATAAAACACAAACTCACCTGCTTTCTCGCTCTCTCTTGCACACACACACACACACACACACACACACACACACACACACACACACACACACACACACACACACACACACACATTCATAAAAGCATTTCAGCCCCCCACCCTTAACTACAAAACCAACAACTGAATAATTTAGAAAGATTGTCAAGCTGACATGACTGCAAAAACACACTGTAATTAAAAAGGACATTAATTTAGCCTTCCCCCATTCCCTCTTTAAAAAAAGTATTTACAAGGTGTCTCATTCCCTTAATTTGGTTAGTGTATGGATGAAGTGTGTTATAAATTGAGTTGATCTGAACTGAAACTGTACATAGCAGTCCACATTGAGACATGATTTCAATATATAATGGCTGTGGATGAGATAAGTATCTCTGGTGTTTAGGCACAGGGTCTTGTGGAAGAGGGAACTGGTGTATGAGGACCAGACGAACATCTTGTGGTAATGAATTTTCGTGGCTGCTTTGCAAAAAGGACTGTGCCTCTGCCCCCCCCACACACGCACACACAAACACACACGCAGACACGCACACACACACATGCATACACAAACACACAAACACACAAACATGAGCGTGTGTGCTCTCCTCAATAAGACAGCAGAGCCCTTTGGCCCTAGGGCATATTAAGCTCCAACATTCCCACAGTGCATAATCTCCATCCATTTAAAAATCTGTAATATTTAATCAGTGGCCCAGCCTCCCTCCCACCTCCACAGGCCATGGCACAACTCATATGTTCAGGAGAGGGGGCAGCCTTGGGGCGACTGGGGGGAATTCAGTGCTAAAAGCCACATAGCACTGAACTAAAGTGCTTTCTCCACCAAGAGGGGGAAGGGAGCTACACAGCTTGTTTACGTGTTCACCATCCCTCCCTCCTGAAAGCTTGGATTTATTTTTCTCCTCTGACTTTGCAGCCCACAGAGACCGCTGGGCTTCCTGATCATCAATGAGAGAGTTTTGGGAGGTTCATTGGGTTATTTTCCAATATTCTACAAAGGCAAAGTGACATCAGCACTCTTTTTGGGTCCTTTCCCCTGTTTCTCACTACTCAACTGTTCATGAACAACTTTCCTGCAACTTTGAATCTTTTCAAAATTCAACTGAAAAATCCCCCAAAAGATCAATAAAAAAGAGGAGAACAACACAGATGCAGACAATTGCAGAATGGTCAGAACTGACATTGGCATTCCTCAATTTTAATTGATTGAATTATTGAATATGTTGATATTGGCATTGAATACATTGGTTCAATAAAGCACCTATTGGACCAATATGCTTTGCTGTCCGGAAGGTCCCCTTTGCTTTACCGTGGACAATCACGTGTGCACGCGTGCATTCACCCAAAGGTCACCCTTCACACAAAAGCTGTGAAAAGAAAGGAGAGAAAAGGGTAAAAGGGGCCTTGGGTTTTAACGTGGTCTTGAGAAGATGGGGGTGGGCGAGATAAGGGGAGGAAGGTCACTCACTGGTACAGTACAGTGAGCGAGGCAGTGATTTTGTTTTTTAAATGTAACATTTACGTTGCTAAGTTGCGAGTGGCAAAAGTGTCAGGCGTGGAAACTTGTAGCAGGCAGGATCTCCTGATTCAGTGTGACTCTAATGGGTGCCACTGGTGAATTTTTTATTCACCCCAGAGGGAAAGACCAGCATATTGTGGAGTTTATACCATACAATTTTGCCTTGAGACAGAAGGAATGGGTTTCGTTCTGTAAAATCTCTCTCTCTACCCCCTTCTCTCTCTCTCTCTCTCTCTCTCATGCACATACGCACACACACACAGATACCATTTTTCTTCACATTTTCACCCCTTCTCTCTCGTGCTATTTGCATGGACACTCTTGGCAGTGGTTGGGACTGAGACAGCCCAAGCTGACTACTGGCACTTACTTCCTTTCTGGAGCCTGAAAATGTGAGAATGGACCAGGCCAGTGGCAACTGCCTTACCGGGGATCCCGCAGGGGGGTGCATAATTAGCCCTAGCATCGCCCAGGGAGGGAGGAGTTTGGTCAGCAGGGTATTCCTGCCTCATAACTCAATAGCGCCTCCTCTGGTCGATCGGGCCACTGTGACCTGCCTGAGCCAGCTGCCTCATTTATACAGTCCTCTGGCACAGTAACTGGCAGCTTAGCTGGTGGAGTGAAAGTGACAGTATATTGCAGAGTGCGCTTCCTCCCAAATTGTCAGAGAACGATGCAGCAATGGGACAGGGCGTGATTACAGCATGAGACACTGGGGCAGAAAAATCCAGAAGTAAAAATGTTAAACAAAAAGGGGGAAAGGTTTTGAGGTGTGAGGACTAACTGTTTTCAGGATTTCTTATGCACAGATGAATTAAAAATATTAAATGTGCAGACCTGCTATGGGAATTCATAGAGTGCATTCTCTTTTGCATTGGAAAAGTATTGATGTTGTCTTGTTACTCCATAAACAATGATATCAGGAAATAGTTTTGTAGAATCCCGTCCAAGATGTAAATACAAGGGCTGGTAGTCATTATTACATCAGACCTCTTTTGGATTCCAATTAAGTCTTCTTAAGGTTATGGTGTAAACATGGATGCCTGCTTGTTGTTTCAAAAAAGCTCTGAACAAAAATAAGGCAGACTAGTTGTCAATGAACTACTCACATGCCAGACAACTTAAAAAGGTCCAGTGTTGACTGGAATCTTTACCTGGATGCCTTGCTTTGCAACTTTTTATGTTCATAGACTTATGAAAAATCTCGTTATCAATTTAAATTTCAAATATGCTTGATATGTTTGCATGAGAGAAACTAGAGAGAGAACTAACAAACAACTATGCAAGAGAACTAACCAAATCAGTAAATACTAGGATACTAGTAAATACTAGCAGTATGATCAATACTAATGCAAGAAAGTAAAAGAAAATAAATAAAGCAACATTTCTATATTACATACGTAGCTGTTGATAATTGCTGTCTCTTGCTTAGGTTGTGCAAACGGGTGTCGCAGCTAACAAATCTCCTTAGGACAGTCACCACTCCGTCCACTCCAGCGCTCTCTCTCTCTCTCTCTCTTTCTCAATTCAATTCAATTCAATGATGCTTTATTAGCAGGACAACCATTTTTTTACAAAACAATTGGTCCTTCAAGTGAAAGCTCAGTAGTAGCATTTTGTAGTTAAAGTAAAAACATTCTGAAGTCATTTTCAGGGAAAGGCAGAGGATACTTACACAGTCATCAATCGAGTGTAAGTATTTGTAGTGTGCTCCCTACTAGCTTATGAAATAAGTGCTAATGTGGCAATGAATTGACAATTTGTGTGTGATATATTGGGCTTGAATGGGTTTATATGATAAAGTAGAATAAGATGGGGTAGTTATATATCAGTGGAATACAGTGGTAGTGCGTTAAAAAAATAGCAATGCTTTAATAGGTCAGTTATTAGTTATTTCCATAGATTGGCAAGTTTCAGTACTTTTCATGCGTTTTCTTCTGAATTTGTTTGGTGGAGCAGGGGCTACTTATGACAAAAAGGTTGTGTGTAGTTGTGAACCGCAAATATATTCTATCTGGACTAGATGTTGTCTATTTCTATGTAAATTAATAAATTGAAGCATTTCAGCACAAGGTGCTTGAAATCACATCTTATTTTCAGATTCAATGCCTTTGACCACTTTCTCATTTTTAGTCTGCTATGTTTTATGTTTCTATTTTTTATTTAATCCAAGATGTTTCCAAAAATGATGATGCACAGCCACTAACAATATATAAATGTTAATAAGCCATATAACATATAAATATAAATGCAATATTATTACATGTGGCAGCAAAGTAAAACTGCAAGGTTTTTAATCTCTCCATCATGGATGTGTATATAAAACTATTCTGTAAAAAGAAGAGGGATGTACTTCCTTTAAAATCAGTGGAAGAAAATTCATTGAGAAGTTAATATTGATTTATAATACTATTCAAAGCATGAAGTGATCTAAAAATGTAACATAAGCAGAATTTCTCAATCCCATTTTTGGGCTTGCTCAGGAAATTGTATTATTATTATTACTTAATTAAAATGGCATTAAAAAGGGTTCTTCAACCCAGTTTTTGACTGGGATGGTTCCCTTTACAGTCAAATTATCAGAGGGTGCTTTAAAGTGCCCTATTTTCAGTGGGAATAAACAATTCTTCAACATTAGCCTGGAAGTGTTCCCAATAAAGTAGGAACCACAAATATTTGGAATGTGTAATCCAATTAGCCCTTCCAACCATTTAAAATATGAATAAAAATAATTCTAATGTAGGGATTAGAATACATTTGTATGGGTATATACCATACATTAACTGAGGCTTATACTTGACCAATTGTGCGCATATTTATGGAAATTAAGACCGTCTACTGTCTTTAAAAAACGAGTTTTCTGAGGACGAGCAGGAGCCAAATTAATATACAGATTTTTTTTTAATACGGCGAAGTTTCTGCAGGAAAGATGAAAAATTATCCATCTGTTTTATGCGAACATGCCAGAACTCACTCGGGTAGCTTGTAGCAGTGTCTTGCGTATGCAAATATGTTTTGCCTGGAAATCTATTTGGAGTTGCTCGAAGGAATCCAGAACGGGCCTCCTTCTGTCTCCCCCACCGGCTCGCACAGCTCTCTCTCCTCGTCTGTCTCCTCTCGCGTGGAAGACATTTCACCAGCTCTTACACGCAGGCACATGCAACTAGCCGCACCGCGAGAGACAGTTCGGCCATCGGGGATTATGCATAGCCAACAGTCTCGCGCTCTTGGCTCACTTGGTAATCAGGACAGGGCCTTTTATATTTGCTTGCCTAATTTCAAGAATACACATAATATTTGTTGTTAATTAATGACATAGATAAAATCGAAAAGTAGCTTTAGTCGTAAAAGTCGATGGCTACTGAACAAGCACATCAACTTCTTCATATTGAAGGGACACTGACTACAGGTACTTTGGAATTTGTCCTTAAATTTGTATTTTGTGTGATTCAAATTAGCCTATATTCTGTTGCTGGATGTCTGGTATATTTTGTATGATCGATTTGAGACAAGGAAGCAACAAATCCTGTACGGAAAGGGGATGTTCCTCAGAAATGAGGTGATAACACTTTCAAGGTTATATAAATTGTAGCTGCTCCCACAAATAAATACATACATGTAAAATAAATCAAAGAACCATTTAACTTCAATGAAATGTGGGAAATTGAGCAATTATTTACTACCACTCTTTCATTATATCAATTAAATATTGTTTTTCCTTCTGTTCCACTGTGTAAAATGGTACCTTCTACTGTAAGTCTACTTGCATCTCATTAGTTGCACTCACATCCCTGTTGTGTAAATGCTCCAATTGTGAAGTGTCCTTTACAAAACTCCCCTCTGTAAAACAAACCGGGCACGCACATCATTGATCCCAACTAGCACCAGCTTTTTAAACAAGGACTTCAAAATATAATTACCTCACTTTTCAGGTCATGTCTTATATGTTCATGTCTTTTGTATTATGTTGTATGTGTATGTTGTGTTAGATTGTATGTGTATGCCAATGCCTGCCTGTATTATTGCAAATACGTTTCCCTCTGGGATAATAAAGTATTCTATCTATTTATCTAAAATAAAGTTGATTAACTGATTAAAAATTCAATGTAATCATGTCAAGAATGAGAAACATATGAATTAGACAATTTGAAATTAAATATTCAGATTCATGATGTCTGAGAGTTTTGTTTTCTAAATGTTCTCCCTTCCAGGATAGAAATAACTCAATTTCCAGACAAATTCCAGGTTTACAGGCCTTCATTTCTGAGGCAGTCCATATAAAAGAAGAAACTCAAGGGGGAATTGCAGACGTTCCTTGGCATTTAAACTCCATGGCAGAACTTATTGATTTTCAATATCAATCTCAGTTTGAAATCCACTTTGTTTGTTTTATTTCTCAGCTGCCCTAACTTGCAGTATCCATTGTATATCTTATGAAAGTATATCATTTAAATGTATTCAAGTTTACTCAAACTCCCTCAATGAAACAAACCTATCTTTATGCACGGCATTCTTAATGATAATGAGAATAAGTAGCAGCCGAGAGTTGGGTGTGTTGTATGTGCCGTGTGTGTTTGGGTGGGTGGGGGTACGTGCGTGCATGGTCTGGGAGCTGACGTATGCTGGAATGCAGCAAGGCAAGGGGACAAGAGCAGGGTGCATGCTGGACCGGAGGGTCGGGGAGGCCGCACTGGCAGATGGCAGAGAAAGGTGTTACCACACAGTGAGTGGGCACAAAGATTAATGCGTTCCAACATTCAAGAAGATGGAACATTTGGCTGCTGACCTGCAGTCAGAACTCGTTTACATCCCTCCCTATTGAGATTGTGAGGAGGCCGACGGGTAATTTAGGAATAAGAAAGATGTACGTTCCCAATGCTAGCTTTTACTCCCTCAAGGGAGTCATGGCCATTTGTAGCTTTGCAAAAAGTGGTTGTTTTTTTTGTTCTGGGAAGGGGTCAAGATGGAGGAAGGAAATTATGGGTATAATGCATAGTCAGACCAACAATTTCATGGTATATTCATTACTGTAATAAAACATGTTCAGGGAATGTATCTGATTTGCACTGAAGAAAGCAATATTGCCCTCCTCTTATAATTTGTTGTCTCATCCAAGGCCGAAATTACCATATATATTGGGGGGGACACATCCCCCCCAATATTCAGATATGCTCAAAATGTCCCCCCCAATATATAGCCTAGCTGATATAAAAAATATTTGGTCCCCCCCAATGTTGACTCCATGGTTACGGCCTTGGTCTCATCCATATTCATAAATAATGTATGTTGGATAAAGGCATTAGCGTGCATATGAACATGGCATTTGCTTTCTCTTTGTGATATTATAAATAACTCTGCAGTAGAAAGATGTATCATTTGCAGTTAATGCTATTCAAATATACTATTTGATCTCAAAAGTCACCTCCTATTCAAGGTGGCATCACACCAAGCACTTTTGCTTTATGTACACAAGTCCAACACTTCTTTTGATTTAGTTTAGCACCTTTATTGGTAACAAACATAAACCTACTCTATTTTACTTCTGTCTACTGTCATGTGACTCTTCCCGTGAGAGAGGCCTTGTTTTAGGAGCTGAGAGTTTGGTCTTGAAACATGGGTTTATATGCATTTATCATAAAATCAATGCAGACAAGATTATTGATATGTTCAAATTCCATACCTATCCACTCTTCTCACGTTTTTGGAATTTGGTATATTTCCAAAGGAAACACTGTGATAATGTAATGTTTTTTTGCCAAAAGACAACATCGTGCAACAAAGGTTTAAATATTTTAAACATATATAAAATGAAGGTAAATATCATTATATAAATATACTATCATTATAATTATTCGTCGTCAGTGTTGACTTGAATGCTCTCGCACATCTATTAAGTTATCACTTTAAATATTCTAACACTACAAGTGATGTTTTTAAAAATAAAATTGCCTTTTTGAAAATACATTTCTCCAACAATGTAAAATGTTATTTTTTGTCTAATCTGATATTATCGTATAAATTATGGGTATTTTTGAATAGTTTTATTCTCTGAAGAACCGATTTAGAAAATAATGTAATCATTGGAATGCTGTAATACGCAACACGTAATACGCATTGGCTGCCATCTTGTGGTGTAAATATGCCATCTTGTGGTGTAAACATGAACAATCCCTACGTCACCTTCGTGTTCACAATCGCACATTATTTTCACAATCAAAACTATAGCACTTTAATATTTTTCTATTATAATTGACCAAAACCATATCAGCATACATTATAAATATAGGGATTATTTATATGATTTAAATTGGCATATAAACACAGGCCAAGCCACTAGCAAAATAATAGCATTAGAATTTATTCATTCATAATTTTTATTCAACTGACAAATTATTCTCAAAGTTACTTACAAATGAATTTTACATACAGTTGGGTTAAAATGTGCTTTAGTTAAACAATCCATGTAAGGTAGCTTGTTAAAGGGTAAAGAACCCTGAATTTGAACCTATAATGTTCCAGTCACATAGCCCCATCCTAAATGTTGAAGGCCCTTTCCCTTACAGGAAATCTTAAACTCCCCCCTCTCCTTCTTTGGCACGCTTGCAGTTTCTTCGCATGAAACATTTGTAGGATTCATACAGCTCTAACCGTAAGTCCAGTAGGCCTATCCGTATCCAGCCATTGGCCATTTTCGTCCTTCATTCCTCTTGATTACTCGTAGAATCCCCCTTTTCCTGGAGTTCCCGTATTTGCTTTGCAACCTCTTGAGCGAACTCTGCTGCTCAGTTTGACTTCTCAGCTTGACTTTTCAGCTTGACTTCTCTTTTCAATTGCCTTCACAAACTTCATAACTTGCTCATGCTTGCTTCGTGCTCCTTGTTCCGTTTAATCGTTATTCCGTAATTTCCTCAAAAACTCCCTTGTTCGCTAAGAATAAATTAATCAATTTTTAAATCTTGATCTTGCCAAATGCGGAAATAACTCTCTTATCTTACAAAAGTGCAAAAGTTTTTATATAGCCTACCTCCATACAACAATAACCATTATTTAACTGGGTAAAAAAAAACGTGTTTTGAAGCTTTTTGAGTGCCCTGTATGAAACATTCAGTAGGCCTATAAATAAAGCAAATTATTACTACTATTATTATTCTAATTACTATTATTGCCAGGATTTTTTGTGTTACTTTTGACAGAATTTAAACATATTTTATACTACGTATTTCATTAAAAACATTTAGATTGATAGGTATTGTATTGAATGTATTTAGCAGAGTAAGTCCCATAACAAATTCATAAAAATATATTAATAATAATAGTCCATTGAGATATTCTAATTTGTATTAGCATCTTTAATCAAGGCATATTATACTAAAACACACAAAAAACTTTGTGATTAATATATACACATACAAAACTGTTACGAATATTTCATAACTCAGTTATTTAATCAGGCGCGACTAAAACATTCCCGTTAACATGGTACGCAATTGTGTTCCAGTCAAAAATGTTGCCTTTGGGGACACGTTCACCAGAATGCCATGATTTAATCTGACCTTCAGAGAAAACGAAGTCCCACATGTTAAGATCTGAAATCTCACCCACATAACTCTGAAGGGCTTCGTAATCCCCTAAATACCTGTCAGGGTCCTGGCCAAGAAGGACGGTTCCTTTGCCACGAATTGTATGTCCGGCCTTATAAACTTGTCTCGCACTCCGAATTCCGTTCATCCAGAAGGCGGAGAGGCCCGTTTTAGATTCCCATGTGAGACACAAACTTGTCTTGAAGGTGGTGAGTGGGGGGAGGCTGAAGAAAACCCCGTCTCCACTGAGGTAGAAGGAAATACGCCCATCCGGCTCGCGCCACACGTTCAGCTCGTCAAAGTCTCCGGTGCGATAGGCGAAAAGGATCATCTGTCTCTCCTCCTGCAGCTCCGTGGCCAGTCGCATGCACAGCGTGAAAGCGCTCAGCTCCAGGGGTTTCTGCGGCGTCAGTCTGACATAGCTGTAGTCCGTCTCATAGGGGAAAATCAATGATTTCCCAGTCAGACCTACTGCAAGAGAATTACACATCAAAGAAATAACATTTATATCAGACTAGTCTGTGGATGTGATCAATGATTTTATTCCTAGGGGCTACAAGTCCAGATAACAAGTTCAATAATCTATAGATGAATGACTAGTGAATGAATAAATGAAAACAAATGCAAGCAGAATCTTTATAAGGCACAGGACTAACTATAACAATGAAATGTGACTTAATTAATTGACTTGCAGTTCATTAGCAAATCTCTTGGATGTGTAGGCCTACTACACTGTACCATTGTACTAAGTGTTCAATGTGACTCAATGTTATTTCAGCAGTAACCGGCAATTGAACAATATATAAATAGAGGTGAGGTTATGTACCTTCCAAACCTGAGGATAAACTAAGTCCACAGAGCAGAAGAGTGGCCACCAGCACCCTCAGTTCACCATAGGTCGACTGCCAAGACGAGCAAGACCAGACATCAATCCACACACTCACATCATCATTTTCTTACATGCAATAGATGCTACTACATAAGGATTAAAAATAAAAGAAGTGTACATAATGATGCTGAACATATTTGATACTGAAAGCAGTGGCAACAAAGTGGCACTGCAAATATGGAAAAACACACAACGGATTATCACATTAAGTATTCAACCACTAACATAATGGCTATTGCAGACTTTTTCTCAGATACTGTCAAATTACATATATTTACTTGTTGCTTTATAAGATGGCATTTCTGTGAAAGCAGTAATGTAAATATTTCCCCTACCATGTCAATGTTGTGATCTCTTCAGCAGATGAATATGGGCTTAATGGTTATGCTCCTTATCACGCTGGATCTGAGTCCTCTTCCCTCCTTGTACAGACTATGACATCACTGTCCCAATAGGTTTGATTACAAAACAAAAGCTGTCTGTAGAACAACTGAGGGATAACACTGCTTCACTTGTGCAGCAGAGAGAGATACACAGATGTCAGATGTGGACTGGAGGTTACTGTTCTTTGACATGTGATTCGAAGCTCAAACATGATCTCACGATATGTTTGTTTGCTGTGTACAAACCGGAGAAAGTCCAATACATGTTAATCTTTAGGAGGTTCTGAAAATGTGAGATAAGTAAGAAAACAGCTCCTCGACTTTCTCTGCTTGTAGATTCTAATAAGTGAAGCTCAGAACCTCAGCGATACAGAAAACACCACATGACAAGGTGGGCAGCAAAGATGCAGCTGAACATTACAATAGTTATTTTGATGATTTAGTAAAGAAATTAACTTTAACGCCAAATTGTACATACAAAACACTAAAATAGTTACAATTCCTTACGATTTTTCAAATAATAAACCCCCCACTTGTATAACACCCATCTCGTTCTCATTTAGGTTTCCAACAATGAGATAGATGGTAAGTACACCAGCAGAGTATGGCTTGCAGACTTCCAGGGTTACTATATTTTGAAACTTTAACCAGCTCTAAGGTCTAATGAATCAGACTAGTGTGGGACCAAATAGTAAGTGTGTGCATTTTATTCTTTATTTTTTGGATATACACTTTGAACTCAACATCTTTATGCCAAAATGTTCTGGAGTGTATATGTTTTCTGTTAATTGTGTCGGGGAAGCGCATTTTAGCCATCCTGCACAGGCAGACAGAGTGGGGACATCTTTGGCGGGTTTATGGCTCTGTGAGTGAAGCCAGGGCAGTTGGGTATGATTGGCCTCTTCACTTGGTAGCAATGCTCTTGAGCATATTATGCCTCCCCAAATATCCACTCAACCAACATCTTGGTATAAATGAATCTGGCTTCACCAGGCCCTAGGGATGTTTGATATCACCACAATTCTCCACATGAGAGGAGCATATCAATGTTAAGCTTGAAAATATATCTTGTGGTAGTAAGCGACCCAAAACAAAAATACAAAAAGCGGTTCTGAACCTGGGCGGCACGGTGGTGCAGTGGATAGCACTGTCGCCTCACAGCAAGAAGGTCTCGGGTTCGAATCCAGGCCGGGGGCCTTTCTGTGTGGAGTTTGCATGTTCTCCCCGTGTCCGCGTGGGTTTCCTCCGGGTACTCCGGTTTCCTCCCACAGTCCAAAGACATGCACGTTAGCCTAATTGGAGAGTCTAAATTGCCCGTAGGTATGAGTGTGTGAGTGAATGGTGTGTGTGTGCCCTGCGATGGATTGGCGACCTGTCCAGGGTTTATTCCTGCCTCTCGCCCCTATGCATGCTGGGATAGGCTCCAGCCCCCCCGCGATCCTGACCAGGAATAAGCGGCTTAGACAATGAGATGAGATGAACCTGGCTTGCGCTGGAACTCTCCCCCAAATTGTAAATTATGGGCTAAGAAGGGAGTGAGCCAACCTCCCCCTCAACACTTAAAGTTTGACCTGCTGGTGACACAATGGTTTAGATTGGTGGGAATTCTACTCTTGCTCTGTCCTGTTTCTCTTGGAAGATCTGGCGCCAGCCAACACCTCGCCTGCGTGTGTTTGTTCTTGGAGAGAGACAAGCTTGGTTTGGTATCATTTTCTGCCATTTCATCTCTTTTGTGATTGTTACATGTGGATTTTATGTCTAGAATTTAGTATTTGTTAAGCCGGAATATCCACTTTGGAACTTACGTCTTTTAGGTCACAGCCAGATGAGAGCGGAGCTTGATGTGGTACGAGCAAGCTTGTGAAATGGTAGTGATAAATGTTGAGGAGGCAGAACTAAACCCTACATCTTGGATGTTCCGATTTAGTATTTGTTAGGGTAGTTAACCCTACGTCTGTAGATTGGACGTTGAATGTTTTGTGCAACTGTTGTAACTGAATAAACCAGCTGTTAATTTTAATTGAATTGTGAGTTGTATATTTAGATGAAGGTTGATCCACCAGTTTGCTCTGCCTATCAACAAATTTGGATATTTAATTGATAATTGGTATCCTGTGTAGCGATTATTATATTAAATCAAATTATATATTTTATATTTAGGATAAGTGAGGGGTTTTAACGCGTAATACCAATTGTGTTCAGTATTCAGAGTGCTGAACTTTAAACAAGGGCATTTCACTGTTAAGGCTACTGGATTCAGAGAATAGACCATTTTTGTTCTAACTTCACTGTTCCAACAATTGCTATATTTTTTAGCATATAGCAAATATCTTTTGATTGACACTGAACGTACAGTAATGTTCTTTGTCAATGGATTTAACAGGTACAGGTACAATCCCATTTAATGCGGGTTATTGATAGCAAATTATAAAAAGTGTGTCTGCTCTGTAAGCAGTCCCCTATTGCCAGGAAAATCTATTTGAACAAAGATCTTTTTACTCCGTCATACTAACCACATGCTTATAGGTTATATGTCATAACAGCAAAATGATTGACACCTTTCTCTCTTAAAATTGTTCAGTTGACTCAATATCTATTGTACTTCCTGGAACATATCCTTCCATTGCCATAATCCTGAATATAGTGATATGATGAGGGGTAGAGATCAACTTCTTGAAAAAGCACAATACAACACCTGCTGTATTAGAATACCTATTGTATTGTATTGACTGGGAGTTTGAATGTATTTGACTATATCCTTAAATGTTCCATGTTTGTCTTTTTTTTCACGTTTTAATTTTTTAAAATTTAATTTAAATTTAATTTATTACTTTGGTGATGTGCACAGTCGGCAAGTATGATGGAATATATTGTATGTTTTGTGTTAAATGTGAAAAGAAAAGAAAAAATCTATTAAAAAAATAATTATATTTTAAAAAAAAAGAATACCTATTGTATGCCCAAACAGAGCCTCTTGAAATTACTGGCTAGTTTGATGTCAGTACCCCTTGCCTCACACCTGGTCCTGTTCACATAGAATATCCTGAAATGTGACAGTGCTCTTTCCCAGCACTGGTTTCCCCTGCTAGAGCTCCACTTCCACCCACAACCCCCACATCATTTTTAATGCAAATATTTGACTAAATGGGGAAATATTAATAGAGAAAAAAAACAGATTATGTCAATGAAATTTGTCTTATACTTTTCAGTATCTGCCCCATCCTAAATGTTGGAGGCCCTTTCCCTTACAGGAAATCAGAAACTCCCCCCTGTCCTTGTTTGACATGCTTGCAGTTTCTTCGCATGTAACATTTATAGGATAACATACAGCTCTAACCATAAGTCCAGTAGGCCTATCCGTATCCAGGCATTGGCCATTTGTGTCCTTCATTCCTCTTGACTACTCGTAGAAATTTCCCTTTTCCTGGAGTTCTTGTATTTGCTTTGCAACCTCTTGAGCCAATTCTGCTGCTCAGCTTGACTTCTCTTTTCAATTGCCTTCACAAACTTCATAACTTGCTCATGCTTGCTTCGTGCTCCTTGTTCCGTTTAATCGTCATTCCGTAATTTCCTCAAAAACTCCCCTTGTTTGCTAAGAATAAATTAATCAATTTTTAAATCTTGATCTTGCCAAATGCGGAAATAACGGTCTGTTCTTACAAAAGTGCACCATTTTATGATGTTCTCATATACCTCCATACAACAATAACCATTATTTAACTGGGTAAAAAACAGTGCTTTGAAGCTTTTTGAGTGCCCTGTATGAAACATTCAGTATAAATAAAACAAATTATTATTACTAAATTACTATTATTGTCAGGATTTTTTGTGTTACTTTTGACAGAATTTAAACATATTTTATACTATATATTTCATTCAAAACATTTAGATTGATAGGTATTGTATTGAATGTATTTAGCAAAGTAAGTCCCTTAACAAATTCATAATAATATAATAATAATAATAGTCCATTGAGATATTCTAATTGGTATTAGCATCTTTAATCAAGGCATATTGTAGCTACTAAAACACACAAAAAACTTTGTGATTAATATATAGCCTACACATACAAAAATGTTACGAGTAATTCATGACTCAGTTATTTAATCAGATGCGACTAAAACATTCCCGTTAACATGGTACTCAATTGTGTTCCAGTCAAAAATGTTGCCTTTGGGGACACTCTCACCACCAGAATGCCATGCTTTAACCTGACCTTCCGAGAGAACGAAGTCCCACATGTTAACATCTGAAATCTCACCCACATAACTCTGAATGGCTTCGTAATCCCCTAGATAACTGTCAGGGTCCTGGCCAAGAAGGACGGTTCCTTTGCTGCGAATTCTATGTCCGGCCTTATAAACTTGTCTCACACTCCGAATTCCGTTCACCCAGAAGGCGGAGAGGCCCGTCATAGATTCCCACGTGACACACAAGCCTGTCTTGAAGGTGGTGAGTGGGGGTAGGGTGAATAAAGCCCCTTTTCCACTGAGGTAGAAGGAAAAACGCCCATCTTTCTCGAGCCACACGTTCAGCTCGTCATAGTCTCCGGTGCGGTAGGCGAAAAGGATCATCTCCCTCTGCACCTCCGTGGCCAGCCGCATGCACAACGTGAAAGCGCTCAGCTCCAGGGGTTTCTGCGGCGTCAGTCTGACATAGCTGTAGTCCGTCTCAAGAGGGAAAATCAATGATTTCGCACCCAGACCTACTGCAAGAGAATCACACATCAGAGAAACCTGTATATCAGACTAGTCTGTGGATGTGATCAATGATTTTATTCCTAGGGGATACAAGTCCAGATAACAAGTTCAATGATCTATAGATGAATGACTAGTGAATGAATAAATGAAAACAAATGCAAGCAGAATCTTTATAATGCACAGGATTGACTATGACTAATTTGAGATTCATTCACTTGCAGTTAATTAGCAAATCTCTTGGATGTGTAGGCCTACTACACTGTACCATTGTACTAAGTGTTCAATGTGACTCAATTTTATTTCAGCAGGAACTGGAAATTGAACAATATATAAATAGAGGTGAAGTTATGTACCTTCCAAACCTGAGGAGAAACTGAATCCACAGAGCAGAAGAGTGGCCACCAGCACCCTCAGTTCACCATAAGTCGACTGCCAAGACGAGCAAGACCAGACATCAATCCACACACTCACATCATCCTTTTCTTACATGCAATAGATGCTACTACATAAGGATTACAAATAAAAGAAGTGTACATAATGATGCTGAACATATTTGATACTGGAAGCAGCGGCAACAAAGTGGCACTGCAAATATGGAAAAACACACAACGGATTATCACATTAAGTATTCAACCACTAACATAATGGCTATTGCAGACTTTTTCTCAGATACTGTAACTGAAAAAAAATACAAATATTTACTTGTTGCTTTATAAGATGGCATTTCTGTGAAAGCAGTAATGTAAATATTTCCCCTACCATGTCAATGTTGTGATCTCTTCAGCAGATGAATATGGGCTTAATGGTTATGCTCCTTATTATGTTGGATCTGAGTCCTCTACCCTCCTTGTACAGACTATGATACTGCTTCATTTGTGCAGAGAGAGACATACAGATGTCAGATGTGGACTGGAGGTCACTGTTCTTTGACATGTGATTCGAACATCAAACATGACATGTTTGTTTGTTGTGTACAAAGAGGAGAAAGTCCAAATACACGTTCATCTTTAGCAGGTTCTGGAAATGTGAAATAAGTAAGAAAACAGCTCCTCCACTTTCTCTGCTTGTAGATATAATAATATAATATAATATAATATAATATCATTCCATTTAGCAGACGCTTTTTATCCAAAGCGACTTACAGTAGTGAATGCATACATTTTTCATTATATGTGGTCCCAGTGGGAATCGAACCCACAACCTAAGTGCTGTCAGCGCCATGCTCTGTCTACACAGAACCATTGAGTCACACAGAACCATAGGTTTAATAAGTGAAGCTCAGAACCTCAGTGATACAGAAAACACCATATGACAAGGTGGGCAGCAAAGATGCAGCTGAACATTACAATTGTATATTTGATGATTTCGTGAATAATTAACTTTAGCGCCAAATTGTACATACAAAACACTAAAAGAGTGACAATTCCTTACAATTTTTCAAATAATAAATCCCCCACTTGTATAACACCCATCTCGGTCTCATTTAAGTTTCCAACAATGAGATAGATGGTAAGTACACCAGTAGAGTATGGCTTGCAGACTTCCAGGGTTACTATATTTTGAAACTTTAACCAGCCCTAAGGTCTAATGAATCAGACTAGTGTGGGACCAAATAGTAAGTGTGTGAATTTTATTCTTTATTTTTTGGATATACACTATGAACTCAACATCTTTATGCCAAAATGTTCTGGAGTGTATATGTTTTCTGTTCATTGCTATATTTTTTAGCATACAGCACATATCTTTTGATTGAGACTGAATGTACAGTCATGTTCTTTGTCAATGGATTTATCAGGTATAGGTACAATCCCATTTGATGCGGATTACTGATAACAAATTATAAAAAATGTCTCTGCTCTATAAGCAGTCCCCTATTGCCTGGAAAGTATATTTGAACAAAGATCTTTTTACCCCATCACACTAACCACATGCTTATAGGTTATAGGTTATAAAAGCAAAATGATTTACACCCATTGGGCCTCATGCAAGAACATTTTCGTATTTTTATCGTATCTTTCTCGTATTTTTTTTTCGTGAGGTGACTTCTACGAGTGTTCCACGTCAGATTCAGCAAACGCTCGTAACCTCAGAAAACTGTCGTAAATGACAACGTAAACATGCTGAATGCTACGTCTTCTTAAATGAGTGCGCGTTCATGTGATTTGTGAATTAGCATAATTAACGCCCCAATAATGCTATATAAGGTTAGGCGTCCTGCCCCATTTTCATAGGAAAGTCATTCATAATAATGGCACCGAACAAAACCAAGAAGAAAAACTTTACAAGCTCAGAGATTGAAGTGAAATCTTAAATAAGTAACCGAAAGCACATACTATTTAAGAGCGTCAACAGTGGAATTAAGGGACCTGTTAAAACCAAGGAGTGGGAAAAAATAACTTGTGCAGTTAACGCAGTATCAACTGTTGCACCGGAAAAAAAAAATGGTGTGATATGAAATTAGAGTCAAAGAAACGTCTCGCGAAAGCAAGGCGATCCATGACTGCAACAGGAGGGGGTCAGGAGGAAGTCTCCGTTAGGCACACCGACGAGCGAATACCTGCCAAAATTGGCGAGGTTGCCTTGTCCGGTGTTGCAACGGATATCCCCCTGGACAGCGACTGACAGCGAAGCACAGTCCGTGGTAACCGAAAACGCGACACTAGCCATTCGTCTGTCTCTGCAAATAGATCAGCGTGCTCTCTAAAGATGCGGTCTCTTCCAAGATATTGTAGTATTATACCATAGCCTCAATAGACACAATTGAAACTAATGATATAATTCTATTAATGAATTATGAATTATATTATCCTACAATTTGAAAAGAAAACAGTCAAATATAGGCCTACAATTGTCAAACAGGATACTCTCAAAATGATTATACATTATGAATTCTATCATTTATAGTGTAATTTATATATTAAAACTCAACAGTTCTTCTAAGTAACGAAATAGACTCCATTAGTCAAAAACAAAGTTGTTTCTCTTTGGAGAATGGCAGGCAAATTGTACGTATGACTCGTACGACAGCTCTGGACCACTCGTAAATCTTGTTCGTACCTAAGAGAATATTCTAAATACGAGAAAATTGGTGAATGTGGAAAATTTGTGCGTAAAAGTGGTTCTTGCATCTGGCCCATTGCTCTTAAAATTGTTCAGTTGACTCAATATCCATCATAGGTCCTGGAACAAATCATTTCATTGCCATAACCCTGAATATAGTAATATGATGAGGGGTAGAGATCAAATTCTTGAAAAAGCACAATACAACACCTACTGTATTAGAATACCTATCTTATGCCCAAACAGAGCCTCTTGAAATTACTGGCTAGTTTGACGTCAGTACCCCTTGCCTCGCACCTGGTTCTGTTTGCATAGAATATCCTGACATGTGACAGTGCTCTTTCCCAGCACTGGTTTCCCCTGCTAGAGCCCCACTTCCACCTGCAACCCCCATATCATTTTTTTAATGCAAATATTTGGCTAAAAGGGGACATATTAATAGAGAAAAATAACTGATTACGTCAAATAAATTTGTCTTATACTTTCCAGTATCTGCTTATCTGGTTGTTGATTGTTATTTTGAATGGGTAAATAGCTGCTTTCAAGACTAAATCAACGGGGGGAAAAGCGCTGAGTCAATGAAACTAGCATATCATGCATTAAGCAAAGGAGTTATAACATATTTAAACAGAATAGAACTCATGATTCAGGACAAATACTGAAACAATGATGCCAACAATGAAAAAAAGATGAAAAAAATCATTGTCAAAGATTGTCTTTATTAGCTAGCCATTCTGAATGTATTATTAAATATCAACTTGGTGTCAATAGGGTGACACAGCTCTCTGTTTTCAGCATTAGATTGCAGAACATTCACCATTAACCCAAATCGACCTCTGAATCAGGACAGCCTGGAAATGCAGGGAAATACACCAACGCCCACAGGTATGCTGGCTTTACAGCAAGGATACAAACACCATACATGATCAATCACAAAAGCACCCAAATTTATCACATACTTTCTCTAGTGAGACCACTGACATTTGACCATTCTTAGGTTGAAGACAAAGGATGCTGAAAATCCTAATATGATTTTAAAATATTTTGACTTGTATAAGGCCAAGTCTCAGGATAATAACTCACAAACACAGACAAAATGAAAAAGAAGTAATCATTTATCAATGATGAAAACAAAGCCCTACACTAATTTTTTCCACATCTATGACAGGATTGATGGAAGTGAATGGCACCTGATCCAACATTTATTTGTATTAAAGGGGGGAAATATGCGTTTTAAACAGTGTATACAGGGCTGTAATATACATTACCGGAAAGGATTCAAATGTACATAATAAAAAATATATAGCTGTTCTTCTATAGCCACAATACTGCTACAGGTTCAATTATGACCCTTTTCAGAATAGAACTTCCAAAACTGCCTAGACGTCAGATGGTTATTTTAAACAATGAGGACTCAAAAACTATACAGGAAATTATGGGGCAATTGTGTACACAGACCTACATTTATTACATAACTATGGAACAAACGTCTTTTAAAATATTCCCAAACCCAATCATCACAATAATCTAGGAATAAAAACTGAAATTCACAATAAAATATATTTACAAATTAACCTAAAGTATACAATAACTCCTCAAAGAAACAGTTGCAGTTATTGGTTAAATTGCATTTTAAATAGCAATGTTACATAAACACTGTTGTAATCAGTTGTTTCATGCTCTCATTCTCTCGCTTTGTTTTTTTCTTCTTCACTTACTTTTTAATAATCCAATTATGGATTATTGGGAAGAATCCCATTAACATAACTTTGCATTAAATTTGACTCAAGTCTCTGGAAAACCCAAGATTGGAGAGGGTCAGGTGGGTGACTGGCCAATCAACTTAAATAAGTACTGCGACAAATTATAGGAATCTTGCACAGAACATCTCATTTCAATTCTCATAATCCTGTCGTCTGGATTCCAAACTTGTACAATGCAAAACGTGAGTGCCTGTGCGGAGTAATTAAGCCAAGCGTCAATCTGAAATGGAATAGTGTTTTATGGGGGATGGGCTGTAGAGAGCAAAACAACGACAAATAACTGATTTAAGGCAGGGGTTTTGTTTCCACGGACTAGTTTAAAACACTTTTCAGCAGACGCTCATCCTTGTGAGACACCTACCTTCTAAATGAACAGAACAGCCACACATTGAGGTACAAACATAGAAAAATATGTGCAATGGCCAAACAGCTAGGAGACAGCATTAATAAAGCAAGGCTTCCCAATCTTGGCCCTGTATGCTGGTGTTTATTGCAAGCCAGTCTACTGGAGAGTATTAGGTTATTGAAAACATTCATTTTGTCACATCTTTTAAGTCGCTCTGGATAAGAGCATCTGCTAAATGCTTAAAATGTCAAATGCATTTTAAGTGCTACTGTGATTTTTGTCCTTTAATGGATTTTTAACAGAAGTTTGGTTCATTTTAGTTAGCTTTCACAGGAAGCGGTTAAGGGCATAACCATAGGTCCACACTCTCAGCACTTCGGACCCCAGTGTGATTTCATCAGTAACTCAAAATGAATGAATCAAGCAAACAGAACTTTGCTCTGAAGGCAATATTTACCACAGGGCATAATACAGAAACGGAATGCTGATGAGTTGTCAGAGAGCTGATCTTATTGATAGCAAGTCCTTCAACGAATATGGGATATTAATTCTTGGCAGCACGTATATCCATTTCAGACATAATGTGGCTTCAACGGGGAAAATTATTATTATTGTAAGTGCATATTTCAGATCAATTATGACCTCATTGCATATAGGGAATTGCAATTACAGTTGGAATTGAAACCAGCATACACAGGGAGACCCCAGGACTAACTTTGGGAAGCCCTGAGATAAAGCACATATTTTAAATGAGGGAAAGAAATGAGAAGCTTTGGGAAAGGAGGAGTTTCACTTCAGACAAATCTGTCTCAAATAAACTTCCCACCACTGGGGGAACACTCAACAAAGACACTAAGGTGCCAATGTAAAATGCCATTTCTCAAAGGTTATGCATTTGAGAAATGCATAACTGCATGAGGTTAGGCAGTTTCAACCAACATAAAGTAGCATTTTCTAATCTAATGTAGCTGGCTAGCCAGTTTGGCTGAAGCTTTTAGATGAGACAAACTTGGCTAGCTGCCTAGTGAATGTGGTAAGCTGGTGAATACAACTAGCTATCCAACTAAAGTTGCTTACCTTGATACTGAATACTATCTTTCCAGGTAGATTGACAGCTAGCTCACCAAGTAGCTAAGCAGGCATTAATCAATGCTAAAATAGCTTACTGTGATTTTAATAACAAGCAAGCTAGCTAAGTAGCTCTGAAGTCTGTGTTAAGTTAGCGAAAATGCATAGTGAAAGACTTTGGCAAAAGCGACAGGAGCATCATTTACTGTGGAATATCAGCATGTCTAGGCTCACAAAACTATACCTCATAGCAGCCAACTCTTGTTTGCAATGGCTTTGCTTTCATCTAGCTAGCGAGTTTTGTTGAATCACAACTTTCCTGTTTCAAAGCTATAGTCTAATCAGAGTGACTAAACAAGCATACCAGCAATTCACCAAAATCTGTAAGGGCTCCCACTCAACTCTGGAAATGGACTGTGAGCCCTTGATTAGTTAAAACTGATGCATATGTTCTGAAGCTTCCTAGGATCCGACACTAGAAACAGCCTTTCTCCTATTAAATGAGAATAAACTGTGCCAACACCCACCATGAGACAATACAATCTGAGGGAAGACAGAGTTCTGGGGTCTAACTCACCCATCCACAAAGGACAAATTATACAGTTCTTGTGCACCTCACACAATCAAAACCATACAGATTTAAAAGCTAGGCCCTTGCTCTTCACATGGAGTTGCACATCTAAACCGTCTGTAGTTTTGGTATGGTGGCAAATGAGTAGAATTTTGAGCCAAAATGGGACTATAATTTACATTTTGTCAAATAGCCTTTCTGAAATATTAAATACATTTGCACCCTTACATAATAACCTAACCCAAGTTACTCCCAACAGTAAATAGCTATTAGACTCATGGAGGATGACGTAAGATTTGAAGTAGGTTTTCCAGTCTATATATAAAAAAGGACATTTCTGATTGAAAGTCTTCTACCCTATGATTGCAGTTCTTTCAAATGATGCATCAGAAAAGAATAAGGAGAAAGGCCTCAGAAATGTGTTTAAGCAGAAAAAAAAATCAAAAAAATCAAAGGTTCACTGTAACTTTTTATTTTAATACTGCAACTGTAACAGATGGACAGACGGGATTCACAGTCAACACTCAATACCTTCGATCACTGTTTTCCCAGATTAATGCAACTACCTTGCTTCTCTCCTTACAACGGTCAGTCCATATCTACTGGTCTTATACAGCAACGATCTTGTATTTCAATGCATAGCACTGGCAGGGGGTAGGTGAACTGTAAATATTGATGAATGCCACTGACATAATGCCACTGTCAATCAAATCCCTTTTTGCCCAGAGCTAATATCAATATTTTGTGGTCTAGCATTATAGAGGGAAAGCCGTATGTAAACATATACGTATGAAAACTAGGATCAAAACGATTGGTTTCCGCTCCAAACTAAAATGATTTTCAGTTCATTGTGAAAGTATGAATTGTTAAGCCGAAAATATGAAGTGAAGGACTGCTGATTATTTAACAGCCACTTGGGCAGGCAGTTCAAATGTTACTGAAACTGTAACTCAAAGAACTCTGAACTCTGCAACACCACAAGCTGTGAAGAGGCCACTTCATCATGCCTTTCTGTTGGTTCTTGCAGCGTGAATCAAAATGCACAACATGCTTATTATTGGAACATTCCACTCATTTCCCACACACCTAGTGACCTAGTGAAACTTGCGGGCCAGGCACAATAAATCTTCCATTATAAACAGCAGAAAAACATTCTTCAACGCTCGTTTCTTTGTTGACATTTAAGAAACGCAAAACTTGTTTGAAATAAAGCAACGAAAAAGCATTTTCACACCATGTGCTCTCAAAAAAGGCAACTCAGTTTGGTGAAATTAAGAGCCTTGACCCATGGCAAAAACATCTGTCCAATAGAAGACAAAGTAAGTCACACAAATGAGGAGGTCACTCCCATGTAGTGGCCTTCAGCAGCCACATGAGGAGAACCTTAATACAGGCCATTGGCATGTACCACCTGACATGCATTAGCCAAGCCTCATGTCAACCCAGTGGGTAAAGCACTAACCAAATATTTCCCCATAATTCACTGACATTTGTATATTTCTAGAATCTGTTTAAAAGCTTACTTTTTTATTTATTTATTTTTAAATCCAGCATAACACTTAATATTTGATTGTAAAATAATTTGGAATTGCATTTGGTTTTTAATGTAAATGCGATCACTTGCTAAAACTCGGAGAGCACCACTCAGCGAAGAAATGATTGGTAAATAATTAAACCAATGATTCAAACCAATTAGAAAATAATATTGGAAACTATACAAAAAAAATGATTGGGAGATGGTAAAAGGGCCAGTGCACAGAACTGTTTGTACTTTAACAGGAGGAACCGTGAAGGAACAGTGGTCGGGACTGGGCCACAGTTTTGGGTGTTCTGTTCTAGGGGGCAGGCTAGGGGAAGCAGAAACCAACCGGCCAAAAGGAACGGAGGGAACGGTACGGTGTAATTCAAGATCACAATCAGGTCTCCGCATTCCTGTTTGGCAGTCCGCTGTGTGGGGCCCTGTGTTTAAAGTGCAAATCCAGGAGGATATACTGGTTTGTTTTTGTCTCTGGTTCATCTTTCCATGCTTTTTATGCATTTCATTCCCCTTCTCGGACCCTTGCGGTGGATCAGTAGTCCTCCACCCAGCCGTTCTCCAGGATAAAGGCGTCTATCACCTCCTTCATGGCCAGGTTTGGGATCAGCTGGTCTTGGGTCAAAGGGCTCCGGGTAACAGGGTCAAAATGTCCAACTCGCTGCAGCACGGAACAAGAACAGAACTGTTTACAGGGAGAAATCAAGGAAACCGTGGAATATCACAGTCAGCACAAGGAATTGGCTGCAGTCAGCACGGCTGGGGCATGGCTGCTGTCAGACTTCCAATGCTACCGCTGTACCGCTCCCTCGTTCATTAGTCATCTCTGGCTCGCGAGCCAATTACGACAAAGACGAGTGCTTTTCTCACAACGCACTGCTGCTGATGTCCACAGCAATGCTGTCCATCTAACATTAGAGCAATGTTACCTTTTAAAATGTTAATAGGAAGTCATGATTAATGCAGAAGTAGACCATTTGGATGCTTGCATGGTTCTCCCATACGCATGTAATCTAACCCAGAACTGCACAGATCTGGCTCTGGTGAGACGGATGGTGTCTGTATGAATAAGCGATTTGGGTAAAAGACCCACCTAAAATAAAAGAGTAATTTTAATTTACTGTTATCTATTTGGACAAGTCTCCCAAAAGAAAAGTTTGCCTACGACAATTCATTTACAATAGCTGCAGTTGCCAGATTGTTTCCTTGCTAGAATCACACAAGCATTAGCAATTTTGGGGCACATCCGTGGGCTGGTGTGCAAGGCTACACAACGGTCAGGCAAGAAGTGGCACACTGTCGCCTAATGAATTTCGTATCGAGAGGATCCCTGCCTAAAGCATCCTCTCCTCTCTGTGCTGGAAGGTACCAATCCTTGGTTCAAAGGTTCAGCTGGGGTCTTACCTGTAGGTGCTCCTCGATGTCTTTGCGGTCGTATGTGATCCCGCTGGGGGTGATGCAGGGCTCTCTCATCAGCTCGAAGCTGATCTTGCCACACAAGTAGTCTGGAATCTCACGCTTCTGTGGATTTCAGCATAAAAAGGGCCCGCAGAATACTGGGGAAATTCACAGAGAATGCCGAGATAACAGCTTGTCACACCGCTCTACACTCACCTTTCTTTTCTCATCCACCTGAGAGAACAGCTCTTCCATGTCCGACAGGTGCTTGTCCTGTTAAGCGGAGGAGGAACACAATAAGAGATAGGGGTCATGAGGACAAGAGGACATTCACCGTTTCACTTTGGTGGCAACTGAGGCCAGGGCAAAGGCTTGCAGTGAGGCCAAGACACAATGCAAAATGCACCAAACCTAGCTGCTGTGGTTACTCTGAAGGGGCACTGTCTCCATCTCAAGAGGCAGCCTATGATCTACAACGGTTATGCAATTGGTGCAAAACTATTTTGAGGCCTCACAACATCAGTTAACAACAACAAAAATATATAAACTGGAGGCACGAGAAGGGTAACCTCTTCAGCTACAAATGCACTCACATGTTTTGATTGGATCTTGGCCATTTCATTCCTACTTCTGTTGTCCTCCAAACTGTCCTCTTGCTTCTCCAGGCAATCTTCCAGCTCCCTGAAAATAAGCACAAAGAAAAGGAAGTGCATAAGAAAGTGCAGTCAATGCAGCAGCGCTTGGCCTGCTCCATACATTCTGACTTGGAGAATTTCCAATCTGTCTAGACCCACTGAAAAGCACTCAAATTAAAATGTACAAAAAAACCCTTCCCCACATTGTATGACTTCAGCAGATCAAACTCTCTTAGTATCATTATGGATGCATCTTGCTAATAATTATATTTCAGAAACTAAGGTGCATATAGTAACCAATCTTACTTTTCACTTTCATAGCAAATACCTTTATGCAAGTTGCCTGGTATAAATGTTAATTTACATACCTTGTTGGTCATTTAAACTACTTGTCACTTTGGCAGTTTTCCATGCAATTTAACGACTACAGACACCAAATAAACGCCACACCAAATAAACGCCACACCAAAACAACTGAAAATTATTAGGCCATCTTGCTGTAAAAAGTGAAAATAATGCCCTCTTACAAGGGACAACACCAAAACAATAGAGCTCGCTCACCTCTCCTTCTCTGCCAGGATTAGTTTGGTTAAATAGGCATGTAGCTCATTCTCCTGGTTAATGCGTTTCTCCTCAATGCTGTTCCAGCGCTTCTTCTTGGCTATCCTGAGGGCGCTAGGGATGTCATCACCGAAATTCAAACGCTGCTCCTTTGCCAAGTTATAGGCTGATAAAACAAAGTGGGGGATGTTCTCCGCAGTGTAGACTTTGTGCATTTGTATTTACAGCATTATGCTCAAAAATGATTTATATTACTATTTAGGTTTGGGTTGTTTTAATTACATCTGTTAATGATGTGCATGATTCCCATTGTTTTCAAATCAAAATGGAATTTAGGGAATGAGCTCCAATAATCGGAACAACCACCAACAGTCTTCCTTCAACTCCAAATGACAGATACATGACCCAAACCTCTCTGCAGGTTGCCAATGGCCTCGTCGTAGTTCTCCATCTCCAGGTGACACTGCCCCAGAAAGAAGTGTGCCTTCACAGACTGGCTGTCCAGCTCCAGTGCATGCTTGCAGTCAGCCAAGGCCTTGTCGTGCTGCTGCAGCTTCACATAGCACAGTGCCCGATTAGTGTAGTACACTGCTACCGAGGGGTTCCGGTTCTGGGTCCAAATAAAACATTAAACAATACATTATTATTAGAGAAGTTTATGTTACATTATACAGTAACATTACACATAATGCTTTTACATAGTTTTCTTCTAAACACACAAAAAAGGAAATAACTGAACAAGTTGTATAATTTATACTGCTATCAGAACTAGTGGCTGGCTGCACGACAGGGGCAAATCATCTTTACTGATAAGGTAAAGGTTACATTCAGTCCGCAGTCCCAGTGCGGTACTCACGATGGCTTTGCTGTAACAGGCGGCAGCCTCCTGGTACTTGCGGCTGAGGAAGAGACGGTTGCCCTGCTCCTTCAACTCCTGCGCCGAGGCGCTCTTTTCGGGGCTGCCCGCCATCTTCTCCGCCAACCCCGCGGAGCCCTCACCCCCTTGCTTCCCTATCCTGCTCCCCGTGTCTCCGACTGGACACCCGCCGCTCCCTCGAGCCGCGTCAGTTGGGAGTTCTTTCCTCTCCCTACAGAGCTGGGGGGAGAGAGGCGTCACAGGCACTTAGCGCAGCGCACAGTCTTATGTCGCACTGAGGGGCGTGGGCATCTACACACTGGATACATACTCAATTAATACATCGAGAACATTTGACCATTAACTATTTCGGCCTTAATTAACGTGACGTTCCAAAACAATACAAAATAATGTTTCTCAAAACATTCAGCACAAACGCGTAACGTGACAAATGGTTTAGACCAAATTGTTGTAACTTATACCAGGTTACTTGAGGCCGTTCTTAAAATATTCATTCGCGGCAGTAAATGTCCAATAATTATCCATAGGTGTTTACATTAGGTAAAATATGCACGTGTCCCTAGTGCGGCAGAACCGCCTTGTTCTCTCCATCACCTATGCAGCACTAACTCCAAACATTACTCACCGGAAACCTACTGAGCATCATCAATATGATAGCGGCCCATCAGAACATTGCATATAGCTTCCTAATCCTGAAACATTCAGAGACATGAATGGTTGTTCTTTGAAACCATTAACAGGTAAAGCTAGCTAGCAATATCTCCACTCCCAATAAACAACTAACTAGATCTGGTTGGCTAGCTAGTATGTGTCGTCAGTTTCATGTTGTTTCACAGGGTTAACTAGCTTGTTAACGACGTACAAACATGGTAGCTACAAGCTCAATATAAGGATATGGATTTTTATAATTATTGTCATTATTTTTAGAACAGCTAGCTCACTATTTTAATACAACCAGAAGCTTGGCAAGTTAGTCCGCTACCTGACAATGTAACCAAAACAACCACTGGCTGTAGTTAGCTAGTCATATAGCTTCAGCTCATTATTGTTAGCTAGTTAAGCTAACGTTAGCTACTCGTGTAAGTTGTACCACACCAGCAAGCGTGTCTTTCCCCATTAGTTTAATTTAATAAATTGTCTTTCGCTCAACCAGATTAAACAATATAAACTGACAATATCGAAGGAATACAGGATTGTCTAGCTACCCAAACTTACCGGCCAGAAACGGACAGCCGTCCCGGCTAGCGCAGCTCTTTCTTGCGGGTGCTGTCAACAGGATATATCGAGGTCCTGGCACAATCTATCTTGGCCTTGGAGAATTGTACTAATCAGATTTTCTATTCCTCACCCTTTAGCTATTTACAAGATTAAATAAGTCATCGTCAGCAATTGACCTAGAAATACGTGTAATTATAAAGAACATTCATGGCTGATGGGTTTTTTCCCCTCACGGTCAAGTGTACACTCGTATCTTGTTTTGATGACGCAGGCGCTAGGAAGTCCTCCTAAATGCAGTAAGGCCAAATGTGGACTCGGAAGTACATCAAACTGACTGTGTTCGATAGACCAACCACAGAGGTGTAATTTCATCGAACAGGACCATAACCATACAAAATAAGTTCTGCGCTTCCTTTCCATTTCCGTCGAACGCATTTAGGGCTAACGTCGGTAGAAATCGGTATGACAAAATCAGAGGGAGATAACAGCAAAATTGCTTTTTTACATCTGAACTGAAGAAATGCAGATTTGAGTGACTAGACGTACAAATTACGCTTCGCGTAAAAACATTACACGTTTAGCCGTAAACAACCTTTAATGGTCTGTTCCAAATTACTCCGAAGTCGCAACGTTTTACATGTGTTTCCATATTGAGACACACAAAAAGAGGAAGTCTTGCCAATTGTCATAATAAGCTCCAATACCACATTCCATTTGCTCACGACGAGATTCAGCGGAGATAAACAATTTATTGTTATTCCATCCAAATTGGATAATGGCTGACAGATCTACAGATAATACACATATGGAAAGTTAAACAGCTCCAATAATCAGTTAGTTATGTTGTTTTTTGTCAGAATGCCTCTGGTCTGTACCTGGAAGTTATTATAGAAATACAAATTAAATGATAATACCAGTGTAACAGGATAATAGACATCTCACAAGCACTGACCCATGCTGAGAAGACTAAAACTTGCTAACAGACAAGTATATATACAGACACATCACTGGAAGAGTTATGTCAAATCACGAATAGATATGCTATTTAGCAGACGCTTTTATCCAAAGCGACTTACAGTAGTGAATGCATACATTTTTCAGTATACGTGGTCCCAATGGGAATGCGTGGTCCCAATTCGAACCCACAACCTAAGCATTGTTAGCACCATGCTCTACCTACTGAGCCACAAATCTAAGATTCCATAACAAGCTTAAAGCTAGGTATTGACAGTGATCACATATGAGGGAAATATAACACTAGAGTACAAATAGTTTGCAATATGTTTTGTCACAAGACTTTCTAGCAAGCCAGTGAGAAAACCAGAATGAAATCTGTTCAACACTAGTTTTCAAATTTATGAATGAACCAACTAGAAATATGATTGCAATGTCTGATGATGTGGTACAACATAAGCACATACTAATGTTGGAATATATGTTTTTTATTATTAAAGATTTTTGTAACATTTGTGTTTTTTTCCTTTTTCATTATAGAAGTGATATGTCAGAAGACAGAAGAAAGAAGAAAGAAACAAAACTAGCATGACTCTTTCCAGTTGAATTCACCTATCGATGTTTTAGTGTTAGTATGTTCCAGGAACAAGACTGATGACAAACAACCTATAACATGCTTGGACAATAATGCTGTCAACTGATTAAAAAAATGAGTTGATACATTTTTTTCCATTAGTTTAATTAATCGGTTGATTAATCTAGGCTAATTAAGTTTCTTTGATTTAATATAGGCTAACAGGCTATATAGGCTTTGGTTTCTATGAATTGATCAATTTTTAAACACCTCAACATTCTATTCCAAGTGCTTGCAACTACTTAGCTTGTATGATAAAACACCAGCTATGTTTAACTTGTTACATTTATTGCACCAAGAGGCTTAGCTAAAAACTGATATTGAAAAGTATGGCTGTATCTAGTATTAGCTAGTGTTCGTATGTTAATTACCATTAGCTACTGTGTTTACACTGAGGAAATATGCCAATTTAATAATTAATTTAACATGGTTTTTTCTCAAAAATTAGTTGGTGATTAAAGCATTAGTTGATTAAAATGACAGATTAACCTATTAATCACTACTGTCTTATTGGACAGTAATCCTGCATTGTAACCAAATATCAACCAATCGAACTACAGCAAATGTTTATTAGAACAAACGTTGCTGGTTAGCACTGTACTGGAAGGGAGAGATGGAAAATGTCATTGCAATTCAGCAATGGGAACACAGTGCTGCAGGATGGGAGAGATGGTTTCTGGTTTTTGTTCCACCAAAGCCTGATTTCACAGTTTGGTCAATTAATAAGAATCTGAGCCTGAAGGGTAAATTACTGAGTACCTCCAGCGCATGGTCACCTACTATCATTATGCCAAATTATTTATCAAATTATTTAGTTTAGGGTTGGATTGAGCAAAAACCAGAAGTATCTCTTGCACTCCATGTCCAGGGTTGCCTACCCCTGCTGTAGGAGATGCTGTATTTTGCATAAGATGTAAACTGTCCTGACCCACTGTGGTCATTAAAGACCCCATGGCACTTATTGTGAACAATAATGGGTTCCCAGGTGTCCTGACCAAATTCAACAATCTAGCAGACTATGGTCATCTAATCACCCCCAGTTTAATTGTTTTAACAACCCCTCCTCTTTACCCCAGCAGATGTGTGGTGAGTGTTCTGGTGCACAGCTGCTGTGCATCACTGAGGTGGGTGCTACACATTAATGGTGTATGAGGCGAGTTTTATTATATGGCGCTTTGAAATCCTGAGATGAAAGGTGCTATATATTTGCAATTGCTATTTCACATTACTCACACTACATGTTTTCTAATTTGGCTGTTTTGATTTGCAACATGACCAATTGCCCTCACCTTAACATGATCAGGTATCAGGTATGTTTATGGGTATGTATGTCTACAGGCTACATAGATATGTCCCATCCCACAGTCGACAGAAATTCCCAGACTTTGGCCTTTGAGTGTAATTACATTATTCGGCCACCTAGAGGCAGCATTGATATTGATAAACAGGGATAAACCACCCAATGGCTAAATAGAGTACTACAGGAAAGTGGAAATTAGAAAAAGTATAAAGCAACCACACCAGGTTAATATTGGAAGAACTCCTTACATTTTCATGACATTATTTTCAATACGTTTATATGTTTTAATGGAACCTTTTTTTTGTTGCAGTTTACTCATTTGAAAAGACAGTACAACAACATTCACGGTTCAACAAAACAGTAGAGTCTTGAAGTAAAAGTAATGCTGAATTTCTCTATTGTAATGATGGGATAACAACATTTTATGACAGAGATCTGTACATTTTAAAAAAACCTAATTACTTTTTTTATTTTATTTTATTCAAATATTTATTTTTGTGTGCCTTAGACCCCTCTCCCCCATTAAAAAAGTTTGATGTATAATTTTGTGATTTATATAAAAGCACTATCTAGTGTGTGTGTTTCAAATGGGTAGTGGTTAAGGTGAGTTCACTCACTGTAAAAAGCATTGAGATAGGCACTGTGTAAATGCAGTATTTTATAATAATAATAATTACTGTTATTTAAATTATGTACAGTATAGATAGTCCTACTATTCTTGTTAGGCTACTTCTTAATTGAATCCATTTGAATCCGTCATCTGTCATGGGCATTCACTTCAGATTGTACTTCTAAAGTATGTGTACATTTCTATTATGATATAATACAAATATAGAATATACAGTAGGCTCCGTTTTTATTCATACCCTTGATAAAGATGAACAAAATAGATTTTATAAAATAAACTATATAAGTAATGAGGTATATTTTATGCTAAAAACACTCTGTTGTTATGTTCTTTAATATTAATGCATCGGCACAATCGAATGGTTCAGAAATTATATTATTTTTCCCCGAAAAATCAAGAATCACAAATATTCATACCTCTGTTATACCTGTGGTTCCTCCCTTGGCCATTATAACAGCAAGTAGTCACCTTCTAGTAGTGTCGTAGTGTCGTACGAGGTTATGGAACGTCTTGGGGGGATCCTTAACCATTCCTCCATGCAGAATTGTTATAGTTCCTTGAGATTCTTGGGTTGATGTTTGTGGATTGCTTTTTTCAGTTCAAACCACAAATGTTCAATTGGATTCAGGTCTGGAGACTGGGATGGGCACGTTAGGACATTGGTCTTGTGCTCTGTCAACCATTTCTTAGTTTCTTTGGACGTATATTTGGGATCATTGTCTTGTTGGAAGGTTCATCTGGGGCCAAGGTGTAGCTTCTTGGCAGAGGGAACAAGGGTTTTGGACAAAATGTCATTGTACATGCTGGAGTTCATAGTTACATCTATTTTAATAAGAGCCCCAGGGCCTGTGGATGCAAAACAACCCCAAAGTATTAAAGATCCATCACCATGTTTCACCGTAGGCATGAGGTGCTTTTCAGCATTACTTGCATTCTTTGAATGCCAAACATAACACTGATGTGCATGTCCAAAAAGCTTGATTTGGCTACAAGACATGGTTCCAATTGTAGTTTAGATGTAGTTTGACGAATTCAAGACACCTGTTTTGGTGAATTGTCTTCAAAAGAGCCTTCCTTTTTGCAACTCTGTCATGAGTGCGTTGTGATGTAGGCGTCGTCGAATGGTAGCTTTAGTCACCTTGTAACCTTCTTTGCCTTTCACCATGATGATGGCTGACCACAGTATTTCAAACATGTGCTCCCTCCTTTTTATACCCAAGGGAAACAGGAAACCATTGTAGGCCACTGTATAGTTCTATAACCAATGAACTTCAAATAAGTTATATATATCCTCCTGAGATCCAGCCTATTCATTTGTGTCCTCTGTAGAGGGCATCGGTTTTTAGTCTATATTGTTTTACTCATTTGAGCTACCCTATTAGGTCCTGGTGCACTGTACAGAGGACATCCTGGCCTTTCCAATGATGTATCATGTGTTAGGCTGGGATGAGGGAAACCCCCTCTTCCTGAAGAGCCAAAATGGCTGCTGCCACAAGAAGCCCTTGTCATGAAAGGAGAAATGGTAACTAAAATATTGCTTAGCCATTTAAAATCTAAATTGTGAGTTGTTGTTTTAACTCTAAAGAGGCATGAAATCACAAAAAAGCTTAATTTGAAGACCCTTTTTTTCCTTGGGTCTCAGGAGGATATATACAAAGATTTGTTTTTGTTGGATACAATTTTAAAGAATAGTTAAGGGTATGAATAATTGTGATCCAGATGTTTTCTGGAATAAAAAAAAAAAATATATATATATATGTTTTCTAAACAATTGTATTAATAATGTAGGTTTTGAATTTTCTGAAATTTCTGAGCATAAAATATACCTCATTACTTATATAGTTTATTTTATACTATCTCTTTTGTTCATCTTTATCAAGCATATGAATAAAAACAGAGCCTACTGTCTTATAATCTTTCCATATGAAAGTATTTGATGTGTTGACTAACTTTCCCCATAAACTTCTGAGGCTACAAGGCACAGCTGAAATAGATGAATAAATGAGTGTCCATATTTGGATTACAGAAATACTCTTGGGTTTGGGATGCATGGCCATTTGAATATATGGACAGTCAGTCTGTCACATTTATGAATGATCAGGTCCAAGCATACCTTCTCAGTCCTGAAGGTTAACAAATTCAAGCTCATATTACTGAACGTGTTAAAACGGCATTGAGATACAAAACAAAATGGAAGTAAAAAAAGAGCACATATTTTGCTGTTTTGAACCATCACATTCATTGCTTGTTTATGTTCCAAAGATTTTCAGGGAAAATAAATAGAATTGTAATAGGAAACATGCATACATTGACGCTCTACCTCCAAGAAAATACCCCCTTTAGAAACACAACTGTGGATGTTCAGGTGCAATAAAATCGAGGCTCAGCCCATTATTATGTAAAACGTAGTGGTTCCTGTAAATACCAGATAAGACTTCTGGTACTTACAGGAGGCAGTACAAGATAACTTACACTTTGTGCCACCAGACCAGCAGAGAAGACGGAGGGAATCAAAAGCAACTGACAAGCAAGTGGAGAAAGAAGAAGAAATGGATCAGATTTCGTTCAATTCTTCGGCATTAACATCAGGCAGAGGGAAATTGCACATAATTGAGATTGTGCTCTGCGTTGTGAATTTTATCCTGCTCTCAATCCATGACCATCCTGGTCACACCTATTGGGTTTGGTGCATATTCACTTACATCTTCTGCTCCGTAATGACATTGATCATTACCATTATTGAGATGTTCAAGATTGACTTGTGCTTAAAATTTTTTCAAATAATGGATTGGGATGATTTTGCCACTGGTATGACTATGACCATGACCCTCATGGTCTTTTCCACTGCCATTATCTACCCCACATTCTACATCTGCTCTCATTGCTTCCTTTCTTGGGCAATTACAATCGTAGGCTTGGTGTGCTTCATCATATACATCATAGATGCTGTGAAGAGCAAAATGGCCACCAAAGGCAGCTATCTGTGCATTCTGCCTGGCTTCATCAAGGTCTTGGAGTCCTTTGTGACCTGCATCATCTTCATTTCCCTCACCGGGTATGTTGGAAAGCTTGCACTGTATTGGTGCCTATTGGTATACATCCTCCCCTTTCCTGTGATTCTGCTCATCATCGTCACAAACGTTCTGCACCTGCTGAAAAATTGATACCCTTTGACGTGAACAAGTATGTGTTTTACATACTTTTGGTGATCGTGCTGTTGTACATCTCTGCGGCCATCATATGGCCAACGTACACCTTGCGAGGCAACCCCCGTCCTTCTGACTGCCCTGGCAACTTCTGCCTCTGGAACATTCATTTCATTATCACCTTTATGACATACGTCAACCTCGTTCTTTACATTGTGGATTGTGTTTTAACAAAGCTTGGAGTGTGTGGATTTTAGGGTGATACGATTGTATAATGTAATCGAATACCTGTGTTTATGAATGTGATGCAATAAATATCATTCCTCTTGTGTTCTTTAAGTTAGACTTGTTGTGAATTCCAGACCTGTTGGGTTTTTCTGTTCCAGCATTTAATCTGCAGTATAATCTTTGTCAATCTGTAGGCTATTTAGCTCGTAGTCCCTGCATGATATTAACTTTATTTGTGAAAATAATATTTAAAGAGCCCACAGCACTCAACAGTAAAAAAAAGTTATTCAGTAATTTCAGCTGAAAGGCCAACATAAGTTTCACTTTCAAGTGCGTTTATGAACCTTTAGCATGTGGACTCCCAGTTTTGTGTGACTTGCCTAGTGGAAAGTAACACTATGCCAATGAAAATTAAAGTTGGTCAACTTCGTAAAACCACTGGACCTGGAATGCTGCATGGCCCATCCTGCTAAAACATTTGTAATTGGGGATAATATTCTACATGTTTTAGATACTATACCAACAATGGATATCTATCCAAGAGCTTTGAGTTGTTGCGGGGAGTTAGACAAGGTTGTCCTCTTTCACCGTATCTTTGTATTATTGCCATAGAAATGTTAGCTAATCAAATGAGAAATAACAAGAACATTTTAGGATTAAACATAAATGGATTTGAAACAAAAAAATTATTATATGCGGATGATACAACTTTTTTATACAACCTAAACAAACAGTACTGGCTGCTCTTATTGAAGACCTGAACTGTTTTTCTCAAATATCCGGTTTGAGCCTTAAGGATAGGTACTCTCAAATATTCCAATATGCAGCTGCTCTCTCCTGCTCCAGTAAGATGGAGTGATGGTCCTGTGAATGTGCTTGGGATTACTATACCAGAAAAAATGGCTGAGTTGGTGAAACTTCCACATAAAATTCACAAAGATTGAGAAGATACTCTTGCCTTGGCATGGGAAAGCACTGTCTCTTTATGGTAGAGTGACCCTAATTAACACCTTAGTTGTGTCTCAATTTGTCTATTTATTTTGATCCCTGCCTTCGCCTGACCAAGGATTTTATAAGCAATATGAGGCTAACATTTTCTAATTTCTGTGAAATAGTAAACCTGAAAGAGTAATGTGAAAATATATGTGTAATGCTCATGATAGAGGTGGGCTCAACCTAACCTAATATTGAAGCTCTGAATCAATCATTGAAAGCCTCATGGATTCAGAAGCTATATCTAAATAAGAGCTGGACATACTGCAACATTTTAGAAAGCCTTCAACCCTTATTTAAAACAAATCTGTTTCCTTTTATTCAACTGGAAGCTATACATGTGTCATGGTTTACTAAAGAGTTTTTAAGGAATGTCTCAAACTTTACAAATGAGTCAATAATGCCACGGCTGCACTTCCAATACCATCCACCTGAAAAGCCAATTGAGATCTTAAGTCAGACGTTATGGTTAAATTCAAATATACTGATAAAGGGAAGACCTTTTTTTTGGGTTGACCTTTATAAAAAAAAAAAGAATTATATTTATGAATGATTGATTTAAATGGGTGCTTTTATGACTTCAAAACTTTGAATGACATCTTTGGTAAAGTGTGCACCTTGTATCAATACAACCAACTCCTGACAGCAATTCCTGTTAAATGGAAAAAAAGGTAACAATGAATGCAGGCCACAGCTTAGAGAATATACTGTGTATGCTGTAGTGCTGGAGGATTTTAGTATTGACTGTAACATGCACATTTAAAAAGGCAAATATTAAGTCAATATGAGGGCTGGGAATGAAAACATTTGCAATAAGGAGGTAGCATAGGGCTTGTTTTTTTAGTTTTTTCATTTTTGTTTGTTTACTTATTTGTTCCTCAATATATCTGGGCATTGTTTATTTCTTGCCATGTTTTTTACTCATACATTTATTTTCATTTTCATCTATTTTTCTATTTTGTTCTTCCCCCAGACGTGTCATTTTTATCTTAGTTTGCATTTCTTGTCTATTGCTGTTGTAATTTCTTGATTGTTGTCCTTCTTACAAAATAAAATTTGTTTTATTCTTGGTTTTTGTTTTGGGATGGGGTTTGATGTTTGTTTTGTTTTTGCCTCTCTTTCTTTTGATTGTGTTTATTGATGTTTGTCTTTGGGGGAATGAGGAAACCCAATAGTTGTAAAAGAAAGAGAAAAAAGAAAAGGAAAAAGAAAAAGCAGGGTCCCCCAATATTATAAAAACAAAAAAACATTTGTCCAAAAAATAACTGGTACGAGTATCATCCAGGGAGAGAGGGTTTAAATCCTGTCCCTATGCGCAAGAGCTACTCCTCTGGTCACTTGTGCGATTGCAGCCTGCCAAGTGTACACTTCAAACACAGGAGCCTCACTTGTCAGGCTCATAACCTTACAGTACTATGAGCCTGACCAAGTTGACACTGATGTGAAACAGTTCTCCCCAACTTTCAGGAATGTGCTTTGCTAATGAACTAATGGTAAGTTACATCATCAAATCAATGAATGGTCAGATGAGCATTAATTCCCACTGGCTCAGTCACAGGCGGAAGTGCCAGGAGTGGTACTCCTTGAGAAACAGTAAAGATTCTTCAATGTTGGCTACGGATTGCAATAGTCTCTTCAATGTTGGCATCCCCCCCAATATTCAGATATGCTCAAAATGTCCCCCCCAATATATAGCCTAGCTGATATAAAAAATATAAATAAATAGATTTGGTCCCCCCCAATGTTGACTCCATGGGTACGGCCTTGGTCTACAGTATAGAAATGTATTTTCATGAGTTGGAAATGTATTTATTATTATTTACAACTAGACTAGCAAGAAGAAACTATAAACAATAATGCTGGCATGAAAATACCATATTTCATTGCCTGCACCTTAATATAATGTGTAGCTTATTTTAGAATTTCTTTTTATATTATTGCTCAAACCTGTCCCTATTCAATGGTGACTTTTTCCATAAATATGCCCTTACCAACTATTGCATACTGAGGACATTTTTCTTGTTCATTTCAAAGAATGTACACACACCCCTAATGTACGATTAAGTGAGATTTATCAATACACATGTAAATATACAGATCAATTCTTGCCTTAAGCAAGTTTAATGAATGAGACATGGCTTAGGCATACAACCATGCACAAACCTGCAATAGGCTAATGACTGAGACAAAAGATGCACAATTCTCTAACATAATTCCAATGTGTCTCAGAATTGATAAGGCTATGGCTGGCAGCAGCCCCTTCCTAGGATACGCTCTCCCACATCAAATGTTGCAGTAATGGAATGTATTTACAGTTACAGCAGGGCATTCCAAACTGGGAAATAAAGAAAATATATGGTTAAAAATGGTTAAAAAGAAGATTTTCTGCGCCATCATCTCTTTTGCTGGCCTGGTAATTTATGTGGTGGATGCTGTGATGGTCAAACTCAAGTGTCCGAAGGGTTACCTATCCAACTTGCCTGGATTCCTCAGGGTCATGGAGGCATTGGTCTTTTTTGTGGTTCACAGCTTCAACCGCGTCATCTTTGTTGTGGTTGATGGCTTCTTTCATGGTTTAGGGACAAGCTACAAGCCAGGTGCCATGATCTGGTGCATCTTGGTATACATAGTCTGCTTCATCATCACTGTAGTCTTCATGGTCCTCAACATCATAAAGCTCCTCAACATTCTGTGCTGTGCTCTGGACAAGCTTCAATTGATCTCTGATGTTGTGGCAGTGCTGCTGTACCTGTCTGCCACCATCGTTTGGGCCTTGTACTGCTACAAGTATGACAGCAGCAACTGTCCACCAAACTGCCACTACTGCTGACTGGATGACCAGACTGTCGTCACTGTATTGACCATTGTCAATCTCATCCTGTGTGCTGTGGACCTTGTTTATACATCTTGGCTGTGAAGAATCACATTTGATATTATACGTCTTGTGGCAAATTGTCTATGTTCCTGTGTTTAAAAAACAAAAACGTTATTATTGTTATAGTAACATTATCTGTAAAAGTAAAAGAAATAGCCTGAATAGTAAATCTGTGTTTATGGGATTCTCCAGCGGATCTATTATGGGATACCAAAGTATATACATTTGTTTACAGGTGCAGTCATATAGTTGCATTCTGTTTAGGGGTACAGATAATGATTGAAAATGTAATAGGTTAGTCTGTTTCAAATATTAACTATTAAAAAGTATATGATATAATGTTAACAGTAAAGTAATACTTCATAACTAAAAAATATTCACATAAGGTATAGCAACATTGCCTTAGTGAATGAAATTCCATTTATCAACATAACTTACACTGCTAGGTAACTGGGTTGACAACATATTAATGTGCTCTGAAATCTGGAACCTGGTATGGCTGGTTAAGATGCATTTTAGAATACTGAATATCAATCTATACAGTCTATACAGACAATTTTAACTTTTTAAATTGTGTACACATAAATGTGTACTTTTTTGATTGCTTCCATATCTATCTGCAACAAGAAGTCTGTTTTTGCAGAAACCCTTTCAGCATTTTAATTGAAATAAATAAAAAATTGATGAGTGAGGGAGTGCTCTTTTGTGGAAATGTTCTGTATCGGATTTCTTACAAACCTGTGGGAATTACTCTTTAAAATGTGCAGTGTGACCTTTTGCTTACAAATTTAAACGCTTGCATGGAGAGATTAGTATGTCACGGTATGCAAAATAGACCTTTATTCTTTTAAACAAGTCAAGCAGGGTTCACAGATAACCGACATGCAAAACATGACTGCTGGGTGATGTAGAAAAGAAGGTGCCTGTGAGAGAGAAAAATAATAAAACTGCTTTTTATTCATTTAGATGGTTAAGAATTGAACACTTCTCTGGTGACATTAATATAACAATGAAAATGACTGCAAAAACACTGGAATATCAACCTTCCAAATAATGTCATTATAAAGGATCATTAAACCTCATTAATACTTGTCTTGTCTGGAAAATAGGACATTGGATATAACTGCTTGTGTTTTGTAGTTCCGCACCAAATATTCTGAAAGCCTGATCATAGCAATCACCCAAGCAGATGTAATTGTTGTAGTTGTTTGCGAAGCAACTGAAGCATGTAGATCAGTCAGAACTACATAATTCTCTAGAAAATCTTATGAAAGGACACGCACAGGTGGTGGCCATGTTAACTAGCTGCACTGATAAACAGCCGAGTCATGAAAGAACATTCAAAGTGCCTGGAAGATAGCTTTACAAAGAAGGAAAATGACAGTTGATGCAAATACGCTCTTCTGTCTAGGTAAAATAGGACGGCTTGGCTCAGTGTCTCACTGGCAGATCTGGACACAGCTCTAATCGTCCTCTTCCTCTTGCTCCTCTTCCTCCTCCTGCTCCTGCTCCTGCTCCAACAGACCCTTGAAGCAGAGGAAGTGGGCGTTGCAGTTGACTGGGGTCTTGTTTGGACAGGACCGCACCTGTTCTGGCTTCAGGGAGGCGAAGGGGTTTGGTCCACTACCTGTGATGTTCATCTCCAGCTCTGCAAGGATCTGCAAGGAGTAGTTTAGCTCCTGCTCACTGTGGAAACACACATAAATATACACATTTACCAAATAAGATTCCAACATGATATGTTTGTATGTAAGGACCAATTACTTGGTGTGTGCTTGGTATAGCCTACCAAACATATTTCCTGGGTTTAATTTCTTATTTCAGGAAACTTGCAATTGATTTTATGCAGCAAATAGATCATTCAAATAATTTCCCTTGGTGACCTTGGTAACAAAAAGTAGGAGATGAGTGGACTTACTTGAACATGGTGAACAGTGTGGGGATGTTATAGTCTCGGAGGAGCAGCAGGGTGGGGAGCCAGCTTTCTTCCAGGCCCTGGCTAGCATCAAGCCCTGCAAGACAGGATCATTGACATGGCAATCTCCAGAAACCATGACAGAACACCAGGTCAGGTAATATTGTCTCTTGTGAAAACCTCAAAGTGCACATCTGCATTTTACTGTACATTCTAATTCTACTAGCAGAGGGGAAGTGCTTGCATGCTTGGGGCGAGCCTGGTACTAGGCCCACTCTAACAGTGCCTATTTTGGGAACTAAGAGAATACAGGCAGGACCTATGCAATTCTCTTCCAGAGAGATAATGCAAAAACCATTAATGCTATCATCACATTGATAGGAGTAATGGTAATTTGCTGCCAACCACTAGAACCATCATTATTTGTATTATTTTATTATTATCATCTGGAGTACAGTTATCTTAAACAGTTGTATGATGCAACGTGTGAATGGGAGGATGTTTTCACTAAGTCAATGTGCTTTGCAGTAAAGAGGTGCATTTCCCTGATCTCACCAACGCCTTGGTAGGGGTATCTGGGTAGAGTATTGGATTAGAGGCTATGGCTATGTTCAGGTCTCCAAACGCAGGAGCCACAGCTCCAAACACAGGAGGCCTTTCAGCACGCTCTCACAGTCGCAGCAATCTCAGTCTGACGAGGGATACGATGCCACCGAGCCCAGAAAGCACTGTCGTAAGAGGTCTTTGGAGTCGGAGAACGGTTCCTCGTCCGGCCGGGAGCGCAGGAGGCCTCTCAGCACAGTCGGACGACAGATACGATGCCGCTGAGCTCAGAAAGCACTGCCGTAAGAGGTCTTTGGGGTTCCGGCCTCCAGCACAAGAAGAGGCTTAGCAAGAAGCGGTACCTTGACAGTGATTGACCTGTATGTGTGTGTGTTTGTTTTATGATCAATAAAGACAGTACACTGTTTTTGTGTGAGTTTCATTTTCACTCCTCATTGTACACAGAACATCAAAATCCAACCCACCCCCTGTGCAGTGTCCCAGTTCCCCAGACAATCATCGTACACAGCCCACAGATCGCAAACCCCGGACCCCAAACACAACCACCCAACCCCCTGCGCAGTGTCCTAGTTCCTCAGACAGAAGCTCACAGAAGCTTGCGCTGCGGCGGCGAGGCTGTCAGCCGGACGGACGGGAGGGGAACCGAGTCCCGCCGTCACAGCCTGGCCATTTCCGTTTCTTGGTTATAGGCGAGCACGTGAGTGGTCATGATCCTGCACTCACCATCGATGCAGCTGTAGTAGTACAGAAGCACTCGCTGATCTTCTCAAACCCTTTCCAGGTGCTCATATCAGGCACGGGCCGGGCTGCTGGGGCCCCGTGCGCCAGCCTGCCCTCCGTCAGCGGGGTCGGCTGGCGCGCTGCGCCGACGCTTGGCATCTCGTATCAAGCACCCAACTTCACGTCGCCGGGGTAGCTCATCCGCATCGAGCCGTTGGGCAGCTTCCCGATCACGGCGCTGGCTAATTTGACGTCGCCCTCGACGTAGGCATGCGTGAAGTACGAGCGCCTGCGGTCCAGCGGCCCGGGTAGCTCTGCCCTGCCGGGGAAGATGTCCAGGTCCGCTATCATGTAGGCGAACACGTAGTGCTCTTGAGTGTAATCGATGAGGCTCACACGAGCATGCAGGTTGCCGAAGCCGCGGAGCCATGGCACGACGGATGTCTCCGCGGCGCGCGGCTCCGAGTCGTTCTGCCACACCACGGCCTTTAGCCCGCGGATCCTGGGCACGGCGGCGCAGCACTCGCTCAGCAGGTCGCTGGCCTTCCACCGCAGGTCCACGACGCACCGTTGGCTGTTGCGCAGGCCCGTGTCGACGAGGTCGCAGCCTATGTAGCGGCCCCCCGACTTGAGGACCTCCAGGGCCTGAGCGTCGCCGTACAGCCTGTTGCTGTACTCGTTGAACACCAGTCCCAAATATCGTCCTGTTGATCACGTACGTGGCGCTGCAGTTGTCCGTGCCCGGGAACACTCTGACGGTCAGCGTGGCGGGAATGCTGTCAGCCACGCTGACGCCGTGCTGTTCCAGCACTTCCAGGAGTTTTCCGTTCTCAGGCCGTGGCTGGCTGTACAGGTACAGCCCCGGCGGCAGCCCGTAAGACTTCCTCCGGACCAACACCGTGAAGCCGCAGCCGGGATGGTTGTACGTCCTCAGGTGCGAGGCCCATCGGAAGGCATTTGTGTATGGTTTTGTTTGTTTCAAATCATGATTGTACAATAATATGAGCAGAAATATTTAGTTTTTTCCAAATAAATCTCTCTTTTAAAGAAAAATGCTATGTGCTTTTCCTTAAAAAGCAACATTTGGTCATGCAATAAAATGTTGTAAAAATACCAAGTCAAGTTGCATTCTTTGTTTTACTTTCATACATTAGGCTAATCACATCCTTTAGGTTGCAGAATTGGGACTTACTTTATTTTAGCCCATTTTTTATTAGGAGCAGGCTATACTATAAATCTAAATAGCGAAAATACAAAAATGCAGAATTGCAGATTGTGCCAAAGAGGGGATATTCTGACAAAAGTACAATCCTCTTCCAAGAGTGTAATTCTCTGACACAATGTGGGCCTCGGACAAGTCTGCCCGCCTCTGACAAGTCTGCTCGCCTCAAGGTGGGTGCCTGCCAGACAGGGCCAGACCAGCCGCACCGACTCCCCTTCCAACCCTCTGTTGAATCCCCTCCCCCCCTCACTCCCGTGAGCCTGCCAGACATGGGGTCAGAGCAGCTGCACCGAGTCACATTCCAACTCAGTCAAACTGCCTCCCTCTGGCACAACTTTGTCAGAGGTTCACATTGTCTGGGAGGCCTACAGTGTTGTCAGAGGCCCCCAGTTTGTAAAAAAAAAAAAAAAAGTGTTTGTAGAAGGTTGGCCATTGTCAGAAACAGCCCAAGTTTTATCGGTGGGCCCAACTTTGTCAGACCCACAGACTGTCAGAGCAGCTATGTTTTGTGAAATGGCCTATGAAATTTTGTTGGAGGCACACGTTTTGCTTTTGTCAGAGGACTGTGATTTTACCAGAGGCGCACACTTCCTTTAGAGAAACACATTCTTATCGGAGGACTGTGTATGTGGTTTTTGTCAGAGGATTACACTTTTGTCGGAGGAACACATTGTTTTCGGAGGACTGTGCGTGTTCTTTTTTGTCAGGGGCCTACACCCTGGTCGGAAACGCCACACTTGTCAGAAGCTGTCTCTTTGTCAGAAGCATAGACAAGATGCTACCGAACGTCGAGAGTGTAATCGACTTCTTCAGAAAAAAGAAGGGGTAAAAAGGCGGGGACGGACCTAAGAGCCGAGAGAGGAGTCTGGAGCCCGGGAGCCTATACTAATTGTCAAAATACTCTTATGTCATTTACAATACAATGTTGTGTTATCTGTCTGTCGAGTGCCAATAAAGATCCATTCACACAAGTAAACCTTGTGTCTTTGTCTCTCTGTTTCGGGGTACTTGTATACTGTGGCAGTGTGATGCTCAAAATATTCTTAAAGTACATGTTAGCAATACTCCAAACTACTCCCTCAATGAAGTGTGTAGCAATAACAACAGGGGACATTTATGGTTCCAGGTTAAGCTCTTTGGCTCTCTGTTTTGCCCCGCTCGAAAACACCCAAACACGAGACCATGGCCCGCTCCCCTATGGCTGGTCGTCAGCCTTAACGACCCAGGCTCGGTGGCCTCGGTCGAATACGTCCGGGCGACGCTGTCCAAGCTGGGTCGAGAGCTCCCGCGCCTAGTGGCCACGGAGCCCGACGGCCAGGGCCTTGTGCGCATAGTCCTTGACAACGGCTTCTCCCCCGCCACACACTGCCTGGTGCTCGTCGTGATCGGAGCCTCGGGAGATAGGGCCCACGGCCTGATCTCGGGCAGGCATTTCCTCAACCCGTACCACAGCGACACCAGAGGCCACCCCGTGAGGCCCCTGGGCACGCTGGCTGGGGCCGAGATAGCGTGGGCCAAGCCCGCCAAGGCGCCCGGGGGCCCACGGCCTGATCTCGAGGTGAAGAAGCATTTCCTCAACCCAGCAAATGCATTGTCCAAACCAGCACCCTTGGCCTTCAAGGCCCACAGACAGGCAAGTGCCTCCAGCTGTTCGCAAGTGTCATTCAGTCAGACAATGAATGATCTGGTGCATCCACATTTTACTGCTAAGGTAAAGTACCCCCTGAGTGGAAGAGTGTGTGTGTGGGTGGAGAGGGAGGGGGGACTACAGGAAATTATTCCTCAAATGGACTGCAATGAAATATATGCTATATATATATGGTAGTCCCCCTCCTCCACATTCAGTGTTGGGCAATCATCATGAAATCCCTTTTTTCAACAATTGAAAATCATGCCAATACTATAGTGGTCCTGTGAGCTAAAGGAAAGACATTAATGAACTGTTGTGCAATCATCATGAAAGAAGCATGCCAGAATTGTAGCCTGGATGGAATACCTGGATGGAATCCCACTACCAGATCAGGCTTGGCTGCTTCTTCCTTCTCTATAACCGCCTCCCAGAACTGGTGGTAGAGGCCCTTGTAGGCACTGATGTAGACTTTCCCGCGGGGCCCAAAAGCCCTCAGAGGGGGTCTCATAATGCATCCCTCCACCACCTCAGGTCCCACCATCACCACTTCCAGGCCCTGGTGACCAGGGAGCATGCGACCCAGCTCGTCCATGTCAGTGAGTCGGGCCCCCATGGTCTCGCTGTGGGAGGCCCCGGCGAGGTGGATGGTGAGGGGCCGGCTGTAGGGGTCCAGCCCAAAGAGGCGCAGTGCCAGGCCCAGGGTGAGCGGCCGGGACAGGAACTCACTCGTCACCCGCCATACTGACTCCCGAAGGTCGCCCTCCTCTGGGCTGGGTCTGCAGGCATTGGTCCACAGTTCCCCCATGCCACACCCAGACAAGATGGCATCCAGGCAGGGCCTCAGATCTCCCTGCATGGAGAGCCAATCTTCCCAGCCCTTCACCTCGGCTGCTGGCCGTGACCACTGCTCTGTAGGGAAAGGGAGCTCTCCTGTTGGAAGTGTGGGAAAGAGAGAGACATTAATATTGGAGTGGCAGTATTGGTTTTGGCCTTTGAAATGATCACAGCAATATATTGCATTCAGTATGGTTTATGAGGGTCTAAACCAAACAAACCAACTTATGTCAAACTGTATCGTTCAGTTCAAGGATCCCAGACATCCACTCAAATGAAATGATTCCAGTAAGAATGATATAATCCATCAAAGAATGTGTATAATAAATGATGAGTCAAGAAAATAGTAATATTTCAAATAATCTAACAGATGATATATTTGAGCAGGACGAAAAGCTAATATACTTGGATATTGAGTAGAGAGAATAATAGAAGAAATATTTCTGCACAATTTATGTTTTGGCAGTTGAAGAATTGCCAGGCTGTTGAAGACATTTTGGAATAGACATAAATTCCATATATAATAGAAATAGATAACTCTCAATGGAAACCAGCCCAAACAGGAATAAAATCATAAAAAGAAGAATAACCCAAGTTTGGATGCGGACCACCAAATCAAAAATGAAAAGTGTGGCAGGCAGGCAGGCAATGTGGTATAATGGTTAGGTGAAAAGGTTTCAGGTTCAAAAACTGCCGTTGTACCTTTAAGCAAGGTACTTAACCAACTTCAGTTAATACCATATAAATGGATTGTAAAGAAATGTTTTCTGGATAAGAGCCTTTGCCTGTAATGTAATGTAATGTAATGTAATGTAATTGCCAACCAACCAACCATTTTGAAAATGTTTTCCCTTTGCCATTAGAACATTAAAAGCCATATCCTGTTTTCCATCAATCTAGAGTTTCTGCATGTTTAATGCATTTTTGTCTGATCTATTGATTGACGCCAGTGACCACAAATCCATTGAAGTGTCTGAACTGTAGTATAAATCATATTCTTGAAGATACAACTCTAGGGAGTTAAACTTTTACTCCAGAACTCAGAATTCCTACAAGGACCTGGGACAAAGGGGCCATGGTTATGAGCTATTGTAGAAATACCTGAGTAAAAACATATAATCTCTGGCCATCTTTGGGCAGACATAAGGCCATTGAAAAAACATCCACAGTAACTAAACTGGAAGGCTCCTCACTTGTTGGCAGGGCCAAGATATGGCTTAAAACATACAGTTCTGATTGGTGGATGGAGGCACTAGCTTCTCCAAGTCAGTCCCATTATTATCTATAAAACTAAGCTTGGCACTAAAGTTAAGTGTGGTGCAGCACAGTCTTTCATCCCTTTAAATATATCCATAGAGAACTTCCATGCTCAGACCCCACTGGAAGACACTCTCCATTGCGCTCACCTGTGAACACCAGCCACTCCACCAGCCTGTCAATGGCTACCAGACGGAGTTCCTTACAGAACTTCTTGTGCTGCGGCCAGTTGTCCTTCTGGCACTCCTTACTGCAGTAATACACATTCAGGCACCTGGAAGAGAGAAACTGTAGTCATACATTTGCATTAACTGACTATTGTTTTTCAGCTTAGGTCTGTGCCCCGCTGTAATTTTAACAGGTTGGTGTACCTCCATTACTCCAGAGAAACCATGCTGAATGAATTGCTTCCAGAATATATATCATGACAAGCAACAGCTGGAATAGTGAATACTTCAGAGGACACACAATGTTTTGAGGATGGAATATGTTTCCATACATTTTCTCCAAAGGGCTGCATGTAACAAGGGACCTGTATTAATAGCTATAGCATAGCATCACATACTAGTACATCTTAAAAATACACAACTAAAGCAAGTCTTAGGGTAATCTTTAAAGATGATTACATCATTGCTTGCAGATGTATGCATTGCCATAGCGTCTGGCAGATGTACTATGGCAGCAGGGCAATGCTGACTCTAAAATGTGCCTTTCCTTTGGCAGACCATCTGAGCCGCTGCATGATCTAATTGGGACCACACTAAGAAAATAAATCTAAATCTAAATTTGTTTGAATTTATAAATTCAAACATTTATATTCGGGTATTTTATGGATATTTTATCCAGTTTTTCTCCCAATTTGGTAACCAATTTACACCCGCTGTTTTCAGGTCAATCCCTCCCTCATAGTTCTGCCGTGCCGTAGCCCTGTGACCGGTAATGACAAATCGCGAAGTATCGTCTCCTCCGAGACGATACTTATCATGTTGTCGACTGTAACTCCGGCACCCCAGAGCCACTCCTGTGCGCAGCGAACGTCTTGTCGGCTTTCCCCCCCACTCCCTGGGGCGGACAGCCAATCGCTGCCCCCAGTGGCACTCCCGGCCAGAGCCGACTCTGGCATGGTCGGGGAATTGAACCCCAGACGCCGTGGCCAGCGTCGGACGTTGAAACCACTAACCACCCGGGAGGCGACTGAACCTTTTAAAGATAAATCAGTAACGGCCTGTGTTATATCGTGTCAGCAACCAGCTCCTGTTTGAACAGCACTCAATTCTGTCTGTCACATGAGCATAACAAAGAAATAGAAAATATATTCACCTCTTGTTTATCATAAATGTGAATTTGATAAACAAACACAGCAAGGAAAACAAGGTGATAAAAACAAATACCTGCAAGAAGGATCTTAAATGCCAGTAAACACAGAATTGTTATGTACTTGATTTGGAAACAGATAAACAAGATGCCAATACCCTCATTGGCATTACAAAACAATCAGATTTCAGGTTACCTGAATCCTTCAATTAGTACCAATTATACACAACTGTACATCAATTCACAGAGTGGTGCTCATGGCACATATTTTCAGTTGTATTCAGGAGTTTTCAAGATAATTGGACAACAATGCCTTCATGTCTACCCCAGTAGCTAAATATGATTTCCAGTGCTGTTTAATTAAAACAGGCTGCTTTAAGGGCTTTATTGATTCAGCTATTAATAACCCTTCAATTGCCTTTTGTGTTTCACACATTATGCCGGTCTATATAGTAAAATATTTGTATCAAAGAGTCATAGTGCCACCTGCTGGTATTCCAGCAACAGAAGCATGTGGTTCAGTTTTAAAGCACCTACTGGATTCAGGATTAAACTAATGTAACATGAGTGCCTTTCACTGACAGGTGTCCATGCAGCCACTGGATATATATCTCTGTCACTCAATGTTTATCATGTTGCACTAAGGGGCTGGAGAGAAAACGTAAGAGTCCTTGCTTACCCCTAAACAGTCAGTTTCCTCTCACTCCCCTCACATTCTGGCCCACCAAGCCCCTCCTACCCTCTCCCTCCCAAACTCCATCCCCTCACTTACTTGACGCAGCGCTTTAGAGTTTGCCCCTCTGAGAGGTGACTGGGCAGTTTCCTGCAGCCTGCGCAGAACTTGAATGTGTCCTCCATCTTCTGGAACATCTCCTTGTGGGAATGGAAGGCGAGGCCCTTTGCCTTCCCCTGCAGTGCAGCCCTGATGAGGGCAGGAAGGGTTTGACATGACTACAGGGTTTACAGTGGAAGAACTCTCAGACAAGTGGAAGTACAACCATCTCTTTCAAGTCAATAGAAGAGTAAAAGTGATTTCATTGTATGATACAGTAGGCTCCATTTTTATTCATACCCTTGATAAAGATGAACAAAATATCATATAAAATAAATTGAGTAATCAGGTATATTTTATGCTCAAAAAAATCAGAAAAGTCTTTAATAATAATGCATTGGCATGAAGGTTCAGAAATAATCATTTTTTCCCCAGAAAAAATTAAGAATCACAGATATTTACACCCCTGTTATCAGTACTTTGTGGTTCCTCTCTTGGCCATTATAACAGCAAGTAGTCACCTTCTGTAGTGTCGTACGAGGTTATGGAACGTCTTGGGGGGATCCTCAAACATTCAGGTACGGAGATCTTGAACTGTGCCCTTTGGACTTATTTTTGCCTCTCAAATCCATCTCACTACACTTGGGGGCAAGATAGACTTGCGTCCTCTACCTGGCAGGTTAGCCACTGTTCCAGTGGCCTTAAACTTCCTATTAATTGACACAACAGTGGAAAGCAGTATCTTTTAACTTTTTAGTTTTTTGTAGCAATCTCCTGATCTGTAGAGGTCAATAACCTTTTGTCTGATGCTTTCAGGGAATTATTTGTCTTTCACCATGATGATGGCTGACCACAGTATTTCAAATGTGTGTTCACTCCTTTTTATACCCTAAGGGAAACAGGAAACCATTGTAGTTCCATAGCCTTCCAATGAACTTCAAATAAGATTTGTTTTTGTTGGATACAATTTTTAAAAATAGTTAGGGGTATGAATAATTGTGATCCAGATGTTTTCTGGATTTTTTAAAATTATTAATAAAACTAAATCTGTTTTTCTGAACAATTGTATTAGTAATGTAGGTTTGGAATTTTCTCGGGGTTTTTGCATAAAATATACCTCATTACTTTTACAGTTTATTTTATATCATGTATTTTGTTCATCTTTATCAAGGGTATAAATAAAATCAGAGCCTACTGTAGATATGTTTTGCTTTTCAATAAACGTTCTTTGTTTATTGAAAACTATGGAGTGGGTCAGAGGAAATGTGACCAGACACTCCCTCTGCCTGCCATGTAGGGGAGTGTATAGTGACTTAGTGGCAGAGACACAGTGGAACAGACAATGGCAGCACACAGCACTGTTACTATTTTTATCATTACATTACCACGGCGCTTGTAATGTAGCAAACGAAGAAGGGCTCTGAATCTGTTTAAAGTGTAACCGTCAATTAAAACATTTTCCACTATTAGGTAAAAAATAAAAAAATGTTTCAGATTCGTTTAATTTTAAATGTAAAACGTATTTTAATATCATAGCAATGGAAATTATATCCTTTAAAAGTATAGATGCAGAACATGCCGCTAAATCAGTTGTTTGTCAATGTATTTAGAAAATACTGAAGCTTCAACTGGTTGCAGTCCTAACACAATAATTTGTAGATACCATGTGTTCTCCCGACGAATTTTAGTAGGAAGACCAGGGCACCTAGTCCACTTGATGGAGGGTGAAGAACAAAACAAAAAACATCAAGCAGAGGAGTGTGTGTGTGTGGGCAAACTCTCTGCCATAAACTTCTTGTGCCTGTTATAAAGTTAAAATGCCCCTACCTTTCCTGATCAGTCATTATGATCGTTCCAAAGTCGTTTGTCCAAAGATTTCTGGCGGAGCTACAGTGTAACTCAGACGGGTAATGATTGACAGCAACCTTCTCTGGTTTTTCAGCCCCTCTTGGAGAGAACCTTCTGAGAACTATTTATAAACATACAGACCCCCTACTCGATTTCCAGACCACAAACCTACACAATTCTAGTTGTGTAGGAATGAAATATCAGAGTTGTCAAAGGTGATAAACATTTGGTTACTAATAAACAGATTATGTGGACATGCATATCGCATTACTGTACGTATAATTAAATTATTTGAATTACGTTTGGTCATAGCCATCCAGCTAAAAATGTCCACTCTCTATGTTGCTGTCATTACTGATTTTCGCAATACAATCATTTTGAGCATTTCCTCTGCACATTTCATAATTGTTTAATTGTTTAGTACAAAGGTTGTGCTGCGGTTGAAACCAATTTCTTTGACCAACAGAGGGTGGAGAAAGGTTTCTCAGTTTTCACATTCAGCCCCTCCTATTTGGTCCTAGGTTGTTCCAAAAAGACACAAAATACATAATTTTGCGTGCTGGGTTGATGCACCAATGTGGTTTATACAGTTGCACAAATGACCTTGTGGAAATATAGCTATATTTTATTGTGACGTTACATGTTTGCAGTGCCAGCTAGCTGTATTTGAAAACGATAACGCTTTCAACACGTAATTTTCAATAAATAGGCTACTTCATTTCAGGCCATAGGCTGCAACAATAATCTAATCAGGATCCCAGTGCAACTAGCAACAATACAGAAATGGAAGACATGTATTTATTCTAGCAGTATGGTAAAATACCACTGCCAAGCTTTTATCAAATTAGCAACCTCTGAGGTTTGACTACCAGCATTTACAGGTTATTACATTTCAATAAAAGTTATCTTGAAATCAAAAATGTTACTCAGATCCAAAAATAGAGTAACATTTTGAATATGAAATTGATATATTGAAATTTAAAGTTGACTTTATCAAACCAAATTAATTCCAAGTTTTACATTCGGAATCAAAATTCACATTTAAAAATCCAGCGTGAAATTCAGGGGTTGTGATTCAAATTTAAAAACCTTAATTGGATTTGATGTATTTTATTACATTAATCTCGTGGTGTCAATTCACAACGAAAGGAAGCATGACGTGTTTATCCGATCCAGGGAGCAGGACTAAACACAGACAGAAGTCTTAAATAGTCTATGCATTTTGAAAAACACATTTATTATGGAGGTTATAATGTTGTATAAATTATATATCAAATTAATATTGCCCAAACTGTTCACAAAGAAACTCAGATCCCACTTGAGAGATTGTACAATGTATTACATTTCTACATTAAATCAGTTAATTTTCAAACGGCTGTTAAAATGCAAGATAAGATACACTAAACGTACTTTTATTTGTTTATCTGTCTGTAGATATCTCCAGTTGATTTTTAGAATACTGTAGAACAGGGATTCTCAAACTTGGTCCCAAGACCCATTTTAACGTGCAGTATCATATAATATAAAATATAATTTCAAAAGCCTGGGTCAAGTTAAAACACTTTGTAGCTTCCTCAAATAAGTCCCAAAGGTTTGTTAGGCATGACCTCCCCCTGAAATAAACATGTTGGCTATCCCTGAATATACTATTATTCTTAAGGAATGATTCCAGCCAGGAATGATACTTGTCCCTAATAATACATTCCAGTATTTTAAATAATACATTCCAGTTCCCTATTTCAAATGAGATGGGGGACCAAATCAATTTATTTATAGTTTTTTAAACAGCCCTATAGTTCCCTGGGTCTGTACAGTCCCCCTTCTCATACATATATTGGAATTATATTACCTTGCTTTCAGTCATCTGGCATTTCTTCAGTGTTTAGGGATTGCATACAAATATCTCTCAGTGCTTTATAAATAATCTCCCCAAATTCCTGGAGTACTCTAGCATATATGCCATCAGGGCCTGCTGCTTTATTTGTCTTAAATCTTTTTACAAATCTTAAATTTTTTTCTAGTTCTACACTACCCCTTAACAAAATCTCTCATTCTATACATTGGATGTACTTGTATGCATATATGTAACCTCTTCTCAGACAAAAATGTAACTCTTTAAGGTATCAACAATATCCTTATTATTATAAAGCAAAGCTCTTTCCTTATTCTTAATACACTTAACCTCTTTCTTAATTTATTTTAGTACTGAAATTTTGAAAAAAAGACATTTGGGATTACTTTTTGCACCTTGGGTAATTTTCTTTTCAAATAGTATTTTAGCTGCCCTTATTCTTTTTTTCTTTTTTGCCCGCATATTACAAGTATCTACCATATTTCTCTCCAAATTTTATTTTTTATATACTCTATACAGTCTCTTTGGTTGCCTCAAAATGTTCTGTAAAAATGTATTCATCAACTGTGAAGATAAACCTTTTCAGCTTATTTTATATTCATAATTTTGGGTTGAATTTAAAATGCATATCAAGAATAACCCTGTTCATATATTATTTAAATTCTCTGAATTTATTTAAGTCAGCTTGTCTGAAGTTAAAAATTGTAGAGTTAGAGGAGACAGTCTTAACTTGCCAAAATACATCAAAAGAGACTGCAATATGATTACTTGTTCCAAGTGGCTCCACTATCTTTGAGCTACAAATTCTGTCAGGATTATTACACAAAACCAGATCCAGAAATGAGATCCCTCTCATAGGCTGAGTAACACACTGCAGCAAAAAAGTAATTTACAACATCTAAAAACTCCTCTTCACATTTACCCTGTTCTGAAACTACTTTCCAATTAATAGAGGGGCAATTGAAGTCATCCATTACTAATGTATCTCCTTCCTGACAAGCGTATTTTATATAACACATTACAGAAAATGAAAGCAGTAGTTGTCTCAGAACTGATCTAACTGAATAAATGTCCTGGGGTGTGAATATGGGATATTTATTATTCATGCCATTGATTTCTGACATACTGTGGACTTACAAGAATGACTTGTCCCTCAATTAGACATTAAAAATGGCTATTTAAGAACAATTAACAACTTGTTACAATTTAGGGCTTGCAATTAAGGTTTGAACGAAGACCAGTATACACAGTGGGTCCCCAGGACTGAGTTTGAGAACTCCTGCTGCAGAACACTTTCTAAAATGCTCCAAGTGACTATTCCATTTTTTTTTCAAGAGCACAGTTACAGCCTTTGTCCAACAGAGGGTATAGGGTAGCTTTGAGTGAAGGCTCCTGACCATCAGACTGTATCGGTGCCATGGTTTTATATTTAAACAGACATACAATTAAAACATTTATTTTATAACCTTAAAACGTTCAATATAAGGACATATCCTCTATCTTAATCATAAAGTAACAATAAATTATTACAAGGACAAGGATTAAAATTTAAGGAGGCACAAAATGTGGTACAGTATCTATATTATCCACCATCAACTCTTGGTATAACACAATTCTGAATTCTGGGAAATTGTGTATAGTTGAAAGTGAGGACAACAAAACAAAATGGCTTCATTGACACACTGCAAGGTTCTCTACAGGTAGTGTTGCCATTTTTCTCCTCGCATAATGAGCACTACAGTGATATTAAACAAAAAGCACAACAAAAATCCTTTCACCTTGCAACCAGTTTTTTTTTTGCATTTTATATGTTTGTATTACTATTTGTTTGTATTAATATTTAATATGAATATAAACGGACAGATCTTAGAAGCAATCCTCCTGACTCGTAGGTGAAGAATGTAGATTATATAGGAATAATGACTATGGACAACCAACCGTACTGTGCATGTACACAATTGGCAAACAGGAGTAATTCCATGAAAGTACATTCAAAATAGAAATGGAAAAAAAATCAATTGAAATTCTGTGGGACGGGAATGCAATAGCTGATGCTAAAAAAAAATGCTAAAAACAAAACAGGGTTTATTGGCCTCTTCTGACCAATAAACCCTGTAAAGTATAGGTAGAACATTCTCAATATGGTTCAAGGCGTGGATAGTTCTTACAGTTGTTGACCCAGTATGAGTAAACTTGTTGCTTCAAACACAGCTTTAAACTTCCTCCTGCTCCTCTTCCTCCTGCTCCTCTTCCTCCTGCTGCTCCTCTTCCTCCTCCTGCTCCTGCTCCAACAGACCCTTGAAGCAGAGGAAGTGGGCGTTGCAGTTGACTGGGGTCTTGTTTGGACAGGACTGCACCTGTTCTGGCTTCAGGGAGGCGAAGGGGTTTGGTCCACTACCTGTGATGTGCATCTCCAGCTCTGCAAGGATCTGCAAGGAGTAGTTTAGCTCCTGCTCACTGTGGAAACACACACACGCACACACACATACATTATTGCATATTTATTCAAATTCTGAAGGTGTAATTCTCACTGACAATGATTACTAACAGTAATAATGAAGTTACTGGTAATATGATAGTAAAGATGACTAATGGCTGAGGCTATGCCTAATTTAATAATAAAATAAAGTAGTTCTTCATGTTATTTTATGTATTTGCTAGAACCCGTACGTTTCCATGCTCTGTGATTAGTTTAGCATGCCACAAATGCAGTAGGGGTCAGTTGATCGATATGGATGAAACCTTCAGAATGCTCTGAAAGCACTGGCTCGACAAATAAGTATGGTAAGCAAAGCAGCTAATTAGAAAAATTAAGGCAAATTACAATTTCAGAGTCCGGGATAGCTTTAGCATACCTCTATCCTAAAAGAATGAGCTGCAGTCTTTCAAAAATGATGTATATGAGTCACTGCTGGGCTGAAGGCTCTTACTTGAACATGGTGAAGAAAGAGGGGATGTTATAGTCTCGGAGGAGCAGCAGTGTAGGGAGCCAGCCTTCTCCCAGGCCCTGTGTGGCATGAAAACCTGCAAGACAGAATACGACAGATGGCAGGATAGCTATTCCCTGGGACCAGAAGAACAATATTCTCAGACAAGTAATCAGTGACCTAAAAAAGCAACTGTACTTTTGACAAAAATGAATTATACCTTCCCGTTGTGGTGCACAGTGCCTTCTATTAAATTAAAGACTTTTTGAAGGTCAGTTGTAATAATATTCCCTCAGCGCAGGTTCTAAACAGAATGCATAAATACATAAATCAATACAAAGTACAGAAAGGTGGTCAGATTTTTTCACAATCTGGCTGTTGTAGGCACTGTGGTAATCAATATAAGATTTTTTTAGAAGAAAAAAAAATGGAGGCTGCTCAGATTATCAGTTTAAATCTATCCTAATCCTGAATTTTAATTATACACTCGCATTTCTCACACTTCCTGATTCACATGATTTGGATTTATACATATAAAAACTTGTTTTTAACCATCATGTTTTGAACAATGGAAAGCAACATGGTAAAACATGAATATGTTTTGTTTGGTAAATGAATAGATCAAAAGGAGGGAAGTGAGTGATTTTAAAGATATTTGAATGATGACTATGCAGATGTAGCGGGTGAGCTCTGGTACTTGAGTGTCCACTACAGAATGTGACATCGATAAGAGTGTGATTAGTTCCCAGAGTTAGGGACTTGAGTCTTTAGCTCAGCGGGCTAAATCACTCTCTTGTCGTGTCAAGATCCTCGGTTCTATACTCACTGCGGGCAGAACCAACTCCGTTACACAGACAGTGAAGCACAAAGAACATTGTAATGACGGTCAGTGATGCTAAATCAAACAAATATGATGATAAAGATAACTGACATAGGCTTGATGATTAAAATGTTTTAATCTGTGATGACGAATAGAGGGTGATCGGGTGAAATAATGATTAATACAAAGGTGACCATGATGATCATTATAATGAATTGAATAATGGCAAGGAAGAGTAAAATTACGATAATGGTGATGATATAAAGAGAATGACAAGATTCATTATCACAAAGTCAGTGAAAGTCAGTTTATATTTAATAGTAAAAATCTGGATTGAGGATTTAGGATTTTGTTTTTGGAATCTACAATCTATTTAGCTGTTCATAACATTTATGATCGTCTTTCTGTCAATATTCTTAGCCGTGTTTGGGTTTTGATTTTAAAGGTCAGAAGTCCACCATATTAAGACATATGCATAAGAGTGAACAATAGAAGTATTTAGAATTGTAGCTTAAATGATGCAGTGGCGAATCAAAAATAAATAGTGATTGGGCAGAAATCGGCTTTTTAAAAAAAGGAAAAAGATGAAAAACTTTCATGTGGAATTGATCAAAACTGTAGTTCAAATATTTTTTTTCTGCAGTGCTTGCAATATAGGCAAGCTAGATGTCCCAAAATAAGATATATACGCCTTCACACCACAGATCGTGTGACACACCCTGCTCCCCTATCTCCACCTGTCCTTGCCTCTCTTAGCTCTACTGAAAGCTCTTAGCCCTGATAGCCCTGCTTCCTGTTTCTGCAGAGGCCACCTGTTTGCGACAGAGATGAGATTGGCCTGCAGGAAACTTCAGCAGGGTTTAGCAATAAAACCAAGAGTTCTGAGCAGCAGCAGTGTGGTACCTAGGTCATCTCCACTCTGTCAGTCCCGGGAGTAAACACAGCGAGGGTGTGGGGTGGGGAATCTTATCCCAACCCCAGGGAGAGACCTGAGTGGGACTTATCTTTCATATGGATGTGCTGAGTGGCAAAATGTCAGTAAGCGATCCGACAAGAAAGGGTTCTCTTTCAGCGAGATAATGTGACAGGAGCCCCTGATAATTAACCAACCTAATGCCACCACCATTCCCTGCCATCATTCCCTGTGAATAGCATTCACGATCGTGCTCAGATAAAATCTCATTGGGGCAAAAAGAGCTACCAAGGAACTAAATATGTGGATAATGTGTGTGCATCACAGTTTGACTGAGCCCCAGTCAGCAGGGGGAAAGAATCATACAATGCAGTACGTGAGAACAAGGCTGATTTCTCAAAGACTACTTTCAACGATTGAAACAAGAAGCGCAAAATCTGACCCTGAAAAATAAAATCTGATATTAACCCATTTAGACCTAAAATGCCTGCTAAAAACGCCTATTAAAACCTAAGCAATTATTCTACACAACCTCTTAAAACCTGAGGGTTTTCTGGAAAAAATTTCAAAAAAAAGCAGACACCAACGTGCACTTCATTTCCCCACGTCTATTTCAGCGAATCACAGCGCATTTCATTAATCGCAAAATCGAAGCGACCTAAACGTCACTCCAGGTCTTAATGGGTTAAGCTCCTGAGTCCAGATTGTGAGATAAATAATGTGTGTGGATTGTCTTACCCTGAGAATTGTGCAGTTAAGTGTATCTTTAAATACATTTCCATCTGCTGTCCAGACATTGCTGAGACTCAGGTCAGAGTTAAATGATCTCCCCCTGCTTATCTGTGTCCCCCAAAATCCTGCTGACATGCAGCCAGGTGCCAGGGCTGGTTCTGATCATGTCGTACACTGAAGATGAGGTATTACTGGTATATTTAGCTCTGCTAGTGCACACAATGATAACCAAAGCAGTGGGAATGGAGGGGATGAGAGGTTGTGCTCAATAGCTCTGACTGGGACTATGATAAAATACAAAAGCTACTGGCAAAGGAACACACAAATGCCTGTGTTCAGATACCAGCTGTGGCAGTTTCAATGTTCCAGCTTAACACACCAGAAGCTCTTCCTAAGCAGCAGACAAAGAGCTTGAAGATAGATAGCCAGTTCAATCAGTAAGTCCTTGTTGGGAGGGAACCATGGTTTTTGGCTCCTTCTCGGTTTTGGAAGGATAGCCTCATGACAATTAACCGATAACAGTAAGACCAGGCCAACCACAATGGGAAGAGCCTGACAAGTGATGCAGGCCATAATGGCATAGCAGACAGGCAAAGGAGGTCATTTACAGGAAATAAGGTTGTGCCTCACAGGTGAAAAGAGCAACATTTAAATGCACAAGAGAATGGACAGCCTGATGGACAGGGCAGACGGTTGAGGAGGGCTTGCCGTGGAGTGAGGGCTGGCTACTACTGCTGCTGCCATGCCATGACTCGCTGTGCCACTGATGTGATAATCCACATCCATTATTTTCACCCCTCTTTACAGCTTCCACCCTTCATTAGTGCCCGTGGAGAGGAAGCTATGTGGAGGCAGTGCTGGTATAGCGGGCGCAGACGCACTCATACAATGGAGCCAGGGAGGCTGAGAACGACAGACAGAGGGGAGCTGGAGTGGAGCGTGTCGAACTCAAGGATCAGCGCCAAGTGGCTCCAGCTGTTGTCATGAATCACGCAGATAGGCAATAAAAGTCTGGCATGCAACACAAATTCCTCCTGTGGTGAATTACAACCCAAGAGTGTTGGTGTGTTGGTAGGTAGGGATGTGGGGGCAATACATTGCCTTTTAAAGAGAGCCTCCATCTGGAGTTCATGGCTATGAACAGAGCCATGAACCCCAGATGAAGCCATGAGCTCCAAAACAGATCTGTGGGTTCTTAGTTTAAGTATTCAGTCTGGACACTGGAGCTGTGCATTTCATGTCCAAATCCAAATCCATAAACCAACCAAACAAAATGTCCTTGATGGGCAGAAATGTTATTTATCCTCTCCGGCTCAGTATACATCAAAACTGAAATCATCATGGCTGTTATCTTGCTATATAACAGTGATTTTGTGGGGTAAAGGCACAGAACAGATTGAAGAATCATTGCCTAGTCTGAGGACTAAAACGAAGGACAGAAGCTCAGAACTGTACCTGGATGGAATCCCACTACCAGATCAGGCTTGGCTGCTTCTTCCTTCTCTATAACCGCCTCCCAGAACTGGTGGTAGAGGCCCTTGTAGGCACTGATGTAGACTTTCCCGCGGGGCCCAAAGGCCCTCAGAGGGGGTCTCATAAAGCGTCCCTCCACCACCTCAGGTCCCACCATCACCACTTCCAGGCCCTGGTGACCAGGGAACATGCGGCCCAGCTCGTCCATGTCAGTGAGTCGGGCCCCCAAGGTCTCGCTGTGGGAGGCCCCGGCGAGGTGGATGGTGAGGGGCCGGCTGTAGGGGTCCAGCCCAAAGAGGCGCAGTGCCAGGCCCAGGGTGAGCGGCCGGGACAGGAACTCACTCGTCACCCGCCATACTGACTCCCGAAGGTCGCCCTCCTCTGGGCTGGGTCTGCAGGCATTGGTCCACAGTTCCCCCATGCCACGCCCAGACAAGATGGCATCCAGGCGGGGCCTCAGATCTCCCTGCATGGAGAGCCAGTCTTCCCAGCCCTTCACCTCGGCTGCAGGCCGTGACCACGGCTCTGTAGGGAAAGGGAGCTCTCCTGTTGGAAGTGTGGGAAAAAGGCAGACGTTAGGATTATGATAACAATTTTATATCATTATGTTAACAAGGGTATGTTGAACCTGCTTGCTAGAATTAATCTCTGGAAAAGTGGATGGAAAGGTCATAAGATCTGTCTCCATATGGTTCCTCAGGGCCTTGCTGTCCATCGTCCTCACCTGTAAACACAAGCCACTCCACCAGCCTGTCGATGGCTACCAGGCGGAGATTCTTACAAAACTTCTTGTGCTGTGACCAGTTCTCCTTCTGGCACTCCTTACTGCAGTAATATACATTCAGACACCTGGGAGAAAGAGAGAGAAAGTCCATCCACATATGCATGAGAAACAGCAATAAATCAAATGAATGGGTTTGGGGTGGAGTACAAATATTCCTTCTAAACGCAACCTTGCAGACAGTGCTGTCAGTCACTGGCACACACAGAGCAGAGATGATCACCTTTAAGATTGAAGGACCCCACAGCTGACACACAAGCGTTCCTTATTTACACCACATCACCTGCTCAGTTCAGTGGTTGTATAGTTGAGTTGTATCACAACCAAGCCTGTGATATTTTCATTCAGGGACAAGGTATAATGAGGATCAAACCCTGTTGAACTTTATACGAGTGCTCGGTGTGAAAGCACCATATAGCATCGCTGATTCATCCCCTCCATACGGTACATCCTAAATATACACAACTATAGCAGGTATTCGGGTAACCTTTGCAGACAGTTCTGTCACTGCATGCAGTATTGTGCAAGATCGCTCCGTTTGGCTGTGCTGAAGGAGGGCGAATTGAGGCCGACCCCCCTCCCCCAGGACTGTAAAATCTGCCCTTCCTTTGGCATTTCTGGCTCCTGCGAGACCATCTGAGCCATGGTACATGATCTCATCAGGAACACATGAATGGCAGTAAGATCAGGGAATGCCCCACATGGGAGAACACAGTGCTCCCTTCTCATCCCCCAACCCCCCTGCTGTGCTAGCCGATCAAAGATATAGTAAAAACATTACAACTGATTCTGACTTGAACATTTAAAACAATCAACATTTCTTGAATATCAAACATGTACTTGAATATTTAAAAAGGGAGTGCTGGAAGTACAAACAAAAGCAATTACTTAGAAATAGAAAGATCAGGCCCAACGACAGCAGCATTATGCTGAGGGGATAGTTTACGCTGTTCTGGCGTGAAGTGTCACCAGTCTGTCCTCTCCTACTCTGTGAGAGGACAAATGGCTGAGGGCTGTAACTTCCTTGTATGGGATAACAGAAGCAGCTGTGAAGTGTGGAGCAGAAGGAAGAGGGGAAAAGGAGTGGAGATAGATGTGAGGGAGGGAGAGAGGGATTTATGAGATAATAAGTAAGTAGAGATAGATCGCCGAATGAGCCTTGCATGTCAAGCAAATGACAGCCTTGCTTCAAGCTAACTGTACCCCAGTGCCTGATACAAGACAGGCGTGCCTGGTGTCTCTCACCTTCTCAAATATTCAGAGAGGGAAGAGTGAGAATAATCAAAGAGGGCTTCAGAGAAACGGAAACATTGGCTGATCCTGTCTGAGACCACCAAGGTTGAACTTATATGTGTGCATACTGTGCATGGTTTCTGTTATCCTTCACTGTAATGGTAGAAGGAAAAGGCCTGTCCACGCATGGCTTTGAGGAGGACCTCAGTCTCCGTTAGTGGTATATAGGATATTCAAGTGGTCACAGAAATATAGAGCAATGCCCTGTTGACTCATGTAAAGTTATGGAAAGGATCCCCTTTATCAATAAAAAAGACACTGCATGCTATAATTATATTCAATATATTGAAATAGTAAGCGTTTGTTCCATATTGTACATGCAGTAGATTATAAAACTGTCAAAACAGGTGGCATGTCCCACTAGTTATATATTTCCAAGACAGATTTTATACCCGAAAATATAACCAGCTTTCAAAGATGACAAGTAGTAGATGATCTCCCTTTAATTCTGTTTCCCTGGGAGGATGGCTTGATGGATTTAATGTGGCTGAATGCTGGGACTATGGACATGCCATTTTCTCTCAATGACCTGGCTTTGAGAGAGCTGGGCAGGTCTCAACCAATGAAGTCAAATAAAGACTCAAATAAATTTCCCTATGAGGAATTATCTTCGCAGGTTTTCAGCTCTTATCAAAAACGTTCTTCTTTATAAGATTATTTAACATAATTTACCAAAAAAAGATAGAATCATTTCCTTGTATTATATTTTGTAACTGAATTCTCTCTGGAATTATTTTCTTACTGGATAAATATGTCCTTGAGAAAAAATGTGGGTATCTACCGAAAAAAAAAGTACCTTTTTATTTTTCCTAAATGAGAAACAGGTTAGTTTGTCCTAAATAAGCAAATATTGCACTTACTCTTGAAAGTGTATATATACACTATATGGCCAAAAGTCAGTGGACACCCCTACTAATTATTGAGTTAGTATACCCATTGCCAACAGGTGCATAAAATCCAGCACATAGCCATGCAGTCTCCACAGACAAACATTTAGAATTCAGAATGGTTCGTAAAGAGCTCAGTGACTTTAAACGCGGCACTGCCACAAGTCAGTTCGTAAAATGTCTTCCCTACTAGATGTGCCCCGGTCAACTGTAAGTGCTATTATTGTGAAGTGGAAGCGCCTAGGAGCAACAACAGCTCGGCCACGAAGTGGTAGACCACGGCAAACTCGCAGAGAGTCTGGCAGTCTGATGGATGAATCTGGGTTTGGCGGATGCCAGGAGAACGCTACCTTCCGGAATGCATATTGCCTACTGTAAAGTTTGGTGGAGGAAGGATAATGGTCTGGGGCTGTTTCTCAGGGTTTGGGATAGGCCCCTTAGTTCCAGTGAAGGGTATTCTTAATGCTACAGGATACAAAGACATCTTAGCCAATTGGGCGCTTCCAACTTTGTGGCAACAGTTTGGGGAAGGCCCTTTACTGTTCCAGCATGACTGTGCCCCTGTGCACAAAGCAAGGTCCATAAAGACATGGTTAGACGAGTTTGGTGTGGAGGAACTCGATTGGCCTGCACAGAGCCCTGACCTCAACCCCATTGAACACCTTTGGGAGGAATTAGAACGCCGATTGCGTTGTCAGTGCCTGACCTCACAGATGCTCTTTTGGCTGAATGGGCACAAATTCCCACAGACACACTCCAAATTCTTGTGGAAAGCCTTCCCAGAAGAGTGGCAGCTGTCATAGCCGCAAAGGGGGTTCCAACTCCATATTAATGCCCATGGTTTTAGAATGGGATATCCAACAAGCTCATATAGGTGTGATGGTCAGGTGTCCACTGACTTTTGGCCATATAGTGTATATATATATATGTACATATATGCATGTATACATATTATTCTTTTATATTTTATTTCCTTGTCGTTTTGGATTATGATTTTCTTCAGGGTCACACAAGGTTTCTTCAAAAGTGAGAGCTGCATCAAGGCATTAAATTCTCTTAGTTGATCTCAGGCAAGCACAGCACTGCTGCCCTTGACTGTTCCGTCTGGTTCCTGTCAGTACATGACAGTTTTTTCATCATGCTTCAGAAGCAAATCAACAGGGGCTTATTTGAGCAGATTTTATATACAGTATATATACAGTATATATATATATAAATATACATATATTAAAAAAATGTTGTATATTTTATCATATATATATATATATATACAGTATATATAGTAGCAGTCAAAAGTTTGAGTACACCTGCTGGAAACTAGGTTTATCTCATAATTGACAATGTTTTACACCCTATAAGTTTCTGTAAATACTTGAAAATGACAAAAAAAACACATGTAACAATAAACAAAAGGAACATCAAAGCAATGTTCAGGAAAATTGAATTGAAAATTGAATCTTGGATTCCTCAAAATAGCCACCCTTTGTCGTGATAACAGCCTTACAAACATGGGCCATTCGGTTAATACGTTTCAGCAGGAAATCAACAGCTCTCCTGTAGCAATTCCAGGAGACACTTGTGGGTTACTTTGCTTTGACTCTTCTGTCCAGTTCATCCCATACAAGTTGGGACTGAGGTCTGGACACTGGGCAGGCCAGGTCATTAGTTTGAGTTGTCCTTCACGTTCCTCCTTCACCAGATAGTTATTGCACAACTTCAAGATTTCGGGTCCTTATCTTGCTGAAGAATGAAGGAGTGCCCGATTAGCCGTAATCCGGATGGAAGGTGTACTCAAACCTTTGACTCGCACTGTATATACTGTATATGTACATATATATATTAAAAAATACAGAACATGCTAAACACATTACAGATGTGCCTGGATCAAAGGATTGCTGCATAAGCACTGAAACTAGGTGCTGTTGTTAGGGAGGTAACAGATTAATTAAAAGGTCAAACATTATCCTTCAATTTTGTGATTTTTCTTTTCCTAAGATAATAAATGCCCTGAAGTGAAGGTTCCAATTACCCTATCCTATAATAACAGCAGAAACTTATTTCTTCAATCATATTTTATGATATGGTAAAATGTACTTATTTAACCAGGAAGTCAACTGAAAATGTATTTCTCTTTTGGAAGCCTGATGCTGAAATTAAGAGCTTAGGGGCTAAAATACATAAATAAATACAAAAATAACCAAAGAATCCATGCAACTCAGATTGCTGCAGTGATTTTGCTCCAGACACACTCCTATAGACTGTGGCATCTGCACTGCACACTCCCTGTTCCTCCATCCCCCACTTACTTGACACAGCGCTTTAGAGTTTGCCCCTCTGAGAGGTGACTGGGCAGTTTCCTGCAGCCCGTGCAGAACTTGAACGTGTCCTCCATCTTCTGGAACATCTCCTTGTGGGAACGGAAACCGACACCCTTTGCCTTCCCCTGCAGTGCAGCCCTGATGAGAGACAGGGGTTGACACAACTTTACCTTTACCACAAATTTAAAGTGTAAATACCATGTGTATTTAATCTGACCTGGGGGAATATTCACATGAACTAATACTACCAGGCATGGTAAAATACCAAAGATTTTTTAAGATAAGTGGGGTCAGCAGAACAAGAGGCCACAGGTGGAAATTAGTTAAAGGCAAATTCTGCACAGATATTAGGAAGTTTTTCTTTACACAGAGAGTTGTCAATGCCTGGAACAGCTTGCCAGGTCAGGTAGTAGAGGCAGAAACGCTTGGGCTATTCAAGTCCAGGCTAGATGTAGTACTAGATACTCTTTAGATTAGGACATGATGAGCCTAGATGGGCCGAACGGCCCGTTCTCATCATTATGTATTCTTATGTTCTTATTCTTATGAGTTAACACCACAAGACATGAATGAGAAGACAAGAGTGAGAACCTGTGGCATACCTGTAGTCACCATAGTCCTTCATGTTGAGCTTGTTGAGGATAACCTTTGACAGGCCAGGGACGTTGGTGTCCAGGGAGTAGAAGCCCAGGCGGTCTGTATACACCCCATCAGGCCCAGGAGTGAAGGACTCTGGGAGTGCTGGGCAGGGAGCAGCCATTGTTGACACTGTGCGAGAGAGTTGACACTGCTAGGGATCTGTAAGCTGTAGCATTTTGCGTTTGACGCTCTACATAGTTTGCCACTTGACACATCATAGATAGCCATTACATCAGACTCCTGTTCCTCAAATGTATGTGACTGAACTTTACTCTCTTTGGAAAGTTGACTTTTATGTTTGCCTATACTGACTGAACTGATGAATGTTGATGTTGATATAACCTCGTTCCAGTGATTCCAATGGACATGCACACCAGGTGCTAAACTCAGAGGGGTGCTTTCTGCTGTTGACTGACAGAGAGACGGCAGTGGTGGTTCCAGGCTTTCAGATGGAGAATAGAGCAAACGGATGGCACACTCTGACTGCTCGTTGACAATGATGGAGTGGGTCAGAGGAAATGTGAGAAGGCAGCTACTCCCTCTGCCTGCCATGTAGGGGAGTGTGTGGGGCAGAATGAGAGAAACAGAGCGAGAGAGCGGGAATGGATGCTGTGGAGGAATCGGAGGGCCCCAGCAGACACGGGACACTCTCGTGGCTGCTGGCTGGACTTATGGCCCTGATGAAAGAGAAGCCCAAAAGGGATCGCAATGGAAATACACTCTCCATTAGGCAACCCCAAGAGGACCTCCACAGGCCAGGCCATAAATATTTGTCCTTGATGTAATCCACCAAACAACCAAAGTTAATCTCTTGTTGAGATGTGTATTAGAGTGTGCTTCATTCTGTATGTTTGAAAAAAAAACCTCATAGAAGCCATCAAGAAAAAAAAAAAACATAAATATGGCATAATGAATGAGAGTTACCAAACATTTCTGATTAGAATCCCTTTATCAATGGTGTGCATTGAGTCAAGTACCCCGACTTGACAGCCATACACACGAACCATGAATTTGTGAAGGACTACTTATACTGTAAAGTGTCACAGCAGGACAGAACATACATCTTAAATGCAAGGACATAACTCTGGCATCAGTTTACATGATGATACATTACTGCTTTTCATGGGAACATATATCGGTGACTAAGTGAGTTTTGCATGTACAGTTTAAAAAAAAAGCTTAAGTAGAAACCAATAGAGCTCAAGTACCTCCCTTCTGAGAAATAACCAAGTACACTAAGGGATTATTGTACAGTAGACCTCGTTTTTATTCACACCCTTGATAAAGATGAACAAAAGAGATTGCATAAAATAAACTATAGAAATAATGAGCTTTATGTTATGCTCACAAAATGCAGAGAATTATATTCTTTATAATATAATAATGCATTGGCACGAACCACAATCACAGAATGGTTCACAAATTATCATTTTTCCCCCCGAAAAATCAAGAATCACAAATATTCACACCCGTTATCAGTACTTTGTGGTTCCTCCCTTGGCCATTATAAGAGTAATTCAAGGTTATGGAACTTCTTGGGGGGGATCCTCAACCATTCCTCGACGCAGCATTGTTCTAGTTAATTCAGATTCTTGGGTTGACATTTTCTAGGTGCTTTTCAACATTATTTGCATTCTTTAGACACCAAACATAATGCTGATGTGCATGTCCAAAAGCTAGATTTTTGTTTCATCTGACCATAAGACACGGTTCCCATTGTAGTTCAAATGTAGTTTGGCGAATTCAAGACGCCTTTTTTGTGAATTGTGTTCAAAAGAGGCTTCTTTCTTGCAACTCTGCCATAAAGACCATTGTCATGTAGGCGTTGTCGAATGGTAGCTTTAGACACCTTGTAACCCCAAGATTCCAGTTTGTTTTGGAGATCTTGAACTGTAACCCTTGGACTTCTTTTTGCCTCTCGAACCATCCATCTCACTACACGTGGGGGCAAGATAGACTTGCGTCCTCTACCTGGCAGATTAGCCACTGTTCCAGTGGCCTTAAACTTCCTAATAATTGACACAACAGTGGAAAGCGGTATCTTTAACTTTTTAGTAATTTTTTGTAGCCATCTCCTGATCTGTAGAGGTCAATAATCTTTTGTCTGATACTTTAAGGGAGTTATTTGCCTTTCACCATGATGGTGGCTGACCACAGTATTTAAATATGTGTGTTTTATACCCTAAGGAAACAGGATACCATTGTAGGCCACTGTATAGTTCCATAACCTTCCAATGAAGTTGAAATAAGTTGTATATTTATGAAGATTTGTTTTTGTTGGATTGAATTTAAAATAGTTAAGGGTGTGAATAATTGTAATATTATTAATAAAACAAAATGTTTTTCTGTCAAAATGCTGTATTAGTATTGTAGGTTTGGAATTTTCTAAATTTTTTGAGGATTTTAATATTTGTATCCTTTATTTTATACAATCTCTTTTGTTCATCTTTATCAAGGGTGTGAATAAAAACGGAGTCTACTGTACGTGTCCCAGTTTTTTTTGGTTTTTTACATTACAGTGTGATATATCTAGCTAAAACAGTGTAAACAAAGGTATTAGTAAAGTGAATTTACCCATACTACAAGACTACCTCCTTTTTTCTGAGTATTACCAACTCCCTCTGGAGCTTGAAATATATTTACAAGTTTGACACTGCATATCACAATTTTAAACCTCTTATTAATTTAACCATAAAGTAATGAGACGGATCAAAGTAGAGTACCACAATATGCATTTAATTCACACTGACAGTTCTGTTACTAAGGTACTTCAATGTCAGCTCAATAATGTCAGGACGGAAAAAATCTGCTGTTAAATATCGTATTTGTTTGAGATTCTGGCAGACATATTAGAAACGTTGAAAGCTATAAAAGTTAAAGTTGCCTACCTTTAAGATTTTGTTGATAATCTCTCAGGTCAAGAGTCTCAGCCCAAGCGTAGCCCTTCCCGTCTGAGTGGCAGGGTGAGATGAGGTGATTGACAGCTGCTTAGGGTTGTTTTGCAACCCCCCCCCAGCCGGAGTCAGGGCCGTCCTGCTCCGATTTCCATGTGTGGGCTGTAAATACACAGGCACCTCCCCTCCTGAGGATTCCAGACACATGGGGTGGGCCAGATTTTAGGTGAAGCAATGACATTTGAACCTTTCAGTGCTGGTTATCACTGCTCTCGCCCTCCCCATTCCTGACGCAATCAGCGGGGTGCGCTCTTCGATGATGTAATCGGTGGTCAAAAGTACCCTCTGGTGGATAATAGTTGTAACTGCATGACCAAAGTTCAGGAATGGATATAGCGCTTGGAATGCGTTTGGTATATGCTAAATGAGAAAATTTGAAAAGAGAATTAAATAAACCAGAAAACTTGTTTTTAATTAAAAAACAAAACTTTATTTGGTCCTTCTGAACCTGAGTTTGCAAACTAATCATACATACATATTTCATACATTATTGTTTCTAAAATTGATAAAATATTCCTTATATCACATTCCTGCCCAATAATGTTCTATTTATGTGTTTATTTTTGTTACATTGTAGGCTTGTCTTTTTTACAGGGTAAATCTATTCACAGCTTGGCAAAGGTTAAGCATTGGTGTCTGTACAATTTACAAATAGAGGGAAGGAGGCTGGTGTCAGCGGTCAGTGAAGCTGTCACCAGATCTCCAGCCAGAGCTCCTCCTGACCACCAGGGGGCACCACTGCTTCCAAAACACAGGGACTGTTATCAGGTTTCTCAACTTAAGAGATGATTCATGACTAAGACAAGTGAAAAAAATGGGCACAAAAGAAGCTAATTCAATGTAATGAGTTTCAGAACAAGTACAATCATTGTGCTCAACACAAAACACGTTGCTCGTGTTGACAAGACAAGATTTCTCAGGTCTTCCAGTGTGGACTCTCTCCCAGCCAAGCTAGTGAACAAGACGTCACAGACACACTAAATCAAGTTCTTAATTCTATCCTCTTTGTGCAGCCTTTAACTTTGTATTACACAAAGCTCCTAACAGCAAACTTTTGTGCTTTTTTCCCAGATATTCAGACTAATAAATAACAACAGACACGGGGAAGTCAGAGCTGCGCCTTCCACAGGGACTGAACCATCATTTGCTTCAAAGCAGACAGAAACGCTACACAATGGCCAAGGTGTTTCATTCAAGTTTACAAAGAGCCTCAGGAATATCAATTTGGAGCAACAAAAAACAAAAAAAAGCAACTGAATCATTTTATAGGGAACTGCCCTCCATGTACAAAGGTCAAGTCTTGAAGAAAATAAACTTAGCAGAACTTAAAAAAAGGGAATCTTGGTCACGTAATCTTCCCACATATCTTGCACTTAACATCCAACTTTCAAGTTTATGATTGAGCACGAATTTAGCTTATTATCCGTCTGAAAAGCCACAATTCCACGCTTTCCCACTCCGTAAATCCAGCATTTGAAGATGCCACAAGCAGCCTAATTCAGAGACATGCACCTCTGCTCCATGATTAAAATCTCCACCCTCCTACCAACTGCGTTGTGTTCTCAGCACAGAAATCGCTGATGACACAGAGAATGAGCTAACCCTCCCCTACCGACACGTTTATTCTCATATTTTTACCGGTTTAACAGAAAACTTGGCAGGCACAAAATAAGTCCAAACATTGTCTTTTTTATGTGTAACTTGTTTTGGGGCAGAGAAAGCCCCGTAGTAGCATTTTTTGGCATTGAATAAATCAGGTTTGTGTGTGTGGAAAAAGCTCTGGGGACAGTGTTCAGTGTTCTTTTGTGCCTGGTTTTCTGGTTGGCGGCAGGCCCCTGCTCTCGACCCTACGGAGTGATGGGGTGAGGAGGGAGCGAGAGAGCGACCCCCACACAGCCGTGAGAGCGCTCTCTATTCCCACGATGGCACTGTGAGCGGCCCTCGCTATCGCCTCGATCTTGGGATGCAAACACCCAAGGCTTCACTCCTCTGCACAATCGCACGCTCGCCCCTTCTTCAGTCGCGCTGACATCTCGTTCAAAGTGTAGACAGGTGTGACCTGTCATCTACCATTAGCCAATCGGAGCCCAACCTGTGGCCCTGAGCGGAAACCAAACAGGTCAGGCAGCTGACAGCAGCTGAGGAAAGTCAGCGCAGGACTCCTCGGGTGTTCTCCGGGCCCTCTGTGACGAGCGGGGTGCAGCGCGGCCGAATCCTGGCGCCCCCCCTCCCCCCCGGGTCTAATCCGTGTGAAATACTTGTCGCTCCTTCCCGCTGGGGAGATTAGCGCACCGGTGCGGGGAGGAGGGGGCCCTGGGCACGTGTGGAAATGCGATAAGGGCAGCAGTTGGTGGGCTCGCTGCTCCATGGTGCAGGCTCCCACTTCCTCCCGTTGCTGGAGACGCAGGGGAGAGGGGGCCCCCTGGGGCGCTGCCACTCTCCTGGCGGGCACTGGGCGCACCCAACAAACAAACTCGATGCCTTCAAAGAGCTCAGCTAACTGATGGGACCCGACTCCACGCGGCAACAGCCCTTGGGGCGGAGTAAAAGAAAACACGTACGTGACAGACTTGTCAACCTTTAAACGGCTCACTCACTTTCTGCCCCGCTGCTGCGGGACTCATTCGAGGGAGCAGACCGAAGACACAAATAAATCTGTATGGCTTATTTTCGCGAACGAAGAGGGAGGGGAAAAGGGCCGTCCGTGTCGCAGAAACACGCTCGCTTCAAACGAGGCTTCAGAAAAGAGGGCCCCCTTACGGCAAGAGCGGATTAAGATGAAAAGGCTTGAGCCGCGAGATTTCCCTCGCTCCGCGAAGGACGCGTCGGGGGTTCTCGCCAAACGCATCCATTCTCTCTCCTCTATTTAGCTTCCAGCACTTGTCTGACAGCCTAAATTTGAAACCCTGACTCGCAATTATCTAGTAGCGATTGAGAAATGGCTGTGGAGGGGGGGCTCCTCCTGCCGCGGGGGCGGCGGCTGTCACGGGCTCACTCAGCAGCATCAGATCCAGCGGCAGGTGAGGGGCACGCGGGAGGGGGACGGGCTCCCCAGGACGCGCGCTGTCACTCGGTGATCAGGCTGCGGAACGGGACAGGGGCGAGCTGGCACGGCGCGACAGTTCGGTAAACACGCGAAGCGATCAGCTCGTACGCACGGGCGTGACTCAAGGGGAGGCGGTTTCTGTTCCGTACCATCGTGCCCAATTCGCGTACCGAATAAACATTCAAGTGCGATCCTCTACTCCAGACACACCCGTTGTTGGCGGGGGCGCCGCCATTTCACTGGCCTGGAGGGAGGGAGGGGGTTACAGCAGAGTGAGGCAATGCAGGGGAGGGTGGCTAGTAAACCTGAGGAAAGGGATTCTGGGAGAGGAGTACCTCATGATTTCAGCACACAATAGAAACACAGCAACAGCTGTAAACAATTGTAAAAAAAAAAAAAAAAAAAATGACAGTGATAACAAAACTGATTGAAAAACATGACAGTCTCAAGTCCGTGATCGCGATTGGCTCTTGCGGCTCGCGGTACCAAGAGGTGCTGTGGGGGGCGGGACTTCCTGCCTGATGACGAACGGCTCCAGCAGTGCGGTGGGCAGTGGCCGTGGTTCAGGCCCACAGCTCCGGAGGACTGGCCCGACGGGACGAGGCGGAGGCCTGGCTCAGTAGTTTCAGCACCATCGACACGGACCTCCTTCTGCTTCCGGCGTGGTGGGCTGGGAGGGAAGGGCACTCTCACGCCCCCCTGCGCGAGGGCCTCTCCCCCGCCTTCTTCCCCTTTCCCAGTCCCACGTCATGGCGCCGGGCCGAGAAGCCCGGTCCGCGACTCCAATCTCTCCAGGCGGCCTCCCGGCACGTACGCGGGCCTCAGTAGGTCAGAAACAGCACGAGTGCAATAGGAACCCAAAAATATTTGGCAGGGCAAAGTTTCTCCTGTATTCGAAAAAAAAAAAAAAAAAAAGAATAAAAAGGAGAAGAAGAAACATAGTGCCACTTGTTTCCTCCTCCCTTCTCTGCGTAGTCTCGGAAGCACTCCCTCAAGAGGGCTCGAGCTCGTCCTCCAGCAGGGGGGTGTGGGGGGCAGGCCGTGGTCATAGCGGGCGCGGCCGGTGCAGCCCGTCGATGTCGGGGGTGAGCGAGGGGCTGTGGGTGGCCTTGGTGGGCGTCCAGTCCCCCAGCGAGGCCTGCGCCGCCTTGCGGTGCGCCAGTCTGTGCGTGATGGAGAAGCCGGCGTTGCCCTCCAGCTGGGACAGGACCACCAGCACCTGCCTGTGGAGGGAGGGCAGGGATCAGCCTGGCTCACAGAAACGCCCAGAACCGGCGCATTCAGCACATATCTTCATCTGCATGCATTTACAAAACCTCGCAGCCCAAAACAGGAAGAGTTTAAGAGCCGCGACTGCCCAAGACTGATCGTCGGCAAGGGCTCAGACCACCGACCCCATACCACCTCAACCTACAATAAAAACGAGGCACTCTGGAAGTGCGGAGCAACGTCTAAATGTCTCCCGACAGGCAAACAGGAAGCCTCCTGTACACTTTGTTGTACGTCGCTCTGGATAAGAGCGTCTGCCAAATGCTAAAATGTAAAACTTAAATGTAAAAATGAGGCACTCTCGCTCTGAATAAGAGCGTCTGCCAAATGCCTGTAATGTAATACAGCACCTGTGCAAGGGCGGGACGCTGTCGATGGTCTTCAAGCTGCCGCGCGTGGACACCACATTGAAGCTGTCCGTGCAGTCACATGACACGTGGAGGTAGTACTTGGGGTGTCGGTTCTCTACCACTACAATGAGCCCCGCCCACCCGTGCGTCAGGTAGTAACATGTCATGCCCTCCCGGCCCTGCAGGGGGAGACAAAGAGCAGTTCAGCAGAAGCTCCGCGCCAGTCTGTGTGTGTGTGTAAACGCAAGGCCCTTTCCCACTGGCACACCTCGTGTCTTTCTCCCTTGTTCTCGGTCAGCAGGATGATGGCGTCGGCCAAGGTGGTTGCCAAAGCCTCCACCTGCTCCACCATCACCTGTCGGGAGCTATAGATTGCCAGGATGTAGCCGGGGAAGTCCTGACTGAGGCGCCCACTGCTAGTGGGACTGGACACTGCGGGTAAAGAGGAGAGACCGTGCAAAGGTTTAATATGCTTCAAATATGCACGGTTGGGCCACGTTCCTCTCTCTCTGGCTTACATTTTATTATTTAAATTACAGTACATTTAGAGAGTTAAAGAAGTTCTCTTCAAATTAAATGGCTATATCCATAGTGAACCACCACCAGTAGTATCAAACTGTTCATTATTATCATGCCACAACATTTTGGTAATCCGGAAGTCTATTGTCAAACGTAAATGCTCAATTGCAAATATGGTAATACATTCCATTGTAATGTTGTGTGTGCTTCTCCGCCCAAACTTTTAGAATTTCATCCCTAGCCATAACATAATTGATGGTGGTGTGTGTGTGGCTGGTGTGTGTATATGTGAATTGATATGCGTTTGTCTGTGTGTGCGCGCGCACACAACGTCTGTTTTTGTGTGTTTGTGTGAGTGTGTGCTCGTTTGTTTGCATATGTGTGCACGCGTGCGTGCGTGCGTGTGTGTGTGTGTGCGCGTGATCTGTGTGTGTGTGTGTGTGTGTGTGTGTGTGTGTGTGTGTGTGTGTGCGTGCGTGTCTGTTTTTGTGTGTGTTTGTGTGTGTGTGCTCGTTCGTTTGCATATGTGTGCATGCGTGTGTGTGTGTGTGTGTGTGTGTGTGTGTGTGTGTGACTGTGTGTGTGTGTGTGTGTGTGCGTGTGTGTGTGTGTGTGTTGACTGTGTGCACGTTTCCTACCAGGAGTGAGGGCCCCTCCGGTCACGTTCATCTGCCAGTGGTTGAAGGCGCAGCAGACCACGGCGTATTCCCCCGGCTCCAGCATTACATCACAGCCCACAAACTTCTTGACGGCGCGCTTGCTGTGGGACAGCAGCCGGCCCAGTGTCAGCTTGTTCCCGCTGCCAAACGACGCCCGGAACACCATGATGCACAGGTCCAGCAGGTGGCTGTCCACCGTGTCCGAGCGCCTGCGACACAGAGGGACGCCGCTTAGAGAGGGGTTTCCGTCGGCGCGAGCGTTCGGCCGCGACGCGGGGAGACAGAAGGGGACGCTCCCGTACCTGCTGCCCTCCTGGAAGAGCGCAAACTCCAGCGCCGTCCTCTCCAGCACCGTCAGCGCCGTCACCGTCACCGGACCGCTGGCCCGGCTCGGGAAGCAGCCCTGCAGACGCACCTCCTGCCAGTCCGAGTGGATCTTACAGATGTCCACCGAGTCGAAGTACCTGCAACGAGCGAGATGCGCAGGTCAGCGGCGAGGGGGGTCTGGCCCCGCAGAGAGTCGAACTTGTGCTCCGGGCCGCGAAAACGGATCTAAGCGTTACCACGACCGCGCCATCCATCTGTAGAAGTCACTTCGATAACTTCGTGCATTTAATGACTGCGCCAACAAAAAAAGAAAACGAGCAAACATCACTTTCCTCCCAGCTCACGACGAACATCAATCACACGCGCCATGCCGGGGGCCCTCGGCGCACCAGCGAGCTTACTGACACTACCGGCCCAAGCCATGGGGAGATGACCGGCGCCCAATTAAGGGCCTAATCTGTGATGTGGCATGACTGCAGCTGTTCGGAACCACGCCGAGCGCCGCGGCTGCGGCGGCAGAACTCCGGTCACCGGGGACCCCGGCTCTCGCAGCTAAACAGCACGTTCAGTCCAAATGAAGCCCAGCGGCATTACTCAGGGGTGGTCGCGGCCAGCGTTTCGCTACAGCGCCGCATGACAACAGATGTCTGCCGACGTAACGCAACAGGAAAAGAAAAAAAGACAATAAGGTGGGAAAATGAAGAAATAGATTTGCTTTCGAAAGTCTGCCCGTTGCTCTTTAGTTTGTCAACCGCGCGACGCGTCGCGAAATCACCGAGGGGGACTGAGGATCTGTCAAGGGCTCTCTCTCTCTCTCGCTCTCTCCTCCTTTCTGCCTTCATAGCCGTGAGGACAACCAAAGTCAATATGCCCTGGCGGTATTTTGTCTTAATATTCCGCTAAGCCTCACAGTCGGCACCAGCAAATCTAGCCGCCTAAATGAGCCAGTCACTGTATTTAATATTGCGCCTTCCTATGATGGATGGAGAGAGGTAGTTTGTTCTGAGCCAAGTCGGGTCTTTTCTCTGCCCATTATTGATGTCATCATGGCGGTGATAAATCATGGCCTCTGGGGCTCCTGCACTCCCCAGCTCTGTGTGAGACTGCATCCCACTATCATACCATATCACACACACACACACACACACACACACACACACACACACAGACACAGACACACACAGACACACACACACACACACACACACACACACGCACACACACACACACACACACACACACACGCACACACAGACACACACACGCACACACAAACACAAAACACACACACAGAGACACACACACACACACACACACAGAGAAACACACAGAGAGAAACACACACGAGAGAAACACACACACACACACAGAAACACAGAGACAGAGAGAGAGAAACACACACACAGAAACACAGAGAGAGAGAAACATATACACACACACACACACACACACAGAAACACAGAGAGAGAGAAACACACACACACACACACACACACACACACAGAAACACAGAGAGAAACACACACACACACACACACACACACAGAAACACAAACACAAACACGCGAGCGCAAACACACACCACTGTCAACATTTACTCTTCGCTGGCAGGGCCAGGGAAGTCATGGTGCGCGCCGTTGTCGGTGAGTGAAACACAGGTCGGTGGAGGCACAGCATCCTACCCGCCTCTGTTTTGACTTTCATAAGCACTCTTGTGATCTTCCGGTTTCTGCGTGGCTTTCTGACGTACGCAGGTGTTACTCTACCGCAGACACCCCCCCCAGTGTAACATTCATTTCCAGGGCTCAAGTGTCAAAGACGATGGTTTATCTCACGTTGCAAAGCTGACAAAGAAATAAATTGATTTTGTTGGTGCACATCAAGGCACCGGCTGTTTCGTAATTTCCTGATTGCAAAGTTTCTACCCATCATTCCGGTTCTCCGCCTAGCTGGAGATTGATATTTGCGTTGCTAATAGTTGGCACCACATCAAAGAGAGGCTTCTGGGAATAATTGCTCATGAAGCGTGAGAGCCTTCACATTTATTTCCTTGTCAGCGGTCTCCCACTGTCAATACTTTGAGAGGAGGAACAATGCAATAAAATCAGTTGGACAAGCACACATGAAACACTAGGGGGCAGTATGATCTGACACTCAAAGGTCACTGTTCAGAGCACAAGGAGGAAATGACACTTCTGGTTAATGATCATTAAGTTCAGCGAGGTAAGATTTGTGTGGGAAAAATTTACAACCACACCTAGGCTTCCTGAATTAAGCAAACTTGCCTGTACAAGCTTGTATCTCTTGTTGAAAAACAAATATACCGTATCAAGATGATATCCGGCTCACTAAAATTCCACCCAACTGGTAGGGCGTTTGCATACATTTCACTTCCAAACAGCCCCTTGTGTCCTTGTACTCAACAAACAGGTCCATGACATTCTCCCACCCGGGAAAGAGCTGCCCTCCACTTCCTCATACCATACCTCATACACACTCACCTGTGCCTGACACATACCCACGCATACCTGACACACAGTCACGGTGCGCGCCCTCATCCCTGAGTGAAACGCAGGCCAGTGGAGGCACATCATTTGACTTTCATAAGCGCACCTGTGATCTTCCCGTTTCCGCGCGGCTTAGTGACGCACGCAGCTGTCACACTACCGCAGACCCCCGGTTTGACGTTCGTTTCCACGGCTGCAAGTGTGGAGACGATGGTTTGTCTCACACTGCAAAGCTCATAAAGAGATGTGTCACACATCCACCCATTGCTGTCACACACCCGCCCATGCCTGTCACACATCCGCCCATGCCTGTCACACACCCGCCCATACCTGACACATACCCATCCAAGACCAACCCAACTTCCCTGGCAGCTGCTCAGGGCGCCCCTGCGCTCCACTCACTTAATGAAGTCACCGTACTCCATCCAGAAAACACCCTCGCTGCTGCCGTGGGCCATCAGCTCGTGACGCAGGTGCTGGGGCCAGTCCTGCCACTCGTCCGACCAGTTGCCGTTCCAGGAGAAGCGACCCCAGGGGTTCCTCAGCCGAAGCAGCCTGAGGTGGGGGGACACGCAGGGGGGACTGAGCAGGCCTTGTTGTGTATTTGTGCTTGCAGACCATAAAAACTCATTCAGAACTGCAGCTCTTCAAACGCTCGCTCAACATTTAAATTCCTTCCACAATTAAACGGCTAATTGAATAGGAATTTATTCGAAGACGAGCCGTGAACACCGGAGTGCTTTCCAGATGAGCCGTTCACCTTCAGCTCTTCTAAATGCATTCACGACACCAGCACACACCATTTGGATGCGAATTTCTCAATGTTCCAGGAATTATGCACAATTGGACCTTAACGGCACAGGACAAAGGCTTTGATAGATATGCACTGCTGCGGACCGCCAAAAATATACACAATTCCCAAATGATAATAACTTTTTGGACTTTTCTCATTTCAAATGCACCATTACAACAAACTTACAGGTATATGTGTAAAATATATTCCACTGTATGTGCTGATGGAAAATGGCAGTACACAATACTTTACAGAGGAAAATAACATACATTTCCTTGCTGGCCAGATTACAAACAAATTGCTGCTGCACTGCATACTGGGGGAAAAGCAGAGTACATGCACAGACTCTAAAATCTGTGAAACGGCAGCAGAAATGCTTAAAAGGGGAGTGTGAGCCCAGAACATTCCAAGTGATCCTTCTTCCCCATACCTACTCTGCATTTCCGCAGTGACCCACCCACTTCTTGAGTACAGTACAGTACAGTTCAGTTGGTGGTCGTTTAATCAGCTTGAACTTTACAGCAAACTTTCAAACTTGCAGAGCTAACACAACCATTTGCCAATGATCATTCTCTGAACAGACTAAAATAAAGTAATTTTCAGGATATCACAAAGCACTGCTGCTTCATTAACTTCATGTGGATTAGAAGAATGATTGAATGAATGTGGATTAGAAGAATGATTGAATGCCCCAAAAATGTAATTTATATTAAAATATGCAATAAGCACAATTAAGTCTAATTAAAATAAATTGTTGTACAATGTCGTACAATGAATTATTACTTTTGGCTGCATGACTAAGATTGCAATACAGCTGTAGGAGCTGGTCATTCATTTGGTGATTTCAAATTTAATGAACAATAAGCATTACCAAATGGGCCTATTGTAGGGAAAATGTAAATGCAAGACTACATTTAGAGGCACGGAATTAACATAATCCACTGTAAATTGGCGAGGATTTTAGGCAGAAAAACAAATGAAAAGAGCTTATTTTCAGTGTCTCCAAGTTATAATGCAGCCCGAGCTCATGCTAAGAAGCAAGCTAAGCAAGCCTGGAACGTCCTCAAAAAATAAAGCAATATCGCCTTAAATCTGGGGTAAATCTGACCAGCATTTAAACAGATTTGTAAATACAGTTCTGTTAGAAGATCCTATCGTACTCATTGTTGCCAGACTCCTCAGCCATGGCTCCTCCTCACCTGTACCCCTGCACGTCCCGAACATCCAAGATGGAGTAGGCATGGCGGGGGCGCAGACCCAGAGACTCATACACCAGGTCATCTACCTTCATGTTGCCCCCCCCACAGGAAGCCCCCATCAGGAACCTGACAGGCAGAGACAGACAGGCAGATGGTCAGAACTAATCGTGTTGTGATCTCACAAAAACAAAGTCAAAAACCACCAAAACGGGTCCATAAATTGTATATCTTTATCTAAGCCACTAATCTTAAATATTATCCAGAACCAATGGCTGGCTGTCTTGGGCATTTAACATTTGTATCAATCCTATTGGATTTTCATAATGAATGACATCCCTAATGAGCAAACTGAAATTGAATGCATACAGCAGCTTGACGTTTTGAAAATGTTTTTATTATAAATTTGTTTCTCATTCCCCCCGTTTTTCTCCCAATCCGGTGGCCAACTGTACACTCTATTGATTCAATTACCCTCCCCTCGAACCCGCCGCCGGCAACTACGGGACCAGCTGCTACCCAGGGACTGGTAGCGACGAGGGTGAGCGAACCACCTCCTTCGAGACGAACCCCGCCAAAGCGTTGACCGGGTATCCGACACATGCAGGGTAGCTTTCTGTACCTGCCGGCTTCCCTCCCCCCTTCCCCTGGGGCACGTGCTGATAACCTTCATTGTTTCTTTTTAACAAAAGGGGAGATGCGCTGTGAAATAAAAATACAACTACACCTTGTGCTACATTTTGTGTGCTACGGTTTCAGGATTTTCATCTTTATCCTGTGAAGGCTGCTCCCGCATGCTTTCCTGCAGAGTATATAAAACGCCGGCCAAAGGTAAAGCACGTTAATGGAAATTTCATTGTGGAGCAGGGAGAAGTTCACTGCCACCCCCAGAATAAATCTATGCTCACCTCTGCAAGGTCTTTACAAGGCTACCCTGACTGCCTTGTCTCAGCTCTGGCAAAAAACACTTTTTTCATCGGCACAACAGAAGGAACCGCGAAAAGAGGTTCAAGGATAGCCGCGGCATCCGCTGCAAAACCTCGTCTAAACTCAATCAATGATGACAAACTACACAATCAGGCTGATGAAGCAAGCCCTACAGGGCCACCCAAGCCACCGAGACTGCTTGCTTCCAAATGAGGCTGAACTGAGCGGGGGCGTGCTGCCCAGACGCTGGCTCGGCCCATCACAATAAGCAGGGGTCTGCGATGGGGGCATCGATCCCAGCGCACGGCCGAGCCAGGAAACTGAGCCCAGCTCCGATCCTCCAAAGCCCAAGGCAGTCAGTCAATCTGCCTTTATTTTTGCGACTGTGCTCTGCGAGAGCGGCGACAGAGAGACAAATGAAGACAACCCTCGGATCGGCACACGCGCTCCTCCCTTGGGTTACCGGGCGAGGCAGTGTGAGATTACAGGTCCTTGGCGCTGGCCCTGGTAATGACTGGCTTTTATCAGGGGAAGATTGAGGAGGCGGAGGAAATGGAGGCAGAGGGGAAGGGTGGAAACTCTGTAGCTCAAGTTCCCCGTCGAACGGGTTCTCAAACTTGACGCACCGCGGCATGGGAAGTGGCCACGCAGCATCCTAATCCACGTCACTGAAGGCCCGCGCACGCATTCCGAGGGCACCGCCGAGATTAGACAGCAGCCAAAATCTTGTGATCTTCACTCTGGCCTTTTGCTAACGCATGAAGGGAAATCATTGTATCTCATTCATGTTTAGATTGGCTCTGCTCTCAGATCAGATACCTTATCTGCAGCGCCACTCAATCTTCTGCTCTACAGAACAACTCCATGTCTCACCCCCTCCCTCCGCCCCCCCCCCCCCTCCCTCCCTGTACAGTTTGTGGCTTACCCAGCCTCCTTGGAGCTCAGCATCTTGGCCCAGATGAGGTCGGTGTCGATGGGCTCCTCGCGGGGGTTGGTGGAGCTGACCTGCAGCATGAGGGAGTCGCAGGGGGCGCCGGTGAGCGTGGCCAGGCCCTCGATGGCACGGCCGGCCTGCAGGGCAAAGTAGGAGCCATGCAGCTTGGCCAGGGCCTTCTCGATCAAGGCCACCCACAACTGCTTCCTCTGCGCCTGCAAGAGCACAGAGGAGAAGACACGCTCACAGCACGTTCACTAAACTTTCATATTCACAAGTAGATACTTTAAAGCAGGGGTCCCCAACCAACCATGAGGCATTTGGTACCGAAATAATAAAAACGTTTTAATTTTATTTCCATTTTATTGACTATCGCAGTCTGCAGGGTGTTTTATTTTGGAAAATGACCACTTCCGTCTGTGTGCCTCTTTTCCGCACTTGTCTCAGTTTTTTTCCCATGCATCCCCCCCCCGGTCCATGGAAAAATGGTCTTGCATGGACTGCTGCTTTAAAGCATTGAACATGCATTAAAAGGTTATAAACTACTAAGATGTGACTGCCCATACCATACAAGTGCAGCACCAGATGATGATACAGACTAAGCCCCTTAAAATATCCTCTCCTCCTCGCAGTACTGTCAAATGTGAGGAAACTACGTGGGTTGAGACACTTTATTGCTTTCCTACAGCAGCACATGACAGAAAGTAAAAAAAGAAATACAATAAAAATAAAAACTTTCTGCCACTCTGAATATAGCATTTTTAAAAATATATGTGGCCAAATACAGGAACCTACTGCAATGGATTCCGCAGAGCTTTTTTTGCTATCTCAGAAACCCGTGAAAGGGCAAACGGTAATTAAAATTCAGGAGGATGAGAAGCAATGGGATATAAAAGCCATCTGTATGTACATTCGTTATGAGAAAGCAGGGATGTGAAGAAAGACTGCCCCCCCTCTTTCACCCTCCCATTCCCCTGAATCAAAAACCCCATTAACACTGTGGCCCCTCGTCTTCAACACTATAGTCCACATGAGCACTATCCTCGCTGAAAATAAGAAGAAAGCTGAGCTGCTCAGACCAATCACTGCACAGTATTGGCTGTACACCAACGGAACATAAATTGCTATAATCTAATGCATAAATCGATGGAATTTATACAATGGAACTTTCCTGTGCTGCAGTTTGTCCCAGCTGCAGCCCTGAGGGCTTATGGGTCTTCATAAAGCCATTAATTACAAAAAAGAAAAAGACAAAAAAAAAAAAAAAAAAAAAAAAAACCACTGGAACAAATGGGATTCTTCCAAAAAATATTCTGCTCAATTAAGCTATCGATAACTCCGATGGAGTATAAACTGAAGGATCGATGGAAATTTAAGCCCCTCTGCACGTTTTGAGTTTTATTTGTACGGCTGCTTGCCAGCCCACTATTTAACACTTGTTGGTCGCAGTGTGCAGTCCCCATATCCATTAATCCACATCAGCAGGGACAGTCATCTCCTGGCAAGATCCGCAAACACACCCACTGCAGGAGTGTGTGGAGGGCGTAAAACACCGGCAGCCAGTCTCCTCCACTATACACCAAGTTCATTAACTATTGAACGGAGCACTTCTCTCCTGTGGCATTTCTTCCCGGTAAAACAACACCGGCGGCGTCTGCGTGTGCAAAGCGGTTTCACAATAAGAGTGATCCTTCACACGAGCGACAAAAGAAAAACCGGCGAACAAAGGCGAGGCTGGAGTGCGTGTGATTGGAGAGACTGAACGAGCACGGGCGCTCCTCCAATCAGAGCGCCGGCATGCTTGTTCGAGCGTGAACTTTGCTTGCACTCGGGCGGAGAGCGGAGAGCAGCCAGCGGAGGCTAGCGGTAAGTGTTAACACTTTTTCCAGTGAGACGAGCGTTGTTTCGGGCTGGCTCCAAGGGAGACCAGCAAAGTGTGAAGCAGTCAGGGTCGATGAAAAATTCAAAACCTGTTGAACGTGGAGAAACTGGAGAAGCGCACTTAACCAGGATCACGAGACCGGCCCAGCCAAGCTCAACACACACACCTGTGAAATGGCAGGCCGCTTGGAGCTCTGCTTCTTGCCCACGGGCACCTCATTCTCTCTCCTTTATGCAAAACATGTTGAATCACGCAGGCTCCATTCTCCGCAATTAATCCTGTTATGTGGTGACATTCAGCGCTTGCTTGCAGTTTGACCCTTGTCACATTACCTAGAGCCATTTTCACCAGAGTTGGGGTCAATTCCATTTCAATTCAGCCAATTCAGGAAATTAATTGAAATTCAATTTATTAAAAAATCCTCATAGAATATTACGTGTTATTAATTTTAAAAAAGCTAACTAGATTATGGCAATGGACTTCTTTCTGGCCTTCCCAAACAAAGTATTGAAAGATTACAATTAGTTCAAAATGCTGCTGCAAGACTACTGATCAAAACAAGAAAAATAGGTCACATTACCCCAGTACTGCATCTCTGCACTGGCTGCCTGTTTGCTTCTAGAAGTCTTCTACTTGTTTCTAAAGCTTGAAATGGCTTGGCACCAGAGTACATTGCTGACCTTTTGAAAGGATATCAGCCCAATTGTGCCCTCAGACCGGCAGAGGCTAGACTTCTCTGTATCCTAAAAGCTAACCAGAAAAGAACAGGTGAAGGGGCGTTGGGTAGCGTTAACGGTCAAAGCATTCACCCGGAATGCAAGTTGCCTACTGCAGCAGTGGTTTGAAACCCGGCTGCGCCAGACCTGGCCAGGAGCCCCGATCGGGAGCGGAGATTGGCTGTCTGCCCCAGGGGGAGGGAGGAGGGTAAGCCGGCACAAGCTTGTCGAGAAGCGCAAAGGGTGTCTCTAGAAAGTAGGTGGGCGAGTTCCGTATCGGAGGAGGCAGATCATCGTCGGCCTCTGGGAATTCGCTTGCCCCGTGGTGACGGGCGGGGGGTTTGTGGGGAAGGGCGAACCGAAAGATAGAGGGAATAATTGGGTACTAAATTGGGAGAAAAACAGGGAAAAAAATCTGTTCTTTCACTTTTATGCTCCCAGACTGTGGAATAGTCAGTATATTCCCTAATTATTTAGATTTTACTATATTTGTTTGTATTGAGAATTGTTTTACTATCATGTTTGTCCATTAATTTATTATTATTATCATTGTTGTTTATAGTTTAATGTCCTTTGTGAAGCACTTTATGCTGCAATGAGTTGTATGAAAGGTGCTATACAAATAAAGTGTATTATTAGTATTCTTATTATTCTTATTATTATGGGCATTTTTCAATTCATGAATTTCATTTCCTGAATTGGCTGAAATGAGATTGAATTAGAGAGGTATGGGGCGTGCGACCTTTCCAAAGAGAGCCGAGGTGCCCTTCTCTCGCCCCCCGCCTTCTCCCGTGTCGGCGGGCCGCGGGGAGGCAGCCTCACCTGGGAGAAGAGCAGGTACCCGTACTCGTCGCAGGGCAGCATGTCGTCCACCAGCACCGTGATCCACGTGCCGTCCTTACAGAGCCGCACCTGGTACGCCCCCTCCTGGCAGATCACCCGCGTGATCATCACCCTCTCCACCAGCTCCGGCCTCTCTGCCAGCACCGCCAGCGCGCTCAGGAACCTGCGAGGGGAGGGGAGGGGGGGGAGGGGGTGTTAGCCCGGGAGAAATCACACATGTACCCCCCGCGCAACGCCTTCGATCCGCTGCGCACTCATTTCACCAGCCAGTCCGGCAGAATGTACACGTCAACAAACCCAGACAAGCTCCAATGAGCCGGGCGCAATCTGTCATGCTTGGTGGGACTAAGGCGGCGACGGCATGCGCCGCACTGAAAGCCCAGCATGCTGATTAGCGCAATCTGAGCCTGCAGCTTTTGTGCGGGGGAAACAGGTCGAGCAATATGCTATTAAGGCCACTGTAACCCAGGCCTAATCATGCAATATACCTTTTATGCCCACGAGAGGGAATAAAATGGATAAATAAATAAAGAAAACAGGCGCGTGCATTTCTCCCCCCCGTAAGCCAAGGCTCGGTGAGCCTAATGGCCCACGACAGCGATGCCTCAGTGTCAGTACGCACGGGCTTGATTTGATGGGATTTGACATTTGTTTAAAAATGACATTGACCTAGGCTAAGCGACAGGGGACACACGTGGCTTCCTGCAGTTCCTGTTTTGGAGGGAGTGCCGAATCCCCGGAGAAGCTTATTTTCCAAAAAGGCCACAGAAAGGGAAGCCCGATAAAGCAGACACAAGGGCACCGACGCCAGTCTCAAGGACACAGGCGAATGACACGGTGACAAGAGATTCAGTAAATGTGTTAATATGTATTAATGACTTAATAATCTTATCGGCGTACACTCGCTGCTGTCTTCTGGGTTCAGGTTTCACTCGCTCTCCAGTAAATCATTACCCTTGCATTAGGTCAAGGTTGTTTAGGTTGATACGTTTATTTCTTTTCGAGGACAATCACCTTGACAGATGACTTTTCAAATGACAGATGATAAATAACCTTCTGCATCCAATGTGCACCAGCCTTTATATATATATAGCATCATAATAACATGACTGATCTCAATGCATCACACGCGTGCACACATAAACAACAGGTGGACTCGTGTGCACAGACACACAGACACTCGCAGACACACAAGCACACACACACGCACAAACAAGCACACATACGCAAAGATACAAACACGCACACAGGCATGTGCACACTCACATCCACACATGCAGTCCCCAGAAGGCAACAACATGCAGTCTTAAGACACATATACATATAGATACACACACGCGCACACAAACAAGGGTACATTCGCCGGCTCACCAGCAGTTTCCCAGCAGTCCTTGCAGGATGTCCGAGGGCCGGGGGGTGCGGAAGACCGACCACTTGACTCCGCGGTCCTTGAAGTTGCAGTTGATCTCGTGGGGCCGCAGCCACTTCTTGACGCGCTGCTGCACGCTGTCGCCCTCCGGGAAGCCCACCGACCGCGGGCCGGGCGGGAAGCTGTCGTCCACGAAGTTCACCGCGTTCTGAGCCGGGAGATACATCGATCGCAGCGGGTCAAGCTCTCTCGTCCGTCTCCATGAGGGTAGCACAGGTGCACTTACACAAGAGTGTGCCCCTATCCCCTGGGGGGTGGGGGGGCACCTGCTGCGCAGACAACCGTTAACAAGGCCAGCCGCGTGAAAGAGCCCGCGAGGGAAAGTGCTGCCCACGGTAATCTTACACAAACAGCTAAACTCTAAGTAAGGGCTAAAAGTTCTGCCTCCTAATCTGCAGCGCTCCTTGGTTTCAGCACGCAGATGAGCTGATGGCATCATTAATTCAGAGGCCTTCGGGCCAGTGCGGGAGCTGTGGGTTGTGGCCACGTCCCAGAACCGATCGCAACCAATTATTCATGTGACAAAAGGTGCAGACAGGCAGCGGCATAAACACTGGCGCTTGGTCACTGACTGTGCATTCCGGAGTCCGACGGCCCCTCGCTCTGTAAACCCGCCCCCACCCCCCCCATGTTGTTCGCAATGTATTGGGAGGCGCGTGAATACGCAGGAGGCGATTGGTGGCGCGGTTCGCGGTTCGGTCTGTGGGGGTTGGGCAACAGCGACAGCCCCTGGGTCCCACGACAGCCGCAAATTTGGCGGATTGATTTGTCATCTGGCAAACCCTCCCTCCACTCTTCCCCAGCAGCCCGAGAACGCGGTCACGCTTTCCCTTCACACACGAGTCTCGCCACGGGACGTCTGAGGCTCAACCTTCACGCCGTCAAACCGCGGGGTGGCCGCGGGGTGGCCGCGGGGCAGCCGCAGATCAAACGATCCCGCCCCACTTGGATTTGGCGTCTTAATTAAGGCCCGTTATCTTTTCTCTGCGCTAGGGAATGTGGAAACCGTGTCCGCTCCTCTTTGAAAGTCCGAGGACTATGGCCTTAAACTGCATCCATGTCGCTGACATTAACACTGCCCGACGATGGCGATACGGGCGCCCGTGTGTAAATATTTTAACACTCAGCACTCCGCAAACATCATCACATACTGATGCAAAATGCAGCATCCAATTGTAGCCCATGGTCGTACGTGTCCATTTTTACGAGTCCACAGTTGTGCGGCCCTAGTGGGACAGAGCGTATGAAATAGTTCCTAATGCTGGGAGGCTGCCAGCGTCAGGCTGCTTCTTTAGCCGGCCAGAAGCTGGGCTGCATTGCTAATAAATAAGTGTGTGCTACAGCCGGCCACCTTACACAGTCACACACTGAGTTCTGCGACTTCGCAAGTGCAAGTGAATCATGTCAGCCACAATGCCATAATCACACTATTGATCTTCTGACAAGGGCCAAGGAAAAATAAACTGAATTGACTGAGTGCAATTATTGAATGATTATCACACAGAAAAAAAAGGAATACCCTCAAATATCCATAATGCTGAATACAGCAGATTGTGGTCCAGCAGCAGATTCTACAGCCGATTCAGACAAGATGTTTTATACACGCACGCACGCACACACACACACACAAGGAAGAAACAAAAGAAACAGGAACATGGTGAGTTACACCCAGAAAACAAAATGGCCAGATCTGTTCTGTAATGAACAGAGGCATTAGAATGCATGTCTTGAGCTGCGGTTTAAAGATAATCCTGCCCTTGTACGCACTGTAAACTTTGTGGGAGGGTTAATGACTGCTCGTAAACTCCCAGCTCTCTCTCTGGTGCTTCATGGAGCGAGGCTAACCGGTTGTTCCAGACAGGAAGCGCTGCAGCTGTGATCGTTTCACACGGCGGATCCTGCCCCGGACACTGTGGTGTAAGGCATGGCGGGCCATGGGGACCTGACTGGGCCAGGGGGTGATAAAAGACATAAAAAAATATCCACAAAATAAAATAAGAGTAAAAATGACAGTATGTGTCAGCTCTTTCCAATTCTAGGTATAATTTGTTCTGGAACAAGGAGCACAGGTTTCGATCTCAAGGTTGGCAGTAAACCCTACCAAAACCCAAGCTGCTGCTGGGTAAATGTTAAAACTCAAATACAACAACAACAACAACAACAACAACAACAACAACAACTAAAACCCCTCTGAGAGTCCTGATAGTGGACTTGTAGGGGCATCTGAGGAAATCCCACCGCACGAGGGGCCTGGCTGTGATTGGCTGTCGGCTACAAAAACAATATCATGGGAAGACTGCAAAAAAAACCATGGAAAAAATCTACAGAATAAATAAACAGAATCAGGAGTCAAAGGCATCCCAATGGCAAACAGAAGCGCACTCGGCCCCTCCCTCCGATTCTGCCTCCTCTTCCAGCTCCTGAAGGATTCGGTTACAGCAAGTCTGCACTGAAACGCTGCCCGACTGCCATTACTACAGTTCTATAAACAGCCACACTGCTATCGTGTCTGTGGAGGCAGGAAGTGGGGAAGGCACCTGATATGATGGGCTAGTCTCTGATACCTCAGCGAGGAAGTGTAGCAGCTGCACATTTCCCCCCGCCTTGGAGGACAAATAAAACCCCCACAGGTACACGGGGCAAAAAGGAGTTAAGGTGCTGTGCGACGCTCGGAAGTGAAACTCGCTCTACGGGGCTGGTGGGGCCTCCTGTAAACTCCTCGAGGCAGAGTGTCGTGGCAGAGCCTGGCCGGGCCCGTCTCCTCTCCGGGTCTGCGTGAGCCGGGAGACAGCTGTACAGCTGGCAGAGGCACAGGGCCCACACTGACTCACTCGGGCTTCTCCATCTCAGCACAGCGCCAACCTGAGCTTCTCATTAGCTCCGTATCCCTCTCGTGCTGTTTTCCTTCATTAAGGAACTTCCCCATCAGCTACTAATGAGGGGGGAGAGGAAATACGATCACCAAGATGCACCCCCTCCTCCCACGGACCCCCCACCAACACGACAGGCTGAGAGAGACGCTCAAAGACCCTCAGCGCCGGACAGCTGCAGGAGAAGGTCAGGCCCCTACGCCCTGTTGCTGAGTGAGCACTAACGCTTAAAGCAGAGGAGTATCTTTCAATATTACGCCTCTGTTCGCCTATTAGGCAGTAATTACGGAACTGTAATTGGATTTTTTTTTCCCTTCAGTAAGAGGGTTTAATTAATTCTCCCATATTCACATTAATGCTAGTGAATGAAAATCCATTGTTTCTTGAACGGGACCACCATCATTACGGTAATCAACTCAAAAGGCTCCGTTGACTGTCAGAACATGAGCATATCGTCAAAAAAAACCTCAAAATCTATTTCCTTTGAAGACCAAATAAAGGAATATGTTGCTTTCATGAGAGCGCCCCGTAATGAGCGGGCGTCTGAAAGCGCCTGTGATCTAATTCTGTGATCGGAGGGTGAAAATAAAAACTCTTTGATGACTCCTTCTATGGGCCAATGCACACCATCAAGAGCTCGCATGAGAAGACATTTCATTAGCTTTATTATGAAATCACAGTGAAACCCCCGTGAGGTCAGCCACCGGGGGACCACAATCAGCATGTGCACACACCGCCGGCGTCTCTGATCCAATAATTCTGATCGCCGCTGCTCGTGTGCACCTTGCGCGGCTCGAGGCGGGACCGGGTACGGTACGGTTTCAAGCACTTAGCCTCATCCTTTGCTCCATTAACATCTGATCCTCGGCGCGATAGCGGAGACACGCGATGCCCGTCTCCTGACTCCTGAGGCGCGGTGACCTCCGACCCACACCGCGCGCGCCTCTTCCGCACCCTCCCTGCCCCGTTTCCACATCGCCGGGAGGGAAGAGGGAGGACAACGAGACTTTACTGCGCGCGTGGAAGCGATCGCCACGAACGGACGGGGGCAAACCCCGGCGTCTGCGTCTACGGCTCTGGACGTGTCGGCGCCAGAGCGCCGCAGAGAGCAGGGAGCGCCTCCGAGCTAACCGTCCCCGAGGGACTGGGCCTCCGAAGACATCCTATCCGGAGCCAGAGCGGCGGACGAGCTCCAGTGGCCCGGCGGCCGACCGGCTGGCTCGGCTGCACGATCCATCCCGCCACCGGGCTGGGAGGCAGAGCCAGGGCCGCGCTCTGATTAGCGCCTATTTTTGGATAAACAGTGGCGCCAATCAGCAGGGCATCGTGAGGACAAACGCTCACCCGCTGTCACTTTACAAATGAAATCATTAATGGCGGCGCAAAAACACCATCAGCTTCTCTTGGCAGAGCGGCCGATTGCCAGGAGAACTGGGCACTGAACAGAACCGGCAAAAATCACGGCTCGCGCACGGAGTGATTGCGAACCGCGCCGCCCCGACACCGCTGCCCCGCGGCGCACTTGTTTGTTTTTGTCACTCCTTCAAGCTCGCTCGCAGAATCGCTGCTCAGCAATTTCCCTCAGTCGGTTATTGCCGGATACGAATCTGGCAGAACTCCGCTCTAAATTCATTATGCTTGTTTTCGCCCATTTCAGCCTAAGCCCTGTTGTTCTATTATAAGGGCATGTGGATGCACTTCAGACAGCTCCGCTCTGGTTTCCAGGAAGGGGGGGGGGCGAAGCTCCTTGTGAGCCGGCGCGGGCTCGACCAGCTGCCCGGAGAGCCGCGCTGCCCGTACGCGGACGTGGCTAAGTGCACTCGGCTCCGTCCACTGCGCGGTAAAACCTGCGTCAGAAAATCAAGGAAAACAATTTGCATCGCCTGTGTTCCAGGTTCTCCAGGTAATCAAATCAGCAACCTCCTTAGAAGGGCACGCTTTGCACAAATTACCGCCCCAAAAAGGCCATAATTAACGATTCCGCCTGCTTGATACCGCTGCTTAGATATTACCCAGGGAGAAGGCAAATAATGAAGGTGATGTTTTACCAATTACGGCAGAAAGCATATATATGCCAGGGCAAGAATATGCAACCTTGAGTGGAAATAAAAAATAAAAAAAAAATAAAAATAAAAATAAAGGAATTATATAAATACAGGAATAGACATGAATTAAGACTCACTCCTACGACGTGACCCCCGGTAGCCTTCCCATGCTCTCCCGGAGGCAGATTTACTACTTCCAGGGGGAGCGGGGGCACCAATGCACGCAGAGAATAACTCCGCTGCCATTTCCCAATTTAACTTCAGCTGTCAGGATGAATATACTGTGGCAAACCAGAGGGGCCCGAGGGGGGGGGACAGCGGTCGCCCTTTCATCGGCGGATCCCTTCGTCCGCCGGCGAGGGGGTACGGCGGAGGGAGGGAGGGGGACGGACGGACGGGGGGAGCCTACCTCTCTGCAGAAGCTGACGATGTTCTCCAACAGCTCCTTGGCCTCGCCCTCGTCGTTGCGCCGCCGCGCCTCCACGTGCATGCTCTCCCGCCTCTTCAGCGGCTTGGCGCCCTTGCGCTGGGTGAAGTACTGCTGCGGCGTGTGGCAGGCGCCGCAGTGCTTGGCCTTCAGGTCGTTCAGCAGCGTGCAGGCGGGGCACGCCCACTGGCCCGCCTTCTCCAGGGCGCACAGGGCCGAGGTGGAGGCCGAGGGGTAGATCCGCGCCTGCTTGCGGGCCCGCTCCTTGCCGGGGAAGCCCGAGCCGGAGGTGGAGGCCGCGCAGGAGCAGCACCCCGGGGCGCACTGGAGGCAGCGCGGCGCCTGCTCCTGGAAGCCGTGCAGCTTGGAGGAGCCGCAGGCGCTGCACTTGGGCGCCCCCGTCGGGTTCCGCAGGGTGCACTTGGAGCAGGCCCAGGTGCTGAAGTCCGGGCTGGACGGGCTGGCCGGGGTGAAGCGCACCGACTCCCCCACCAGGTCGATGAGGTCGCCCCGGGACGAGCGGCACGCCTCGCATTTGGAGGAGCCGCCCAGCGCGGGCAGCGAGCAGCCGGGGCACTTCCAGGAGGGGGGCGGGGTCGCCGGGAGCGGGTGGCACGCGTCCTCTTCCTCCAGGATGCTCAGACGCTTGTTGGGGAAGGGCTCCTGGGGCTGGGGCTGACAGTGCTTGGGCTTGGGGGGCCGCGGGGGCGGCGGGGCCGGGCCGGGCGCCGTGGACGGCGAGGTGGGGCTGGGCGCCGGGTTGGGGGGCCTGCCCGGCGGGGGCACCTCTCGCCGGCTGCGGGGGACGGGGTTGTTCTGCAGGGAGGAGAGGGGGCTGAAGGGGGAGGCCGGGGGCTGCGAGGGGGCGCGGGGTGGCTCCTGGGGCTCCAGAGGGGGAGGGGGAGAGTCCTCGGTCAAATCGATCAAGAGGGGGATGGCGGAGGCGGCGGCGGGGTGGACCGGGAATCCCGCCACGGGCGTGTGGACCTCCGGCACCACCAGCGCCTCGGGGGGGATCTTGGGCAGCGAGAGTTTGCGGGGACCGCCGCACGCGGAGCACGACAGGGCCACGGGGGTGTTGTGGAGGGTGCAGCGCGGACAGGCCCAGCCCGGCTGCTGGTCCGAGGGGCAGGCCTCCCCGTTGCTCTCCGACCTCCGGAGCTCCTCCTTGGGCGGCTGCTGGCCGCGGGGCTCCAGGAGGACGGCCAGGGAGGCGGCGGAGGGGACGCTGGGGACGCTGGGGACGGGGGGCTCGGGCAGGGGCGGCAGCAGGCCGTTGGCGGTGGGCGTGGAGGGCGAGGGGCCGAAGCCGCAGACGGAGCAGGCGCCGGAGGCCTGCGGGTTGTCGAGGGTGCAGCGGGGGCAGACCCAGCGCTGCTCCTCGGTGCTGCTCAGGCGCAGGATCTGGTTGAGGTCGGGCTTCTGCCGCGGAGCCTCGCAGATGGAGCAGCGAGGGGCAGCGCCGGCGTTCAGGAAGGTGCAACGGCCGCACGACCACTCACTGCCCCGCACCGCCGCCGCCATGGAGCCCGGGGAGTGAGAATGACTGCAGAGAGAGAGACAGGGAAGGAGATAGGAAAAGATGAGCGATAGAAAAAGGCAAAGTGGGACAGGAAGGAAACGGGGGGGGGAGGGAGGGAGGGAGGGAGAGAGACAGGGACAGAGATTAGCAACACTGCACTGGAATGAATTTCCCACCTCTGGGCACAGAGGACAGGAAAATCCATATACACTGCTCCATCGAGGAGAACCAGAGAGAGATTGCACTAAATGTGAACATGAGCAAGTGCTCAGAACAGTGAACAGCGACGGCTCTTCATCTACCACTGAATCTGTACCATCAAGTCCTAATTCAGGAAACTGGACTACTCAAGTTCCATTATTGGCGTGATCGATACTGTGCGTCATGGTGTCTGGGAGTACAATGCTGATCTGCCACACACAAATCTGGCTTATCATGGCCTTCTGGCGTCGGTACGACACAGACATGGGCGCTACATTCAAATAAGGAGGCTAAAGTCTACTGTCACAAGAGACCGCAAGACCTCGCTCCTGATGCACGGCCTCTGTGAAACCCATATTCCTGGATGAGGCATTGGCCCAGGGGCTCCTAAAATATTCCATCAGAGGGGTTAGCTTAGGTTGGATGTCTCCAGTGACGGACTGACACACTGACTTGGGATCGTCGAGGAATGCACGAGCAGCTGTTTAAAGCCGACACGTAAATGCCACATTCGCTTAAGTCACTTGCGTGTAAACACCCACATGCCCACCCACACACACACACATACACACATACAGACACACAGAAATATTGTGAAGAGGCGCTAAAAGCTAGCATGGCGACAGACCGAGTGAGAGACTTCCAGTCATTTCGCGGCGCAAGCTAAATGCTCTGCTGCATTGTCACTCTGGCCTGAGAGCATCTGCTGTCTGCATTAAGTGTTTCGGAGACCGCGGAATGCCTGCCACGTATTTGTTTGCGCCGATTAGTATTTCCGAGTCCATCAGGCCTGTCGCTGGCAATGTGATCTGGACCTAGGAGATGTAACCCAGGAGAATCAGAAACAGTGCCGTGTGGCAGGCCAGAATCCAAGCTGCCAGCTGGCCTCTGCATATTCAGAGAGAGAGCATCACAGGCCAAATTAGCATTACACTACAAAGGGGGGGGCAGTGGAGGAATTAACTACTAAGAGTCACATTATTGATTATTGAGTTACTTTACCAAAGGCAGACCCACATTTAAAAAAAACAGACGCTGCATTGCTCTTCTGTGATGACCACTCCAGGGTATGTGAGATTGATATGACGGTGACCTCCATTTCATTTCATTTTGACCTCTTTGCGGCAGGGTAAAAGGAACGGGGGGAAGAAATCGAAGTGGCCGGTGCCGTGTCCACACCAGCCGTAGTCGGGGCCCTACATCCGCGCGATGTGCGTCCCGCGCCGCTAATTGCACTCAGTGCAGCTCCATTAAGCCCTTTCAGGCTTCTACTCGAAGCCCTCGGAATCAGAATGTGCCTCCACGCTCCCCCTCCCCTCCCCTCCCCTCCTCTTCTCCGTGCTCCTCCGAGCTGAAGAACGGGACAGGAATATGCAAAGGATGCTTTCTGAAGCCACGTGGGGCTGGAGTGAGGACAGATAAGAGCAGACGCTGTTTTCCGCCGGCGGATCCGGCTCCGAGCCCAAGGCGCCGATGAGGCGGTGGAGTCGCCGCGCTTTGTGTCAGGAGCCATTAAGAGCAGACTCTGAGGGGCCAAACCTCAAACACAAACACTAACAGCGAGGATTTGATGCCCCCAGGCCCCATCTCCCTTTCCTCTGACATATCTACAAGATAATATGTATGTATTCACAGTGGCTTCCTGAAATAGCCCCGTGCCTCAGAAAGCATCCTGTTTCAATGCTAATACACTGCCGGACCCAGGCCATGTCTCGTGCTCCGGGGGAAGGTGACGCAAATGACAACATTCGCCGTCTGCGTGCTCTCATGCACGCGCCAAGGAGCCCGGGACAAGGGATCCTCTCACGTTCAGAAAAGCAGACAACACCATGAATTATTTACCAAAACAAACATGCAAATGCGAATGGCCGGGTGATCCAAGATCTCCATAATAGCGGCCCGCTGCTATTATATAGGTCTCAAATCGCCCGGCCGTTCAGCTTTTTCTCGCTGTGCTCCCGAGCCGGACGACCGCGATCTCGGCCCGTGCTGTGACACCCACTCCGGCGTCGATAACCGCGATTCATCACTCCCCCAATTTCGGCAGGGCGGCGGTTGGTTGGTCCCTGTTTACTGCAAAGTTAACGAGGGAGATAAAGTGCGTCCGAGGTCGGTTCGTGAAAGAGCTCGCGCGCACATCACATCCTTCGGGAGATCTGGAGGAACCTCTGTCGCTCTGCCCTTGAGCCTTTCATCACTGGAGGCACTCTGAAACTGCCCACTTCAGCTCAACAGCGTTGCAGGCCCGGGCTCCGGGCCAAGAGCTGGGGGGTCCGTTTCACTGTAAAGACTGCAGGCTATTCAGTTTTTCCCTCTCCGAGCAACGGTTTTTCCTCTCCTGCAGACCTGCTGCCCAGCGGCTTGTCCTTCGGCCCACTGCCGCAGCAGTGCTGCTCCACTCCACCGCGATGCTCCCAAGTGCTAGAGGACAGGGCGCACCTCTGAACAGGCAGTGATGGAGTGAGCCACAGCGCCTGGCCGGCGGGCCTCCGCGCACGGCGGCGCAATGCGAGATCCACCTGAGCCGCGTGCCGTTTCCATCACGTCATGTGAGACATTTCGGCTTTGTTTAACAATCATTAGCGCTGCCTTCACAAGGCTGGCTCCCTGCCCAGCTCCCCAAGCAAACTGCACTGCCCTCCATCTCCACTGGGGGCAGAGCATGTGTGTCACCACTCTGACAACCACAGAGGGAGGTCCATCTACTGTATACAGTGGGTATAAAAGTATGAACCCCTTTTATTCACATTTTATTTTCTTACTTCATGGAATCACACCTAAATGAACTCTTGTGCAATCAATTGTCTCCAGAGGTCACGTCATTATTTGATTGGAGTCCACCTGTGTACAATTAAGGCGTTTAAAATGATTTCAAATTAAATACACCTGTCTGTGAGAGGTCCCACAGTTTGTTAGTGCATTTACAAATAAGGTCTTCATCATGAAGACCAAAGAACATTCAAAGCAAATTCGAGAAAATGTTTTTTCCAAAACTGAGAATCTGTGGGAGAAGGGCACTTGTTAGGGAGGCCACCAAGAGGCCTATAGCAACTCTGATGGAGTTACAGTCTTCCATAGCAGAGATGGGAGAAACTGTGCATGGGACAACAATAACCCGGGTGCTTCACAAATCTGCATAGGGAGGGTGGCAAAAAGAAAAGCCATGAAAAAGAAAGTGAGTTTGGAAGAAAACTCACATATCATCTCGCCTAGAGTTTGCCCGAAGGCACGTTGGAGACTCTCAAACCAAGGGGAGGAAGATTCTATGGTCTGATGAGACCTAGATTAAACTTTTTCGGATCATCGTCAGGTTTGGCACAAGCTTAACACTGCACATCATCCCAAGAACACTATCCCTACCATGAAACATGGTGGTGGAAGCCTAATGCTATAGGGATGCTTCTCTCCTTCGGGGACTGGAAAACTTAAGAAAACATTTTGCCCTCAAAATAGAGGCAAAAATAGATGGCGCAAGATATAGAAATATATTGGAAGGAAAACCTGCTGCAGTCTGCAAGAGACCTGGGGCTTGGGAGAAGATTTAAAATTTACATTGTAGCAGGACAATGACTCAGAGCATACAACAAAAGCCACATTGGAACGGCCTGAAAACAAGACAATTTTGTAAAGAAGAATGGGCGAAAATTGCAATGTCCAGACGTGCAAAGCGGGTATAGACTTACTCAAATAGACAATCACAGCTGTAACTGCAGCTAAAGGTGCTTCTACCAAGGATTAATTCAAGGGGGTGAATACTTATGCAATCAATGACTGTTTGTTTTAGAGTTGTTTTTAATTTTTATTTGACATTATAGAATATTTTGTGTTTATCAGTAGCAAGAAATCCCAGTTAAATCCATTTTGATTCCACGAGGTAAGAAAATAAAACGGGAATACTTTTTATACCCACTGTAGCTGGCACAACTATTTCAGAACTGAGTTAATATTCACGCTTAAAGCAGCTGCCACTTGACAGAGCTCACTCCGGCTGGGGAAATTACATTGCTCTGTCCTCTGCATACTTAACTAGCAGAGAAGTGGCACAAGTGACTGTTGAAATTGGGTGAAAGTGTAGGAAAGGCAAAGGTAAAGCCCACAGCGGGAGACTTTGCAACGCCTTCAGTAAGAACAGCGCTGTTGCTTAGAGAATCTCTTTGGACAGGACAGGCCTCCATTAACCTCCCCTCCTTCTTAATCCCACCGACCACTAGAACATTTATCGGAGAGCAGGCTGTCTTCTGCCTCTCGCTCCCTAATGGCAGCCCTGAGATTAGAGGCAGGTGTCGGTCTTTGCTCGGTGCTCCCAGGCCCCACCCCCGCCCAGGCGCTCATCGTTAATAATGCAGGAAGTAGAAGTGGTGCGGAGAGACAGGACAGGGAGGAGGATGGGCCCGGAGGGCTAGGACATCCCTGACATAGGCAAGGGCAGAGAGACACTGGAGCACGGCAGGATGCGGCCTGCCCATTATCCATGCTCAAACCAACATGGCTACCACCACCTTCACTCTGCCACTCACAAAGCCCTGTGGTTTGCTCTCTGATAAAATCAGGATAGGTAATTGGATGGAACAAACATGTGTACATCTGCCTTGTCAGATGCCATCTACTTTTTTGTGATGCATTTTTCCAGCTAAATTTCAAGCACAGGGACAGAGTCTCACACAACTGAGGACCACCACCTAGAAAATTGAGGTTACATCATCTATTTTACAGTCTGACACCACAATCGAATGTTCTCTTCCTTGGCACCGCGGATCCAAGAAATGGAGAGGCAACCTGCCACTGCGTGCACTTGGTGTGTTCCTGGCGTTTCACTTTTAAAAACATAACGTTTCTAGAATCACGTAAAGCTACAATTAAATGGACATTAAGATGATCGCGTGCTAAATTAGCGATGCATTTTCAAAGAACATCAACGCGTGCACTTGACTCGCTCGTTCCATGCACGCTTTCGTTCTGCATTTCTGTCCCCATTTGGTATTGCCACAGATTTAGACTTGCCCACGCCACAAAAGTGTGTCAAAGAGAGTTCACTATTGTCAGAAGCTGTGCAGAACTAGAGTAGGCAATTTCAGCCCAGTAAGAGCTCAGGAGATTGTGCTCTAAAGCCCCCATCATAGAGCGGGGCGCACTGTCAGTGGTGGCGTAATCTTCAGCCGTTTCAAATGTGCATCTCAAGACTCTCTGCCTTCATCAAGAGGCTTATTGCAGACCGCTTCACCGCACACCGTCATCGAGCAAGGGAAGCCGTTGTTTATTGGAGAATGAGGGACAGCAAACGTTATTGCAATTTTGACAAAAACTACAGAGGCCACAGGCTTAAATAAAATAGAGGGGGATGATGAAGGAGGTGTAATTTAATGTAAAGGGCTTTTGGGATCCCTGCCATTAAGTGTGATGGAAATATTGCCTGCACAGTGCAGCGCTCCACAAAAGCACTGAAGATAATACCCTTGGAATAGTAATTCTTTCAAACTTCCGTCAGGTTTGTGTAACTAGTAGATAAATCAGCCGTATATTTCTGCCTCCGTGTGCGGTGCCAGGGGAACCGGACACTTACTCGTCTCCGTACGGAACCATAACCGGACTCCCGTTTATTCTAGCGCGTTACAGCTGTAAAACCCACGTGGGCATGGTGGTTTTCTGAGCCCGATGGCGTCTGCCCACACTCTGGACCTGCTCTTCGCCCCCCACCCCGTCCCCACCCCGTCCCTGCTGCCCCGCCTCTGTAGAAGGCTCAGAGATGCAGGCCTCACACCGGGAACATGGGGGATGGACCTCATTAGCTGCCCGAGCGCGTGGGCCAACAAGAAAATGTCGATTCCAGGTTAATTGAAAGCGCATAAATGCGCGGCTACACTCTCTGCACATTGATTTCGGGGGAACACGCCGCTCTCTAACCCGCTCAAAAGTTGCAGCAGTCAACGCCAACCTAAAGGCATGATGGACCTCTATGGAAGGGTTGGCTGCATAAACAGGGCTGTACCTCACTTCCACATTTAGGAAAGGAGCCGCACTGGAATGCATTATAGTAGCGGAATATATATCCCAAACTGTCAAGAGATTTCTCCTGTGAATTGGGCCGTGGAAGAGAGAGAAAAAAAAACAGACCTTACATCAGCTAACACACAACAAACTCTGCTTTTAAATTAGTCTTCCAGCGCCACAGAGAAATCCATGGTAAATTCTAAACAGCAGAAATCTTACAGTACGGCGAATATTCCAAGGGGATCACTACTCACCAGCCATCAATAACAGCAGGCTGCTTTTCACATTATGTAAACCAATATGGCATATGAGATGTGCACAGGGCAAAAAAAAAAAAAAACCTACCGGGAGATGTCATTGCTTTAGTGGCAGAATTTTAGCTTGACGGTCATAGCAGGGGAAAAAGAACCGCAATTTACACTGGTAGTGTAGGCCCTGGATTGTCAGATGGCAGCATGGAACACCTGCCTAGTCTGGAATGTCACCCAAACATTCCAGTCTGTCTCCATCTTTTTTCCCCCTCCATTCATTTCGCAGGACATACAGATGCCTCCTATCAATGAAGATGGCTGCTGGCTGCTCGACGCTTGGTCCAATGTGAGCCGGCTGTCGCAGCTCCTTCTCGCGTCGCCGTACGAGGCCTGCATTGTAAGGCGGGGTATATTGTGTACACTTCTAAATCTGACTCCCCCGGGCGAGGATCAGTCAAACGTTCTGTCGTGGAAGGCCCAAGGCAAGGAAACAGAAACAAGCAGCTCAACACCACCGCCGCCACAAGCTACGACAGACCGCCACTCCCCCCCCCCCCACCCCACGGCTCTTCCGCTCTCTTAATGAAATGTCGGTGACCTCGTGTCTTCCCGCGGGCCGGCGCTCCGCTAAAGCGGCTCAGACACGGGAAGTGTAGCACCCAGATAAGTCCGACACTCTTCAGGAGGCAATTAGCCGGGTCTGCGGGGAGAGCATTACCTGGCTTAGCGAGGCGGCGGGAGGCGGAGGGCGGAGGACGGCGCCTGATGGGCAGGATTACCGGCAGTCGGGAGTGACATTCGGGTAATCGGGGTGCCTGCTCTCCAGACCGACAGTGAGGAACCGGAGGAGAAGCCGGGATCCCTCCGTCTGATCGGTCTTAAACGGAGCGGCCCCCACATATCGCCCTGGAAACACTGGCAAACGCCAGCAACAGAGATCAGCCACAGACTGCCCCCACCCCACCCCGGGACAGGAGGCTTGGTTCCCCGCAAGCTCCTCAGCCCGCATACCAGAGGTCATCGAGGAAAAGCGCTTAATTGCTCAATTGAACAATTAAGCGCCGGGCCAACCATGATAAAATGATCGGAAATTGACTGCCATGGTCCTCAGGTGAGATTCAATCAGCAAGGTGAGGAAGAGAGGAAGGGCCGACACCGCCCACCTGTTTCCCCACAATAAGAACCATAACAGGACTCATCCCTCAAGGAGACAAAGCTGCAATCTGCAGTCTCCTCACTGTTCTCACTGCTCATTTATTCAGGGTGCTGGAGCGCTGTGAGGCTTCTCTTTTGCGCGCTGTGCTCCAGCCTCACGTGAATCTTGTACGTTTCCCCAGTTGGTCTGATCATCCTCGCACTTAAATATTTAACCCCGGCTGACATCTCGAATGAAACACCAACTGTGTATTAATATCAATGTTCGTGTAATAGGGGTTGGGACCTCCATGACAGAACATGAAATATGCTCGCCAATAATCAAGCTATACATTTTTGTAATATTCATTTTTGCATAATGATATTTTCAACAGCAACAAATATTAAAGCCAGAGGTCAAAGTACAGAATTAATAAGCGCTGTATCACCCCTGACACAACGGGCCACTGTTTCCAAGCTATTGATTTCTGTCTGTGAGCTGGTGAGGAAGACGGCGACACACAGGCCCTTTGTTCCCTTGTTTACTTTCAATGAATAAGTGAGTTCGAACTGTGCACAGCGGCCAGCGTTGCACGAGAACAGCCCCGGGCACCCCAGAAACAAAGTGGCACCTCTTTTAGCTCCGACAAGGCCACTCACAGTAATTGGATGCAAACAGTGTCCCGAATTGAGAGGTTGACTTGTTTAGCCAGACAACAACGGGGTTAAAACATTCAGTGTCTGAATGATTACAGGCGCTGCCCTGTTATAGAACAACATGAACTATTTACACATTCCCCTTTTTGTCCGTATTAAACAACAAGATATGGGTTTACCAGGATATTGTGATTCCGAAAAAAAAATCTTATCTTATTTTATTGTATTCATTGCCAATCATTTACTGAATACTACCCTTCCTCAAAGCACTGGGTGTCTTTGAGTTTACGTGCCCAGGACAAGGGCGGTGGGCACACTCAAAGTGACAGACCGCGAGGAAGATGGAAGCGCACAGCCCTCATGGAAATAACGGATAAATAAAGAAACAAGTGGACAAGCGCTGTCCATTTGCTCCCTAGCTGTCTGTCAGCAAGGCGGGATGAGTCAGTCGACGGGTCTCGGGGATTAGCTTGAAGAGCCTCTTCCATCTCCGACAGGTAATTCATTCTGGCATCCACATGACTCACTCGCCCGCTCGGCTTGCCTCGATAACGCAGGGTGAGGAGAGCACTCCTCACTCCCTCTTCACCTCACACCTTCCCCCCCATGTCACGCTGTGATTTAGCGAAGGGTGAGACTTCCGGCGATGTCGGGACAGCGGGAGACGCCTCTGTTCAAAGACACCGGCGTGAAGGTGGCGGAGGTTTCCGATTCACAACGTTTGCCCCGTCAGCCATGGCAGCGACAACGGGAGAACTTCCTCCTCACTTTCATGTCGAATTACCTCTTGTGTATTCATCCACCTCTGATGCACCTCTCCCCCTGCTCTTGCCCACACCTACAACAATTGCTCCAAAGGTTACTAAATCTCTTAACAAGCACTCCAAGACTCTGCTCTGAGATAACTGCAGCCTTATCACCACTGACTGACCTGCGTGCAACAGACGAATAAAGATTTCTTCCCTACCGCGAAACGGCGTAATAAATCAAACACGTCACTGGAACAGGACGAAGCAACCCAAAGTCCACACAACCTGACCTTGCACCACCTGGCACAGTAAAACACACGGGACAGGAAGCTCATACCCGAAGAGCAGAAGGCCCAATTAACCAATTAAAATCCAGGAACGTGGAGGACACTGCGGTTTTGTGCTCTTTGGGGTGAGTTCGTAGGGCAGGGTACTGCAAAGGTGTGCGGGAGGCCGCTGAGGCGGAGTTCGTGACCAGGCTCTCCTAACGCCAGGGCTTTCAGAAAGGGGGCCAGGCGGAGCGCTCGCGACGGAGGCGCGGAGGCGGAGTCGTGACCTTTCAGCTCCCCGCTGAGCCTCTTCCCCGGGCCCCATTACTGCGGGCCTAATGGAGGGACATTTAACGCAACATCGGTTCAGTCACGCAGACACAGCCTGGCACCCTCGCTCGTCAGCACTACGGCCGATCTCTCCGCCGCTCTCTCTCTCCCTCTCGGATGTTACTTCTCGTCATCCAAGGTCAGTTGTAAACCAATCATGAGGCCGTTTTTTTCCCCGTCCGGTCAGCGCCCTTGACAGCATCATGGCAACTGAGTGTGGCCCTGTGTGCATGCATTGCTTTTTCTGTGTTGCGCTTGCTCGGAGTAGAAGATACATAATTTTTTTGTTTTTTTTGCTTGAACATGGTCAACACCCTCGTGCATTTAAAAAAAGATTACTTCTGTGGCCTCCCGTGTGGCCCAGTGGTTACAATGTCCGACGCTGGCCATGGAGACCGGGGTTCAATTCCAGGTCTTGCCAGAGTCGGCTCTGGCCGGGAGGCCACTGGGGAGGGGGGAGGGAAGCCGACATGAGATTTGCTGCGCATAAGAGTGGCCCTGCAGTATACCGGGTTACGGTTGATACTTGGGCGAGTGCCGTCTCGGAAGAGGCGTCAGGTCTGGTCTAATTGGCTACCAAATTGGGAGAAAATTGGTTAAAAATCAGAAACAAAAATTATATATTACTTTTTTTTATTTTTTTTAAAGATGACTTATACTTTTGTGAATAATTTTAAACCCGCTGCACAGTTTAAAAACTGACGGAAAGACTGTCAGCGTACACACTGTCACCTCTGTGAATTTAGACAGCACAGTTGCACCTAGAAATCAATATGGCCCTTTCCAGTATTCCGCTCTGGCCATCGTCGCGCTGCAATGTTTCTTTATTTCTATTGAAGCATGACTGTAAACAGACAAACACTGTGGTCCTCTGCTGTGTACAGATGAGGCCTGCTGGACGCTTCGCTCCCCGAACCGCACCGGACCTCCGGTGGTATTTAGCCTGGTATGTGCTCTGTGTGTCTGAAGCCGGGCATCTGGACTAGTTTGGAACGGTTCGCTCCCATTGTGACCTACATCCCAATGTAAAAGAGATCGCCATAGCAACCGGGCTGAGAGAGAGAGAGAGAGAGAGAGAGAGAGAGGGAGAGGGAGCGAGAGAAAGAGAGAATGGAGGGAGAGGAAGATGGCCAGCTAATTAGCTGTAGGGACCAAGCGTATTAGAGGCACAGCAGCAGCAGGCAATTGGGCAAAAGGGGAGAGGCATAATCCCATCAGAACTGTGGCGCTCTGCCATGCGGCCCAGACCTGAAGTTGGGAGAGTTTGTGGCTGACGGAAAGAAACAGCGCACAGCGTTGAGGTGGAGATTACTACATCGCCATGGGGGGGAGGATCAGCGCTGGTAACACATTTACGTGGCAGCAGCTTTATGCCGGCAGATTTTTAAAAAAGCAATTTTCATAAGTAAAATTCACGCGTCATAAATGCGTGCGTAATCATGACATTCAGAGCCTGATAATGGCCAAGCCCGCTGCGCCAAAAACCAAATAGATCGTTTTTACTGGAGAGAGGGTCAGGAGTCAATACTTCATGAGGGAAAACAACAAGGTTTACGTTTCTGTGAACTCCAAATAAAGCGAAAATGACATGAGCTAGGGGAACAGGCAGTCATATACTATGATAATTCATACCGTACTACTGCCATACTTGTCACAATATTGAGCCTTTTTTTTTTTTATTTTTTTTTTTTTTTTGTTTCCGATTTTATCCCAATTTAGTAGCCAATTAGACCCGCTAATTGTATGTCAATCCCCCCCCAGTAATGTGAGTTTGCTGCCGTAGTCCTGCGACCAGTAGTGATGAAGGCGGAGTAACGTCTCCTCCGAGACGGCACTCGCCAGGCCGTCGACCATAACCCGGTACTACAGGGCCACTCTTATGCGCGGCGAACGTCCTGTCGGCTTCCCTCCCCCCTCCCTGGGGCGGACAGCCAATCGCCGCCCCCTGGTGGCACTTCCGGCCAGAGCCGACTCTGGCGGGACGGGGAACAATATTGAGTCTTAACTGCAATTTCACAACTAGCATTGTGAGACAGTGAACAGTATGGTTTCACCACAAACACAGGCAATACATACAGAAAATACAAATCATGGGAGTTGTACTCCAAGTGAAGGCAGTGTCCATCACTCCTCATACTTCCACTGTAGTACAAAAGTCAAATGAATCCATAATCTGGTTCCTGGGCAACGTCTGAACGCCTGTACTAAACCCTGTAAGTCGTCCATCTCTTTTTTTTCTGACAACATCCATTTTTGCTCTTCCAACTGTGGGGCAAAGTAAAAAGCAGCATTCAGATGACAGGGATATTACAGAGCTATTAAAACTATGACAAAGGCGCCTCAAAAGCGGCCATTTTCAATTGCTTCTAGAATACAATAGTTATCCAACGAGAAGCATCCATCCACATTTTCAGCCTCTTCTTGGAAAAATTGTGCAATTAAGTGGTAAGATGTGAGGATATAGCTGGTGGGTTTCATTATGATTAGCCCTCATTGTAGCCACGCTCACTCTGAGGACACTTGAGGACATATAAGGGGGAGAGCTGAAGACCAGTGTGTTAAATGGAGACAAGACTTGATCACGTGCTTAGCTCTGCTTCACAGGAAAATGCGAAAGCTCATTTGCCATGTTTGTTTGGTGAACCCCCCACTACTACTGCCTTGATGTCCGCCCCCCTCCCCACAGGAACCCATGTCACAAGCAAGAGTTGTTTCTTTCGCTTCAGGCGCAACGTCATCGCTGCAAGGTGGACAAAGACTGTAAAACCCTCTCGGGAGGTTGTCTGCTGAACGCTTTTCCCGCCTCTTTCCTTCCAGTGTCAAATTGGCGAATCAACTCTCCCATTAGCCGTCTAATTTCAGCGATTCCCACTTCTCCACCTGCAGACGCGTTCACTGGCGGCCCACTGGAAATTAAATGCAAATGACTATCAATAAGCAGGTGCTCGTCAATTATCCGCCGCGGCTGCAGCGTGAAGGCAATCGAGAACAGATCTAACGAAACGCTCGGGGACGAGCAGAGGACTGGGGATCGCAACCTGCTGGGTGGTCTCCCTCCACAAGGACTGTCAGTTCATCAAACCACAGCCAATCAGCTCCGACAACGCTTATAAACACAACAGAATAAAGGACGGAGGCTGGGTTCCTGATGCTATCCTGCTGAATACTTTATGTGTTTGCTGGGTGAACCTGTCTGGAGGGGAGACAGCTGCCCAGGCTTGAGATGAGAGACCTGTCCGCCCAGCAGAAGATGCACAGCAGAGGAGCAGGAAGCTCCTGCTGCGGACTGAGAGAAGGAAACGCACCAACCTGACTTTACTGACAAACATCAGCCATTCGAGGGGTGCTGGTGCAGTATATCCTTCACTGTGATCTCTTACGGTGCAGAACAAAATGGAGTTTGTCCTCATTTAATGTGTTTTAAATGAAGCTGTGATAACAGGTGAGTAAAACCAGAGAAGAAATAAAGATAAGAGGTGAATACATTCCTGGCTGGCTGGGTTGTAACATTCTAACCACTGTCCACACTGCGGTGACACCACTGTTTCTACTTCTGCCCACATCCAGCTCTTCTGTGGGCTGCAGACATCTTCCCATCTTAAGGCTAGTTTATGTTTTATGCTACAACTGTTGCAGGACAACACTTGTCGCTCAAAGCATAAATTAGCCTTTAGGGGCACAGTTGGAGCTGTTCAGTCTTGTGAGGAAATGCCTGAGATGTTAAACAGTTTGTCTTTTCTGATGTCATCAATCCAGTCAGACAGGTTTGCACCTTAAGTCCTGAATGAGCTGCCTTCTTCACGAGTCCCATGTCACTGGGGTGATACATTATCACAATGCCACACAGCATAATAGACGACGGTGCATAATTCTCAGACGATTTCGCTCTCCACTAAAACTCCCAAAGAGCGAGAGAGATAGAGTGAGAGAGAAGTCAGCTCTCATCGCCACTTCTTGTTGTTGCACTTCTTGGACATGTGCAACAAACCATGAGTAAACATTAGCTGCTTTTAAGTTATGCTTAACAAGTTATTCTGGTTCTGTGTGGCTCAATAGGTAGAGCATGGCGCTGACAACGCTTAGGTCGTGGGTTCGATTCCCACTGGGACCACATATACTGAAAAATGTATGCATTCACAACTGTAAGTCACTTTGGATAAAAGCGTCTGCTAAATGTCATACATTATATTATAAGGGGGAAAAAAACACAATATCCTCTTTATTTTGCTATTCATATACTGGATGGCCAACTGTGACTTCAAAAATGTACATTAATTCAAATCTATGCATAATTTATCAAAATAAATATTGTTCACAGGTCATAATATAGTGTATATATATAATATACTTGGACATGATATGGTACTGAAGACTATCAGCACAAGCTTACCTCACACTGCAGAATAAATTAAGGGGCAATATGCACTCCCTCAGACACGGCTTCAGACACACAGCAGTGGTGTCCAATCTTATCTGAGAAGGGCCGGTGTGGGTGCAGGCTTTTGTTCTAGCCCAGCACTAAACACCTGATTCAACTAATTAAGGTCTTGATTGTAGACCATGATTGGTGAATTAGTTGAATCAAGTGTTTTAGTGCTGGGCTACAGCAAAAGCCTGCACCCACACCAGCCCTTCTCAGATAAGATTGGACACCACTGTGCTAGAGCATGACAGATCAAAAATCTGAGGGGAGGGGGGAGAGCCGTTTTGTTGCGTTTGCATGCATCAGTGCATGCAGACCGTCTAACTGCAAACGGTCGATTGCCAATTAGAAGACGATTGCTCTCCTCGTCCTACCAACCTGCTGGTCAATGCTGCCTTTTTTCTGTTTCCTTAGTCTAACTGGGAACACAGTGACATTTTACAAAGCGCAATGATAAAATCAGGTGCATACCTAAACCATAAGCAGCACACACTGTACATGTATCAAGTATGAAAGTGGTAAACACACGCACAGTATATTTTAACTGGGGGAAAAGACACACCCTAGCTAATCAAATAAAACATCCCATAATCGAAGACATCATAGCTAAGCCTCACAGTCAACACTGAAGTACACAGCTCAAGCATTCACCAACACTTCAAATGATTATCAGTTGGGTTTGGCCTTCAGATAAAGATATGTTACTGTTTACCAAAAATGACCTTTGTGCCATACAATAAGCTCACTTCTTCAATTCTAAACGTATACACTATAACTTCCTGTTCATATTGTATCCTCCTATTCAACCAATTCCACTAAGTATATTAGACATTTATGATGTATTTGTTTCAGAACAATGAAGCAGGTAAAGTATTAATTAACCAGTGAGTAGCCTACCTTCCGTTTTTAGTATATAGCTAGGTGTTTTTAATGATGCAAAGCAAATGCAATCAGAAATATTTAACCAGCAGATGTATAAGAGCAGCTTGTTTTAGCATAGTGACAAAGGCCACTCATATGGCATTTAATGTGCTCCATAACTAGGCTTGGCAGGTTTCCATTTTTAGCAATGAATGTTGATAAACAGTCATTTCAAACAACCTTCACAAGAGTGAATACAAAAATCATCATTAATAAATATATATATGATATAAAATATACAGGTAACTGCCAAAATAAAGGAAACGACAACATAAGGTGTGTGGGGCAAGAGATTCTACAAGGGTCTGGAACTCTGTTGGATCAACGTTGACAACGTGTGTAAGTTGTACAATTTTTCCTTAAACTTATTTGAACACAATGTAGGTTTGGCCTGTTGCCATTTGCTCTTTCATTGAACAAAAATTCCACAAATGGCTTAGTTTCAGTGACCAGGCATCCACACTTTCAACATTTAAGCCCCCACTGATTTCACCTGCCACTCTAAAATTGAATCAATTAAAAAAGGTAACCTCTTTCTGAAGGAAGTGTGTCATACAGCACACTACAGAAAATGACAGCATTAGTTGATCTGACTGATTGCAAAGTCTGGTCCTGTCAATATGGGACATTTATCATTCAAGGCATGCATAGCAATTTCTGACAAAATATGGCCATTAAAGAGTAAATCACACTAATAGAAATTAAAAGTTTCTAATTAAGAACAATTAATAGCTAGTTACAAATCAGAGGTGGTAATTATGGTTGGAACAAAAACCTGCATAGTTTGGTAGCAGTAAAAAGGTTGTATATTTTTCCTGCAGATACATTACCAGGCCAAAGAAGTATAGACATACGTAATTAAAATGATTGATTGTAGCCAAAATGTAAAAGTATTGATGGGTACTCTGTCGATTATGCTTTGCATAATGAGGACACGTACATAATTCTATACGTTTCTTATTAAAATTGTGCAGGTTATGGAAGAGACCACTCCCATCAGGATAGAAATGTCTCACCATAGGATGAAGGTGATTACTCAGAATGGCTTTGTATTTATTGGCATTTACTTTGCTTTCAAAGAGGTTGAGTGGACCTAAACCTGAGATTTCTGCTTCTAGCCATGGTAGCCAAAATAATGGGCGACTGGGCCCGCCTAGCATTTTTATACATGACCCTAGCATTAATTGCTTAATTAACTCAGGAACCACACTTGTGCAGAAGCACTTGCTTTCAATATACTTTGTATCCCTCATTCACTCAAGTGTTCTCTCTATTTTTGCACTTGTTACCTGTAGGTCCATTTAAAAACATAAATAATAATAATTTCATTGAATCCAATGTTGCATTTATTTTTGGAAACACATTTTATCCCCTTATATTTTTCTCTCAATATGAAATGCTCACTTGTAACTGAAGGCCACCCCCATCATCCCAGGAGAGTGCAGACAAGAGTCTTCCCAGGGTGTCATCCAAAAAGTGTGTAGGCAGCTGTGACTTCTGTTCACTCTGTGCTCCACAAGCTGCAGAGTCACTATGCCGGAGGACTACACTGCTCACAGAGCTGTCGCAAGAAGACTGCAGGTGCCCGATTGACCAGAGGAGTCACTCTTGCGTGATGAGGTGGGGAGTACTCTGCCGACTAAAACACTGCAGCTCTGGATGATACTACGGCCAGTTACAGCCAAGTTGCTAGTGGCAGGGTCAAGATTCGCTTCCAGACTGTGCGGCACATCAGTGCATCGAGAACAAATGTTTTAGCTGTAAGTGCCTCTCAACTGTTGTTTGTCCTTCATCCATGCCAAATCATTACTTCACATGGTGGAATCCCAGCTGTGGCAAATATGTTGGCTAGCTAAGCAAAGCCAAGCTATCTGATTGGCATCGTGCCTTTCAGGGAACCAAACCAGCTTTCTAACTCTGGACACCCTTGTGAGCTGGCCTGGCACTCGATCAGATCAGCACTGTGAAAGTAGCAACACAATAGTAGTGTAACGATCTGCTTTTTATGTTTGGCTAATTGTTCGCCCTCTTATTACACTTAATGGAGCATGCAACTTCAAGCGTCAAGATATTGTGTTTGTTGCAGAAATCTACTTGATAATCCTTTCAGCACTACCATCATGGGAACAATGAATACTCAGCAAGATGGCTCAACACAATTACCCTGGTCTGCACACTCTCACTGGTAGGTGAACACCACACAATTCAAATGAGTTCATGGTGTGTGAATATTTTGAACTAGAAAAATAACCATTCGTGTTTTCCAAAGTGAAACGTTAGTGGTTTCTAGGCACATTCACACCCCTAACAGAAAACACATATTTACAGATCGAGATTTGCCTGCAACTGACACTAAATCAGTGGCCCTTGCACTAGGACCAGTACAAAAGAGGCGTGCTCTATCACAGTCAAGGTCTTGTCTGCAGGCGGCTGGGAGGCTGGGAGGCTCCAGCGTGCCCCATGGTGCTGGAGAGCGCCGTCCTACTTCCTGCAGGACATTTTAATGAGCCCCTTTTCTGTCCCTCTGACAGCTTATCCCCCATAACACTGCAGATCAATTGGTGGCTGCCTGCTTCCTGTGAGGAAAGGAAGTGGCTGTGGATCCTTCCCCAGGGAGAGCGAGAGGAGAAAAGAGAGAGGGGAGGGGGACGAAGAAGGATGAGAGAGAACTGGGTAAAGTGAAAGAGAGAGCGAGGAAAAAGGACCGGGGGAGATTGCAGGTACACCACCACCAGGTATAAGGAACCACACACAAGCAAACACCATTTCTCTTCACTTAAACACACAGCACACTCTGCCTGCCAGGGTATCAAGACAGAACCTGTTCACTTCCTGAAAGAAGGAAATCTGATAGAGGATTATAGCTGTCCTAGTTTCTTTCTTCTGTGGGTTTTTTATTTTTATTTTTTACTTTCCTATTATTCTTTGAAGCCTTGTATTGCTCAGTGACCCTTTCAGGAGAATGCGAGAGTTTATGAAAAAAAAAAAAAAAAAACTTATATTGGTTTTCAGATTGACATAATCAATTTGTGTGCACCAGTGCATGGAGGGCAAGAACAATGTGGAGCCCGCTGAATTATAGCCTTTTCCTGCGCCAAACAAATTTACATTTATATCATTCAGAACACAATGTCCAGCCGTAATTTACTTTAGGAACACTAGTCATGTGATAGGATGGGCCAATAGAGTAAGACTATGCAAAATGTATAATACAATTTCCTATTTCAGTTCTCTTTCATAATTACCTATTACCACAGACAGGTAAAAATCACATTTTGCTTGTGATTAATAACATATGCCCATACAGGAATACACTTAATTTATTTTCTTTCAAAATCTCCCATTGTTAAATATTAATAATTTGCTTGGGTTTTCGATTAATTTTCTATTGTGCCTCAGATGTTCCTGCCCTTCATATAAATCAAAACTTTTAAGCGTGCTTCTTTGTTCCATCTGATAGGCAATCGAAAAGGCTCGATAAATCAGTCAGAGTGACTTGATTTCTTATTATTTACCCAGTAAGAGCAATGCCATATACTTTAGACCTGCTTCCCCCATCTCATTAACCATGAGCACTTACACTGAAGTAATCTATAATTTACTCCTTCCATCAATAACCACCCAAATGCATTTTTTAGCTTCACACGTAATGAACATACATGCGACACACAACGCTGTACTACACGTTAACAGTTCTGTGCCTGCCGTCACTTTCTACTTTCTAAATAATGCCTTCGCTGATAGCATGGGACCTAATACCTGAGGGACACGGCAATAAATCTTACTCGCAAACTTTAAATTGCAATCCAGCGCTGTAGTCCCATCAGCTCCCTGTGCAATTCAACAGTAATAGCTTGCACTTTGCCACACCGTTCTCTTACTTACATCATTCATGTAATAATCACAAAACACAAAAACAGAATCACAACAAGGAGGTTGAAGGAATTGCCTCAATGCGTTATAAAATTACAGCTCAGGGAATCTCTGCATTCGTACACAATCTGCAAGGTTTCTAATTGGTCTACAATGTGATTAACGACTGTGCAACTGAGGCACACCCACTAAAACGCGAAACGTGGTCAATTCATTGATAAATCAATGTCTACAAAAGGGCCTTGGTGAACTCCTACTTTAATGCTGACATTGATTAAGAGCGCTAAATAAGCCTTGGTAAACTGCATCCACAATAATATATACCCTCCGGGCAAAATTCTAAGATGGAATATTGTCTACTGCGTAAGACTCAAAGCAGCTGCCGATGATTGTATGAAAATGATGTCATAACAGCGATTCTTGACCCAAGAGCCATGACAAAATGCATTTTAGGCAAAGATCTGAAATTCAGTGTCCCCATTCTGGGAACGGGAGTGGTTTCTCCTCCCATACTGCATGCTTCACCAGTCATTCTCGGGGAAAAAAAGGCTGCCAAACATTAAAGCTCCACAGTGGTTTGCATAGATGAACCAAAGCCCCAGTGGGTTGCGCAGGTTTATTTCTCTCCTCGGAGTAAAATCCAGCCGACTGGATCACTTCTGACAATGCTCTGAAGCCAGACAAGAAAGGGCCATATACAATACTCTTTTCACCAGTAAAACTAATGGAATCTCATCATACTCTTTTCATGAGGAAAGCCGATGGAATCTCATCATGTTTTAACAGGCACCTAAGGCTGCTCTTTTTCAAATGAGTCATTTGTCTCACATAGTCATCCTTGGACACGTGCACATACTGCAACTGGAGATTGAAATGAGTCAGAGATTTTTTGGAAAAAGCCAGTAAGCAGCCTGTTTGAAAATGAATCCCAGGGCAAGTCTTTAGTGGGATGCAATAAACACTAACCAACCAAGAAAATGGTCCTTGCCAGAGTGAATAATAAATACTCGGTCCAACAAAATACTTTTCTCTGGGTGTATATTTTCTCAAAGGAGGACCACTTGGTGGTTGTCAAGAGGACTTTACAGTTATTTATTTTGTGAACATTTTATGAAGCGGTGGATGTGCGCAGCGATAACCGAGGGGTGCGGACCTGCATAAATAACCTGCATTCCAACGCGCCCACATGTATGTCTAATGCGCTCCAATCACAGGTAGAGACCAGTGCCTCAGAGAAGCGAGAGAACCATGAGCTGAAGCTGAACAAAAATGAACAAAATGGTTTGCCAAATCCAATGGACCCAGTTATAATGCAATAAGGGGAAAGCCAGTGGAACATGCATGAAGCAGACCCAGACATTCGAGGAGGGTGACTGAGAGAGCCGCAGAGACTCCAAGAGTGGAGAGGTGCAGGGGGACAGGGAGCAACGGGGGGCACTGACAAAGGCCTGTGTAAAGCAGATACAAATATTGCACTCCAATATTGCTCTAATATCTACAACCTTGGTTTTTCATTCAAATTGCAGACACAAGTGTTATATACTCACAGGCAGCTTCCCAGATTGTATCAAAAGGCAAGGGCTAGGAATAAAATGAAATGTTTCCGTTTTGTGGAGCGATCATGGGTCGCCAGGAAAGAAGACACAAAGAACAGACAGGGATTAGTGAACATCGTTCAAGGGACCGAGCGGTTCGTTAAATTTCACTCAGCCAGTAAAGCTCAGAGCGAGTGCTCAAACTCTCAGACTTTCGTGCAGATGCATTCTGAAGTGAGCGCAATCTCATCTTTTGAAGGTCTGGCCGTACTTGCGGGATACACAGCGCACTACAAGACATCTGAGTCAGAGGGGATTGGGGAGACGTGAATTTACACTCCATCTCAATTGCAGGTAAAATTGGGTTTCTTAACTTCACGTTTTCTTTGATGAGCACATTTCAATGGTTCCCGCTGACATGTCTTATGATGACACTGGGTACTCGTGATGCTCATAAAAATAGCAATGATTCATTTAAGTGTTCAGAACAGAAGTACAAAAACAAACACTGTTTGCTGCCATGGGAAACCAAAAAAGAAAAACACAAGACTAATTATTTACTGTGGGGAGGAAGAAAAACAAGCTGAAAAACGTAACAAATAGAGTTCTGTTTTCTGTGGTCACTGGAAAACAGAAACGGGATTGAAAAGGGGACCAGTGTAATCCTTACACTTTTTCCAGGAATTAGCTTGGCTTAAATGAATCCATTAAATTGAAGTAGGTTTCACAACAGTGTGTTGTTTCTATATTTCATGCTCTATCAGCTTGGCTGGACTTGCCCAATCTCATTAGACTCATGCAGAAGTATGTGCCGCTGAATATTGCTCGCAACAGCAGCCCGGTGAATGGCAGTGTGTGTGTGTGTGCGCACGCGTGCGCAGCTAACTGAGGCCGGCGTCTGATTGGTGACAGAGACAGAGGCTTGTTGCTATGGGGATGCACACAGCGGAAGAGGCTTTCTGAAACACTCGAGGAGTTCCGTTTGCGACACAAAAGATCCATACAGAGCTGGCGACATACTTGAGGCTTTTGTGTTCTCTTTCAGACCTATAAAGTGCAGCATTTTCTTCTTAGTACTCCTCACCGCCGACCTCTTTCTTATCTGAAATGCTGCTGTGCCAGCAGAATGGCAAAAGGCCAAACAAAGCCTTCAATCGGATGCTACATCTCAGTGTTCAGCCCCTCAGTCAGCCCACTCTTCCTAGGCTTTAAAAATAGCCAACATTGTGCGCATTTTGCGCTGTGTTTATCTTCATTGCAGGCAGGCATTTCTTCAAGGGCAATTGAAGGCAGTCAGCCCGGAATCAAAAGTTCAAACAGCATCAGTACTGAATTTCTGTTGCAAACCATAGACAAGGCCAGTGGACACGTATTCACACAGAAATGCAGTCAATAGGAGGGCACTTAAAAGATAAAGTTTTGATAAAAGAAGACTTGAATAAGAAATATATGCTCCTGCGAAGTTTGAATAAATAATGACCTTCATAACACGGCGCAGTAACCCGATATAGATTCCGACATGAAAAACATGCAAACTTTTTGATTCACACAGACTGTGAACCAATTTCCGCTTTGTATATCTTGCATATCTGCACTGGGTACATGGCGCTGATAAAGACACAGGACAAAACAGTCCTCCTCATAAGAAAACGTCCCTTATCACAGCTCAACTCAGAGCAAATATCGCTAAACGGACATGATAAATTGGTAGCGATCAGAGAAAGAGCTTCTGTGAGAGAAATCCAGTGCTCCCGACAGTGTTCGTATTCTAAATTTGTGGTGTCCAAAAGATTTGGTCCGAATCCTTGTTGGTAAATAATTGGTCCCATAGCCATAGCTCTGATTGGTCTGCAGCGATGGCACCGATGGAGTGAAGAGCAAAGGCATGGAGGCCTGATGTGTGGAGCTTTATTCGTGCTTTCACCTGTTTAACTACAATTCTTTTTTTTGTTTCAGATTTTTTCCAGTTTTTCTCCCAATTTGGTAGCCAATTGCACCCTCTATTTATTTCGATTAACCCTCCCCACCCGGGTCCATTGCTCGACTACTCGAGGCAAGCCAATCTCCCTGGGCTTTTCCTCCGAAACGGAACTCGCCCACCCATCCATGTTCTGGAGACTCCCTTTCCGTGCTTCTCGGCGGACCAGAGCCGGCTCTCCCTCCCCCCTTCCCCTGGGGCGGACAGCCAAATGCCGCCCCCACACGGGCTGACGACCAGGGCCGGTCTGGTAGAGACTCGGGTTTTCTAACCGCATCCCTGACAGGCAGCGCACACCACACCGGACCAGCCATAGCGTGGTGCGGTAGACCGCTACGCTATCCGCTGCCAACTCCAATTCATTTACTTTTTCCATAACAAGTTTGGGCTCATGTAGGCAGTGAAATACTTTTTACAAGTTGAAAGATTTTGTTTTTATCAAAATAGTTAAATTATTAGTTTATGCCATAAACTGTATTTACAACAGTCAGAGTGCACCTCTGTCATGACAGATATTATGGCTATTAAATCAAACTTTTACAATGTCCAACAATTTTTTTTAAAAACATTTTAATAATGTGTGAGCACTTATATCTAGGGAACTAAATTACTACTTTCATTGATTTCCAAAAGCTGGGGAACTATATAAATCATGGCAGGTACTACATTGATAACGGTAGTATTATCGCAAATTTGGTCTCATCAGTGAAAAATGATCAAAGTCAGACTATCATTTTATCTGGACCCCTGAAATAATCTCATCACTGCTACCTCGATTCTCATGCAAGTAGATGGCCAAGTGTAGCCTACATCTTTGAATGTCAGCACTCACCAGCATTTGGGGCGTTATCAAATTCTATGGCCGTTACTGATGGATTTTGCAACACAAAAAATGGTTGTGTTGGCTTCAATTAAGACTATTTTTGGTGGTGAATAGCAATATGAATATGAAAACAGGGAGAGCTTTTAAAATGCAATGTCCTCAAATCCTGCAGGTGACTTAACAGATTACTTCATTAGGAATCCCATAAGAGGTTAGTTATAGAGGCTATCCCAACACTGGCTGGATATCAGTTGAAAACAACAGGAGTGGTACTAAAAAAACATGGACTTCAATACATTTTTGTAATTTTTAGATCTGGATCAGACCAAATTTGCTTGCTCTTAGGAAATGAACAAGCTTAGCAACTAAGCCAACCATGCGTTGAATCAAAGGAAACCAGTGATGGGAGTACAACTCTCATTAATTACAAGCGGTTTGCTCTGCCATCCTTGCCATCTGTACATTGGCAGCCCATCTGTTAGCGTATGCTTTACAGCGAAGGTCAACAAAAGCTTTTCGTTTGTGTTCTGAAAGGAACAAACTGTATAAAACCGTGAGCCATTTCATTTGGTAACGGTCCAAAGAATTTTCATACTACAGAGGGAGTTATAATCACTCCCTCCCGGGTTCTCATTCTGCTATGGCACGCCGAGATCGCGTCTGGGTGTGACGGAGGCAAAGAAATTATGGTCAGAAGTTAAACTTGGTAAATGGCCAAAACTGCCACAGCGCACCTAAAAGGGGAAGAAGAGTGGCACAGCACGGCTCATCAATCCCCCTGCCCCATTCTCCCAGCTGCAGCGTTAAAATGAAATATTAATCCTGTTGTTACAGAACACTGCAGGATTTTTCATTGCAAACGCTTATCAGTGTGCGGTTCGCAGTGAAACCTGGCTTAACCTTTTTCTTGAAGGTGCAGCAGGCTTTACACTCCTTTCTACACTTTCACATATAAGTTTTCTTATATGCATCCTCACTCACACTGGGGTTATGAAAATTAGATGGCGTGCCTGATGAACCTCAGACATTGTGGAGAGCGGCACCCTTGTCTACACACGTACGGGCGTATATCTGTACAAGACGTATTTTTAAACTGGAACTTTGACTTGACCCAAAAGACTAACCTGGCAGTGGGGGGTGGGGTTCAAGTTGGGAAGAGGGGCTATCGGTGCTTACCTGCGCTCGCGGTGTGGGACGGGCGCCTGCTGTTGCCGGGAGATGAAGGTGGTCCCCCACACCGGGCTGCTGTGGCTGTTCCTGAGCCAGCCCATAGGGGGCGATGACGGGTATGGGGTGCTGCGGAACCCGTGATCCGACTCTGTCTCTGCAGTGAGAGAAGACGCTGAACTCCCCATTGCCCCTTGGTCACGGGGTTTCAGAGTCGGCTGTGGGTGTAGCCTGCTTCTAGCCTCTGTCTCTCTGGGGAAACCACTACTAATGCGCTTCTGACAGTAGCCTCACACATACAGAAGGTCTTGAGAGTAAGATATCCCAGGTGACAGAGAAACAGCCCTATTCATGTATTCTCAGTTGTGTTCAGGCTCAGGCAGATCTGATTGCACAAAGGCTGCATTTCCAAAGGAACGGATTTATCTGACAATTCCGCAAAAAGGATTCCTTTTAGTGTCTGATGAATGCGATCACCAACAAACTGCAATAATGAATAAATCAAAGACAAAATGCTTTGTACAGCTCTGTTCTTTGAAAAATAAGTCTTGGGATAACTGAAGCCAAACTTCCCACCTCGAGGGGAAAAAATGACTTTTTTCCTTTTATATCTTCTACTGTGAAGCAGGTCAGCACAGTAACAGAACTCCACATTAGCTGAGGTCAGAGTTCAGAGGTCACTCCAGTCACTTCAATGGCCGTGCCTTCCAGGGAACCCCAGAGATAAACTGCAATCTAGCTTACCCATGACAAGGAGAGGCCAAACCATCTCCCTGGATCTGGGGAACTACCCACAAGGCCAACTACAATGTCAAGTTTGCACTGTGAAAGGTTACAGGTGCAGTTTTCCTCATTTCCAATACCCACAACTAAAGCCTCTCCAATGCCCACTATACAAGAACAGACACCTAGAGATCACGAGTTAACCAGAATAGATTGTAGTGTTGTTGTGTTGGACTTTAGACTGACAGACTCAGGGTAATAGGGTCCGGGCAGGATTACGGCTTGTTAAATCCTAGTCCACGGGTTAAATCCTGTTAGTCCATAATGGCCAGGAATTAAAAATGTACTTTCTTTGTTTGCTTGCTCTGTGTCTGTTATGACAACAAAAAAGTCCATGAACGCTCCCAGTGTACATCACTAGAGTTGCTCGCAATTCTGAACCCCCAATGGGTAATCATCTCCGCTTATACTTAAAAAGTCCAGCCAAACGTGGGAGTGCTGTCCTTGCCTCCACTGTGGTGGAATCGCGTACTAGCACTTTTCCACACATGTACCGCCAACGCGGAGTTTCTGATCTGGTGATGCACAGAGGCCTCTTTAGCAAGCCTTCAGCAAGAGTGTCATTCCCGTCTTCTCCTCGTGTGTTCAATCCACAGGGCAGTGCAGGCGGTCCTTCGCCTCACCATATCTCATCAGCTCTAGCAGAATTCATAAGGGCAGCAGTGAGGCCAGAGGTTTCTCATAGCTGTGCATGCTGCCTGGACCCAGAATGCACTGAACTGTGATCACTGCAGAAAAGGACAAGTGTACAGACTGGAAAATGTTGGTAACAGCGCTGAACATGTAAAATGAATTAATGAAAAGATCAGGAGAAGAAAAAAAAATAGGCCTTAATCACTATTCACAAAATCAATATAATAAATCAAAAAATGAGCTGCCTATTTTATCGATGGTCACCCTATTGTGGCTTGTTTCTATATAAATAAAAGTATTCATACAATCAAAATATCCTCTACATGCTATATAAATAAATACATTATTATTTAAAAATGTTATTCGCGATGAAAAGTTGTTTGTATCGGTGGTTAGACTGCATCAAGGTTCGTTCTCGGTATACATTATCGATCTCTTGCATTTTCCGCCTGGAATGAATTCGTTGTGTTGCCAAAAATTGCTGCTATACTTGCGGTATGACACAAGCACTATGAAGCTCATCTTTCGGCTTTTAGCACTGGTACAGCTGCCGCAGAGGATTAGCTGAGAATATCATTCAAATGACCGTCTCATTTCTTAGCAGCAGTAATTGCAGTTTTGAACTGAGCAATCGTGTTTGGGAAGAAGTCCTTGTCGAAAGTACGGCGTATTACAGCATGCCCCTAAGGACCATCCCCTCCAATAACGCAAAGAGTGACAACATGAGGAGGCTATACACGGAACAGCAAAACGAAAATATACAGTTTAATATGATTGTATGTGTCGGCTGATGTTTTTCTACTGAGCGACAGCAATAGAGGACACTTCACGAACAGCACGGATAAAAATAGACACTACGTCCCACGGCACAAATAAGACCGGGTTGCGTGTAGATACGTAAATTGTGACTTCATGTCAAAAGTATATCGTGCATTTAGTACTGCGAGTATACTGTTAGCTGGCAGGTGAGACCTCTCCGTTCTCCATCTTTAAGCGCACGGATTTATTTCAGTCTTATCCACTTCACGAGGCCGACTTGTGTTTACGTGTGTGCAGACGATATAGCTATGTGTGTCAACTCTCCAAAGCACAGTGCGGGGATTCAAAAACGGTGAGCAGAAGTACTGTACACACCGGCTGCGGCAGCGATTTGGCGCGTTAAATACGATATTTATCAAGCCACGTAGCCTATTTAAAATAATACAATTAAAATCCAAACCAATTCTGTATGCAATATTCACTCTAATTAATGTAATTGCAAACGACAATATGATTCCCTTACATCAATGAACAGCGCTGTCAAGAGTTTCAGCAATTCGCTTTAAAATGCATCACACATTTACAGCATTCCCTCTGCCAATAATATCTACCATTAAAAACTGTCTATATCAGCGCCTTTGTCCACATTGTTAGCAATATATAACTACTGTACGGGTAGTGTTACGCGGTACACATTACTTTATACATTTTAGAAGGTGGTCCGCCATCAATCACACAATTAGCGGTACCCCCGGGACGACGTTACATTTTGAGTCGGATACTGAATAAACCATTCACTCAGTTCAGCAGTCTTGACACTTTCCCGAAACTGGTGAGCCGGTGAAATTGGCTACACGCGCAAACAAACCATTGCATAAAACGCAAAAGTGAAAAGAAAAGTACTACATTTCAAGTAATCGCTTATTTGTCCGTATTCGAATTGTTATTCCAATTTGCTTTCTTCTGCCAGCTCCAGCTTCGGACTTTCCTCTCACACTTCCATCGTACAGGATGATGAACATTAGCTGACTAGCTAATATTATGAGACATCCTTACATCGGCCCTCTAGCCGCTCCTGAAACACAAGGCTCCCCACTGCGCAGCTCCATGCCGGGCACTGCGTATGTCTGTGCACCGGGGTGTTTTCATTGCATTATATTTATATCTTTTTTTTCCGTGGCTTTATTTTTCCCCTTAGTTCAGAGCTGCAAATGTAGATGCAATCTGCTCCTTCCAGCGGATTGCTGCGAGTCAGCAGGACGCATGCGCTCAACGAGGTTTTTAGAACAGCAAACCAGGATTGAGAAGAGGGAGGGCAGTCACGCATCTCGTGCTTTTTCTACACAGTGACGCGGGATATTATTAAAAGGGAATATACAAATTAAGCCACAAGGAAAACCAGAGCACTATTAAAACGAAATCGCTGTCACTAATAAAAAATGCTTTACATAATATTGTCCACAGTACAATATAGGCTACTGTACAATATATTTAAGTTAGTCCATTTACCTATCTAACATCCAATACTCTATCTCTAGCTCTGGGTTGATTCTTTTCGCGGATTAGGAACTGGTCGAAATTAAACTTCTTGTCTGATAGCAATACAGTTGGATTAAAGGTACCCATGGTGCTCCATTGTTCACCCATTAACATTTAAATTGAATTGCAGGCAACAGTATAGTCCACATAATGTTGACGTGCTTTGTAAAACATTACAATTAATTAGTTGGCTAATAAAATCTTGAGTAAATAAAGGACATGATGTATGACACAACAAAACTGAAATACAATGTGTGATCACCTCTGTGTTTAACAGTCAACATACATTATGGCAGTGAGAGTAGCTGTGACTTAACCACTCAATCCAGCATGCAGACCAGCAGGTGAGCCACACCTACTACCGCTTGTTGAGACACACTAGTAACCACGTGAAAAATGACTCCATGTTGTTTAACACAAGAGTGATGTTGCTGTTGGTTCTTCACTAGAAAAATACCCTCCAAAACTAAAAGAATGCACCACAATTAGATATGTGACTACCCACAGCTTTGTATTATGTTAATAATAAAAGATTAACAGTAGGGAAAAGGTATATAAATCCCTTCATAAGACAATACTGGCAGATGTAGCATCCTTTAAATAATAACCATGGTCCCCATAAAAACAGCACCCTTACAGAACAACAGTATTATCTGCACACTGTTACTGGGGGAAAGTGTTGAAGGGGGAAGCACAAGCTGATTTGGTCTCTGTAATACACGACAGAGCTTGTATATTTTTGTAATTCTAGATAATCTAATCAAGCGGCAAAGCAGTCTCATAATATAAGAAATATGACATGATTGATCAAAAGTGAACCCAACGCCCCACCCCAAACAGTCACAATGACCTATGGTCATTCAGTGACATGTTATTATTTTGACAACTGCATAATTACAATCCCAAGATCACATCTTACTGGGTGCCTTCCACTCAGAATATTTAGGTTACATGTCAATGAGATGACATGACAGAGGGAGATGGAGAGGAAATGTATGAGTGGTCTGAAGCACAGGCCTGTCCCCTGACCTCAACACTGCTATTTCATACCGAACATGAGTGACCTTGAATGGCCTTAATGGCCTCTAGTGTGATTCAACAATGGATAAAACAAAAGGCATGGGGGCAGTACAGTATCTCGTCCCCAATCAATATGAGCAATGTTGCTAGCAGCGCCAATTTAAGGGAACTAATAATTGACTATTTCACAACAAACGAAGTTGACAATGACAGCCGTCAAATGTAAATTCCGTTGGTAGCATCTGAGAGCATGCACACCGTCGAGCACTAGCGATGGGTCGTTTGTGTACAAACGGGCCTTTTTCGAATGGCTATTTTAGTGAAAGTAGGATTGACGCATTGCTTTTTTAGCACTGCTCAATGATTCTTCGCCTACTTTGCCATCTCCTTGAACTGTTTCAGTGACTGACGTGCACAACAGCAGATCCAACGTCTTTCTTGCCTCTTTAAGCCCAATCAATGTGATGGATCGTATCCAGACTGGAAACATGAGACAGACAGGGAGTGATCTGTGGCGTGTTCATCGTCGTCCACTGCCACTGGCTGCACTCAGCAAAACTGTGCTTTATTTGTGTGTACAAGACAGCATGTTTACACACGCCAATGAACAATTTGAACTGCCACTCAAATAAATAAGTCCCTTTTCAGTAAGAGGAAATCACATCATTTGCTAAGTCTGAAAATATCAAGTAATTAAGACCATATCTTCCCAAATAAACTTGCATTTTATTCTTCATTTGTAAACAACGCCAGCAAACATGAGTGATTTGATGTGTATATGAACCAATCAGAGGTCATTATTTTGATAGCTGGATTGATTTTGAAAAACCGGAAATACTACTGAACGAAGAGCTGAATGAGAGCCAAATGAACCGGCTCTATTTGGTGAACGGAGCCAAATGAACTGGCTCACCCAATAGAGCTGGAAAGCCTATCACTATCAAGCCCATCTCTCTAACAAACACATGTCCATCAAGTTTTGTTTCATTGATTGCATATTGCATGTAAAAAGTAAAAAAAAATAAAAAATTAGCAGCCTTCTGCAATTCTTCTTTAGAAAATGCACATCGCACAGCACTAACACACACACATGTATACAGTGGGTATAGAATGTATTCAAGTAAAAAAAGTCTAAAACCTTTTGTTATTTAATTACAAATAAAAATCTGACAATAATTGATTGCATAAATATTCATCCTTTTGTCTAAGACACCCCTAAATAAACTCTGGTGCAATCAATAGTCTTCAGAGGTCACATAATTATTTGATTGGAGTCCACCTGTGTACAATTAAGGTGTTTCAGATGATTTTAATTTTAATTGTTTCACGGTAGGGATAGTGTTCTTGGGATGATGCACAGTGTTAGGCTTGCGCCAAACATAGCACCTAATGTTGATACCAAAAGGTTTAATCTTAGTCTTATCAGACCATATAACCTTCCTCCAATTGGTTTGAAAGGCTTCCACATCCCTTCTGGCAAGTTCTAAATGAGATTTCACATGAGTTTATTTCTTTTCAGCTACCCTCCCATAATGCGCAGATTTGTGAAGCACCTGGGCTATTTTTGTCCCATGCACGATTTCTCCCATCTCTGCCATGGAAGCCTAACTCCATCAGAGTTGCCATAGGCCTATTCGTGGCCTCCCTAATAAGTGCCATTCTCGCACGGATGCTCAGTTTTGAAGGACAACCTGTTCTAAGCAAATTCATAGGTGTGCTATATTCGCTCCATTTCTTTATGATGGACTTAACGGTGCTCTGGGGGATATCCAAATCTTAATTTGAAATCTTTGAAATCGTATTATATCCTTCCCCTGATGCGAAGTGGGAAGATCTGGAGTGGCCCAATCAAAGCCCAGACCTCAATCCCATTGAGAATCTGTGGAAAGATTTGCTTGCTGTTCACGAATGGTACCCATCCAACCTGATGGAGCTTGAGCAAGTTTGTAAAGAAGAAGAATTGCAGTGTCCAGCTGTGCAAAACTTGTAGAGACTTACCCAAATAGATTCAAGGGGAGTGAATACTTATGTAATCAATTATAGTCCATTTTTTATTTGTAATTAATTAAGAAAAACCTTTAGAGTTGTTTTTTGTTTACATTATAGAGTATTTTGTGTTGATCAGTGGCAAGAATTCCCAATTAAATCCATTTTAATAAAGAAAAGAAAATGTGAATAATGCCAAAGAGGGTGAATCGTTTTTATACCCACTGAATATATACAGTGCTCCTTTAAAGTCTACACCCATCTCAAAAATGCCACCTTTTGTTGAATTTAGAAAACTGATTTAGGGGTTGTTCACACTAAAATTAAGACATGCGTCCAATTGACGCACAGGTAAGCCTTGTTGGTTTGATGTACACGTGCTCGCGATTTGGTATTACACCATCTAGGTAGCTGAGTCCTGTCCACTGGATTCTAGCTCACACTCTAAACCGTCTCCTATTGGCTGAGGCATTACTATAACAGAGGGCACTCCATCAAAAGTTCAACTATTTCACTTCTTTGAAGGTGAACCTTTTCGGCGGACAATGGAGCGTTGTTTCAATGCAGTACAATGCCCTTGTCTCTCTCTTCCGCCAACGCATTACTCACACTGAAAACAATGGAAGTGCACATTTGACGCACCTTTAGTCTAGTTTAAAAAACTCTAAATGTAAATAGGCTCCATTAAAATATGAGTACAATATGAACCCATGCCCCTCCCCCCATCAGATAAGATTACCATTAATGATAGTCACTCCTACTTCAGAAAGTTTGCATCAAACTTTTTCTTGGCTGAATCGCATTATGTGGGATCATTTATTTTCTACAGCCATAATGTTAAGAAAACTCTTCTGTCTGCATTAAAGGTAGCCTCCAAGTTTTAAGATTCTCCCAATAAAACTTAATAAAAAAATCATCCATGCAGCAATTACCTCTTGGATTTTGACAACAGTATGAAAATAAATCCATTGAGACCTTACTCAACCTTGTAAACAGGAGACAACCACCCACTGAAGAAAGCTATAGATTTTGAAAACAGTGAGAAGCTTCTGCAAAGAATACTGTAGATTGTTTTGATGGATGAAGCACCAAAACTTCCTTTGGCTGACTTAATGAAGAACATGTCAGCTTTGGATAGGCTTGCTCACTTAAACTGCCAATAGCTGTCAATAAACACTTGCAATCCTTTATGGCAATGCGTGACTGAAGTTACAAATATTAATTAACATTTATTACATTTCTCTTATTTGGATTTCTCTAATAAACCAATGTACAATGAAATTTCCTTGCAATACCGACATAAATAAAAATGCAAATATTACTTTTTGCCTTGAATAGTTTTGTATAATACAATTTCAATAATAATGATAGTAATAATAATATATCCTGCAGTTAAATGATGAGTTACCTTAAGGCAATAGGTTTGGGGGGTTATTTGTTTTTTAATAATAAATAGGATAACTAATAAATCAAGGTGATAAAAAAAAACAGAATCCCGAGTTATAGGTTGCAAAAACAACAACAAAACAACAAACAACAAAACCAACAAAACCAGCCAAAATAATGGGTCAAGTGCATCCAACACACCCAGAGACATACGGGGTCCCCTCTCCTCTCTATGAGATCGTCGTACAGTCCCTAAGACGAAAGCGAAACTACAGCAGCGAGAGGTAAAGCAAGAGGGAGGGGAAGGGAGGAGGGATATCTGAACGAACAGCAGGCTTTGAGGAAGTGTGTGCTTACTGACAACAAAACGCATGTCATCATGCAGCACACCTGGGAAATCCTCTTCGGTTTTAGGGGAAATCAGCAATGTTATCAAAAAGCTCTTGAACAAAAGCATTGATATAATACACCTGTGTGCAGGATGCAGTTGAAAGTTAGTCTTCCCTTTCAGAAAAACAGACACGAATATGGACAGAGATTAAGATTCATTAAGGCTCATAAATGACCCTGGACTGGTAATGGCAACAACACAAAAGGGTAAAAACACAAACAAACTGTCGGTGCTGTAAATGGCAAAATTGGGTGTTCCACAATTTAGGAATGATATTGTATATTGACAATATAATTCCCACTTTATACATACAAATACAAATTGAAAGTGCATCTGTCAATATCAACCAGTTGATAATATCCAATTTTCATATTATGGAATGTAATTTGAAATCCTTAAAAGTAGGACTCCTGCTTGCATGATTTTATATGGATTAGGGTCACACACAAATCCTAAATCATCCTACACACTTTTCATGATTTATTTTGGGGTACGTGTTGCAGCATTGTTACTCAACAGAGACCCTATGCATTACAACTGAATGACATCTAATGACAGTGAGGTTCAAACACCAGAGGTTTGTTCGCTGATGGATGTTTTGTGAAGGTTTGGTATTTTGATGCATTAAGAGCGCTTGGTGTGAAATTTGAGTGTTGAGATGTTTTAAGGTTTTGAAAGTTGTTGAATGAATGCGAGTATTTATATCATCCAACTGCTTTGTTGTTTTTTGAACACCTGTTGTGGATATTGGACTTCTGCTAAACATAAAGCCACTCACGGGAATCTGCAATAAAACATTTCTGTCATACACCCTGAGAGGAGACAGTTTTGCTAACACTAACGCTTTTGTTTATAGCAGGTTTTTTGGCCTTCTCTCCTTCAGTGAGTGGAAGGGTCAGCCTTTCAGAAACAAACTTCTCCTACAAAGAAAATGGAGGAAAGCAGCACAGCGGCTGGCCCATTGGCCTTACACTTCTGTAGCTAAAGCATGCTCTCCATTTTACAACCGTAGCTCTGGTATTTGCATACATTTTGGGGTCAAAGGGGTTCGGTCGTAATTGACAATACATTCCTTGCTCTTCTGAGTGGCCTTAAACTTAAGCAAGTGAAGAGGCCTGACAGATTTTTATCTAACTGTCTTTGGAAATTCTTGAAGCCCCAGCTGGCAAATACATATCTTTCAGTGACAGTCTGAGGGAGCAACTTCCTGGACTGAAATTATATCTGTAAATCAATCATACACACGAAGTGTTCTAAGTTAGAAACATAGGTTGCTAGCTACTAAGCTCTGCTAGACAACAAAAGCTAGTGAAACCAATAAGCTATCTGCTGATTTTACAGGGTACCATTCAAACAAAAACTACTTTAGGCAGTTGTAAAAAAAAGAAAATTAAATCAAGATTTTAACTTCTGTATACAAGTTCTAAACAAGTGTTCATGGTGCATTCCCTGTATTATCACCCACCTTTGTGATAGGTTGGTTTGTGAGTTGACTAAAAAGTAACACAATTTAAATGGATTCCATTCCATCGTTCCATAATCTGTGCAAATGCACATTAATGTGGATGTTTCAAAGGTGTGGTTTGAAAAAGGCAAGTCTTGCTACTCTCCCCTCGTAAGTTGACAAGATAGTTTGATTTGACCAATACCTTTGATTTGAGTCCTCCTGCCCTTTTAGATCATCTGTCTTTCTTTGTACTATAGAAGTGCCAAGTAAAAAGGCCACAGTTCAAGCTGGTTATGAAAAGCAAACCTGCAAGTTCGCTCCCCACTGCAAGTTACAATCCCCGCTGAAGACTCACAATAGCTCTGTGCCTTTATTTGCCGACCAACCTTTGCATGGTTCACCTGCTTGTAATCTCAGGAAGCAAACCGGCATTTGAAATAGTTTCTCTAACAAACAAGAAACATGAAATTGTTTCTCCCAGAATGCCCTGGCATTTATAAAAGCTGGTGACTATGGGTTCTCTATGGTTTTTCTAAGTATCACCATGCTGTGCTGATTTGCATGTAAGCAGTTCTTGGCAGAGGCCAGTCTTTGGGGGCAGGGTGGACGGTTTATGATGGCGTGTTTATTTATAGTACTGTCCGGGATCTAAAATCACTTTCCATGGTTTGGGGGTGGGGTTATCCCCCAACATTTGACCAATGCGTATCTGAACCATTACTTCACAACACGCATTTTCAAACATTTTCAGTTTCCCCAACACTTTCTTCTAAGATCAGATATCAATTAATTGAATTACATGGAGACACTACTATTGATCATCCTACCTACGTACTCATTCCAGCCCCTGCTCTTATAAGCAGGAAGCATTCACATTTTTGAATCAAAAGGTATTTGAAGCTGTACTGCAGTATCAACAGTTGTGCACTGGGCATACTAAACTATCCTGTTTCTCTTGTGGATGCATTTCACAGAAAATAAAGTCGAGGAGAGGACTGCAGCCTTGGAGTGTATTATAATTTTAATACACAGTGTGAAACCGTACAGCGAAATGACATTTTTACGTGGGAAAAAGAACAAGAGGGGATGTACTATTGAGTTCTACACCCACGACATTTAGATTGAAAAAAGTCATTGATCAAGTACAAGGAGGGGACAGTACATTCTAACAGTTTACGTTAACAGCATAGTTTACTGTATGCCTGTACTTTTATGCTAACCAAATGACTAGTGTGCATCTCCGGCCCTGCAGTACAAAGCAGTGCAGATGGTATTCATTACCAGAACACTTTAATGAGGTTGAGTGAGGTCACTAATAAACTGTAGAACATGTGCTTTCCTCTCCTAGAGGCTGAGGAGTGCCACAGTAAGAGGGAAGATTGTGCAACTCGCTGCTGACACCCACCCTGAATTGACATGATAAAATCACAAATAGTGATTGAAGTTTTACCTGTTTTTCCACGAAGCAATCGAATTTAGCAACATGTTTCTGTGACACATGACGAGAAGTCGCTGAATTCGTGTATTCGTAAAGTTCTCGTGGTTGTCTGAATATCGTCGAGAAATGCGTACATGTATACGTCTACATAAACGTTTGTATATTTGCAGGCACCTGTACAATGGGGCTCAAGTCTATTAGAAATCACTTCCTCTTCACAGGGTGTTGTGGATGTGACTGACAGTTGATGGACACCCTGAGCACATCATCAATCCACCTTATCACATTATGGTTCAACACAATGTAACATGGATTTAACATGGATTATCTCAAGGCACAGGTCAATACCGGCTGTCCGAGGGCAGTGTGAGCAAGACGGCGCATCCCGTAGACAGCGTGACAAATGACGGGCCCTGAATGCGTGAATCCCCAGCAAAGAGCCAGGCCCAGAAAGAGCAGCAGAAAGGCAACGCCACAAAAAGGAGGAGAAAAAAAGCCACTCTTACCTCCGGGAGCCCTCTGACCTCCACGTTACAGTTTATAAACATGAATGACTTTAGAAGAAAGTAGATAAAACTTCTAAACGGATCAATACCCAGCCTCCGCCACAGTCACCATTCCCTCCCGAGCCTGCTCGCTCACTGCTCACTCGTCTCCGAGGCATTTCGAAAGCAGTCACGGGTCTACCTAGCTATTTGCGAGACCAGAACAAATTTGCATTGAAATCAATAAATATATTAAAACTGCATATCCATCACTCCTGGGGCCCCGTGTGTACAGGAGGCAGCCCAGCCAAACAGGAGTTATTCTCGACATTCTTCACGCTGGGCTGGTGAAGGCGTGAGACGACTGCCCCGATCTCCCTATTCATAGGCTGTCACACTACTGCGGGCATCCCTCAGGGCAACAGAGTGGAGTGATGACGGTAATGTGCTGGAGAAGTGCATCACTTAGCTTAAGTTTGTAGAGCGACTGACATATATTGCAGATTGTACCTTCAAGGTTTTGAACATCGTACAACAACAATTAGGACTGAGATATTTACTGTATGTCCACAATATGGAATTTCTTGTTTAGTTGGCAAAAAATGGCAATTTGTTTTTCCCCATAATTCGATATGCTTTCACAGATTTTATTTCTTCCCTTTCTTAAATAGCTGAATACAGAGGCTCTCTCTTACTGAATTCGACAGCTTCCTCTGAGTCAGGTTTCCTTAGATTTGTTATCTGAGTCAGAGCCACAATATTGAACTCTTCCCATGCATCCTGTGTGCCTCATCAACTTATTGCTGTAAGACCAACTCTATCTGGTTTTGCACAGAAGGAAAATGCTGTTTTTGGAGAAGAATATATAGAGACATGTTGGTGCAAACTGTGAGGGCCAGGGTTACAAGCAAATATGAAGTCTCTTCCTGCATGATGCAACAACCATATCTCAACATTCCCTGTGAAGTGAGACGGTACACGATGATAAATAACTTTTTTAAAGTGGTTACAAAAAAAAGACCACATGCTACCATGTACCATGTAGGCATCATACAGGCATGAACTTGTGATCCTGTGTGGCTCAGTTGGTAGAGCACAGCGTTGGCAACGCTTAGGTTGTGGGTTAAATCCCCACTGGGACCACATATACTAAAAAAATATATGCATTCACTACTGTAAGTCGCTTTGGATAAAAGCGTCTGCTAAATGTCATATAAAAAAACTTCATAAGTTAACTTAGAAAATTACATGCATTAAATAGCAAACACTTTGCTACTGGCATTCAGGACACACTATATCTTCCAGTATGGAGACTGACATCAGCAGGTGACCGGTCCAGTGGACTTTTCACTGCCTCACATTACAGAGAGGCGGCATTCTGGCCAGCATTCCCACAGAAGACTCGTTCGCTCACACACACACACACACACACACCAATGCCCAACACATCACTGAGATGTCTCCGATGCAGAGCACCTGTTGCAATTGACCACCTGTCTTTCAAGAAACAGGGAATGCCTCACAAACCAGCAGCTGGGCCAGGGAGCCTCACAAATGACAGAGGATGGAGTAGGGTGGCCAAGGGAACAGCTGTAGCCAAGCAGCTCTCAGTTTTCATAAACTTTCAGCAAATGGGCATTTAATCCCACCACATGCACTTTCATATCTCTTGCCCCTCTTCTCTGGGGCACTGGCCTGGGATGTTTGGCAAACAATACAGACTGTCCAACTGATCAACAGCCTCACCTCACTTGGCCGGCTAATATTATGCCCGCTACACGAAAAACTCCGTTTTTACAACACGGTAACATCACATCTAATGTAGCATTATTATCAGAGAATGTGCTTCACACCTAGCTTTCCCTGGACTTCATCATGGCAGATACTTTTCTTTTGAATTGCAGTTTCTTGCAGTTTCTGGGCTTGCATGATAAGTAAATCTGCCAACTTTCAACCAGACCTGCTGTTCAATGGTGTGTGCTGTATGAAGAATTCCGAGTGCGTCTGTAAGATAGGGCGGAGAACGACAGCAGCCCTTCTGCGCAGGAGTTGAAGCCACAAGTTCTCTGACCTGAATTAACCTATTTTCCAAGTCATTTAAAAAAATGAATGCTACTGACAGACAAAAATTGCATTCATCTCCTGAATTGAAGGGGAGAGTACTAAGAGCTGAAGTAAAATACTGCACTTTGAACAAAAGGTGTCTTGCCCACAACTGATTTTTTTTTTTAAACAACCGGTAAACAATGAAAATAAGGAGGAGTGTGCATGAAACAACATATCTTACCACAGGTATGTTCCATATGAAGTTTTTCTTGATGGTTTTAATGGTTGCAAAGGTGTATAATCAGAATAAGGACATTTTCTACAACTGACTGACAAATGTTATTTGATTGATTTAAGAATCAAGTTAACAGAAAATGTACCATAGGTCTAAATCTCAAATGTTGAGAATAATCATGAAAACAAATAAAACATACATTTATTTGCAAGTTTAAGGCCTAGTTGATATACTAGTATGGCCTAGTTGAATACTTGCCATTCCCCTGATAGTTGATGTCAAGTTAATAAAGGTAATGTCAAAGCACTGTAATAATGTATAGCCCACACTGTGGCATATTGTTTATTTCACAAAACGTATCTACAGGATAATTTTGCTGTAGATCCAGCAGTTCTCTAATTTCAGCCAGAATATGTAATACATTTTCATTTTCAGTAAAGTCTGTTCATCCAGTAAGGTCTCCTTTCATTTTCTGTACATAACCTCACTCTAAAATAAAATAAAAAAGAACAGTGAACTGCCCTGAAACACAATTATGCTCTCTAAATAGATAACACCTACACAATAATTATACTAGACTTAAAACTTTAACCTGATTTGTTTATCTTCTGTCACTGCCAGTGTTATTGAAGTGTAAACTTACATCACACAAATTCCTCTAATAGGTGGATAGACTGTTTAGTCATTTTAATTTGATTTCAGATTAGTTTAAAGTACTTTCCTATTCTATTTTTTTTTAACTAAAAAAAGGCTTTCATGTATGTTTGGCACACATTTATTCTGTTGAGTTAAATCATTCATATTTGTCCCTTAATTCTTTTGAAATACAGTTACCTTAAGTAACCTTTCTAGGCCAAATCAGGCTTTCTTTAAGACAGTGTAACCTTTGATGTACTCCATGCAAGCACAATCTTGGTCCTATAAAAAATAGTTTCCGAGTTCCATTAAATTACTGGCCCCAGTGGTTTGAGAGAATTTACATCCATTCATTGTTCACCTTAAATGATTTAAATATGCAATATTTTCATGTTTCCTATGCTGTTCAACAGACTATGAATACAGCAGATTTCAGAGAGGGCTAAATACTGTTATTTCCCTCAAAACATAGTTACTGAAATCACAATTTCACATGGCTGGCTATCCCTAACATTTATTTGAAAATATGCCACATATTTGTGCAGGTCATAGTAAAGTACATACAAATGCAGATAGCCCAGTTTCGTTCCTTCATTCCTCTCTTCCATTCAGACTAGATGGAATAGGAGGAATGAAGGAAGGGGACGGTATTAAACTGTAGGTAGACCAAATGCCATTTTTGGAATGCCCTCAGACTTCTCATCAAAACACAATTCTGCGCCCTATTTTCTAGCTTGGTAACGTTAGCTACTTCTGTTGAACAGTACTGTGTATATGATACTGTGGAGCGTACGTAATATAAATGAGCAAGATAGTAATTTTACAAAATAAATTATATTACGCTGTTCGAAAAGTGTCCAGTTAGGTAGCTACCACCAGCTCTTAACTCGTGTCAACCAATCTCTGTCTACAACACTGAGTGGTGTGGACAGTAAACAAAGACCACCTTGCTCCAGATTTAAATAATGGAATCACACTGCCAATAGTCATCGATGTTTCACAAATCGAAAACAAAACTTACCGGAGTTCACGATGATGTTGTAATAAAGATGAGGTATGAAGAAACTGTAAACCCTTTTCTGTGGTTGTCGGAAGGCTTAACTTTTCCCTTTTCCAAATGTGTTTTCTTCTAAAAAATACTCAACTTCAAAGTTCACTTTATAAGTTGATCAGCGTGTTGGCCGGCTAGCTTCATCCTCTACATCTCCGAGTGTGAGAGGCTTACTTTACGGGATTATCTAACCTATTTCCTTGAAAACCCATTGAGTTTACTCTTTGAATACAGTTAGCTGTGCTTATTCCTCAAACACGGCAGGAAGGGGAATCACCAAGAAGAGCCCGGCAAAGAAACTTACGCTTTCGACGCAATGCCGAAAAAATCACTGTCGCAGGTATATTTGTTATACATGGAATGCGTACAATGCGTTCGAGAATACGGATGTGTAACTACATGCCCCGTTATGCATAGCGATAAAAAGAACACGGAAATCCGGAGGTGTTTGACAGCTCCAGAGGACGAATGATTTTCATTCAAATCAAGTTTCACGGGGGGAAGGGGGCATTTGTGTACGTTTAAATGTTATTGTCCTATTTGGTTTTGTAGCCGCTCCTCTTAGATGCATATGCATACCTTTGCAATAAACCACAAATGCCATTGTAGTCTACTGTAGGTAGCCGAACCCACTAGTGCTCTTTGACTTTGGCTTGTGAAGTTGTTGCTTTTTGAGTGGAAGGATGAGAACGAAACGATGGCGATTGTATATTAGGTACGAAGTATAAGTAAGCTACTCTTTTATTTTCGTGATATTTCATGCAAACGATGGTGACACTCGTTAATTTCAGTGTAGCTAGGTTGTAGAACCTACGAACCCAGAGTACCCTGGCATAAACAACTTTATTAAATCCAAACGCAAATCAATATTATTAAACAGAATTTGGCAATCAAGCCAACATGATGTGCCCTAGCAAGCTCATTTACAGTAAGGTTAGCCGTTTCACATGGACCATTAATTCTCTTTGTCTTACATTCTTGCGTTGCAGTTGAATCGTGCCACCTACTGGCGCGGTGGAACAGGAATCTAGTATCTGAGCCAGATGGCACACCGTGTTATCATCACTGCATGGCTCCCGTGTTCGCGGTTGGAGACCATTATTGGATCACGGTTTGGAAATGTATGTAGCTAACATACTCGATTTGCGCCTACGCCATCACTGGAGATAGTGCTGCCCGTTTTACGTGCTTATCTGTAACTCATAAATGATGCAGTATGGATAAAGCGAGTGAAAATCCATGCTATTACATGTCTAAGTCATTTATACAAGGTATTTTTTTCTCTCCCAGAGGCACTCTCGTGTCGATACACTGGATAGTAAAGAAGACACACACAAGTGTATTTTCCCCAAACAAACCCAGGTAGTTATTTATAGATTAGGTGACTCAGGTACATTTTTAAAAAAATTGGTTATATTATCCACTGCAGCAACTGTTACAACACATTACAAACTATTATCCACTCAAACTGCTTCCATTACTGATAAGTGTGAGGTACTCAATGAACCCATGCTGACTTCTAAATGCAGACTGAGACTGAGTGTGTGGTAAAGCTTGAGGTTGTATCAGCATGATATGGACTGCAATGAAAGACGATGAATATTTAGGCTTTAGGACACAATGTTGAGATACTGGTCAAAATAATTTCAAATCTCATGTTTGCCATCTCGGTTTTCATACGCAGATGTTGTTGCGCTCGATGTATGTCCTTTAATGCGTGTCAGCAGTTTGCCAGAACAAAGCGTGTGCCTTGCGGTCATCAGTTGTACGATTAATTGACGAGAAGGAATTGCTTGCGGAGACAAATGAAGCCACTTTGTTGCCCTCTCTAACAATGAGCATGCTATATATAGGACAGAAATGTGTTGGAGGGGAAAGCTGCACCTGTACCACCTGCCATGCAATGTGCGCAGGCAGGTGGACACTTGGGTAGCTGCCCACTCTCCTGGTGTACTTGCATGTGGATTGAGAGGCAGCAGGGACCTATTGGCTGCAGTTCTGTACACCAGCTAATCCAGCTCCTTCACTACACATCTCTGAGGGAGGGCAGTGCATTCCAGTTCTGCTCTACTGTTGGTGCAGGGAGAGAAGATACACACCGTTCACATTGCCAGGAAGAAAAGCAGTGCTCTCTGACACAGATCAGTCCCTTTTCATTCTAAATGTAAGCAGCCTTGTGGAAGAATAGGGTAGGAATACATTGGTTTAAGCATAGATACATAATAATAATCAAGTGGGCCACAGTGCTTGAAGGTAAGAGGATAAAACTGACTGAATGTGGCATGTGTTTTGTTAACCATGGCTGCTGCCACTGATTCATCACCACTACTAAGAAAGGAGGCTTTGTCGAGTTTTTTGGTTTGTTTTTTAACAACAGAAGAAGATTAAGACATGATTGCCTAGTAAGATACAAAAGGCTTTTTGAAAGTATCAGATACTGTATAATGCCTCTGACAGAGGTTTACATTTATGTTTGTCATTTTTATGCAGGTTCATACAGTTTGTTTTGGTTACCTTTTACCATTGCCTTTATCCATTACCTTTAACTTAACTGTGTCTGTCAAGAAATAATAATAAAAAACCCTGGTATTTTCCTACTGTGTGTATTGTTCTGAGAGAAAAATGCAATGATTGTGGGGTCACCAGAGAAAAAAATGTCTTAAGCTAATGCCAAAGCTTGTTTTTTGTATATACAGTATTTGTGTATACATTCTGGATTTTGCATATGGGAGAAAATACATGGTTTTTAGGCTTAACAAACATTATTCAAACCATTAAACATTAAATACAGAAATCTCAATGTTTTAGTTCACCCACAAAGCGATGTGGAAGAAAAAACAGAATGCACAGTGCCTTTAGCAAAAATAAATAAGTAAAATAAAAAACAACAAAACAGATACAGCAGGAATATTGAAGAGCTCAGAAAATTAATCATATAAATGTGTTCAAAGTTTTGTTGCTATCAGTTATTTGCTTTTGCTCACATTGGCACAAGACCGATCTTTCAGTAATTTCACAAACGTTGCTAAAAATATGCATAGAACTTTAAGGCCAGCGTCTTGGATGCACCTCTTAGTCCATTGCATCCAGTGTTCTCATTTGCCTCAGGCTGCTTTATGCTTTTATTTCCATTTCCTGACTGCTTTATTGCATTATTTTCACATTAATTACATCGCTTCTTTAACAGACACTTTGCCCAGTTCACTTCAGAATGGTCAATGCTACAAAAGTATTTTTTTTCCGGCTGTTGATTTGATTTGTATCAGGGCCCGGATACGCCGAAATGGCAGGTCACCGTTGACCTTAATTTAATTTTCTTAATTACTTTTTACATTTTTATTATGTCTTTCTAGATGAGACAAATTCAAGTCTCGCCAAAAAATGCTCAGGTCAAGAGTCGAAACTTCAGTTCTGGAATGTTTCCAGGTGGTTATTTTAACTTTAGCTCATGGAGATACTCACACCCCAGGCCTCTAAACTGACCACAGTTTGTAGTAGTGTGCCGTTCACACATTGGGACATTAATTTGTAAGAAATATACTTGAAATTTAGAAATATAGTAAGACATATAATATGGGGTGAACTTGCTAAAACAGGCTGGAGATTTTGTAAATTAGGTCAATTAAGTATTCCGTCTGATTTACTAAAGCATTGCTTAGTTGTGACTCCTCTTTGCGTGACAATTTTAAGAACTTTTGAAACCAGGCAGTAGTGCTGATATTGCCTAGGTATTTCATAATTCCTATTTTTTATTGCGTTTCCCAAGGTGCTAGTCGCTGTCTCACTGATGCAAAACAAATAATTACAAATGTTGTTGCAAATGATCCTGGTTTATGTCACGACAGCTTTATTTTCTGGAATACCAGTATCTTAAGGACTCAGTATCTCAGAATTGTAAATATATATTTTATAAAACATACATATTATTTACTAGAACTTGAAATAAAAATTATATGAAAGGACACAGGATTTCTATTGATCAATTTGTCATCAGTTAGCAATCAGTATAAAAATGCAGTTCTGAATTTGAACAATTATCTTATTGTGTATATGTGGTCAGGAGGGTATAGAATGAATCGTGAATACAGTTTTACTTTCAGACACTCTGTGGCCTTCTCCCATCACAAGTTTAGTTGTTTCTATTCTTTATTCTTATTCTTATATTCTTTCCTCAGTTGGACCACCTTTTTGACCAGTCTTTTTCCCGCAGTATGTTGTTGGAAAGTTTTTATTTTGGATGCCGCCTAACATCATATCATATTTTCTTTACATTATCGGTTGTTTGTTTTCTTTACATCATCTCCTGTTCGTTTTTCCCATTGGGACCACATATACTAAAAGCGTCTGCTAAACGGCATATATTATATTATTTTTTATTTTTTCTTCTCCATTGGTGTTGTTTTCCTGTAATATAGCATTGTGACACTGTACCTAGTTGACCAATACTTCTATTTCCTGATCTGTAAATTGAAGTTTTCTTTTTCTCATTGTTCCCTAGCTACTTGTGACTGGTTGATGCGTGTTCATTTGTTGACATGATCTGGACATATGAGCATGCCATGTTGTTTCTGAGCCTTTTTATGGGTGTATCCTCCCACAAATTGCAAATTAGGGAGTTTAATTTATTTGATTGCATAATTAGATCCAGTATTAGTAAATTGGTTGTTAATGTATCACTATTTGCAACCACAAAATAGCGACCGTCTTTCTGCTGCTACTATCTTAGTAGATCTGGCCCTGAATGTTTAAAATATCTTTAGTAATGTCAGAATTCACAGCTTTAGGAAGCACAATGTCATAAGGAAATAATATGATAATTCACTGGATGTAACTGTTAAACCTTTGAAGTCAATTTTACTCTTCTCTGACAGCTGCCTTTGTAGTCTGAGGTAAAAGCTCCACTTTCTTCCCTCCTTTCCATGTCCTTTCCTCCTTTCCTTTTATGGTGAATAATACTCAAACCACAGTACAATGTAGTGCATCTTGAATCAATCAAAGTAGCGCAAAATCTGAATGACAATTTTTAAAACCGTGGAAACTGAAAAATTATTCTGAGGGGGTTTTCTGTGTCTGCCAGACTAATACTCCACACCATACACTGTCTCCAAGATTGCTCACGGCAAGGCCCATCCTGGAAAAGTTTTAATGAATGGCTCAAAAAATTCAGCGCACAAAAAACATTTCACCACTTTCTCTCATTCAGAATCATGCAGGAATGTTCCTCTGTCCCTGTTCTGTAACCATTTGTCAGTCTCAAAAACAGGGCTCAGTCACATCAGTCAGGAATTCATGTCACAGCAAGGTCTGTAGACAGGTAAATAAATCTTCAACTAATGGTGGCCTTTTCTATGAAGGCACTCAATCATCTGTGTGTGTTGGGATAGCCAGGGAGAAGTTGTTCACTGTTTCATTGAGAGGGGTTGGACTGATTGTCCAGCACAGTGCAGACCTGGGCAGCATTCTGTTGGCAAAGCACCACAAAATGTTTCAAAAAGTGAGTGATTGAAGGTGATGGCCAGAGTACATTAAACACTTTCCCAACATCTAAAACTCTGAACTTCAGCTCCCATTATGCTCTCTGTAAAAAATGTGTTATGGCACTTTGTTGTTTGAACGCACCCCTCTAGTTAGCATGGAGGGTGAAGACATTATCTTCCACACCTGCTGTCCACCAATATTATCGGCTCTGATGTTCAGTGCATCTTTCAATGAGATAAAAAATGAGTCAAAGGAAGAAATGTAGGCCACTTCTGTAAGCCATCTCTTCATAGCCTATACCTCACTACTGTATCTCCTCATGGCCATTACCTTACCACTAGGGCCATTCATAGGCTGTACCTCCATACTGTGTGTCCTCATGGCCTTTCTCTCATAGCTATGACCTCTCTAACCTGTACATCGCTTCTATGTCTCCCCATGCCTTGGCAGTGTTGACGGACCCAGTTAATTGACCCAGCAGAGCATTTAAACATTTTCTTGTAATTGGGTCACTGTTACAAACCCATAGAAACCGCCCGCACTCCAATAGCCGGGTGGTGAACCAAAACGGGTCGCGACAAACAAATATTCCTTCGAGTCAACGAGTCATTAAAAAAATACAGGATTTATTTATGACATACGACAAATAATGGACATACTCACATGACAACGAAGGGATATAATAAAAATCAATAAAACAGTCTGACTGAGCCCTAGCACCAGAGAGAATAGGTTCTAAACTCGTGTGCAAATCAAAATGGACGTTCTCTTCTGCAGACTGCTTCCCCTACTCTACGCTTCCCTAGCTATCAAAAGGTACATAAGAAAAAATATTTACACAGGGAAAAACGGACAAGCAAGTAAGGTAAATATTTCTGCAAAAGTGTTTTCCAAGAAGGCACAGCTGAATGGCATAAAGTCAAAGAATGGAAAAAGCCTCTTCTCCCAAAAAATTTAGCTCCACTCCTTATAAACTCCAGACAGGGGTGTGGCCAGACGAGGTCGAGGAGAGTGCAGCTGGGAACGGTCCAATCACAGGCAGCTATTCACACGTTCCCAGCATGGCCTCAATCAGCAATCAAGCACCTGCTGCTTAGGTCACTGGGGTCGAACTTTGGCCAGCTGTAACACCCCCACACTTAAGAATAAAAAATAAGAAAACAGAAGTTAATACATTCACACCAGACACAAAAACTGACAGCGCTGAACAAATGACCATTCTTTCTTTCTTTTTTTCAATTTCTAGCAGGCACCTCAGCAAACAAAATCTGGTCACATTTTTTGTTAACTCCCAAATGACCAGCAAGGCAATAATCGTGAGCCAAGCACAAAATCCACAAAATCACCGCTAGAGCGACCACGCATCGGCAGCATGACCTCAATCAGCAATCAAGCACCCGTTGTTTAAGAGTCTCTGGGGTCAAATCTTGGCAGTCACGTCCAGTCTTCCTTTGATATTGCTATAATCATTGCTGCTCCTTTACATCTACTGACACTGCAGTGGTTATTAATTAAAACAAATCAGAACCGCCACAGTGCAGCCTGGAAAGACATGGACCAGGGTGAACCCGGTCAGTCTCATGCATGCTGATGTCTGATGTGGAAAAGAGTATTAAGTATTAATATTGTATTAAGACCACACTCTCAGCAGAGGCCTGCTGCATCCAGAAACAGCCATTTAAGTGGTTCTCTGTGGCTCAGTTGGTAGAGCACAGCGTTGGCAACGCTTAGGTCGTGGGTTCAATCCCCACTGGGGCCACATATACTGAAAATGTATGCATTCACTACTGTAAGTCGCTTTGGATAAAAGCGTCTGCTAAATGGCATATATTATTATTATATTATATTAATGTCATTAATTAATGTATGCTGAGGGGTGACATCAAGTATTTCAAGAAATTACAGTACATACAAGCCTGATCAGAAGAGCCCAAACCTGCCGCATAGGAATGGAGGTCCTTGGTCTGATTGAACTGCCTACCCAGTGCATGTTGTCATGGGGACAGGCCCATGACTGTGATAGCATCTGTGGCCCATTACAGCACACAGCACATACAGCCTGCCAGCACTCAGAGCAACACATCAAGTTTGACTGGGAAATGTATTGAGTGTCAGGCTATACTGACCAAACACCACAACTGACCATCTCAAGGAGGTGATAGATTCAGAATTGGTTACAGGCACAACATGTTCTGTTCTTTAGCTACATACTCAATAACACCTGCTGGCTAGTCTTTGAGTCACAGAGAGAAGTTATAAATGCGAGCACAACTCAACCATCAAATTGCCTTCAAGGTGCACGGCCAAAAACATACTGGAAAAATAGAAAACGCCAGCACTCAAAGAATGTCCTTTATATCATTTAATGCCACTGGGTCAGTCAGACAAATAACAACGAACGCGTTTCAGCAAACAGCCTTCTTCAGCGTTGTATTTACAATAAACAGCTTGACATTTAAATCGACATGCTAGAACAGGAAATGACATCATGCTGAGGAAAAAATAGAAAATAGCAATGTAGAAGAACCACGATATTTCTCAAATAGACACTCCAGCTCACTCATTAACATTCTAATATCTTAGCAAAAATAGTAGACTCCTATAGAAAAGAACAGTGTAGAAATATAATATAATATAGAAAATCCATGTAAATATACAGGCACTATACATAACCTAACCGAGATGACAGGCAACACAGTATAGCCACATAAAGTCTGCAAAATACCAAAAACCAGAATATAAAAATAAAAAATGAAAAAAGTTTTTGAGTCTTTGAGTCATTCATTATGATTTGCCAGTTGGATTTAGCTTAACCATATTTGGTAGATGCTTAATAAAAACTTGCTGTATGAAATATATCTGAGCAAATAATTTGTACAATTATAAATTACTGACTGCATAAAGTAATGTTGACAGGAATAATATATCTACTGGAGCAATGCAGGGAATCACAGCTAGAAAGCTGTCCAACTAGTCTCTTTAGCTCTTCTTTAGATAGTGTTGTTTCTGCCCACATTGTGAAAAGCAAATGATTATGCACAGCACAATATTGAACTTTCTTTGCACATTTCCAGGTAACAAGAGAGTTACGGAAGACAAGTACCTACAATTGTAGTGCACTTAACAAAGCCATGAGTCCTGCTTGCAACCACATTTGCGGTGCTTCTGTCATTCAGTGTGTTTATACTTCACCCTGCTGTGCAAAGAAACAACACAAAAATCTATATAAACACCAAACTAGAGGTAAAATAGAAATATATCCTAGAAGTAGGCTGTAATGCACAATTCAGGTGGTGTTTGAAAGCATAGGTAAGGTTTTATAGAATCATCATTCAAGGTTTTGGAATATTCTATTCATTTGTAATGTGATTCATTTTAAAAGGATTTACATTACCATTGGTTTCCATGGAACAGATTAATTGTATCCAATTGTTGCATGGCCTCTTCAGCCTGGCACAAGCTAATTTATTATATTAATAATAATAACCTTGGAGTAGATGTGATTATGATGGGTAAACAAGCATGCACAGCAGCAGAAATAGGATTCTCTAATATGTATTTGTCACATACTATAGGATCTCCACCATCACCGATGAGAAGTCACTATTTCACAAATGTAATTTAGTCAACTTTACTGATGTCATGCCCAGTAGTATACTGTAGGGGAAATCTAATTTGAGAGCAGAAAGACTCAAGTGCTCAAAAAATAAAGCAAAAATGAGAGCAACAAAGTGAGGCAGTGAAACTTCCTAAACTGGAGCAGTTTAAAAAAAAACTAGCTTACCCCAGCTAGCCACTTGTTGTACAGTTAGGACCAGTGATGCCATGCCCTTTTAAAGTGCATGTATACTTCAATGCAAACCAATGAAATCCAAAACAGTGAAAGTTTTATATCATTTTCATAAATAGAAATGTTCAAACCTCAGACTGCATACGTTACAATGGTGTTGTAATTTGTATCTGGGGGCATGGTAAGCCTAAGTAAGTAAGACTTTAGCATAGCACCTTTCATACAAGAATTGCAGTTGAAAGTGCTTTACACCCTGGTAACAGAAGATTAAAATATATATAGTGCAAGATCAATTTAGTAGTGCAAGTCAGAGTTAATCAAAAGCTTTGGTAAAAAGATAGGTTTTAAGTTGTCTTTTGAAAATGTCTAGTGTGTTGGCTTCCCTGATATTTATGGGTAATGTGTTCCATAGGAAACGTAGTTGACAAGGCCACATCACCAACCTTCTTATGACAGTTTCTGGTGATCCTAATAGACCTGCATCTGATGATCCAGTGTTCTAGCTGTGTGTGTAATTTGTAAGAGATTTAGCACTAGCACCACCTTGTCCATTTAAAGTTTTAAGTGAGAAGGAGGACCTTAAATTTTCTAAAGGTTACAGGAAGCCAGTGTTCAAACCTCAGACTGCTAATGTGTTCTCTACTTTTAGTTTTGTTAATAATGTAGCTGCAGAGTGGGTAGTGGGTAGGCTAAAATTGCACGGGCCTGGGCAATGTTTAACATTTTATGGTCAGCGCTCATCATCTACTGTCTAGCCAGGGTAATTGTCACTTATGAATCCCCCTTTCACTCTGTTTTACAGTCTGCTCACTTGTTGAACATGAGCGCCTTCAGTCAATGAGTAGGGTGAGTCAAACAAAGAGAGTGAGACCACTATTGATACTGAAATGGAGTTTGCCAAATGTCATTGTAACTATAACTGAAATCGGGTGCTATGCTCAGATGAGACCAAAATGTAACTTTTTTGATATGTACTGTACACCATCAGCATATTTGATGTCAAATAGGGATGCATACAAGTAAAAGCATGTCGTACCTACCGTCAAATATGATGATGGATCATTGAAGCTTTGGGGCTGTTTCGCTGTCAGTAGTCCTGGGGATCTTGTTAACATAAATGGCATAATGAATGCCACCTAGTGCCAAGGCATTTTAGCCCAACACCTGGTTGCCTCTGCAACTGTGACCCCAAACATACCTTAAAATCAACATGTAAATGGTTCAGTGAAAACAAAACCAATGTTTTGCAATGGCCATCTCAGTCTCCGGACTTAAACCCTATTAAAAACATGTAGTATGGGATTGAAGAGGGCAGTCCATAAACGCAAACCTAAGGATATCAGGGATCTTGAAAGGTTCTGCATGGAAGAATGGTCCAAGATCCCTCAAAATGTGTTCACCAACCTTATTAAAAATCATAGAAGCAGGCTCGGTGCCAGTCCTTGTTGCACCAAGTACTTAAAACAGGATTTTGTAGAGTGTTTTTCCAAAAATCACTCAGTTCACTTTTGGTCAAAGGACTTGGTTTTGAAACCTTTTTTTATTTTTAAAGGTAGGAAAATGTCCATGTTGGAAAATGACAGTATATCTCACTAATGATATTATTTGTTTTCTACATTCTTTTCTGCTCATGTTCATCAAGGGTGCCAATAATTATGGACCTGACTGTATATGGGTTGGCCATACTCTCGATTGAGAATGACAGAGCCAAGAATTTGGAGCTAAACCTAAATTTTGAGGACAATTTTGTGGAGCATAAGACATGTTGGATGCCCTTCAAACGAGTGAGTAAACTTAGCCTGAGACATTTTTTTGGTGAACCTGTGGACAAAAAAAACACTCCAACATTGTGCATTACAATCAGTTCCATACAATCTTGTACTTGAAAGTCAGGGGTCACAATATTTGCTTCAATTAGGTCCGCTACATTTCTCTCACTACGGCCCCAAAAATGTCATAGACATCCAGCGCGGGGGCACCGTATTCAAAGCACCTCAGTAGGCAAAAGCAATCAAGTTCAACCACCAATCGAATGTTAGATCTCACCCACTGGCTTTGATGGATGATGTTGATAGATTTAATTATTTCCCATTTCACACCACAGACGAAATATGACAATATTAATTCATTAATAAAATATTGAAATAATGAAATGTGAAACATTTCCACGTGTTCACTAAATGTGCCAATATTAATTCATTAAATAAAAAGTGAACTGTCAACATAAATAATATAAAAATACATATTTAATTATTTATTTCCACATTTATTTATTATGACATGTGGAACTAAATAATGAAATATTAATTTTTACACTATTTATGTTGACAGTTCACTTTTTATTTAATTATTTAATATTGGCGCATCATATCCTCCATAATAGACAACGAAGCCATTGACTATTTATGAGACAAGTTCAGAGGCATAAATGCTTAAGTGCTGCCACCTAGTGTCTAATCTCCTGGAATGCTGGCATTATTTTTTGCCACTTTATACCCATCAATAAACTCATGAAGTAAAATTCAGTTTTTTCTTTTTTCCATCCTTAAAATGTGTATTGTTTTCTACATGTAACTGTGCAATTTTAAATATAACTTCAAGGATTCTGATTTTATTTTATTGCTGAATTAAGATAAGGATATTTAGGCTGTACATAACCATCCAAAAAGTTAATCAAATAAAATATATTTCTGTAGCTGAATAGGCCTACAGTTCAAATTTAGCCAATGGTACGTGGACCATGATGACGACAATGATGATAGTGAACATTTGCTGCTGCTGCTGATGATGATAATGATGGTGATGATGATGATGATGATGAATGATTGTAATGAATTGTTAATGATGATTTTTAGATTTAAGTGCAGGTGTTATGAAAAATTTGCATTGATCATCATCTCATCTCATCTCATCTTCAGCCGCTTATTCCTAGTTAGGGTCGCGGGGGCTGGAGCCTATCCCAGCATGCATTGGGGCGAGAGGCAGGAATACACCCTGGACAGGTCGCCAATCCATCGCAGGGCACTACATACACCATTCACTCACACACTCATACCTACGGGCAATTTAGACTCTCCAATTAGCCTAATGTGCATATCTTTGGACTGTGGGAAGAAACCGGAGTACCCGGAGGAAACCCACGCGGACACAGGGAGAACATGCAAACTCCACACAGAAAGGCCCCCGGCCTGGATTCGAACCCGAGACCTTCTTGCTGTGAGGCGACAGTGCTATCCACTGCACCACCGTGCCGCCTGCATTGATTATCATGCAGGATAAATTCAATTGTGGCGCATTTGTTCTCGATGTGAGGAACTATATGTAGCATTTCAGTGCTATTACAGGCAGTCCAAAGCAACAGTAAAATAGTATATCCATGCAGGCACACAATTAATAATCAGTTACAGGTGACTAAATAACCAAGTTGTCATGTTAAAACATATGCTACAGATGGTAAAAGCATGAAAGAGTGCTACTTATCATAGTAGGTTACTTTAAGATTCAGAGGGGAATTGTACTTGTACATGAATTTGCATTTGTGTAATAAAGCCTACATCTCACAGCAGGAGGGCAATTAATCAAATATTGTGAGCTGGAAAAAGGGTGGAATATTGAAAAGGGTTTGAAAACCTCTGATGTAATATATTGTAAACAAATAAATCAAAATCTGTTTTAATTGAGATAAATAAGTCCAATGTAGTGTTAATTAGAGCCAACTCACATTCCTTGGGAAAAAAGATTCAATCAAAGCAAGTAATTGAAAATAGAGCTGTATTATTTGTAAAGAAATCACTATACATAGTATGTTCACATGTATAAAAAGGTACCTCAACATCAATACACATACAGGTTAATAGAATGCAGACCCTTTTTGTATACAGTAATTAAAAATTGTGCTGTTACTTGTTGGGTTGTCCATAACACTACTTCATCTCTGTCTGACAATCTTTCAGCTCCTTAGTCAAGTGTGGCTGGGCTGAGAAGCAGACATACAGCCATCAGTGACTCTCGACATCTCTAATGATGCCCTCCTCTGTTGCCAAGCTGCTCCTCCCACAGCACATCCATATTTGGGTTCAACTCCTTGAAGTGCTTGGCTTCTGCCAGAACATCATCCATCCTCACTCCAGGCACAGACATAACAGGGATGCCAGCAACCAGCATGGCCAACATCAGAGGACACACATTGGCCTCCTGACACATGACAGGTTGTTCTGAGTTGGGTGCCTGTGTCACATGTACATTTTGTGCCCATTGAAATAGCAATGGATGGTCTAAATACCCCACTGGAGAAGCAGCATACTGGACTGGGACCAGGTGATGTAGGAGGCAAAAAGAAAAATTTAAGACAGTAATAACCAGTCTCAATATTATTTTATCATGGTATTACTACTGGTACTGATACTATTGTTTGATCTTGGACTTTAGATGATTTACAGTACTGTACAATAAATACAAACCACTAAGTGGATATTCAAAAAAAAAACATGAATGTACAGACTACTGGAAACATACAGTAGCCTATATTTTAATGTGGTCACTCAACCTAGCTAATTGACACATATTTATGCATCTGTTACCAAAAAACATTTTGAAATGTATTTATGTATTTTTGGGCATTTCTAATAATTTACATATATCTATAAGAAAAATAAATTGTACTATTTGGTCACAGTGAGGATTCTTTTGAAGAAATAAAGTAGTGTTTTTACAATTTTCCCAAGTAATCTTATGTACCCAAGTTTTAAGTCTGTGTGTGGATGTGTGTCCTTTTAGTCAACATTTACTTAAATATGAAATAGCCCTTTTATGTCAAAAGGGCTATTTCATTACAAATATAACATATAAATTAGTAAACAAACAAATACATAATAATTTGAGTCTGCAGTAATTTCAAGATTACCCCAATTTTTATCCCAAGTCCCCTTTTACTTACACTTGTAATTGGGTACAGTCTTCATGCAATTCCACATTTTCAAACGCTCTGAGTCTAATGCACAATTTTAGACAAGGCAGACACAAGAATGAACACAATTATGAAAATCTGATATGATATGAATGGCCTGGTGATTCTAAAACAGTGTTGTGCATTCTGATGACACCAGCAGTTTGAAAAATGAGTATTTTTTCACCAAGGTAACTGGTTATTGGAACACTGGTGTCATTACATGTATGTACTATGACAAAAGACATGGGACCTCTCTGTATGTACCAGATCATTTGAAACAGTAATTGGTCAATGCTGTTTGGAAAGATTTAAGTGTGAATTTATCATCTAGTTTTAGCATCAATTATGAGGGTTAATGATAATAATAACTATAATTATGATGATTATGATTATTATCTACATCAACAACAATAATTATAAAAAGAATATAAACATTTATTTGTATGTACAGCTCCATACTGGCAACAAATGACACAGAATAGAAACAAATTAGTAATTAATATTTATTTAGAAAATCTCCAAACAATAATTATTACATTGTTAAGGATTTATTTCTTAAAAAGCACAACATAACAATGAACAATGTTTTTTTTAAAGTATACTCTGTAATTGAAAAACAATCCTTTCTTATATAGTCAATTATTATTTTCTAATTATTTTCATGGTTTTGATTTGAGTGCAGTTCCATAAGTACAGTTCCTAGTAGTGACATCATAACTCAAGTCTCAGCTTTCTTTAAAAGCTATACCTTTATGCATGTACTGTAACTTCCTCATATTTATTATTTAACCAAAAAATAGACACTGCTGAAAAAATATTTGCTGCTCACCCAACATAACACAAATCAACACAAGGCATCTTCTGAGAGTATTGGACCAGCAAACTAACATTTTGGAGTGGATGAGTTCTGGACATTGAACTTGTGAATGTGATATCAGGTCTGTGCCATCATTCCCAATTCGACATAATGTAACTAGGTTCTTCATTTCATCAGCTGCATGTCAATATTGAGTTTATATTACAAAAAATATACCAAGATATCATAAAGAAGACATCTATTTTGATAGCAGGACATCAATGAATAACATTACAAAGGGTGTTTTATGCTAGTGGGTTTTATGCTTCACTTTTTATAATTTATGTATAATGTATCATAGATTGGCTGTCTTGTTGAAATTCCAGCATCATTTGCCGTAAAAGGCCTACATGTGTGGTGGTTGTGCAATCAGATCTGAACATTTAAAAATAGGTTAACTTAACCCCTGCTAGGGATTATAATTGTTGTGTTCCCTTGTCACGCATTCTGGAACTCTGACATTCGATTAGCCTTCATATTGTAAACATTGGGCACATGTAGGACTGTAGGGACTGCAGGATTAGCCTAGTTTGTATTAAATGTCCCCATTGTGACTCACTTTTTCCATAAATTCCACTACATTTGCCAAAAACTATTGGTATGCTTATTTCCCATGTCTCATGTGCATTTAGCCGCTGCTAAACAGCTAATTTTGTCATGTACTTTTCTTAAGAACTTTATCAAAGTGAATTAAATAGAGAGGCTAATCACTGTTTGATTATAGTATATGTGCTGTAAAACAGCATGTGGAATAAATATGTGGCCCCAGGATAATCTCTTTAATTCTGGTGTCAGTCAGTTTGTTTGAACCAAGAGAAGGCTCAAAGGATTATGTTCTGCAGGGCTATGTCAAAGAGGAGGCTACTTTGTAAGATTGAAGCATTTAAAACCCAACTAGTGCCTATGTTGGGGAATGCACCATGCCTTTCTGTCTCAAATCTAACTTATTGGTATAATTGGTCTATTCAACAAAGTAATAAATAAATGTAAAAATAAATACATAAACAAAAATAACGTTATTGCTTCAAACGGTATTGAGAAACAAAAATGTGTTCCCCTATTTCACACCATCTACCCTCTACCCTACACAAAGTGAATGGAACTTTTCAGTTTATATTGCTGATGTGATGCATGTTTGTTGTCTTCATAGTCTACTCAGAGTTAGGTATAATAACGTTGACATATAATAACATTTATATATGGTATAATTAGTAATTACATAAGAAAACATCAACAACCTATTTGAGCCTTGACAGTGCTTGACCTCCAATTGAAAACCAAATTACTTTTCTAGGCGGAGTTAGCCGAGCGAGGAGGGGCGGTGAGAATTCTCTCGCCCTGATGAAACGCGGGCTGGAATAATGAATGAGACAGACTGGGCGGAGAGAGATGTTACACTGTATGGATTCTCAAATGAAACTTCCAGTTCGCTAACGGTATGCATTTAGACGGTAAAGCTTGTAATGCAAAAACCTGGGCAGTGTGAGTGAAATGCCTCTTGTAGTATAGCTGCATGGTGACCAGTGAAACTCGTGTTCTCAAGAAGCGCATTCCAGCACGGACCATTTGTCTAGTAACTGGGACGACTTCTTTGTGAAGGTATGTAATGAAAGAAAAAATACATCTTGTCCTCGCGGTGACCAAAGAGTTGTAACAGTCCCCCCCCCCCAACTTCGCAGTGAAGTTGTTACACTTCAGAGATTTACTTTAGTTGAACGCTGTAATTGATTATTAGCGCTGTTTTTAATTAATACAAGGACAAATTTTACTTTAATTTTCAACACACAAAACAGTTTCATGCTGTAATGTCTGTTAACTGGTTTGTTTCGTATTGTCTAGTTGCCAGGGAATTTTCTGTTGTCATGACAAAGCAGCATTTTTATTAGCTGGTGGGGCTCTTTTGTTACACAGTAATAAAAGTTTCTGTGCAACAGATATTTCTTTTTTGAAATCGCAATGACAATACTTGTTTTTCCAGCTTGACTTGGGTTATTGAGAACGGCCTGTTAGAAATGGAAAAAAACGAACAAAAAAAAATCATATATAAAATAGGTTTTCAGTTTAGATTTGCGACTTGGCGTCGTAACAGCGACATTTTAAAGTAAAGTTAAAGAAATCTTGGGGTCTTGTGCAATAGTGGGTCCTTGATCTGTGCTATTGTATTGTATGTAATGTCATGTCAGGGTTTAAGACAATTTAAATCCGCATGAAAATAGCAAGGCTACTGTGCTTGTATTTTAAGGCAATCTCAGCACATATTGGACATGGACTTAAACGCGGCAAAACGTGTTTTCTATTTTGGTTACAATTGTGAATCGTACTATAAACCTCACACTCCCATCTCAATCTAGCAAGTACTATCTATGTACAATGGAATCAATTACAGATTGGTTCAAAACCTTTCCAATTTGAACCATGGTTGCTGCTCATATGACGCTGTACAGAAGTGCAGTAATTATTTGAAGAGAAGCATGGACAAGGAAAGATAAATTATTACATAAAGATATAAATAAAAACAAATATATGGATTTCATGGGCACTCTTGCATAACCTTTCTCTAACCCCTCTCTTGCCCCAACATAACCGCATTTCAGTAGTAAAAATGTTGTGTACCCCCGAATAGTTTGCACATGATAAACTATTCGGTTCGAACTATTCGATGGTCAGGTATGTCACGTCCAACTAATCCACTGAACAACTGTCAGAGTGATTATGATGCCTGAAAAACATACGAGTGATCAACCTGAAAACAAGAATGTCTGATTTGAGTGGGTAGCTTAACAAATAAAATGATTGAATACAGTATATTATTATTATTAAACATAAGCAACAAGTCAGCATCAGAGACCCACCATCCAAATATAATAGCGACTGGCAAAGCAAATTAATCCTCCAAGTGAACCATCTCATTCTCTGGTGTATTTCTTAATTTTAAAATGTAGCACATCTGTAATGTTATGGTTATCCAAGGAGGCTAGTGTCCTTATGCAAACTTTGAAACATTTAAAATTGTAGTTATGCTGGGTTAATATGCTTGATGAGAAACAAATAAACATAGTGGAAAAGGCTTGGGAATCTCCATGAGAAATGTTTATAATTTAATGGTTGACTCTGGAGTTCAGATTTACCACACTGCCTCGCCTTGTTTGAAATACTGTAGAGAAATTGATTAAATAAGTAATTGATACAATTAATTCACCAGTGAAAGAGGTCATGCCTAACCAAAACCATTAATAAAACAGTACTCAAGTTAGATTTTTCTCTTCTCTCTCATACTATCATGGCAATTTTCCAAAATTCAAGTCTTCTGTCACCCTGATAGATAGTGTACACAGTCATCACATCTGTGTGTCTTAAATTGTCACCACTTCAATTTAATAAGATGTCTTCCCATTGAAAGAATAGATAAGACCTGGTGTTAGGTGTTACCCTCCTAAAGGGTACTGGTGTATTTTAGGATTTTCCCATCCAGGCAGATATGAGGTGTTCTCAAAAACGAGGTGTTCTATTGGTCAGTGGTTGATCAGATGCTGTTGGATTGAATAGTTATGGGGACTGCCTAAATTTGCACCTGTCTCGAACCGCCCGAACAAGTGCATTTGAGTAATTCTGCAATTAGTGCTCATTAAACTGACCATAATTATCATATCCTCAATGCAATAAAGGCAGCAGACTAATTTCATTCTGATTGAGTTTTTCAGTAACCTGTACCAAAGATGTCATGAGGTCCTCTCACCTTGGGTTTTAGTAAATGGTGCAAAGGAAATGCAAGGTTATTCCAGCCATTAAATCAAGCACACCATAACAGCAAAGTGATAAAAAAGAAAGCTTATTTGGGATCGCAAATTGTCAAAAGTGTCCAGGAACCTTCTGATCACTGTGACAACATGGCGATTTGTTTCATCACTTGCATCAGAAATACACGTAGTTTTAAAAAAAATACTTTGGAAGCAATATTGTAAGTTCCTTGGTCTTGTATTTTGACCAGGCACCACTTCCTTCTCAATAAAAAAACAGCCATCACATGTATGTTGGTTTCCAAAGAAACTGTTTGCAAAAAGTGGAAACTTGTGGAGAGCCAGGGCCAGTCACTGCTGTCTGAAAGGGGCCCTGGCAGGCTTTAAAAGACTGAGCCAAAAGGAGGATGCACTACTTCCTCTCCTCTCTGCTGGGGCATGAATCATGCCTTTTGTTCTGTCCTCCATGCAAATGCAGGATTCGCTGACCATGTCTGGAGTAGTAAGTATATTTACTGTCACATCTACTGGACCAACTTTGTGTGTATTTAGAGAGTAGCTTAAATAGCTATTTATTTATTTATTTATTCATTATTTATTTATTTATGACTTACTGTTTTTAGAACATGACTGTATGTATACAGTCAGATATTTTGAACTTCAGTAAAATGAAGGAAACTTTCACATTTTATGCAAATCCATAAATGTATGTTGATGAATTTGCATTGAATATGTTTTGGTTCTATTTATGCACAAATCTGACAGTATGAAACTTCTGGAAGACTGTTTGAGAGATGCATCCTAATTGCCTCCATGCTGAAATCAGTCTGATACATGACCAAATTGAAGATGACAGCGCAGTTACCCAGCATGATTAGGGATCTGTGCACCAGTGCTGGGCTTGGCTCCAACCTTGGTCCCTGTCCAGCTCCAGGTCTCATGGGGCTGCTAAGAAAAGCCTGTTTATCCCTGTGACTGCCTTGAACTCTCGGACTGCCCACTGAGACAGCAGCATGTTTGGCACAGAGGTGAAAAACAAAGACTGTAGCTACTGCACAACAAAACCAAGATTTTTTCAAATGAAGGTATTAGGTATTTTGTTTAAGTGTGTTTGAAAATTCTGGTCACGCTGATCATGACAATGAAAACGATGATAGCAGGGGTAATGAGGATGACACTCATTACACACTGCGGGCACAGAAACAAACGAAGGGAGGTCTGGCATGCACAGAGGACAATAGCATGGGGCAGTACAATGTGGATTGGGCTTGAGGGGCAGTGGAGAGCCGCCGCCATGAGGGGACGAGTGGGCCGGTGAGGGTTAAGGGGCACCATGCGTCAGTTTGGGAGTGTGTGCGCCTGTGTTGATGGTGACTACCGCTCAGGAAAGGGGTGCCTCCAGGTCGGGCTGAATTTCCCTTCATTTTATTTTTTTCCTTTTTTCCCTCGCACATCTGGCGCAGTGAGAGCCCCCACAATGGAAGCAGGAAAGAGCTGGAGAAGCCAGCGGGATTGTCTCAGGGGCAGATAGGAAATGCAGAGGGAGGGGCTGGAAGTGGGGATGAAGGCTGTGGACTCATGTGAGTGAACTAGAGTTGAATTTTTTTATTTTCCTTTTTTAATTGCATGATGTAATCTCTGTTGCAGACCAATGTGGTCATAAAGACTTTTGGTATTAAGAAACAGGATATAACCCCTTTTCTGTTCCAGTATTTTCAGCAACACTTTCAGCTGACGCTTGCTAGTATTTCATGGAGTCAGTGCCGTAATTTAGAGTCTCACAGCCTTAAATGTCATTTTGCACTCCAAAATAATAAATTATTTGTTCTTTTGCTTAAATCTACAGTGACTTATTAACTGTATCATAACTTTGTAACTGTGGTCAACTCATTGATCTGCATGTGAAACATGTCACAGTTATGGTTATCTGACAGGATTGGTTATGGTTATGATTATGGCAACACTATCACTTCTAGCTTTGAACTTGGTAAAGTAAAGTACTTGGTGAAGTTATAGTACTACAGTACCCTCCAAAATTATTCACAGCCCTAATAAAGATCAGCAAGGAAGGCTGTATAAAATATAAAATACAGGTAATGAGCTATATTGTATGTTCACAAAACAGGTATATTATATTATTTTATACTAATAATTGCTCAGAGAAAAATATGATTTTTTGCACTAATTCATAAATAGCATACATTTATCAACATGTGGCTGTTGATGTTGAAAAGTGCTCTCTGTAGCCCTCCGTTAAACTATTTTAAAACTAGCCAAATGTATTGTAATAGCAGGAAAGCTACCTTATTTTATTTTTATTTTGCTCTTTATCTTTTTTAGCTTTTATCTAATTTTATCTTTACTAACAAACTACTGCTAAAAATGAGAATATATTTTTTCATCTCACACAATAGAAAATGAATTTCATGGCAATAAGCAACATTTGCTGATGTTTATGTTAGCAGTAATTAATTTGATAGCTAGCTACCTTTCTTAATTTCATAAACTAAAGATACACCAAAGCACAGTTCATCTAGTGTGGAAGCAGCTATGAGAGCCGAAATGGCTACGATACTCTAGTCCAGTTGCTAAAACTAGCTTCACGATGGGGGGGCTGAGAAAGCCTTTTGTGGGTCAGGTGACCCACCTCCATGATGAACACTACTAACTTTTCCGTCCGATTCAGATTACCCCAGGATAGATTCTGACTGATAGAGGCCGAAAGCCATGGCAGGTGCATATTCCATAGAGTACTGTATCTCTCCAGCGCAGTAGCTAAGATGCTAAAGCCGATGGAAACTCTGCGTATTCAGCAACCTTAAAACTTAGTACACATCTGCATGATAAGCTTGTTTAGTAAAAATGTATCACTGCAAGTTAAGGCATTTTCCAGATGTGCAAATGTAGAGCCCTTACTCTGGACTAACACTCTGACCACATCCCTGAGTATGGATCAAAGCATCATCATAGTGTAGCAGGAGGTGTCACTGTGACCCTTCGTTGGCTTGCTAGCTTGTCTCCAGTCAGATGAGCATTAAAATGTGCCCTGCAGAGCTGTCCTCATGGAGCTGTAGTTACATGTGTGGGCCTATCTGTGCTCTTCTCTCTGGAGAGAGAAGGCTTCCTCTTGTGTCCCCTCTGGTTTCATAGTGTTAATATCTCTCAAGAACATGGCATTTCAATACCAGTGATTATGTGTGTCAATTTGGCAATACTCCCTCATTTTTCAATTCAATTCAGTTCAATAGAGCTTTATTTATCCCACATGGGGCAATTTAAACAGTTTGGCAGCTGTTTGAGGATTAATTGGAATAAGAGGAAGAGCCAGATAATTCTGTATGAAATTACACCCATTTTGGCAAGACTCTCTCAGATTGTCTTGAAAGCTGGTATATATTTGAATTGCATTGAGGCAATGACAAAAAAAGTAACATTTGACTACACAGACTTATTTTTAAGGCTTGATACACATTGCAGGCAATGTCATGGTGTTTATACGTTTTTTCCATTCCCCATTACATTACTGTGTGTTTTATTCAGAACTAAGACCACTCTCTCAATCATACCTATAAAATGTACTTGAATAGTTGGCTATGTTAAATCACCGGTGTCTACTTTTAACAAGAGTTATGAAGCTGATAACGGGGTTAGTTCAAACACATTACACATAGAATTGTGAGGTGGTGAGTGCCTGTTTAAATGTTACTCTTTGCCCATGTGCGGGTGAGTCTCTGTGTAAACGCTGGCTCTCAAAGAATGGGACTTGGCCTGGCCGTTGTGTGACGTCCCTGCAGAAATGAGTGGCCAGTGCAGTTTCGTCCCTCTTATGTTTATTTCCTGTGTTTAGAATCTCTTCCACTTGACAACTGCTGCTCACATCATCTACATGAGAGGGAGAAAGAGAGAGGGAGAGAGACAAAGAGAGAAAGAGAGAGAAAGGCAGGTCATAGAAAATGTATGGCATTGCCACTTTACAGCAATACGATTGTGTGCTTATTCACCTGCGTCAGACCATCATCACCAGTGGATTCTGATAGTACTGCTAGTGCTGAACAGCTCACACACAGCTGCTGCTGCTGCTCTCTCTCTCTCTCTCTCTTTCTTTATCTCTCTGACTCTCATACACATTTTTTTTACTATCCTGTCTGTTACTTTGTCAGTGCAGTTCTGGCAGTTTTACATCAGGAAAAAAAAAATTAAGTTTTATTGTTTTTATGAGAGTGTACACTGGGTGGGGGAGAGTTGTGTTTGCTCTCCATTCGCTGGCAAGGTGGCGGTCGGTCTGCTGGTGTGACGGAGCACTGCATTAGTCTCGGGGTCCGAGCAGGGAGTAGCAGCATGGTGCCGGTCACAGAGATGGGCTGCAGGGTGGGAGAGGATTGCAGGTGGGTGACACGTCCACATACACACTGCCTCTTTATGTTGGGAGAGGGAGGGTGAACATTGTTTTTTTTCCCCAGAAGCACAACATCTGGCCCCAACTTGACTGGTGTGGTTTTGTTGCCGTGCGGAATAATCCTGTATTTTACAAAGGTATGGGGGTTTGCTCTATCTGGCCAAGATGCTTCTGCGGATTATATCTATGTGTTAAGGGGTATTCACAGTGTGTCTCTCGTTGGCGTGTTTTATATTGAGCAAAGTATTATAGCGTTGAGAGAGTTACAGTGGCTGTGTATGTGTGGTGACTCATCTGGTGGCCCGCGCAACCTGTTGTTCGCATAAGCTTATGTCCTTCATCTACTTATATCTCCCTGTTAAACCTGTTTTTGAAGAAGGTAATGATGGAACTAACTGTTCTTTTAGCTGTTTCATCCACCTGTGATGTGACATAAGTCATTAAGCTGATCTTTCCAGACTGTTCTGATTCCGGATGTTATGAAAAAGGTAAGGTAGCGAATAAGACATTTGCTAAAAAGGAATCTGGGAGGAGAGGTCACTGTGGTGATGAGTAGCCAGAATATCCTAAGACTGATTGAAACAGAAGCATTTGCACTGGGAAGCACTGCAGCAGTAGATATGAATCTGGGCTATGTGATGCATCATTTGCTAATAGTGGATTAGATTCTGTACAATGTATGTGCTGGCATAGGAGAAGACAGAACTAGTGCAGTTGATGCACTGTGAGCGTGTTTTGAGGTGTGTGGCTGTGTTCAGGCCCAGTCTGTCATGCTGCTGCTCGACTTTCCTCTGTCCTCTGCCTGCTGGGCATGTGTGGGTTCGATGTGTATGTGTGTATATGTGTGTGTGGGGATTATGTAAAAGGCAGGCTGATAACACAGTGGCTGTGCAGATGCTGTTCTTAATCGTGTAGTGCTCTCGCTCTCTCTCTCCCTCTTTGTGAGATACAGCCTTCCAACGCCACAAACTGTCCAGTTGTCGCTGGAAGTCCATTGTTGCCTCCCAAAAAATGATCCTTTATTGCAAAGTTTATAGCTAATTTCTAGCTGATACTGACAATTGCAAACTGGTGAAGCACTCACGATCAAATGTAAAGAATGGCATACATTGTGATGCTGCCAATGTGCTATTTGCAGATAATCGTGGCAAATGCATGTGAATCTCTTGAGTGATCCACATTTTTTCAGACCAGAATCATCCATCAGTTATTTTCAGAATTAGGCAATTTGTCCTCCCTCAGGCTTAGGCAACAACCCATTCATCTCATGTTCCAAAGGGAAACATTGCTTTTTCTCTCAGTAGTACACTCCTCTCTGTAGTTGCAGCACATTCTTGCCAGTTGCAATCATTTCTAGAATCATCCATTTGACAATAAATGGACAATAATCCAAAAGATCTGTAGGCAAAACATCATAAACCATGATGTGCCTGAATAAGGCTAATGTCTCCCTTTTCTGCTGGTGCAGCTAAATGCTTCTGTGGCATTAATCTACATTAAAAGGGACTTCACTGCTGCTGGGATTCTAAGGATCAGTGATTGTACGTCAGACCTTTCATGGTAGGTGTCACACTGTCATATACTCAGCTACATAAGTGCTGATGGGCTAGCTGACAATAATTTACAATATCTACTCTCCTTCACATATTTTTCAGTTGAGGATTGAGATACAAACTGTTCCTGTATGACAATTGTCCTGCATTATGAGTTGGAAATTGAATACAAACATCAAATACGGTTCAGCATGTGTGTATTAGAGAGAAAGAAATGCAATATCAAGGCTAGAGATCATTAAATGACTTCCTTATAATAACTGTAATACATTTCCCAGTGAACATAAATGATCTATTTTCACATTTCTATTTTTTTGGTATGAGTCATCCAGATTGAACATGTGTCATAAATCAATATTAGGTAACTAAACTGGGAGATACTGAGATTGAACTAGTGGCAACCAATCAATTCAGTATCTTGCTCTGTTTAACTGAATAACAGGCAGAGAGAGAAAGAAAGAATATTAATGCATTTTGTGTATGTAGGAGATGTATGTTTAGGTATGTAGAGTCATGAAATGTCTCCATTATGAGATGTTTGCACAGAAAAAAGGTGTCATTCAGAGGCAAGGAGCCAGCTTGGTCACAATGCGTGATAATGCATGGAAAACATCAGAGGACCTGAACAAGACAATGTTCATGTTATGGTCATCTTTTCATTTTTAACATCTTTTTTTTTTGGAGGGGGAAGGGGTGGGGGGCGGTTGCTGACATCGGTATTATAGTGTTTTCTCATTTCTGAAGGCGGTTTTTGAAAAGGGTTATACATTCGCTCAAGAGGACAAAAACAGCATCCAGGGACATCCGGAGGAAACAATGACCTTGATTGCGCTGCGTGCCGGAACCTCACAAGAACACGCAGACAAGCTGTGGAGCTGTGGAGGCTGCTATTAAGCAAGGAAACAAAACAAATGTCTCTGGCCTTGGCTCACCTGCCCCATGGTCCCGGGCTCCATTGTGTCCAAATTCACGTCAGAATAATCGCGTTCATTTTTTAATGTTTTGCGTGGGTGAGCTCCCTTTGAATGCCTGAATAATTCATTGCCCCCTGTGCTCTGCTGTCAGCTTACTGACTGGTTTGAGTGGTATCAGCCCTGTCCAGTGCAGGCTCCACGGTAGACATTCACTGGGACTGACAGGCTGCGCTCCACACCATCCAGCTCGGAGAGGGGGGTCTCTGTCCTCCATCTCTCCTGGGGCGGTGTCCCGAGTGGGGAAGCCAGCCATGCTCCCTCGAAGAAGTTTGTCGTAAGAGCACTTCGAATGCATGTCCGCGTCTAGAAATGCGTTTGCATGCATGTTTGCCTTTTGAAGCGCAGCTGTCGTGTGCCGATTGTTGTTTGCAATGAAACAGAAGAGATGTTTCATGTGTTTCAATATTTCTCGCGTGGCACTTTGAACGCGTTTATGGAGGTTAATCAAAATGGACTGTCATTGCAGATGAGTGTGTTGTCAGATAAATATAGGCGAATGCTTTTATTTAAATGTTAGGAAAGGTTATGCTACACTGTCTGATAGACTTTTTCAAAAGCCAGCCGTGGTGAGCTGTGTGCTGTGTACAGCTTTAGACTTTTACATGTTGCAAAAGCTACCCAATGGCTATTATTTAAGACATGGAACTAAAATATGATTCAATGTAAAAAAAAAGCTGTAAGCATTTAGGAGGTACACCATCTTATATAAATTGTTGCCCATCACTGTTTCGTGTAAGCTGTGCTTTAGAAACTATCCTCAAAACAGAACTGGGTTTTCTCCCTTGTGGTGGTTGAAGTGTAGACAGGAGCATGAGTAGAATCAATGGCAAGAAACTGTGTGTAGTGAGTTCAGAGATAAGAGCTCTGCCTGAGCCCAGTCAGGAAGATGAGAAGAAGACTCTTGGCCAAACACACTCCCAGAAGCTATTTTACTTTTACAAAATCATTCTGTCAGATGCATTCTAGGGCTTTGAGAGATGAGAGGAGGATTGGAGGCATGGAATCTTCAGGCTGGGCAGCATCAATGCGAACAGTGCTTGTTCTCTCGCACACATACCGCCAGAGAAACGTATAGGGAAGACATGAGCTGCCATTCAGCCGTGTTAGTGTGGTTCTGCTCCAGGCTCCAAGATCCCCTCTGCTCCTGCCCTGGGCCATTGTTTGCACTTATGTGCTGCTCATGGCTGTTTAATACTGTTTGGTTATAAAAAAGGGCAAAAAAAGCACAATTGCTTGCGAAACCGTTGCCATTTGCTTCATATGGCTGAGGATATTTACACTGCAACCTGCTGTTTCCCCTCATCCTGCACTGGGTTCAGCCCTGACTGGTGTAATCAGCCCCCCACAAGCAGTGTAATGGGTATGAAGCCGTTGTCACAAACTCTATTGTACATTTTACATTTACATTTTAAGCATTTAGCAGACGCTCTTATCCAGAGCGACTTACAAGATTGTAAGAGCTAGGGTGAGACCACATGAAGAACAGCACCTAAGAAAAGGGCCCTCTCAGCTCTTGCTCTTTCCCTGTCTTAGCCCATACATTGAAAATATAAAGCCTTAAAAAAGACTTCTCCAACAGCAAGCACTTAAGGGCTGTAAAAAAAAAGGATGACATCTTGCGAATGTGATTAGCACCCTAGGCGAGCATAATATTCAGGCCAGTTTAGATAATTTATCCTTCATCAATCTTCCAACGAGCTGAGTGAGGTTGCCTGTGGCGTTAAGATTGAGGACCTTTGTCTTTGATTTATTCATGTGTTTCTTAGAAAAATCAAAGACATTTCTCAATATAACAAATGGTCTTTCAGCATCGGAAGAATGCTATAAATGTTTGATGTATTTATTGATCCTGAGAGGGATCGTCCCTCTGCCAATCTTAATGTTTGGTGCAAAGTGTTGGATAGGCGGACCGTGCCTACATCAGACTTTCCATTTTACAATTTAGCTCGAGCCCAGAACAGGCCTGGCGAAACATTCCTCTCAAACACATAGTACCATAAGTCTTTTAGTCATATGCGAATGAATCATTTTGACGTCTGTTATGTACACCCTTGAAAACATACTCTGTCTTTGATGTTTCGATGTCTGCTTCCTTATCCTCTTCCTTATCCTTATCAATTTCCCACAGGCAACATGTCAATCATCTCTGTCAAGGTGCTCTGGGCATTCCAGATCCCCTCTTTTGTCTTGCTGAATGGTGGCATTGCCTCTCTCTATTAGCTGAGAGGTTCCTGACACTCCTCTTTATATACATTTTATACTGCTATATACTTTCATTGCATTTCCCCTTGGGGTGTTGGTTCAATGCCATTTTCATAGTGTTCACTTTTAAATAAGTGGTCATTTGTGATGATCAATGTATCAAATTCGCACAGAGGCCAGTGCAGAGGTTGTGACTTGTGCGACTGCATTTCACATCAAATATATAGGGAAAAAAGGTCTAACACGAGAACCACAAGAACATTTTGGCCTGGTATGCAGTGCATCATTGATCAAGACTGATCAGAATCACGAAAATGCTGTAACATTTTTTGCAGTCCATTTCTCTCACTGCTACAATAGTGTTTTAATTTGACCTTCGAATATTTGTCAGTTATTCAGCCAGCTGTGTACCCTACCATTTGCCTATTTACATTTGCATTCAACATATATTTGCATGCTTTTCTGAGCTCCTATTCTTTGTATTGTGTAAGAACCTGGTAACCATTGTCAGTCTATTTGTGCACTTCCATGAAGGTCTCACTACCTCATAAATATTGTGAAAATGCCCCTTGGCAGGAATATTTAGTAGGGCTGCTATTTTGTGTCTAAGTGAAACAGGCACCCATTCTCAGAGCCCGTTACGGGCAGGCACTGGCAGGTCACGTTGTTGTATTATGGCATTTTAATGCAAATACTGTCCCTAGAATCGGGAGAGAAATAGTGGAATGTAAAAACATTAGTGGATCTAGGGAATGCAGCTGAGAACACAGACCCATCAAATAGACTATGGAGTCCTGTAGGGAAATTAAGTAAACACAACATGGTTTGTAATTATAAAACTCACCTCAACCACCACCAAAATGAGGCGCCCATCCAAACTTATGAAAACTGTGTTGGGACCATGGTGTTCAGCTGTGGAGAGGTTGGAATCACATATAGGTACTCCCAACTTACAGCTCACTTGTAAGTGTTCCTACTATAATGTTGCAAGTTCCGTTGCCTGATGATAACTGCTTGTTGAAGTTATTTGCTTGTGCGCAGTTTGCATCGTAGCAAAGGAGGGGACTGTTTCTCTCCATGGTGGTTGTGGACAGTCTAACAGATTCACAACACTCAGGCAAAAGTCTTTGAGTATTATACTTGGGGAGTGAGACGGAATATTATCATTATTATTCAACCACTAATCGATTGCTTATTTGAATACTTATTCATGAATAAAATATTAAGAAAACACAATTTTTTTCTTCCTCGTTAATAATTCTAACAATAATTATGAGAACACCTAAAAACCATGCATAAATTACGAAATTATTCAGTGATATGAATGCATCTCCTTGCTGAAAGTCGGAGTGAATGCAGATTGCTACTGTCTACTGTCTACTGCTAAATGTTATTTATACAGAAAGAACCAGAGTTTCCTGCAGTGTTTGGGGAGAAATCAGGCTTACCGAGCCCTTATGGAATGCTCTGTATGTTTCGGATCACTTTCCAGCCTGCCAGAGGAGCTAACGCACACCACTGGGGCTAAATCAGCTCACTAGCAATGGTATGCATGCACGTCAGAAACAACTTACCAGCTTTGTGAATTTCCCTGTTATTATAAAATGTCTGGATTATGCTGAAGCAATGAGACAGGAGATGCTGTGGTATATCATGAATATTGGCTTGACATCAGTGCGTCGATAGTTATGAGGTACAGCCAAGTACGCTATATAGTATATATAATGTAGCATACATTTTATTAGGAGAACATTTTTACTGTTCTAACATGTCCTGTTTGTTATGGTTGCTGAACACGAGAGTTTTCTTTTTAGGATTTCTTACAATTGGGTATTGCAGTTGTATCATAATATTGACTTTTTTAGCAAACATCCTCTTAAATAATTTTGCTAAAGAATTAAATTATTGGTGATATTAACAACAACCCTCCCCCTCCAAAAGAACATGGATAACCCCCCCCCCCTTCCTACTATACACACACATGCTCACCCCATCTTAAATAACACAAATTTGTAACAAACAACATATGACACACTTGTTTCAGAATTAATTATATATTAATTAATTATGATATAAGCTAAAATACAAACACAAATAATTTTTTGCCCGCACCCTCTCTTAAATTATGGCAGACCGAGATGTATTAGGCAGCCGTTTCTTCACCCAGAATAATTATTATTTGACCTGGTTCTTGTAGGTCTTGATACTGATTCATCTGGGCAGAAAATTTGGGGAAGTATTTGTCTCTGATGAAGAGGTAAGGGCAAAGCGGGCCTCTGTCCCTACCTGGCCAGGTTAGTGTGATCACACAGCCAGTTCTCTTTAGTTAGCCAGGTTGTTTATGGCAGCCTGTTTCAATAGTAAGGCTATGGTCACTGTGTCTGTACATTGTTAATGTGTGCCTTTAGGTTTTAGGTTTTTCACTCTGACAAGATATTCTGCTGGGGAATAGTCTATCTAGAGCCCGGTAGATTTCCAGTTTATTGTTTGATGTTGTTTCCTCAAACCAATGATCAATGTACATTTTGTTGTTGAATAGGTCAATTTTATAAATGTTTCAGGTTGTCATTTTTTCTTGTACATTGTGCACACGTTGGTTGACCAATGTGCACACACGGTTGACCCAGCGAGTCTTTACCTGGGTAGAGCTGGTAGGTCGTCAGTGCCATGTGCTGGTAGCAGTGTGGGTCAGTTTGATTTAAATTAACACAGAATAGTTTTTTTCTGTAGGGAGCAGGAGTGGGAAGTGGCACATTTCTGTGAAAAAGCAATGTAGAATTCTAGGTGGAATTGTTCAGCTATTTTTTTACCCCACGGTTTATATTTGGTGTGTAGTAGACATTCCCATATTTCTTTTCCATAAAAAAGGATTGGCTGGATTATGCAATCAAATATGTTCAGCCAGATCTTTATGGGGGGTTGAATCTGGAGATGTTTTTTTAATTGCATAGTAGGTGTTGCTTGCTTCCTCCCTTAATAGATTTCTGACCATGTTCAAGCTCCCTGAAGCAGTAAACTCACTAGACCTTGGTAAGTGTAGCTGGTGGCGTGTTCCAAAGTGAAGTAGTATCTGTTTCCCTGACATCTGGCTTATTTCTGTAAGACCATAACTTTGGTCTTATCCAGATTTACGGTCTGTGCCCAGGTCTGACAGAACTGCTCTAGATATGACAGATTCTGCTGTAACCCGTTCTGTGCATTACCAGAGAACTAGGTCATCCATATAGAGTAAGAATTGATTTATTGTATATAGTGTATAATTCTTTTTCCAATTTTGATACTGCAGTTGCATCAAAATATCAATCATCAATATTATTTGATTGCATCAATATTATAATGCCATAGATTTCACCCCCACACCACTTCAAAGAATAACCCTTCTCTCTCTCTAACTCTCTCTTTCTCTCTCGCTATCTCTCTCTCTCTCTCTTTCTCTCAATCTCTGTCATGGCGAGAGCTATGCTGAGAGATCTTTCCTCAGGTAAAACCAAACCTCTCGCAGTTGGACTTAACAGGTTAATATTTGACACATCTCTCAACAGATGCTAAATTAACAACAGTGCTTTGGGCGGAAGGCAGCCACTACAGGAACAGAATTCGAGCAGCTGCTGTGGGTGTGAATATTTCAGGTTGGGTCGTTTTAGGATGAGATTTTTCCCTCATTAAGTCAAACGTGATTATTCATACTATGTTTTCATTCATGGAGTTCTCATTCAGTGGATAACAGAATTGGGTACACCTGCATGAAAGGTGAAAGTGTGTAACCAGATCCATAACTCTAGAGTGTAACATGTTCCAAAACCCCTTTTAGCTCAGTCTGCAGTTGGACTAAATCCCCTGGCACCCTCTTCTCTGGGAGTCAGAGTGTTACAAATCTCCTGATGTCCAACAAACAGGAAAATACATTGGGTCTCTTACTTTGAAGGAGGGGTGATTGTTGTGGCATGTTTGGCAGGAGCTTCAGTGGCAAAGACTGCTCAACAACTCGCTTTGGATAAAAGCGTCTTCCAGATAACTAAATTGTAAATTGTAACTTGCTGATATTTCACGAGGAATAGCAGCTAAGGTGATGTTGGCATGGAAGTCTAAGGGAAAGGCATCATCAACTAGGGGCAACTGTGATCGAAAGCCCATAGTTCTCAACTGTGATGTCATTGAAATAGTTTGAGATGCAAGGCAAAACAGATGAGCAACTCTGAATCAGTTGACTGCAAATATCAAAATACATTCTGCAGCAAAATATACCAATAGATTACCAATATAGCTAGGTGAGTTTTGGATCGCTCACCGACCACATTGCACCCAATTATCCCATGTTTTCTTCATCTTTTCATTATTGATGGGGAACCTGTGAACACTTATGCACTTTTCCTGACTTGCCACATTAGAACAGCCAGCCACCATTGCACATATGTGCACCATTTTAATTGTATTTTCCACTACCCCTCTCTCTATCTTGTATTGGCTGCCTGTCTGACTCTATGTCATGAAATGTTGTCAAATTAGAATGCAATTTTAAAAATGGTTTAAAATACAGTTTTGGTGTTTCATGGTGGATTTGTCATATTTCACAAACTTTATGGGCACTTTTTTGTTTTATTTCTGTTTTTTATTTAAGTTGTTGCTAGTGTGTCAGGTGCCCTTTAAGAGGCCTTAAGAGTTATATCAGCGCTGTGCTTTGTGTATACTCTGTGAGTCTGAATTCAGATGTTAAGTGATACTCTGGAAGTTTCATCTTACATCAGAGCATTGTATTCCTTCTTTGTTGATGATATACACATTTTCAGTAGTGTTTATGTTTGTAGGATGAGAACAATTCCATATTTGGCAGTAATCATACAAATATTCTTACTGTCGATGCTGGTGTGCTGTGGAGAATGGTTGGCCGTTATTAAAAGTTCCATGGTCATAATGGGTGCTGTGTAAGTCCTCTATTTGAAACCACATGCTGTTCCCACTAAGAAGTGAATGACTAGACTGTGGCCTGGATTCAATTAACATGTGTCCTTTACTTTGACCAATAAATGCAAGTGTTGATTTTTTTTTCTTCACAAACATAGTTTGGTGAGTTTAGCAATCACTTAAATGAACTTGCCAAATTGTGAATTCAATTGATTTATTTGACATTTATTTGAAAGTCAAAGTTAAGGACATCCTTGCTTTGGTCTTTGCTGTCAGGGGTAATACAATTCTCTTTGGATATTGACTGGCTATTGACATTTAGACTAATTTGAATTAAATGCATGGAGTGTTTGGAGTAGTGAAGGATAAACAAAAGGACACTGCATTGTTGACCCAAGCACAGAGACGAGGGGTGGAACATCTCTGAAACTCAACAGCAGTGGAGTGGTAGGTGTGACCTAAAACCCCATTAATCAAATGCTAAGAAAACCTTTGAAACCCTAGTCCCCAAAAAGCCGAAGGGGTGCAGGAAGTGCCTGATCCCTGCACCCCACCCCCACTCTGCCCCTCCCTGGCAGAGAGGAGTCAGATGAGCCCTTTGTTTATGTAACCCTTGCTGGAACCCCGCCTTGCGATGTGTCACAGAGACACCCGCAACCCATGCTCCTCCCTGTGTGCGAAATGCCTTATTGTGTTTGTGTGTGTGTCGTGTACAGTGAGCGTGTGTGTGTGTGTGTGTGTGTGTGTGTGGGAGGGAGACCATGGGACTGCCCTGAACAGAGTGGTAATGAGACAAGCTTTCTGTCAACACCGTTGATCTGTTCCTGGGGCTGTGGTCAGTTTGTGGGGATATCCACGGCACTGTGCCTTTGTCTCTCAGCAGGTACGGGGATGGTTGTGCTGTGAAAAAGAGGCCCTCTCGGCGACTGGGGAGGTCCTGGTCCAGCCCAGGAACAGAGCGGCGGGACACAGACAGGGAAACTGATGGAGCCAAAATGGAGATGTTCGTAGGGTAAGAATTGACTGCCTTAACATGCTTCAGTGCTATGGCATCCATTTTACATATTGCATGTTGTTTTTGTTGGTAATGGGTCCCAGTGAACTTACTAGTGAACTTTTGCCTTGCATATTCAGTCCAAACAACACAGTTTCTGAGTTTCCAAGTACTCCTTTTGCTCATAACAAGGTTCCTTTACACACACCATTACAGGGCAGTGACAACTTCACCAGTTATGATTGTCATTGTGGATTGTGTTTATGTATTGCATTTACTTTGTTGATGTGCACTATCTATGTGTGTGAATTGTAACTGCACTGACACAACCGCAGTAGGTGCTCAGTGGATTACCCTGCAGCTCATGATACCATCACTTGTCTGTCATGGTGATGATGTAATGGTCTGGCTTCTGTAGTTGAACAAGGACTGTCACTGCACTCATGTCAATAAGGGAAATGTGTGTACAACACACAATTGTAATGAATGCTGTTTATACTCTAAATACGGTTGTTGAGGCTGCAGTGTGTGTGTAGATCAAGTATACTAAGCCGTCTCCTGGAGACGATGGCCTGCTAATTTGTTTGCGAATGCTTAACTACAGCACTGTTCTGTTTTTTGCTTCTATATATATTTTTCCTGCAGAAGTTGAAATAGACCCCCCACCCCCAATATACACTTCATTGACACCCTGTGTGTGCCAATCTCTTCCCAACAATACACCTTTGGTGTATTCTGTTGTTCTAAGCAGACTGTTATCTGGAAAGGCGGGGCCCCCAACCTCTATTCCTCAGCACATAAATTATATAGATGATATAATATAGATGACCTTACAAGGAAGTCAATACAGCAAAATGAAAAGAATGATGGATGGCAATTCTTAATTTATAGTCAATAAGAGTATAAGAACCTTTATTTTACTGTGAAAATAAAGGTAAGTAATGCTCAGATCAGCTAGTGCTGCTATTATAGACCAGGTTTTGACTCTTAGCAGTAGCGTGGTATCAAGATTGATAGCGGATCTCATTTTGGAACTTCTTTCTGTTGTTTGAAATGACAACAAAAGCGTTCATATGCATCCCTCAAACTGCAATTTCCTGCCATGGCACAGATAGAAAGCATGCTCACTATATAGCACATAGGTCCCCAACCCTGGCCCTGGAGGGCCACAGGCTGTGCTGGTTTGCCTTGTTACCCAGCACTGAATTGATCGATTAAAGCAGCTGATTACACAGTTAACTCATCTCACCTGATTTCTTGGGTCTGAACAGGTTGTTGATTTTTAAGAATTTTAAGGTGAGAGCAAAAACCAGCACACCCTGCCGCCCTCCAGGAGCAGGGTCTGGGACCTCTGGTATCGCACATGCTCAGATCAGGGGCTCAGAGTGCTTGCTTATTCTGGGCTTTTGCATAGTTGTGTTCCTCCAATATTGTGCTGTCTCCTTGTGCAAATGCTGTCTTTGTGATGTTTTGGAGAGGCCCCGCAGTGCAGCGGTGCTCCTTAATTCAGCAGTCTCCAGTGCGATGTCGCGTTCATGTTTATAATCAAACGTGTCCTGGCACTTTTATTGCTAATAAGGTTCTATTTTTAGTTGTTAGAAAATGAACTCCTTCCAGACTTCCAAGGGGGATTGTTGCCTTAGGCATGGCGTGCTTCCTCTTCAGCTGCTGAGCTCACACACGCACAGATGCTCTCTCTCTCTTTTTCTCTCTCTCTCGCTGTCTTTTGCACATGTGTACTTGCACACAAGCACACATACACAAGCTCTAAGACTTAGACACAATACTCAGACAGGGTAAACAAGGAACTACACGTGCACATGCACACACACACACACACACTCATTGAGTAAACATAGTAGGGAAGGTTACTGGTTACTTTCTAGGGGAGCAGCCATTATGAATTAGTGTGGCGCCCCTTGAGTATCAGTGAATTATGGGCTACAGCACCACTGAAGGGGTCAATGTGGCATCTCTGCCCAGCCACGCTGTGTCCTCTGGACCCGATTGGGATTCAGGTGAGCGCCATGGCAATCATCAGTGAACAATGTGTGCAATCTGTTGTATGATGACTGGGCACTGTCTGTCACTGATCACTGATTATTTATTCATTTATTTTAATCGCTATGTCTGACCACTCTTGTCAGGTGACCTGGCGTGGCTCTGTCTCAAAGTCCCACAAGTCCCCCAGGGATTTGTTAAGAACATAAGAACATAAGAATACATAATGACAAGAACAGACCGTTCAGCCCATTGAGGCTTGTCATTCCAGTACTGCATCCAGCCTGGACTTGAATGCCCCAAGTGTCTCTGCTTCTACTACATGACCTGGCAAGCTGTTCCACACATTTACAACTCTGTGTAAAAAAATACTTCCTGATATCAGTTCAGAATTGACCTCAAACTCATTTCTAGCTGTGCCCTCTTGTTCTTAACTGAACTCAACCTGAAAGGCTTTGGTAGTTCACTTTGTTAATCCCTTTTATGAATTAAAAAACCGAAATAAAATCGCCCCCTTAGTCTCCCTTTGCTGAGCTTGAATAGATCAAGTGTCTTTAGTCTTTCCTCATAACTTTTACCTTTCATACCAGGTCCTAATTTAGTTGCTCTTCTTTGTACTTTTTCAAGAGCTTCTATAATGAAGGCATTATATGACATCAATATAACCTCCTTTGATTTTACTGAATTTACTGATTTACTGAATACTTTTTGCTATATATCCCAGCATCCTGTTTGCCTTTTAAACTGCTACAGCACAATGCTTAGGCCCTGAGGGCCTTTATCAACTACTACTCCCAAGTCTTTTTCAAATTGAACACATTCTAATTTTCCTCCCATACAATACTCCTGTCTTAAATTTGTATTGCCCACATGCACAACTTTACATCTGCCAGGTTTCTGCCCACTTCTGGATTTTGTTCAGTCATCTTGGATTGCCTTAGTAGATTTCAAACTTTTTCCTAAACCCCCAATCATCTGTAAATGTAACTATTTTGCTACTAACATCCCTATGAAGATAATTTATGTAAATGAGGAAAAGCAGATGTCCCAGCACCGATTCCTGCGGGACTCCTCCATTGCCCACAGCACCGAGGCCAGATGCGACCCCTCTTGTCTGTTCTCGGTGCCCTTATGTCTTCCTTGTGCACAAAATCCCTCGGCCCAGTCATGCACTCCCCTGCTATGTTGACGATACTTTTTCTTCCCTTTCCACCATCTCTTCCCATCGATCTTTTGCATATTGCCTCACGCAGCAAAGCTTGTCTCAATGGTATTTTGAGTTGGAATGGCCAGTCGGCATCTCACTCAATCCCACCAAAACTGACTTGCTTTATGTACCAGCTGCATCCTCCCACATTGAGGATCTCTCCATTACCCTCGATAAGACAATGGTGTCCGCATCCCAGACTGCCATGGATCTTGGTGTCGTTCTGGACAACAAGCTGTCTTTCACCGAGAACATTGCACCAGTTACCCGGAGCTGCTGATTCTCTGCAACATCTGCAAAATCTGTCCGGTTTCTCAATACACATGCTCTCCAGCTCATTGTCCAGGCCCTTGCGCTGTCCCAACTGGACTACTGCAACTCTCTCCTTGGGGGTCTGACGTTCTGCTTGTCTTGCCTATGATCAGCCAAAGTACATGCATGTTATGCCTCTCCTCCTCTCCCTCAGTAGTGTCACCAGTTGTGGGCAAAATAAAGTACAAATCTCTGGTCCTAGGCTACAAGCAGCAAGAGGAACAGCACCCTCTTACCTACAATCTATTATCAAGCATTACACTGCTGCCAGACCACTCCGCTCCACATCACCGGGTCACTTTGCCATTGTTTCCCAAAAGGGCCCCTCTTGGTCACCTTTTTTCTACTCTGGCCCCCTTCAGTGGTGGGATGAGCCATGTCACTGTCACTATTTTCCACTGCAGACAGAAAACACACCTGTCCCACTGCATCTTGGTTCAACAAGCCCTGAACTCAGCAAAATTGTATTCTGGGTTGACTACCCCTACTTATAGTACATTTAACAGTATGGCCTCAAATTCATCTGCTGCTTAAAGCACTATATCCTCAATCTCCCTCTTGCACCTTGTATGTTTATATTATGACTGCCACTACTTTTTGTTGTGACACCAATAAATTGGTATTGTGTCTGCTCTTTGCCTAAACCTTTTTTTTTTAAAAGTCGGATAAGAGCATCTGCTAAGTGCCTTAATGTAAATGTCATGTAAGTAATTTCCTTAATTTTTATTCAACAACAATTTTATTCAAAATTCCAGAGCAGGGCCTCGGGTAGCATTGCGGTCAAAGCATTAGCTGGCATGAGCTCGCTGAGAAGCGCAAAGGGTGTCTCTAGAAAGTACGTGGACGAGTTCCATCTCAGAGGAGGCAGGGGTCTTGGGGAATTAGCTTGCCCCGTGGTGATGGGCGGCGGGTTTGTGGAGGAGGGGAAATCAGAAGAAATAGAGGGTATAATTGGCTACCAAATTGGGAGGGAGAACAAATCTGAAGCAAATAAAAAAACAAAAAACGTTCAGGCAATCAAGTAGCAGAATTGTTCTGAAAGGAACTTTTATAAGGCTGAAGGCTAACGTCAACACATTTATATGAACGGTCATCAAAAATCACTCTCCCTGCTGGCTCCCTACTCTCCTGTTCTCAGTTTTCAGTGATTTGTTGTTATAGCCATGGACTGACACAAGAGAGCGCTGTTGCACCTTGCTATAAATGATTTTATCTGTAAATTGTGCAGCTAAGACTGCTTGATTTTATGTAGGATATGACATTTCGGCTGTACACTCACCAGGGATTGTCCAAATCATAGTCGCCCAGAGAAAAATGTTCCCCCCAAGCAAATTCTTTCTTCAGTGGTGGCATTCTGTGATAAGGGAACTGGTTGATTTGATATGGCATTATCACTGTTGATACTGTGCACCTATTGTACTGCGGTTCCTCTTTTTCACTAAATGGCTCCCACATCGAATCTTCACTGGTCTCCCAAGATATTTTGGCCAGTGAGAGTTTTAACCCTTTGCTGGTATTTGCATCTATGATGGAGGAAAACCAGGATGCCTCATCGCGCAGCCACCATCTGTTAACACTGCTGATCATTGCAACCAAAGATGCTTCTACACCAGAATGTTCCCTCATTCTGAACCTTATCAGCTTCCTCTTCATCAATTCTTCCATTGCATAACAAGTATGCCTATTTAAATTGATTGATTATACTTTGGACTTTATATTTGAACTTATTACTTCCTTGTAAGGGTTATCATGCATCTTTGCTGACCTTACGTCACTCCAGAGATGTCCGGAACCCATAGACTTTACCAAGGACTGCGGTGGTCTCACCTGACCTCAAAATCAGATTATCTCCTTTCCGCTCAGGGTTGCACTATAGCTACAGTAGCGCTTGCCATAAGATCCAGGCCAGCTGCTGCTATTAATACACTCCACAGCAGATGTTCCACATTTAAGACACGAGGTGTAGACACTGCAGAAGGGACATCGACCCTTTTCTGGAAGGAAAAAAACCACTTAACAGCTTCCTTGTTACTGGTCTGGAATCAAAACTAACAACACCATTACCCTTGGCTGTGACAAGAGATTTTCACACTGCAGTTACGGCACAGAGGGCATAGAGGGAAAATTGAAGTTGAACAATTGACAGGTGTAATCATAGTCACCCATTTGTGCGCATTGACCCCCTTCTGCTCCGCGTGTCAGTTGGTGCGAAAGCAGAGGCGGGGCCTTGTCACATGCTGATGGAGATAAAGGCCAATGCAGCCCACTGCCACCTCGCTCCAAATGAGCATTTTCACAGGGCCAGAGGCAAGTGGCCCCACCGTTCCACATCCACTCCATTAGTTCCGGTGCTCAGAGACACACACGGTGAAGTACCACCCCACACACACGCACACACACACACACACGGCATTAGCGTTGCAGTGGTAATTCAGGAAAACATGTCATACCATAATTCAACAACGCTCATTGGCCACACTTCTCCATTTAGCAAGGTGGGGAGAACAAGGTCACGGTTGGCAATGCAGATTGCAGGGCTGGAGGCTGTGAGGTTAATGTGGTCTTTTGTTCCTCCCTGAGCACTGAGGAGCACTCCCAGTCACAGCTGGCTAATTGGGATGCCAGGGCCATGCTGGAGGACCAGTAAGGACCCGGCTTAATGTTCTGCCAATGTTTTTCCTCGGCATGCAGTACAAGTCGAGTGACAAATTGCACGTTGTCAGAGCATTGCATGGTTCAGCTGTAAAATGTGTTCTGTTAATAAAAAGGCAGCAGTTGGAGTCTTCTGGTGTATTTTCTTGGCCTCCTGTACATTGTGTGCCATCAGAACAAAACAGATTGTTCTTTCTTCAAAAGACTTCATGGTAAAACTGGTTTAATATTTTTTTATATTAAACCTGAATTAAAATTCTCTCACCCTCCAACACCAATCAAATAAACATGGCCATTCTAAGTGTCTCTTCTGTGCATTATTCGGTTTTAAGGCCAGGAGCTCTGGAACGCTTCAACACTAAATCTTTGACACTAAGTAACAAAAAAGTTTCAGTGTCAGTGTGGTGGTTAGCAGCTAGATGAATCCCATCCTTGGTTTCATAAGCCTGGGTAACAGCAGAAGTGCGTCACAGGCCGTGCTTAGTTCTTATGGACACCTCGCTCTTCGATGCAGGGGAAACGTATGTATCTCTGTTGCTTATCTGCCCTCCCATATGAAGGGGGCGGAGTGACCCCCCCACACAACGTAGCCTGTGTGTTTGCTCAGTGATTGACGTGCTGCTCTTGGTTCCCCCTCAACCGCCCCCCTCATTTGCCCTTTGCGACCTGTGCTTGTCAGTGATATCTCACAGTTTGGCTCCAGGGTCTGAAGACAGCATGGCTTCCAGATGTAAACTTCTTGCCTGGCGCTGGCTGACATCTTCACACCAAACTGTGAATCTCTCCACTCCACTACCCCCCACCACCACCACCACTGTGCACACTGTAGACCCCTACTACCGTTTAGACCCCTCCTGACAGACAGCTCTCTCAGGACACGGCAGGGTGCCCCTGCCCTTACACACAGCTCTGCCCTGTGGTACCACAGTCCAGACCTATGTGCAGTTGAGGGTCATTTTTCATAATTCATGGTGTGCGTGGCATTTGAGGACGTTGTGATGTGTGTGTGTGTGGTGTGTGAGGATGGCGTGCAGTGTGTGTTGTTTGTGACGACGGTGTGGAGTGTGTGTGTGTGTGTGTGTGTGTGTGTGTGTGTGGGAGTGTGTGAGGACAGTGTGGAGTGTGCGTGTGTGTGTGTGTGTGTGTGTGGTGTGTGAGGATGGCGTGCAGTGTGTGTGTTGTGTGACGAGAGGGTGGAGTGTGTGTGTGTGTGTGTGTGTGTGTGTGTGTGTGGGAGTGTGTGAGGACAGTGTGGAGTGTGCGTGTGTGTGTGTGTGTGTGTGTGGGGGTGTGGGAGTGTGAGGACAGTGTGGAGTGTGTGTGTGTGTGTGTGTGTGTGTGTGTGTGTGTGTGTGCGTGTGTGAGGAGGAGTGTGGAGTGTGCGTGTGGGGGTGTGTTTGGTCTGTGAGGACAGCGTGGACTGCTCTACAGCAGCATTCCATGCACCATCTCCACGATACGGCAGTCGGAGAGCCATCAACATGATCTCCATCTCCCCACTCCTAACATACCCTGCACTAAAGCATCCAGCGCACAGAGGACAGGCCTTCTCTGTGCGCCTGAGCAGAGGGCGTCGGCTTTACTTCACAGGATGGCTTCACAAACGGTGCGCGCGCCCGCTTCCACGCTCGTCTTAATTATTCCCTCATTTTTACTTGTTTGAAATGCGCAGGGATTGCAGATGAAGGCCCCCGGGCTTTACAAGGCCTCGGTGATACTCTTTATTTCATCTCTGACCGCCCACTCGCCTTTTAAAGTTCTAATTGAAGCGGTTTAATCCAGCGCATGGATCGTGACGACTATCCCGTGATGAGCATCCCTGGCTCTCGGTGCCCCCGTCCGCGTGCTCCCACCGCGTGGAACGTTAAACCCCCTCGGATCCACCCTCACAAAATGGAGGCATTTATGCTTCAAGACAGCCTTATTTAAAAAGATTGCAAATAAGTAGCTGGAAATTAGGTGCAGTTTAATGAATCATTGTGTGGAATCAGCCGATTGTTGTATTAAATGTGGAATATTCTGATCGGGGGGGTGGAAGAGCTGAATATTTAAAAAGCAGAACTTATACTGGTTTGCTTTGAGTTATTGTTCAGAAAATTAAGGTGACATCAAACTGGATTCAAAGGCTGGTACATTACATTAAAACAGCAACCTGAAAGGAACGCTATTAATAGAAGAGTCTGCTTTTGAGCAGTGCTTTATTGAGAACTCTGGAAGACATTGATTGCCCCCTAATCAGGCCCGGATTATAGGTGAAACATGTCTGCTGGATCAAAACTTTGAGAAGGGCTCCCATTGATTTCAAATTATAATGAAACCAGATAAGCTGGATAGTGTTTTTAAGGCAGCAGGGAAACTTAATTGTGGTTCTTGTTATACTCTTGTTACAATCAACCATTGCTAATGGCTTCATATTTTCCAAAATCAGCGCAAGATCATAATTTAATTGGGCTTAAATAAGTAATGTCGGTAAGACAAAAAGACAGTCTGTGTCCCATTCATAATTCATCAAAAGCCTGCAGATGGAAGTTGCTGTTGATTTTAAGAGTTCAAAGTTCGCCTTGACATCTCACTGCAGGTTCATGACTTATTCATACACAGCGGCAAAGTGTAATCTTGCTGATTTATTGAGGTCCTACTTAAAAAGAAGAGAAAAACTAAGAAGATGCATTCAGTTCCTGATCCTCGAGGCTCCATATTTCCATTTTCTCTCAGGATGATTAATTTGGGAGGATGGATTGCATTACAGTTTGGGGAGAGGGGAGTGTGTGTGTGCATGTGTGTGCTGTGTGCAAGTGTGTGCCATGTGTGTATGTTGTGTATGTGTTTGTGTGTGTGAGAGAGAATGTGTTATTGTCTGTGCAGGTGAGTGTGTGTGTGTGCGTTTGTGCATGAGTGTGTGTATATGTGTGTGTGTGTGGTGAGTGTGTGTGGGCATGACTGTGTGTGTGTGTGTATGTGTGATAATGTGCTATTGTGTGTGCAGGCAGGTGTGTGTGATTGTGTGTATGTGAATGGTGAGTGTGTGAGCGTGTGTGAGCACGAGTGTGTGTATATATGTGTGTGTGTGTGTGTGTATTTGTGTGTGTGAGGTGGACCGCTGTAGGAGCAGTTGCATTCATTTGGGAGGATGGATTGCATTACAGTTTGGGGAGAGGGGGAGTGTGTGTGCTGTGTGCAATTGTGTGCTGTGTGTGTATGTTTTGTATGTGTTTGTGTGTGTGATTATTTGTATTTGTGTGCATGAGAGAGTGTTGTGTGTGTGTGTGTGTGTGTGTGCGTGTGTTAGTGACAGTGTGTAGGTGTGTGTGTGTGTGTGTGTGTGTGTGTGTGTGTGTGTGTGTGTGTGAGCACAAGTGTGTGTATATGTGTGTGGATTGTGTGTGTGTGTGTGTGTGTGTGTGTGTGTGAGATAATGTGTTATTGTGTGTGCAGGTGAGATGAGTGTGTGTGATTGTGTGTGTATGTGAGGGGTGAGTGTGTGAGTTTGTGTGAGCATGACTGTGTGTGTGTGTGTGTGATAATGTGTTATTGTGTGTGCAGATGAGTGTGTGTGTGTGTGTGTGTGTGTGTGTGTGTATGTGAGTGGTGAGTGTGTGAGCGTGTGTGAGCACAAGTGTGTGTATATGTGTGTGAGTGTGTGTGTGTGTGTGCGCGTATGTGTGTGTGAGGTGGACTGCTGTAGGACCAGTTGTATCGACAGCAGAAAGTGTTCCTGCAGCCTCCCACCCCTTGCAGGTTACTGTTACACCACAGACACACATTAAAGATCCCATATCGATCTGTTTCTCATGCAGCTATACACGTCACAAGCTCTTCACAATATTTGATTTCCCCACCCCACCTGAAATGTCACAGAATCAATGACTCAATACAGTGGTGAGTTCCTCAGCAGTCCATCATGAATGCCAGACAGTTTGCTCTTCTTCTTCCTCTATGGCTGCCAAGGCTGAGTGTGGCATTTCCAGTTTGTTGTTGCTGTTTCCGGATCAATGTTTTAGTTTAATACCCAAAGAACTGGATTATTAAAGGGGTCCATTTGTTGCCAGGCTGTCATTCAAGGGACCCGATATTTTATGTCTGAGTGTCAGATATGCTTTGAGATACACCGCACAGACAAAGCTCTGTGCTATCATTTAATTTGTTTAAAGAGCACGTACAAATTTATAGTCCCAATAGAACATCCCATTTTCTCTTTCCCTGATAACATCTATAAAGCTTTTCTTTATGACATCAAACCTCACATGGGCTCTATGGTCATTCTGTAATTATAATCAGTTCTTTATCTCTGGTGCCAAGCTTGAAGAAAGTCCTGGGACAGCCTCTCTCTCTCTCTCTCTCTCTCTCTCTCTCTCTCTCTCTCTCTCTCTCTCTCTCTCTCTCTCTCTCTCTCTCTCTCTCTCTCTCTCTCTCTCTCTCTCTCTCTCTCTCTCTCTCTCTCTCTCTCTCTCTCTCTCTCTCTCTCTCTCTCTCTCTCTCTCTCACACTTTCTCCCTCCCCCCTTTCTAAATGGCTGTATTTGCAACGACTTGACAGACCAGGGTAATGATTACTGTGTGTCTCTGCAGACCGGTAGAGCAAATGATACCTGGGCCCCATGCTTAATTTACTCCTCCTGTCAATAGTCAAGCCAGTTGATGAACATGAAAATGGTGCTCAGATGCGATTAGCAGGAGCAGCGCGCCCAGCAGTCTGAGAGAAAGGAGTCTGTCACTTCCTGCTTTTGTTCTTAATTACCCAGCACAGCCTGGCCAATAATGGAGTGCACGAGCGGGCCACCGACTTTCTCCTAAGCCAAAACTGCTTTGCTGGGGATCGATTAGGCAGCTGCAGCTCTCCACAGTTTCCTTGTTTACATGTCACTGATTGGGCTGTTAAGCCGCTAGTGTTTGGACCATTTATGAAAAATGATAGCTGTAATTTACCTCACAATTATCATTTAATGTGTCTGTTTGTTTGGACCTGAAATTGATTTGAAGGTCTCTGGGGCAAAAAAAATCAATAACCATTTAAAAATGAACCTCAGGGAGAGTGCTTAGTTGTATGTAGCAGGCCCACAAGAATATGCTCCAACAAGGCTGATCATCAAATTCTTAGTAAGTACAACCAGACACTTTACCTGGATTTTACTTTCTCATTGATCCACCATAGGTGCTTTTAAAGTCAGATCAGCTTACTGAACCTGTGGGGTAATGAAATGTGGGATTGCATGAGCATCAATCCCCAGAAAACACAAAATTGTTTCCCGCACAAAATTGTCTCAGTGTTTATTGGCTATTTTTTAAGGTATAGGTGAGCCTAGGAGCAGCTCTACCATATTCAGCGAGCTGGTGCAATTCAGCCTTTTTCTGCTGATACCAGTCGCTGAGAAGTCAGCAGGCAGGAATTCACCAATAGTTAGCTATGTAACAAAATTCTGACATGAAAACAACCAAAGAAATAGCAAAATATGCTCTGTACACCAGAAATGTCCAAATGCTATATTACACCAAACCACAAAAGGTAATAGCAAATGGTAATCACTATCAGCATCTACTCAAAATCATGCAGTATACAATACAAACCAGCAAACCAAGTCTCAAGCAATCACATAGATCCTGGACGAGCCCCCCATTTGTTATGACTCGACCCCTAAACCTGCCACAAGGTGAGCCTAAACTAATATTGTGCACCTTTATGTTTGTGCATGTAAACAAAAAGAAACAAGAAAAAAAAACAGCAGGTACTTGTAGTGGAAAGCCAAAATGCATAAAAGGGGTAGGCGACTGACCCAATCTGAGGTTTCCCACCACATGCCTCCTCTCACGGAAGTCTTTTTCCCCCACATTTTTCTGTTTTTGAGACCTAATCAACACAACAGTCACAAATATACACATTATACACTAGCATCTCATTGTGAACAAGATGGATGAATAGCCAAATACTCAAATAATCCAAATAATTTATTCCAAGCCCTGGACAGGGTATCAACTATGATATTCATGTTCCTTTCAATGTGTTGGCATGAGAAAAAGTTTACTCTCCACCCGATAAAATAGTCTCAACGCATAAAAAACCCAGGCTATTCATGTGCTGTTAACCTAAACCCTTGAACTCTACTGTACATCCATCTTGACTCTGGGACTGATTAGAGTTCACTCAGAAATTTAACCAAAGTGAAAAATTGGAGCAAAGCTTCCCAAATCACTCTTACAGTGATATTGTCAACAGAGTATTAACAATGGCCTCACTGGGTCATTACGATGACATGTACATGCCCCATATGAATGTGCAGAACGCAGATCTTTCATCTTTACACTTCAGACCCAGCTTTGTCATTTATCCGACTAGCAGCAGGGGTTTTAACAGTTTCACACACACCTGATCCCCAACTAAGTCATTTCTCAGGATTAAAGCTACCCCTTGTAGAGGCAGGGAGGATACTACTCCCACTGTGATACATCCATTGACTGTCTTTGACCACAGATGCATCTTGCAATGGACTGGAGACATAAGTCAGTTTCTTGTTCATTAAATTTAGGCACTAAAGAAATAGTATGTACAAGATCAATGGTAGGATTGTCAAATGGATTTTTTCCAAGTTGGAGCTCTTGGAGTTTTACTTGGCTTCTAACCTACACACTCCCAACTCCTGTTCCAGGAGTGTTCTGCTTTTTCATATGAATTTCTACCTGAGTTAGACACTTCTTGTTTGTAACTTGCCGTAAGCCTCTCCATCTCCATTTTTGCCAACATGATTTCAGTTACAGTATATTATTTATTGGCTCAGGTTTTATGTTATGAGAATCCGGGAGGCTTTGTCATTAGAAGCATTACCATGTCTACCATGTCAAGCTCAACAGAAAGAAATACAAAACAAATAAAGTGTATGTGCTCCTACTATGGGTTCCTAACAATTACTCTGTTGTGTTGTGTTGTGTTCTGTTCTCAATGATGTCACAATGCATCATCAGTGAAGCATTAATAGTGATTGGCACATTGGATATTGTACTGTACTGAGTTCTATCAGCCTTGGTCCATTGAGACAGGACAGGCTCTGGCCCTTACGAGGATGAACATTGCTCTGATAATGTTTGAATGGGTTTAGCACTAAAACCCTTAGCTGGTACCTCTGCTGAGATGTCTTCCACTTGGGTGTGTTCAGGGGCAAGGTTACTGTTATAGCAGCTTCAGTTTAGGGGAAATATCACAGAATGAATAGACATTTGGTCATTAATCGATGATTGCAGTCTTGGATATATACAGACTTGATGCTTTATTGGTCATTATCACACGGGGAGAGATTAGCTTGTGTTTGAAGAGCACGATAAAGATCGATGATAGTTTTGAAACAGTGCCTATTTTTGTGGAACCAACAGAGCTTGCAAGAATCATTTATTCATTTTTATCCCTGGATTAACTGAAGGGAGGAATTGCAGAAGCCAAAAGGGAGGACAAAAGTCAAGTTCAGAAAAGGCAGCCTAAACCACAAGATTTCCCACCACTTTCTTCTTCACCCTCATGTGTACATTTCAGAATATGTTGACGGAGCACTTGTTTTTGTAGACCGTGGAGAACAGGGCTCTAATATCAATATAGCCTCTGCTGTCTGTTTCCCACAGACCTTCTGTAGCCCTGTGACTGTTTGTACATCTCTTCTCTTTGTGAGTAATGCAGCCCACTGGCGTTGCTATTTTCTCCCAGATGGCTAGGTGTTTTTAGGGTGGGGGGGCACTTTGCTGGGGGGATGTCCTTTGTGAGCTCCCTCCATGTCAGGAGAACTCCATCTGTCTTAGGCCAGATATAACTTCTGATAACACACCTCTAGGGCATCACTGCTCTAATATTTCTTTCTATATTCTTTACTGTTGTTTGAAAGACCTTTTTGCCTTGTTTTGGCTGAAGAACACAGAGTGCTCAGAATGATAGGCGGCTATCTGGCATTTTTCAAAAAAATTAATCTGCAGTTACAACAATATAAACCTGAACTCTTGACATGCTTAAATGTGCACATGTATCCATATCCGATACAATGCAGTGCTGCAGGTATGCTACAGGTAACTGCCAAAATAAACACCAAAAAAGTGTCTTAATAGAGCGACGGGTCACCACAAGCTACCAGAACAACTTCAGTACACCTTGGCATAGATTCTACAAGTGTCTTATTATTTGGTGTTTTGTTGATGGTGGTGGAAAAAGCTGTCCCAGGCGCTGCTTCAGAATCTCCCAGTTCAGTTTGGTTGAGATCTGGTGACTGAGACAGCAATGGCCAGGGTTGGGAGGGTTACTTTGTAAATGTAATTAGTGCCTGAATACTGATTACAAGGCTATGAAAGTAATCCGATACGAATACAGTTACATGTCTCAAAAAAGTTACGTATTCAGATTACTTTTAGAATACTTTTGGATTACTTACTTTTTCCATCACAGATGGGTATGTTTTGGGGTACAGGAGACATTGGGAAGCTGTTATATAGCCAAAGGTGGTGCTACTTAGTACTAAAAGGGTGCTCAAACTTTTGCACACGCCATGTTCACTTTTTTATTTAAATAGTAATACATTTAAATAGTTATTATGCATTACACTTTGAAAAAGGATGTCATGTTCAACTTTCCACCGTGTTGAGGTCAGGTCAGCTTCTGTTCATTTAATAATAAATACTAATACATTTGAGGCTAAATGTCAATTTAGCTAAATATATGCAACATTGTATCTGCATTTTTTGTTGTAGTCATCATCATTAACATGTTATGGAATTAGAATGGACAGATTAAAAATGAATCATAATAAAAAGCAAAGGGAAATTGAAAGGCAAGTTATTTTACTGTTTTGATGGCTCATCATGAGCATAACTCAAACACAGCATCTGAAACAATGTAATAACTTTTGAAACTTTTTTGGCACTGGAATAACAGCGACTTGTAAGGGATATGGCTTAGAAAAGTGCCAGTGTTGGCGGGCTGTGTAGCGGCGAATGCTCGGCAGTGCATAACGTAATTGACGTATAGTAGGGTACAATTGGCTACCAAATTGGGAGAAAACTGGGAAAAATCTAAATAATAAAATAAACTGTCATCGTTTCAACAATAAAGAAAGCAGTATAAAATTAGCAGAGCAGTTATTGCGATGCCTCAAACCGTAGGCTAAGGTCAGGTAACAGCAAATTACTGCAGAACTGTGTTCATTAAGCTGAAGGTTAGCTAACGTCGACTTACTCCAAGTGCTTTTTAAGATTCGAAGTCGAGTCCTTTGATGCCGACAGTATCTTTATTCCTGGAAGACACAAGGTACACTGGACCGACAGATTTTTCCCATGTTCTTCTTTAAACTGGAAATTGTGTCGATAACGCCACGAACTAAAAGCTGACTTTTCTTCCATCTTGTCGCTATCAATGTTTGTATGAGTGTGGGCGCTTTTTTTTTTTGAACGCATTTTTTTAACTCAGTTTTTGGTTCTGTGCAGCGGCTGTAGTTTTCGTGAGCTGTGTGATGATAATCATGTAGGCGTGATAATTTCATGCTGTAGCTTTAGTAATGAATATCAGCTCATTAATGTTTGTAAGGAAAACTTTCCACCAAGAATTCCAATAAGTATTCCAAAATGTATTCACTTCAGGTTTATTAAAGTAACTGTATTCAGATTACTCGTTTTTCAAATGTAACGCGAGCTGAATACAGTTACTTGATTTTTGTATTCTGATTACGTAACGCCGTTACATGTATTCCGTTACAACCCAACCCTGGCAATGGCATATGGTTTACAGTGTTTTAAAGTTAATCAAACCATTCGGTGACATTTGCAGCTGAAACGCATTGCAGACCGCAAGTCAAAGCATTAACCATGGTTGACTTTCACTTTCACAAAGCCGTTTGTGTGTCTGTTCGTGCCTGTTGTCAGTGCCTCTGTTTCTGTGTGTGCATTCACTCTGTTCCAATCACATGAAGCGTAATGTCATTGCTGTGACAATGAGTTGTCAGTGACCTGCGAATGTTATTGCACATGCTAGCAGCAAAATATTGTTCTCAAAGTTTGCAAAGAAAAGGAAAGTTGACCAAGAGAACCATGAATTCAAAGAGGAATGGACAGAGAAATATGCGTTCATTCTCCAACAATCCAGCACCTTCCAACAATCCAACACCTTCATGACTATGACTTCATGACTATGTAGGCACCAAACCTATGTGCTTGATTTGCACTGAGACTGTGGCCATCATAAAGAGTGGTAATGTGAAACGCCACTATGAGTCATTTTGAGCAGCAGAATCCCCAGAACACAGAGGTGAGGACTGCCAAACTCACTCAATTGAAGTCATCATATCAAGCCACAAACACAATCTTTGTCAAATCTATGACACTGCAAGTGAGAGTGACTGAAGCCTCACCCAGAGTGGCTTGGGTTTTGGGCAAGCACAAAAAGCCCTTTTCTGATGCAGAAGTAAGAAGGAGTGTTTGGCTGAGGTAGTTGAGGCTATATTGGAGGGTAAGAAGAAACAAGAGATGTCTGAGAAGATTAAGCAAATACCTTTATCAAACTCCACTGCGACCAGGAGAACTGAATTACTTGCTGAAGACCTAGTGAAGCAACTGAGTGATGATATTAAAAATGCACAGTGCATTTCACTGGCTGTGGATGAGTCAACTGACACCGCTGACAATGCCCAGCTTAGTACATTTTACATTTTTACATTTTAAGCATTTAGCAGACGCTCTTATCCAGAGCGACTTACAAGATGTGCATTAATACAAGGTGAGAACAATCAAAGTTAGCGTACAAGATCAGTGCAGTAAAACGGCAAAAGACATCATTGCAGGTGTCTGCGTATCATACCTGTAACATTGGGAAAGAAAAGGTTAGTGGGTTTTTTTTTTTTTTTTTTTTTTTTGAACAAGTAAACAGTGGTGACGACAGATTGACTAGATGGACAGTGTTCAGTGGTAGTGGAGTCTGAAGAGGTGGGTTTTGAGTCTCTTGCGGAAGATTGGAAGTGATTCCGCAGTCCTGACCCGATTGCGGGAGGTCGTTCCACCAACGAGGGACCAGGACAGAGAAGAGGCGAGACCGCGGAGCGGCTGCCAGGCGCCCGGAGGGATGGGGCAGTCAGTCTGCCAGCGGAGGCGGAGCGGAGGGGTCTGGATGGGGTGTAGGGCGTGATGAGTGACTGGAGGTACGGGGAGCAGTACCTCTGGCCGCTTGAAAAGCCAGCACCAGTGACTTGAATCTGATGCGTGCTGCGATGGGGAGCCAATGCAGAGAGGAGAGTAGAGGGGTGACGTGGGTGAACTTCGGCTGGTTGAACACCAGGCGAGCAGCAGCGTTCTGGACTAGTTGCAGTGGCTTGATGGCACAGGCCGGAAGGCCTGCCAGCAAGGAATTGCAGTAGTCCAGACGTGAGATCACCAGGGCCTGGACCAGGAGTTGAGTGGCCTCTTGGGTGAGGAACGGTCTGATCCTCCGGATGTTGTGGAGGGAGAAACGGCAGGTCCGAGAGATCGCTGCAATGTGGCTCGAGAAGCACAGCTGGTTGTCCAGGGTTACCCCAAGACTCCTGGCAGACTGGGACGGAGACACTATGGAGCCTTCCACGGTAATTGACGCATCAATCATCGGGAGCCCTTCGCTGGGAGGAAGAGCAGCTCTGTCTTCCCCAGGTTCAGCTTCAGGTGGTGGGTGGACATCCATGCGGAGATGTCAGCCAGGCATGCAGAGATCCGTGCCGGGACCTGGGTATCAGATGGAGGGAAGGAGAGAAACAGTTGAGTGTCATCAGCATAACAGTGATAGGAAAAACCATGAGCAGAAATCACAGAGCCAAGTGACTTGGTGTACAGAGAAAATAGGACAGGGCCTAGCACCGAGCCCTGCGGGACACCGGTAGAGAGGGTGCAGGGAGAGGAGAGGGATCCTCTCCAGGCCACCTGGTAGGACCGGTCGGCCAGGTAGGACTCGAACCATGTCAGCGCAGATCCAGAGATTCCCATCTCGACGAGAGATGAGAGCAGGATCCGGTGGTCCACGGTGTCGAACGCCGCCGACAGGTCAAGGAGGAGGAGGACGGAGCTAAGGGATCGGGACTTAGCGACGTGAAGAGCCTCAGTGACCGCAAGGAGAGCAGTCTCTGTGGAGTGGCCTGCTCTGAACCCAGATTGGTTGGGATCGAGTAGGTCGTTCTGTAAGAGATGAGCAGACAGTTGATTATAGACAGCTCGCTCTAATGTTTTGGAAAGGAATGGGAGGAGAGAGACAGGTCGGTTAGTGTCTTTGTTAGAGGCAAGGGGGGTGAGGCAAGGGGGTATTTTGTGAAGATATTATTAGGCCTCAAAATTAGGGAGAGGACATTTATGAAGCCATCATGCAGGGGAATTGACCTCAAGACTGTGGTGTTCATTGCAACTGATGGAGTTCCAGCCATGACTGGGAGAGAGGGGAGTTGTTCAGCACCTGAAAGAGCACCATCCAGATCTACTGTCATACCACTGCATCATTCATCAGTCAGTGTTGTGTGCCAGTCTTGGAAAAAAGTACTCAGAAGTCATGGAGACAATTATAAGGCTCGTGAACTACCTGAGAGCTGCCTTAGCACTTCAGCACCGCCTATTACGCACATTTCGCACATGTAGTATTACTCTTGGTTGCCATTTCTATTTCATTTTGTATGAAATGGTCACCTTGTATGCTGGTCAGTCATTTATATTAAACTGACTGGTTTTGTAAAAATCATAACTGCTTTTTTTCTCAGCTTCTTTTTTTACTCTGCTCCTTGATTTCATCTCTTTCCTCCAATGCCCGGGTATAGTGATTCTTTATAATGCAAGTAATTTATTTATTTTATATAGATTTGTAATTCTCCCCCAACCCCCCTTTCTTTCTGTGTGTGTGTGTGTCTCACTTGCTCTTTCTGATGGTCTCTCTCTCCCTCTTTCTCTGTTACCAGGTCAATGCTACTTTTGATGACTTGCTCCTTCATAACAATGTGAGGTGGCTGAGTAAGGGAAGGGTCCTGGAGCGATTTTGGGCTGTCAGGAAAGAGCTGCAAATGTTTTTGTCTGAGCAGAAAAATGCCAAAGCCAAACCGTACTTAGATTTTCTGCAGAATGATGAAAAGATGGAGCTTGTAGCCGTTTTGATGGATGTAACATCTCATCTAAATGAGCTCAATCTCAAACTCCAAGGCAAAGGCAACACAGTGTGTGACCTTATGTCAGCAGTACATGCTTTCCAAAGGAAGTTGAAGGTCTTCAAGAGTGACATAACAGAGGCACATGGGGCACACTTTCCAAATGGAGTAAACCAATCGCAATCACCATCACAGTCACGTTGCATTCCTGGACAGGCTGACTGAGAATTTCAGAGATCGTTTTGATGATTTCAGTCTGGGTAAGCAAGTCCGCTCTGCATTGGATCTCCATTTCTGGTGAGAGATGTACAAGAATTCTCAAGAGAGGCACAGAGCATCTTTCCATGGGCAAATGTTGCGTCTGCAAACTGAGTTGATTGATCTCCAGGAGAATGTTCCTCTGAGTGAAGTGGACTGTGACCCTGTGACCTTCTGGACAAAGATAGTTACTGCAGCAAATGTTCCCCACCATCAGAAAGTGGCAATTCATGTGCTTACCATGTTCGGTTCCACATATAGGTGTGAATCTGGATTTTCCATGATGAACATAATGAAAAGCACATACCGTAGCAGTTTAACCAATGAAAACCAGCAGTTTAACCAATGAAAACAGCAATCAATCCCTTTATAGTTTTAGGCTAATTTTGAAATTGTGAGTGCCATCTAACTAATTTCGTACACCATTGCATAGTAAAAATATACCAGCTTGTTGTCGTTTTTGCTATAACGTTTTAAGTATATAATGCCTGGTTTCAAGTTAGAAATATCACGCAACCCAAGTTGGTGTGGGAGTCAGTGTAAGTTCGCTGAAAAATGCAGAAGTCATAGAAGCTGGCTAGCTAACTAGCAAGATATGCAGTTGAGCTGCCGTGTCTGTTTTAATTTGGAATCCTGATCTTACAAATGAGAATAAGTGTTTGGGCTAATTTATATGGATCTTGATTTAGAAGTGATAAGGATTTACAGTCAGTCATAATTGAATATTCAAGTGGTATACATGTTTTTAATAAAATAAATATATATATATACAGTATATGTATATATATTAGCACTGTTGCCTCACAGCAAGAAGGTCTCGGGTTCGAATCCAGGCCGGGGGCCTTTCTGTGCGGAGTTTGCAACTCCGGTTTCCTCCCACAGTCCAAAGACATGCACGTTAGGCTAATTGGAGAGTCTAAATTGCCCGTAGGTATGAGTGTGTGAGTGAATGGTGTGTGTACCCTGTGATGGATTGGCGACCTGTCCAGGGTGTATTCCTGCCTTCGCCCCGAACGCATGCTGGGATAGGCTCCAGCAGCGACCCTGACCAGGAATAAGCGGCTTAGACAATGGATGGATGGATGGATGGATGTATATATATTCTCTATTTCAAGCTCAGGAGCCGCTACTGACATATAATGTGCAGAGGGGCCCCATGGTCTGGTATCGAATCTTGACTATGCCAATGCTGACTGTGGCCAGCAACCCTGTGGGGTGATATTTGGACATTGCCTCACACGGGGAAGGAGGGATCTCAATTGGCGGGGCATCCTTGTGTCATCGCACACCAGTGACCACTTCTGGTAAATAGAACACCCACAGCTTACCTGCTTGAAGTGTCCTCCTCTGCCTAAATGTCTGTTCAAGCTTAACTGGTAGACTGCAGAGTTAAAAGAATCAGCAGCTTGACATCACATGTTTTCAGAGTAAAGCACATGCTGGTCTGCGCTCTCCCAAATTGACAGAAGAAGCAGCAGTGATGAGCACAAACACACACAAATTAGGAATTTCATATTGGGAGAAGACAGAGGTAAAATATAAATGCTGCAGCCTTCTCTTTCTTCATGTCACATTACATAACTTAAATTAAATGTGTATTCTTTGTAATGACTTCTTTGATTTAATTTAATTGTCTCTGTCTTGTCATTTCATTCTCTCATCTGGCTTGATGAAAAAAAACTACAGCCTGAGTCACAATTAAAAGACTGCTTTTAGGTGTGTGTGCATGTGTGTGAGTATGTATACATGCGTCTGTAGGATCTATTGAACAGATGCAGCAGTACGAGTGCCCAGCTGGGACTCTTCTAGCCCAGGCCAGGGCAGTTTGAGTCCCCCACCCCCTACAGTTACCTGTAAGTGTATGGATGTACGTGTGTGCTTGTGTAACTGTTTGTGTGTGCGTGTGTGTGTGAATATATGTATGTGTGTGCATGCATGTGTGTGGGTAACTGTGACTGTGTGTGTATCTGTGTGAGTGTGCGTGTATATGTCTGCGTGTGTACATGAGTACGTGCATGCATGTGTGAATGTGAGTGGGTGTGAGTGTGCTGTGTTTGTATTCATCTTGTGAGGTGTGGAAATCATTGCTGGGCAGACACACCTGACTGGCTTGTGTCGCTAGGACGCTCGATTGCTCCACTGTCTGTCCTCACTGGGCTGAACATCCTCACTCTGATGAGAGCTGACAGGCGTATGCCTCCTTTCACCTTGCTAAGTCAATACTGCCCTGTCCTGGCAAAGGATGGACTGTAGTCCCTCAGAAGGCAAGGGCACAAAGGGTTGCAACCTTTTGGGAGAAAGAAGAATGAGTTGTGTGGTTTAGGATGCTAAACCACACAACTCGAGCCAAAATGGGGGTCATTTTAGAAAGATTGACCAAGATGGAATTCAGCACAAACTGAAGATATTAAAGTGCCTTGTGAGGGCAAGGGGTTTGCAAATGAAGGCAAAGTACTGCCACAGATCTAAAAGAGGTTGAGCTTTACATATATCTGAGGCACCAATGACTAGTTCACAAGGTTTGTCTATTACAGTTTTTCTCAATTGTTTAAACATGTTTCCTGAAACGTATGTCTTTTTCGCAAAATTATAAGCACAAAACTCACGGAGTAAACAATTTTGACTGAAAGGTACAAGGTGAAAACACCTCTTGCTAAATGAAATACTGCACTCAAAACTACTCTTCTCAAAATGACACTTTTTAACCAAAATGACACACACATGCATCAACTTTATAGACCCTACTGAGGACCAATTACACACTGGAGTGTTAAATGAAAAACTCCTATGAAAATCATTACGTAATGCATTTGCAGTGTTATAAACTTACAACTTAGGTGCAGAAGCCTGTTTTAATAGATTGTTACTCTATGAACTGAACTATAAAAGGAATACGAATATACAGTACCAAAATTCTTGTTTTTTTCAAAATTTCAGTTCTGTACTGTACATTTCAACGAATAGCATAGGGAAAAACAGAACATGAGAACACAGTAGGTCTGTACAGGAAGACCATTTATGTTAAATACTTTTTAAATGTAATCTCTGTCAGGGCAGGCATATCATTGATGACAACACCATATTGAAATATGATGTCATCAATGATTTGACTTTTGGATTTTCCTCAGTCGAATGGCATCGTTGTGTAGCACCATATTGATGATAGCCATTTTCATATTAGATTATGTCTCTGGGCTCATCCTCTTCTTCTTGCTCCTCTCCCTCCTCTTCCTCTTCCTCTTCCACCTCCACCTCTCTCAGCAATATATGGATCTATTGCTCTTAGACAAAGGAGAACATACCTGTGGATAATTCTGTCCATATGTAACGGAGTCGGTTCTGCCTGCAGCGAGTTTCGAACTGAGGATGTCGACGCGTCAAGAGAGCGATTTAGCCCGCTGAGCTAAAGACTCAAGTCCCTAACTCTGGGAACTAATCACACTCTTATCGACGTCACATTCTGTAGCGGACGCTCATGTGTTAACACACGTACTGGAGCTCCACCGCTACATTCTCCCCCTTAAAACTCCTGCAGCAGCAACCACAGCCCGACCGATTACCATCAGCCGTAGCATCCGAGTCACGGCACCAATGTAACAGAGTTGGTTCTGCCTGCAGCGAGTTTCAAACCGAGGATGTCGACGCGTCAAGAGAGCGATTTAGCCCACTGAGCTAAAGACTGAAGTCCCTAACTCTGGGAACTAATCACACACTTATCGACGTCACATTCTGTCACGGATGCTCACGTGTTAACGCCTGTATCGGAGCTCCACCACTACACATAGTTCTAGGTTTTGTGTGTAAACAAGAGAAAAACTGTAATTATACAAGCAAATTATACAAGCAATAGAAAGGCATTAATTGTATTATATAATTCCCATAAGCAGTATTTTAGAGTATAGACAAATGTTTTTGTACAGTAAATGATGCGACAACGGCTTGTGTTAATCATTTATAATTCCAGCAGCCTAAATATTTATTTAAGGGAAAGACAATGGAAGTGTATAGCATTGCAAGCAAACCCCTTTGTGGAGTCATTTTCCCACAATGCTTCACTACAATATGTAATTATATAGCAAGGCCTATAACTGTCCCTGTGTTGGACTGAGGTTCTGATGCCTAGAATAAAATAATGTGGAAAGTAAATGATAAAAGTGAATCTTGACTTAATCTAAGGTATTATCTAATTGTATTCATTACCTGGGTTTGATTTATGGCATTCATTTTTACTAACCAACAGCACCAATGTAACTGTTTAAAATTGGGTTCTATCCAAATTCTGCTACAAATGGTGTTTCATTTTGGCTGAGTTGTAGTGCATCTTAAGAAAAGTCACGGTGTGAAATACAATACCTAAAATTCCCATCTTACCAGAGTGAAAGGTATAAGGACAAATGCCAGACCATTATAGGCTAGTAAGTAACCACTGTCACAGAACCAAACATGTAGTTTGGAAGTTTTTCACCACATACTACACATAGAGGCCTAGGGGCATGTGCAACAAAGCCATATTTGATTTGTGACTGATCGTACTTTCTATTGAAGTAGGGCTTCTTCTTCACAACTGCTGGCGCTGCAGTGTCGGGCTCTGCACTGTTATCCTCTCCTTCATTGGGCCTTTTATCTCCCTCACCCCTTTCCAAAGAAGCTCTCCAACATCTTTTTACTCATTGTTTTACCTAGCTAGCAAGCAACTTAGCAGGAATTAGCAGCACATGTAGATATTGACCACGCGTGCTGCATGATGCAAGTTGAAATAGCATACCCATCCAATCCCTATGATTGTGGGCGGGACAGTGGGGAGGACAAGCATAGCGACACAGATGCTGACGGTGGCAAATCCGATTTAATTAGATTAGAACGCTTCATAGGATTATACTTCTTTTTCTGGCAGGGATTGTGTGGCCCGGTAGCAAATGTTCTGCGGCCCGCTACCGGGTCATGGCTTGGTGGTTGGGAACCCCTGGCATAAAATATTCTTAGGCTTACACTCTCAGAAAAAAGGTACCATGTTGTACCTATTAAAGTACAGTCACTGTGGCAGTACCCCTGTAAGGTACTGAATTGTATTTTTAGTCAGAAGACATAATCTTTCGAGAAGAAGAATGTTGCTTGCAGTACAAGCCTCATTTTCATTCGTATAGGGCTGCCAGTGTGAATAGGGATTCATTACCCTACCATGGTACATATCTGTACCTTTCTTCAATTTGTACCTTTTTCACTGGGAAAAGGTACAAAACCATATGATGAAGGATCTTACGTGTACCTTTGAAGCTACAATGAACATATTTGAGGAACAAAAGTGTACCCTAATTGTACCTTTGTTTTTACAGTGTATTACTTTGGAAGAAAATATCTTGGATGATATATATCTTGGACAGACAGACAGACAGCCTTACTCATTTGTAGCCCATTCATTCTTGTCATTGATGTTCTGTTTACTTGGTGACTCACGCAGATGAACAGGAACACTTTATAAAAGTGGAGACTTAAGTGGAGTAGGATGTGTCAATACCACTTCAGTTCAATACACAATCATTCTGAATTACCTGGGTTTTCTGATCTTTTCCAACCTGTTTGTGAATGGATTTTTGGCATGGTGCCCATTCAGGCCTGTGAGAGGCAGTTGAGTGAAGGGCAGTGCGCTGACATATCAGTCAGGCTTCAAGCAGCGTTCCGCACAGGCGCTGAGAGAGAGAGAGAGAAGAGGGAACACCGATGCCGACTGCCACTTCACACAAGTAATGATATCAAGATTGAGTCCCCCGCAGCATTTCCCCCTCAGGCCTAACTGCCAAAGAAAAATGACACTCCTTTTCCTTTTATGCACCTGAGAGAGGGAGACAGAGAGAGAGAATGGAATGGAAGAGTGATTCCCATTCACATAATGTAGCCATGTCATTATTTGTTTTCTATAGTTCTTCTTTGCCTCATTTTTGTTACCTTTCCAATGTCATGCCAATGAAGCACCTTGGAATTGAACATTTTAGAGAGAGAGAGAGAGAGAGAGAGAGAGAGGGGGGAGAAAGAGTGCACACAAAAAGGAATATAGGCACAAATTTTAAAAAAATTCAAAGCTGAACACTGCAATGCAGACAGTGGCAGAATGCTGTCATTTCTTTGCCAGCCAAAGGCTCCTCACTCAGTCCTATGTGGTCAGCTCCACAGTGACTTTGCTGGTGGCACAGTCAGCATCTCCTTGTTCTGGAAAGGAGACTGCCCTCTAAATGTTCTTTTTAATTGGATTGGACAATAGAAACCCTCAGAGAGCGCAAGTATTTTCATCACTAGGGAAAACAAAAGCCACTTTTTAACTGTTTGGCCCTGCGCCGGGTTGAGACGTGCACCACTCTGTTGAAAGGAACTGCTCGGGAACCTGCAGCTACCCCATAGTGTGGGTTTGAGGCATTGATGAATTCTCTGTCTCTCAGAATAAGATGCACTGTGCCATAATTAAGCGTAGCTAATATAATCAATATATTCATGTTCCCAAACAGAGGAGTTTCTGGATGCCCTGATAGCAGTACATCTGCAGTGCGCAAGAGTGAAGGCTGATGCGAGGTCTGCCAGGTGCTGTGCTGGAGGTAGAATCTTATTACGCTTATTGTCTTGCACGAACACCTCCAACCGCATTGTATCTGCTGGCTCCAGCCAGCACTATATGCCTTTGCTGCACAAACTCATGCAGCTTGAGTTGCATGACTAATAGAAGATTGATTAATTATCTGACAAAGTGGAGTTTGATTACTGCTGATTGCTAATTATTTCAAACAGCACGTGTTGTGTATAATTACTGATCCACTTTACATTGTACACAGATTGAGTTGCATTGGACTGTGTTCAGTTGAATCCAATCAAAACAAAGCAGAACGCCATGGCATTGCAAGCTGGGAAGCATGAAAACAACGGCCACATGGATTTCTATCGGAGGCCACCAATCCCTTAACATACATTCAAGCTGGGGAGTAACCGAACAGAGCATCTGAGTTCACGGGCACAAAAATAGTGTGCTGAAAAGCGGCCTCAGCTACCATCTTTTGTCAGTTTTGACACCCCACTGTTGAGGTTCAAAATGCAGAAATGCTCCATTCAATCCTTTTCTTTTCCAGTCTATGGAGTTGTTCTATTTTTAGAGTGTTTGTGAATCTCCCTGTCAGGAGTCAGACATAACGCAATGTGCTTTAGGCGGGGATTGCTTGTTGTGCCGCAGAGCCACCGAAGGCATTAATATTAACCTGTTTGCTGTGAGGGGGAGAGTAGGGAATGTGTGTACGAAAGCCAGGGAAACGGTGGGAGAAAAAGGTAAGCGAGGCAGATTAGCTGAGATGACAAACACAGTTAATTTTCATATGGATCGACTCCCCTTTCTCATAACCCTTATCTCATGCCCCCGCCCCACACACACACACACACACACACACATGCACACACACATGCACAAATCATTCTGGGTTCTGTGTAGAGACAATGAGTCACTCAGGAACTGGCATCATACTGATGAGCGCTGCTCTCAGCCCAATTAAAAAGAGGATGGGATGACGCTAATTCTGAGAAGGGGGTGTATATGTGTGTGTGATTATATGTGCGGATGTATGTGCATATGCGTTTGAGGGTGTATTTTTAGGTAAGTATGTGTGTGATATAATATGTGTGTGTGAGTGTGTGTGTGTGTGTGTGTGATATGTGTATGTGTGTGTGCATGCACATCTGTCTCTGCATGTGTGGGTCCACACGCATGTATGTTTACGTGCTTCTATATATGTATGTGTGTGTGTGTGCGCGCGTATGTGTGTGTATTGGAACGTGGATGAAAACCCTATGGCTGGTTCCCATGATTAAAATCTTTTTTTTATGAATGGGCAATTCCCAATGGGTCAGGCTCTAGTTGTAACCGTAATTAGAAAATTTCATACAGGTGGAAGAGGAAGCTATTCAAAAGATTTTTAATAAACTGTGTGATTAAGATTTTTAAGTGTGTGTGATTGTGTGTGCATGTGTGTGTCTGTGTGTGTGTGCGTGTGTGTGCGCGCGTGTGTGCGTCTGTGTGATTGTGTATGCGCGTGCGCGTCTGCAGCCATGTGCATCCGTGCGTATTTCAGCCCTATTTCCGTGGTTCGTCAAACAGTGTAGAATTGTATAGATCAGAGTTGCGGCGTTGTTTTTCAGCGCAATGAAAGAGTTGATTTGACTTAGTGTGTGCACCGTGACTCCCAGCTCTCCTGGGACTCCTCATGGGCTGAGAGAGCAGTACGCTGCCTGCCTGTGCTGACAGATTGTAAATGCAGACTGGTGGTTGTGCAGTATTGCGTTGCACGGACCCTAATGAGTCTGCTGACTCCTCAGATGGGGGAGATTGGATTCTATTGACTCGAGGCGGCTCAGCTCTCCTGCTATTGAGTTCTCAGGGGGTGTTACATTTGACAGCCCACAGATCAAAGCCACACGCACAGACACAGGCACACACATACGCACATGCCCATGCGCACACACATACGCGTGCACACACAGGCCTGCACACATACACTTACACACACACACACACACGCTACCATGGCCAAACTTGGATTAGTGAGCCAATTGCTCTATCAGCTTTCTCCCTGGCTGTCTGTATACCCCCGAGAGGGAGGGTATGAGAGAGTGCTGGGACACAATCTGATTTCACTGTGGCACTGCTGCCATTCTATTCCCTCTGTCCAGAAAACCCCCAAAAGAGTCTCTGTCAGAGACCACAGCCACAGCTCCCACAGATACATACCATTGTCTGTTTGCTATTGTAACAAAAATGCTTCGGCACAGCATGTCCTATCACACACACCCCCCTTTTTTCCTATCCAACCGCATCCACATTCAATTTACCATCTCTCACTTCCCAGAGCAGCGTGCCCTGTATTGAATGCGCTGCCTCACTGGTCCAGGGTGGGATGCTCTGCTTAATGAATTCTGTGCATTTAATTTGGCTGGCCGCCTCCTCCAGGTCCTGTGCGCTGACGTCAGCCCGTTTCATGTGTGCCGCAGTAGGTTGCCGGGTCGCGGGTCCGGGCTGGGTGCAGCCTTCTGCGGAGCTGGCTGGCCCTGTGAAGCTGTCATTGAGATTCTATAGGGCCCTGTTGCCATGGGGGAGGCTGCTACGCTCCAGCGGACCCGCTGTTGCCCCTTATTCACACGGCTGGCACTAATGCGGCTAATCCTCAGGCCTCTGACGCTCGGCCCCTTGGAAGAGACGTTGCCGGCTCACAGAGCTCTAGTCCCTCTGGGCTCGGGATGAATTTCGGGAGGGAGGGGCTCTCTATTCAGACAAAATGATCAAATAAATAATTATGAAAGAAATATTGCAGGATGGGGTGGAAAGTCATTCATTTGTTCAGAACAATTCTAATCACGTGTCAAGTACCAAAGCAAGTATCAGAGGAGCGGGGGAGCAGATGGAACGGGGACACTCTGGGGTCCTTCCTCTCCCTGTGAAGGACAAGGAGGCTTAAACATCCAACCAGAACTTTGGAAACTCCCATTCCAATGAGGAACTGCCCTCATTCCTGAGTTTGTTGGTATCTATGATTTGGTGTGTTGTGGTGGACACATGAGTCAGTGTGTTTATTTGAGTTAGTGTGTTTGGATGAGGGATCAGTGCATTTGGATTAAAGGTGTGTGTGTGTTTGATGAGGGGATAGTGTGTTTGGATAAGGGGATAGTGTGATTGATCAGGGGACAGTGTGTTTGGATAAGTGGTTAGTGCGTTCGGATGAGGGTCCGTGTGTATGCTATATATGCAAGTTCAGACACAGATACAAATGTGCAGACAGACTTTGCACAGGGATACACAAAGAGTGAAATGCAAAGCGACATATAGAAAGATGTTTGGAAATGTGTGGAGAAATGCATATAGATATTCAATCAAACACACATAGTGATAGAGACAGAGAGAGAGAGATAGAGAGAGTAAACGACAGTAAAAGCGAGACGTACACAGACACACAGCGAGTTCTCACGCTCTAAAGCCTCTGCACTCTGTGATATGAAGATTCCCTCCATTGATTTCCCTCTGTTTTATGAATTGATTTCTGATAGACTCTTGCCCTTTAAGATGAGTGGTGGTTCTGTGCCGTTTTTTGCTTGTTTGTGTTATTAATGGGATCCCTGAATTTGGCAGGGAGAAACTGGGGAGGGACATTGAGCAATGGACGAGGCTGGAGCAGGTGTGCGTTGTGTGTGTGTGTGTGTGTGTGTGTGAGAGAGAGTATTAGATAGCAAGAGAGAGACAGAGAGAGAGAGAGAGAGAGAGAGCGATGGAACTAGAGAGCATGCTATTAGCAGAATGAAGCGGATTGAAAAAGATGCTTGTGAATGCCAGCCTGTTTAGAATGGAGATCTCAAAAGAATATTCAGCAGTGCCCACAGCTTGAGAAAATCTGATGGAAGCTGAGAAGGGGTGCGCGTGCAAAACAGACAGACCCCCACACACACACAGAATCAGCAGCCCCATTATTCGCTCCTTCTCTTTTTTTTTTTTGATTCATCTGTCATTGCAGGCTGGAATCTCTGAGATGTGGAGGAACGCAGTCTGTGTATCAAGGAAAGGGAGCAAGGGGGAGAGTGTGTGTGTGTGTGTGTGAGAGAGAGAGAGAGAGAGAGAGAGAGAAGGAGACAGCCAGAGTGTGAGGGAGAGAGAGGTTCGCTGCATCTCAGATGCTGCTCTGCGCTGTAGTCTGCTCCGCACAGAGGAGAGAGCAGTCCAAACCGCACTGAAGACGGCACTCTTCCCGTTGCCGAGAGCAGCAGCAGGTGTACCTCATCAGTTTCAAAGGCATTTATAAGTGTTGCCATTTCGACAGAGGTTCTGTGTGAAAACGCTGCCCGGAAGACCAGCGCAACAAGCCTGCTGTTTTGTCTACCACTCCGTTTTTCCCTGAAATAATGGGACGGTGGGTGCAGAACAGGGACTAGGATCATGGGGTTACCTGACAGGTAGTCCTAGGTATACAGTTGGATTTTTTTGGTGGAAGGGGGGCACCACAGGACAGTGGGAGGGGGAGGGGGGACAAAGGACCGGGTGGTAAAACTTTTCACCAAGGTTTAGACGGCCAGAGCATCACGGAGAGGATGTCGAGTTTCGGGAAACTCACGGACTACTTCAACCGGCGAAAGTCCCGCGAGGAGCTCCGACGGGGGCGGAGAGAGTCGCGGCGGAGCGGCAGTTACTGCTGCACCGTGGCCGAAGCCAGGTAACGGCAGACAGTGCGCGCGTGTGTGTGTGTGTGTGTGTGTGTGCACACTCTTGTCTTTGTTACCAACATCGTGATATTTGTTTCAGCGATCGCCAAGTCAAAATTGCTTCCACAATGCTGGACAACTTAAAGGGAAGCAAAAGTTATACTTTGACTGTGCTTGAAAATATGTTTTTTTTTCTTAAACCATGGAAATAATTGCTTTTATGACCTTAAATGTTTTGCTTCCCCATCTCCACGGGAGCTGCAGCCTCATATATAAGCTGCAGTGAGAGGGACTGAGCTTTATTAATCTTGTTTTGAACACAGTTGCACACAGTTGACAGAACATAAGGGGGTAAAACTGATCATTTTGCTCTCAATGCTTTATTGATGCAACACCCTGCAGCTGACACAAAGAGTCACACTGCCTTTACTACGGTGGAATGGTGGTGCCGTTCGGCAGTGGACTCGAGAGCCTTGAGTTTTTCCACAAGAGCGTGGCGGTCCTGCTTTGGAAATTGGCCAATGTATTAAATCAGTTGAATCTAATTGTGAGATTGCGAATGGTGCAGTGTGATTGCAGGTCAATCGCAGTGTGAAGCCGTGACAGTAGGCAATGTGTCTGAGAGTTGAGAACGGGCTGCTCTTGTGTAGAGTGTGTGGTCCTTACTGGAGGGCTCTGCAGTGACTGACTGAAGCTTGTTTACACAAGCCCCCCTTCCTGCTCAGAGAAGAGTGGAGCTGAGGTTCGGGCTGTTGGTCTCGCGGTACGCCATTGCCAGGGCTTGAGACAGGAGTCCAAATTCAGGAGGGCTTGTTCTTTCTTTTTTTCTTCTTTGTTTTTAATAAAGCTCAGGGACAATCATTAAAAGTTTTGGAGATAAACATTAATCACAGTGAAAAGAGGAGGTGCTGTCGGTGCGTTAGGAGAAGGAATCCACCATGATTCACGGCGAGGTGCTGTCATTTGCTGAAAGAGAAGGTTGGGCTTTGGCATTCTGCACCAGCAGTGTCCCACCTGCGGTTCCGCGGTATCTTGAACTCAGAAGCGTTAGAGATGAATGGATATCCAGAAGTGAGGGTCGCGTTGTCCTCGCACAGTGTCCTTTCAATGGGATGGAATCCATCCATTGTGCAAAAAGCACAGTATCATGGTGGGTTTTCTAGTCATTGTAAAAGCTATCAAAGAGCATTTAGGACTCAACACAGCACCTACAAAAATGAAGGTTGATGTTCTGAACAACAGCATTCATCGTGAATCCTGTACGTTCACGTGCATGTGTGTTTAAAGTGTGTGCCTGTGTGTATTCTTGCAATTAAAGTGACAGCCCTGAATTTAACATTATTGAATCTAATACTGTACTCTACGTACAGAATGCATTCATGTAATTTATGAACTGGGAATTTATCCTCTCCCCTATTAACCCTCACTGCAGTGCTGTAATGAGGGTGAATGGGGAGAAGCATAGCTTACATATAGATTTTACAGACAGGCGCTAAAGCCTTTCCAGTAAATATCATCTATCCGTGTGTGCAACATGAGTGGTGTCTGGGGAAAACATTCCACCTTCGTGGTATTACAGCCTAATGTGTACAACTGGGGCTTAAAACTAATAAGTAAGCCCTCAATATAAATGAGTAAATCCAGCACAGACTTAAGGAAGCATTGTCAGATTTGCCAGAATCTCGTATGATGCATAGATGGCTGCGTTGTGTTTTTTTGTTTGTTTGTGAATTGTGAATAGTGAGCGACTCGTCCTGTTTATTCACAGAGTATTTACAATTGTTATGCTGTAATCTGTCCTGGATTAGGATATCAGATAATAATAATAACAATAATCATAATCATAACAAGAACAACAATAATAGTAATAATAATAATAATATAAGTTGCTGCTGTTTTTCATCATACATTCAGTTATGTCAATCTTTTGTTTGGAAGGGTGTCTCAGCATCTCTCATCTTTTGTGCTTGGTTGACACATTGAAGTCTGTGTGTATTTTAAGATCTGTTTTTCACGGAGGCCGAGGTGTGAGTCTAAGTGCTGTAAAGTGTTTCACATCACACCACATTGTGCTCCCATTAAAAACAGACTTTTAAAGCAACCGATTTCTGCCACTCAAAACTGCCCTCCTTCTCTGTGTTACTTTTGTCTTCTGATCTATTGTTTCTGATATTTCCCCCCATTTTTCTCCCAATTTAGTAGCCAAGTACACCCTCTCTTTTTCATGTCAATCCCCCCTCGTATCGTGAGTTCGCTGCCGTGACCCCGAGACCCGGCCGTGACCAAGCGATGCGCCGCCTCCTCCGAGTTGGCATTCGCAGAGCTGCCGACTGTTTTTCCGGTACATCGGAGCCACTCCTATACGCAGCAAAGTCCTATCGGCTTCCCTCCCCCTTTCCTGGGGCGGACAGCCAATCGCCGCCCCACGGTGGCACTCCTGGCCAGAGCCGAAACTGGCGCGGCCGGTGGAATCGAACCCCGGTCGCAGTGGCCAGCGTCGGACGTTGTAACCACTAGACCACCCGGGAGGCCCCTGTGTTACTTTTTCAAAACTGTATAATTATTTAGGCCCCTGTGTTACTTTTTCAAAACTGTATAATTATTTAGACCTGTATCTCAATTTACCTTCATCCTATCTGGGAACAAGGGGTTGGTTACTATCCCCCGGTGGAAAGAGGATATTGTGTAATCACAGAACAAGGTAGTCAGACTTGGATTTAAAAACCTGTAAATTGTTCATGACTTCATTTGCCGAACTATCAAGCCATTTGCACATTTGCTTTCATGTGGGGGTAATTAGCATTTACCGATATACCTGCTGTGTAAAAACTGCGAGATTGGGATCGATGTGTACCAGATTACACCCCTGCCAAAGGGCACCTGGCAATCAACAGTCTGCTTTGAATTAAATGTATTCAGCAGTATGTTTAAAGCTTAAGTGCTGGAAAGGTTAGCGATATCACGAGTGTCAGGGTGATGGTCCATGTTACTGAGAGGGTTAAATGTGGAAGGTGCTTGAAGTGATGCTTGCTGTTCTCCCCACTGCATAATAATGTGATAATAGGAATGCAGGAGCACACAACGGCATCGATTCAGAGCCCAGAAATGAAAACCAAATGCTCATCAGGTCCAATTGGACATACTCAGTGTGTTCAGATCAGACCTGCGCCCATCACAATGCTGTGGATAACATTCATTAGTGATGCGTTTCATGCTGTAATTCTGTTACTCACGCTAACACGGGCCAGCTCTTGTTAAATCTATAATGTCACTCATGCTGCTTGGTTCTGGTTGGTGTCCCATCATTTCCTGATTAATGAATCATCGGGGAGCACAAATGCACAATCATGCATTTGCGCTCCCTGTTTTCTCGCCTTTCCCGACACATTTTTTTGTCAAACGAACATACTTATTGGAGCATTCAGTATCGAAAGGTAACACACAGTAGTTGCGGGAGGCAATTGAAATGCACAACCCTACAGGATTAAATAAGACAACAGATGGGGTTTCCCCTTACTTGACTCATTTTAAGCATTTCTTATGTGATAACCAATTAGTTTTTCTGTGAATTCTTTCTCTTTTTTTAGCATAGTGATAATGGCACTTTTTGCCATGACATTTTGTTGTATCTTTCTGCATTTGCTGTTTGGTCAAATTGTACATTTGAATAGAGGCAGAACCATAAAACAAAACAACAGACCCCGTGATGTTCTGAATGCCAGTGCATAGTGTGGGGATGATTTTCTTACAATATTTAAATCAATCATAAACACATTAGTTTGACCTGTTTCCCTGTGTCCTTGGCTGGCTTGATGGCTCTGGGATGATGACAGTTATGAAATGTTGACGGGAATAAAAGTGCTATATCATCGTATTCATATAGAAAAATGTCTAAAAACCAACACCGGTCACAGCAACATTTGTTTAGAACACGGGTTCATAAAATACCACATACATAAGAGTACTCTGGGAGAGTGATGACCTGTGAGCCTGAAGAAGAGTCTGAACCCTTACCTCTGAAGCAGTCATTGCTCTCAGCCTGTTTCCCTTGATTAACAACCATGCTAATTAGCAGAATAATCAGTGCCCATAGGCAAGTCATTACACTTCTCTTAATTGTTTCTCACGCTGTAGTGTGTCACCGTAGACTTATTTCAATTGAGTTTAATTTAGCCAACTTTCAATCATAAATCATAAGTAAATGTTTTTTAAGCTTTTCATTAAATTACCCAGCTAAATTGCACCAGCTTAAATAAAGGCTACCCAATAGACTTGTGAAAATCAATGCATTTTCATGCACATTTTAATGAGAGACTCTTGCACTTCTTCATCTCACGGAGAGCACCCTGTGGCTGAGGATGCCCTGATCCATAAAATGGTTAATGTTTGACACCTTTTTCCAACAACAACTACAGATTGCAATGCAGTGGCATGTCATATGCACTAGCACATGGAAACATGTCTAAATCGTGATGTAATTAAACCACAAATCTATATAAGACATGTTACGATTTAATATAGTATAAATATGTAATAATAATAATAATGATCACAGTATTGCCAAGAGTGTGTAAATCCGGTGTGGGAACTCATGACTAATAATGGCAGGGGATAACATGGGGTTGCGGGGGGATTGGCCCAAAATATAGGAGGTTTTTTTTGAGAGGGATACACAATGGGATACAGGGAAAAATGTCTGGGAGTCAGTGGTTGATTGGTGAATTTTAAAAGTAGGTATGGTAAAAGTCTTGAAAATGTACATTATATGGGAGTCTATTGAAGATTTGGGGAATAATTTAAAAGATTCTGCCAACATTCATATCCTTAACTTGTGTTGGTTTTGGGAACGGAGAACAAAGAGTGAATGTGTGAAATAATGTTAAAATAATCGATGTATATGGGAAAATGTTTGTGTTTTTTTTTGCAGTTTTGTGACTAAAAGAAACATTGCAGGTGTGGTTCCTGAGTTCATTAAGCAATTTACATCCCAACACCCCTAGAAAAATGCCCATTTGCCCATTATTTTGGCTACTATGGCTAGAAGAAGCGATCCTAGTGACTTTGAAAAAGGGGTAATCACCCCTGGGTGTTGGGGCACGTTTGGCAGGAGCTTCAGTGACAAAGACTGCTCAATTTACTTATGTTTCACGAGGAACAGTTGCTAAGGTGATGTTGGCATGGAAGTCTGAGGGAAAGACATACTCAACTAGGGGCAGCTGTGGTCGAAAGCACATACTCCTTGATCATGATGTCCATGCATTGGTCCAAGATCCAAGGCAAAACAGACAAGCCACTCCGAATCAGTTGACTGCAAATATGAATCTAGGACACAAGCAGGTAGTTTCATCAAGAGCAGTCCATTGAGAACTTCACAGAGAGGGACACTATGGTTGGGTTACAGTGCACAACAAATAAACTTACAGGCCTGAGTGCTTGTTTACCATGGAAGGGTTCTGGTGACTCTGTTATGGTGTTGGGTGAATTTTTCTAGCATGGTTTAGGTCCACTCAACCCCTTAGATGACAATGTAAATGGAAATAAATACTGAGCCATTCTGAGTGATCACGTGCATCCTATGATGAAGCATTTCTATCCTGATGGGAGTGGTCTCTTCCAGGATGACAATGCACCACCCACTGGGCACGATTGGTCACTGAATGGTTTGATGAGCATGAGAACAATGTAAATCATATGCCATAGATGTCTCAGTCACCAGATCCTAACCCAAATGAACACTTATGGGAGATTCTGGAGCAGCGCCTGAGACAGTGTTTCCCACCACCATAGACAAAATACCAAATGAAGGAATTTCTTATGGAAGAATGGTGTTGCATCCCTCCAGACACGTGTAGAATCTATGCCAAGGTACATTAAAGCTGTTCTGGCAGCTTGTGGTGGCCCAACACCTTATTAAGACACTTTATGTTAGTATTTCCTTAATTTTGGCAGTTACATGTAGTATGCTATAATAAGAAAAACATTTACAATGATAAATAGTTACTGATTGGCAATAATTATTCAATTAAATTAATTATGAAATGAAGTAATTCATTACTTCACTGTTTTGAGAGCAGGTTGAACAGGTTGAGAACAATGATGTTTTAAAGGTTAGCATTTGGCTTCCTCTGTTTCCATCATATGAGCCTCCACTGCTTCGGGATGCCTGGAGTGGGCTACTTTATTCATTTGCTTATTTATCTACTGAATAAAATGTTTTCCAGAACTACTGGTTCATACTCTGATGTGTTAATAATAAAACAGTGAGTGCACATTTCTGTGCACACATGCGCCCTAATTGAAACTGTTCATATGCCATTGCATAGTAGGTAGCTTACTCCTGTTCACTGAAATCACATAAATTAGATGCTAGCATCTGTTTTAAAATACCCTATTGGTAGGGGTACCCAGATTGTTGTTAGATCTAGGAAGTGCTATAATTAAAAGTAGTTTAGAGGCATCAAGATGAAGGTTTTATTTTATTTAATTATCCTTACTCTCTGTCATCTTGTATAAATCATTAAAATGCTTTGTCAACACTCTGGAAAACACTGACTTCATTGGCAACAAAGAAACAATCACAGTAGCACTTGCATGGCACAGATGGGAGTGTGGTGTGTGCTTGTTCTGCCCTGCCTCTGACTGAATTAATGTGCCTTCAGTCACTCACAGCAGGGTGGAAAGTGACGGAAAAGATAGAAACAGGCTGGATTGGATGAAGGGGTCACTTCGGCTGAATCACTGATAGAAGCACAACTTTCCATTCGAATGAGAGATCAAGGCCTGAAACCCAATCTAATTTCACCAGGAATTTAGTTTATCGGGAGATGAGGAAGGCTTAAACCACATCTAAAATGATGGCAGTTACAAATTTGTCTGTGATTTTCAGCTAATTCCTAATGCCTGTTATGCTGTCGCTGTGAAGTGCCAGCGAATCAGAAAGAAATGAGCTGTGTGCGACTGGAACCGCTGGTGACTGCAAATTGCTGTGATTTTTAAAAAAATGATTTTTTTTTCTGAAGCACAAGCAGAAAATTCATCAGAGACCGCTAACGTTCCGAAGAATTGTGAACATTTTAAGTGATAAAAGCCAACCTCATTCTTCTTCATTTTGCCGTTTTCAGTTAAACTCCACACGACTCTAAACAGTGGATCCATAAGATGGGCTGTCTTCACATAAATACAGTGTGCTCTGAATATAACATGAGCAATGGCTGGAAATCGAATAAAACCTTCAAGGCTCCATGCTGTGGACTTTTTTCTTTTTGTGTGGGTTGTTTGTGTTTTGAGAACAAATTCGATGAGATGCAGGGTGAAATTGTTTGATGTGCAGGTCATCACAAGAGTCAAACTGTGTCAGGGGGTGATCATTCGCTCCACACCTGGTGCTTATCCGGAGAGAGTTGCCGTGGCAATCCTTATGACATGGTCATATTGCTCTTGCATTGTGGTGGCAGGAGTCCGTACCCTCCTTTCGTTGCCTTTGGAGAGACAACGTGCGAAGGTTCGCACGGACCGCTGTGTGGCAATAGCTGAAAGGCTTCTTAGTGTGAGAACTACTTCCTGTCTGAGTGACTCCCCTGTGGTAAATAGCACACAGTTTCCACTGAGTTCTGGGGCCATTCAGCACCAAGGACAGAGCAGTGCGAGACACTGCTCTATTAAATCACATGCAAAGAGGGTGTTTGGTCTCTTCTTTCCCAATCAACATGCTAGACACATATGTACGGGAGAGTCTTTCACCATTGTGTTTGAACCCCATTGACCTTAACTGAGGAATCTCCCCAAGATTATCATTGGAAATATGGAAATGAGTCCTGCACCAACTCGCACACACTATGCTGCCAGAGTACATTGAAATTGCCATTAGCAATGTCTCTGTGTCCAGAAGTGGAGCAGGTTTAGCAAGCATATTATTGTGGGGGCCTTTTAGTAAAGGTACAGAAACCTATAATTTATTGCAGACTGCATCTCAGGGGGTGTCACACTGTATATCTTGGGACTTGGTTGTGGAGTATGACGTGTAGTCATTGAGCATGAGCTCTGTAGTCTAGCCTCTATTCAATACTGCCCTCTCTCAGGTCATATTAGGTGAGCAGATCTTCTAGTCGGTATTTTCTGTAAAGCCTTCATTATGGAGGATTCAGATTGATAGCATCAGTGGTGCTTAACTCTCCTGAGATGAAAGAACACACTTCTGTTGCATGCCACTCCTAAGAGCTACTCCATTATTGTAGCATTCACACACACTGACAGGGCTGGCTCAGTGACTGTGATTTTAACAACTAAGAGCAAAATGTTAGTTTCGTGAGCACTACCACAGCATTTGGGAACAGATTGTTGTTGAGGAGCTAAGTGCTTTTTTCTTCCTTCCTGAAATTTTGAGAGTCGCTTAGCAACAGGTTTTGATCCTGAATTGCTGCACAGCATGGTATGTACAAGTCCGCGGCATTGAGGAGGGTGGAGGGGGGCAAGGGGGTGTCTGTTTCCTGTGTCTGTGTTCTCTCTTACCCTGGTAGTTTGGTGTTCGCTGAAATCTGTCTGACTGTTTGCGTGTGTATGCGTGTGTATGTATGTGTATGTGTCTGTGTGCGTAAGTTTGCCCGTGGTAAATGTGTGCGTGCTTGTGCATGTATGGGGATATGTGTCTGCCTATGTTTTTGAGTTTCGGAGCTTATGAATAACACATGTGCTTTGGTCTTTTCTGTCATTCTATAACTGTTTGTGCTTTTAAAAATAAATGTGTTCCAAGATGCTGTTCTGAGGCCCTGAGGTTTAACTGTGAATATGAAGGTACAGAGAATATGAAGGAACAACTTGCCATGTGGGGCTATGGATTGTCCCCAATCAACTCTTCATTACTCAGTGAAGAGTATCACATTTTGATCATCATGGTGGGATTTATGTTCCAGTAGGCCAGTGGGTATTTTATTCTTCCTTGCTGGAGCAGTCAAAAAATAAAGCAGGAAAAACAGGAAGCAAAGTCAAACTTAAAACTATATCGCAAACAAAAGAATAAGTAGACAGAGTTCAGTAAACAAGTTTGAAAAGTTTGAGTAAACAAACAAAAAAGCTGCTATCTAGTCTATCTCCAGGCATGGCAGACTGTGCTTTTTTAAAGGCCTAACAGAAGCAATAGGCCACACCTGAGCTGATTACTGATCAGCTTCAGGTGAGCATGCCTGTGTGTGAGGCTGCTGCTGTCCAGGGTCCTGTCCAGGGTTCCCAGGCTACCACCTGAACAGCACCTGACAGCAGCCAAAGAGGAGGAGCAGCCCTCTCTACTCCTCCATCCACCCCTTCTGGCATCACAATCATAATACTGTTGTTGGACTGTCACACATAAAAGATATACTGTATGGACCATGCGGTATCTATATTGCATAGGGTCTGTCTGTTAAAGATTATTGTCCCAACGTGTTGTTGGCACGGTTCTCCATTTTTGAAAACATAAACTGTAGGCATAAACTGAGACTGACTGAGAAATTATGGTTTTAAAGGGAGGGCTTAGTTGGATTGGAAGAATTGATTGAATCCATCCAAGTTAGCATAGATGCCACTTAATACAGCAAGCTGCTTCCCATTCCCAGCTCTTTATCCAGTAGTCACTGGAAATTGAAACTGAAATACGCCAAAAATGTTCACTAATCTCAGTTGATGCCTATGGGGAAACTCCACTGAGAAACTGTCAATGTCTAAATTTAGTCATTTTGACTTTTGTCTCACAAAATTTTCTCAATGTTTCAATCAGTGTTTTTTTGATCATCTGGATTTTCTATTAAGGAATCAGTTCACTACACAACTGTTTGTCTATTTGTATTGCATAAAATATATATTGTAAACATGTGTATTCATATGTGCATGTGCATGTGCGTTGATTTCATATTTTATTTCCACGCTCCACACAGAACAGTCCTTGGAGAGAGCTTTTGCTGTAAACTAAACTGCATCTCTCAGCACGAGCCACTAGGCAGCCCTTCCATCTTTACATACGTTTGGGCGAAGCTGCATTTAGCAAACTAAACACCTTTGGCTAATCTTTTATGTATGAACTACTCGATTGATCATCCGCCAACCGCATGAAAACCGGGATGTATGGCCTCGAGGGTGGACCGGTGGCCAGTGTGGACCCCTGTGCTGCAGGATCAAACACTCTTTAATGTCCCTGTATTCGAGCCAGGCTTCCCATTTACAGCAGAACAATAATCCAAGGGTAACCGTGCCAATCGTCTGGCCGTGGCTCATTGGCCAGCAATCACTGCTCATTTATTGTCATTATTTCAATTACATTAACTCCTCTCTTGAAACTGATGCGCTTGTGCTTGTGATTGCGGCCAGATTTTCGCGAGAGACGTTTGTGCAGGGGAGCCATTATCTGCTCAGCTTGCTGATTATGTGTATGCCTCCTGGCAGCCAACACGCGTGTCGTGAGCTACATGTGTCTGCCGCATTTCGTTATATAACGTTTGCCCCGCTCGCCTCGCTGCCAGGCGGTGTCTGATGTCCGCGCCTCACGTGATGCCTCGCCACCAAAACCCCTGCGCAGCTGTCCCCTCATGTCAACCTGAAAGGTCCTGCCAGGCTTGGCACAGGCAGGCGTCAAGTTGTACCTGGCAGTCCGCTATGAAGCCGTCCGTGTTAAAACGGTGACGATGTGGAGCTGTCAGCGAAGGAGGCCCGAGGACGGAGCGTTTCGTGAGACGCCGGGGAGCAGACAGCGCGGAGACAGTGCTTCCTCTGTCGATGCGTCTGGAAATAGTCTTTGCCGCTCCCCTGCTCTAATCCTCGGTGGGGGTGGGGGTGGGGGGTTGGCAGGGGGGAGCTCTGCTGAGAGCTGATTCAGGATGTGTGAGGAGAGAATCTGTGTTTGAGCGGCAGTCACCTGCCTCTCCCCCCTCCCTGTCTCCACCCCGTCAGAACGGGCCTCCTCTTACCTTGGTCCCGCCCCAGTCTGGTGGCCAGTTTATTTCCCTTAATAGTGCTGACTTCAGTGTACAGCTCTGTTGCTCTATGGTTGTCATACTCCTGAAGAGTGGACTATTAGTCTTGCGTACAACAGTCCTGAGTGAACAGAGAGGAAAAAGAAATTTTGGAATGTGAAAACAATATCTGTTTCATCTGCCAACAGGCTTTTATCTAACTTTTTTATCTAGCTTTCTACTTTGCTGTGTTGCCAAGCTTTGTCATTAAAGGTTCAAATTCCTAACACTGTATAAATTTTGTGAGTAGCCCTCTATGGATTTCTGTAGTGAGGTCGATTTGTTTGTGTCAGGCATTCTTCATTTTCCCGTGTAAACACATAAGGGTTGCCCAGAAAGAAATGCCCCCAATTGCATTGTGAAAATGTTTTTTCTGCACTGAAACTTTGATTATTTTCCAATGTGGAAATAGGGGGATGGGCCACATTCAAGCAGAAAGAAGTGTGGCTTACATACCAGTTCAGTATCCTCTCTCAGCACAGAACTGGAATGCAGCGGTTTTATTGAGAAGGTGTTGGATACACCATCGGGAGACTCCAGTGACACTACATAAAGGCAGCAGTGTGCCCGACAGGCCATGGGAATTATAAAAAAGGGAAAGCTGAAAGCCTGACTGGAGTATGTACACAAACCCTCTCAAGGAGTAGTTTGGGGACATTTATCATTTGAATAGAATGCTGGCACGATTTATAGGTTTACAGATCAGTGGTACACCTCTCTCTTATTCAAGCATTTCATTTTCTTTATTCTTGTGGTTCACCACTGAATCATTAGTGACTCGAGTGCTGATATATTGTGCAGACATTGCCTTTAGACCCTTAACTGTGCATTAGGCAATCCAGATACTTTGACACTAATTTAAACATACTTATTTTCTCCTAAAAGCCTCAAAATGGCCACCCTCCCGAGAAGGCTTTCTCATATTTTTATTCAGCAATGCTTTTAATTCAAACTCAGTACAGTCGAAGCCAAAAAATCAAGGAGCAAAACAACTGAGCCGACTGTGTCACCAGCTGTAGCGCTATTCCCCGCATGCCTCTAGTGTTGCCTGTTCGTCTTCCCTCGTCAAAATTACAGTGGAATACCAGTACTGTGAATAATAGATTAATTAATTCAGCTTGACCTGTAGCAAAGTTCTAGACTGACACCATTGGGGCCTAGCCAGCATCTGCTGCCACAATTTAATTGAGTTTCTCAGTTTAAATGAGTCTCACTTTTCTGAGTCACTTCTTTGTGCTGGATTTAATTAACAGGGTGGCCCTGCTCCTTATTTTGGAGTGAGTGAACGAGATGGACAGAATGGTTTTCTCTCACAGTTCTGCATTGTTCAACTCGAGCACGTGTGTTTGTGTGTGTTCCACTGAGTTAGGAAGTACGAGTGATTGAATAATACGCTCTCAAGCAGCTTCAAAAAGCATAGGGATGAAGACTGCGATGCATTAATGGAACACAGTTCTCTCATTTTACGAACTGCAAACTAACAATGTAATATTGTGAAGACAATGTGAAGCACTTAATGTAAATGTAAATGTGAAATAAACAGCCCCCAGTTGATCTGATTGTGAGACGTTGTGCTTGTTCACATCACAGGTCGCTGGAAAGGAAACTGCAGAGACCCCTCCTGGCCAAGTCCCGCACCCTTCCCAGCATTCCTCAGTCCCCTACCGTCGCCAGGGTGCTCCACTCTGATCTTCTGTGTGGTAGTCCTGCTCGCAGAAAACTACCCAGCATCAGCCACCCAAAAGCCTGCACACTGCCACCTGCAGGTGAGGAGCTCTGTTATCTTATCTTGTGATGGTTTTACATTACTTATGGTGTTTGACAAACACATTCATATGGCTATAATTGTGTTGTTTTTTGTTTGCATAATACATTTTACAGATAAATGCTGGTTATGATACAAGGTTGAATGGCTGTTTTCAGTGTTTTTTACTGGGTCAAGACCGCAAAACACTTAACCTTTTTGTTTTAAAAAACAACACTGACATCAATATTCGTTGCAGAGTATGAAAACATCATATTTTAAAGAATGCCTTATTCCCATGTATGCTTTATTCCCCAATTATGAATGCTCAGCTCTACTCATTGTGACATTGCTGCAACGTCCTCATTCAGTTCAGATTCACATTATGCATCACCCTGTGGGACTCCTGGACACAGTCAGCAATAGCATGGCCAGGATTTGATCAAGACCAGAGGGCACATCACTGCACTGAGAGCTAATGATGATTAAGGCATAAATAAAAGGATTACAATTCTAATCTGCATTTCACTTCATAGTGAAAGGCTGTGTCGGCCAGCCTGCTTTTGAAAATTTTTTAAGTACACACACGTACACATAATATTCAGTAATTGTATTTAAAAGCTTGTGTTACACACACACACACTTACACAATATTCAGTAATTGTATTTAAAAGCTTGTGTCACATCATAACATATGTACGTTATTGAAATACAGCATCTGGCATGTGCGTAATCATAAAATCATGCACAGGTAAACCTACAGTATGTTTTTGCATGGCTGTGTTGTTTCGAGCCCTGATGAATACATGAACACTGCTGTAATCATCATATATGTCATGTGTGATTAACTACTGTCTTTTCTAATCTCTTAAAATGATCAGCAAACTAGAAGAATGAAATTGTGGTCAGGAGCCATAATATAATCCCTCCTAGTCTGGTTTAGAGTCTGTGGCCTCTGCCGAGGCTATTTAATGCTGCTGTTTAACATACCAGCCGTACTCTTTCCCCAACTCCATTTTATGGACATAATCATGTGCAGTGAACTGGTTCCTGTAGACTCGTGCTACTGTATAAAAAGCCTGATTTGCTCAAATGAATGCATTGACCGATTCATTTAACAGTTGGCTGCTGAAACAGGTCAATCTTTGAATGTGGACATTCTTTTTTGTGTGAGTTGATACATCTGAGGGGTATGCAATAGAGATCCCACATGTTTTGTCTTGCTTGTCATTTTTCATTGTCGGGCATGTGAGAATTGAATAAAAAATATATTTCTGAATCCAGTATTCTTAGCAGCCAAATGCTGTTTAATGTCAGAACTCAGAACATTAGAAGTGGTATTGCGTGCTAAAACCCCTCACTTATCCTACGTGTAAAATATATTTGATTTGATTTATTTTATTTGATAATTATTATATAGGATGTCAATTACAAATTAAATGACTAAATTCCCCGATAGGCAGAGCAATATGGTGGATCAACATTAGTCAAAATATACAACTTAGTAAATCAGATTAAAATTAAGAGCTGGTTTATTACGTTATTAAGTGAGACAGGAACAAAATAGTCAACGTCAAATCAACAGATGTAGGTTCCTTAACAGACACTTAATCCTAGACATAAAAATGACAAGATACAATCATTAAAGAGAAGAAATTAAAGCAAAATATGCCAACCCGATCTTGTCTCTCCCAAGATGCACCCAAAACACGCAGCCAGAGAACTCAACTCAGAGTACTAGTAAGGAAAAAGGAGAATAGCCATCACAGGACATACTTTGTGTTTGAAGAACAATTCCTAGCCCATGTATGATTAATTTATTATTACGGGAGGACCAGAGAAATTTTGGTCTGGACCCCCATTTTTAATTTGGGTCACTTTTTTGGGTCACAACAGAAGACATCTTTTCAAGGTTATCACTGAAATTACCTCTCACAGAAATGAGTATCGCGTACTAAATTTGTATTGTGGTGACACCAAACACTGCTAAGTTGGAGTTTGGGGAAGACATGTTTGATTTGTACAGAGATGTTACTATGCTGTGCTACTATGCTGTGAAACTACCTCAAGCGATAAATATGTCAAGTAACAAGTTCAGTAGTAACACTCTGTACTCCTGCTTTCATCTGGCGGGACCTGACACAATTTCCAACATAGTGCTCCTGGATGGAATTGAATTTAGAATTGAGGTATAGGAGGGTATAATGTGTGCTAGAGTGGGGTTAATTGATTAAGCCATCTTTGAGCCCTTGGTGGCACTCACATCACACACACACACATACACACACACACACATTAATTGCCCTAAAGGACCACTAAGATCCCCCTTGCCCCGGTGCTTGCCCTCAAGTTATTTTGTGGTCTGTTCCCCTGTATTTATCTTATAACCTTATCTGGGCCAGGCTATTGAAGTCTCTAGAACAAGCCAAATTCTGTTTCCCTGTACAGGACCATAAAATGCATAGAGCTATCCCAACATCATGACATGTGTAAAACGACACCCCAACAGGTGACTTCAAATGACCAAAAATGGGAATATACTGTAGTGGCAAACGTATGCATAGGGGATTATGTTTTCCCGAATAAGTGCCTTCTCACTAATTTATGACCTGCAATGCAGTAGACTATCTCGCCCAATGGCAACCCAACAAAGCGAAAATTCTTAGTGTTCACTTTACGTTTCCAATATGTTTGGGCTCATATTTGAGCATTGATAAAAGAAAGGAATGCTGCGGAGCTTCAGTTAGTTTGGTTCGCTAATCAGAGGTCCTCCGTCAGAGCCGTACACGCAACATGTACACATTTCGTGACGGAGACGGGAGAGAAAGAGGCTGGTGTGTGAGCAATATCCTGCCATGTAATGTTCGCCTAAAACGCGTCTAAATGTGGCTCGGTCGAGAGGGGTCCCGCTGTTCCACCGTCCATTTACTGGTCCACCGCTGACTCCCACTCCAACAGCAAACGTCTGTTACTTTGCAAAAGGCACCGCGTGTTAACTGGCAGTCAGGCTGAGATACAGAGCACAGAGGCCACACAGCCTCCCTGGCTATGCTTTGAGCGATCCTCTCCAATTCAGGTTTCTGGCTCTTCACCTTTTGTTTGTGCCCTTACGAAATTCTCTTTTGCCTTTGATATCTGTGATGCTGTGAATACAAAAGCATGTGTGCTGGTAAAACATACACAGCAGGCCCACGTGAGCAAACTCTTTTATTGGATGCTTATTTGTTTAACCTGAGCGATTGCTGTTCGGAGACCTGCAGATTGCATTTGTGTATCATTGGAGAGCTTGGCTGCAGAGGCCAGACGGCGTTTTTTTGTGAGGGAGAAGGCTTCTTGAGAATGTGTCGGCTGGTTTATCAGGTCATCTCTGCTGTTCCAACTGAAGAATGGGGCAGCGGTCGGTCCCTTAACTTGCTTGCTTGCTTGTAGTGTTTTATCAGGACCCTAACCCCGTGGGGAAAGGAGTTACGGCCCCTTTCAATCTGTCTCTGAGAGGGAGAACAGCTCGCGACCTCCTCTTGTTAAAGCAACAGCAACAATAAATGTTTACTGTACTCGTCCCTTAAAGTGCTGTAAGTGTCCTTTCAGCCTCTGCTTTCACGAGCTGAACAGGCTGTTAAAACATCTGAGGACGTTCCGTCTCCCTGCCTTCTAGGTGATCTCTCTAATGTAGACACACTGCTAAAATCTATTTTCATCACAGAACTTATTTTTTGTGGAAAAAACGATGTAAAAACAATAATAACATATTTCTAGAAACCCGGACGGGATTTCTTAATATATATGTATGCCATTTCACAATAATCTCTGTTGTTTATTATTTTTTTGAGAGTTAATGCCCATACATCCTGCTTACAATAAATTGATATTTATCCATATGCCTGCATTAATATTGTCACCGGCGGCCTTCTACATTTGAACACTAATATGGTTTAGTAAATAAGGAAATCACAGTGAAAGTTGTATTTCTGAACAGGCAGAGAGAATCTCCTCCTTGAATTTGTGTTTTTAGAAATCTCAGTCTTTTTTTAAGCCAGAGTCAGAAACTTGCGAGTAGCTGTTTAGCCAAGTGGGCTATGATGGGGTCTGATGGGGGTGCAGCACAGCCCTGCTTCCACATTCCGGGGCCTTGTCTGTCAAATTATCACCCCCACGCCACATTCCCAGCTTCCCCGGTAGATTTGACAACCGTTGGAGAGCTGTCACCCTGGAGCGTAGGGGTCGGGGGGGTCGTGGCACATGCAGAACTGCTGGCCCTCAGCCAGTCAGGCTCACCACAGCTTTCTCTCGAAAACCAGATGAAATATTGCCAATGGAGAGAGACATAAATTAGCCTCAGCATACAACAGGGGAAACTCAAGTGGTAATTGTGATGCACTATCACATGTTAAAATCATCTTTTCCTTTGCTATGCTGTTTTAAATTGGCAGTGGTCCGTTCAGCCTTGCTGGAGGCTCGTAATAGCACAGAGGTCTTGGTGCCCTTGACTGTGGCTACAGTGTTTTTCTCTCTGCTGTGAAGAAACAAGCGAGGGTGAAGAGAGGAGATGTTCTCTTAATGTTTATAACATCTGTTTAACAAGCAGTCCAGACGCTTCTCCGAGCTGAAGAGCCTTGCATAATCAACTTTCACAACTCGCATGCACACACGCTCTCACGCACTTGCGCTCTCATACACATACTCGCAGACACACACACTCTCATACACACATACACCCACACACACACTCTCACACACAAATGCACACACAGACACACACACACACACACACACTCTCTCACACACACAACACACACACACACACACACACACACTCACACAGAGACAAACCCCCACACACAGACACACACACACACACACACACTCTCACCCACACACACACACACACACAAACCCACACACACACACACACACACACACACACTCTCTCACCCACACACTCACACACAGCTTTCAGTCGGTCACTCCCTGAGCCAACGTCAGCTGCCCCATTCTCTCTCTCTCTCTCTCTGTATTTTAGCGCTGATAAGGCACAAAGCGGCAGAACTGAGGAGAGCAGAACACACAAAAATCTTAAAACTGCGCTTCATGAAGTGACAGACAAGGGATAGAAGACCACAGCTCAGACGTCCAAAGAGAAATGGAAAATGAATGAGTAAATGATAGAGAGAGGAACAGTGGTAACTCATGCGGTGGCGGCGAGAGTTGTGCCGCCTCCTTTTTTCTCCCCGACTCCAGCATCGGAGCACGAGTGAAAATCCCCAGATCTGCCTGGAGCCAACGATTCTCCACAGTGCACCCCCCAGCTTTCAGACAGCGTTATCATCAGAGCTCAGCCCTAGTTACAGCCACCATCAGCAGAGTTACGCAGCGTGTCCATCTTATATAATGTTATATGCTCTGCGTCTCATGCTGACATGAAGCGGGTTGGCAGCGCCCGGCTATAGAGATGTCTCGAAATCTACACTGACCTTTTCATCCTATAAAGAAATCACAAACCGCGCGAGGAGTAGGCATGGAATAGGAACGGAATCTGGCTTTAGAATCGATTTTTGACATAAGGCCTCCCCTTCTTGTCAGTTACTGTTACTGTCGTGTCAAAGATCAGCCTCCTCTTTGGAGTCTTGAGAGTTTTGTTATTGATCAATAACAAAACTCTGCGCCCTCTCCTTTGTTCTCATTCCTTGTTCTTCCCGTCCCAAAAGGCTTCTCGTTCTGTCTTGACCCCTCTCTGCGGGTTTAAACTCTTCTGTTTCACGCATGGATGATTCCAGAATGTCCGGAGAGAGCTCTTTAATTCTCAGAGACACAAGGATTATTTTCTCCCTCTCACCCATTTGTCTCAGTAGACAGAGACTCCGGCCGTGTCAAAGGACTTTTTGTCCAATCTCAAGCGACATTTTTGTGCATAACGTAAGCAATATTGGCCACTGATGGACTCGCGGACAAATTATTTTAATTTCACAGAGCGTCTCAATTCCTTGTGGATTCTACCTGCAAACTGCTTCAATAATGAAAGCCATAAGCCGAAGCTTTGGGGGCTTGCCTTCCAATGTGGTCCCCTCCCCTTCACGCGTGAACGGCTGATCTGAGATCTGAGACGAAGGCTAACTGGCTAATTTTGGCTGAGCCAAGAAGCAGCGAGTCCATTTTAAGCCCTGACTTCGGTGCCATCGCTCACAAATATCAACTCAAAAGACTCAAGTCTTTGGCTGCCTTTGTTGCCTAGCAACCGGTGTCACCGGTTTGTACAGTGTTTTTTTCAGCTTGATCGCGATGCACTGCACATTCCTAATTCGAGTTACCAATTAAACAACCTCCCCATTCCAGCCTTTATTGCCTGATTCTACCCTCAGGTGTTCATTATAAATATTATTCTTGTTCTATTATTTTTATGGGGATTTTATCTGAAGCTTCAGGCTTGAATGATTTGGCAGTAGTTCAAACACTGACATTGTACTAAGTCATTAGGCAACATGAATGGTGGGTCCCTATGGATAATAAAGTAATACTAGGCAAGGACAATGAACTGCCTCAACATGTGTTATCTTGCATTATCGTGTGTTATCTTAACTGTATATCACTATGTTCTGTATTGTGTGAAGACAGTTATGTAAGTATACACAATGTGACAGCACAGGCTCTAGATCAGCAGATTTACAGCGTTCAGCCCCCTCTGAATACTAGCCCACTTTCCTGCAGCCCCTTTCCCTCCCCAACTGAGCCATATCATCATTATTTGATATGCCATTTGCTCATATACCCTCCACCCAAACCTAAAACCTTAACCTAACCTGAGTAGTGTTCCTCCGCATCCCTTTCCTTCTTATGTTCCCTGTTGTTTTAAACCCACCACACACTGTTTTCAACCAGTCTACACTTCCAAACCTCTACATCTCCAGCTCATGACTTCTTATGCCCCCCCATACACACACACACCCGCAGTGCATGCACACACACACACACACACATGCACCCACGTACATGCACACACACACACACACACACACACACACACACACATGCACCCACGTACATGCACACACACACACACACGCGTGCACCCACAGCATGCACGTTCATACACACACACACACACATCCTCACACACACGCATAAGCATGCACACACACACACGCGTACGCACACCCATGCTCGCGTGTGCACCCACAGCATGCACACATACACACGTGCACACACGCACACACACACACACACACACACACACACACACACCCATACGCGCGTGTGCACGCACACACACACACGTGCACACACTTGCACGCACACATACACACACAAACACACACACACACACACACCCATACGCGCGTGAGCGCGTGTACACCCACCACATGCACACATACACACGTGCACAGACCCGCACGCACACAAGACACCAACATGCACACACCTCTCCCTGCGTTCCACACTAGTTTAACTCTCTCTCTCTCTCTCTCTCTCTCTCTCTCTCAGGGGAGGCTTGGCGATTAGAAGACGACGACGAAGAGGGCGAGGAAGAGGCGGGTCGCCTGCACGCAGAGGCCCGTCCGCGCTCGCAGTCGCCCTTCTCCCACTTCCGCTCGCGGGCCGCCTACCTGCGCAAGAGCATCTCCGTGGACGACCATCTGGGCATGGTGGAGTACGCAGCCCCACCCGCAGAGGGAAAGAGCCAGCGCAGCAGCAAGGGCAAACTCAAGAGGAAGTTTGTAAGTCACACTTCTCATTCCCCTACACGCCTGTACGCCTGATCCCAGATCCCAATCGAAGGCTCAGTGGCTATTTTTGGCTGAGCCCAGGGGCAGCGGTTCCATTTTAAGAGCTGACTTTTGTGGCGTAGCTATCTGCCACAACAGCACGCAGGTAATATTTACGAGATTGTGCTGATTGCTACTCTGAATATATGAAATTGTAATATTAAGTTAAATCTAGAGTATAGAGTCTTGCCAGCATGTCAAAATACCTGGCATATATATTGAAAGACAATTTTATGCATCTATTGTATGTATGTACAGGTAGTAGCCAAAAAGGTGGAAACGCCAAAATGATACGACTATGGAAATGATACGCCAAAATGATATGACTGTAGAGTTGGCGAAGGACCGTTCTTGATTAAACTGCCTGCTCATGCCCTAGATTGACATTTGCAGTCAATTGATTTAGAGTTGCTTGCCTTTTTAGCCTTCCACCTTGAATGAATGCACGGACGTCACGATCCAGCAGTATGCGCTTCCGATCTCAGTTGCCATTTATTGATGATGTCTTTCCCTCTGAGTTCCGTGCTAACATCACCTTAGACACTGTTCCCTGTGAGACCTCAGCCAGTTCAGCTGTCTTCATCACTGAAGCTCCTGCCAAACGTGCCCCAACAATCACCCCTCCTTATTGAGTCATATTGCACCATAGTTATATGTCCTTTTCACCTTTTTTGGAGGTGGTGTCTGATGGTAGATTTGGAGACTTTGTGTCCCTAAGATACAACCAAGTTTTGTAGATCTTCAAATGTGGCCCTTGGATTTTTCTTTGCCTCCCAAACCATCTGCCTCACTGTGTGTGGGGGCAAGACACACTTTCATCCTCTACCAAGCAGGTTTACCACTGTTCTAGTGGTTTTAAACAGCTGAATTATTCACCTAATAGTGGAAAGTGGTATCTCATTATCTTTATTATTTATGTTTTTTGTAACTATAAGCAAAATAAATAAATGCATTTGCACTGGTGCGCTGTGTTCTTTCATTACAGCGGTGTATAAAAAGAACATTGCTGAGCACGCCCTTCCATTTCCCTGTTGCACCCCCGCGCAGTATGCTACCTGTTGTCTCCTGCAGTGTGTGTTCTCTAGCAGTGTCCTGATAATGAATTCTCAAGCTCCTCCTCTGTCTCTCCCGCTCTCCGTTGTTTTTAATCAAAATACCATGTGGTTATTGCCATGTAGATGCAGACCTTTGCCCGTGGCTGTCAAGGCTGATCCGGAGAATTGCGGCAAAAAGCCAGAATTAATTCCCTGTGACTGACACCGTGGGATGCAGATGTGCCATCCGGACCGGCGCCGCGTAAAGGCAGCCCTCCTATTTAAACCTCACAGTCTCTGATGTCCTGCGGCAGCGGGCTCTGAAATGTCTGCCACCCCTTTAACCTTCTGCTCGTTGTTTATTGCGGTTCACTGCCTTCCATAGGTTCCTCCGCTCGACTCCGTCTTATTTGTCGTGTTCCCTGTTTAAGGGTGGGGTTATTTATTACTTGGCATGCCTCTGGGATGCTAAAACGTTTTATTGCTTAAGGGGAAGTAGCATGGCTTTGGCGTTGGCATGGAAACGCACCTGCGTGGTCAGGACAGCCATCTTTGTGTTTATTCATGGCTTAGGCAGCCAGAAACAACCTGTAAAATAGCCCTTGAATTCTACATTTATCATGTCTGCGTTGGAAGGCTCTATAAACAATCTGTCTCTGCTATTGGAGACTTCTGGCTGATGGTCAGTTGGTTTGTTTTATTTAGTACATGTTATGGCATGTTACCGATCATCCGAATATCAGAATGCAGTCCACTCAAAACAGTAGACCATTTTAGTAGGCATTTCTTCAAATAAATTAGCAGAAGTAATGTGGGGAAATGAATGCCTTGCTGAAGCAGTGTGTCCAAAAGGATGCCCATACCCGCTTCCAAAGACTAGGACCTAATATCAGTAAACTGAGCTGTGGTAGGGCTGCTCCATGATTTCCCATTACGCTGGTTATGCTAGCATATCTCAGTGGACACTGTCTTTATGGCCATTGTTCTGGGTTCGAAGCAGGGGGCTCTGAAGATCATTGACAAAGAGGGGGGTGTCATTAATGTTTAAAGTGGTCCCTATTGTTCTTGGACACCGAAGCCTGTAAGGAGAGACCTCATTAGTATCTGAGGTATAGTAATTGGGTTTCAGGTTATCCAGTGCAGAGAACACGATACACCGTAATACAGTGTCTGAGTGGGAGAACAACAGGGAAAGGGCTTACAGGGAGACCGCCGTGAACATGAGATACCAGGCAACATCAGGGGACCCATTTATGTATTTATTTTGCCTTGCGGATGGGCGCTTACAGGACAGCCTGGAGGTAGGCCCCACTGCCTGCATGGGAAGGGAGATTTTGAGTGGCGGAGCACAGAGGCTTGCCTGGAGTCCTGCACTCTCCAGTCTGGGATAAACACAGCGGCTGCCCCTCAGGCAGGGACAGGGAGATTTGGGGTGTACTGACGCCCAGGCATTGCGAGGGAGCCAGAGGTAACCTGGGAGAATCCACGTGTTCCTCCTGGAACAGGGCAAGGGGACGACTGTGTTTTAGGCTCTCAGCACCGGGGCTGCTGGGATACAGGGCCACCCACGGAGCGTGGGTTCTCCGTTAGCTGGCCCCGATGGGGACTGCACTAGATGCGATGAGCCGCTTCTGTCTCGGGGTAAGACGTGCGGCAACGGACGCAGCAACCTCTCCTCGTTTCCCTGTCAGACTCTCTCTGCTCGCATCTGTTTTTCATGCCTAAGCACCTGCTTTGTCATTCGTTTTTACTCACAAGAACGACCTCATAACCTTGTGCTGTAAAATGCTTTGTTAGCTTATGGGTAGTTTTTTGGTTTATATGTATGTGCATCGTGAAGATCTCGAATCTCTAATGTGAAATGTATTGAATTTGTTCAATACTGAGACCAAAGAGCGGTCTGTGGCTCTCTGGTTTCTTCCATCCCAGTAGGAATGAAACCCACCTTTCACAGTCAACAAGTTTTGACAAAAGAAAAACGCTCTGTGCTTCCAACGGCTCGATCAGTAATGAGCTGCACTGTGTCAATTCATCGACTGTCGACACTACATTAGATCCACAAATTGCATCTCACCGTTACGTCTGAATTACTGTATACTGCAGTGAGGTTATGCATTTGAGATTGCTTATTACCAAGGTGCTCTTTTTCAAATGTAAACTAGGCCTGCTCTTTTAAAAATTCAATTTTGCTCAAATGGACAGCATCGATAACAAGAAATGCTGCGTTGCCCGCGCTTTCATATTTTATTTTTGCAGTACATTAATTGTTGCCTTGTTGGTTTTCTGGGCTGCAGTTGATTAGAAATGCGAGCAGCTGCTTCTTGAAGCAGGCACACAAAGTCCTGCCTTCGCTCCCCAGAGAAGCTTCTTATTCCGTAAATGATATTTGTGATTGGTAATTATTTTGCTCCTAATGGCATAATTTAGGCTGGCATCACAGGGGGCAGCGGCCTCCAAAGGAGCTGTCATGCCGGGTGGCATTAAAACGCCCGGGCGCCATATCGCTGATGTCCGACCGTGAGCTCCATTCGGTGACTGCCTGACTCAGTGTGTGTGTGTGTGTGTGTGTGTGTGTGTGTGTGTGTGTGTGTGTGTGTGTTTTTTAACCTACAGTGAGCTTGTGTTTTTCAGGCTTTAGCTTTATTGCTCTGGTGTGTGCATCCACTCTGTTGGCCCCGCGCAAAGGTTTTTCTGTCTTTGGACTATAGTGGTGATCTGGGTCTGCCTTTCAGACCCCAAATTTTTCTCTTAGCTTTTTAATCCCTGGATTCTTTGGAAGAGCTGCTCTCGCTGTCATTGTGGCAGCTCACTTTGCTTAAAAAAGTTGAGCTGTCTTTGAAGCTGTCCCTCCTCAAAGGTGAAACCGTTGCCTCTCTTTGGTTTTATTCACTTTTGCCCCGGTCTTCAAACGGTGAGACGTTTGCGGTTTTGGTTGGTTGCTTTAGTCTATTGCTACATAAAATAAAGAGGTACAGGTAACTGCCAAAATAAAGGCAACGCTTGGTAACCTGGGGGGGAGGACAAACGTACGGTCCGGATGGACACTCACGGTACTGTGCCTATTTAAAGGATCCCTCATTTATTGTTGCCTTTATTTTGAGCTACCTGTATTTAGTACTGCCTGTCTGCTTAGCCCATTATTATATGACAGGGAGATGTTTTAGTGTTGGCAGTCTGTTTTAGTCCTCTTCCTTATGTCTTAAAAGGGAGATGTATTTAGTATAGGTTGTGTGCTTTATTCTATGGCAATATAACATAACATATAACATATGGAGATATATTTAGTATTGGCTGTCCGCTTTAGTCCATTGCTATGTCACATAAAAAGGGAGATTTTCCATGGTGGTTTGGTGCAACGTGACACAAAAGGAAATTTAATACGCTGCAAGGGGCTGCTCGGAAGTATGGCTTATTTTGCGCGCGGTGCTGGACTTCTGAGAGAGCGCTGTCGCTGAGAATTGTGAACGTTTGGGCTACATAGCGGGGAGCAGCAGCAGGTAGCGTACATGTTGGACATTAGATTGATTCGAGTTGCCATGGCACCCGAGTCTGGGTGTGAAAAAGATGGCGATGGATAGCCTGTCAATGTGGAGAAAGAGGACCTGGAGAGACACAAGCTCGCACACGGAGACGTGCCTCGCATCAGCATGTGTGTGCACACAGCTCTGAGCTATTGTCATTCTTCCATGCATAAGATTGCCTGTACAAGTGGTCGCTGGATTTGCACTACGGCCTCTCTCTTGAGTGACATAGGAATCTCCTTTCATTAACTAAGGTTTCTTCCCCAGTAGATAGAAATAACTAAACTCTCATCTCCTGTCAAATGAAAAAATAGAACGCACATCCTAAATATTGAGACCATCAGACAGGCGGACAAGAAACTTAAATTTGTTTAAAAACTAAATATATGTTTATTATTAAAACAACAAAAAAACGTTCGACACCTCCGGGCCTTCTCCAGGGACTCTATCTCAGAAGCTCAAATTTTTACGTTTTAAACTCTCACCTTCACCATTGGCAATGCCTGCAACCCTTCTGTTTTTTATTAGTGTATCTCATGTCCTGCCAGAGCTGTGCTGTGGCTTGTCATTGTGGTTAGAGGTTGTTCAGTTGCAGGGTTACTCTGCGACACAGCCAATAAAATGAAGATTTTATTGAGGCCATCAGACCCATAATAAATAAACACAATTGATTGTCCTCTCTATGTTCTGTGTATCTCTCAGGCGGTTAATGTATCAATTTCATTTCATTATGTTCTTTTACTGCCTCTGGGCAAAACATACAGGCTCACACACACACATACACATACACACATACACACACACACACACACACACACACACACACCCTATACAGCCCTGCACTCATGGGCCTCATTAAGAGGAAGTAAGTGGAGGTAACGGTGTGGATGGGAGTCAGTAGTAGAAGGAAAAGGGGAGATTGACAGCTATAAAGGCATGAGAACGGCAGGAATACAGTAGTAGAAAAAAAAAAAAAAAAAAGTCCTGGTGGCTGAGATGTGTGGTTGAGATGCTGTGAATAAATAATATCATAAATATTGGCTCAGGTACCTACAGAGACCTTTTAATCGAGCCCATTGAAAGATTTATTTGACACTTTACAGCTTCATGGGGCTGCTTATAAGTGGAGCGCGGGAAAGGCGTAGAGGTCTCGTGGCAATAAAGCTGAATTAGAGGAACGGTGTCGTGGCTTTCCGCGCAGACGGTGTGAGAGCAGGCATGGAGGCCGGGGGAGGGGCAAGAGGCATGGCACCCTTCCACTGCCGCGGGGGGGCGAACTGATCGGTATTCACCCAGCTGGAGGCCGCTGCGTTGTTGCAATGCATGAAATTGCCTTAAGTAGCTTGTTCCCCGGTAAGCGGGAGCGCCAGCCTGTTCCTGTCAGGGACGCCTGGGAGGGGCTGCAAGGCATTTACATTACATTTTACATTTTAGGCATGTAGCAGACGCTCTTATCCAGAGCGACTTACACAGTTTACATTTCTTTTGCATACAATCCATTTATACAGCTGGATATTTTACTGAAGCAGTTCAGGTTAAGTACCTTAGCTCGAGGGTACAACGGCAGTGCCTCACCCGGGAATTGAACCAGCAACCTCCGAGTTACAAGTCCAGTTCCCTAACCATTACACTACAATGCCGCCACAAGGCGTGCTCTCCCATCTTAATGCAGCACCGCGCTTTTCCTATCAGATATGTCCATGCGGGGCTCGGTGGAAGCCGCAGCGATCCTCGCGCTTGATAGTAGCACAGCAAAGAAGGGAACTTTGCTTGTCACATTTCGTTTCAGAGGGCACTGGGATGTTCTGCTCACGGTGACCCGTCGTACTTGGTGCCGGGTGGCGTGGCCCCCAGCGGTGCTATTTGCCCTGGAACAAAACCGAATCCCCCTATGCCCCTGCCTCCTCTCTCCCCCCTCGGCAGCCGTGTCTGTTTATACTGCGGCAATTAAGATAAGCCTGTGTGTGTTTCCCCTGCTTCTTCTCTTCCTCTCTTCTGGATGTTAGCGCCGGCTGAGATTCACAGTTTCTCGGTGTGCTTGCTGGCAGCGAGGATAAAGACGAGTTCACAGGGTAGGAAAGCTGTGGAGAGACGATGGTCTGATAAGGGAGAGGTTCAGGAGAGAGAACCGTGCACGGGAAGAGGCTCATTCCAGGAATTCTCGACATGGTCAAAGCTCCATGGCAGCTGGAGGCCTCCAGGACTGCAGTAGCTGCAGCAATGCAACTTTCCGCCACAAGGGGGCAGTTATGTGGTGGCTTTGTTTCACTTTATCTTTAGGTTTATCGTCACACTGATCTGTTTAGGTGTCTGGAGGGGTGAATAAATACATATTTTGTCATTTCTGCAGCTGATAAGCCGCTTTATTCTCTTTCTGAAAATTATTTTGTCATTGGGCTCCAGTCCCATGCAAAATATCCAGGAATGAACTTAACGTGAAATATCAGTGAGCATAATTCACTGACAGTACACTGACACATTCAATTGCCCGTAAACATGCATAGGAACTTCTGTTGAAGAAGCTGGTTTGCTAGGAATCAAGTGATGACCTTTGGCCTGTAATGTTCAGGTAAAGCTGTGTAATGAGTTGATCTATCAGTGGAAATTCTGCAGAAGCAGGATCAACAGGCAGGGGGTGATCTGTGGTGCACCGGGCACTGTGTGCCACACTGCTTAACCCCTGTGAATCCAGTGTCTGTGTGTGTTTGAGCACGGCGCCTCCCAGAGCCCTTAATACCCCACAATCCCGTGCATTCCTGGCACAGGAGTGTGGAGAGCTGTCCACCTTCAAAGCGGGGCCAAGCCCCCATGGGGGTCAGCGGCTTAACCCCTGGCCACGCCTGGACGGCACCCCTGTGTTCCGGGGGCCGCGGTGGGCCGGGGGGCCTCTGTCACCGTCCCGCACTTCCAGGGCCCCGTGCCTCCCGAGACGTTCCGCAGACGCGAAGCGGAGGCGAGCGCGGCGAGGGAGAGAGCCCGGCCTGTTTCCCAGAATCCCGTTCATCTCGGCGGAGACGTCCCGGTGCCGTACCCGACCGCGCTCACAATGAGCGTGCGCACAAAGGCGCTGCTGCTGTAGGGCTCTGGGGTGCAGTGGGCGGGGACAGCGCAAGAGCTCAGAACACTGTGTTAGAATGCGTAAGCCTGACCTGAGGCTCTTTCCACTGTGGATTAATGTGCACTAATTGGGCTTGTGCTGGCAGACCCCCCCCCCCCCCTACACCGCCATCCTCTGTATTATTAGATGAACAGTCGTTCGTCTCCGTCCTGCCCCTGACAATGGGAATGATTAGTGGCCAGTTAAAAACGCCCCCGGGGCCGGATTTGGGGATGTGGGAAACGTTGAGACGGACCTCTCAGGCCCTTTCAAGGTGAAGGCCCAGGGAATGCTGCCTTTGCCGGGCTTGTTGGTGCGTTTGTTTGGGCCTCGTCCGTCTTTGTTGCTGTATCCATTGTTTATTGATTTTACAACAGAGCGACCAGCATCGGCCTCAGAGCTCCATTAGTGTGAATCCCTCGCAGGCTTTGTAATTGGCTGATTCTGACACAAATACCTTCACATCCCCGAGGACACCTGTTTTGGTGTGTCTTTCTAACTGGCTAATCTTCTAATCGATGACAGGGCCCTCGAGTCAAAGAGGGCCCCCTTCTTCGAAGGTGGACCTTTCCTTTGTACCATTTGTTTTTCAGCTGTCCCCTTCAATTCCTCTTTTCTTCCAAGATGGATTCCATTTTATATGCTTACCTTTTCACCTTTTTACATTTTTAAATGTATACTACTATTTGCCTTTAATATGATTTAGAATTTAGCCCCAGATATGAAGCAGAGGTTATATGAGATTACACTCGTTTTATCCCCATCAAAATCCAACAAATGCTTTGATGCAGATGTAATTTCCTGCAACTCAACAAAATTGCAGTTCCTTTTTGATCCTCAAGGCGCCATAGGCACTCTGTTTTCAGTAATGAAGTGCCAATCTGAGTGTTGGTCTCAGTCTACAAATTGACGTTGTTTCAGAGAGGGGAGTTTCCTCTTGTTACGTTTTTACACCTCTATGACAAGTCATGAAAGAGGAAACAACAAATTATCTTACAATGATTCAATTCAACACCAAAATATAAAATATTGTGCTCCCTTAGCTGAATTTCAAAAAATCAAGGCATCCCATCAATAACAATTTTGTTCTTTATATTTTTATTTTGCCTTTAGTCTGTCCAAAAATGTTTCTTTTGCTTTAAATTTTTATAAGTTTTTGCAGTTTAAAAATATCCACCCACTCATTTCAACATCAGTTTCTTTGGTCCAGGATGGACATGATATGTCCTACAGAAATGTCAAGACATATTTTCACAATTGAAAGCAGTAGCCTACTTACAAATCAATCAATATTATCATGTGTGGTTGTGGGCAGTGCTAACTGATGACTAGTCTTCTACACTGCAATAAACACCTAATTTGTGGTAATTGAATTATTACTTGAGATTGCAATGCATTGATTGGTTAACAAGTAGCTTTAGAAAGTCCTCCATCGACCTCTTGGTGTTGGACGATGGAACTGCAGGTTCCTGACAGGGGTAGTGAAAAACGAATGCCCTTAGTATGCTTTCAGAAATTGATCAAACTACCAAAATATATATGGACAAATTTGAACAAAACTGAAAGTGACATTCATGGCAAGCAAAATTAGTGCACTAGCAAGCTAGCCAGCACACCCAGCATTTGATATATATATATATATATTATATTCTTTTTTTTAGTAGCTTGCTGGCTAGGTAACTTGCACCATGCTACAGTATGGTCTACATTCTATTTATGGTTTCACTTTCCAGATATGCCGAATATTTTCTCCGCCTGGAAAGATCACCTGGAAGTCACACACAGGTCTTTCCCCACACTATCTTCCCTCTGCAATCTGTCATTATTTGTGTCTTATCGACCTGCAACAAGACACTTCTTTGAAACGATAAACACACACACAAACACAGCGCTGACAAACAAAAACACGGTGGCGAATAAAAGCGCTTATAGTGAAGATTAGAATTGGACACTTTGCACCAGATGATTGTGATGAATAAATAATGAAAGGATTTTTTTTTATTTCAACAGTAAAGTAGGCCAAATGTAAATCCCATTTTTTAGCTAAATATATCTTTATATTGTACATTTAATTAAGCAATTTTGTCTTTTTTTAGATATTAAATGAAAGGTCTAAATATTAAACATAGCTGCAAGCAGCCAATGCAAATGCAAATTCCCCAGTGAGTAGAAAATAATTGGGTGCAAAAAGCATTTTGGACATATTTAATTTTTATATAAAGTCTAATGGATCCATGTAATATTCATGTAATGCAATAACGTTGCTCTTGGTTAAAAGCATTTCCAGACCCACAAGTCTAGATTTTGAACAGAAAGCAAAAGTTTAACAGGTACCAACGCATTTGGCTTTTTTGACATCATCAAAGCCTCTTTAGTGTGGCGCGACAAGCTGAGTCAGACAGTCAGTGTGATTACTGCCTTTCATTGGCCAGGTTCCTTCGGCGCTGTTTGATGATGTCACATGAAAGTAGTTACTGAATGGTTATCAGACCATCAGAGTGGTTATTGTATTTAACAGAACATACTAGCGCTACAGGGACTTGCATGTCAATGTAGGAGGGCCTCAAGTCACTGGTTGTGGCATGTCTGCAGTGTCCCCAGCAGCCCTGCCCATGTTGGCCCTCCCGTCAAGCTCCCTCGATTCCCATGGCAGGCCTATCCCCAGAGTGCTCCTTCCCTCACAAACAGGCCTAAACATATTAAAACCAATGGGCTTTAAATAGAATATCCCGCCACTTCTAATTAGAATTACCATGCGTATTACTGTGGCAATTTGCTTAATAATGTGCCACATCTGGGTCTTCAACCCCCCACAAAAGACAGCTCAAGGCTATACTGACTATAGCGGAATTTGTGTAATGAAAAATGGTCCAGTGTCGAGGCGGGGGTGTCGGAGGGGTGTGCTGGCCTGCCCTCTGCATCTTCCTCGGCCTCCGTCGCTCATAACCTCAGTTCACACCCAGACCCATCCTGAGACCATTGCAGAGAAGAACGGAGCCACTGACGATGGTGGGGTTACCCGGAAACACAGTCAGGGGCTGGTTTGTGACGGAAGGGTCACGAACGGGAGGGTTTTGACCCGTACGGTGCAGCGTTGCCTCCTGACATGCTGATCTTAGCCGTCCACACTGTTTGGCTGTGACGGTTACAGTATCCGGGCGCCTTGTTCGCCCTTGAGAAGCAGAAAGTTTCAGCAAGCGTGGGATTTATTACCCAATCACTTCTCAGAACCTTTCCTTCACTCTGCCAAGTGCAAAGTGGCTGTAATAGATGTGTTCTGGTGCGGGTGAGCCTAAGAGCAGCGCCTTGCCTCTGACTGCTCAGAGGCAATTATCTGTGCAGGCGAGCAGGCCCCAGAACAGCCAGGGATGTGCAGTCAGACAGCTCCTCTCTCTGTCTCTTTCGGCTCTCTCTCTCTCCCCTTCTTCGCCACTCCCTCCGCTCAGTGTGGCGCGTACACGCGAGGCAGATCTATCCAAAAAAGGCAACCTAATCCAAGCTATTCTGTCCGCAGGTGTGACATCATTCTAGCTTTCCTCCGTAGTACATTTAGTTCTAGTTTACGTTTAGTTCGAGTTAGGGTTAGGACATTGACAGCAGGGCCAGTTTGTAGGCCCTGTTTGTAAACTTAAAGTTTTGTCTTTAAGCTGTTGTCATCAGCTTCATTTTTGCTGTGTTAAAAAATACTCAATGCCAGTAATACCTTTAAAATTAGTTTTTTTCTCTGAGTTGATAATTCCACATGAAATCCATATGAAATCCACATTCCTGCTTTGATAAAAATGATTTTACTATTACAGATGTGAAATGTGAAACATACTTTATATATAATTTCTTTATGCCAAATTTCAATGGTATAATTTCTTGTGTTATGAAAAATAATTTACCACTTTACATTTTCATATTCCTTAAAGGTGTTATAAAATAATACCATTATCCATCCCCTCTATATTTAATATATATTTAAAAGTAACAGTCATTTTAAATGACATTTTTACTGCCTGTCCATTCCAAAATATGGAAGCAGCAATTCTTAATCTCTGCCACCAGATGGCACTCTAATGCAGCAGAAGTCAGCCTCGCGCAGCACCACTCTACAGCGCTCAAGATGTGGTCAAAAAATGTGCGGCAGCTTTGACGAAACAGCAAGCGACAGCAAGTGTCAGGTCGCAGACTTGGCCGTAATGACCACTGCTGTGCACAACAACCCAGCCACCCCGCAGGCGTGACTCTCTCCCTGGGTGCCTAAGGCACCAACGTCAGACCCAGCTGGGGAGAGACCCTGAGTGTCAGCACGGTGTCCGTAAAAGACAAGTCATCTCCTTAAACGCTCACAGCTTGGACAAACTGTGATGAAAAACAAACAAATGATAAATGTCAGTGTCTGGCCATGAGCACCGTGTTATGATAGACCAAGTCTGCTTTTTCATTTTTTAGGTTCACTTTATCCTTGTGACCTATAGCTCAGAATGGAGTCCAAATTTTTGATGCATTTCACCATTTTACATTACAGACACAGTGTGCCCTACTTGAAATGAATGAAATAATGTGTTCAGACGGTTACCTGAAAAAAGAACCAGCGACTCATTTCTCAGATCAGCTCGAGAGGAATCTGCCCGAGACAACCCAAATGATCTAGGATCAAGGAAGACACAGTCAGCACTATTCCAACGCCTTCATTGTGCCTGTGGAAATTTCCTGTTACTGTGAGTGCCGCTTGCGTGAAACTTAAGCGCTGTAAGTTTGAGGAGCCAGGCTGAATCTCGAGTGGTATCGCCTTCCCTGTCTTAATGGCTAGGGGACAGTGTCAAGAATGTGACCGCAGCCACGAAACAGGATATTATGCCGTTGCGTTGCATTCAGGATCGTTCTTACCAGCTCTTTTAATTTCTGTCCAAAGGGGCCGGAATTTTACTGAGTTGCCCCGCGCCACTAACATCAATGCCCTGTTATCCGTAGGGGCTACAGCGGCCCTCCAGAGAGCACTGCATAGGGTGCCCTGATATTAACTAATTTAACAGCCCTGTAACTCTGTCCAGAATTCCTGTCTCTGCTTGTTTTTCTTTCGCCTGTCTCCCCTGTGTCTCGTCCTCTCCCTTCTACCCAATCTGCTGCTTTGGCCGATGAAAACCAGTGTGACTGTGTGACTGGAACATTTGAAACCAGGCCTGTCCTTTTTATATCAGGGAGCCTTTGCCAAAGTGGCACAAAGCAAACGGGAATATTGCACAAACGCGTGCTCTCACACATAGGCATTTTTTCTGTCGCTGCACTGGTCGCTGTTGGTAACCCGAGCAAATTCTCTTCATTAAGCATTTTGATGGAGACCTCTCTTCACCATTCCCCCCTCCCCTCTGTCTTTACCCCCTCTATATCTCCTCCTCCTCCCCTACTCCCACTGTCGTTGGGCTACCTGGCTTTCTCTTTCTTGCTCAACCCATCCCTTTCTCCACTGCACTCTTCCAAACCCTGCATCGATTTGATCTTTTCCATTATTTGTTTGATTAGTAGGTGCCTTTATCCAGGGCGACTTGCATAGCTGACATTTTCACATGTTTCCAATTATACAGCTGGGTGGACATTGAAGCAATTCAGGGTTAAGTGCTTCGCTCAAGGGTACAACGGATTTGCCCCACCTGGGAATCGAACCCGCAACGTATTTGAGGATTTCAAACCTCTCAGCTTCTCAATCACTCTGCCTCACTGTTGTTCGTTGCAATGCCTGCACAAGCCTTGGGCCCTGCAGATGGGAGTGAACAGAGACTCAACTCTGAATGTTCTTGGGGATGCCATCATCTCAGGCCTGGGTTCACATACAAAGCCATCGTCTCTTACCAGACCCAGCCTGAGGCCATGCTCAAAGGCTCAAAGGCTGGGGATTCCAAAGGCTGGGGATTCCTGTAACTGCCTATGGAATAGGCCCACAAATAAGACTTTTGGTTTTTAGAAAATAAGGTTTCAGTGGCACTATACTGGCCACTTGCTTACAATTGAATTTTCAAGACTGCATTAATAGGGATGTATGTAAACAGGCAGGCTGAAAATGCATTCATATGATAAAGAAGCAGGACGAAAAATATCAAATAAGCTTGTCGAGATCTGGTTAGAACATGGTCCCTACACAGACTGGCATAACATAAGTCAGTGTCTCCTTCTAGTTTGTGGATTCCATTTATGGGTTAATGTGAATGTGCCGGGGAGTGGGAAGTATTGCAGGTTTTGTGGCACAAACCTTGTCAACGAAGATGCTTAGTCCGTAGCTTGCTGTTCTATGGCTCTAGTGATGATCTCTAGCCATATTAATGCACTCTTGTAAGTTGCTTTGCATAACAGCATCTGCCAAATAACAAAATAGCAAAACCTGCAAATTGTAATTGTGTTGATTACTGGACTCATGTTGAATTTCCTCCCCACGAGGCTAACTAGTGTTTCAGACGTTCCACACCGGGGCCAGAGAGGGTGGCTGTGTCCCAGGTGACTGGATCCTCCTTGCCCAGGCTGCCAGGCTCAGGAGGGTTGGGGGGGCGGCATTCTGCCCATGGGTCGGTGCCAGGCAGGCAGCTTTCAACAGCGCCACTGAAGGGAGCCAGCAGGCCCGCACAACTGAGGTCCCGTCTCACCAGAACAATTTCAACAATTTCAAGCACCATTAAAGGTGCAGAAAAGCACAATAAAAAGCTCAAGCTCTCCCAGTGAGAGCGGGCCGGGCAGGGTCGCTCCCAGGGACACATTGTTGTCATTCCTCATGGAGGCTCGGGGCTTCCTCTCCTCCTCTCCAACATTTACTTTTGTTTATTTATACGGTGTTTTTGGAGTAATGTAGTATAAAACAAACACTTGATCAATTTTCCTTCCTGACCAATTTGAAGCTGCAGTTAACTGCCACATTCCACAACTGAGGAGCGAGACAGAACCCTGAAGTCTGACGGGCCGGGTGATAAAAATAAATGGGGTGAAAGCAGCTCTTTGTGGCCAGAGGAGCTCCCGTTGGCCCCCTGTTCTTACACGTCGCTCTCCCCACCCTCCAGACTCTCTGTCTGCTCTGTCACTCGCTTTTAATTGGAAGCGGCCTGCCCGACGCTCTTTATTTGCATTGCGGAGGTTAAAAACTTCCTCCTTAATTGACGTTCCGGTAACATTTTCAAATAATGGCAGCAATTTCCTCGAAATCAATGTGCGCGGACCGCAGGAATAGCACTGTAGTGCAGTTCACCCAGCCTCATTCGCCCTGACCCCGCGAGAACCTCCAGGACACGCCAGAGATACTCATGTGATGCGTACATCCTGCAGGGTATACTGATTTCCAGGAGGTGTGTGTGTGTACGTGTGAGAGTACTGTATATACGCATGTGCATGTGTAATACATGCATGCTTGTGTGTGTGTGTGTGTGTGTGTGCTTGTGTTTGTCTTTGTGTTTGTATATGTTTGTGTGTATGTATGTGTAGGTATGTGCTGTTGTCAGTGTCTGTATTTGTGTGTGTCTGTGTATTTGTGTGTGTCTGTGTATGTCTGTGTTTCGCGGTGGGGAGGAGACAGGAGCGAGTACCTCGGGTGAGCTTCCATCCCGCCCGTTTCATCTCTCGCCGACTTCAAAAGTGAGCGACCCGATTTCTCCCTGTCAACGTGGGCGCGCTTTCACTGGGCCTCTGTCTGCCCTGCACGCTATCTGCGAATTCCTGTCATTTCACCTCCTGTGCTTCTGGAGTGAAGCCACATCGTTAGGGCGCTAATTTCAGGGGAAAATGACAGATCGCTGCCGCCCGGCTTTCACCGTGCTGCTTAATAACACCAGACATGTTTGGACTCCAGGAAACGTGTCTGACAAACCAGTGGAAATAGTGGAAAAGAAATGACACAGGGTTATCCCTGAAGACGGTTCAGACAGCAGACGGCATGTGTGGCGGGCCGTAAGGGGCCTGCGTCGTGACGACGTGCCACCAGGGCCGACCGTCTGCAAGGTAAACGCCCAGCGTGGATGTAGCACTCAGTATGGGCGTCACCCTTTTCTCACCTCTGCAGTGTCGGGAGAGTCTGGGGAAACCCGTTTGTGAGGGGTGAGGACGGCGGAAGCATGACCACGCCCCACCCATGCAGTAGCGAAGGTGTGCTCGCTGTGTTCCGCGCGCATCTTTCCGCTAAGTTCTCCTGAACGGTGCCAAGGAGCCCATCGTAGGAGAGGTCAGCAATGGAGAGAATGTGCCTATGCAACAGTAAACACTGCGATACTTCAGTGTGTTGTTTTAAAATATTAATATACATCTGCTACATTGAGCCATCGTAGGTCCTGCCATCTTTGGAGGTTAAGGACAGGCCATAGGATACCATGGGCCAGGGAGCACCAGCTAGCCAAGGAATTTGAAAAATCCACATATTTTCCATCAATGCATTGAGCGCTCAGAGAAAAACAGTCAAGCTAACAAGATTACTTTTGCCCAGTTCATCCGATACAACTCAATGCGTTTGCCTGGCTTGGCTGCGCTAAATGTTATTGCAGGGAGTTTATTCACAGTCCTCCTGTATTTTTATAAGCTCTCGGTGAAGATGAATGCAAGCAGGGGCAGATTATGACGTCACGCGCAGCCAGCCCCTCTGCCTCAGCCCCGGGACGCAGAGGACCCGCCGCGGTGACCAGGTCCGCCCGCGGTCTCCCCACAGCTTGCGGCCGTCGTGCCGAGACGACCGCTGCCCGGCATTTTTTTCCTGCCTTTTCCTGAAGCCTTATGAGAGGAGATTGATCTCCAGAGCATTCGACGTCCCCAGCTCTGAAGAACAGGCGGCCGATAGCTGCTAATCTGTGGTTTGTTGTCCTGCAGGGTCGAATCCCGCTCACCGCCCCACTCCGCCGGCCTCGTCCCTTCTCACACCCCCCCCCCCCCCACACCCCCTCCCAACGCACACACAACCGCCACCATTCTCTCCCAGACGTCCCCTCGCTCCCGGGATCGCACACAAAGCGGTTTGTAAATGATATCAAAGCCAGATGTTGGCAGAGTGCCCGCCACGCCGCACGCTGCCAGCCAGGAAACCCATGTCTCCTTTTCAGCCCTCTGTATTAAACCTCAGCCCATCACTGGGAGGAGAGGAGTGCTGGCGCCCCGAGCCGGCCCGCCCCGCCGTCCCCCTTCCCCGCGCCCGGCCCGCTGACCTCTCCGCCCCTCCGAACTGTCCCCCTGCTGGCTGCAGAGAGCGCTTCGTCACTGCTTCTTCAGAAGGCCTTCACAAGCCCTCTCCGTATTGGCAGCGCCCCCTGGGGGAAGGAGGACGCGATGGTTGAGGCCGTTTGCCAGCGAAGGTGCTGTTTATGAAACAAGCTGCCCCTTGCAGAATGTTTAATGAGTCAGATATGGGCGTTTACGATTTTGCGGTCGTGTCCTGTGGTGGGAATCTACACGGGACATGTAGGTGTATCCAGAGCAAGCTCCAGGTGGAGGCGACTGGAATCGCAGCGACATTAATGGTCTCGAAAACCAAAATGCATGTAGCGCAGGCCTAACAGCTGGATTTCTTTGTCTTGTCTTCTCGTTAAAGATTTTGAGATCTCGAAAGCTTGAGGATGCAGTTGGACATTATTCCTTTTTCTCGTTTAAGGCCACAATGTAGGAACCAATGTCTCTGTGATTGTATTAATCGAACAAATGTGAGTTATGCAACCGTTGTCCAATCGTCGGAAGACGCAGCCGAAAAACATAAGGCTGTCAGGATTGTATATAAACAGGCTCCTTTGTTCAAATAATGGTGACTAAAACTAGAACGAAAAATGGCAAGAACTTAGCTCTCTTGGGAGCACGCCTTTCCATTCTCGGCCCGTCTGGGTAGGAGTGTTGCCTCCAGCACCCGGAGAGGGAAGTACTGTCACTGATGAGGGTGGCTAGGGACGGAGGCTTGGTTGGACTCCAACATATTTATAGTTTGTCAGAAGTTTGATGGCTCACACAGGGGGTCCACAGCTCTCTAAACAGGGACCAAATGTCATATATCCTTACCTTTCCCAGCCTGGATTAGACGTTGGAGTTTAAAATTGGCTCCAACATAGCCTGTTGCAGTTTCAACCCAAAACTGTTGAAAATTAGCTCACGTTTTTTTCCCTTTGTTCTATCCTTGGCATGTTGTTATGTTCTCGAATAAAAGCACTCCCCGCAGTGCTGTTATACGCCCCCGGTATCACATGCTTTTTTTTCTCTCCCTCGGATCGTTGGTGCTATAGCAACACGTTCCCTTTCCAAGGGCATTGGTCAGCGGCGGGGGGGCGTGTACCGTAAACGGCGTGAAAACAGGAACGGGTCAGCCCCACCCTTCCCTCTATCTGTCATGTTTTTATCATGATCAACAGACAAACCAGGTTTTGTATTTCATCGAGCGCGAGCGAACTGCTGTGTAAACAGAGCGCGATTCAGTGCGTGGTAAACATTTCGAAAATAAATGGCTCCTTTCACGCGCCCATTTCAGCGCTTTCAGCACTCCTCGTTTTCAAGGTTAGCCTAGCGTTCGTCCGAACCCGCCGCCACCTCAGCCGTTGTCGCAGGCCCGTTTTCGGTCGTTCCTATTTACGCGCGCTCTGGGCAGGGAGCCTTTGGGATGTGCCGTCCGGCGAACACTACAAAGCCTGTTCTCCTCTTGCCCCACCTGGGGACTTTTTACGGGGGACTCGAATGCTACCTGGAACGTGCTGGAAGCTTGTGTGAGAGTGAAGGGGGTGGGGGGAAACGAGGTCCCAGCTTGTTTGGTTGGAGAGCCCTGTAAACAAACAAACAGCGCATTGAGTCCACTACGCCTCCCCCTCTGAGGCTCTGTGTCTCACGCTCGCTTCATGTCACAGACTTGTTTGGGGGTCTGTGTGGGGTGCATATGGTGGTGGTGGTGGGTGGGGGGGGCTTGTTCAGTTAGACCATCAGTTTGAGGACTCCTTTCACAGAGCGGCCCTCCAGACTCGGATCGGTGTTGTTCCACATCACAGCACCTCATTAAGTCCACCAGGTGGGGCGGGGGATCGGGAGGACCCCCATGTCTTCGGTCCCGATGACACAACCGCGGCGTGAGACATTACTCTGACTTGACCTGCAGGAGATGGAAAACAGATGGCGAGCAGGGCCAGTGGGTTAAGAACAGAGCCGTTTGATTGGTCCTAGTGGGCACCCTCAGCCAATGGCAGAGACAGACTCCTGGGCATCCCTCTGACTGGGTTGCTGTCTCTTTAAGGTGGCTGGTATGTTTGTTTTTTGGTGAGATTTTTCCCCCCCCTTTCAGACCTGTGCAGCTCAGGCACCGCTCCTTTCATAGGCTCTATTTTGTTCTTAATAAAATGGGACTCAGTGGCCAGGAGGACTGGCAGGCACCCAGCTTCAGGCCCTAAAGAATGCAGGCCTTCATTTAGTGACAAACAGCCACTGCGCCGCCTTCACTGCTTGTGGGGGGGCTTAGGGGTGTGTGCGTGCGTGCGTGTGTGTGTGTGTACATGGAGGAGGGGGAGGGGGCCACGCAGTGGTGCAAACACAGCCCCTCTCTCATGCAGTGTCCCCCCTATTCTTGCCTGGTCTCTCTTCTGTGTCTGCGCTGCCTACCCTGGAGACCCGGGGCGAAACATGGCTCTGCGTACATCGGCCTCCCCGCTCCCTCTCCTCGCGTACACGCTCTCCTCAGCCGGAGCGCTCTGAACAGAACATCCATTAAGAGAAAAAAAAGCCCATTTAGAGGAGGCCAAGAGCTGCCTTATTAGTGTAGACAGCTTTAGAGAACTGTCCTACTCTCTCTCACACCAACACACACACCTACTGTACTGTACACCAGGCAGTAAGTGCGCCTGTCGCCAGGTAGCGGGGCACGCCGGCCGCTTATAACACGCATGTTTTTCTCCGTTGAAGATTGAAAGGGCCGCTGAACAAAAATAGGCCTGAGCGCCTCTCCCCTCGCCTGCCCAAGATGTCCCAGCTTTATGTCCCAGTGCATGGCTGTGGGCCGATGACTGTCAGCTCTTGCCTGACCTGTAAGGACGGGCCGGGGTGGATTTTTCCCCTCTTCCTGGGATCATCCGCACAGTAGCGTGTACACGCATCTCTGCGTCACCGCGCCACGGCCAAAGGAGAGCGGCGAAACGGTGCACAGCGCAGCAGAGAAGGACCTCTCTTCCAGCGTGGAACGGTTGTTGATCCTGCAACAGTTCCTAATGCGACACATGTGAGAATGCTGGAAACAATGACTCATATGTCACCATGTCCCTCAACTTGCTCTGTTTTTTGGTAGCTGTGTTGGCCGCTGTCATTTAATTTTTTCCCCTAATTAAGTGGCTCAGGATTTTTCAGAAAGCAGACTCGCTCTCCTCTTGGCTCCAGCCTCGTCTTCTTCTTATGGCTTTTATTAGATCTTCGGGGCAGCATAAACCATTTATTTGCTAAATTAATGAAATACGATGCAAAAATGTTGCTTCCCAAATGGAACAAAGAGATATTGGGCGAATCGAGGCCGTCTCGTGTATTTTCAACGTTTTATCCCGCCCTGTCATTGTCGCTCTCCATCAATCAGCTGGAACTAACGCAGACTCAAAATTGCCAGCCTCTTTTAAACCGCCGATGAAATTTCAAAGCAGCTTTATTTTTTAATATGTAAATAAATTCTGGTAATGGAGTCAAGCTCGGTGCGGTATGATGTCATGTTTCACTTCGCTCTTTGCGTCAGTCCTTTGTTTTGTTTTCGTACGCCGCAGTGTGGCTAATGCTGCTTGATGTTTCTAACAAAGCGAGTAATTATGATTTAACCTGTTTGCGTCGCTAATGAGAGCAACATAAAGCTGTGGTCTGCAGTGTGTTTGGGAGGCTTGGAAATCGTGGCATGCAAAAGGATAGTTGCGGCACCCCCCTTTATGCCCAGTTGGAGTGAGAGAAAGAGAGAAAGAATCAGAGAGAGAGAGAGAGAGAAAGAGAGGGAGACTGAGAACCAGAGACTGGCGCCAAACCTTTTTCTGCTGAGCCCTAAGCCTTCTGACACTGGGCAGCGTAGAGTGGGGGGGCGGTGGGGGTGCCAGCCTTGTGAGCGGGCACACAGGCACCCAAGTGTCTCAGACAGTGGTACCACACTGGCGCCCCCTTTCCCAGCCCCCTTGAATAGACTCCAATGAATAGGAGTTGCCAGTGCTCCGTAGACACAGAGCTTTTTTTGCGTTTGATTGATCAGACGGTATAAGAGCGCCGCAGGCTTGACAAACGCAAGCCGAATCGCGCCGCGTCGTACCTGGATAGTCAACGTGCACGTAAACGCGGGAAGCTGCATGTATCACGACCTGCGACCTGTGCATTGCCGCTGCGCTGCGGTCCAATTCCCGCTGTTACATCCTTGTTTTCCTTTATATTTTAAGCATGCCACGGGGCTAATTTATTCTGACATTTTCATGCGGTGCAAAGCCAGCTCCTTCGCATTTGTGGATCTGAATCTAATTCCCAGGAAAAACGCCGGTGGCAAGGAGATAAGTTCCCCCAGTGAAACGCAGATATTTGCGAGCTTATCTGAGCTTATTTCCCAGCTTATCTCTCCGTATCCGAAGGAGAGACGCACCGTGACAGCGCAGGGAGGGAGACTGTGCCAAAGCCCGCCGAGATGCTTCGGCGCAGTTTGGACTCACACCCCTCTCCCTGGCACCGCGGCCAAGATGAATGGTTTGGGCATGACATCACCGCACGGGCGATTGGACGCAGCGCAGTTGTGACTGGGATAGGAGCCATTCAAACTGCCAGCATCCATCAGTGCTGCTAGCCTTACACTACTGCTAGTGCTTTGGCTGCTACTATGACTACTGCTAATACTAGTTCTGCTGTTAGTGTTATTATTTATACCTGAACTACCAACACACATATTACTCATGAAATATTGTTATTTTACTCATTTATATGACTATTTACCGATACTAATTGTACTACAAATAGTGATGAAACTACTCATATTTATTTTGCTGCTGTTACTACCTCTAATGCTGTAATTGTAATACTTTGACCACTACTACTGTGCAACCACTGCCACCGCCACACTACTGGGTATTGTCAATTTTGCTTCTGCATAGCAACGAGAAAGCCAAAGTTTGGAATAACTGATTTGTTCTTGACCAGACAGCTTTTGTCAGTGCACATAATTCACTGAAATGTAAGGACCGCAGAGCCAAAGAGGTAGCTCGAAGGTAGCTCGGAGGGCCTTTTAATGGGTCCGAAAACAGGATGTGGAGTTCGGGCCCGGCGATGAGGTATCTCTTCATTTGAGGGCCGCGGCGCGGCGTGTGAAATGTGGCAGAGCGCTGCGGGCCGCTCGGCCAGCGGGAGAGTGCGCTGCTGACAGGGACAGATGTGGCCGCGCAGCGCCGGGCTGTCAGGAGGTGCGGAGTGCTGGAGCGGGCGGGCCGGGCCGGTGCTGACAGGGCCAGACGAATGGGGCAGCAGGTGGGGAGGGAGAGGAAGAAAGGGAAAGCTTGTGGAACGAGGGAGGGGGAGAGACTTGGGGCGGAGGAGGATGGGGCGGGGGTGGCGGGGGGGCGTTCTGAGAGCCATTGTGGCCACAGAAGTCCATCCCTCTCTCACTCTCCCTCTCCTTCTCCTCCCTCCCTTGCTCCCTCGCTCACTCTCTCCACTCTCCACACTCCCCTCCCCTCCTCCCCTCCTCCACGCCACTCGTAATTCTCCAGCTGCTGCCCTCTTTCATTATATTACGTTTCAAAACAAAGCCACTCACTCACTTGCACACAGAGCGCGCTATTTCTACCACACGTGAGGCCGATGGGCGCTGCCAAGCTATGATCTCAGCCCTGCGGTATGGCTACAACAGGCCCAGAGACGGCAAGTGTCAGCAGCACACACTGTCTCTCCCTTTTGGTCTTACACACACACTCTCTCTCTCTCTCTCTCTCTCTCTCTCTCTCTCTCTCTCTCACACACACACACACACACACCCTGTCTCACTCTTTTTAACCCTAACACCTAGACCATCATCTCACAGAACTGTCCCTGCTGTTGAAGGAGGTGGGAGTGGGGGAGTGCGCGATGGATCAGCTGAACCGAGTGCGCGCATGTGTGTGTGTGTGTGCTTATGCTTGCGTGAGTGCATTCACGCGTGCGTTTGTGCTTGCGCGAGGTCGGCGTGCGTGTATGTGTACGTGTGTGTGTGTATGTGCATGTGCGTGTGAGCACTTGGCGCAGGTATGTGTGCGCACATGTGCGAATGCGTGCATGCGTGCGTGCGCATGCGCGCGTGCGTATGTGTGTGTGAGTGCGCGTGTGTGTACACATCATGCTCCCGGCAGAACAAGGGCGCTCAGTGTGGGCCGGCCTGTCTGTCTCAAGGTCGCAGCTGCCTGACGCGTCCCAGACTCGGCCGGCTCTTGAAGCAGAGCAGAGCTCCCGTGGAGACAGGCCTGTGCTCTTTAAGTTCATTCCTCAGGAGATGGATGGAGAACCACAAGCTTTTTCCATATAGGGTCTTATGGATGTCTTCTCTCCTGAATACATTCAATAAAAAGGTCTATTGCTTACAGTCTCCGTGTGCTCGCGTCCAGCGCAGACAGAGATATTAAGAAAGCAACACGCAAAAGGCGTTTCAGTGGCATTTCACTAACCTGACTTCACATTGTGCCTGTTTTCACTTGCTCAGGCACAGACAGACAGGACACTTGGTGGCCCTAAGGTGGCCCTCAGGTCTGGCAGTGTAGTGTAATGGTTAGGGAACTGGGCTTGTAACACAAAGCCTGCAGGTTCAATTCCCAGGTGGGGTATTGCTGTTGTACCCTTGAGCAAGGTACTTAACCTGAATTGCTTCAGTAAAATGTCCAGCTGTATAAATGGATTGTATGTAAAGAAATGTAAACTGTGTAAGTCACTCTGGATAAGAGCGTCTGCTAAATGCCTAAAATGTAAATGTAAAATGTGCAAGTCTCTGTCAGTTATGGTAAGGCAGGGGAAGATGCCTGGAACATATATATATATATATAACATGAGCAAGAGCAGTGTGTCCTTGGGTCAGAACACTAGACATGACTGTCGCATAGTACCAGGGCCCTTTGGTGACCTGTCGCCGATGGCACCCTGTCCTGAGAATTTTGCTAGCGGTTTTTGGAGTTGTGAGCAATGCGTGCAATCAGGAACAAAGCTGCTCATGACTGTTTCAAATGGCCAATTTGGCGGAGATTTCCCAGCAGATTACTTGTCTCCCGTGGGTGTCTGGGGAGCCTTTGGCTTTATCATGTTAAATTGCCCCGAAACAATGGTCAATCCCCCCGTCCCACTCTCCCTGCCCCCTCTCCATTGCAGCCGTGAGGTGAACTGTGGAGAGATCGCAGAGCCTTGGACGTGCTCGATTTAATAAATGAAGGAGGGGAGGGGTTCCTCTTTGATCCCTGCCACTGGAGCGTGGCTTACTGTACACACTGAGAATGCAGTGGATGTAGCGAATGCACATGTGGGGAACATGGGCCCGGTTCCTTCCTGTGGCCGAACGGGTCTCCACTGGAGCAGGTTAGTGGGTGAGAGCGTGTCGTTTTGAGCCGTAACCTGGTCTGCTCTGCTGCCCGGCGCAACAGCGCGGCAGCGCTGAGAAGAGACCTTGTTCTGCCGGCTGTCCATGCCTCCATGGGCCCCTCCCCCACCTCCTCCACTCCCCCCCGTCCATCCACTGTCAAAGCGAGCTTATACACGCCACTAAGTGGTGCCAACTGACACTTCTCTGAATTTCCTACTCGTTAATTTTTACTGCCATGTTTTTACGCCGTCTGTGTAAATAAAATTCCCGAAAAGCTCGACCACACCAACCCCCCAGCCACCCCCCACCCCTCACCACCTCAGCCTCTTAGACCCCCTCCCCCCTATCAGCCACCCTCCACCCCAAACCTCCTATTCCCTCACCCTCCATTCCTTCCCTTTAACACTGCTCCCTGGTCCCATATTCCCCCGTTACCCGTAAAAAGAGATACGTGCATGGGGTTTGGCGGTGTGTGCAGTGGGTGGCACTGGTATTTAACACCACCCCCACCACCCTCCTCCCAGATCTAGACATGGAAATAAACCACAGCAGCTGGGCAAAGCCTGGCTGGATTCCCTCTCATATTCACCCTCCCTGTGACACACCCTGCTCTCCCTCACAGCTCACTCATACGCACCCTGCTCTCCCTCGCAGGTAAAGTGCCTTTAACCACTTAGCCAGTCAGAGAGCGTGAGCATGACACTTGTGCACCTTTGAGCTTCTCCACGAAGCAAGTGTAGGAACATGAAACAGTGCATTTCATTTCATTCGCCATTCAGAAATAAAATGAACCAAGCTTGAAAACTGACCTAAAAATACATTGACGTAGCCATACATTTTCAGGGGCTTGTACATAGATGCTAAAATGCAAACCCAAGCATATGGGAATGGCTAAAATGGGTAAAGGGAACTAAATCTGATAAGACGTCTTGCGCCACTTTTCCTTCCTTGCTATCGCCTTTACATCTGTTGTTTGCTGGCCGAGAAAGGACAAGTTTGACTAAACTTGTGTTTATGACGATGAGAGAATGAAAGATGATTCACTGAATTCTGGAGTGTTTATTTTGGCCTCGCCACAAAGAGTTTGATTTCGTCAGGGTAATGTATAGAGCCATTTAGGGACAGGACATTATAAAATGTAAAAATCTAAAATTGTTATTTATGTCGCAATTTGTGACCTTACATGGCAACACTACTGATTAGCAGGTATTTTTGGCACTAATGATTGTTGGGCAAATGTACTAATAGCACAGTACATTTTGTTATTCTGCAAAGTTCAAGAAATGCCTTTGAATGCTGTTAGTGCCTTTGAGAGAGTTCAGCAATTCAGTGGTTGCTAGGTTACAGAGGATAGGAAGAGAAAAGTGTGACTTCTCAGGTACATGGTGCCACAGGTAGTGGAACATCACAACAGGCTTTTCCGACAGATAGGATGTGAAGCTGAAAAACAAAAATTAAAAGGATTTTGCTGCCAAATACAATTAATTATGGAAAGCACATTTCAATGTCATATTTTCTGCATCGTAATGTGTGAGCTCTTACTGATCTAGGATGATTTAGCATATCTTTAGTAATTTCACTTACTGCAGTGTTTATCATGCAGACAAATTTCAAACTGTGTGTGTGACCGTGTGTGTTTGTCTGTGTACATGTGCATGCGTGTTTGTACCTGCATGTCTGCATGTGTGTCTGTGCTTGTGTGTTGTGTGTGTACATATGTGTGTGTGTGTGTGTGTGTGTGTGTCCATGTGCACGTGTGTTTGTACCTGCATGTCTGTGCATATGTGTCTGTGGTTTTGTGGTTGTGTGTGTACATATGTGTCTGTGCTTGTGTGTTGTGTGTGTGTGTGTGTGTGTGTGTGTGTGTGTGTCCATGTGTGTGTTTGTACCTGCATGTCTGTGTGTGTGTGTGTGCTTGTGTGTGTGTGTGTGTGTGTGTGTGTGTGTGTGTGTGTGTGTGTGTGTGTGTACCTGCATGTCTGTGCATGTGTGTGTGTGTGTGTGTGTGTGTGTGTGTGTGTGTGTCTGTGTCTGTGTGTGTGTGTGTGTGAGAGTTTTCAGTAATGGAAAGGCGTCTGGCCTCCTGCAGTCTGGGTTGTTGTTGCTGTTGGGTTTTATAAGAGTGTGCTTGTGTAAATTAAGAAATATGTAAACCTATGAACCCTTGCTTACCTGCCAGCTCCTAGCTTACCTAGGTGGTGTCCTTGTGCATGCCTGTTTGTTTTCACATCTGTGTATGTCTATGTCTGTGTCTGTGTGTGTGTGTGTGTGTGTGTGTGTGTGTGTGTGAGAGACTACCCTCTCAGCCCTAGGTGGGGATCTCTACAGTATCTGATACACACCTACATTAGAATGAGTTACATTAGAGAGACAGACAGAAAAAGAGGAAGAGACTGGCTGACTGTCTGGGAGAATCCCCAAAGCTTGTGGGTCTGCAGTTAAAAAAGAGTGAAGAGCGAAGACCCCTCCCCCTCCACTTCTAATTGGCCGAAAGACAACACTGCTTCTTTAATTTGGGGGTCAGAGGGGGCTGCATTGTATTTGTAAGGTCAGCTCCGGGGGTCGCCCCGCTCTGACAGCCTTCCTGCCGGAGTGAGCCGGGTCATGCCACCTACATTGCCTGGAATTATCCCGGCCTGCTAATAACAGGAGTCATAAGCGCGAGCCGTGGCCCAGCGCCGCACCGACAGGGCCGGCCACATTCCCCGGCAGCCGGGAGCAGCATCCGGCCTCCTCCCGGGCCCCTTCCAGGAGTTTCTGTGGGTGTCTGCTGAACCCGCTGGACGGGGTCGCATTAATAAATAATGAAACCCTACTGAACAACGCGTCCGGTGGAGGCGTGCGCGAGACCCAGCGTTATTAAGCACTTTTCATTGGCATCGACGTCATTTTACGGGCAGTGTGGTTCGGTATTGTTGCGCAGCACGGTGTGCCCGGATTAAATTAAGCACGTATAGGCAAAAAGGGCACTGTTAAACAGGAGGTGGGACGCAGAAGGTTTTAATCTCTGAGATCAAAAGGAGGGTTATTCTTGGCCAGAGGACACATGTAGCTCTGTGCTGTAACACTGGGCAAATGGACAGAGCGCGCCGTGGTCCCTCAGAAGGAGGTGATATAACGTGCCTCCATGAACCCCTTTACCCCCTACCCCTTCTGAGCAGCAGCCAGCCACACATGTGCTGGAAACAAAGGGGGATATTTTGAGGTATATCCTGGCTGTCTGGGTCTGCTAATGCCCTCTGAAGAGAGGTGGATCTCAGATAAGCCCCCATTAAGACAGGAATGAGTTGAATTTAGCTCTGACTGCGTGCGCCGAGCGAGGTTTCCATGAAGTGTGGCACAACACTTACCGAAAGTCCTTCTATTAACCGCAACGGTTACGGCCCCCCTTTGTTCCTAACTATAGCCGCTACATCTGAGGCTCCGACCGGGCAGTCTTAAATATTCCACTGTAAAACAAGTGATAATGAATACGTCAAATAACACCCCAGGACCGCTTTTGCTTTCGCAGATGGGAACGGCCATAAATTTATTGGAGTAATAAAATGACCTTGAATTAAACACACAGATTCGACTGTTCGACCAGGAGCCTGGTGAAAACCTACATCTCGATGTTTAATGCATTTCAGAGGCCCAAACAGCCGACGCTGTGTGTGTGTGTTTGTGTACAGTATTTGCATAAGTGTAGATATATGTGAAGGCCTTTTGTGTTATCTCCAGTCAGGTCAATCCCCCCCTGGCCAGGTTTTTACCCAGGAGACCACTTTCTGATATTGAAAGTGTGTGAGATTCCTGAATCCATGCCCTCACTGTAGCCCATTGAAACGATGCCTTTCTGCGCAGTGCAGAACCCTGCAGCCAGCACTACACAGACTCACGGCCCGTAATAATCGTTCGTTTATCGCGTATTCGAGAGTATAGACTAATGCCTATGTATTCATGTACTGTGTGTTTACTCAGAGGAAAACAGATTGGTGTAAAAGTTGTGATATTATGTGTGAAGTCCACCATGGCAGACCCCAGTTCATTTCTCCCCCTGTGACCACCCCGCTAAGGTCCTCCCTGTGGTTCGGGATGTACCTTGTACCGTTGGCCCCTGTCACTCTCTGTACAAATTGATGTGGCCGGGTGCCAGTGGGCAGCGCAGACGGTGTGTGTGTGTGTGTGTGTGTGTGTGTGTGTGTGGAGGGGGTGGTGTTTGTATGTGTATTGGTTTTTACGTGGGGGGTGGTCATGGTGGTTGAGGAGTCAAGGAGGAGAAGTGGGGGGCTGTCCCAGACACAAGTCGCTCAGTTTTTTGGAAGGTCTCTGGCCCACCCAAGAGGAAAGAGGAGGAGGAGGAGGAGGGGGAGGAGGACTTGAGGAACAAAGCTTCATTTCAAACTTACCGAAAACAGGGGCCTTTATGCTGAGATGCCATTGCCCCTCCTGTGCAAGGAGATGTTATCGCAAAGATGCAATATCCACCCCGCCACGGGGCATCGGCCTGCTGTATAGGCCTCCAGTGTTACGCTCGGAGCACGGCGGTGTGACCCCGCTAATTACCGCTCCCGCGCTCAGCTGTCCGCAACTGTACCCCTCTTTGTGTTCATGCGGGAGGTGTCCGTCTGTCTCTCTGTCTGTTTGTGTGTCTCGGGGAGCATCTTATTAACACATACTGTAGGCTCTCCCTCTTCATGACTGGAGAACACAGCATATTGCATATCACTACTACATTCCAATACGTTACATTCATTTGACAGACGCTCTTGTCCAGAGTAACCTGTAATGCGTAGCAGGTACGTAAGTGCATGCAATAACAGAGCAACAGTACTACAGGGAAGGATAGTAGCAGGAAAGAAACATATTCTAATTGTTGTTACAGTTTAGAGAGTCAGGTTATGGTTTTCCTCCTCAGTTTTTATTATTAAGTAAAACTACTTTGGGGTTTACTTGTTCTGAAGGGGGAAGGTCTTGATCGCTTATGATTGCCAAACATCTCGAAATCACATTTGCGAAACGCAGCAATGTTTACACTAGGATGTGCTAAAAAGTGGAATTCCATTTTTTGTTGTGTACACAACAACTTGGTGCTGTGTGTGCGTGTGGGTGTGTGCGTATGTGTAAATGTGCTTTTTGGAATGAGTGGTGAGTGTTCCTCCTGTGCTCAGATTATGTTTGTTTAATTTCCCTGCAATTTGTAGTCATTCTACACCAGTGTTGGTGCCCAGTCTAACTGGCCAGATTACTTGTTGACTTCAGTGGGTGAGGAGAGTGAGTCGTGCTGCCTGATAATTAACGACGACAGTCACTGAAATCAGTCGTGATCCGCGAGACAAAGTGAGGACGTTCTGGACGTGGTGCATTAGTGGCCTTTTTCAGAATCAAATGCACCATCTCCGATGATGTTTGAGGTACGGAAATTCAATTTTCGGGAGATTGAGAGCAGAGGCGAATAGCAATTTAACCAAATTGAGCTGGTGGCCCAGGGATGGGATTCGTGCGTTTTATCAGCGGATTTGAAACCCCTGGATTCGGGGAGGGGGGGTGGCGGTTATGTGCTTCAGTCACGGCAGGCTCAGCTCACTCCCTCTGTTCCTCCTCCCTGCTCTTAGGAAGATGATATTCAATTAGAGGAGTAGAGGAGAAGCTTGGCCTACCGTGGGGTGACAGGGTGGGGGCTGGGAGTGGTGGTGGAGAAAGGGGGTGGGGGGTGCTGGTGTTTTCTGAGACTGGGGACGAGATTTAAGTGTTTATTTAGGGGGAGATGGGGGTGAGTGCTAACCGCCTCGAGTCACGGAGGGATAAACAAAAGTTTGTTTGATAAACAGCCGTGAGGAGGCAACAGCTATGTGCTGTGCAGCCACTAGGGGCCGCACGCATGTGCCAGCTGCCGCAGACTTTATCGTGAGCGTCGAATCAATCTCAAACCTACCTGCCAATCAGAGACCAGGTACTGAAAAGGGAGGAGTTTCCCAGGGGACCTGGGTCTAGAGGGAGCCAGATGACAGTGCTGAGTTTGAACCAGCAATTAGTAGTTGGGGACAGAGTTATGTCTTAATCTTGCCCTTGGAGTGGAGGAGTGCTTGAATTGATTCGAAAATAGCATCCCATGTATTGAGAGTGAGATTATTTATACAAAGACCCTGTGAAGGTGAATGGACCGGTCATTGCAGGTGTGTGCGTCACACGGGAGGCGGCACCATTAGGTTGCTGAGCGATTATATTTATATCCCTGGACAGCGCAGGTGACACCGTGTCAAAAGCTCAGATGCTTCTGTGCGGAGCTGTTTAACAAGGCTGGGAAAGATTTATTTACTGAATTGGACAACACTGGGGGTTGGAATCCCCCTTCATGAATAGAGGCCTGTTGTCCCTAGTTTATGCATACATGTCCAATTTTGCCCAAACCTGCCCATATTGAGCCGGATCAATGTGACGCAGTTTCCAGTAACGAAATGAATTAAATTGAGGAAGATCTCCCTTTCGTGACCGCAGCAGTCAGCCCCCCTCGCCTCCACTTCCCTTGCCCAATCGTCCCGGGATAGGGGTGGGGGTTTCCAATTTGGGCCGTGAGCACACGGCTCTAACCTCTCCACAATGCCACCCCCCTCGGGAGGCAAAGTGGAAAGTTTGCTTTAGCACCGGGGCAGCAGATGAAAGGGCCGGGGGCTGGGGGGGTGCGGGTGGGGGGGTTGTGCGGCTTATGTCTCTTATCCCGTCTGGCGAGCTGCGCCCGGCCGCCCGGCTTCAGCTGTCCCCCCTCTCGCCGCTCCTCGCGGCTCAAAGCTGCGCTGTCTGCAGCCGGATTACCTGAACGACACCCCCCAACCCCCTCTCCGCCCCCGCCCCTAGCCCCCTCCCTTCACCTGAGCCCCCTGCTCGCCCCCTGAGCGTTTATAAAAAGATGAAGGGGTCCAGGCGGCGGAGGGGCGAAGGGAGGGGGGGGGGGGATTATGAGGGCTCGGAGTTATTGATTCAATTTGAAATGCTTTTTTATCCTGCTTCCAGTGGTCGGAGCACATGGCACTTTCCTACTGTCTCCTTAATCCCAGCAGGTTATAAATGTATAAATAGAACAGTATATTTTAACAACACCAGGGATGCCTGGAATGCCTAGCCTGAAGGAGGGCTGTTTCTTCGCGTCACGTGTTCCATTTCAGCGCTCTTGGTCAAAAAGGAGAGGGTTCTCGACGCCACTGAGAGTCGAGTTTGTTGTCCTGCGTTACGGCCTCACGTGTGCTGACCGCTCCATCGTTCCTTTGCCATGGTTACCTCCCCATGCGACGCCCCTCTGCGGCTCGCCCCCGGGAGGTGAGTGACAGGCCGAGTGGTCAGGAGTCCAGACGGGAGACGGGAGCGACAGGCTCCTGGACGGAGCCCGGCGGTCAGGCCACGTGCGCAGCGGCTTCAAAGTGATCCGCGCGTCCTGTTAGTCCTGCTCTAATCAGACATGAAATCACGTAAAGATAAACCTTCGGCTGTGTTGTGAAAAGCAAATTGGCCATTTCAGAGTCCAATTGTTCGTTCACGAGCCTGAAGACATGACAGGGCTGGAAGTCTGTGTGTCAGCAGGTAACTGTTCCCAGACACGAGCAGCCTGAGTCTGAAGACAGCCAGTGCCAGTTCAGTTGTTAGCCTAGGGAGCCATTAGATTCACTCCACATTGTGCCCGGAGAATGTAAGCAATTTGCCCGTGCTGGGTCTGTTCCTCATATAAGGCAAGCCCTGGCAGAAGCCTCAGTGAGTGCTGACTTCATTTTGGATGTGAAACAAAAAACACAATTCATTTCCCACTCATTTACTGTCTGTTGACAAACCTCTCCTCTGTTTCACGTCTTTGATGACAAAAGAAAAACAGACTATAAATACGCCGGCAAGCTGCTAGCGCTGTGTATTTGTTCTTCCCTGAGAAAGGGCTACGCTTGCGCTTGTCATTCGCATCTTCGTGCTTTGCCTCCGCGCAGATGTTTATTCTGAGAAACCTCGTTATTGTCATTCACACAAAGGTCCTTCCCCCTCATCATAGATGCTCCTCACTCAGTCGCGCACAAATCACCCGCAGACAGACAGGGGTGCCGGGACTCGGTGGGCAAAGCCAAAGACAGTCTTGCGCTTTCATGTGTCTCGATAGGCTTGCAAGTCATTTCTGTGCGGGGCGATGACAGAAAGCGCATTTGCGAGGGAAGTCGGCCGCCCCACTGTGAGAGGAGCAGACAACTGTTTCCATCGAACTGTTGCCGTTAAGTGCAACCGGTTCAGGTGCGCGTCCTACTGCAGCACGTGGGCGGCGCTGCCTGCGCTGCGGTCCTGAAACCTGCAGTCGGCGGTGGACGTACAGCAGCCTCTTACCCCATTCGATACCCCCAACTGCGTAGCAGAGGGAAAGCATGGTAGCTGTACATTACAGGTTATCCCAGATGTGTCTGCGCTGTTGCATTGTGTTTGTCCACTAGGGGCTGACAAACTATTGTGACCATGAGAGTGGCCAGTTGGGCTCTTATTTTAGTGGAGAAAATGCCTCAACGTTTCTGCCTTCTTGATTGTTGTTGTCCTAAGTGCAGGGCTGAAATTTCATATTATATATATATATATATATATATTGTTAGTTCAAGTATTTCATTGAACACTTGACAAGAACAAATTTCTCTCAGATTGTTGGTAGGAGCCTGACGCGACACAGTCTGTTTCGTTTAAGTGCGGTGAGGACAGCGGTCTCTGATTGATGGTCCCTCTTTCCTCTTTGTCATGCGTCAAACCAGCAGCTCACAGGGACAGCTCTGCCATTTCAATCAATGCAATTTGCAAGGACTCTCAAAAACTAAAGCAGAACAATATGTGAGGAAAGAAGAAAAAAAGTAAGAACTGGAAAGCTCTCTGGAGAAGAATTCTCAATGTCTGCGCTGAAAGAGGGGCCATGTATCGGGGGCTCTCTTTCATGTGTGCCTAACTTTTAATCCATGAGCCGTGTGCCAGCGGGGAAAATGGTGGCGTGGTAGATCTGCTCCTGTCTGATCAAATCGCCTGTGTTGCTGTTTTCTTTCCTAGCCAACCATTAGCCGAGGCTTTTGGAGATGTATTGATTCACAAAGAAAAAAGCTATTGTTTGTGAGGACTATTTTAAGACATGCTGGTTGTTTGTAATTACGCCTGCAACATCATGGGATGGGTTTAAATGAGGTAGCTCTCTGTTGGGTGGGGTTCCGTTCTTTTGAGCATGAATCATGCAAGGTTGATGACTCCGCCCAGGCCTGACCTTCCCAGAGAAAAGACCCACGACCTGGAAGCCGGAATGCAAATTCCCGCTCCCCCCTATTGTGTAAAACCAGGTCTCACTCCACTTGTTAAGAGGAATTTGGTGTGTGGCACGCACGTACAACAACAGCATTGTCCTTCCTTAATGGCACGCCAGAAGCAGTTAGCGTGTCCCTTCGATGCGGTTCCCAGTGGCCCTGCTGACAAAAGGGGCTGCGCCGCCATTGTCCCCAGCCTGGCTACCTGTGCCGTTCAGATCCGCCGCCACCGTTCATTAAGCCAGGAGGCGGCTGCCAGCGGTCTTGCAGTGCTTTCTTGCGGGGCTTACCGAAGACCGTCCTTGGCTTCGGCACCTTTTTCGCCCTAGAAACTGGCCAGTGCCGACATTCTCAGAGCCGTGCGTGTGTAATTCGAGCGAGAGGGAGTGAATGAAGATTGGCCACCGGACGGAGAGAATAAGCTGTGGATGGCGGGTTATGGCGCGCTCGCCCATGGAACTTTGGTGCCGAGTTGGAGCAGCTCGGTGGGAACGCCAGGAGAGGGCCGTTCCCCCGCGGTCTCTGGCTCGCCGCGCGTCCATGCCCGGAGTGCTGGTGCGATGCCGGCCTGAATGGTCGATTGTAGTCCATCCGCCACCCGATGTGTAATTAAAAAGCCGGGTGCCAGCGGACTCTGGCAGCACCACGGCACTGGCCAATCTGTTCCAAACAGGATGTCGGAGGATCAGGGTGCGGGGATCAGGGCTGGAGCAGCTGCCTGGCCCCCTGCCTGCCCGCCCGCCTGCCGTCCCCGCTCTCCGCCTCTCTCTCTCTGTCTTCCCCCTGCCGCTACCACATGACCTAGCCCAGGATCTCGTCTGGATCTTCAATCTGTCCCACTAAGAAACATAATACTCCGCCGGTCTGGAAAGACTTTCTTTTTTCATTATACCTGGCTATTTACAGAGTCAATTTGCTATAGTTAGGTGAGCACCCCCAAGTATAGTGAGCCACTCTATATTTCCCATAAAACTATGCCTAGGGTATAATTATTACCCTTCTGCTTGAACGTTTATGGTAGTTATGCACTACAGACTGCACCTTGGCCAAGATACTAAATTAAGCTACGGTATTGTGCTTGTCTCTGCTTCATTTTGATGAGCTGATTTTACATGCCCATGCAAAATGTATAACATTGAACAAAGTATACCTTATTTAACATTAGAGCCATAATTGCCTTCAGTTATGACTGTGATGCATTATGCATATTTAATGTTTGGTTAGCAACGGTGGTGTACCATTTTGTCCTCTCCTTTTTCAGAATGTCACTTGATATTCATTTGATTTAAATTTGGTTTTAACGAGAGAACATATGACAAAACCTACTGTAACCTTCTGCATGGCATTGCAAAATTTTCACAGTTCCAGGAAAGTTGGGTCCTGTAGGTCAATTGTTAAATTCGGTCACAGTCTATGTTTAACACCAATCAAACATTTTATTTTGTTCTAGGAGCACAGAAATATTTTATAAACAGCAATATCTAAATATATGCTTGTTGCTAGGATTGTCTGCCAACTGCTTACATTTTTATGCTTCCATGCTTTACTTGACTTATTTAAGGGGCGTTATTAGCCAATTGGTCATAATAAAGTTGTTAGAGCTGATGTTTACTTTTATTATCCTGGGAATTGAGTTTGACGATCTGGCATTTATTGCCAATACAATATTGAAAATTAACCCTTTAAAGAAGAAGAGTCAGTGTGACTGGCTGTGGTCTTATGTGCTGTATGCTGCATATAAGGGTTAAAAATGCACCCTGACTAGAAAAGCATCCATTGGGACAATGTACACCTTCTTAAAAGGGGTTGATCTGATTAATTCTGGAAGTGCACTGGGGAGGAGGGAATGGGGTGCATTGATTGTAAAGGGAATCTTTGCAGGACTTGGACCCAAACAATATCCTTGTCGCCAATGCTTGCCCCTCCACCCAAACCCCATCCCCCTGAACCATGGCCCTGGCTCCCCCATGGAGAGGGGCCAGTTATTTCCTGATCGGTGGCAAATGGTGGAAGAACCTGCTTCCCGCTCGCCCTGTGTGTCTCGGATGGAGCAGATGCCTGGGCCATGCAGTCACTAGAGTTTGAGTTTCCCGGAGTGAGCTCACCCCCATTAGTATAATAAATATTTGTGTAGTTTTTTGGGCTGATTGCTGCACAGAGGCTGTTGGAATTCATGGCAGTTATGCGCAGTTGTCCTTGTAAACCCATTCCGGCATGTGCACTCAATGAGGGTTTATGTGGCCCCTTCTGTGAAGGGCATGGCTGTGTGTGTGTGTGTGTGTGTGCGTGTGTGTGTGCACATGTGTATGTACTCCTGCACATGTGTGTGTGTGCATGCATGCATCATGTGCTGCAAGTCCTCCAAACTTGAATTATGTGCGTGGTGTTTTTTAAACTAGCCTCGGAGGTATCCAGTATGAGTGTTACGTGACATTAAGCAGGAATGAAAGCAAAGAAGTACAATTGTTCTCACTAGTGTCCCAGTTGCTCTCACTATGCCCCTCTCCGCAGTAACATATTCTGCTGTTGATAAGAAGCTTTCCTCAAGTTTGGGGCTAGATGGCGTACTGGGTTCTTTGAGTTCCCCAAGTTTATTGGAGAAAAAGTGACTGAAATCAGGATGAAACACTCAGGAAATGAAGCACAGTTCCTTTTATCGTCCTCCAGGAAGTGAACTGATAGATTGATATGCATGGCTGCTGCATTCAGTGCTTCCAGCATGTGTCAGTGTGAAGACAAAGTCCCGTTTAAATAAGGGTCAGGGCTGAATGACCACACCCATGTGTTGGCGCATTTGTGAAGACAGTGAAGACGTGCAGAAGCCTTTTGATCCGTGAGCTTATCCATGTGCGTATCTGTACATGTGCGAGTACCGTGTCTGTGGAACTTTACACTGGAGTATCGCAGGTTTCTTTTCGGTGACCATTCACTTGAGGGACCCCTGTGTTAATCTTTTTAAATAAAGTGTGCATGCTTGCAGTGATGCTTTGTAAGCCGCTGCTATTAGCTAATTGGTTGACATTGGCAAAAAAATCTGATTCACCTTGCGAAAATATCATGTACTTTATTAGTGACCATAAGCCTAAGTTTAGTATTACAGTATACCATACTAGTATACTACTATATACTATAATAATAATTTATAAGTATAATCATTTATCTATAGTTAAAGATACAATAGCTAATATAGTATAGGCGGTGGAAACCACATGCAAATGGGTTACATTACATGCATGTTATATCATAGTATGTATCATATATCAACTTTTCCGTCATGATATGTAGTGTGTTGTTTCCTTTGTGACATGATACATAGTGTATAATGAGGAACATTACCATACCCAGCCCTAGTGAGTGGGTGCATGCACTGTACCACACATAAAGGGGAGAGAGGCCTGGGGGAAAGGCCGCACTCATTAATAAATTATTATCCAGCCACTCGTCTAGCTCATAAACATTCTTTGTTTTTGAAGTCACTGACTGCAGAGGGAGAGAGAATAAAGAAAGCTCACGCCATTTATAATTGAAAAAATGTTTTTCCTCTATTCACAGTTTTTCTCTCTCGCGTTTTGAAAGAGACTCTGAGATTCTGACTGAGCACGCTGGGTGTTTAGCGGCTGCAAGACTCAAGCCACTGTGAACGGCCAAGGCCACAAAATCAGAACCGCTCACTTGCCGTGACCTCGCTCTCCCTCCTCTGTGTACGAGAGCTTCTCCCTACGCTAGAGCACTGCCAATCCTTCTCCGCCTATTCGCCAGTTTGACTGTGCACTCCTCGTCTGCTGAGATGCTTACGAACATTATCCCCACGCCATGTTCCCGCGGTCCAATCTGTCTCTGGTCCTGAACCCTGCTGATTATAATCTAGTACGGTCACAGTTCAGACCATAGTCCATATTGCAGCCTTCATATCCAGAGCCACCACTTCTGTGTGTTAATCAGACTCATCCATCAAATGTATCCAAAAACTGCCCTTTTCTGTGGGAGCAAAGTCCTGAAGAAGCTGGCTAGTGTTGGACATGTGAAGCAGTACTGGAGCTGGGAGATGGAGAGGCCAGGGAGTCGTTAGTGAGTAGCAGGAGCAGCGGCTAGAATGGCGTGTTAGTGCCTGCTGTGTTCATCCACCTCCCCAGCGTGGTCTCGCACACAAACAGGCCTCAGAGCTCCGGCCAGCACACTGGACACACCGCATGAGGAGGGAGGGGGAAGCACAAGAGCCCCCCTCGAGACCCAAATCAATAATGAAAAAAGGCCAAACACCTCTGCTGAAAGGCTGCCAGGGGAGGATGTGGCAGCTTTGGCCCATGTTGGGGACAGGATCGGGAGGAGAGGGGAAGGGGAAGGAGGTTAGGGTTCTCTGCCGCTCGGCAGACTGGCCTACGTCTTCTCCTAAACCAGAAGAGAGGGAATGAGAGAGAGGGGAGAGAAGGGTGAGGTGGCCGGATTAATGGGGCCCAACCCCCTTCACTTTTCCACTACCCCCTGCTTAGCCCAGGTTGCGGCCCCTTGTCTCAGGAGCTGTGAGAAAATAATCCGACGCTGATGATGCAAGGCGGAGCTCGCGTTACACTCTCTGCCGGCTACGCGGGCTGGGATCCTGGCTCGGGGACATGGCATCCACCAGCTCAGGATTCTGAGGTGGCGCCCAGACAGAGCTTATTTACGAGAGCTGCGGAGTTGTGGAGACTGTGGTATTTCATTTTTTTTTTGAGAAATGCCAGGGATATGAATGAATGCTGTGGGAATACGGCTCTCCCCAGACTTCGGCCCCCGTACGACGCATCCTGTCCACATCCGCTGTCCCCTGTCAGAGAGGCCAAAGCTGCTTTCAACTATCTGCTGTGACTCGTGCGTGTGCCTCTCTTTGAGGCAAGCCCTGTGTGTTTGTATGTGCGCTCCTGTGTGTGTGTGTGTGCATTTTTCTGTTACGTTTATCAGGATAACCTTATATTTTTAATGAATAAGGACATTTTTTGTCTAATAATAGTAATAGTTCAGTAGTGTAATAGTTTCCACTCATCGTCTGCCTCAATGCAATCTGCCTTAACTCTCTGCCTCTGAATTTACGTATTTGTATCTGGTCCTGTTTAGGTGAAAGGTGAAATATGTTATTGTTTCTGTAACTACAAGGTAGCCTAATTACCATCACAACCTGTTCCTCTCCTAACTTTGTAGTGCTGCAGACTAACTGCATCACTTAATCATTATTGCACAACCTGTATTACTTGCACAGGTCACCATTGAAAGTCACTATAAGAAAATAAATGCTATGCTAAAAAATAAACACGCATTTACCTCTTATGCAGTACAGTATGTCGGATCCATAGACACAGTAATCAGAATGATTCATTGTAACCTTTCCAGAGCACGAATAATGAAAACAGACACATCAGGATTTCCTTCTCCATCATGAGTTAGCAAGAAGAAGCTCACATTTGGCAAGTTGACTTGCACCTTACTATACAAACAAATGCAAAATAACTGATTAGTAGAATGTTCCCGAAAAAGTTGAAGTCCATGTTCATGAGATGTTCCAGGGTCAGCAGCACTTGAATGGTACGGAACGATTGAAATTCAGGCCACCATCTTGGGTGGCAGAAGATCGGCGCGCACACAGCTAAAGCAGGTCAGGAGAAGCACAGCTAGAGAGAGAGAGAGAGAGAGAGAGAGAGAGTGAGACTCTTCCCAGCTCTGTGGGGATTAGGACTCTGTGCTAAATAGTGGGGGCAATAACATAGATGCCTGGGAGAAAGTTGTCCAACATATCTGTGATGTTCTGCATGCCCAGAATCGTTAGCCTTTCACGGATATCCCAGGACACACAAACACTGTAAATTAGCGCGTTGGAAGAGGAACAGGGTGCAGACTGACAGGCTGGGGGGAGGGGGCAGGAACAGGGGGGTGTGAGAGTTGGGGGTTGTGGAGTCAGCAGGGGGCAGGTTTACATCCTGGGTATCAACTACCAACAGTGACGCAAAGAGATCACAAACTGGAGAAGCGATTAGATGGGGAGGCGCAGACTCTGAGAAGGTCACAGCCACAGCTCCAATGGGGAGGGGAGAAAGAGATAGAGAGAGGTAGTGGGGGGGAGGGGGGATATAAAAAAGCTAGAGGGATTGGGGACAGAGAAACAGACTGGAGAGAAGGAGTGTGGGGAAGAAAAGTAATGAGGGAGAAACAGAGAGACAGAGAGCATGTTGTTACATTCATTCTTTTCCTAATCATCTTGCTGTATTCTTAAAATGGAAGGGCCTCGGGGTCAGTCACCACTCGGGGAGTCGGGATGGGGGGCACCGCTTGACACTGACACCTGCGAGTAAACAAACCGAACACCGTGGGAACGGATAGGTGAGAGTACTGGAGGCACCATGCTCTTCTCTTTTCTCAATCTCCGTGCTCCAAGCCTGTCAGACACGAGAAATCAAACCTCCTGACATGAATCCCCCTTCCTGAACTTTTGAACCTTCCACCTCCATAATACACATGTGGTTTATTTTATTTGGTGTAAAGAAAACTGAGGTCCAAACAACTATGTTTTAAATCCATCAAGGGAGCATTTTTTAGTCCAGATTATATATATATATATATATATATATATATATATTGTTTGTTTGTACTGATTTTGCCATTTGCTGCAGAAATTTGTTTTTAATTTGTTTTAAACTAAACATATGTGTAGATGTCTCTTTGGTAGTGTACCAAAATACAATTTCATCACACTGATTTGAAGCTAGTCAGCACGCATGATCAATTTTGTATGGCTTGGATCACAGCTTTTTTGGGTGAGGTACACATGAGGACCTCTCTTCACAACTGTTGTGTCTCAATTGTTGCCATACCCGTAGTCTTCACTGTTGCCCACAGGAGCTTGGACCTAAACCAGCAAAAGTCACTGTTTCCCTTAAAGACACTGACCATCACCTCCCAACCTAATTCTACTAGTAATGTGCATGATGCCAGCTTCTTGAAGACAAAGCCAAAAAAGTGACAGATAGCTTTGGCAAGACTTGTCATGGGTAAGAGTTAAAAAGACTAGCATCACATGATGGCATAAATCACTCCAACAAAGTGTGCCAGTCGCTCTCTGTGAAGAATCCCACTCCCTCTGTTCACTGCCAGCACAAGAACAGTGGAAGCCAAGAAAGTCCGGAACCACTATGCGGATGTACAGCCATGGGAACTCTTCTATTCCTTAAAACAGTGTATATCATATTTATGTACTGTACCAATGTCTGCATGTACAAGTCAAACTTGTGATCGAGGGCTGAACAGCTTGAGGTGGTCTTACGCTCACATTGCTGGCGCAGTCTGTGACATGACTCAGTCGGCTGCCATTTTAGTCTCGTTCAAAAACCCACCTATTTTTTTTCTTTCCATCCCGAAAACCACACTATTTTTTAAATGCTTGAAAAAAAGGCATGGTTTTATTTTTGGTCCAGAAAGCGGAGCCACAAAAGATAAAAATAAATAAATAAAGTCAAAGAGCATAGGAAACCCAGGCTGTGGGGGAAGCAGGGGTATTTCATCCTGAGACGCCGGGCAGCAATCAGGGAAAATGTTGCCTGGCCACAAGAATGAAGTGAGTCTCCTAGCACTGGCCTGCCCTGTAGACACCCCAGAGAAAAGAGGGGAGGGGGCTGTATTGGGAGGGGAGCGGTGGGGGGGTTGAGGAAGGGGGCTGCAGATTCATTCATAATTAAAAAAGAAAAAAAAAACATCCCTTGTAACACGCCAAACCTCCTTTGGTGAATCAGGGTTCCTCATAAACAACTCGCGAACACACAATGGCGCCTCCGACCCTAGTGGCTGAAAGCGAGCACGCCAGCTACAGACGTCCTGGTGGAGGAAAACCAGCCGGCCATTAAAGCAAAACAAAACAGAAACAACGAGAAAACGGTTCAAGACTTGAAAAACAAGGCAAGACTCTGCCTGAGCTATGTTCTGTAGATTGAGATCGGCCTGTTTTCCCCCAACGACTGGCATTTTTCACAGACCAGCTTTGGCCGCTGGTAATGTGTCAAAGCCAGACCCAATTCTTGTTTCCCTCTAACATTGTTACAAAAATTATAATCACTGGTTTTGAAAATGTATAATAAATATATTTTCCTGTCTCCTATAAGTCAGTTACACCAGAGTGGCTATTCTTGATCTACCATAAGTCATCTTGTGTTTGTGAATACTTTCGAAGATGTTCTGTTTGGTACGGTGGATAGTATTAATCTGATGGTATCAAGAGCAGCTGTCATTGGACCTGTGGCTCCCACCTCCCTGTGAGTCTTTGCATTTTGTCTGGGTATCTTTGTCCTTCAAACTTCACTTTCTTTTAGTTTAGTCTACAACACCATTTTTTCTAAAATACAGTATTTTAGAGCCTAATTTAGGACATTTGATCTTTCATATTGCACATCAGGAAAGTTGTGACTGCAGACCATATACGGCAAATGTCAAAACTGGATTGATGTGCCTTAGGATGAATATGAAGCCACACTTAAGAGCTTGTTTAGTCTCCAAGAACCCATTCGACCATTAATGTACACACGGCCAGAGAGCCTCTTTCAAACAAAAAAAGTCAAATCCACAGATGGATTATTTTATTCCCTTTGATTGTTTCCTGTCCAAAATATACTTGAGCCTGACGAAGAACCTGGGGAAGCGTTCCAGAATGAGGCCTATTAAAGTTATGAGCTTCCCCAATGCCTCCTTTCACTTGGGCCATTCCCTGATTGCACACAAATAATACAGTCTGATCATTACCCTAATGTCTTCAGATTATAGGCAATTACAGCACATTATTACTGTGGGAAAACACTTGCCTTGTTTTTAATGTTTGCACACTGGGCTCCTGGTTGAGGCCCACGTTTCCTGCCGCTCCTCGTTTTATGTTGTAGGTGAACTGCACTCTATCAAAAAACATTTTAAACCCATTTCCCCTCACCTGGCACACTTATCTGATGTTGCTCCAAAAATAATGCAACGTTAATAGTCCAAATAAATCATTCTGATCTGAAAACAAGTATTGAAATAAATCTCTAAATCTGTGTAGCCTTTATTTTTAATTTGTTCTCAAAGCAGACATAATATGAAAGAAAACATCAAACCAGATAGCTTTAACTGTAATTGAGCCTTTGTTGGTTTAAATGGACTGTTACTGTATGTGATTATGGAATCTCCGTTGGCTAACAGGAACAAACACTAGCAAGAAAGATGGCATATGCCAAACACAAACATGAAACTAACACGCTGCTGCTTTTTGTATCGTTCTACTGTTAAGTGGTGCATTCCCTCATCGCTCTATTGATTGGGAAGCAGAGTGAGGTAGAGATTCTGGAAATTGACTTGTAACCAGAAGCTTGCAGAATTAAGTCTCAGGTGGGACACCAGTGCAATTTAATTAGCCTGAATGGCTTCAGTACATGTGTATAATGGGCAAGATGTAGGCTATCCACCCAGGGTAAACTGCATAGTCATCTGTTTATCGGTTTATCTTTTCATCAAAATAATGTGCCCTCATTGGATGAGTTACAGTATATGCATATGTAATCTTTAATACTCCTTTAGATAGTGATAATGCAAATGCAGTGCCCTCCAAAATGATTCACACCCTTGGTAAAGATGAACAAATGTGGCTATATAACAAACAATACAGATCATAAGCTATATTGTATGCTCAATAAATTATATTCTGTTATGATAATACAATTGCTCTGAGAAAAAGAAGCAAGTAATATTTTTCCCCCCAAAAGAATGGTGCTCACACCCCTATTTTTAGTACTTTGTGCACCCTCCCCTTGCAAGGATAACACTACTTAGTGGTCTTCTGTAGTGTTTTATGAGATTGGTCCATGTATTTGGGGGATCTTTGACCGTTCCTCCATACAGATTCTTTCAAGATCCTTCAGATCCTTCAGTCTGCGCTGAGATGGCCATTGCAAAACAGTAATTTTGTGGTCAGTTAACCACTTTTTGGTTGATTTTGAGGTATTCCTGTGATCATTGTCTTGCTGAAAGATCCATTTGTGGCCATTTTTCATCTTCCTGGCAGAGGGAACCAAGTTCTTGGCCTAACTTTCTTGGTACTAGCTGGAGTTCATAATTCCATTGACTTTAACAAGAGCCCCAGGGCCAGCAGATGCAAAACAATCCCATAACTTCAAAGACCCAGCACCATATTTCACTGTAGGTATGACATTCTTTTCAACACAAGTATCCTTTTTCTGAAGCCAAACCCATTTCTGGTGTGCATGGCCAAAAAGCATCATTTTGGTTTCATCTGACCATAACACCTGTCTCCATTTGGAGTTCCAATGCCGTTTAGCAAACTACAGATGCTTATTTTTGTTGATTGCCCTCAATAGAGCCTCATTTTATGGCAGTCCTTACAACAAGCGTTTTGGCATGGAGGTGGCGTCTGATGGTAGATTTGGAGACTTCACGGAGACTTAAAGTTTTGTATAGCCAACCCCTCTGCCTCATTGGGTGTGGGGACAAGATGCACGTGTGTCCTCTACTAGGCAGGTTTAGCACTCTTCCAGTGGTTTTAAACTTCTTAATTATTGACCTAGCATTTAACATTTTTTACATTTTAGGCATTTAGCAGACGCTTTTATCCAGAGCGACTTACACAGTTTATATTTCTTTACATACAATCCATTTATACAGCTGGATATTTTACTGAAGCAATTCAGGTTAAGTACCTTGCTTAAGGGTACAACAGCAGTGCCCCACCTGGGAATTGAACCTGCAACCTCTGAGTTACAAGCCCAGCTTCCTAACCATTACACTACACTGCCAGCCAACCTAATAGTGGAAAGTGGCATCGTTAGTCATTTGTTTGTATATATCTCCTGGTAATGGATGACAAATGGATTTTTACATGTGTGTTACCTCATTTTTTATAACCCAGTGAAACAGAAAGCCATGGGAGGCCACAATGTACTTCCCTAAGTTTGAGATGAACTTAAAAAAGTAGCATGGAGATATATTTTTGTTGGATTTTATTTAAAATAATTATTAATGACGTAAATAATTGTGATACATATCTTTTTGGTGGGAAAATACACAGTACCATCCTAAAAGTTCAAAAAAAAACCTCTAAGAGTTTATTTGAGTTCAGTAGGGATCACATGTACCCTATCAGAGTAAATTTAACACTGAACTTTTTACTGTGTAAAACCAAGATCACTCCATGATCTTGCAGATCTCAGATTTTTAGCCTGCAGAGGTGTGGAGAGCATGGAGGGTTTACTGTAGGGTGGTTCAAAAGGGAGGGAGTCTGTCCAGACTCGTTTTCACATCACTGGCATGGCCATGTTTCTCCAAAGCCCCACCACCATCCATGGCCCCACCACCACTGATGGCAGATTCTTATCTCTACTGGGACAGCTCCTATGTCCTTTCTGGTCAGGTCATCTATATATCTCAAAAGTCTCCAAACAGCAGAGTGTATATTGTAGTCAGAGTGGTCCTCGCTGGCCTCTTCCTTTTCATAGCCATCAGCCTTTAGAGAACATGTGTTATTATGCACATGTGTGTCATTTGATTTCACTTGCAACTCACTTCAAACCTGAGTGTATTTCTCAGTGTTCTTTTGACACAAGTCTGGCTGCCTTCTCAGCTTGACAGTTTTTTTCCCCCCTCCAGAGGTGCTTTTCTTCATTATTATACATATATTATCAAAGGCATTTCTTCTTTTTTGGGGGGTCTTTTAAAATATTTTTTCCACAAAATCCTGCAAGTAATCAGGCTGCCATGTCTTTGTAGTGGTGAGGGTCGGGGCTGGAAGAGATTGTGTTTCGGCTCTGTTAACCTTGCTAATTAGAGTGTATTTGATCTGCTGTGTGCCGTGCTGTCTGGAGCGGGCCTGATAGTTGAACAGTCAGTCAGCGGTGCGCATGGGGCCGGCAGCGGTGCTCACGCGGCGGTATTTTACACACAGGGCCTGACTGACAGAGCACCTAAGGCGCAGTCCCAGACTTGCCCACATTCTCTCTTTGTTCCACAGAAAGAGTTGAGCCCGTTGATTGTGAACAAATGTTTTAATGTGAGTCTTTGAATAGTCACAGTGGAACTTTCCTCAAGTCTCCGACTATCTCTCTTCGCTTTTTCGGCACTTTTTGTTTTATTTACGCAGGTGCAAATACAGAAATGTGTGGAGTTGTGTAAGGAGGCGGATGTTGGGAGCGTAGACGTTGCCCTATCTTTGTCCGGTCAAGGTCCTGCGGTTGCTGTGGTTTAAGTGCTCAGCTGTGGAGCGTGGTGTGTAGTTGTCTCAAGAGCGGGCTTTGCGCTTGACTTTGGAGGCTTCGCTGTAGATTGGAGGACCACCCTGCCTGCTGAGCTCTGTAACGGAGCAATCAGAGAACGCCGAACGGCCTGCACTTATTGCTTAGTAAAATGTTATTGGGTCTGTGCACGTGAGTGTGTGTGTGTGTGCGCATGTGTGCCTTTGTATTTGTGCATGTGCGTGCCTTTTTGTACATGTATGTGTGTGTTTCAGTAAGTCGTCTGTAGTCCTTGTAGTCCTCAGTCATTTACGTCTGATCCTAATGCTGCAGTATTCTTTCCAGAAACCCAATCAGCCAAGGCGTTGAATTTTCATTACAAAATCTCAAGAGCCTCACACTTAAAGACATTCAGGGAAAACTGCACACTTAAAGATGTTTATAGAAAGGGAAAAACACAGCTTGCTGTCTCTGTCCCGTCTTGTCTTCGTCTGGTGTCAATTTTCCCCACCGCTTGCTTTATTGCTTTTTTTCAAGGGCCTCAAGATCCTAATTCGTAGTGCAGTATTATTATCTGGTAATATCTGGTGTCCCAGAAATGTGAATGTTTCTCCCTGGAATGCCTGCTCCTTCAGCACGAGATTGAGCCCAGTCAGCAAGCAGAATAAATAGCGTTAGATTTTTGTCCTTAGTGGCTTGTGTTTTTTTCAGAACGCAGTCTCCAGCGAGCCCCAGTGGTGCAATTATTTGTTTTAAGGAAAGAAATTAAGAGCAGATCTGGAAACTGCTCCGATTACTGAGATGATGTCACATAGGGCTTGTTACTGGCATGTCTCTATTCCTGTTAGTCTCTTCCTGAAGACTGTCTCTGCTGTGTCTACACCAGCCCCCAACCCCACCCACGCAAGCCCCCACCCCAGAGGACTCATCCAGCACACAATATTGGAAGATATACGGATCAGGGAACATTTCGTGGAAACATTCCACCACATCCTGTTTTCATACATCTCATCCAGCGTAGAAAACGACACCCCGACCACCACCACCCACCCCCTGCCCCGAGCAGCAGGAGAGCGCAGCCCAAGCCGGGGAAGTGGCAGCGAATGCTGAAGTTTGGTCTGTCTCATCGGGTGGGGTTGGCGGGCTGGTTATGAATGGTACATAGCCGCTCGCCGCCTTAACGATGTTTGTTTCCTTCGCGGTCCTTTGTCCCTTCCTCTGCAACGTCATGTGACTCACCGCAGGGGCTGGTGTGACTGGTGTGTGTGTGTGTGTGAGCGCGTGCGTGCGTGTGTGTGTGGGGGGCAGGGGGTCGACGTGTTTTATGGGGGGTGCTGCGGTGCGGTCTGGATCTGGCTCAGCTGGCTCAGGTACACGCGGCGGGGCTTGGTGGAGACACCGCGTTCCCGCCCTGGAATCCTCGTTCTTGTGAGGAGACACAGGATGCTGCTGACTACCTCTGCGTGCCTGCGGGGCTGACCAGAGCCTTAGTGCAATCAAGTGGTACTTTCTACGTAAACAAAATGGTGCTGCTCAAAAGAGTCATCAGTTATACAGCCCTTGCCATTGGTCCTCAACTATTTTTATCAGCTTAAACCAGCTGAACTCTGTGCTCATTAATGCTAATGCATGGCAAGATCATACTTTAGATACTGTGTGGTTTGTATTGCTCAGTTGCATCGGAGCTGTTCCATACATTGTGCATCACCGTTTCCAAATAATCTCTTACACGCATACACATCTTAACTTCTGTGAGGACTGTGCACAGGCTGTCCTTTATGTTGCCCATGCCCATGGTTAGTTCATAACTGCGGCTGGATCTTTGGGCAGACTGTTTATCCATTTGCAATGCACCAGCTGCTTTGTTTTACTGCTTGGGTTCTTAGACTTTGCATAATTACTCTCTTTATGCAAATACAAATCTATGATTCTGAAAATCCAGCTTTCAGTTCAGAAGCTTTACCTTCTGCGTATCCCAGCAAACTAGCCGAAACACAAAAACATATGCATTATTAAACTATGGCGCACGAGTTCACAGTGGCATTTGTAAAGCTAATGCATGCCTGGTAAAAATTAATGCGCAAAATGCATTGTGTGATCAAGTTTTAGAGATTATATTTAACACGTCATTAAGTCTGCTCTCCTTTAAGGCTGAGCCGTACTATCACAACGGGTTTTGATCGAAGGCAAAACGGCGGATTAATGAGCGGCACCGCTTCCAGGGCCCAGGAGCTTGACGGGAGGAGCGTGGTGACATCAAAGGCCGCAGCAGCACAAAGTCTAGAACAATGATCAAAAGCAGGTCTGACGAGAATGTTTTTCCGGCCAATTTAAAGCTAATGAGGGAAAATAAATAGACAGTGCCATTGCATGTGGACGGGGAGAGTGTGTGCCTGAACTCCAAGCCAGTCGGGCAGATAAGAACCTCGCCTTGCTCCCCAGGCTCTGGCACCTCACCGTGGGTCCTGACTGGTGATCACTGTCCTGTTTCTACTGCGTCCTAGTCTGGGATTTCAGCCTCAAATTCCATTGCTGTGGTGTTTCAGTTGCTGTAACATCTTTATTTTAAAAATAACTCATATTGGCACTGGACCATGGGTTATAGGAGGTACAAGAGCCACTGGGCATATGTGGCGAGAAAGAGGGGCGAGTAACACATATTGGATACCCATTTTTAGATTGACAATAATAAAGGATAACAGAGGGGTTTTTTGGTGGTCATTGAGAAGAGGAAGACCAATAGGATACATTTTACAAGAGCAGAAATGATTAACATGAGAATCTGCACAAATGCCATTCAAATGAAAGACATGTACAAAATATGTGAAACGATGTGAAAATGCTTGATCTGATCAATACTATTTGAGTATGGTTGTTATTATACTCTTTTTACATTCTTTAAATATGATAATTAAAGTCAGAGCTGTCAGTCTTTATGTGGAAACCTGGAAAGAATGGACCTTGTTTTTAAGCCTAACACAAATAGTTTAGAAATTGTACAGTGTATGGAAACCCATATGTAGTCAGCCAACACACATACACACACACACACACGGATGCATAAAATCACAGAGACACACTCACAGACATACAGGCAAAGAGCCATGCACACACACACACACACACACACACACATACATGCACAGAGCCACACTCTCTCTCATGCACGCACACACACGTACACATGCACACACACTCATGCTCAGAGACACATGCTCCTCCCCTCCTCATCTGTCCCACCACTGCACATTGGCAGGGTCTCACTCGGGGATGACATCATCGCTGAGATGACAGCACGTCTTCCAGCTCCATTAGCCTGATTCTTGGTGGCTCCGCCGGGGTGATTTATGGGTAATATTTTAGTCCCCTTCTCTGAAAACCACAGGCTTTGGGAAGGCGGAACCCATCCAACTAATGACATTGTAAAAAAAAGGACACACCCACTCCAACCCTATCCAGCCCCCTGAGAAAAGCTCCACTCTGTTGGAGTGGCATTTGAGAATATTTGCATAATTGGTTTGTTTGAAACCACTACTCCCCTTTGAGCCCCCATGGTAGCTTGTTCCCCGTACACCCTCTATTTGTCTGTGATATTGAGTGCTTAGATCTGGGTTTGCTGGGAATGCTTGAACACTTCTTGGAAAGGAAAAGGGTTCAGTGAATCCCTATCATAGACTGTGCTTGTTATCCCTCAGAATTAGCCTGTACTTTGAAATCTGGCAAAAATGTGTCACTTTCATAAAAGGCACAGCAGTTTTCAGTCAAGATCTTTCCATCCTTTGGCCCAAAGCCTGGCCTTGGCTTCCTCTTTTGTCTCTGCTTGGCTGTAAAAGACTGTTGGTCTGAGGGCTGAAATATACTTCAGAGAGCCTAGATCACAGCTCCGTCTTCCCAAACCGTGGACTTTAAAATCCACCATAAACTGGGACTGTCTATAGTTCAGCTGAAAAAAATGATAAAACACTTTTGTTTCACACAAATGATTTTATATTGTATATATTTTATGTATTTTATATGCCTACTTCTGCTTTTTTTCTCATGAGAATTGCCCCTGTTGGACTGTGTTTGTTGCATTATTAATGGTAATTGAGACTTAAACAAGTGACGTGGGGAAGTGCTACAAACAGAACTGAAGTTCAGTTAAAGGGTGAACAAAGTGTTGTTCTTTGCCTCTGTGACCAACAATGGCACTCACAGTCTGAGCAAAACCAGACAGATTCTGCAAAGGCGCATACAGCAGCCCCCCATACAGAACGGCATCTAAAGACGCTCCACAATACTCATTGTACTCTGACATTGCAGTGAATGCCTTCCTTTGTGAATCACCAGCCAATTTGTTTATCTGAAGACAATTGTGTTTTTTCTCATTGGCATAATGCAGTGAACAGGTTGTACAGCAGCACTGTTGCTTACTTTTTTAAGGAAACCTGAATGGACTCATTTTGTAATTGCTCTCAAATGCAGGAATGCAAGGTTGATGTCCGTTAAAGAGTGAACGTTTAATCAAGTCAAGTGTATCCAGCTGGAACTCTGCATTGATTGGGCAAAGAACAAATTAATCTTGAATTGACAGAACATTTTGGTGGTCCTGATGATAGCTGGGGGAGGGGGGGCATATATCTATCCTCTTAGCATACAGATGACACAAAAAGGCTGCAGAATTACCCTACAGATATTTGATCATTTTTACATTCTCACTGTATGTGTGTCCCTATGTGTGTTTGTGTCTGAGAGTGCATGTGTGTGTGTGCGTGTGTATCTGTGTAGTGTGTGTTTGCGTGTACATGTTTGTGTGTGTGTGTGTGTGTGTGTGTGCGTGTGTATGTGAGTGTATCTCTGTAGTGTGTGTTTGAGTGTGTGCGTGTGTATGCGAGTGTATCTCTGTAGTGTGTGTTTGCGTGTACATGTGTGTGTGTGTGTGTGTGTGTGTGTGTGTGTGTGTGTGTGTGTGTGTGTGTGTGTGTGAGAGAATGTTTGCGTGTGTGTGTGTGTGTGTGTAGTGGCTCTTTCCACCACCCCTTCTGGCCCTCCTGACTGGCAGGCACTCAGACTCCTGCAGTGGCCCACCTGCCCAGCATCACAGCAGGGGGAGCTTGGAGCTCCGGCATCCTGGACACCTTCAACATAGGAGACATAGACAGGCTATTGGCTGAGCGGCAGTTGCCGTGGTAATGCCAGCAGGTCTGTCATCTCCCGCACACTCGGTGGCAGAACCTCCCCAGCATGTTCCGGATATCTTAAAAACATCCATCTTCTCCCGGATTGATTTACTTCTCTCTTTAGGTTATTTAATATTCTATAATTCGTTCCTCTAAATGTAAAGGTACCCACCCTTCCTGGTGAGGAATGAAAGCTATACTGTACTGACCATTTCCGTTTTGTGTCTTGAAAATGACCTGTTTAAAAGACCCATGATTAATGAGTCTTCAACACCAACACAAGCATCACAGTGACTCACAGTGAAATTGTCCTACCTCCTCAGTCCTACAATGAAGTCAGGCATCGATGATGTGTTAACCAGGCTTTTTTCCCTATCATTTGACATAGCTTGATGTCAGCTTGATGTCAGGTCACCATTTCTGAATTCTGTTTCCTCTGGGGGAGATTTCCTGTGAGGTGCTGATTCACAGAGAGTGGGAAGCCATTATGTCATGTGATTCATCTTACTTCCTCTTTTGTAAAGCGTGAGAAGTGTCCTTGCTTTTTCCTGTGTCTGGAGTGAGGCTGAAACCCATACCTTTAGACCGATGATTACTTTCAATCTTTTTTGTTCCGTTTCTTGATTAAGAATCAAGTTTTTCTTTGAATCACAAAATTTTGCAGTGATGTGTTTTCTTGCATATACAGATTATCTGAACTTGTGAATAAATGTACTTTTTGTTCTCCTCACCCTAATTCAATAGTGACTTTGTAAATATCCGTCTATCCGATCTGTGCAGATCAGGCAGTGTAATGCTCATGAAAAAGCACCAAAGTTTTCAATGGAGCACTATACAGTTAGTGGAGGGATTTAGTGAATAAGTGTAGCCCATCCTTTGAAACGATTCAGTTGATTTTACTTAAACATATTGTTACTGGCAATTACTTATTGTAATTTACATTATCTAACATCATTTTAATGAAGGGAACGTTACAACATGACACACAATTAAGAGAAAGCTTTATGATTACTCACAAACGGATTATTCAATTAATTGTTAATTAAGCAAAATAAGTGAAAAACATTGGTTGAGACCAATGATTTGTTTAAAGGTAAGATTTCAGCCTCCTATATTCCCGGGCTCACCAGTTGCCACTGGTCAGTGTCCTCTCTGTTGTTGAGCTTCCGGAGACTTATGCTGACTTGTAGGCATAACATCTCTGTAATTTGTAGAATTTGAACTGACCATACCAGAAATATGTTTCTCAGTACCCTTGAGTGAGTCTGAATGAGGGGTTCTGCACTGACCCCATGACTTAAGTTATTCTCCATGACGAGGGGCAGGTGGCTCACCGAGGGGCTTTAGGTGGAAGTCGCCCGTGTTTTCCTCCTTTCTTAAGGTAAGGATTTGGGTGGAGTGAGCCTGTGTCAGTGACTGTCACCGTGAGTCACCAGGCGAGGTTGTGTCCGTTAGGGTGGTGTGCATCGCTCAATGAATGTAGGTGCAACTTATCAGGGCGAGCGTTGCCTCTGTGGTAATAAAAGCCCCAAGTGGATGGGGGGGTGAGAGGGGGTCGGGTTGGTAGTGCTGACCGGGATGAGGAGTGGGGTGGAGGTATTGTGATAATCCTCTGACACTCGGATCTCTTAGGCTCCCAGGAGCTCAGCACCGTACAGCTGGGAATGTCAGCCATGCACATTCCACTGCCTGCCTCTCAGTACCCCCAGAGCAAATGCCTTACTCACAGAAGTCCCTCAAAAGTGTCCCCCTCTCGCCAGCACCCCCCAGAGGAAAAACAAGTCCCCCTTCCACCACAGGGCCCTGTGCAACACTATCATCCTCTGCACTCCCTCATTCATTCAGCCAACGTTAGCTGAAGACCATCATGCTGAATCCCAGTGAACCTTATATTCCGGTTGAGATTCCCGTTCTTTGAGAACTTTGCTTTGAGCCGGTGTGGGGGAAAAAATAGAGGGAAAACAGATCGGCAGTGCTGACAGGAGGAGCTGAGGGTTTCAGAGAGACGACATGAAACAATAACTTAATCTGTCTGCTAGTATTAGCCTTGCCTGACATATCTCTTTATGGTTTTCAACAAGTAGATGAAGCAATTCAGATATAGGGACTACAGGGCAATAAATAATGTGTGGGGGATTCATCTTTTAGATGCTCTCATAGTCTTTACTTAAATCTGAGCCCTAAAAGTTAAGGAAGTGACACAGGCAGTGAAAAGAGAAGAGAGAACCCTCATCAATATTGGTGGATTATGCTGAATCACGCTCTTGACAGTCTGGTCTAGAGAGAGTCTCTCTCTGACAAATATCAATCTCACTTTTATCGCTGAGCCCGCTGTGAACAAACAAGGTGGAGTGGAGGAGACGAATTGCTGGACGCGTCTGAAGTTTTGGAGTGGACTGTGGGTGTGGCAGAATGCAGAGCTCCACTTCTTTCAAAGAAATCAAAACGAGTTTAATGTTTGAATCTTGTTTTGTTTTGTTTTGTGAACCAGGCAGAAAATGCAATGACCTGTAGTTAGTCTAGCCTCAGTGCTGCCTGCTTTATTCCAGACTCTGCACATCATCCACCTTGCATCACCCCTCACACGTCAGAGAGTAAGTTCCCCCAGAAAGCTGTTCCAGCCTGTTTAGATTGAGGCCTTTTTATTTGCCAACTGGACCAATATGGACTCTGTGGGGTAGGCACGTGGCTCTGGTCTAGGCTCTGCTGGTCTGGTCCGGTCTATGTGAGGAGACAAGGCACCTGAGTCTGATCTGGGCTGTGTGTGGAGAGCAGTGACTGTGGCTTTGAACTTCGCTGTTCATGACTACATGCTGTGCTCATCACTGCTGGCATCACACATCATCAGACACAGAGGTTCATTTGGATAATATGAGCTATCGTAGCACTATCTGCATCTGTCCCAATAACAGCTATCTTGGCCTGGCGTTGCACAGGCCCAATTACACAATCTGGGCTCGTTTCAATGCTTGATTATACCTTTTAGTGTCAGTAACCTACGCAGAGTGACTAATTCCTCCACTGGGGTGGCAGTGATAGACATTTGGCTCATTGCAGGCCCTTCACAGTGATGCTCTGACTACAGAAGGCTTAATGGGAGTAGGGGCCTTTCTTAGGTAAAAGGTGGGGAAGGGGGCTGGCGCTGCAGAAAGGTTATCACTACAAAAAAGGTAGAAAGAACTCACTGAGTGTCTCAGCAAAAAGCATGAGTCTCTGAGACAGCCACTTCTGTTTTGCTACAATCGGAGACAAAACTAATTGGGGCATTTGTCTCGGAGTGAAATTACCCACTAACACTGTGATGTATGCACCTTCACGCACCTGTCTCTGATAGCCCTGCTTGATGTACACACTCTGCGCTGGCTGATTAATCCACCCTACTCTCACTGCAGTTGTAACCGTACATACCTCCTGTCACAGACAGGCTGTCAGGATCACGTTCTGTGCTTTGAATTGAGCCCGAGAGCTGAGCTGTCAGCTAATTGGCATTGCTTATTGGCAAGTGCCAGAGCTCACATGTCAGTGATCTTGATGAAGTCTTAATTGAAGGAAATGCCTTGAAGTCACTCTCATCTTTGAAATGAGCCACAATGAGTGCTATGGTGGGGGGATAAACTGGAGTGAATTTCCAATAAGGAATGTAATGTGATCAACTTATGGGAGTATACCTTGATAATATCTGCTCTTTGCTGTCTGCTGCCAAATAATAATCATTTTGCATGCTGGAGGACACTCAATAAATGCTGGCTTCTGTAGCAATCACAATTAACTTCATTTCTTAGATTAATTTCCTCCTTTGAGTGAGTCAGTGGTTGATTTGTTCTCCAGCTACATGTATGCCATAATATCCTATTTGTGTGCATACTGTCTGGAGGTAAGGCAGTATTGTGTACACAGTGAGTGAGGAAATTTGTGAAAGTGAAACAGTAGTTAAACACAGTTAAACACAGACCATATTAATAAAGCATATTTCATTGAAATATTGATTCTTTGTGATTCATTACAGCCTATGTGGGCTGAAAGGCCTGTCCTTATCATTATATATTCTTATGTTCTAATGTTCTAAGTTTCATACTGTAATGAATAAATGGTACCCCCAATATCATGTACCTGTACTGACAGCCTTCATAATTTGAGAGGATACAAAACAGTGAGTCTGGTTTTTAGCTCCTCCTCTCACCCCCATCCACCTGTCCACACCCACCCCCTACCTTTCCAATTCTTCCTTCGGCAAGCCCCCCCCCCACAATCAGAGAGCTCAATCTCACCTTGACAAGAACAGTGTGACAGTAATTAGCATTCAGTACCCCCTACTTCCCCCAATCTCTCCTCCCTCCCTCCCCTCTCCCTGTCCTCCCCTCCATGTGCAGAGTTAGAGAAGCTTATCGCCTGGCAACCACAATTAAAGTACAACAACTCGACAAACGCAGCCGCCGCTTGAGCACGCTCAGAACCTAGCTGTGACTGCCAGCCCAGAATGGAAGGAGAGAGACATAGAGAGAAGAAAGATTGAACAAAAAGGCAAAAGGGGAGAGAGGGAGACTACAACAGGTGACGGCGGCATAATTGTCAGCATGAATGTGGCAGGGTTGCCATTGGTGGAGCGGAGTGGGGACTGAGGCACAGAGGGAAGAGGGGCAGCCGCAGCGTGGAGGGGGATTCTTTCACAGGAGCAGCGCGGCTCTCCACAGGTGCGCGTCCTACACTGCTGAGAGTGGCAAGGGACATGGAAGGTACGTAACCAAGAGCGGAGGTGTGTGCGTTGCGCGGGGTCGTGCGGAAGCTTTTTCAGGGTTCTGTACCTGCGGGTGTACGCTGTCCCCTCACTTGTATCTTCATTGCCGGAATCGAGTGGTGCCACGCTGTTGTGACTGTGTGCCTGGTGTGGTGAATTTTAGGCATTCGTGGCTTTACCCCATCTTGGTGATATACAGCTCAGGTGGTTGGGCTCATTTTTTCAATGTGGGATGGAGGGGAATGAGGAATCAGTGTGACTGATGGTGCTGCCACTGAGGAGTGCTGGGCGTTTGTCCTTTTCTGAGCGTGTTTTCCCCCCTCCCTTTCTGCTCTCTGTCCGTATCTCCTGGCTCACCCCACGAAATCTGTGCACGGGGTGCTGGAACATGTGTCTTGTTTCTTTTTGTTCATTTGTACGTAGTTTAGCGGTGTGCTTTATTTGAATCACGCTGTGTCCCACTCCTCTCCTGCGATGCTCCGAGTCTGCAGCGTTGGACGGAGCCTTACCTTAAGGGGTCTCGTCCACTTTGATTCACCTTAAGAAGGGATTTGGCACAAGCTGTCTGCCATTCAAATTTTCACCTACCCAAAGTTAGTGCTTTTAACAGTCACTTTCCGCTGGCGATCTTTTATGAAACGCTTCTGTGTACTACGGTTGAAAGAGTTGTAGTAAATTTTTACATTTCACATTTTACAGACGCTCTTATCCAGAGCGATTTACACAGTACACTTCTTTTACATGCAATCCATTTATACAGCTGGATATTTTACTGAAGCAATTCAGGTTAAGTACCTTGCTCAAGGGTACAACGGCAGTGCCCCCACCTGGGAATTGAACCAGCAATCTTAGTAAAGGTATGGCGGAGATGTAATTAAGGGTGTAAATGTGAAACACACAGGAGCAGAGAGCCATGCTTATCTACGGAGACGAGGATGGCTTACCCCTGTGAGCGAACAGGAGGGAACACCTGGAATAGAGCTCACGCGGGTGCAGGAGATAGGAACCCCGGGCTGGGGCACTGTGGTGGGCAGGGAAAGGTCAAGCGGACAGCGTGTGACTTCCTCTCCCCCGTAGCCCACAGTGCAGGATGAAAAGCTCTTCAAAACAATCCTGCCATTTCAGGCCCCAGTTGCCGGTCAAATGCCACGTACCCCGTCACTGAGGCGTGCTGCTTACTCTTGAAAGGTGAACCTCCCGGCACCCTGCATAGGGATGAGCAAACCTCTCCAAGCAAATTGGAGTTGCAGTCCTCTGCAGAAGCATGGGCCGCGCACCAGAATGCATTCAAAGTCAACTACACGTGGGTTCACTTTCAAAACAGAACCGAGGAACAAGTGACTATACTCTATGGAGCTCTTAGTGCAAGGGTTTGCACTTAGGAGGTTATGTAAGTTAGTGGGAGTTGAGTCTCCCTGCCAAGCAGGTCGTTTTTTGGAAACTGGAGCCTTGCCCTTTAGATGCTGGAGAGATCGCCTTCTATTTGAACCAGTTTTGCTTCCAACTGCTGATGGGGCTTTCTTGTATTTTTCTCTTTTCAAAACTGAGATGGGGCACTTTTCATTAACAGAGTATGCCCTACTTTAAAAAAACCCATAAAGTTATTACTTTGGGATTTGAGAGTATTTGTTCAGACAGCCAGTTTAGTTTAGAAAGCCTTAAAACAGCCTCTCAAAAGGCTTCTCAATGCCATGGAGGTGACAGAGCCACAAATTACCCTAGCATGTAACCTCAGAAGATCACTGCAGGATGCGACTCTTAATTGCTTCCCCTACTCACTCCACCAGGACCCATCAGAGATTTTTCTGTGGAGCAAGAATAAATGCCTCAGGTGGGATTGTAAATGGCAATTTTAATAGAAGCTGCAACAGCACAGGCGCTACTGAAAAACGTTCAGAGGCTTTTGGGTAGGTAATAACAGGAAAAAAACTGCGATACGAGCTGCCTCTGTAATTGTCGCCATTGAGCCTCAAAGTTTCCATGCTGCATTCAGAGCGACTTAAAATCAGCATGCAAAGGTGCTGCAGAGAATTACATGTACACACAAACAACCACAGCACTGTAGTGAATGCGTGTTGAAGTGTACCCCAGGGACAGAAAATATTTGCCCTACTTAAAATGGTAAACGACCATTTAATTTCCTTCCACAAATGTCTTTCATAAGTTTAACCTGGGGCGGCAGCAGCCTGTGTCCTTGTTTCTCCACCTTAATACTGGACGGCAGTCTACTCGGCTGTCGCCAGGCGGAGTAGGGACTGGGGAGCATGACTCCCTACGCGCTTGACTAGAAATCATTCTAATGACACACACTCACCTCTTTGACTTGACTATTCCTTCCTGCACAATTTGTGACGAAGGCACTATGCTACTTTGTTACAGGTTTCTAACATTTACAGATTCTTCATTCTGTATGAATGATCAAGAAGTTATGCAAAAATGCAAAAAAAGGATTTAAAAAAATCTGTAAACAGCCCCATTCATTGGAGTGAAAGAGGAACAGTCCAAAAAGTTGTTGTTTGGATTCAAGAAAAGCTTTAAGGGTGATTAGATTACAGTTAGCTCTGACTGAGCCCTGGAGCGCATCACTTTCTGAATCTCACACGGTAGGCAGTGCAGGGCCGGGCACACAAAGGCTGACGCTGTTCAGCTCACCTGAATCGCCCCTTCTCCGAATGGCTATCCTGACCACTCTATGTGAAATGTATCAGATTCGTAAGCCTTGCCGTTCGGCTTTTAAGGGGGATGCCGACGACTAGAAAGTGTAGTGACACGCATCTTACCTCCATGCATCGTTCCTTGACTACTGCTGACCTCATGTTTGCTGCTCGCATCACTCTTCCAGCATTGCATCCTTTGGTCAGACCAAGTAAGTGGATAAATTAATTGAAACCGACTAGATCAGCTTTTGTCAGGGAGAATTACATTTGCCTTACAATGAATGACTGTCTCGTGCCTGACCCAATCAGTTTGGTTACTTACTAGACTTCATTGAAATGGATTGAAGGCATGGATAGAGAGTTAGGGTGTGGGATGAGAAGCTGTGCTGATATATCCCAGAGCGCTTCAAATATAGTTATTGGCTTAATAATCTGTAGTGTATTTATACCGGTGGTGCTGTCAAACCTTGACTGGTCAGCAAGTCTCTCAAATCCATGCAAGTGATTTATCTGGATACAGGGAGTGCAAAGTTTGTCCTGGGAGAACTTGGCTTGTTAGCTACTGTATCTCAGTGTCACTGTGGATGGAGTAATGTGAGATCTATTATTTCAGTATTGTGGTGGTGACTGCTTTTCTATGGTGTTGAACTGTATGACGTTTTACAATACTCTCCGTTTTGCAGTCAACACCCGCCTTGTTTACACATTACATACCATATAGCCCGATTTTTTAATTGCCACTAGTGGGATACATATAATTGTATTGTAATATGTTGTAACAGTTCTTGAATTGTTTATGTTAAGGTTTCTTCAGTCGTGTTTAGCCTGACCTCTTTTTTTCGATAACTCCTTTTTCATTGCAATATCTGAGGTTGGGCATCATTTTTGCAGAATGCCCTTTTTGCGGCCCCCTCGCTCACCTGATCCCAAACCACTTACAGAGAGGAGCAAATATCCTTATCCAGCGTGGCATGATGTATGCTGTATGCTCCAGAGCACCCACTACACAGTTTGCAAAAAACTTTAAAGCTAATCAAACCCAGAGAAGATTAGATGGCCAAGAGAAGAGCAGGTCAGGTTTTCACATTTTGGGGGGTCTCAGCTCCATGGGATCTTTAATGGTCACAGGGAATTGGGGCCATCGATGAATGTCTTATGCCTTGCTGAAAAACAAAATGTTCTGCTGTCTTAATCCACATCTCTTTATTTATGCTGCTGGTCTGTTGGTCAAAACAAACAAACAAAACCTGATATTAAGTTCTGTTTGTCTGACTTTTACAGAGCCTGGGGTCTGCAGATAGGAAGGAGGCGCAGCAGAAGAAGTAAGTGGGAGCTGTGTGTGCGTGTGTGTGCGTGTGTGCGCGTGTGTGGAATGCATACCTTACTGCCTGCATACCTTACATGCGTGTGTATAAACAACAGGATTGTCCATTGAAAGAGAACATTAGTCACATACTTGTGTAACTGCTTCTTTTTCAAAAGATAAAGTATAAGAAATAAGATTATTTATTCCACACATATTTAGGATTTAGGTCAGGAACATGTAGACCTTTTTTTGGCAATGTGTTGATTCGAAGAAAGTATGTTAATACTGGCTCCTTCTGTAAATCGTTTAATCTATCTCAGATAGTTAATATATTGTGACAATTTTGGCAGTCTCTGGCTTTGAATTGCTAATATTATAATGAGCTATGAGCCCCTGAGTAAACGGCCTATTATTTGTGTACCATGATCTTCACAATTCTATTACAGTTATTGTTTTCTTTATTTGGCACACAACGCTCTGATAATTTCTTTATTGTCGATTTATGACTCTGAGGTTACCTATTTCTGTCTCAGAGGATGACACAATAAAACATGCATTCCATTTCCTCTTGATATCACTGAGACTTAGTGATTGTTTGGCTGTGAGGTGCTAAATAAAAAAAAGAAATATCACACAGTGAACTGAGAATCTGCTCCGTGTTTAGACCTTGATGTTTTGCCGTTGTCTCTGAAACGTTTTTGTGTTTAAATCACAGCCGAGAACTTTGTGAACTGACTTAGCAACAGTGATGGATTGCCAACTTTCTCAATTTGGCTACTGTTTCAAAACATTACTTGCCCAGTGGGTGAACCACGTGATGTGGTCTTTGCATTGAATAGGATATATATTTATTTCATGCTACTGACGGGGGGAAGGGAGGTACTTCAAACTGGTTTTGTTGAATTCCTTTTGAAAATGTTTGGTTGAATCGTCACTATGTGCGTTCATAGTGCTGTGTTCAAACAGAGCTTGGGCAAGGATCACAATGGTTTCATAGCAACAGGGTTTCTGTTTCAGAACACAAAGTCCTGTTTTGTGAGTTTGGAATTCCTGTAACTTGAATTGCCTTAGTATTAGGCAATTCTATTTGAAGAAAAGACAAAAAATAAAACTATTTTCTCTTTTCTTCCTATCATACACACACACACACTACATGGTAATTTGTGTAGAAGAATTGCTTTCAACCACGGATTCATGGACCTTTAGTCATATCAAACATACTTAATGAATTTGCTTGGGAACAAACATAGTGGATGAATTGTCACTCAGTGTGGGAATAGGGAGCAGGTGAGCTCTGCTCAGGGTTTCCTGTGATTCAGGCCCAATTCAGCCTCACCAGAGGGAGTCTATACACATGTCAGTGAGTAGGAAGGTGAGAGTCTGACTGGCATACTCTAATTCTTCCTGACAAGACATGGGGCCATGCTTAAGGCCACGACATGTTGCAAGACAAAAGTAATGTCAAGACGACATCAAAACGTTATATGTTAGCTAGCTCTAACATAGTTAACGTTACTAGCTAGCTGTGCATTATTATACACTGCCCGTCCCCAAAAAAAGTCACACACTAATATTTTGTTGGACCGCCTTTAGCTTTGATTACGGCACGCATTCGCCGTGGCATCGTTTCGATAAGCTTCTGCAATGTCACAACATTTATTTCCATCCAGAGTTGCAATAATGTTTTGCCAAGATCTTGTATTGATGATGGGACAGTCGGACCACTGCGCAAAGTCTTCTCCAGCACATCCCAAAGATTCTCAATAGGGTTAAGGTCTGGACTCTGTGGTAGCCAATCCATGTGTGAAAATGATGTCTCATGCTCCCTGAACCACTCTTTCACAATTTGAGCCCAATGAATCGTGGCATTGTCATCTTGGAATATGCCCGTGCCATCAGGGAAGAAAAAATCCATTGATGGAAAAACCTGGTCATTCAGTATATTCAGGTAGTCAGCTGACCTCATTCTTTGGTCACATAACGTTGCTGAACCTAGACCTGACCAACTGCAGCAACCCCAGATCATAACACTGCCCCCACAGGCTTGTACGGTAGGCACTAGGCATGATGGGTGCATCACTTCATCCGCCTCTCTTCTTACCCTGATGCGCCCATCACTCTGGAACAGGGTAAATCTGGACTCATCAGACCACATGACCTTCTTCCATTGCTCCAGAGTCCAATCTTTACGCTCCCTAGCAAATTGAAGCCTTTTTTTCCAATTAGCCTCACTGAAAAGTGGTTTTCTTAAGGCTACACAGCTGTTTAGTCCCAATCCTTTGAGTTCCCTTTGCATTGTGCATGTGGAAATGCTTTTACTTCCACTATTAAACATAGCCGTGAGTTCTACTGTTGATTTTTTACGATATGATTTCACCAAACATTTAAGTGATCGCCGATCACGATCATTCAAGATTTTTTTCCGACCACATTTCTTCCTCGAAGATAATGGTTCACCACTATCCTTCCAGGTTTTAATACTGTGTTGGACAGTTCTTAACCCAATTTTAGTAGTTTCAGCAATCTCCTTAGTTGTTTTCTTTGCTTGATGCAGGCCAATAATTTGACCCTTCTGAAACAGATTAACATATTTTCCACGACCACAGGATATGTCTTCCAACATGGTTGTTTAAGAAATGAGAAGCTACCCACTGCATCAGTTAGGGTTAAATAACTTGTTGCCAGCTAAAACATATTAATCACTGCAGTAATTATCCAATGGAAGGCTCTTATCTATTTGCTTAGTTAAATCCAGGTGGTGACTTTTTTTTTGGCCAGGCAGTGTATATTAGCTAGCTAGCCAGCTCACGCATCTGCTGCACCAGCAAGTATACCCACTGCTCCTTCCTAGATTTGTTAAGTGACTGTACAGACCATCTCCTCTGTCTACTCTTCCTCCTGGCTCTCAGCAAAAATAGATTAAAAACCTCCTCATACGTTGTAATGTTGTTAACGTTAGCCATCTTTGTTTTTGTCTATGTAAATAAATGTCAGTTTGCTCAGGCTAGTTACCATATCAAAAACTTGAAACATTGTGCAACACGTGTCGTACGACACTTGTCGCTCAAAGCATAAATTGGCCTTTAGACAGACAGTGTGTCTGAGTGACAGCACTGTATCAGGGGACAACCTCCCTTGGCCACTGTAGAGGTGACACCCCTGGCACTTTGTGCCTGCTGTGGAGTAATGTGGTCTTCTCGGAAGCATCTGTCCTTTGGGACTCTGAAAGGAGCCTGCCTCATTAGAGCCCCCCACCCCTCCATTCTGTCTCTGAACACCGTGGAAGACAGTTTCATCTCTCTCACACACTTTCCCCCATGATTCACCCGGCTGACGACTGGGGCTGCCTCTGCCTCTGCCAGAAGAATATTTCTAAAGCTCACAATACCACTGACTCACAGGCCCTGATTCCCGCACACATATGCATTCCCACGCATACGCGAACATACACAGACATGGACATATTCGTGCGCACACTATCACACATACTTGCACACATGCACACACACATACAGGTAACTGCCAAAATAAAGGAAACACTTGAGTAAATGAAGGGTTCTGGTGGCTCTGTTGTGATGTTGGGTACAATTTCTTGGCATAGTTTAGGTCCACTCAACCCCTTAGAGAGCAAGGTAAATGGCAGTAAATACAAAGTCATTCTGAGTGACCGCAGTCATCCTGTGGTGAAGCATTTCTATCCTGATGGGAGTGGTCTCTTCCAGGGTGACATTGCCCTCATCCACATTATACCAGTGATCACTGAATGGTTTTATGAGCATGAAAATGATGGAATCACATGCCACGGCCATGTCAGTCACCAGATCTCAACCCAATTGAATACTTATAGAGATTGTAGACCAGCGCCTGAGACAGCATTGTTTTGATATATCGTAGATAAAATGCCCCCATTTGGGAGGAATGCCACAGGCTCGTTGAGTGTGGGTGGTGTCTCGTGCCCCCTATTGGCTCAGCCATGCAGTGGGGGGAGGAGCTGTTCTTCAGCCCTGGTGGATGGTGGTGGTGGTTGTGTGAAGCGTAGTCTCGACACTGTTGCTTGGAGACAGACCAGCCTCTCTTCACAGTTGAAAGATGCTGTCATGTGCAGTCATGGGATGTGGATTTTAGATTGTGAATATTTGCAAAAGCTAATTAGGTTTTGCCTCGGAGCCCTTGTGAAAGGGAAATAAAGAAAAAAATCTCAACCTCTGTATGCAGGGGTGAGAAACAGCCCTCCCAACCGAGCTGGCACTGCTCCTCCACCAGGAGCTTGAGGCTGTCTCATTAATAAGCCAGCAAAATACTCCAGGATATTGTGACATTCTGCACCAAGCTACCTGTCTGCTTATTCTTTCACTCCAGTACCAGAGCACTTTATTGGACATGGACCAGCTAACTATTTTACGGAATTGACTTCCCAGTTGTTGGTGAAAGGATTTCAGATTCCCACACCTTTGTTTGTGGTCAGATTATTTTAAGGGCCTGTTTATATTGCATAAAAACAAATAATGTATCGCTATTTCATAAGTAGGTAGTGAATATTAATAGTAATACATGCTGATTATGGTGGAGTTTTCCTTATTGAAAAGACAGTATTTGGTCACACAAATTGGTCACACCTTTTTAATGATCACTGTTAATACTGTTGGTGAACAGTTAATTAAGTATGACTTGGGGGCTGCTGGGTGGCTCATGCTGTTAAGACTGTTCCATTGTATGAATGATCTGGTACTGACCATACCAAGGCAGCCCCATATGGCGGTGCATAATTGGCCGTAGCATCGCCTAGGGAGGGAGGGATGTAGTTTGTGGTGGGGTGACTCATTGTGCATCAGCGACTCCCTCTGCCCGATCAGGTGCCTGCTGTCTGCCAGTGCAAGCTGCAGATGAAGTGTACCCCTCCAACGCAATGACTTTGCAAGCTCAACTGAAAAGAGCCAGGCGGCAGTGTGGTATAATGGTTAGGGAACTGGGCTTGTAACATTAAGGTTGCAGGTTCAATCCCCAGGTGGGACACTGCCATTGTACCCTTGAGCAAGGTACTTAACCTGAATTGCTTCAGTTAATATCCAGCGGTATAAATGGATTGTAAAGAAATGTAAACTGTAAGTCGCTCTGGATAAGAGCGTCTGCTAAATGCCTGTAATGTAATGTAGAAGTGGCAGCCTACAGATACATGTGTTTTGGAGGAGAGAACGTGCTTGTCTGTGCTCTCCTGAATTTACAGAGGGGGTTGCAGCAGAGTGAATGCAATTGGAAATTCAGAATTTAGAGAAAAATAACAAATCTGGGTAATAATTGGATGAAAAGATGAAGTAACTAATTTTTTAAAATATATTTATAAACCAATAGTACTGTGTTAGTAAATTGATTATAATATTTCTCCTTTAGTTCTTGGTATACCCCTTGTTTCAAGAATGAATTAATTGTAATTTACTGTGAATAATGTTATAACCTGCCATTAAATAACATTTTGACATTAATTCAAAGCCAATGTTAATATATAAGAGGTCCATTTGTGAAACAATGGTTTCTAGATAAATTCAGTCTGAAATTGGAAGTATATTACCCATGTTCTATTTGTATATCTACCTCTTTAAACAAGTCATACTTAATGGGAAGCAATATATTTATCAGCTTTTTCCCTAAGAGTTCAGATGTTCCATAATATAAAGCATGATGTACAAATCATACAGCTCATATTCTGTTTTGACATAAACTTTTATATCATGTCAAACCAATGGAATATGCTCAATAGGCATATAGTTAATGAAAATAATACTTTACCTTTACTACTAGTTTAGATATTAATATGCACTCCAATACATGTTTATAACATATTATATTGGCCTGTGAAAATTCCCAGTATATATTAAACAGGTGTTTGAACTATTAATAGTTAATAGTTATTATCTCTGTAAGGATACAGAAAAGTATTTATTGTTACTACAGGTAGAGATATTGTTTTTGTACATTAGTAACTGAGTTGCTACAATGTTATTACACTCTACTGCAGGGCTAGAGAATAAATGGATATGGTATGATAGCTAATGACAATACTAGCATGGTCTGTTTGACTGCTTCTGTAAAGATAATTGTATCTCTTACAACCTTTAGCCTCATGTTAATGAGACACAAAGTGTTTTTTTATATTCTGGATAGTATACTACCTAATAATTTCCTTCAAATTTATAATTAAAATCAAATGTTTGCGCAAATTGTAATTGGAAATAATTTTGCTGTATGATTCTTAATATATGATTAATGAAAATGCGGTAGGGTTTGATATTAAAAGTTCTCTCAGAACGACCACTATGCGCCGTTGTTGTGTTACTTTTCCGTATTGTTTAATCTAAAAATAAGTTTATACTTGGTTGTGTTTCAGGCTTCATATCTCATGTCGCACATATAATTTATTTATGTGTAGATGTCAGAAAGAAAGTTTGATGAGGCTTATTTATTCAAACAAGCAGGGAAAGTCATTGCCATCAGATGAGCATTAACCTGTGAAAGTACAGGGGGTACCTATGTGTGTGAGCGTGTGTGTACATGCACTGAATTTGTGTGTTCTGGTTTGTTTATAACATTTTAATAAGAACTGTGTCTCAAACCTTTGGCTCGGCAATCACCATGGCGCATGTTTGACAACACATTCAAACACTCCTGACATGTATCACTCTTTCCATGGAGTGAAAAAAGGAAATAAAACGCTGAGTCAGACAAACAGATTTCACAGCCATTTGCTAGAGTTCAAGAAATCACAGTTGCCGTGGCTACCGCAAACCTTCTGCCAAAACCATGGCCATAGTGATGGACTCCCACTAACTAGCGGATACTGACATCAACGTTTGGAATTGCTCCTGATCTCTTCTTGAAGAGCTCAGTTCTGTTGCTGATTAGAAGTGATTCTCTCTGGTAAAAAAAAAAAAAAAAAAATGACAGAGAGGAAGAGAGGAAAAGAAAAGGGGGGGTGGTGGCTGTGCATCTTTTCCAACGTGCAGTTCATGGTGGGATTGGGCTCCTTTGTGGCGAGAGTGTTCGTTACCACTCCTGTGGCAAGCTGAGAAGACGGCGCGGTGATTGTGTATTAGTGTTCATTATAACAGGGGGAAGTGGTGCCTGAATAGTGTTCTCTCTGCCCCCACCCCCCCAAATGAAACCCTTTGGGCCGAGTTGACAGTTGTATTAGTGGAAATCTGCATCGCTGTGGTTTCTAAAGCTCCACAGTTTTGTCTTTAGGTGGTCTGCCACTTCATTCTTTGGTTCCCTTCCTCAGTTGGAATGCGATAAAGATTTGAAAAAAAAGGGAGCAAAAAAACTAAAAATTGTGGAGACAGTTAATGGGGTCTGAGAGATCCCAGTCTGCTGAATAGGAAACATAGTCCTCAATTTTCTCTTTTTTTGTAAAAATCATATATAAATATATATATACACGTATTTACAATAGCAGAAGAATAAGCGAGTGGCGCAGCAAGATTGCTGGCTCCCTGACTTTCTCTTGGAGCGCAGAGAGGCTTGTTTTAAAGCAATGGCTGGTGGGGGCTTTGAAGTGGCTTGGCCAGGCTGCAGCTCTGATGGTTCAGAACTTCCCCAGCACGAGCACGAATGCCAAAGTGTTTCGGCGGCAGAAACTGAGATTGTTTTGGAAAGGCGTACTGGCCAATTTGTGTGTGTGTGTGTGTGTGTGTGTGTGTGTGTGTGTGTGTGTGTGTGTGTGTGTGTGTGTGTGTGTGTGAGCTTCAGTTTATTTTTTTGTATTTTTAAAATATTTTTTATATCAAGGATTCTGTGAAGCATAGCCTTTTCCATCCCTCCTCTCTATGGAACAAAAAAAAACACTGCATGAAGTAATAAGATTGCTGGGAGGCTGAGCTAGCAACAACATATTAGTTGGCAGATGCTTCTAACACACAGAGGTTAATGAGCAAATTACACAGCTTTAACTCCAGAAATTAAAAAAGGGATTGTCAGTGGAAAGAAACAGAGAGGTGGGCAGATATCTCCGTCACCACCCAGCTCACGAACGGCAGGCGGGATCAAGATGAGGAGGAAGAGGAGGAGGATCGCAAGGATGGCGGCTTTTCATTTCTCGGGTCCCCCCTCCTGCCCGCGTGCTATGATGCATAGAGGAAAGTGGCGCTTCATCCCTGGCGACATGGCACAGAGAGTGTTTGGCTTTAGATTAAAGATGTTTGTCAGGAGGAATTTCCCCCGGCTCTGATGAGCCAGTGGTGGCTGCCTGAAGACTGAGTGTGCCGATTACATCATTTACAGAGTCCACGCTGTTACCCCCTCGCAATTCCTCAACGCCCGCCACTGCTGGAATACCCGCTGGCCCAGTAGCAGGGGCTCCTGTGTCTTGGACCCTCATGGGGGGAGAGAGTGGGGGCCTCTTTCTCCATGGCTGGGACAGGTGGTGCTCGGGCCTGGACCCCACACCTGTCCGATGCATGGCCATCAGGTCTCCGGGCCTGAATGTTCTCACACACCTAAAAGATTAGGTCACACACATGTGTGAAATCAGGATTTCAAATGTCACTTCAAACCGAGCACTGCCACCCGCCCGCCCTCCCATTTGCTACACTGTTGACTTTCCTCTTAGTCTTTTGTCTCAGTATCTTTTCATGATGTAATCCATAGCTCAAGCGTGGCGTCAACATCAGTGAAAAAAAGTCTAATTCCAGCATCACAATGGAATCTCTCACCCTGCTCTTGTACAGCCTCATGGTGAATTATGTGAGTGCGTTTTTGCACCATATTTTGTCATACCCAAACATCTATTAGCCCTGAACAGTAGAGCATTGTACTGGACCAAAAGACATATCTGAAGTTCAAGAAGTCAGCTGCCATCAAAAGCGTGGGTCTGCCACGTCGAAGCTTAGCACTTTGAGCCATAAACTTTCCGTACCATTGAAAATAAGGTTTTCCCCTCAGATCATAGCAGGCTTAACTTCTGAGAAGGTGGGATGAGATGGATGGACCTATGAAGTCTGATTCTCTCAACTTAAAGTGGGTGATGCAGTCCCGTTGCCTTAACTTTTAGTAAAAGATTTAGGGCAATGCTTCTTTTTTAAACATATTTTTTATTTAAGCTTTGGTTGTGCTGTGTATAAGCTGCATAAAGGATTCACACTGATTTAAAATTGTCACTAAATTTGAAAAGTAAGACCAAACCTCTGTAAATTGATTGGATATTCCACAAGTCTCTCAATGGCTGCCACCTCTATAAAGAGTGTGTGATCTACCCATTGAACGATCAGTAAAGTTTCTGTGAAGTGTTAACCAGTGAAAGTGAATTGCTCCAATGAAGCCAAATATTGAATGACAAGGGAAGTATGCTAACCACACTCACAGTACAATGTAAATGTTATCGATTTGCCTAATACAGAATTTGAATATTGTACTTATTTCATTGAAAATAACTACTCAAGTTTAGTCTTTGTTGTTGTTCGGCAGACACAGAGTTCTCCCCAAGGCAATGTTTGCAATGACCTTTTCCTTAAAAATGAAAAGCGTCAGTTTGTAACCATTAATATAATTTATTTCTCGCCTGCAAGATGAGATAATTGTTTTGAAGTTGACAAGTTGTGCTTTGTAAACTGCCTTCTTCTTTGTTATCTAACCTGCTCCTGTTGTTATACTGTCATATCAGAGCAAATATTTATGTCAATATCTGTAGCTTCATATGGCAATGTCCGTTGTTTTCCTATGATGTCTGTTTCTCACTTTTAATCACCCAGAGAATTGGAATTCAAATGTATCTGAGTTTTGCTTCCAAGTTATCCTATATAAGGTGTGTATTTCCATTTCTATCTTGGAGCAAACCTGATGCCACTTTGTTGAAGAACTGCCCTCAGGTACCGCTGCTAGCAATACCAAAATGTGAACTTCAGAAAGTGATTGATCCCAGTTGGCATACAATTCTGATGGAATGTGGAATATGGAATATGTTCCATCAGTACTCTGTTGCCTTATGCTCAATTCTGTCTTTGAGCACATGAGAAAAACAACAGTGGGGCTCCAAAAAGCTCTAGAGTATAGTTCACATGATCAAATGAGATGCAAGACCCCTTTCTGTTAGAATGCTGGGTAGAATATTGCAAAACTGGTCTTGAATTAATTAACAGAAAAAAGACAAGGGAAGAAAAACATGAATGGAGTTTGGAATAGATGGAACGATGTGAACTTTCTTAAAATGTTTTCATTAGATTTACTTGTTTGATATGTCCATGCAAAAGGAACAAGCATCCCTATGCTGTGGGTTTTCCAGGCTATGTGAGACAGGGATGTTTCTTTTTTACTGAGTTACAAGTTAAGGAATTCATTATCCATCCATGTTCTTCTGCTACAGTACGTGATTTAAATCCTTATGTGAACCACACATACAGTAGCATGCATTCAGGAGAATGTATTTAGGTACATAAAGTACATACAGTACAGCACAGAGGCAGTACAAACAGTACAGTACTGTATGTATATGCTCACATGTCAGTTTGGGTATTTATTGTATGTGCATGAGCTCTTTCTGTGTGTGTTTGTGTGTGCACATGTGTGTGCATGTATGTGTGCATGTGTGTGTGTGTGTGTGTGTGTGTGCATGCACACGTGCGTGTGTTTGTTTCTGTGGGCTTATATGTGTGCGCGTGTTGTGTGTGTGTGTGTGTGCGTGTGTGTGTGTTTGTCGGGATCCCACACTGCACCCCACACACTCTTCTGGGTCTCCTCCAGCATCTCTCCAAGGTTGCCTTCCAGCACAAATTATCCCTGTGTCTGCAGACGCAGCCCTGATTGGAATCTTGACGCCGCTGTCAATTGTGGGCTGGGGAAAGCGGGGTGTCCTGTCTGTGCCGCACTGCCGGAGCCACACACCGCCTGTAAACAAAATACCAGAGGGCTTCCACTGGCCACCCTCCGCCAGGGAGCCAGCTCCCCACTCCCCTCTCTGTTCCCCTTTGCGCCTGCTGCCGTTTCTAACGCTTGTGTTTTTGTTTTTGTGATTTATTCATGTACTGCTTGTTTTGTTCTTTAAACATTGCATTTTATTCATGTTCGTTTGTTTCTTTAACTTATCTCTGCCTTTCTGTGCCTCGGCTCTTGAAAAGGCAGTTGTCATGCAGCCGTTTGCCTCGTGTATTTTTGTTACCATGGAGAAATCACACTCGTTGGAAGTTCAAATGTGAAAAACACAAGACAATAAATGTTGTTTTGCTAAGAGTGGGAGTAAAAGGAGGGAGAGGTGTTACAAAGTTAGGCCAATGACTTTTTTTTTGCTCAGCCCCGAATAATTGCATGAACAATTAGTAGTGCAGGGGGATGTCATATCAGTCCTAGGGTGAGAAACGACTGAAAGTTTTGAGAAAATCAATGGTGTGATGCATGCTTTTTAATTTGGGCTGTGATTTTAGCATCTGTCCCCGATGGAAGTGTTTAGACTCTCCAGGAGATGTCTTTAATCTCAGTTAAAACATGATAGACCAGATTCTGCTCTCAGAGGTAAAAGGGCAAAAGGATAAGTGTTCATTCTGAGGTGTTCGCTGACATTCACCTTTCCTGGGGGAAAGACAACTCAGCTTTTCACAGTCTTCTTGTGTGTCCTCATTCAAGGGAACACTCCATAACACATTCCTGCTCATTCTGTTGGTGAGAGCTTTTCATGACTTTTCTTTTCTGACTTAATCAGATGGCAATTTCACATTATTTTTACCCCGTGAATTGTTTCCATCAGCCTCCTTCCAAAACCATAATGAATGGAATATTTTGTGTAACTCTTTTTTTTGTTGTTGTTGTTGTTGTTTTTAAAAAAATCTCTCACCCTGGGAACCGTGACTCTAATGTTGAAATGAGAGTGTGGCAGATGACAAGATTAAATGCCCTGGAAACGTTCCCAATGTCCTTATCTCTTCACACTTTGTGAGCCAACGCAGTCCCCTTTTGTTTAGGGCCGGGCTAATAGCGTGTTGCCTTTACCGCATAATGTGATCACTGTTAAATCGCTCCGTTACAATTTCTGCAAATCACATTCAGATCATTATCTCATCCACACTCCCAAACCAAGCAGGGGGACACACAGCTCTCTTTTTCTCTTTCGTGTGCTATTCAGGTTAGAGCATAATTGCCCCCCTCCTTTTGGCAGCTCATTTCATTTTTAATTCCAGATCCATCATTTGTTGCAGCAGATGAGTCACAGGTTGAGACAGAAGTCTGAAAGAAATGAAAAGGGTAAGAGAGAAAACAGCAGGAAATCCAGAGTAATATGAAAGCGCTTTCCTTTTTTTCATCCGAGGGATCCCATTAGTGCTTCACAAATAAATTGGGAGGTTATTACAATGTTTGACATGTGGTGAACTGTAGGTGATTTAAAAGATGTGCGCTCAATTCATTGTGACAGTGGGAGAGGTTTTTGAATTGCTCATTTCACCATGTTGAGCCATTTTATTATGAACATACTTGGTTTGATAAGGTTTGATAACTGAACTCCTTAGCCCACTGTTTTAATCATACCAACATTTTACTGCTTAGATTTCTATTAAGCTCTTGCCCAGATTATTAATATATCAAGTGGCAGGCACTTGATCCATAAACGCGGGTTTGGTTTTAAAATGAGCATGCAGTATTTTATGTATTTCAAGATATACTCTTATACTATATACTGATCTTTAACTCATAGATGTCAGTATATCAGTATATACAGTAGGCTCCATTTTTATTCATAGCCTTGAGAAAGATGAACAAAAGAGATCATATAAAATAAAATATAAAAGTAATGAGGTATATTTATGCAAAAAATAATCCGAAAATTATATTCTTTAATAATAATGCATTGGCACGAACCACAATCACAAACTTGTTTTTTTCCCCATAAAAATCAAGATTCACAAATATTAACACCCCTGTTATCAGTACTTTGTGGTTCCTCCCTTGGCCATTATAACAGCGAGTAGTCACCTTCTGTAGTGTCGTACAAGGTTATGGAACTTCTTGGGGGATCCTCCCATGCATTCTTGGGTTGAACTGCTTTTTTGTTCTAGATTCAGGTCTGGAGACTGAGATTCAGGACAGATCTTGTGCTCTTCTTGGGACGTATGTTTGGGATCGTTGTCTTGTTGGAAGATCCATCTGCGGCCAAGGTGTAGCTTCCTGGCAGAGGGAACAAGGTTTTTGGACAAAATGTCTTGGTACATGCTGGAGTTCATGGTTCCATCTCCTGATCTGTAGAGGTCAATAACCTTTTGTCTGATGCTTTCAGGAGTTCTTTGCCTTTCACCATGATGATGGTTGCTCCTCCTTTTATACTAGGCACAGTATTTCAGTTAGATAAAAAATGTGGTGCGAGGCTAACGGCGCCCCATTTTCTGTCCTGAGACCAGATCATTTATACCGGGTGGGGGTACGGAAACAGGAATACCATTGTAGGCCTAGAAAATTGAAACTGTATAAGTTTTTTCCATACCCTTCCAATGAACTTAGGCCACTGTATAGATCCAATGTTGATATATTTATGAAGATTTGTTTTTGTTCTATTACATTTAAAAGAATAGCATGAATAGTTGTAAACCAGAATTTTCTGATTTTTTTACCATAAAACATACCACATTACTTGTATAGTATATTTTATATGATCTCTTTTGTTCATCTTTATCAAGGGTGTGAATAAAAACAGAGCCTACTGTATATACTGTATATACTATATATATATATATATATATATATATTTTTTTTTTACAAAGATATCAGGTATGCTAACCAGTCCAACTGGCTATAAATAAGGAATCTGTCATGGTCCAAAGTGTACAGCCATTTGCTTAAAAGTCAGAGTAGATGGAAAAAAAGTTTTCCATTCAGAAGATTTAATTATAAATATTCAAAGCTTGGACTAGATCTGATATTGGAGGGAATGCAGACATCAGAGACATTCTTTTGTATTTCGGCTTTGCTGGCTTGTGTGAAAATTGGCAATCCTTGAGATTGAATGAGATTGAATGACACCCTCCGCAGTCCTGTCTTGGACTACTTTGGCCTTCCTTGCTAGTACAACTTCTGGGTCCTCAGAGTACAAGGGGGATGGTCTACGTTCTGTTGGGCCATCGAGCTGCTCTGTGTCCTTCCCTGAGTGTCCCTGAGCAGCGACACCAAATCAGTGAGTCAACAGGGAAATGGGCCCTTCTCACTGTCACCATCGCAGGCATGCTGTAGAGCTTCTCATTGAAAACCCTTGATCTCCAGCCCTCCACTGAAGAAGTGTGTTTTGTGTTAGTGCAACTCCGGGGGTAAATAAAAATCAAATCCAGGGGTTTAACTAACTGGCAATGGCATCTCATGGCTATGGATAAAATCAAGCCATCTCAATGAAAGCTTACCAGGGATGACACTGGGATAGGCGTGGCAAGCTTTGTCATGGCAACGAAAGCTAAAGGTTGGAGAGATAGGTACACTGGGTATATGTGTGGGTATGTCTCATATATGCAGTACGAGGGCATGATTGTAGTATTTTCATGTACAGTCTGTTTAGTCTCTGCCTCTAAAATGACTCTTAGATCTTAACAAAGGCTCTGTTGTTCTCATGGAAAATCCAAAAAGGAGGAAAAAAAAGAATTTAGCTTGTTGCTGGGGAATCTGTAATCGGAGTCACGTTGGAAGCAGGTGTGTGCGCTTCTGTGTGTGTGTGTGGGGGACTCAGTGAGAGAGACAGAAAGAGACAAAAGGCTTTCCCAATGCCTGTTCAGTGTCTATAATTAATCTACCTTGAAGTATAAAAAGGATAAAAGTGTCACAGTTAGGGGGAAAAATAACCAGGTCTGTTTGGATATCTCTGGTGGCATTATGCACGGTTGAGAGTGGGCCTTGTCCTGATGCCCAGACAGTTTTACTAATGGCACCTGGCTGCCACCTGCACCTACAGTTATGCCAGGAGGAGATCCCAGTGCCCAGGCCATCCCTCCTGCTTTCCCATGTAGAAAAACGGAATCTATGAGGGAGCAAGTGAACAGGCTTACATCATGCACCTCCCATCATGACTGATGTCATCTGGAACAGCTGCAGGGGAGAGGGAGCCCGGTAACCAGATAGCCCCTGGCGCCGCGCCCACATTACCACACCAGAGGGATGTCATCATGCCCCCCTCACCCCTCTCCATCCCGTATTACCACCCGCTGCCCTGCCTTCGCGATCCTCACTCGCCCGCCTTATCTCTCTCCTCCACTGGCCCCTAAAAGCCAACCGGTGCTTTGGCTGGAGGTGTTTATTTCCTTGCTTCCCTCCCAAGATGTGAGATGGCCCTCTGGGCATTCCCTTCAGTTTCTTAAATGGCGTGAGAAATAAATTGTAGATATAAGCCTGCCTTCATCTTCTTTAGCGCCGGGGGAGCTCAACCAGCAGCACCCGTCATTCCCCTGAAGAGACCTGTGACCTGTGTGATGCTTTCATGGCGGTGGCTATAAAAACTTGTACCCTCGTCAGGATAAAAGGTGATATGATTATTATTAGGTGCCAGGATCACAACTTCCAGATCCATTACCAGCTTAACCCACACTCAGACCTGCAGGACAACTGAATCAGAATGGGTGTTCCTTCACAGCTTTTACATGTCACCGCCAGCCTACGCAACCTACCCAAGTTAATTTCTCTGTGTTTGTTTTTTAAAAATCATTTCTCATTTTGATCAGTACACAAATGCATCAGTGTGGTTTTATTGTTCGGGGTGTTTGGGGAGGGGGGGTGACTGGCAAGTGTGCACAGCGGCACTAATCAGATTTAACACTTTACAAGAGAACCTCAACCAGGCTTAATCTCCCATCAATTAGCCTGCCATCTGAGATTCATTTGACACTTTTTCACATGATTCATGTTGGAAAATATGCGTTTTGTTTCTTAAATCAAACGATGATCTGGAGTCAGTTATGGAGGGTATTATTAGGAAACTGGCAGGGAGGAGGAATGGGGGGGGGGGGGGCGCCCAGGGCGGGACGAGCTCCTCTGCAGATTAGCCGAGTGTGGCAACAGAGACGACATGACACAATGCAGCCACCAACCCTTGGAACCGCACTCTGAAGTGACTCTGAGGGGCGATGGCTGGTCTGGATCCGGGCAGGACTCCAAAGCAAGAGGATCCCAGGTTCGCCCACTCAGGTAGAGCCGATGTGGCGCCCGTTAGAGGGGACTTTGAGCTGCCTTGGCAGGCTCCGGGAGGGCTTCATCTTTCACAGGCCGAGACCCGGACCACCCCTGTCACTGGGGTCTGGGTCCAGGCCAAGCCCTGCTGCCGGGTGGGTTGGTGGAGCAGTGATGTGGTTCCCTGCCTGCTGGGGGCTAAGCTTTCTTAATCCAGAGCTCACCCCAGATTGCCAGGGCTGGAGCCCTCTGGATCAAACTCACCAAAATGGTGGTCAAACCCTCATACCACACGAACCGTGCTGGGGTTTTTTTCCACTACATTTTTCCTCTAAATCTCTCCTTGCCGGATTCCTTTGGAACAACTTATCCTCTTCCATCAATTCAACCAGTACAATGCAAAATAAACCATTGGTAATGGCTTCAGGGAGCAGGATTTGCTTTAGTCCCCAACAAATTAAACTAATTGAACATTGTGTTGTCCAAGATGTCCTCAAGCCTCTGGCAAACCTATCCCAGTGAGCTCACATTTGACTTGAGAATTTTGTCTCCCCATTTTAGTGAATCTGCAAAATAAATTGTGATCTTTATCATGCATTCTCATGCCATCCCTTTGCTCTTGTTGATTATGCAGTGCAGATCTGGATAAACTATGATGGCTAGCCTTTGGTCTACAGCTCCTCTCACAGAGCAGGCTAACTGACACATCAATGTCTGGCATTTACCCTTGAGAGAAGCTCCATCCTCTCTTATGCCCTCTGCCATGCTGAGCTCTTTTTACTGAGTGCTATTCCTGTTTTTTTGGACATGCTTGTTATCTCTGCAGCAAATGATATGAGGATATACCTGTCAGCCTGAATCCCTTGAGTGAGACACATAATACCGAGTAAATACCAAAAAAATATTTCAAAATGTCCCCTCCACCCACAATTTTGAGAGCATTAGGCCGCCATTCCAAACAAATATTAGCGTTGCTATTACTGTTACATTTGCTCTGTATTTTCCATTGTGTTCTAGGTAGGATCAATTTAGCTCATGATGCAATCTTAAAAAGTCAGGCATTAAAGTGAGAGAAACCAGACTACCGGGCTTAGACTGTAATAACAGGCGTTAGCACTGCAGCTCACCTTGACAGAGTGCGTCCCACAGCTCTGCGCTCTCGCTCTGGTTCACACAGCAGCCCCCTGTTGCTCTCTGTGTGCCGCAGTGGCCCGGCCCAAACAAAACTCTCCATGGAGACTAAAACATTTTTTGGCTGGGGGCGTGAACAGGCCTGTGTGAGTCATGTGCAGTGCTTTTTGATTATTCCTTATTCAAATGGAAACAAATGCATTTGTTTAATTAGGTGTGAATAACATGATACAATGTGTCTGGAGGTTCTCAGCTCTGTGGCCCAGAGAGCATTTATGGATTACTTCACTGGCTGATGCTGCTATTATTGTTTGTCTTTGGAATAGTAGTAGTAGTAATAGTAGTTGTAGTCATGCCATGAGGTTTTGTTTGTAGCCACAAATATTTGTATTGTAGCGCGAGTCTTGAGTCCTTGAGTCATGCTGCGTGAGGAAGGTTGTGAAAAACAAATTTGTTATACTCTAAATTGCAATAATCCTTAGTTTGCACCGCACAATTCAGTCACCATAGATACAGAGTATTTTATGGATGTAACATACTGTATACAGACTTATTTCATTGCCATTTTATGGTTGCGATATATCTGCATAACCCATTTACATTCAGTACATGCTAGTTCCCCTGAAACAGAAATGGCGCACATTCATGCATAATGGAATGAACTGGTGATTGGTCCCAGAAGTGCCTCTGCTGCAATATTACAAAGCAGAATCTCATCACAGCAGCCAGATGAGACTGAAACGCAAGATCAACAATTCCCACTTTGGATTTCGCCAGAGAGACAGGAACTTCAAAAGGGAAAGAAATTCAAAGGGGAGAATTTTGACTCTGCAGAAGCAATATTTGTAAGCATGAACCCACGTGTGTACTCATATGTGTGCCCCCCACTCTCCCACAGGCCTGAGTCCGGAATTTCCAAGTTCACCCAGCGCCTCTCGCTCAAGGATCGACAGACCAAGCCTGAGAAGACAGCAGCGGACAGACCCCCATCCTATAGGAGGCGCTCTCTCAGTCTGGACTGGTGAGGACTGCATGTCTCTCTCTTCCCACACTGTCACGATTATAGTTACTCAAACAAGTTAATGACTATCTATCCATTGGTATGTTAACACCATACTGTAGATGCAATGGCACCTTATGACACCCTTCTGGTCTAATCGGGAAAATAGGAAGCAGACTTAATGTTCAGTTCTGAGGTAGGGAGCAAGCTTGTTCAGTTTACCCTGGAGCCCAGCAGCATTGTAGGAGACTTCCAGGTGTCATTGCCACTGAATATAACATCATTATAAATGACACGAGCCAGCCATTCCCATTATAAATTCTATAGTGTGGCGCACCCCCTCTATCTTCATGGCCAAAAGGTCAGTGGCTTGCAGGCCACTGTATACTGCATAGTATACTGCAGTAATGTCAACTGCCTGCTGTGAACCTATAGGGCCCACGTTGACCTCATGCTCCTGAATTGGATAGATGTTATGGATTGAGAGGAAGATGCATACCTTTTTTAAATTTGTGCTCTAAATATGCCTACTGGCTTGCTGATCAGTCAGTGAAGTGAAATTTCTGTAAATGCTAGAGGATAGGACGTTTACCTTTTGGCCCTCTTTTCAGTTCAAAATTCAGTGCATTCTTTTGGTGAATAACTTTAACTCAATCAAAACACCAAGAGGGCACATTTATGGGGCCTCCCCACATGTAATTGGGCCATAATGTAAACAAACAACATGCTGAAGCACAGGTTAGTCATATTAAAATATCCCCAAATCACTGGAAGCTGTGCCTGGGAATGTTTGCTTCCCAGGTGTCATAAAATGTGCTTTGATGAAACGTGTGTAGCTCCAGGCTTGCTGTACATCACATCTCAGTAAGAGCTGTTCATCACATCTATGTTAGAGAAGTTCATCATATCTCAGAAAGAGAACTTCATCACATATCAGTAAGAGCTGTTCATCACATCTATGTTAGAGAAGTTCATCACATTTCAGCAGGAGAAGTCCATCACATTTCAGTAAGAGTTGTTCATCACATCTATGTCGAGGAAGATAATCTAAACCATTGTTCACAATGCACTCTGCCAGTAATGCTGTACCTTGTTTTCTGTTCCTGTGCACTCTCACATATACAATACATATTGAGAGAAGCCTGCAATATGAGGGAGATGCCATGTTTACATTTTGAAGTCCTGCTAATCTAGCATGTAGGCTAAGAAAGAACGGTAGAAGGACAGATAGGAGGCAGAGAAAGAAAGAAAGAAATAAAGATAGGTTCCAGCAGCATCCAGAACTGTAACAGCCTGTTTTTTGACGTCCTGTTATTTGGTTCCAATGCGTATTCATTTATTGGTTTGTTTATTAGTTGAGATAGCCGTTAAACAAGGGCCTCATTAAGCTCCATCATTAACAGGCTCTCTTGGGTAGCGGAGGGGTGGGGTCGACGCTCAGTCTGCACTCTGTGAACAACGCCAGCATACTTCAGTGGCGCCGGCTCATCTTGCACTTGTAAACCTACAGTTTTCAGGCAGCCGATGAAAGGAGTTTGAAACCTTTCCATCATGGAGCTGTTTTCCTGCCCCGCCTGTGGTAATAATTCCCAATGCTCTGCCCCGCCATCCATCCCCTCGCTCTGGCTCTTCCTGCTGGCTTTTGCCGCCCTCGCTGTTCCCGTTCCACACGGCAGCTGCTGTGGAAGACGGAGTGTTTCGGTGACAATGAGACAGGTCCGGTTGAACCATCAGCTTCATGCTGTGTGAGGAGGACTTCTCAGCCAGGGGGGAAATGGCCGCCACCACATGCTCTGAAAGAGGTGTTCTCTGTGGTCTGTTCTTAGGATATTTACGCCACACTGTGAGTGCCACACCTTACACACATCAAAAACACTGGCATGTCTCGCAGGTTTAGAAAGGCAGAATCACACAGATGAAGGTGTGGAGCTCACACTTTACCCTTCAGTCTCTCAGCCTCCTCAGCTACCGGGAGCCCTTCTGTGGCTCATTATCAAGGCTCTCCAAGAGTGACATTGTGGGGTGAACCTAGTACTCCTCCCGTTGTGCCCACTCTTTGGGTACTATGTCAGTCTGAGGTAGGCCAGCAGTGGAAACACCATGTCCATATTTTGGCCCTTGGACTGATCAGTGTTTCCCATGGCCATTGAGTACCTTAAAGACTGACATGAGGGAGGTGCTCTGAAAACCTGTGAATGCTGACGTGCTTTATTTGATATTTTTACAATTCAAAACAAACTTGGAAGGGCAATCTACACTGTGTGTGTTTGTGTGTGCGTGTGTGCGTGCGAACCAGCGCGTATGCAGTGCTGAACTTCATGCAATAGCTTTCCGTGAGTGAGTGTGCTGTTTGATTTCACTTCTTATTGATGTGGTCTGTTTTTAATGAAACACTCCATATACATTGGACATACTCTTTATGGGTGTTCTGGCAGAGTTCGATTGAAACGTTCATTGGAGAAGGCTGTAAAAACAAGATGAGTGTGGCGTTGGTAAATCACAGTCGTGCAAAGAAGTGCGACCTCGGGACAGCCATTCCAGGGCAGCGCTCAGTTCTCAGGTGAAAGGGGAGGCAGTCAGGCCGCTGCCTTGATGTTCCATCACGGACACTTGATCGTTGTCAGTGCCCAGAAAGGGACAATTTTGTGTCGGAGGAGACCACTAGACGAAAAAGTCCACTTTTTGGAAGCGCTTGCCAGCATGCCAACTGGGGAGTTGACGGTCAGCCACGAAGAAAGGAAAAAAGCTGCTAATACGCACATGAGAACATTTGCAATGTCTGCGTCTGTGTCCTTCCCATTAATGACTTCACACCCCCATCTTACTATGAAGTGGCCAAGCCTGTCTCTCTGTCTCTCGCTCTCTGCAAGACCTTGGACTTGTTTGTATTGCCGTACGGGCCTGCCTCACAACTTTGGTCATTAGTAACCCTAGACGCTGTTATGGTAACCCACAAGCTGGGCTCCATAAGCGCTTTGTCAGTTTCAATCTGTGTCACTGAGCTTAAATAGTCCTAGCATCCACCTGGAACACTATCAGCTTTTATGGGTTATCAATAATGCTGCTGTAAAAAGGGCATCCTTTATTACAGTCTCAAAAAAAAAGAGGTAAACCGGTCCTTTCTGCCTTTTCATCGGCGTCTCGATCTGTCTGCTCACCGGGCCACAGGAGACCTCATTTTCTAATGCCGTGATAATAAAAAATAATTGTTATTATTGTTATTGTTATTGGTAATCATAATAAATGGGCCCTTGGGGGAGTTCTTGCTGGAAAGGGGGGGGCTCACTGGATGTGGCACTTCACATAAAACATCTTGAAGTGTTTTGCCGGGAAACAATCACAGTTAATTATTTTTGAAGGCAGCTCAGAGGGCTTTTTGCGCATTCCAAAAAGGGACCATTCGTGGCATGGAGCAGTATGGGGGTTGGGAAGAGGGCTTCTCCAATGATCTCAGAATCATCAGAGTTCTTAAGAGTGGAGCCCTGTTCTAGATCCGGGCCAGCCTTCTACCTGGGCCTGAATGAGGACCAGCTCTCTTTCTTTCATTCTCTGTCTCTCTCTTTGAAGTAATACGTGGTACAGTTTCCACGCTGCCTGTTGGAAAGAAAGAACCTTCCAGCCAACTGTGTTATTCTGACGCATATTGTGTAATGGCTGAAATTACTCTGGTAGTTGTAGTGCAATGCTCCAATATCTGCACATGAAGCAGATACAAACACTGCATAGAAGTGTTGCCGGTCAAAATTAAGACACTTACTTTTAAATTAAGACACTTTACTTGAAACCATTCAGAAAGAAAACAATAAATATTCACACACACACACATATATGTCTCTCTGTACAGGTAAAAAAAGGAAAAGTAAACACCAACATAAAGTGTCTTAATAGGGCATGGGGCCACCACAAGCCACCAGAACAGCTTCAATGTGCCTTGGCATAGATTCTACAAGTGTCTGGAACTCTATGGGAGGGATGCAACACCATTCTTCCACAACTAATTCCATCATTTGGTGTTTGGATGATGGTGGTGGAAAATGCTGTGTCAGGTGTCGCTCCAGAATTTCCCATATGTGTTCAATTGGGCTGAGATCTGGTGACTGAGACAGCCATGGCAAATGGTTTACATCATTTTCATGCTCATGAAACCATTCAGTGGCATTGTCATCTTGGAAGAGACCACTCCTATCACCATAGGATGAAGGTGATCACTCACCTTCAAGAATGGCTTTGTATTTATTGGTGTTTACCTTGCCCTCTAAGGGATTGAGTGGACCTAAACCATGGCAGGAAAATGCACCCCACACCATAACAGAACCACCAAAACCTTTTGTTTTGGCAATTACCTGTATGTATGTATGTATGTATACATGTAGATGCCTAAAGTGTGTGTATATATATACAGTATATACTTATATCAAACCATAAGTGAGTGTAGTGTGATAATTTGGGTATTCATTAAGCAGTGCAGTTTGATAATGTTACCTATGTGCTCCATGTTACACCTAGTTTCTGTTTTGTGTCTTTAGGTGACAGCACATGCTAATAACATTTTGTCAGCATGTCTTCAGTCTATAGCCACCTCCTCAGTGTACACACCCTATCCATGTGCACACACTCTGACACACATATTCATTTGGTTAGCATGGGAGCGGCTAATGGCAAACATTAATCCCCTGACTTCTGCCTGCAAAAACACACATATAAAAATATGCTTGAATTAAATCCTCCTTGGAAAAATCATGGCAATGCTCATGGGATTGAAGTGTAAAGTGTGTTTGGAATGGACTCTTCTGTACCCATTTGGTTTCATTTTAATTTTCATACAGCTCTGAAAAATGTATGCATTCACTACTGTAAGTCGCTTTGGGTAAAAGCGTCTGCTAAATGGCATATATTATATTATATATTAGCTCAAGTAAAGATGTTGTATAGAGAATGAATGTAGAGTAGCCCAGTATTCACAAGTTGATTTGCTCTTTAAACCTTTTTACAAATTTACGTACAATATTTTTACGCTAATAATTGCCTATTTTTTCACCTTTTTTTTCCAGTTCAGTGAGCAGATGAAGACCGTGAGAGTTTTTCATGAGTTTTTAAAGTGTAATGAGGCCTTTCTTAATGCATTGTTTCAGCCATCTCATTGTACTATTAATGTCTCGTGTGACTTTTGAATCACAAAAAAGTCACAGTTTAATTATTTTATGGTGTGAAAACTTTAACATGCCTTTTTTAAATCCCAGAATTGCAATTAAAAAAACATGAAAGCTATTGTTGTAAAGATGCTTGTAAAATACAGCCTGAATGCAATATCCTTATGAATGCAACAAGATTAGTTTAAATGTTTCTCCTTTCATTCTTGAGAGTATACAAATTTAAATGCAAATTCAGTTTAGACTTCCTGAACTTTGGTTGTAGTTTGTGATAGTAATGAGAAAAGATTATTATTTTTCCCTGTGAATGCAGCTGTACATTTTCACTAGCAGCTACATCATAAACATATGAATAAATATGTTTTTGCTGATAGGGAACTTCAGCAAATCTAGTTCCAATTACTGTGTGATATTCAGAAATGTCTGCTCCGGCATTCAGGCGGGGCACATTAAGATGCATGTAACTGGCCCTCTTGAATAGAATCTTTATGAATATAAAATATATACAAGCAACACTGTCACATAAATTCATTTTTATATATATATATATATACCATATAGTATACAGGTATACAGTACCCTCAAACTATTCACACCCTTGATAAATATGAGCAAAAAAGGCTGTATAAAATAAGCAATACAGGTAATGAGCTATATTGTATGCTCAAAATAATATTTTTATATTATATAAACTCAGATATATTATTCTCTTACTCAGAGAAAAATATTTTATTTAACAAGTAATATTAAAATTGAAAAATGTAAACAATAAAAATGTATTAAAAAAATAAACATTTAAAATAAAATACAACAAAAAGTAAATCTGCATTAACATGCTACTTTTTAAGTTCATCTTAATCTAAGGGAACTGTACTGTGAACTCCCATGTCTTCCTGTTTCACTGGGGTATAAACACAAGGCAATATACATGTAAAATCCATTCGTCATCCATCACCATGGGGAAAGGCAAATAACTCTCAGGAGAAACAAGAGTTGTTGACCTTCACAACCCAGGACATGGTTACAAACAAATGCCTAAAAAATGAAAGATACCACTTTCCAGTGGTCAATAATTAAGAAGTTTAAATCCACTGGAACAGTGGTAAACCTTCCTGGTAGAGGATGCTTGTACATCTTTTACCCATGCATATCTTTTTGGAGGAAAAATATAACTAACCTACACAAAATGTTTTTTCTCTGAGCAATTGTATTGGTATTGTAAAAGAATATAAGGCCCCCCTCCATGCTGCCTAGAAGTTGCTTAGGTGGCCTCGTGTCCATGTGATCTACAGATAGTGGAAAAAAAAGGTGAAAACACCAACATGACACGACTATGGTATCCTGCTCTGTTCTTGATGGGCCATTATTGATGAAACTGCCTGCTCACACCCCTAGATTGAAATGTGCAGTCAATTGATTTATAGTTGCTCACCTGTTTAGCCTTGCACCTCAAACTAAAACACGGGCATCATAATCCAGGAGTAGGCGCTTCCAACCACAATTGCCCTTTGTTGATGATGCCTTTCTCTCAGAGTTGCATGCCGACATCACCTTAGACACTGTTCCTCGTGAATGTGCCCCAACAATCACCCCTCTTTCCAAGTCACTGAGGTGTCATCTTCGTGTCATGCTTGTCCTTGTCCCAAGCATGCTAGGATGTTAATTGCTTAATTGACTCAGGAACAACGCCTATGTGGAAGCACCTGTTTTCAATATATGTTGTGTCCCTCATTTACTCAAGTGTTTACACCTTTTTGGCCACTACCTGTAGTTTCGAGACTTTGTCTCAGTATTGAGAGAGAGAAAAGTTAGTTTTGACAAATTCATTATCAGTCATTATCATTGCTATTTTATATACCCCTTATATACTATGCTTTGGCAAGACAAACATTGTCTTTGTCATGCCATTAAGGCAAACTTGAGTTGAATCAAATTGAAAAGAGAGAAAGAATGAGAGAGGAAAACCACCAATTGAACACTGCTATACTCACTCGGGGGTGTGCTTGAGTCACCACAGCGGGCTTCTGTCCAGCGGGTTGCGGGTACTGAACTGATGTTGACCCTGCTGGTGATAGCACACATTTTATCTCATGTTCATTTTTGTCTCCAATGTTTTCAGTTCTTATCTGAAAGTGTTCCACTGATACAGTATATTAAGTCCATTAAAAAGCTACACCTTCTTACACGATTGCACCAAATCTGACACCCCCTGAGCTTCAAATTCTTGGCCTTACTTTAAGCGTATAATGGCTCCTCCGGTTTCTTTCCCGCCTCTGGATCTTGAATGGAACACCACTCTACACTGTTAACAGACTATTCAGAAGTGTGCTTCTCAGGTATACCCCTGCCGTGACCTTTGACCTCTGTGCTCCCTGAGTGGAGCTCAGTGCATTATGTGAACGCGACTATAGGGAGGGATCAGTTTCCCTCAGGGTGCAGTGATGGGCCGGGTCCGCCGCGTCGCGCTATGCTGTGCCCAGTGTGCCCTCCGAATGGGAAAAACTTTCCAGAAAGCTCTCCCGGTCTGGTTGCGCACTGGAATGTGGCCGCGGACTGGCTGGCTGGCTGGCTGGCCGTGGCATCTGCAACCCGACTTGGAGAGTGGCGCGGCGGAACATTGTAAATAAATAAGCCCCGGGGCAGCCTGGAGACGCGTTCCGCCGCAGGCCATTTATTACGGGAAACAAAGCTCTCAGCAGCACATAAATAAGTCAATGAAGAACACCCTGACTGTGCCGGCCTTCACCACCCTGGAGCTGCAGAACCTCTCCCTCCTCCCCGCAGCCACACCACGGTGGCCATCTCCCTCCCAGAACAGTCTCGGGGTGAAAGGAATAAGATGCCTCCTTTAATCCACGGTGTTTTCACTGAATAGCTTCTACGTCAGCGTTCCGAAAATATCAGCCACTTAGCTTCTTAGCATTAAAAGGGGGCCATCTGATGTGAGACTGGGTAAGTAAGACGTGTCTTTTGGCATGGGCGTGTGAGAGTGTCTGGCGACCGGTGGGCCCTGGAGCCAGTGGGGAGGTCATTCCGCAGCCGCGGCATATGGCGTACAGAGCAAGGGCTCCCAGGCTCTGGCTGATTTACCTCCAGCGTGTCAGAGGGTCCGCCGCCCCTCGCTGGAGCCTCGCAGGCGGGAGCGTCGGGCGCGTGCTGTGATTGGCCGCCGCCGCTCTGAGACTGGGTGTCACCAGGGGCCAGGTGGTCCTGTCTGCCTCACTACTGACTCGGACGGCACCAAAAGCGCTGGGCTTCAACGGGCTTACAGGGCCAGCCGACAACCCCCAACCTCCAGCACCCCCTTCTGTCTCACTAGGAGCATCCCCATGGCGACTGCTGTCTCTGCTCATCAAAACTTGAGAGATTTACCTACCCCCCCACCACTACAGTGAACAGGTGGCAGGCCTTGCCCCACTCAGCAGGCCCCCTCTGAAAGGTTAAACATACAAGGGACTGTACGCGTTTCGCCGCGCTCTCCCAGGCTGAAAGCCGCCCTGGATTCTCACGTTGCGTTAAAAGGCGGCAGAGTTTAACAGGGCAGGCCTTGGGCTTAGCGTTTGGTAATCACGTCGTAAGGGTGCCTCATACTTCTGTCGCGGCCTAATACCGTGCACGGCGAGCGGATGAACGGCCATGCACAGATGTGGCCCGCAGGACAATGTTTGAGAATTTTCACATCGTCCCCCAATATTAGCACCAACAGCCGCAGGCTGGGAAGCGGTCACGTGACCTCTGAGGAGACCTGGCCTGAGCCTCTATGTGGAGGTCAGGCTGTAAAGCAGGGCCAGAGGCCCCTTGTGTAACTCACATTCAGTTTCAATTGAAAGGCTCCCACCGCCGCAGCATCTTGAAGATACGTGCAGGTTGTGTGACTCTAACAGCCCCATGTGAAAAGTTGTGTGTAAGGTTTTGTACAGGGAAAAATAAAAGAGAGTCCCACTAACCTACGTAATGTTCGGAAACTGGATTATGGAAATTGAATCTTTGGAAGAAGTATAGAACACAATTCCACGAGAGTTTTTAAGAATTATTTAAGTCTGGATGAATTTCAGTGGATTTGAAAGGACAGGTTATTCAGTATACGTTATGTTATGTATACCTTTAGTTATTTTAATTAGGGTATTTTCGCATTTAACACATGGTTTTAGTCTCCTAATGCATCAGAGTAAGATCTTTGTATAGCAGTTTTATCTTGCCTTTTAAATACGTCTGAATTTTTGCCAATATTCGGAATGTATCAGTTATTGGAACATTAATTTACATCAATTTTGTTTTACAATACACTCTTGTATTGTGTACATTTCATAAGAGAGGGCTCAAAACTGATGCACCTCAGCAACTGTGCTGATGTCCAGGGACACGGTCCCCTGTCACTGCCATGGAATCGTGCGGCAGTAGAGGGAAGAATTCCACCCAGCTTTGAAACGCGAGTACCTGCACATTATCCCTTTCTGCGGGCTTTGCACCTCGGCCCGACGCGCTTTGTGGTCTGGAGCGCGTCCATCGGCGCTGGCTGCCGGGACCGGGAGCGAGTGGCGCTCCCAGGAGTCCCATTGGAGGAGGCGGAGCGGGTCAGCTGATTCAGAGACATCCTGCTCCCCGTACTGAGTGACAGCGGGCGGTGGCGCAGACCGCAGGTGCTGCCCATGAGGGGCCGCAACTGCTAAGCGATCCACGCAGGCTAGCCGAAGCAAGGGACTGTATTCCAGCATTAAAAGATTTGACTATATCTGTTTTTCTGATTCATCCAGCTTTGGTACAGTTTCACAGGACAGGCCAATTTATCATGGTATTTTGTAGGATTTGGCCAATTCTCTGTAGGATTTTCTTTTGTCCTTTTGGATGTTTTTTCCTGCTCTACTGCTTTTTTCAGATCTCCTCAAGATCACCACAGCTCAGAATTACTCCTAGGAATCATGCTAAAAGAGAGTTTGGGAGTAAAGAAATCCTAACTCCGAGTAGGACATGGGAGTGAAGCTTCTTATACCTACTTTCAGTGAGGAGTAAGACTGACTCCCATCTGTTTTTGAAGTTCTGCAAACTCGCTCTTGTGTAGACACTATTACACTGATGAATTTTTCCTGTCGCCAAGTAACGCAGTGTGCAAAGAACCTTAATTTCGATGTTATTTTAGTGGACAGGGTGACGATGTCAAGGTCAGTGACAAAAATACCCTTCCTGTCTAATCTGTACCTCTTTACCAGCTCCGTATTGTCATAGATTTCTGACAATTCCTCTTCTCCCAAAACATGCGCATATGCCATCTCCTCAATGCAGCCATGTCCTGGCAACTCCTAAACAGTTTGGGAAGTGTCCTAAATAGCTGTCAAATTAGGAGTACTTTTAAGTCTAAAGAATCTTGATAACTAGCTCCTAGTAAAGTAAAAGTAGGGCCAAATATCCGTCACTTTCAGAATGTTCGATGACCTGGGAGCTGTTTCCTACTCTGAGTCGCTTGGTAACTACAGGCCCAATCAGTCATTTATAGACTGCAGCTATTCTCATATAAGTGCAAAAACAATTAAATTGTTGAATTAAAGATAAATGCAATGCCTGGATTGCAAGTAAACCCCAAAAGAGTCTGAACCATTTTACAGTTGGTTCAGTCCAGTTATTAGTTCTCCATAAAAGATTGTAGTACCACAAGTTCAGTTTGAGTTTGTTTTTGAGACTTTTATCTAGTTAATTCATTCACAAAATGAGTGCTATGCAGTATAGAGAAGAACAGCCATTCCATTATAGTGGACATAGTTCTTCACTAGTTTTTTATGAACATTTATGACCTCTTGCAAAACATTCCCAACATGGCTATTGTGGGTATGTCACTTATGACACAGAAAACTGGATGGTGACACTTAATCTGTAGTGTGAGTGTTGTAAACAACCCGATGTGAACTGGAGACTTATAGACTGTGACTGATGTGTTTGTCTCTCTTTTTCTTTCTGTCCTTCTATGTCTGTCTCTCTCTCTCTGCTACGTCTCTCTCTCTATTCTCTCTGTTTTTCTGTCCTGCTATGTCTCTCTGCTTTCTTTCTTTTGGTCCTGTTCTGCCTCTCTCTCTCTCTCTCTTTCTCTCTCTCTCTTTCCCTCTCTGCCTCTCTGTCCCTTGGGGAACCACCATTGAGTGCCTGTGCCCCTATGCCTGGGGCCGGCCTGCTGTTGTGATGAGGGTGAGCCAGTCCCCACGATCAGAGGCATTGTGTGTGTTTGTGTGTGTTGTCGGAGTTTGTTGCGTTCCCATGCCAACTCCAGTGTGTCTGTAGCCTGGGGTCATGGGGCTAACTTGGCTCCGAGTCGCCTATAAGCAGATAAGACCCGGCAGGGAAAGTATGTGGATCCCAGTAACACTGCCCTCCCGCCCCTGCCTCCACCCCCACACGCCCCCACCCCCCCCCCAACCCCCTCAATCCCACCCCCTGTCCAGCCTGCCTGCCTCCAGCCTGTCTGGTGCCAAGAATCAAATTTCAGAATTTCCTTCTACAAGCCACATTTAGAGCACGCAGCAGTGTCTACATCCCTGTGCCCCTCTCTCCCTCTTGCTCCCTCTCTCCCCCCCTTGCCTCTCTCTGTCAGCACTATCCTTCTCTCCCTCTTTACATCTCCCTTCTCCTTAAAATTCTGCTCTGCTCTAGACATCTTTTCTTTGTATTTAACGCATGTTTGCTCATGGTAAATACTCAGCTAGAATAGAATTGGCACCTATTCCTTTATAACACGCAGTGGTCTCACATGTAGTGACCTTCCTCCTTTGTGCGTGAACTAAACTTTGTGTATGTGCATGTGTGTGTTTGCATTTGTTTTGTGTGTGTGTGTGTGTGTGGGGGGGGGGCAGGACGGTGATTAGCCTGCTCTGCTTGGCCAGTCAGGTCTGGCTCGTGTTCCTGTGCTGAGACCAGTGTCTGCCATCCCCTGTGAGACTTGGCACTCACTGTCGCCTGAGTCAATGACACTGGAGTATACCTTTCCCATCCGCAGGGGCCGGCCCTGAAACCGCATCGTTAAAGCCTTTCCTCTGCTGATCTCAGATGGTAAGGGGAGGGGAGGGGAGGGGGGAGGATTGGGGGACATCCATTTCAATGAACCGGATTCCCCATGAGACCCCTTGGCCCCCCCTCCCTCTGCCCCCCACCTCCACCATCCGTACCGCCACCCAAGATTTATAGAGGCTGGAGGCTTGTGGCGGCAGACTGCCCTGGTGTGGGGGGCCAGCCTGTCAGCGGATCGGCGGCCCAAGAGCCCGGCGTTGGAAGGAGGGTTACTTTTAGCCCGGACTCACAGTGGCGGCGGGCGGGAATCAAATAAAGAACGGCAGCGGCGATGACAGCTCGCCGGGATATACATGCCACGCGCTCTGGACATGCCGCCACGAATGACTGCGCGTAACAAAATTCAATCTGTTACACGCCGGCATTTTTCATCACAGAAAACCATGTTGTCTTGTGTATACTGTTATTCCTGGGGAGGTTTCTCTGTACCGGGACGGCCCGAGCTTGGCTCATGCAGACGTTCCCGCTCCAGCTTTTGGAGGCCCTCTCACTGCTTTCCTACAAATAGTTTTACGATTCACATCCCCAAACAAGGGGGACAAGAAGCTCTTGTTTTCCCAACAAGCTCTGCTTTAAGTTGCTGTGCATCTCTCTTTATTCTCTCTGTGTTTCTCTCCAAAGGCAGCCCCGTCCAACAGGTTCCTGTTTTTCCTCTTTATTTTAGTAGTGGAGCTGTATCAGGAAGCTGAAAAAAACTATAATTGCCTTTGATCATGAAATATGCATAGCTCGATACAATCCTTGCTCAAATTGGATGCACATGGACAGTGAAATTGTTCTTTGGCTAGCGACAATAGGTGTTGCATGAGTGATAACAGGTAGCGATGGTAGGTGTTGCATGAGCCTACAAACTGTCAATTTCTGAACATTTTTATTGAATCATATTCAAAGCTGGGCTTCAGTAGCCATGATGTGCAAGAAGACACAATGGCAACAAACATGATCACCAAGCCAAAATACACATTGGACAGAAGTGAAAAAATGAGGATGTTATTGAGCAAAAGCAGGATTGTTTGCTGTTTATGCCTACCATAATAAATTAAACAAACATGCTACGTGGAAAAAAATAGCCAGGCTACTTGACAGAAAGAATTTGTGTGTCCTGCAGTATGTTCAGTGATCTATGGCCTTATAGAGCAGCACCACTGGGGCGTCAGTGTTCGGTTTGGAAATCATTGCAGAGACCTGAGGTGGTGACACATTCAATGTGACTCCCCGATTTCAAAACATTTGTGGTGTGTCAACTCCGACTGCACCGGTTCCACAGTAGCTCTCTTGTAAAGCATGTCAGGTTCGCTCATGCTACGGTTGTGCTTGTCAAAAATCTTTGTGCTACGCTCAAGCGTCCATTAAAGAAAGCTGTTTTGAGTGTAGCTGAGGAGAGTGTGACACGTCATGGGGGTTAGCACTCAGAAACCGCAAACTGGCAGGTTTAGAAACATAAAGAAAAACACCTTTTAGAATGCTACAGCCACACCCACCCCCCTGCCCTCTTACACTCACTCCCTCTACACTGATTATTCATTGCTAAAAAATCCAGCCAAGGGGACCACGCCAAGACACAGACCTGGCCAATCAGAGGAGGGGGGTTCGTTTGGGGTCTGATATGGAGATAAATCAGAGAGTAGTTTATAGAATAGTATAGCACTCTAGCTCTGAGGGCTTCTGTATTCTCTTTAGTCCCATCATTGTGGTAGAAACCTCTAGAAGCTGATGTTATTACAGCAGCAGTCTTTCTCTCAGCCTCCTTCACAACATCAACTGTCAATGTACATGCATTATGATATCTAATATTAGTTTTTACATGGATTTAATAAAAAAACATGCAACATTGATTTGCTTAAGTAAATTTAAAGTGATTGGAATTCTCCTTAAAAATATGGGGATGGGGTCATTGAGGGTCTTGCAGTGTATTGGTTTATAGCCAAGCTTTGCCCACGCTTCCTGTTGGAAGTTCATACTCACTCACTTCTGACCTTATTGGTATGTCATCAGTGTCAAATGAAATCGCCCACCCTGTTCCTCTTTCCACCATCTGCTCCAGGTTTTTTATCTCCCCCAAGTTTGTTTGTTTGTTCTGTTCTGCCTGTGGTACTGATCCCTGCCTGTGTGGGGGCTATAAGCTGATTGGAGCAGCTATCTGCAGATAGCATCTGCAGTAATAGGGTCCTATGGCATGCTGTCGCAGTCCAGCTATGCAACAAGCATCTATTTGTTATCTGACTGAGCCAGGACTTGTAATTCCACTCGGCAGGTCTGAGTTAGATACCAACGTGAACTGGGGATAGGGGTCCAGGGAGGAGGGGGGCTATTTAATGGTGGTGGTGGGGGGGTGTGCCAGGCATGAACAACACCCCTCATCCCAGCCCCAGGATTTGAGAGCTTTTGTTCTCAGCAGGACTGCTTCCTGCTCAAATAATTTTAAAAGGCAGGAATTAATAGACCCGCTGGCGTATCTGACCGCCCCTCCACACCTTCATCGCGGTGCAGATGCTCTGCCAGCTTCCTCTCACCGTACTTGTATCTCCACATTTGATCCACATCTCTGGGCCCTATCCCCTGCCTTTGTATTCACCGCTGCCCCCCGCCCCCCCAAAAAAACAACCCCAAAACAACTGCATACACCCCCACACTGCCGATTAGAGCACCTGGAACGGCCCCGTCTCTCCACGGCACCCCTGTCCCCGGGGGGAAGAGGGTTTTATCCGAAAAGAAGCAAAAATCCTGTCCTCCATTCAGCGCCGAGGCTTTCTCGTGTCATCGTGCTGCCGCTCAGCTTTCCCCCGTTTGACAGATGGGACTCTAAGTGCGGTTTAGGTAGGCGCTGGGTCGCGGAGCCTCCCTCTGGAGCCGCGTAGTTTAGGAAGACGACGCTGAGCGACAGATGCGCGGTCGCGAGCGCCGCTCCCCGCCGCTTTGATCGAGGATCCCCAGTTTGAAAGCAGGTTTTGCTCTAATGTTGTCAAAGAGTGATGGGCATTCTTGTGGCTGACAGAAAATGTCTGTTACGTCTCAGACATACAACAATAATCCTTCCGCACTCTTTGTGTCTTTGAAACTGATACGCAGCATTACAAATATATCCCTGTTTTATCTCTGCCGGCCCATGGAAAAGTTGTTATTTTAAATACCTGTGGCGTTTATCTGTTCGAGGCCTGGTTCTGGAATAGGTTAGCTTAGGGAACATGGGGAAGTCTAAAATTAGCCATCTATTATAAGGACACAGAAAGCAGTTTATATGTAAGTATATTTATATGTGTTGATGCAGACAGATGTCTTTGTCTTGTACCCTTTACACTTAGTTCGGATAAAGTCGGAATTCTTGCCGACGTTCCGCAATCTGAAGTGAAATGCCAGTTCCTGTTCTCGTTGTAATAGCCTGCTCGCGATCCCTGCCAGCTCCTCTGGCCACAGCGTTACACATGCCAGACTGACTCTCTCTCTCTCTCTATGTTTTCTTTTTTCTTTTGCATTTTCTGTTTTATTTTTGTACATCCATCTGAGAGGTATTTTTTGTCATCCGAGTTTGCCCTGCCAGTTGCCCTCAGGCCTTGTACAATCCTCTGCCTTGAGTTGCGAGGTCCCCTCGCTCTGAGTAATGCCACCCACTGCACTGGGCCCGTCTGGAGCCAGGCGAGCCGTCTGCCGTCTTCCCACTCTCCATTCCGACTCCTCAAAAAACATGCCAGTGTTAACCAATGACTGGCCTCCTGTTGCCCGGGCTCACACACGCCTCACTCGCACGCAGGAGCAGCCCAATTTCCAACCCCAGAAGACCAAACAGAGTCACGGTGGGTTGAGACACCGAGCTGTCAGAGATCGCTGCCCCTTTTGATTTCTTTTTTTTTCCTTCTTTCCCCTCCGTGGTGGTAACAGCAGGCGGCGGGCAGCACCAGCCGTGAAATGTGTAATGGCACGATCCTCGATGCCTCACCTTTCAGGCATTTGTCACAGGCCAGGCTATGACTCCACTCCACTGTGGCTGAACATAGATGTTTCTTTCTCACATTAGGGTTCGCATGAATGGGAGGGGGTGACGCATTAAAGGAGTCTTTCAGTCCTTCAGAAAAAAAAGGAATTTCAAAAAGATGGAATTCTGTACGCCGTTGTCAAACAGGGACGCGTATTCTGAGTGTCGTATATAATATATTGTGTAAATTGTAAGACGAAACGGTCATTTGCTTATACAACATAGCAGAGAAGAAGTACAGTGCTTTCTGTGGGCGCCGAAGGGAGGTAGGGGCGAGGGAAGGCAGGAATTTAGGATGGGATCCGGTGGGATAGGCAGCATCAGATGTCACTGTCGCTTGGCCGTCCCGCTGACATTTACATCAGCAGCTCTGCGGGTGTGCGGGGGCACAATGCAGACTTTCCGAGAATAAGACTCATCAACATTTTTCCAGTTGCAGGGCTGGTGGATGCCTGGCATGCCTGAGATGCCAAGATAGGCACAGCAGCCACGGCCTCTGTGCTCTCACGGGAAGTGGGCACCGGGGCTCTTATTGGTGGGCACCCCTGGCTGGTGAACGATGGTAGCATGTTGCTGGAGACTATCTCCGAGGTCAAAATACCCCTGCTGGAAGACGTCAGTAACCTGAGAGTCGTGCCCTATTTGTGTCTATAACCAAATAAAATCAAGTCAGATTTGTTAATTGGGGTTGCATGAAAATACTTGTGTGGTTCAAATAACTTTGTGAGATAAGGCCTGCTCTGAAGAAAGCAGAAAGAACATCCAAATAGGATTTATCCAAAAAGCTGAGCGAATGAGTGTCTTGGCCATGCTTCTAATAAAGGTTTTGCATCTTTCTTTTTCACTGGTACTTAAAACTGCAGTCAAACCCTCTAGGTTGCTAGGCATTTATCCAGACAAGAAAATAAATGGTTTGGGTATACATGTGATGAGAGATGCCAGCCGGTACTAAGAATTCTGAAAAACCTAAAACAGGGGGATCAGATTTGCATTCATTTGATTCATTTATTTGTTTATCCTTTGCAGTCTTATTCCAATTTTCCATCGTGTAAGTACATCAGCGTAGACTGTCGTTGTGGATGCTGACTGCACCCAGTGATATCATAACTCACAGGGGGAAAACGTGTCCAGTGGAGGAATTACAGGGGACATGAAAGGAAATGTAGCAGCCAGAGCAAGCCCAAGTCCTCACGTGTATAAAGGATTTCAGGATTTAGGATTTCATAGATAGTTCCAAATCACCCTCAATTAAACAGAAAACTGGGGAAACTGGATTGTTGTGGTGTTTGCTAATAATTACTTTCCAGAATCTTTTGTTATTGCCATGTCTCTTTCAGTCAGCACCACATAGTCATTTCATTTCTTGTCACAGCGATGAGCTGTTTTCACTGCATGACTCTTAGGTTCAGATGGACTTTTGCATGACGGTGTGTGTGAACCCCCCCCCCCCCCAGGGCTGACTCTCCCAAAATGACCCAGCAAATGCGTGAGCACCCTCCGGCTCCGGCCAGGAAGTCCGCCAGCCTCTCCTCGCCCAGCGCCGCCCGTCGTCTCTACCGTAACCTTTCTGGCAAGTTCCGTGTGGGAAACCCTGGCCTGGAGGACAGCGTGGTGTCAGGGCGTGGGGACAAGGAGCGCCTGCGCAAGTCTGCCATGGTGAGAGAGACACGTCATCCCTGGCCCATTCCTGGAGTGAACTCGCAGTCAGCTTCACCAAAACCGCGACATACTTCAGTCACACTGTATTGTAAACCTTTTGAACTTAATGCTATATTACAACTGTGTGACATTGAAAATGATTGACTTTATTCTGTGAATGTTACCATGATAAACTCCAAGAATCGAGTACTGTGGATTGGTTATGGATCCATCATTTCTGCCCTTCTCTCTCTCTCTCCCTGTCCTATTTTCACCCCTGGCGATAGTTCCAGAGCAACGAGGCCCTATTTGAGGCAGTGGAGCACCAGGAGCTGGACCTGGTGCAGCTGCTGCTGTCCCAGTACAGTCTGGAGGAGCTGGACCTCAACACACCCAACAGTGAGGGCCTGCTGCCCCTGGACATTGCCATCATGACCAACAATGTCCCCATGGCCAAGCTGCTACTGCAGGCCGGGGCCAAGGAGAGCCCGCACTGTGAGTTGCCACAGCAACCATGCCGCCATGGTAACAGCAACAACAATTACAACAACAACGACGGCACTACCAACAACAACACAATAATGACAGCAGTGGGCCCACAGATTCATTGCCACCCATCCAATAACTATTTTTTCTCACGCTACAAATAACAGGTTTTTAGCCATTACATCTACCCTTTCCCAAAATTTGAAATACATTCTATAAACAGTTTTACTGTAATAACATTTCGCCTATTATTGTCCAAGTTCAAAGAAACCCTATAGCCCTACCTGCTTCTCCCTCTGCATTCCATATTAGACCATTTGGAGTTGTCTACAATTTCCAGACCTATACCAAACTTTTAAATAAGGTATAACTAAATTAGAAACACTTGGTTGGACAGTGATGTTTGCTGAGTTTTTTGTTTTCTTTATTTGCATTTTTGTGCCCAAATAAGACATTCTTTAAAGGTTGAGGGGTAGAGTATAAGGGCCCTCTTTTCAGTACAAACCAGGACACCCAGAGATTTTTTATGGGGGCATTCTAATCAAACTCCTTCTGAGGAGAACAGAGATCAAAGACCCAGGCTTTCCATCTGCTTTGAAAGGAAGCCACTGATTCAGCACTCTAGACTTCAAGAGGCAGGGCCTCTGAGACAGGGGAGCGCTCCAGACACCCAGAATCCCATGCATCATCCCCACACATGCAAGGAGCCCCTGGTTCAGAGCAAGGGGCATTACATTCAGGGGCGATAAGGGGGAGAGAAAAGCATTCATTATTAAACAATCATCACGCAGTTGTCTGGGAATATGTAGATAGTTCAAGAAGGAAGTGGCGAATACTGGCTGTGAATACTCACAACAAACCCAGTGACCACTTCAGAGTGAACACTAACAGCGAGAACACGTGGATCTATCAAAGCAAATCCATAGGGTAGGACGTGGTGCCACAGGATTCAGTGAAACCCGAGTAATATAACGCAAGTGAGGCAAATGTAAGGTTAGAAAAATAGTTACCAAGTTCTAGCAATGTTTTTTATTAGCTAACAGCATAGGGATTTTTTTGCCGTCTGGATACCATAAAAACTGCACGGGCAGTAAAACTTCTTTTTTCTTCTGACGCTCTGAATTTTCCTAACCGATAATCTTTTGTTTGAAATTCTCCTCATTCTCTAGATTCCTAGGGAAGAAGAGCACAACAGTTTAAAAAAAAAAGATATTTGATTGTTTCTCTTTGAAGACTCCACCTGAACAGATATTGAACGACAACAAAAAAGAAAAAGGGGGAGGAAAGAAATGCTTTATGGTTGACTTAATGAAAAGCAGCTTGTGGGAGGTTTTTTTCATTTTTTTAAATATTTTGAACAATTTGTTTTTATAGTGACTGTTAAATATTCTGTCCTTCACTCATACAATCAAACTATACTTAGGTAGTGATGTCACCACCACGTAAGCACGCAAACATCCACAGGCACTCACACTCATACATAGGGTATTTGTACATGCACTACGCTTAGTCCCACAGTTTCCAAAGTGTCCTTAAAACTAGAGATGTCTTCACTGTTGTGATTATAATGGAAGAACAGTTAACTGCTAAAATAAAGGAAACAGTTGAGTAAATGAGGGATACATAGTATTTTGAAAGCACGTGCTTCCACACAGGTGTGGTTCATGAGTTCATTAAGCAATTAACTTCCCATTGTGCTTACGGTCATGTATAAAAATGCTGGGCAGGCCCAGTTGGCCATTATTTTAGCCACCATGGCTAGAATAAGAGATATCAGTGACTTTGAAAGAGGGGTGATTGTTGAGGCACTTTTGGCAGGGTCCTTCAGTGGCGAAGACTGCCCAACTTGCTGATGTTTCTTGAGGGACAGTAGCTAAGGTGATGTTGGCATGGAAGTCTCTGAGGGAAAGACATCCTTAACTAGGGGCAACTGTGGTCAAAATTGCATACTCCTCGACCGTGATGTCTGCGCATTGGTTCGAGATGCTAGGCAAAACAGATCAGTTGAGTGCAAATATCAATCTAGGGCGTGAGCAGGCAGTTTAATCAAGAACAGTCCACGCTTGCAAGTAAAGTGTTGCAAAGAACACAGGCAGTGGTCTTCAGAGCAGTGGAAAAAAGTGTGAAAAAAGTCATTGTCAGATGAGTCATCCTTCACCCTGTTCTCAACAAGCAGACGAGTGCATGTGTGGTGCACGCTAAAAGAAACATACAGGCCAAAGTACTTGGTTCCAATGATGAAGGGTTCTGACGGCTCTGTTATGGTGTGGGGTGCATTTTCCTGCCATGGTTTAGGTCCACTCAACCACCTTTATTGGCAAGGTAAATGGCAATAAATACAAAGCCATTCTGAGTTATCACCTTCATCCTATGGTGAAGCATTTCTATCCTGATGGGAGTGGTCTCTTCCAGGATGACAATGCCCCCACTCACTGGGCACAATTGGCCAAAATTGGCCACATGGTTTGATGAGCATGAGAACAATGTAAATTATATGCCATAGCTGTCTCAGTCACCAGATCTCAACCCAAATGAACACTTATGGGAGATTCTGGAGCGGCGCCTGAGACAGCCTTTTCCACCACCATAGACAAAATACCAAATGATGGAATTTCTTGTGGAAAATTTTTATTGCATCCCTTCAATAGAGTTCCAGACACTTGTAGAATCTATGGCAGGGCGCATTGAAGCTGTTCTGGCAGTTTGTGGTGGGCCAATTACCTGTATATTGTTGGCACGGATTTTAAAGGTATTTCAGCTGTTGAGAAGCCACATCTGCTACTAGTAGCAAACATCTGTCCTCCGATGGAAGTGAGACCATGACCCTTTATGTAACGCAGAGCCTTGCATGATTGTGATCGATGAACAACATGCTTTGCTGTTTCACGTTCTGCAGTCGTGAGTCTGGAGGGTCGAGCGGTGCACCTAGCCACGCTTGTGCGAGAGGCGGAACAGCGGGTGACCGACCTGATGGCGCAGGTGGCCAGCGAGGGGCCTGGGGACCACGAGACCTCCGACAGAGAGAGGCAGCTCAAGGCCTGGGAGTGGCGCCATCGGCTCTTCAAGCGCATGAAGACAGGGTTCGAGCATGCCCGTGAGTCTCCGCCCACCCTCCCCACCACGATGGCACTGTGTCGCTCCATCACTCTGACTCTCCCATCACTGCTAGTCACACAATTTCACTCTATACAACTGTTTCTGCATGTAGTCCTACTGAACAGAGTGACAAACTCTCCTACAGACATGCTGTGTGCCGCCATAAGGGTCACCTTATTTTTCCCAGTTCAGGGTTTCGGTTCATACTCCCGACGAAGTCAGCTGTTGCTGTTAACCAAGCCCCAGATGGACATTTTCACACTGCACAATTTGGGCACAGTGTGCGATACCAGGCCAGAAATAGTTACAATGCTGCAACGCTGACGCACAGTCAGTCTATTGGTGGCTGTCTTTTAATGGGACAGCCATAGACGTTCTGCATGCAGAACCCAGCGTGCTTTTGGAACCTCCTGCTACAGCTTCAGCGTGTGTTGCATGTCGAGCCAAGCACTGCTCGTTTGAGAAAGATCAAGTGCTCTGATTAATTTGAAGCAAGTGCAGTTGGTGCCCAGATCCCTCAAACCTTCCCTTGATTTTTGTTTTTACCAGGGCGGGTTTGGTGGCACTCTGTCTGGGCTGAGCTGTTAATGGTTTCCATGTTGGGGATGTGGAGCTGGGAAGCGAGTGTTGTATGTAGTGCATCTGGGCTGTTTTTAACAGTGGGGAGACTGGCATTGCTAACACATGAGAATAAACCTTCACCATGATGGAGGATTTACCAACACAGCAATATAGCTAGTCCTCAGTCAAAAGCATGCTGTAGATGTGTTCCTTAAATGCACAAGATTAAGGAACATTTTCTCTGTACAATTTAATGTATGTTACTGGGGTTATAGTTTCACCAAAAATAGGCAAAATCATATATGTTTCAGATTCACATAGTTACAAGTGAATACAGACAATGACAAATGCTTGTTTTTGTTTTGTAACAATGCTTATTGCTACGTTCCTGACAAATAAGCAAATAAAAAAATGTATTCACATGTTGCAGAATTACAGTATAAGTCAATAAACTCCCTATTGTGCAGAAAATGGAAGCGATGTACAACAAAACAGCCAACATACATTAATGAAGAACGCATACCATGCTAAGAGCCTAGGATGGATACTGATGACACTATGACAGTCTCTGAGCTCAGGGCATACTCTCTCCTCCAGGCCCCCCGGATGCCCCCAGCAATGTCCGGCTGTCTGTTGGCAGCAACTCCAGCCTGAGGGTCAATTTCCAAGAGCCTCTTAGTGTCAATTCCGCTGTTGTCACAAAGTACAAGGGTGAGTACAGAGAAGGCCAAATGGGGTGGGGCTCAGAGTCACTGATATAGAGTACTAGAGAGTGAACTAAAAAGTTGCCACTTGCATTATGGCTGCAAGGTTATAAAGCTGACCATTGTAAATATAAGTGTACAGAAAAAAATATTTTTTTCTATAAGGTGTCCCATGCCACTGCCAAGAAAAGTAATGTTATTGTGCAAAGTGTACTGAATATGACCAAAGTCTGATTCAGATCCTTATACACACTATTGCACTTTAATGATTACTCATTAGTCATGTGTACTATGAATGTCCTGGTTGCATTATTATTGTGAGGATACAACTCAACGAATGCATATACTTGTGTATCCATGGTATCCAGTGTAGTTATTTGGATAGAGATCACATTTTATTGTCTGTTTACAGAGAAATCTGTGTGACATTTGCTTCCTTAACAAGCTAGATAAGTCATAAAACTACAGTAAATTTAAAATACCCATAAAGATTTACGCACGAATAACGCACAAATTGCACAAGACATAAGATACAGAAAAGCTACAGTGTCGATGATCTGTAAACCTGTAGTTACAATTATGTTCCCAATTATGGTTAGTGGCCAGCTACCTTACTGTTTTTGTTTGTTGATTGAGCGGTTTGATTGACTGAGGGACTTGGGGATTTTACATCAGCTTGTGTTATGTTTGGGGATACGGGGGCATCTGTTTGAAGGCAGTGGTGGAATGAGCAGTGTGAGATGTCAGTTCTAGTGACAGGTGTCTGTTTTTTGGCAGTGGGGTGGAGCTGCGCCCCCTCGATGTGTCCCATGCTGGGAGAGATTGTAGTGGAGGACACGAGAAGCCTGCAGTGCACCATCTCTGGACTCACATCAGTGAGTACACGCTTACACTGTCCCTTCTCCCCCAGTCACAATACCTCCTGCACGGACCGAAGTACGATAACAACCACAGACCTGATAACAGCTCTAAAGAGCTCAGGAGAAGGCTCCACAGGAGATTACAACCATGTTGTAAATCTAACATGTGTCCTGGAAAAACTTGATAATTCACGCCTGCCTCTGAGATCATTAACTAAAGTTATATGACGAATGCATCCTCATTTTCAGGTGTGTCTCTTGCAGTGCACTTAATTTACCATCAAGGTAACTGCCGCTTACTTCAGCTTTAAGATTTACTCAAAATAAAATTATAGAGGTTATCAATTTTCCTAGGACACTGGTCATATAAGGTCTGAGCATACAACGAGCTGTGCTGATATGCGTAAGCCTTCTCAGCCTCCCCAGTCTGGTTCCATCTGTCTCTAACTGTATTCCAGTCTGTTCTGTCTGGCTCTCACTCTGCCTTTATATAAAACCAGAGAGGGGATGCAATTAACTTAAATGCTCCTGTTTACTGTTGATAAAATGAAACAAAAACAATATTAGCGTTTTCAGCGGCTGTTAGAGGCGACTTATAAAAAGTTCAGAAGACTGCACAACCATATGTAGGATTTCAACACATCCAAACACGCGTACATGTCATTTCAAAGCATACGGTACTTCATTTCAGAAGTACATAACATTTTATTCGACAATTAATTTGTAAATACTACAAGCTATTATACAAAAATATTTTATACTCCAAGATTTTAAATCTTTCTTCTAAATATACCACAATGTACCATATTATTCCTAAATGTTAATATCCAGTTTGCACTCTTAATATCCAGTACTCCTTGTAGAGAATTCAAAAGTTTGAAGAATCAGTAGAGTTGATTAGACAAATTGTGTCATGCACGTACAAGCCGTCCAGTGATAGCATTATACGTATATATGTTTGGTTCAACCCAAATGTAAGTTGTGGGGGAAATGTATCTTTTTACTGTGGTATTTTAATAAATTCCAAGTTATTAATTAATATAAGTGCAACATTTATTTTGGATACATAGCCCTTCCATTAAGCGATGGCAGTTGTACCACTTTATGGTCACACGGATTAATGAGAGTGCTCAATCAAAGATACCGATGAGTTGTACCACTGTTGGACTTTGGGTGTCAGTAAGTCTGCAATGACTGAGCACAGCAAATCATGTTTTATCTCTCCCCTCACATGCACTGGTCCTTTCACAGTGGTTTGGAGGGACAGAATGTAAAATGCAGGAGACTGAGCCAGGTCTGCAGCCAGTTTAGTCTGCTGGAGACTGGAGGAGCGCTCCCAAGCTGCCGTGTGATTTATTCCCCTGTAAATCACCAGGCCTTTTCATCCCCTACCTGAAAGACACAAGTCCTTCGAAAGATGTGTGACCAATCACCCTGGCAGTGGAACCAAAGCTTAAAAAAGCCCTTCAGAACGCCTTTTCCCCATTACACAAGGGACCAGCTCTGGTCAGGTTCTGGAACTCTCTGATGCAATTCTGGATACATGTATAAAGCAATGATTAATACCAGCCTGCAGCGTGATATATTTTTGGAGAAGGAAACCAATTGGCGCATTAGATCAGGGTAAATGCAAAGTTAATGAATTGTAAAATTACGATTCAGCTAATGAAATTATATTGCAACACAAGAATTAATGCATAAACACAACACATGATACTGTTGCTTTGCAGCTCCTGAACTGAACTCTAACTGTGAAAAAAGTCGATAAAATAAAGATATGCTAATAAATGCTAATTCAGCCTCTCCTCATGCTCTCTCTCTCTCTCTTCCTCTATCCCTGCCTTTCTCTCTCTCTCTCTCCCTCTCTCTCTGTCCCCCATTTCTTGTTTGGCTCTGGCCCCTCCAGCTGCCCCACTCTCTCTGAGTACCCCGCACACAACCTGCTCTGAGAATTATACCCCAATAAATCAGCCCCCCTGCGTGTCCCCAGCTCCCCTACCTGCAAAGATCAAACCCTGTACCAGCTCCGTGGCTAATTGGTGTCTGTAGGCAGCGTCGCCATCCCAGCAGCCCCCACGCCACCCCCGGTGCTCCCCACGTCAGGAGGGGTCAGGCGACGGTCAGGGCCCCCGCCGCCTCTGATTTATCAGGCTGAGAAAGTGGAGAGCGTCGTGGTTACACGGCAAGACCCCACATCCTCACTTCCTGAGTGTTCCTGCGCCCACCCCCCTCCAACAATCCCGCAAAATACCAGACCCTCCCCCAACTCATCTCAAACCCCTAACCCCCCAGTTTCAGCCTTCCAGGAGGGGTCAGATTACACCATCATTACACTCAATCAAGCTGTTGTTTGTGCTAGTATTTAATGTTAATGCTACTGTAGAACAAAATCCAGGTACCTGTACTTCCTCTCAGTCCAATACAAAGGACCTGTATGATTGGAGTTGTTCACGAGTACTTAAGAACAGGCCCATTTTTATGCCTACCTTCCATGTGCCCCTCAGTCATACCATGGTTAGCTTTCCTTAATTCCACTTCTGTGATGCAACAGAAATTTGCAAGAGATTTGTATCAAGGGCCACCTGAAATCTGTATGCCTCCCACAGGGTCATAACGATTATCCTACTGACATGTCCGTTTGAGCACCCCACCAACATTGTCAGGCTGTTCCTCCACTTGGTTGTCATGACGGAGTTTTGTTGTACGGGTGTATCTGTGATCTATTCAATTCTCCACAGTCATATAGAGTGGCACCAGCACAATCAGCGCTAGCAGTACTTTTTATATATTGGGAGCAGTTTCATCATCGATAACGATGGACAGCCATAAGCACAGTAAGTTGATGATTGCTGAATCTGTGGTATGTTTCTTGTTACAGGGGACTCATTACTATGTGCAGGTGTCTGCTTACAACATGAAGGGGTGGGGACCTACGCAGACATCTGTCCCAGCCTGCGCAACCCCCTCCAGTAAGTCTCTACCCGTCTCATCCCACTATAGCTTCCTAGCTGGAACTCAATCCTAACTGGCAGCAGTGCAGTATAATGGTTAGAGAACTGGGCTTGTAATGGAAAGGTTGCAGGTTCGATTCCCAGGTGGGGCACTGCTGTTGTACCCTTGAGCAAGGTACTTAACCTGAATTGCTTCAGTAAATACCCAGCTGTGTGAATGGATTGAATGTAAACTCTGTAAGTCGCTCTGGATAAGAGCGTCCGCTAAATGCGTGTAATGTAATGCAATGTAATGTAATGTAACTGATCCTGACTCAGACCCAGTACCAGCAGGTATGACTGTGATGTTTCCTTTCCAGTTGTTAGACCAGGCAGAACTAGCCTTCATTTCTGGGTTGGCCATGCACTGTCAGACGTTTCTCGAGTCTACACAGCCAAACTTGCGTTGTAACTGAGCACCCGCCCCAGAGCCAGCACAGTGCGTCTCCCCGTATGGGCCGCATCATGGCGCTGCAAGTCTGACGTCCAGGGGAACACAATGCCAGGGCGTAATGCCACTCGCTGCGCAGTGTAAACCAAGAGCCTCACTGGCACAGTCAGATTCACCTTCAGCTTCCCGAGGCTCCCTGTGCCAGGAGCAGCATTGGTGAAGGCTAAGCTGCAGAGCTTCCGCTGTACCCTTGTTACACTGCTGTCTCCAGACCAATACACAGTCACAGGGTATGGCACAGGAGACAGAAACAGAAAAGCAGTTAAATGCTGCTCACACAGAACATAACACTGGATTCAGTCAACATTTATCCTTAACTTTGACGTACAATAAATTCAAGTGTAACCTTTTGTCTTCACAGACACAGTTTGGCGAATTAATTTTGATGATTTCTGAACTCGCCAAACCATTACTGTGAAGAGAAAAACGGTTAAGGTTAAGGACAAATGTTGATTGAATCCAGGCCGTAGTGCTATCAGGGATTCAGACAGAAGCAGTTGAGTGTAGTGTAGAATAAATGCGCCACATTTATGAAGACAGGCAGATCGCAGTTCGCCGAGCGTCTTTCTTTCCCCCGGGGTGAACTTTTAACCCACCCTCTTGACGGTAGCGCTCCCTGAGAAGGGGACAGCTGGTCGCTGTTGGATCACAGAAAGTTCCCTCCTGGGATCGGCGTGCAGACGTCACGGGCTGTAACTTTAGCGAAGTGTTTTGCCGGGAGAGAGAGCTGGATGAGGTCAGCGAATCGGTGGTGTTAAGAAGCCCCCAGGACAGCTGAGGTGTTGAGAGGCTGTAACGATTCCTCCTTCCACGTTTTCCATAATCTTCTCTTTAAATGTGCGTGGACGATGACGTCAGACAAGCCTCACGCTCGAAACCAACGCCGGCTTTCCAGGAAAGCCTCTTTGTATCTGGTTCTGTCATTTCTGCAGTTTGCAGCCCTGGGAATTGCTATGCAAAGAGAAGAAGAAATAGTGAATGATCATCATTATGTCTGAAGTTCATTACAATCTGTAATATTGCTGACGTCTACATTTTATGTCAGCTCTTACAACATAATAGGCCACCGACTTCCAAAGAGCATTGAATTGAGGGTGAAAAAAGACAACTGTTTTGAGTAAGGTTGTAAAATATTCTCATGTATGTGTGTGTGTGTGTGTGTGTGTGTGTGTGTGTGTGTGTGTGCAGGTGTGGATGGATGGGTTTTTTTCTGTGCTAATTTTGATTTGTGTGTTTGTGTTTTTCATTTCTGCTACCTCCCTGTAAAAATATTTTAATGTCTGTGAGCATGTAGTAAAGCAGGACAGTAAACCCCTTATGACTGAAACCAAACACATTAAAGAACCTAGTTGTACTGTCAGGACAGGAAACTTTCTGGGAATAGACATACAGTGTTCATAAAGTCCCCATAGGGCAAAGTGGATAACCAAGATGGCCCTGCGCCTTATTAACATCGCATCATCTCTGCCATCTTCAGTCTTTTTTTTTCTCCCTATTTGCTGGCTAATTGTACTGTCTTTGTTTCTTAAATTCATCCTGCCCCACAAGTCCGCCACCCACAACTCCGGGACCAGCCACTACCCTGGGGCCAACAATGAACCACTTCCTTTGAGACAGAACTTGCCCTGAGAAGGGGACAGCTTTTTGCCCACAGGGAAGTTTTCTGTGCTGGCGGCGAGCTCGTGCTGGCTTTCCCTCCCCCCTCCCCCCGAGGTGGACAGCCAATAGCCACCCCGAACAAACGGGATCGAACCCTGGCTCCAGTGGGCAACCCGGCCGCAGTGGGCGAGTGCCTTTACCGGTTGCGCCAACCGGGGGCCTCCTTCTGTGTTTGCTGTGGGAGCTGTCCCAGCTGTCTGGGTCGAGCACGGCACATGCCATGTCTCAGGCATGGACCCCTGATCCTGGATCCCCCAAATCTATGTCTATGGAAATGACCAATGATTTATTTATCTTTATTTAACAAGAAATGATTTCATGCACACAAGCAAAGACCACTTTGGATCCTGTTATTGCAATAGTAGCTTGATTTACAGCATCACACATTGCTAGACTCTTGCTCTTTTTAATGATATTCATCCTCCTACTGTGGCGTCCTGAGGCATGTGGCATTGCTTGTGGTCAAGTGTTAGACACTGTCTGTTTGTCTGCAGGCTGGAGGGAGATTGACGGTCGTGAACCACGCCAGAGGGGCCAGAAGGAGGCGTTGGACCAGTTGCTGGGGCAGATCAAAGATGCCCATCAGCACTGCATGTGCCACGGTAAGAGGCTCTTCTGTCGTCCCCATTTGGTCCATGCAAGGCAATCAGAGGCCTGGTACTGTTGATCAAATTTTTACACATGGACAAATCCATCATCCAGTTTCAGCATCCATCATGGTTATTTCTGTGCCCAACACAATTGACATTTTAGGTAATAAACTTAGCTCAGGTTGTCCCCTCATGAGCATGAGCATGCACAAGGCCACTGTCCTTATTAAACAACTGCAGCGAAAGTGAGTTGAACTGCATTTGGTTTTTGTGACTAGCGCAAGAACAGGACAGCCAGCCCAAACAAGCCGGCTCTCTCTGAGATCCTGTGAGGCCCGCCGCCTACTTTTATTGTTGTTTTGCATCATGAGCTCTCTGGTGTTTAGGAGAGTAGCTTCTTAACAGTGCCACAGTGTTGCGCAGGGGTATGGTGCATAATGGTGAGCTTTCAGCCCTGCCCCGGCTCATAGAGCAAGCGCCGGTTCACGTACGGTAGCCGGGTCTGTCTGCTCGGGGTCATGTTTGTTGTTCTTGTAGAAATTGAGCCTTTGCTTTAGTTTCAGGGGATTAAATTGACAGTGACTAGCCCCATAAGGACTCCAGTGCTCCTGTCTACACCCCCACCTCCACCCCCCACACACATACACACACAGCACCCCCTCCTTCTCAAAACACTATTAATTAAACTGTGAAAGGGGCCTTCACCAACACAGTGACCCCAGCAGTGGGCCAACCTGTCTGTCTTACTCAGCCTGGGGGGGAGGTGGGAGGGCGGTGCCAGGGTTTTGGAGGGAGAGAAAACAAGAGGAGATTTTTCTTCTTAATTCACCTCAATGCCTCAAGAAAAGTAAATTAGTTCATTCTCCTCAATGGAGGATTTATTGACTTCAGCGACGTATGCCGGGGAGCAGAGGTGAGATTTTGCTTCAGGGCTTCTGGAGGCCGGTGGCTGCTAATGAATTGCAAAGCGCATTATCCTACCTCTTCCACCACGCCATCAATCCCTCGCCCCCAAGGCCCACCAAAAATAAACAAACCCCCTTCGGAGAGAACTAGCCTCCCTGTCAGCCACGGTCTCCGGTATACTCTCTACCTCTTTAATTCCTGACACACCATGCTCTGACACCTACATGTACACTCTGAGTGAGTAAATATACAGACGTGTGCACCCCCACTCCCAGCCCCACCCATACCTCACCAGCAGAGCTAAAATAATGACAAGCTGCTTCAAGCACAAGACAACACTGTTTCTCGATAAGGGGAGAAGTGGGGACAGTGGTCAGCCACAAGAAGGATAGAGAAACCACAGTGCTCTATATATGATTTAAGTTGGTGAATGGCATCATACTCAGACAGCACAACCAGAGTGAGAAGTAATCCAGTGGCTGAGGGTAGTACAATGAGTTGACTTTTGTGTAGTCCTCGCATCTGAAGTTTTCATCATGTATATTTATTACTTATTGGGCTGTGAGTTAACTGACTCAATGAGCTAAACAGTTTTTGCAGTGAGTCAGTCAACTGCATGCACTTTCTTATGTGTGCTCACGTGTTTCACTCAGGGTAAGATTGAACAGAATCACTGATTTATCAGTTCAGACCTCAAGCTTACTGAACAGCTGGGATATTATTTGAACTTTTCTTTTGTTCTATCATTTATCATTTGGTTTTAAGACCATTGTTGGTCTTAACTTTATTCATTTTATAATCTGTTTGATCATTTTTTCATTCTAGAACAGTGCAAAGCACCACCACATGTGAGAAAGCACTCTGTCTCCAAAAGCCTGCGACACCTTTTTCAGCCCACCAGCAAATTTGTAAAAGGCTTGAAGAGGTAATACATTTGTAAATATTTTCTTTCTTTGCTTTTCTATTCTTTCTATGTCCGCTCATTACTGTGAAGTTGATATACCATGCCTTTTGCCAGAGTATTGATTAAGAGCATGTATGTAGCATGTTGACCATCTTAGAGCTGTGAGGACATGGTGACATGGATCACCCCCAGTGCTTAAGAGCTGCTGTCGCGCGGTCTCACTGATTGGTTCAACCTGCCCGCAGGCCCACAGCAGATCCCTCCTGCTAAGTCAGCCGTGCTCTCTGGTGGCTGCGGTTTTCCATCTCACCTTTTATAGTCCAACCACAGGGTGTTTTACAGCATACGCTTTGAAATGTCATCAGGATCACTCGCTTGAAGTTAAAAAAAGGAGAACCTCCTGGACTTAAAATGGGTGCATTCCTTCATCTTCTCTATCAGCTCTAGAGTCTTAGTGAACTAAACTGTATGCGGACAGCTGTACATTCTCTTTAAGGTGTGTTACACTGTATGGGTAAGAAAACATGGGAAACCTGGGAGGACTGTATTAGACTAAAGCAAACAAAGGTCTCTAAAATGGTGATATGAGGGAAATTGCACACTGATATCTGTATGTCTCCATCTCTACTCCATATCCAGTGTAGAATACAACAACTCTTACTCAACTTTCCTTTACTTTTTGAAGGGGCCTGTACTTGACCTCAATATTCTATAGAGACGACAATGTATTGGTCACTCCTGAGGAACAGATACCCATTGTGGAGATTGAGGATTCCTACTCCAGCGCTCTGATGCAGGATTTCCTTTGGTTCACCAAGGTACAGTAGATCATTTAAGGACTACACCCCCACCACCAACTTCTGTCATGACTTCTCCAGACTATTAACTTCTATCCTAACTAGAACCTACATTTAATACTGCATTTGCTGCCAAATTCGCACAGCATAGTTAAAATCACCTCAATGTGTAAGATCGCCCATTGCCTGTGCCAGTGTGAAGCACTGAGATTCAGGTCAATATCCAGGCTCACTGGATTGCTAGGCTTTTTAAAAAGTGGATTCAAAGCTGCTTTGGCAGGCCTCCCGCGTGGTCCAGTGGTTACAATGTCCGACGCTGGCCACGGAGACCGGGGTTCAATTCCCCGTCTCGCCAAGTGTCGGCTTTGGCCGGGAGTGCCACCAGGGGGCGGCGATTGGCTGTCCGCCCCAGGGAGGGGGGAGGGAAGCCGACGTGACGTTCGCTGCGTAGAGTGGCCCTGTAAGTACCGGGGTTCGGTCGACGGCTTGGCGAGTGACGTCTCGGAAGAGGCGTCACTTCGCCTTCGTCACTACCGGTCGCAGGACTACGGCAGCGAACTCACATTACTAGGGGGATTGACGTTAAAGCATAATGGGTCTAATTGGCTTCAAATTGGGAGAAAATCAGAAAATCAGAAACAAATTTAAAAAAAAAAAAAAAAAAAAGCTGCTTTGGCAAAAGCATAATGGGTTTGAGTTCAGACAATGTGACAAAGTCAACAAGTCGAGTTAACATTGCTGTTAAAAATATGAATGGGTATTTGCTCTGTTAATGGGTAGGCTATTCGTTGTTGTTACTGTTGCATGTGCTTAATTCATTCAGGGATATTTGAATTCACAGTATCCTCCATGTGTTGACACAACTAGCACTCTGCCCTAGGCTGTTAATGCTAATGTGAGGAAGTGTGAACTGGGCATAAGATTAAGATTTCCTGATAAGTGGGAGCTACTGTATGTGATGTTCTAATGACAGTGGGTTTGTATGTGTCACCCTGTCCAGGTGTCCTACCTGTGGGAGGATATCCCCTGGTTGCAGCAGTGTCTCAGCCTCTCCCAGTCCTCCTGCTCCTGTGCTCTGCAAACACGTCTCAAGATGCTGCAGGCTGTGTCCCAGCTTCAGGTAACATTGCAGCCTTCAATCAGTCAAATAAAATTTGGTTTGATTTAGTGCTCCTAACAAAGCAATTGCCACAAAGTGTTTCACGATGTGCATTTCTTATCATTCAAGGGGTATACAGTGCCCCTTTAAGGTCTACACCCCGTCTCAAAAATGTCACCTTTTGTTACCTTACAGTCTGAAATTAAAACATATTAAATTATACTTTTTACACCTTTATTTACACATTTTACCCTCCAACTTCCAAGTGAAAAAAAAATTCTGAACATGAATAAAAAATAAAAAACTAGAATATCTTGGATTGATAAGTCTACAACCCACTGAGTTAGTACTTGGTATAAGCACCCTTTGCTTGAATTACAGCCATAAGTCTGTTTGGATATGTCTCTGCCACCTAGATTGGGCAACATTTGCCCATTCTTCCTTACAGAACTGTTCAAGCTCAGTCAGATTGTGTGGGGACCGTCAATGGACTGTGCTCTTCAAGTCAATCAATCAATCAATCAATCAATCTTTATTTTTGTATAGCACCATTTACAAACAGGTTGTCACACAGCGCTTCACAATTGACATTCCACAGGTTTTCAATAGGATTTAGGTCATGGCTCTGACTAAGGTCACTCAAGGACATTCAAATTAGTTTTTTAGCCACTCCACTGTTACTTTAGCTGTGTGCTTTGGGTCATTGTCATGCTGAAAGGTGAACCTCCTTCTCAATTTCAACTTTCCTGCAGAGGGCAGTAGGTTTTCCTCAAGGCTTTTTCTGTATTTTGCTCCATCCATTTCTCCTTCTATCCTGACAAGTGCCCCAGTCCCTGCTGATGAGAAACACCCCCATAACAGAATGCTCCCACCTCCACGCTTTACAGTAGGGATGGTGTTCTTTGGGTGATGTGCTGTATTGAGTTTTCGCCAAATATAACATTTTGCATTTAGGCCAAAAATCTTGGTTTCATCTCACCACAACACTTTTTGCCACATGGCTTCAGAATCTTGAATGTTTTTTCATACCTCAAATAGGACTGAATGTGGACTTTTTGAGTAGTGGCTATCTTCTTGCCACCCTACCACACAGACCAGAATTGTGGAGAGCTTTCTGTATTGTTAACACATGCACACATTGACCACTCTTTGCAATAAAATCCTGTAGCTCCTTCATAGTCGCCATTGGCCTCTTGGTGGCCTCACCAAGAGGCAGCCTCTCTGAAATCTTTCTATACCCATGTGCCTTTCCACAACTTTATCCCGGAGTTCTTTTGAAAGCTCCTTGTTGATCATGGTGGATTCTTTGAAACTCTGAAATGCACTACCCAGCGGTGGAATCCTCTAGGAACAGCTTATTTTATTCTGAAGTAATCAGCATCACTACAATTGAACACAGGTGGAGGCCAATTAGCTTGATGTGTGATCTGGAAAGTGATTGGTTACCCCTGAGGTAGTTTACAATTGGTAGGATAAGTGGGGTGTAGACTTATCAATCCAAGTTATTCTATTTTTTTAATTTTTTAATGTTTTATTTGACATTTTTATCACTTGGAAGTTGTAGGGTAAAATGTGTAAATAAAGGTGGAAAAAGTCTTATGTTTTAATTTAATGCTGTAAAGCAACAAAATGTGACATTTTTGTAGACTTTAAAGGGGCACTGTCGAAGTCAAAATAATGGTAGTCATGCTTTAGCAGCAGAGTGATAGTAATAGAATGAATGAGGTGTGATGCATCTATTCTTCAGCTGAAACAGTTGGATGTCCTAACGGAACAACTTACAGTTAAATATAGTAAGATATTGTATAAACAATTTGCTCTTGAGAGGACAAAAAAAGCTCTCAAATGTTAGTCAGCAAAAAATAGGAACATTTCCCCTCAGTCCCTTAGTGACAGCCAAAGATAAGCTTTAACAGCAAATCTATTTTGTCTATTCTGGTAGATAATAGAATTGGGCTAACTTGAGAGGAAACTAAGCTGTAACAGATGCACACAATTCACAGTATTATCAGGTATTAACAGCTGAGCAGGGGAAAACTGGCACAGGATCCAATGTAGAGCAGGGATCTCTTATGTTGATCAGGGGTACAGTTTCCTTGTGTGGATTCAGAGTGAAGTAGACAAAGGAGTGGATAGAGGATCGTGATGGCCTTCAGGCCCAGTGATCTTCCATCCAAAACAAACACTTAAAATAATTTAATTCCCAGCTCTGAGTTCTATGTTCCACGATTCATCTGAGTGTCTGTGTGTTTCTTTGACAGGGCATGTTGGGAACACAGGACCTGGGGCGGGTGTACTTTGAGCCGATCAAAGACAAGCATGGCAATGCGCTGCTGGTGACACTGCGGGACCTGAGTTCCAGCCCCAGCCTGGATGGTGTGCGCTGGACCCAGCTGTGCAAGCTGCAGCTCCAGCGCAAGTCCATCTCCTCCCCCGAGGAGCCCACTGCCCTGGACATGCTCCTCATCACACTGCACGTGGGTGTCAGCTCTCAGCATTGCAACACTCAACACAGTAACAGTCAGCACTGTAACACTACTGTTTCTGGCTGCATTCCTCAACACTGTAACACTCGGTGTTTCAATAACTATGACAGTAATGCTCATTATTGTAACACTCAACACAATAAAAGTCAGCGCTGTAACAGTTCAGGCTGCATTACTCAGCATGGTAACACTCTGCTTTTCATTAATCATTAACATTCAATATTAACCATCAACACTGTAACACCATCACTATAAAAGTGGCTTAATACTTAATCACTATTACACTCAGCACTGTAATACTCAGACCTGAAGTACTCGTTATTGTAATAGGCATAACTGTTTTGTATGCAGATATTACAAATATGTTATTATTCCACCTGAGACACTGCAAACAGCCACAGACAAGACTTAAAACTGCCTGGAAATCACATTGTTATTCCCCTCTCCAACTCTTCTGAGCATCGATTTAGTTGTCATTCTGATGAGATGTCCTTTTTTCTCTGTAAAAAACATTTGGTCCTGTCTACACCTAACTGCTGAAGAATTCTCATGGCCTGTGTTGAGACAAGTCAATCCATTTAACAGTATCTGATGCCATCCATGGTGTGTATGGTGAGAATATTCATGAGGGAAATGAACATTCATTACCAGTGAATTTTGTGGGGGAAAAATGAGACGAAAATATGAAATGACTTCAAACTCTGTGTCCTTAGTGGTACACTGTGTTCTTCTGTGGTTCTCCGCGACAGAGGCAAAATAACCCAGAGAATTTGTGGCCTGTCTTCAGATTTCATGAAATAGATTAAATCTCTGAAAGCATACTCTTGAGCAGAGCTGTATTTGGCTTTGTTAAAAAAAATGGAAAGAAAAAAACTGAATTTAATCTCCATAATAATAAGCCATCTTGGAAAATAGTCCTTAAAATAACTTTTGTAAGGAACTTTTTGGGTGTGATCCATTCATACAGCTATCAGTGTTTTTCCTGCATCTCCTGTTCATCATGGGTGGCAAGCAGTACGTGGCAATCTGTGTGTGCCCTCTAGAGAGGTTTATATAACAACAGTGCGATTATATGTTCTTGTTATTTATTTTTTCTTTGTTTCCAGAATCATGTCTCCAGACACATTTGGCCAAATGTCAATGATGTCAAATTGCTTTTCTTTGTGTGGTTTAGACAGTTTATGCAAATCATGCTTTCTTGATTGGATCGTGTATGGAAATGAATTTTCATTTACTTATAAAGATGACTAACATTGCTCACAAAATAATTAGGTACATTCCAGCATATGTTTTTCGGTTCCTAGTGTTTTTGGATTTAGATCGTCATAATGGAAGTGGAAAACAACAGGAATGTGAATGAACAAAATCTGTCTCCTCAGTCACTGGATATGCATGTGATTCTTTAATCTCGATGGAATGGTAGATTGTTCAACCACACGTCCCTCATTGGCTATCTGAAATTTTGTTCTCATTTGCTTCCTGATTTCAGATCACGGTAGACAAACTTGAGAGGATTGAAAGCTTCGTTAAGCTTTGCCAGAAAAACAACTCCTAGGGATATTTGCATTCATATTCATTCAACAATGTTCTTTAAGATTTCCTGAATAATGATTGTAGGCATGTGGCTTTATAAATGCAGACAGACAAGACATTAACTATACATATTTTGACTATTTAGTTATTTAGTGTTATTTAGTTGAATCAGTTCTCTATTTATATATCCCTGCCAAAATAAAAGGATATCATCCAGGAATGTTGTGGGCTTATCTTATTGCCCAAGATTTATTTCAACATTTATGTACTGTAGACTGGTCAGCTTTCTTCTCATTACAGTCAGAATTGGTAAAGGGAGTCTGTGTTAACATTATTGGCATTCAGAAACTACTATTAGAAATATAGCTGCAAGCAGCATTTACAGGGACCAAGCACTCATAGCCGTAATTTCCACCAAGGACATGTCTTCAACACCTGACAATTTTGTTTGTGCCAAGACAAGGCAGAAGCAATGGCACTAGGACCATACAAACAAAAATATGCTTCTCCTCTAAGTATGTTTAACATCAAGTGCATCCAGCTCATAGGTCCAGCATCTCCCCTCTTGACCCTTAGATCTTTGCATGTTTGTGTAGATTGTGGAGATAACAAAAAGAATAAACTAGGAATAAGGCACCAGACATTTTCTGAAGGAAAAGAAAATCTCTAAGAATCTCCCTGAAGGTGCTATTTTCATGCAGCAAGTGGGGGGGGGGGTCTGTAACTACAAATGCTAAAATGCTTTAATGTATTCCAAACATACAGTGGGGTCCAAAAGTCCACTACTAAGATATGTTTGTTTTTATCATTCATCAAAAACACAGCATTTTTACTCAGGAGAACAATTTGTCCTCTAACTATTTCACTAAGCTCTGCTGACATAATTACAAACAGCTGCAAAAACTTGCAAAGGAAATATCCTTTTTCAAGATTAAAGCACCTGCAGTAGCAACGAGAACACATAGAGGACCATATTAATTATGTCAATATCCAGTAAAAATTGTTACAAGACCAAAACAACTCACACTGTGTATTTGGAGTGTCCATGTATTCAAACTTAAATGAAAAATAACATTTTGAGGAAAAGAAAGGCAAAGGTGTGCAAACAAACTATTTATAGATATTTCAATTTAATACCATCTTTTGTCAAACAAACATATTTCTTTATTTGTATCAGTGTTTTATGACATTTTTTTTTAAATTTAATTTATTTATTTCAGATTTTTCCCCCGTTTTTCTCCCAATTTAGTAGCCAATTATACCCTCTATTTTATTTTCAATTCCCCACCCTCACGAGTCCGCCGCCCGTCCTCCGGGAACGAGATTCGTATTCCTGGACCTATTTCCCCGCCTTCTTTCGAGACGGAGATCTTCCACGGACTCCATTAACCTTCTCCTCGGCGGACTCGTGCCGGCTCTCCCTCCCCCCTCCCCCGGAGGCGGACAGCCAAATGCCGCCTCCGATCGGGCTGACGACCAGGGCCGGTCTGGTAGAAACGCGGGTTTCGATCCGCGTCTCTGACGGGCAGCGCACACCGCTCCAAAGCGCGGTGCACTAGACCACTGGGCCATCCGCCAGCCAATTTTATGACATTCTTGAATAACAAAAAACACGAGTAAAAATGTAGTTTTAGTTTTGATGAACGATGAAAACAAACATATCTTTGTAGTGGACTCAGACTTTTGGACCCCACTGTATGTTTGATGGGTTTATAGCTAGCTGAGTATGAATAACATAGCTACAGTAGCAAATTTTGAAATCTAAGCTGTGCCGCTACATAACCACAGGTAAGCCAATGAAGACTGTGGTGATCCATTGGGCACATGCATAGATTAGTTATTGCAGCAAGTTTCAAATCTGCCAAGGAACAGTGATTTTAAGTGAAGTTTGGAATCATTTTTAATATATGGAGCACCACCATGTGTTTTGATTAGGCCAAGCCTTGATGTACTGTAGCTTGATGTAGTGTCTTGATGTAGCTATCAATGTACAGGTAACTGACAAAATAAAGGAAACAGTTGAGTAAATGAGGGGTTCTGGCGGCTCTGTTATGGTGTGGGGTGCATTTTCCTGGAACTTCCTTAGGTCCACTCAACCACTTAGAGAGCAAGGTAAACACGAATAAATACAAAGCCATTCTGAGTGATCACCTTCATCCTATGGTGATGCATTTCTATTCTGATAGGACTGGTCTCTTTCAGGATAGCAGTACATCCACAGGACACAAGTGGTCACTGAATGGTTTGATGAGCATGAAAACAACTATATGCCATGGTGGTCTCCATATCTCAAGCCAACTGAACACTTATGAGAGACCCTGGAGCAGTACCTGAGACAGTGTTTTCCACCACAATCAACAAACCACCTAATTACTAAATTCTGTAATACCAACTGTTTTGGCAGCTTGTGGTGACCCAACACCCTATTAAGACACTTTATGTTCATATTTCCTTTATTTTGGCAGTTACCTGTGCATACCAAGTTTCATCACTATGTCAAACCATTTGGACAAGTTTTTAGCTTACTTTTTTCATAGCAACTTTTCTTATAATATAATTAAACAAGAGATACCAATGAATAAATGACTGAAGTTGCATGTCAATATGTTAATGATCTCGGAGGAGATGTCTTTTAAGTGTTTTTTGAAAGATTTTAAATGGTGGAAAATCCAATATGGTGGACATTATTGGCCTTTGAGCGACATTTTTTGTCTGTGAAGAGAGATATTGTATGTAGTGACATTTATTTCAAGTCTCTCACTCAAATGGGGCAGGAGTTATGATCATTTAAAGATTGCAATTTTAATGGAATGGTATAGCGCCACCATGTGGGCAATCAGTGCACAATTTGGTCAATCGTTGTTTTGAGGTATCATCTATCAAAGTGCCAAGTTTCATAAAAATAAATCAAGTGTTTAGGCCCGAACTCTATAGCACCTCCATGTGTTTTAATTGGGCCCATAATTGGGGTCTTGATTAAGCTGTCAATGTAAATACCAATTTTCATCCCTTGATGGCAAACCATTTGGCATGTATTTAAGCATTTGTGTGAAAAGCCACACCCACTGTATGTTTATTGGATTATTGTAGCCATGTTTATTTGAGTAGCAACTTTCTTTATAATATTTTTTATAGAGGAGAACAAATTGGTGGAAGTTGCATGTCGATACGTCATATGGTCTAGGAGGGAATGTCTTTAAAAAAAATTTTTAACAATTCAAAATGGCGGAATATCCAATATGACTTCATGGGTCCTAGGGACAATTGTGTTTTCTGTGACAAAGGGGGTCTAGTGACATTGGGTTCAAGTCTGTAGGTCAACTTAGGCAGGAGTTATGATAATTAAAAGGATAAAAGGATGATCATTAAAATATTGTAAGGTCAATTTTCTGTTATAGCGCCACCAAGTGGCCAATCGGCACGAAAATCGCTAATTCGGCCTTCTTCGACCAAGCCTCTATCATTGGGACAAGTTTCATAAAAACCAGCCAGGCCATTTTGGAGATCCTGGCAGAATAATCATAAAGCCAGTGAATACAATAGCGTGCCTATGCACCTGCGGTGCTTTGCCTCTAAAGTTACTACAACAATATTTTATATGTTATACTTTTGGCAGATTTTAATGAATAATACATTAAATGATCTGTGTCACTCAGTTTCCTCTCATTGGATTCCATCATGGAACTTCATTTCACAGCATAGTTCCTTCAAAGGCCTTGCTTACTGCTGTGCTAACCTGTCTGCTCCTCTATGTGCAATCTATTATTTATTCACCAGCCCATTCTTGGAATGAAACCCTATTACTTCCATCTCAATGTCTCCCTTTTAAAAAATCTCAGTGCCTCTCTTTGACAGCTCTCCAAATTCTATGTTTTATTCAAATAAAAATATTACATTAAAATGGTATTAAAATGTAATAGTTTACTATACTTTAGGTGTATAATTTGCTTTCTGTTTTCTGTTTGTATGTTATTAACATTTACCATAAACATCCAAGATGAGCATCTGTTTATTAACTAAGCAATAACATATGATCCATTAATTCATTGGACGATATGAAAGAGATGCAGGTAACTGCCAGAAGGGAACACCAACATAAAGTGTCTTAATAGGGCGGTGGGCCACCATGAGCCACCAGATCAGATGACATAGATTCTACAAGTGTCTGGAACTCTACTGAAGGGATGCAACACCATTCTTCCATGTGAAATCATTTGGTGCTTTGTTGATGGTGGTGGAAATCACTGCCTCATGCACCACTCTAAAATCTCCCAAAAGTGTTCTGCTGGGTTGGGATCTGGTGACTGAGATGGCCATAGCATATGGTTTATATAGTTTTCATAGCTCATCAAACCATTCAGTGACCACTCGTGCCCTGTGGATGGGGGCATTTTCATCCTGGAAGAGACCACTCTCATCACAATATAAATGCTTCACCATGTTGCCTTTAGGCTTGCTTTTGGGGGGGTCTAGGCCTGGGTTCCCCCTCTGTTAAGCGTTTTGTGACAATTCTATTGTGAAAAGCGCTATACAAATAAACTTGATTTGATTTGATTTGATAAGATAGTGGTGAATTTCGTTGTATTTATTGCCGTTTACCTTGTGTGAACTTAAACCATGCCAGCAAAATGCACCACAAGTACTGCCTTTATTTTGGCAGTTACCTGTCCATTTTTAATGCATCATTACCATGTAATAATATACTTTGCAGAGCATTATAAACATCCACACAAGGATGAACAGCCCTTGTGCAATATCTGGAAGTGCAATATCTCATATCTCATCAAAATGTTCACATTTCATTTTATTTATTTATTTAATGTTAATTTTATATTTAGAATCTTAATTTGTTTCTGCTGTACTGTTGTGTTTTGTCTTTGTTATTGTAAATGTACCGTCAGGATTGTCACTCAATTTCGTTGTACTCTGTGCAATGACAATAAAATAAATCTAAATCTAAATCTTTTTAATCTACATGGAAATGGTCTGTGCAGGAGAAGCTGGCCTACCACCGGCGCAGCAGGAAGTTACTCTCCCCAGGCCTGTATCTGGGCTACCTGAAGCTCTGCAGCTCCGTGGACCAGATCAGGGTACTGGTGCCACAGAAGCTGCCCAATGTACTCTGCCATGTCAAGGTCCGAGACAACAGCAATGTCTCCAGGTACGTCCAGCTCCCTGGAGCAGAGTCCTCTGAGGGAAAGTGGATGGGAGGCACAAGCTGGGAATCATGGTTTAATACTCTCTGTACCTACGTATATGTGTGGAATGGAAGTATATCACTAAATCTGAATTTCGTTTGATTTCTTATTATATAAATATGTATTATTTATGACATATGAGCACTTCTTTGTAATGTTGGATATATGGGATTTAGTTGTATACGTTATAAGTCAATATAAGTCAGTGGGCTTATATTTTTAGTAAATTTGTGTGACCTCTGTGTGTGTGTGTTGTGTGTGTGCGCGCGCACGTGTGTGTGGGTGTGTACACACATCAGGGAGGAGTGGCAGTGGCTGCAGGCTCTCAGCTGTCTGGACGAGTCTCTTGAGATGGACCAGGATGTCCAGAGTGCTCCACACCGCTTCCTGCAGGACCTGCGTAGCGCCTGCAAGGAGCTCATTGCCCACATCAACATCCCTGTCAGCCAGGTCAGTCTTGGAAGCACATGGACCAAAGCACTATCACAGTTTCCTTACTCACCATCCTCTCATCTCAATAAAATGGTACAGTACACATGTTTCACCTACATCTGCATACATGAGATGATTGACTTTGAATCCCACAACAGCATGTCTGGGCTATTTCTAGAAGGATTGTGATCTTAGTCATTCTCTATCTCTCTTCCTGTGTCCCTCTCAAAGGCACAGGATTTCCGCATCTACAGCCAGGAGGTGCTGGAGTTTGGGGAGAAGGTTTCGTTCCTGCTCCTGTTGCCACCCTCAGACGATGTGTGCACCGCCCCTGGGCAAAACAATCCCTACTCTCCCCGATCTGGCTTCCTCACCCTGCCTCTACAGGTCTTTGAGCTGGGTGTGTACACGGCACTAAAACGTATTCCCTTAATAATTTTTTGTGTTGCTCTATTCACTGTGGAAGTACACACACAAAATAGATACTGTATATGGATGACAAAGGTTATTAAAATTCAGACTACCTTTAAAATTCTCAGAAATGCAGGAACCTCAAATTGAAATAGTATTCTAGAGATGTTACCTGGTGCCTTATTTCTTTAACTTGTCTTTTCAAACCTAAACTCCTTGTGTATATTGGTGAAAAAACCTATTCTACTTGAAATATTATAATTGATCATTTTCTGAAGCATCACCCTTTGATTCATGTTATTGAAAGTACCCATATCACTGACATACTACTGACTGACTGACTAGAGTAGTTCCAAAGGGTAAATCTTGTCAGCCTTCCATATTGTTCTTAGCATGGTTTAAAAAGTGGATGACTGTCGCCTCACAGCAAGAAGGTCTCGGGTTCGAATCCAGGCTGGGGGCCTTTCTGTGCGGAGTTTGCATGGTTTTTAAACTTTTTATTAAAGGTATGAGTGTGTGAGTGAATGGTGTGTGTGCCCTGCGATGGATTGGCGACCTGTCCAGGGTGATTTTTGGGATGAACCCTGACCAGGAATCTTAGATAATGGATGGATGGATGGATGGAAAACTTTTTATTAAAACATTGATTTTTGATGAAACTCTTCAAAAAACTAAGAACGTTTGCAAAAGAGCCTTGTGCAATGTCTGTAGACTTGTAAATGAATGTCACACAGTCGTACTGTAGTTGATTGTGTGAAAGTGCTCACAAAAGTGCTTTACTAAACAGTCACAATGAGTCAGATCGCTATTAGGATGTAATTTGCGGAGGTTAAGTAACTTCGCGACTTTTCTTTATATGAATAGTTTAAACTGTTCATGCATATGTTTACCTGGGGTGAACGCACTAAAACAGGGTAGAGACTTTGTAAATTAGGTCAATTAAGTATTCCATCTGATTTACTCTCTTGTTTGCATGAGAATTTTAAGAACTATTAAAACCAGGCGGTATTTTATTTTAAGTCCCTTTTTGTATTGTGCTTCCGGAGGTGCTAATTACTTAATACATTCATGTCAGGACAGCTTTATGTTCAGGAATTATTTTCCTCTATCTACAGACAATTAAGTCAGAATTTTAAATATATATTCTATATAGCATACATATTATTTACTAGAACTTGAAATAAAAATTATATGAAAGGACGCAGGATTTCTATTGACCAATTTGTCATTAGATAGCAGTCAGTATAAAAACACAGTTCTGAATATGAAGTATCTTATGTATGTGGTCAGGAGGGTATAAAATGAATTGTGAATACAGTTTTACTTTCAGATGCTCTGTGGCCTTCTCCCATCTCAAGTTTAGCTGTTTATACTCTTTATTCTTATTCTAATTTTCTTTCCCCGGTTGGACCACCCCCGGTGTTTTTTTCCCGCATTATGTTGTGGGAACATTTTTCTTTTGGATGCCACCTAACGTCATGTCATATTTTCTTTACATCAACGGTTGTGTTTTCTTTAAGTCATCTACTGTTTGTTTTGTTATGCCTAATGAATTAATTTATTTTGTGATGTCAAATGTCAATGTAAAATGTTTTTTTCTTTCTTGTTGTTCCCTCACTACTTGTGCCTGGTTACTGTGTATCCATTTCTTGGTGTGATCTGGACGTGTGAATGTGCCGTGTTGTTTCAGACCCTTTTCATGGGTCTATCCTACCGCAGATTGTGAATGAGGGCATTTCATTTATTTGATTGCATAATTAGAACAAGTATTAGTAAATTGATAGATAGATAGATAGATCCTTTATTTGTCATTAATGAAATGCCAACCAGTCAGTGCAAAATTACAACATTTATATAGACAAAATAAAAAAGTAATTTACAGAATTTACAGAGTAATATATCTGGGATAAAACTAAGTGAAACACACAACCACACATTCATTTTATTGCACATTCCCTTATTGCACTTAAAGATAAGTATTGCACTTCAGACATATAAATCTCAGACATGTATCACAGGTTATTTTGTAGCTGCATTAAGTGTAGTTATTGTTGATGGGTAGAAACTGTTTTGAGTCTGTTTGTTCGTCTTTTATGGACTGCCTAACAGTTCAAACAGGGAGTGTCCAGGGTGGGAAGTGTTCCATGTTTGACGGGAACATGAGTTCTTCAGGGGTGTACCAAAAATAAATCTTTTATGTGTAAAAATTAGGTCTTCAACTGTAACTTGTTGGGTTCCATTTTGACCATGATCAGGTGTACCTAAAGTATGTGTAAATAGGCACAATGGAGGCAGACATGCTGCAATTTAACACAACCGATAAGATGTGTCGTTTTATCCCTATCGATCTATTTTTAGTCTTTCAGTCTGATAGTTGATGCCTCTGTGCTGATGGCTCTGTTGCTGTCTCACCTGCAGTTCACTTTGATGCGTACTGCCAGAGCTTTATTGGGCAATACTGCCGTGTGTCGGCCCTGCTGGAGCTGGAGTCCCTCATGTCCCAGCAGAACCTGAGAGAGGCCTTTTCCGAGTCCGAACTGCTGGTGGCCAAGCAGAAACACCAGCAAGTCCAGGAGCACATACAGGTGAGGGCACATATTGTCTGATACTCCTGGACATGTAGAAACCCACTGGCTAACTTACAATCAATGTCCATGGTGTTCTGGTATCATGAGTCCTGTGCTCCACACACCTTTTTATGAATGCAACCACGGTTGAAGTATTTCAGTTGACAGTGAATCGTGCCGATAATTTTCAGCTCATTCAAACAATGGGAATGTGTTTCCAGCAAATGGAGGAAGTGTGGAGGGATGCGCGGTGGATCATGGACGCCCTGCAGTATGCCCGCTACAAGCAGCCATCTGGAGGGATATCTGTGGGCTGGATCATCGACTTCTCTAGGGACGTGGTTCAAGAAAAGCCTCGCTCCACCTCCTTGCAGCTCGACTACCTCCCCTCCCCCATGCCCTCGCCAGAGACCAGCCGCAAGCACAACTCTGGTGAGCCCCGTCACCTGTTCTTGGACGTGACTCCCCATGACAGCATGGATAACCCAGACAGATTAACATGGGGATGTTTATGCCTTGCACTCTATTTGACTGGACTTGTGCATTGCGTATGGGTTTTGAAGAGTACCCCTCCTGCATTCTTTATAATCATTCCAGCGGGAGGGTAACTGCTGTCACTTCTTTCAGATTTCCATGGGCTCTCCGATGAAGAGGGCTCCTCTGAGGTCTTCCTCACCACAGACAGCGACTACGACTCCAGCCGCGCCCAGAGCCCCCGGGAGCTGGACCTGCTGCCCTCCTCACCCTGCTCCTCAGCGGCCGAGTCATGCGGCTTCCTTCGCGAGGGCGTGGGCGGAGGTGGGGTCGGGCTGGGCGCCCTGAGGGATTCCACCCCGGACGTGCTGCAGGCCTCGGAGCCCCTGCCGCCTGAGCTGGGGGAGCGGCGGCGCGTCACAGAGCTATTTGACAGCGACTTCATCCTACCCAGCAGGCAGATTGAGCTCTTGCGCATCACCGAGAAGAGGCAGGCCTTCTGCGTGCGCACCAGCAGCTTGGAGTTCCCCTCCGTCCAGCCCTCCACCTCCCCCACCGCCTCCCCGCACCACCGCTGGCACCGGCCCTCCTCTGTGGACCGCTGCTGCCCGACCGAGCGCTGCCCGCACCCGCCCCCCACCCGCACCCTCTCGGAGGACAGCGGCTCTCAGCGCTTCTCTGAGCCCTCGCCCAGCCCTCCCAGGAAGGGCTGGCACATCACCCTCAGAGTTTACCCGCAGTACCGCACAGGCTTGCCCAAGGAGACCAGTGTCAAGGTCTGTGTCCTGCACCATCTCTGTAATCTTAACCCGTGCACTGGCGTCCGTCCTAATGTCACGCCTGTAAATAAAGTTTGGACATTTCCTCAAGGTTTTACTACTTAACATAAATGACCCCAGTGCAAGTATCTGGCCTGAAACTCTACTCAAATTTAGATTTGAGTGGGAGTTAATATTTGTTACTTTATTTGCAAACCAGTAGGTTACATGTAGATGACGGTTGTTTGGAGTAAAATTCTCACATTGACCTGTGCCCACTCTTCTCCCTCTTCCCCCTCAGCTGCGCGTGACCCAGCGCACCTCAGCCCGGGAGATGGTCCGCCTGGTGGTGCAGGAGATGAACGAGGTGTCCCAGAGGCTGCTGGAAAACCCAGAGCAGTTTGTGTACCGGGAGGAGCAGCTAGAGCACTTTGGCCTGGTGCTGGTGCTGGAGGACAAGGAGAAGTGGCTGCAGGATGACTTCCGACCTCTCGAGCTGCAGAACCCCTGGTTGAGGGGCAGGCTATGCGTACGCATCAAGGAGTACTCCCCCCTGGCTCTGCAGTTCAGCCGAGCCACCACCGTGTGAGGAGAACTGGGGTGGCCCACGATCCCCCCTGCTCTCGCCGCACTTCCTGCAGATAAGGCACATCTCCTGCCTGGAAGACTGGACTCCTGTCTCAGAGCCGTACAGAAGGGCCAGAGGGAAACCGGGCATTTGCCTACTGCTCTCTCTAACAGATTCTCATTAGTCCTTTCACATGTACCAGACAGTATCGTTTCTGCCCAGCGTCATTTGTTTTGTATTGATTGTTCTACACATGCTGCTGTGAGATATCCTGTTAAGTCCCTCCCCCTCGTATGCTTCCTGAAGACATTTTGGTTTCTCATCTGGACACCAAATGGGGAAAAAACATAACTTTTCCAAGTAAAAGTTTGGACTGTAAAAAAGGATGTGATTTTCCAAGTCATTGCAAAGAAGACTGAAGTAATGCTGTTTTGATAATAACATGCATTGATAATAACATGTGACAAACACATGTGCCACCACAACAACATACAACACAACACCGACAACCATCAAGTACCTACACGGCACAGCTGAAGAGCAAATATGTGTAATTTTTTTGTTATCTTATGTAGTCCTTCGAAATTGGAGGAGATTTTGGCTGCAGCCTGAGGCACAGGATTCTGCACAGTCTCCTCATTGACCACTGGAGCCTTCCCAAGGAGAAGCTGGGCCAGTGTTTCTGTATGGGCTTGTGTCCCTGCACCAGTCAAATCTGCCAGTTCCCTCAACCTCAGTGAAAGGTGAAGGATACCGCTCTGGTTCTGTGATCATTCGTCTGAAAAGGGAGCCAGGGCGATTTTGCACTCACACAAAAACACATACAGGGATGCAAACTGAGGGAGAGCAAGGTTGAGTGTGTGAAGGCCTATCCGCCTGGTGACCTGAGAGTCTCTCTCCTTCCTCAATACAGAGAAGACACATGGGGAAGCCTGGCACTGTCTAAAGAAGGTCTGAAGCTAGTTAATATATTGTCAGCTTCGGAAAGTACAAAGGCTTGAAAGTAACAAGATACTTTGAACAAAAAAAAAAATACAAAAAGCTAATAGAACAATAAAGAGAAGCAATACTCTTCTTCCGTACTCATTTTTTCTCATTTCTTGAGATTTATTAAGGAGTTTGTAATCTTCCAGACTTTGACAATGTACCATGCTGTACTACTCGTCAGTCTAGAACAGTGCAAGTGCTTTGTGTTTTACGGACCAGTGGTATTCAAGTCGCACCAGTTCGGAGAATTTGTTACTTCGGTTTTGTTATTCTATCTGTTTGTACTTGCATTAGTGAAGTGAAAAGACTGGGTTGCTCTCTTATGCCTCCTCACAGAGATGGCTAGGCCCTGAAAACTGGCCCACAGTCACAAGTATGTTGATAGGGGGGAGGGTGTTCTGTGTTCTGACTTCCAAGAGCCTTGTGTTTACTTGTATTGGTCCAATAGGAAATATGTCTTATGAACTGCTGGTGTTTTATGTTATAGAGGAGTCCTGGTTTCTCTGGCACAGTTTTATTATTGTGTTAGAGCTTCGATGTATCCTTTAACTCATACTTTACTGCAAATATTACAAGGGCAAACTGCAAAAACATGCGCACACAAAATAAGATAACACAAAGTATTAAGGAGAAACACAAGGTCTGTCTGAAACTTGTGCACAAAGATGTGATGTTTTCTCTTGGAAACAACAGTTTCATGGTTATGTAAAATTATTAAATGGGCCCAGTATGTGTTCCAGGGCTACATGTACACAACATAGAAGTCATTTTGGGTCTTTAACCTACAGATTCTCTTACCAATTAAAAGAAGAAAAGCCCCTTCTTTACAAGGATCAACTAGCAGATAAACTGGGCAAACTCATGAAGGAGACATAGCATCATTTTTAAAGATCTATTTTTATTGAACAATAAATGAATATTATAAAAGAATACGGTTGTTTTGATGGTCGCTTTCATAGATTACAGCACATCTTGCATCTTGCAGGAAATGTCAGAGTTCACACTTTACTGAAAAGTCTGACTTTTCTTTTATTCAGTGTTACTCTTTATACATCCTGTGGGGGAGATGGCCTTTTCCGAAGCATCCAGAAACAGTCCCATCATGACTCATACCCATCAGACTGTTGTACACTTTGCCTGGGCCTCTTGTAGTACATGTTGAGACTGTAATATCTCTTTCATCTCATCAAAAGCAAGAGATGGCGAGTTTTTATGTCTGCTGGGTGGTTTGTCTTATGAGTACTACATTGGATAAAGTCAAGATGTCACCTGTTGAATAAGGGTCATGACTCAGAAAATTAGACATGAGCAATGTTAATTATTGTGGTGTGATGGGATGTACGGATGTTGAGATCGCACATACCGTTCCCCTTAAGGATGTGCCATGGAGTAATTAGTGACGAATAGCTGAGTCTCGACTAGCTGACGGAAGGGGGTGATCCACAGGGGAAACCCTTGAGGTGGAGAGCCGACAGTTCCCACTACCTGTTCAGAGTTACAGCAGAGGAAAAAGCACTCTTCATCCCATCGGAATCACTCCTATTAGCCGATTGTACGTTTTAGGGCTGATATCAAAAGCCTGTCAGCATCTCTAATGATTGGCCACCATTCTCCTGACCCCAGCACAAAGTGTGCACTGCAGTCTAGACTCTGCCCCCTGGTGGAGAGTAGTGTTCTAGTTTGTCATTTGGTTTATTAAGTGTTGCACAAATAATTTGTCAGATGAATCAACAAAATAAATGGGTGCCCCTCCCACCCATAAGAAAAATAAGGGTTACTGGCTCAGTCTTCCCCATTCTTTTTAATCGGACATCATTCACTGTTATTCATTCTTGCTGTTTCACTGACAGCCCTCCCCACCCCTTACACCCACTCTTCATCCCTCTCTGTCTTGCTCTCCTTGTGAGCTTTTGTCTGGCATTTGGGTTGGTTTTCTTTTGAGGCAAGTAGGCTACAAGAGGGAAATACCACCACAGTCACAGAGCCTTTAAAGGCACCATGCTTTAACCCCTGGGGATAGAAAATGCCTGCTTTTCTGTCGAGGGACTGTGTTAACTTCTCTACACGCAAGCACACCAACAAACATGAATGCACACACACATACACACTCACACTCCCACCCATGCACACACAACACACACACACACACACACACACACTGCACCTTTAAGAGATGTCCTTAACCATTTATCGACAGTAACTTAAGAATTGCCCTGGAATTCTGACACCTCCTAATTTTAAACCTGAAGACTCCGGGAAGAGCTGTTCTAATTTTAGGCCCTGACCATGTCTAAATACTTTTAAAAAAACATTCCAAAAAGTCCATGAATAGTCGTGATTCACACTCATTAAAGACATTCAGAGCAGGTATTTCACCTCTGTGCAGCAAGGTTCATATGCCTGCAAGGTCATTAAGTTTTTAGCTTTTTTCTTTAAAACAAAAAACATTTTATTTGATGAAATTCACAGATAAGGAAAATGTGTTGGTCCCAGCCTATATGAAAACAAATTCCTGGTGCCTGATTAAAACCTACCTGAACTCAGGAAGCACAGATAATCCAAAACTGTGATCCGATCATCTGATCCACCTGCTCCCAGGAAATGGGCATAACCTGAGCCTCTAACATTGTTATTTAGGAGGCTTTTCACAAACGCCTGACCTGAGACATGATCCTTGCTGCAGTTCCGATTCTAAGCCTGAGATGTGATCCTCACTGCTTCCACAAAGTTCAGAGGAGATAATCAAAGGGTGGGACCTAATGCCCACGGCCCGCAAAGGCGCCACAGTTCAAATTAGTTAAGAAACCAAATGTACCTGCTTTTCAGTCCAAACAACCACACCACATTTTATGGAAAAGGGTTTTTGTCCATTTCGTTTAATGCAATTAGACTTCAAAATGTTTGCATCAAATCAGAAAAAGTCCAACGCATACTGTTGTTATGGTTCTGATCATGAATTATTTAATGGCAGCTGGTTTAAAGCTGTATGACTGTCATAAAACATGAATTTATAGTGTACTAGTGATGTCATGATTACACACTCATATACAAGTATACTAAAAACGACAGTGTCCACAGGAAGAAATGTTCATTATTGAGGGTGTTGAGTGAAGACTGCACTGTACAGCACATAGCAGAGTAGTGAAAAGATCCAGCTATATTCCAGCACCTTCCAAGAGAAACCCATTCCTCCGTTGAGAGGCTCATCAACACTTCTACACTACAAAGTGTTGCGGGGATTGACGACTAGGTTAAAAACTATGATGCCCAGAATGGGCACCTAGGATAAAGGAGATAGAAATCTACAGCCATGTTGAGCTTCACTCCGGGTTTCCACTCCTTCAGACCGGGAGGAAATGCGCACTCAGGTTTGTTGAGATGGCGCTTGGCCAGTGGGCTCTGTTTCATGAGGTGAGCACAGTCAGCAGTGCGGGGTCAGGGGGCCTGTAATTCTGTCCTGAAATGATTCCAAACAAGAGACTGAGACCCAACAGGAGATATCTGACATGAGGTGGGAGGGGAGGGGCAGATAGAGCAAATACAGGCTTTAGAAACAAAATGAACGTCGCATGCATCTTGCTAAGCTGCTTCAATGCCTGATTAACATAAACAGGCACATCAGAAAACCAATGAACATTCAGACATTCTGTCAGTTAAAAAAAGATGCAGGGTGCTTGAGGTTTGGGAGAATGGCCAGTTATAAATATATCTATGCTGATGGCTGTTTATAGAGAACCCATAGGTTATGATGACAGACGTCACAACTCAATTGTAGCTCCAACTGATCACCTGTTTCCCAAAATTTTGCCCTTATACTGTCAGTAAAGGAAAAAAACATTCAGCCCATAGATTACTGCATCACTCTGTGCTCTCCCTAAGGCCTATAAACCTTTAAAGCACCTATAAAACACTTGGCAAGGGCTTTTTGAAGTTTTTATGAAGATCTGCCTTTATTGTTCCCCAGAGATGAGCCCAGCTCCACTGGCGCCTCTGAGCTTTCTGTAAGTGCCAGTGAATTCGGAGGAAGAGAAGGGGGGTGACGTCTGTGAGGGGAACGTGGTGTTTGCAGAGGTCCCAAAGAGGGATGGGGAGAGGGTATCGGAAGAAGTGAATGTCTGTGTGAGTGTCTGTGATCGGATGCTTTCTCTCTTTCGCTCTCTCCCCCTTACTTTTTTATGAGAGGCCACAGGACAGACCCTATCCATCCCCATGTCTAGGAAATGCTGCCTGAGACACTTTCCCCTCAAGGAGCCCTCTGCGCATACAGTAAAGGGACATTCTGTGCACGGCTCACTCAGTGTCCACGTGACATTAAGAAAAATAGAGACAGACGCTTTAAAAAAAGACTTACGTTTTCAACTAATCATAATATTATTTTTGCATACAATACACATTACAGTCGTATTATTAATATTATTACATACCGATTGCAAGAATACATTAATCAAACGTGTTATGATCTCACTGAAGGTACAATGAATTCTGTATTGGTGTGCTTACTTCATTAAGGCTACACCATACGTCTGACTTTATCCAGCCACAAAGAGTATATATAGGATAAATAAATAAACCAATGATAATAGTCAGGCGCCCCACATATTATGAATAACAGACCGAGCTAAAAAAATTACAATGGGTCTACTAAAACAAGACCTATATGAAATGTTCTGTTCATGTAGCGGAAAATGAATCATGCCAGACCCCCCTCAACGTACTTAATCCCGGCGGCAATGGACTCTCTCAAAGGAACAGTTGGCAAATGGAAGCGCATTAAAAGTAATTTTCAGAATGCAGCACGGAACCTCCAGGTCTATGGAATGTTGTCAAGAAGAGAGAAACTAACATCCCAGAGGTGCAAAAAAAGTTTTCTTTTAGTGCGCACACCTCATAAAATCACTTGAACAGTCACGATCCAGAGACCATGAAATTAACTTTGGTATATTAAAACATTTATACTGCGCAACCAAGTTTAGCTCGAAGCAGAACCCAGAAGTCAACGTTCACCGTGCTCACCTGGCCACCCTTGTTGAAAGTGACTTTTCTCCACGCATAGGTAGCTATTAAGTTCACGCTCCTGTTGAAGCAATAGAATATTCCAATATGTAACCGGATAACATCTGTTGCCAACTTCAAACGAGTATAACCTTAAATTGTTAGGTGTAACGTTGTAATTCACCTAGTTAGCGACTTCCCCCACGCGATTTTATTTTACGTCACTAAAGGAAGCACATGGGCCTCATGAAAGACAACGAAGTAGGTAAGTCTGTAAAGCGTAGCTGTTTATTCAAGATAATTAGTGTATTGACGGTTGAAACGACTGAAACCGATCCGTCCCAAGATATTTGAATATATGTATATTCTTGGTAAACTGCTCATAGTCGCTAGTTGATTTTCAGCATGGTGGGAGACCGCAACGGGGAACACCAAGCGAAATTATAATACCACAATCAAGTCCAGTATTGTTATATTATATTATATTAATATAACATATAATAGACATATATATATATATATATATATATATATATATATATATACATGTCTTGTCTCAATTTAACTCACTGTTACATAATTTGAATGAAGAATGAGTGCTAGAATCCCCCCCCATCAAAACTTTTCCTAGGCTCAAAGACTAATGGAGCAGTTGCATTTGCAGTGCTGCCTAGTGGTGCTCTGTATTGCTATTCCTGGTGCTATTCTTACATCTTGAGCAGCATATTATGTCTGTACCAAATGCATGCACAATGTTAATTATTTTTTTATTCTTAAAATAGCCAGTGTTTGCCTTCAGTATTGATATTGTAGAATGAAGTCAGAGAAGCTTTGAAGAAAAAAATACAGTATTGCTCATCGTATACATTCAGCTGGCAAGAACATGATGAATCGGTTGAATGTTGGGTTTGGCAGCGTTCTAAACCCGGATTATCATCCTTTTAAATTCTGTCCTGTTTTTAATGCTCTGTCCAAGATCTGACAGAAAAGGGAAACAATCGCTTTGATTAAAACCTTCCTTGTAGATTTGCCAAGAGGCCTGGTGATGTTAGCTGGAAGTAAGTGCTGCAACAACAACAACCAATGGCTTAGTGGAACAAACGGGAGGATTTATTTGGCATATTTGTTCTCAACCAACTTCACAGAAACTTCCATTTAACCCATCTTTCTTGTTGCGTCGTCAACAAGATCTTGATGTTTGCTTCAATATATTCACCGATAGTCATGAGAGGGGGAGGAGAGCTCAAAAATGCAGCATTGCATAGAAGATGCCAAGGAAGAGATGGGAATTTGAAATGTACTGGCAGGACACCACTGAAATTGCGGGAGTTCAGGGAGGGTACCATTTAAAGCCGGGGGAACTTGGCGCGCAAGCTGTTGGACAGGCCAGAGCAGCTGAATGAAGCAGCTTGTGTGACAGATCCGGTTTACTGGTACCTCTACTTGTGTAATCTCAAACCCCCACCCCTTTTGTTTGGGGGTGATGTCATGCCTTTGAAAAGAAGGTTCCTTTTAAGTTTGTAGAGAGTTTTCATCAGGCAGTGTAGGTCTTGCAACGCGGGTGCTGGCCTGAATGGAAGCTCCCTGCAGGTCTAGCCCCATTAGGCACGCTCCGACCACAGCATCAAAGCAGCGCTCTTTTTTTCCCTGCGTTGTTGTTTTTTAAATATGATCGCTCTGATGGATGGAGTGATGATCTGGGAGTCTCTGGCGCGAGTGGCAGGCTCCGCTATTGTTATGCACCAGTGTGGTGCTGTGTCCATATCTATAGAAACCAGGGGAGACTCCAAAGGCATGCTTTCATCTCTGCAACCAGCACACACTAGTAATAAGAGGTCAAATCAACTCCCGACACACACACATGCGCGCACACACACACACACACACACACACACACACAGTCTTCTTCCTCCCCTCTCAATCCCCCTCTCTCTCTCTCTCTCTCTTCTCTCGATATCTCTCGGTCTCAGCCCCTCACACATACACACACACACACACACACATGCATGTGCTGCATCCAACCTTTCAAAGTTGTCTTTTAGGAATAACAAATGTGCAAATGTATGACTTTCTCTTATCCCCATGTACTGACAAACAGGGAAGAACAAAGTGCACATCACATGTTTTTCCATTAATCTGGAACCAGTTTTTTAAAGGTAGCAATGGTGTTTATTTAGGAAAAGAATCTTAATTTGTGGGTACAGGCCATTGTTGTCTAAGTTGGCCAAATTGTTGGTTACACAGTTCGTTAAGTTATTTATTGCTTCTGGAGAATTAAAGAGCTACTGTCACTGAAGCACTGTTTTGACACTTACCCGTCGGTCCCTGACAAAATCACCAAGTATAATCTGTGTTGACTGTGCTCCCAACAGGTTCATTTGATTATTCGTAGACAATATTTGTTCAGGATATAGTGAGATCTTGCGTCTTGGTCACAATGACTTCCATGCAGACTTGGAGCAGACCGCTTAGAGTGCACAATCACATGTTACATAGGATTACAACGTTAAGAGTAAACATTCACATACTCTTGACACATTCCAAATCAAGTGTGACCATGCACTATGTGAACCGTTTAACCTTTGTGGACAGTTCTGCATGTTCCTTGTTATCGATGACGTTCGTAGCGACGATGCAGCATTGTCTCATCGTACAAGGTAATTTCTTTATGCCTGTTAAACTGAACTCACACATATGTTCTGGGATCTCCCCTGAGCCGGGTACCCTGAGACGTTGCACACTTTGTCTCGTGAGCTCGGCGCAATGAGAGATGCAAGCACCACTGTGGCCAGGAGAACAAAGACGACTACTTTGTGAGACAATTGCAGCCAGGCAAACAGGGCCTGGAGCCATGGAGAAAGGAGCGGGTCATTTCCACACACAAACACCAGCCAGCTGTCCTGTTAGCACCTGTGTGCGAGCAGGGAGAGAGGGCACAGTGTCTCGGGCACAGAGACACGGAGACAGAAGCAGAGAAGGAAGGTCACCGCGCGCCCGAGACAGGGTGACGAGGGCATTAACTCGGCTCCGCGACTGCAACCCATCTTTAATTACACCAGATGGGGAAAAAACACAGTGCAGTCTTGGGAAAGACGCATCGACCCCGCTCTCCTTGTCCTTTTAGGTTTCCTTTTCCCGCTAAGTTATTTTCAACGAGCCGCATGTTTCAATATCTGGCTCTGCGTACCCCTTCACCTAATTTCTTGACTTGTATAGTCTCTTGTTCAGTAACGTGGAGTAGTGGTGGTGATTACCCCCAACACTGAAGAATACTGTGTGATTTAACCATAGCTGTGTATGAATGATTTTGGTCTTTAGCTTGAGATTTAATTTATTATATTATATAATGGGGTGATTGTTTGTGGAGATTCATTGTCCATTGTAGGCAAATAAAGAACCTTTATGTTGGTTGAAAAATTGAAACTGTCAATGTTAGCTAATCAAAAAAATGTTTGGTGAAATTTCCACTGAGGCGCAGCCTGTATAAATTGTGTCGCCCACCACTGATTAATAGGTGCTGTGTTCATTACTGGTACAATCCACGCTTTTACTAATTAACTACCTCCTCCTTTGATAGACTTGCTCTGGAGTGCATTTTTCTCTGCGGTCCCTTTGAACAATTTTTATGCTTTGTCTTCTGTTGGTGGAGACAGACGCCTAGTGCCTTCACTTAAAACAATGTGATTGCCATCCCCCTGTCAGCCGCCCAGTCGGTCATCTCCAGCAGTTTGTCTGGCACACGGAGGTAGACGTTGTTATAGCCTTGTGGCTCCAGGGTCCTGTGGCTCTCGATTAGCAAACCAGTGTGAGTCAACAGCTGGTACATCCCCTGGGCACTCCTCTCCCCCAGACAGGCACCTAGGCCCACCCTGCCTGCTTGCACCCCGGCGAGATATTTCCCAAGAGTTTCCCATCGTGCAGGTCATCTGCACCTCCGCCCGCCCGCCCGCCCGCCCCCGGCAGCATGCTCTCTGAGCAGAGAGGGCAAGGAGGCCACAATTTGTACTTGGCTGTCATCGCTGGGCCATGACACTGCACACTCTTGCAAGGCCTGGGGGGCCCTGCTATAGGCTTGTTTGCCTGTGGAATTGCAAGCAATACCGTGATAATATCATAATGTTAAGAATAGCACTGAGGGGGAACATGCCCATCGTTTTTTTTTCCAAATCTGGGGGAATTTAGGATGAAATGTTGTATGAACCAAGCAGCATTGCAAGCAATCCTCTGTCAAAAACAATGGCATATCTGCTAGAAATCCTTAAAAAGAATTCAGCTTGTTTTCAATTTTGGGGCACCAATATTCTAAAAGGTCTGAGTAGTTATATGTCACAGGGATGTGGGAAAAAACTATTTGTAGCCCTGCTGCTTGTATTCCTACAGTTCAGTTGTACACTTGTAATGCAGGGTGTGAGTATAAATGCTGCTGCTTTCTTCTCTCCAAAAGAACCACGATGAAGATATGCAGGCAACTAACAACAACCTATTGTGAGAGGTGGGAAGAGGCAGAGCGCCAATGATGTCATCGTGCTGTAGGGAAGACCAGGAGGAACGCCTCCCTGGCGGTAGGAATGCAGTTGTTTTTCTGTTGTTCCGGAAGGCGGTGATCAATTTAATTCTACTCTCGTCTCTCGGTTACTAAAAGGAAAAGAAGTTGAGAAAGTGGCTCCCAAGCGAAGCCGCTGGGCGCTCTTCCTTGCCCTCAGCAGGCTGGAGCATGCAGCAAATGAAAAGAGGGGAACGCTCCATAGCTCTTGAAGATTCTTCTTTTTTTTCATTTTGTAAGGCATGAATAAGGGTAATCAGGGCGGAATGCAGTGAGGTCACACTACGTCCCCAATTAAAAGTAACCGGAATCATTAAAGAAGAATGAAAGCGATTCAGAGCGAGAGGATCTTTGCCCCACATCCCAGCCCCCTCAGAAGCCCTCATGTCTGCCTGTCAGTACGAGGTGTATCGCACCCCGTTGCCAAGAGCCATAAGGCAGAGGCGGTGTTCTGCGTTGAGCTGGTGTCTGGAAAAATACATGTTTTTTTAACATGATGTTTACTCAGTGGTTGCCGAGTAATCTACCAATTAGTGAAATATGTATCAAATGTGCTATAGTGTACATATTGTACATACAGGTGGCTACGTGAGAGCGTGTAATGTTACAGCTGTCCAAGGTTAAAAAAAGTGATATAAATGAACACAAATAACATTAGATTAATATGTCAATGCCAATGTCCTTATGGAGAGAGTTCATTTTGTAAATGTCAATATTAGAATAAGTAACCAAAACAGCAAAATATTTTAGTCTTTTTGAAAATGTGTCGAACACAGAAATATTTCAGTTAATGCGACATATGCCAATGCAGATGTCGTTATTGAGAGGGTTCATTTTGTAAATGTCAATATTAGAATAAGAAACCAAAACTGCCAATTTTTTTGTCTCTTTCAAAAAGGGGAATCGAACATCAAAATATTTCTCTGTCTTGTATTTTATATACAGTTAGTATTATTAAATCTGTACACGCAGTGCAGACTAAACAACCTTTTGCATACTTTGTGATATTTGTGCACCATATAATATGTTAATGATTCACATCACTTTAAAAAAGATATTTTATGGAAAATGTTATTTAAAAATTATTTGTTTTAAAAGCAGATTGAGCAGTTTCATGCAGTGCCTTAGAATAGCCATTTCATTTGAATGCAAAATCACAAAGCACTTACCAATCAGACCTGGGACAAATAATTGTTTGAAATACTTTAACCCTAGTACAATAGTACATTTTCTGCAGATTACAGATTTTAAAAGAAGCATCTATTTTCACCAATATTCAGAACATTATTATTTTTAATCTCCTGTCATATTATTGTATGTTATGTTCAGTGACACATTTAATTGAAAATGCACAGTGATCTGGAGGAGTGTTTTCAAATTGTAGTTACGTCCTAAGAGTTCAAGTATTTCAAATACGTGTTTGACCCAGGTCTGTTACCAATATTTCGAAATATTTCAGTACAAACCAGACAGAAATATGACCGCATCAGTCATTTGCACTTCGGGTCATTCTCTGGTGGTCCCGAGAAGGCCATTCATTTTCATTTGCACCTTTTAAACATCAAAGTCAAATGGGTAGCGTCTTCTGGACCCACGGCACCCCGCAGGCTCCGGATCAGAGACGTGCCGTTTGCATTGCGAGGACAGCCTTGCCTCACCAGACAACAGACCTAATCCTGAAACACAGATGAGATCACACAGCTACAGCCACTGTGTCTGTGTGAACAAGCCCTTCAAATAAACAGGAGTCTTTGCAAATAGCTTCCCCAATGGTGAGGAACAGCTGACACCATCAGAGGAATGCCTCACGCTGCTCTTGTCCCTTTGAGTTGAGTGGATCGTTTAAGCACGAACAACGGCCACTGAAGGGCTCTCCGGTCAAAAATAGATGACAGGAAAGAAAACGACATCTCCGCTGATGTCATGATGATGTTATGCGAGGAGGCAACGGTGGCTTCTACCCTAAGTAGAACAGCTGATCACCGAGAGCAGGATAAACATGTTTAAAACGCTGTAAAGAAGCATCTCAAATGCTGTGTCCTTTGCTCTGGTTGTACACGTGGGCTGAAGGATCTGTACATAAAGGAGTATTAATGGATATGTGTACTGTATGATGTTTGCTACGTTCTGATGACACTTGTTTGATATTATTGCGGGAGGAATGATTATCATCCATTACCGTGTAACTGAGGCAATGGGCAAGAAGTGGGAAAAGCCCACACCATTGGGATCTGTGTGTCATCTGGCTGACTCAAAAAGCACCTCTTTGTCTCTTCAGAGCCCGCTGCATGCTCAAAGGTCCTGATCTTCCTCGCTCAGACATTCACAGACGCCATCCACGACCTCTGCATTTTGCAAGGTTAGTGCATTTGTAACTGATGGTCAGACGTTCCTCTTCCTTTCTCCCTGCTCACCAGAATGGAACTCTTCAGATGACCCCTGTCACCCTATAACCCGCGCTATATATAATTCTGCTCGCATGTCTCCTCTTTCCCTTAAAAAACGAATAACAAATCAGAGTGGCGACGTCTCCATGGCAACACAGAAACGGTCGTCGTGCTCACCACATTCCCGAAGAAACCTTCCTTTTCATTAGCAGAAAAACTCCTTCCTGTTATTGTCCGTTGTGCCAAATTTACTGTTTTCATTATCATTATTGTCATTCTGTCCTATAGTTCGGAGGGGTTTAAGGACATTGACATGCGTACTCTTGGACGGAGAAGGAGCTAGCAGGGAACCAATATGCACTGGAATATGTATGGGACTCTGTTCTCTGTTTATTTGTGTTGTAAACAGAGAAAAAGCTGAGGCCTGCAGTCACAACAAAATGAAACCTTGACCGACAACCAAATCTGACAAAATGTAGACAAGAAGTTTTAATTTGGAGTTTGTGTATGTGTGTGTGTGTGTGTGTGTGTGAGAGAGAGATAGAGAGTTTGAGTTTTATTTTGGTTGCGTAAGTGTGCGAGTGCGTGTGTATGTGTGACCGAGTGAGTTTAATTCGGTCACATGTGTGCGTGTGCGTGAGCGAGTTTAAATGTGAGGCTCGTGTGAACGCACGAGCGCATGTGAATGAGCGAGCTCCCACACTGTGTGTCGTTCTCCGCGCGTGTTGATCTCCGGGTCTCGTTGAGGAGTCGTGATAGGTCCCTCAGGGCTGTGGCGCCCCAGCGCTCTGAGACAGATCCGAAGGCACGAGCGTGTGTGTCAGTATGAGTGACGGGGTGCCAGTCTCTGGCATTTCATGAGCAGCTAACACGCGTGGTTCAAGGGAAACGTGCGTACGTGTCAGTTTTCCTCGTCGCGGCACGAGGAGCTCCAGCAGGTGCGCACATTGCCCGGAGTGAAAATACCAGAAGGGGTTGCCGTGAAACAAGGCCTCTGATCAGCTTGATGTGGGTCAGCGGCCCGCTAAATGACAAGGTCAGGGAGGGTCTCAGGAAATATCACTTCGTATTACGATTAGTAGACATCACTTGGAACATGTTTTGTGCTTGAGTGTAAATATTGTTTACATTTATTTGATGTCACCTACAGCTATATGCACTTGTTCCTGATATGATCATTTAAATGGGTTAGGTATATTATCTCGATCAGAATTCTCAGTAGAGGTTCTCAGACGTCTCAGTAATTTCATAAGAACAGAGTTGGAGTCAATTTCATTTCAATTCAATTAATCAATAAATCCACATAAAAAAGTAAGGTTTTATGCAGAGTTATGTATAAATTAATTTTATTTTGATTCATGTCCTTAATGAACTGAAATGAAAAGAATTGATCCCAGCTCTGGACATGAGTGTTGTCTTATGTTTAAATAGTATGACGAACTGATTAAATACAGGTAGTGAGGGAGCTTATAATGATGATGGCTGTAAAAGGGCAGCAAAGTCAGTGTGCTGCAATGCAAAAGAAAAAAATTATCACATTGAGGCTGTTTACCAGTTATTTTGCTAAAATGTCTTTTCTTTTTTCTTTTTTTTTTTTTTTTTTTACAAAAAATGCAAAAAATTAAAAAATACAAAGCTGGTCTTCAAAAGCAGTCACTAACGGAACACAGATTTCCGTCATGCGCCCCAGACCATCTGCTTTCGGTTTAGCCCTGGAGTTTGAATGGGATAAAGAAGGGAATATTTCAGGCTTGTCTGTTCTTCTGGGGTGGTTAGACTTGTGAGTGTAAGATTGGGGGGTGGGAGAACATGCTTGCTGGGATGTGTAGAGGTAAGGAAGTAGCTGTCCTTTCGCCCTGCGACTCAGGAGAGACGAGCACCCTCCACAAATATAAATCAGAAGCCAGTATTCCCACAGATGTTTCTCCAACTGTCATCAGTAAAGCACAGGGACTAAGCAGCCAGATCTCCTTTTCTCCTGTTTATTTATCCCTTTCACCTTTGACTAAGATCTCTCAGGTTCCATGCTCTTTGTCATTTCACAGGAGCGCTCGACGTGTCCTCGCTGTCCTTTCAGTCTCGTTCCCTCGTGACTGCTTTCCAAACGGACCTTTATTTATGTGTTTTTTTGGTTTGTTTTGAAGGGAAGAAAAATGTTGGTGCCGACTTCATGCTTGCATAACTCTGCAAAGACAGATTAAACCCACTTGGATTGCACACAGTCTAAACGTCTCCACTTAAACAGAATGCTGTTCTTTTCTTTTTTTTGTAGCTGATGAAATACTGTTGACCCTTTTCTATTTATTTCAACTCAGGCGCTTTGGTTGAGAAATTATTTTAAAACACCCAAAAGCCTTATAGGTAGGGCCTGTACGAATTCCTGACCATGTGACATGAGAGGCATGTGACCGGTGTTTCAACCCTTATCCTCAAAGCGTCACTGTAAGCACTTTAATCTAAATGATTAGATCAACCACACAGGTGTGCAACCAATTATACCATCAATGATTAATTAGAAAAAGCTTGTCAGCATTATGAGTCAATAATATTTATTATTAGTCGTTATTAGTTGCTGCTTTGTTTCAGGGCCAGATTTTACTAAGATAGTTGCAGCACAAAGACGGTCACTATTTTGTTGCGGCTATTTTGCGGTCACAAATAGCGACACGTTAACGACCAATTTACTAAGAGTGGTTCTGACTACACAATGAAAGAAATGAAAATGCCCTCATTCGCAGTTTGCAGTAGGATACACCTGTGAAAAAGGTCCGAAACAACATGGCACGCTCACATGTCCAGATCACGCCAATAAATATATACGCAGCAACCGGGCACAAGTCGCGAGGGAACAACGAGAAAAAGGCAACATTTTACAGATCAGGAAATAGAGGTATTGGTCAACGAGGTACACCGCCACAACGCTGTATTACAGCATAGGAAAACAACACCAACGGAGAAGAATTTTTTTTGGAGTGATATCACAAAAGAAATGAATTAATTAGGCATGACAAAACAAACAGTAGATGATGTGAACAAAATATGACATGATGTTAGGCGTCGTCCAAAAGAAACTTTCCTACAACATAATGCGGGAAAAAGAACGGTGGTAGTCCAACCGAGGGAAGAATATTGGACTAAGAATAAAGCATAGAAACTAAACTGAGCATCTGAAAGTAAATTGACTTTAAAATTCTTAGGCAAAGAGGAGAGTTGCAATTATGGCATGCTTTAGTAAATCAGACGGAATACTTAATCGACCTAATTTACAAAATCTCCACCCTGTTTTAGCACATTAACCCTAGGGATACATATGCATGAAGAGATTTAACTATTAATCTAAAAGAAAGTCGCAAAGTGATTTAACTCCATTACCTCCAAATTACATCCTAATAGTGATTTGACTCATTGCGACCGTTTAGTAAATCCAACATAGTAATTGTGGCCTTGCGACTGCTTTTGTGTTGGAAAAGCATTCGCAACCAAGTAAATCGGGATGACAAGTAAATCGGGCCCTCGGTGTCTTGGTGAAATCCAAGGATGGATGACAACAAACTGTTTGAAAATCAATCCACAAAAAACAGAAGTATTGTTGTTTGGCTCAAGGCACAGCTTGAACAAATCGCCCTGTATAGATATCCCCTTCGATGGTCATTTTTGAAACCATCAAAAACTGTAAAGAACTTGGGAGTCAAAATGGATTGTGAACTGTGCCTGGATGCCCATGTTAGTTTTGTGGTTAAAACATCTTATTTTCATTTGTGGAATATATCTAAGTTAAGACCAATCTTGTCTGCCAAGGATGTTGAAATGTTGGTGCATGCCTTTGTAATGTCTAGACTTGATTATTATAACGCATTGTTTTTGGCCTACCAGACTCTACACTGCAGCGGCTACAGTTATTCCAAAATGCAGCAGCCAGAGTGCTACCCATACATGCTGTTCACAACACATCACTCCTGTTCTTAGGTTGCTGTATTGACTCCCTGTTAAATTAAGGGTTGATTTTAAGATCTCACACCCCGGGGCCTCCGATAGCGTATCGGTCTAGCACACCCAAATTGGCTGGACCTTTACAAGCTGCCTATCATGGTGGTGGTGTGAGCTGCCTATCACGGTGGCGGTTCGAAACCCAACTGTACCAGACCGGCCCTGGTGGGGAGCCCTGATCGGGGGTGGCATTTGGTTGTCTGCCCCAGGGGGAAGGGGGAGGGAAAGATGGCACGAGCTTGCCGAGGAGCGGTAGGGCGACCTCGTAAACAGGCGGGCGGCCTCCAAAGTAAATAAACACATTCACAATATGTCTACCTAATCATGATTATTTGGCACAGAGGTGACCAGTCCATTGATCTGTGTAATATTGAACTGGTACTTTGATAAATAATAGGTTCATGTTTGCAAAATAAGTGGTACTCAATAACTGAAGATAGGCCTACCACATAAAGTACAGCAAGACAAAAAGCTCAGTCACTGAAGTTTGGTGGTCTGGTAAGAATGGATGTGTACTTGTGTTACTTAGAATTAACTTCAAAAGTTGTATAGGCTATATTCATGGAATGGAATAATGTCCTAGGTGGGTTAAACATCCTGGAATCACCTTTACATGACCAAGTATACGTGAAGAAAGACAACCTACTCTAAAATGTGTTCTAGCCAGATCGGCTTTTAAAACAAAACTTTCTTTCATTCAACTCCTCTTATTTAATATAATTGGATTCTGTTCTCTCCCCATATGAATAGTGCAACAAAGTGTCTGAAGCCTTTCTGTTGATTTAAAGCAGGGGGTTGATGGAGGAGGGGTGCAGTAGAGCAGTATTGGGAAGTAGATCTTTTAAAAACAAAAAAGGTAGAATTCCTTTACTGCTTTCATTGTCCTGCAGAAACTCGCTCTATTTTTTCCTCAACAAAAAAGACAGGAAGTTTAAAAAAATCTACTCGGTTGCCGTACTTGTTCCCGGTGACAGTTTTTGTTTTGGATGATGCAGTGGTGACACCCACTGCCACCCGCCTCCACTCCCTGCCCTGATCTGCCTTTTCTTTTGCAACCCCCCTCCTATATTTCCCATAATTCTATTGGTCATGACAGACAGCCAGTCTGGCTCTTGCTACTCCTGGTTTTCCCCAGGCAAGTAAGCTCCCCATGCTTTGGGAAGCGGAGTCTTGTATGGAGTTACACTCCTCTCACAGCCACAGGGAATCAAGCCTATCTACACCCTGGCCTCCCCTTAATGATCCCTCGCCGTGCGCCTTATTGAGGCCTAAGGAAGCGTGAACGATTGCTGCAGAACCAAAGAGCTAAGTCCGCTTGTTGTACAAGGCCAATTTTTGCCACCACCCCACCCCTCTCCGTGCCCCCAGCCTCTCCAGCTCAGCTTTATTAAACGAACCAGGTTTTATTGCATTATTTAATTAGCCATTCCACAGCAAACTGCCGCCCGCTCAAACCCAAACTACCCCCCCTTCCCCTTTCCCTTCCGTCCCATCCCTCCCCACACTGTCCTTAGTCCTTTGTCAAAACTGAACATTGCAATTAGCCATGGCGCTGGTTCTGAAGTCAGGTACAGTAGGGGGTAGAGAGTTTGAAGAGGGCTATTTCATGCAGTTTTAGGGGTGCTACAACGTGGGCCAGTCATGAAATAAACATATGCAGAGACAATCCGTCTATGTTCCTGTGGATTTGAGTGGGATTATAGTTTTAAACCAGGGAAATGTCAACCATGGCTCAAGTGAACACAACAGCACAACAACACTTGTCCCGTGATAGTTAAAGTGTGTTAAAGCTTTCTGACCTTTTCCACTGTCAAGATTTTGTTGTGTTCCACTTGACCCTTTAGTTTAAGAGCCTGAGCCTATCTCGCCTGTCCCTCATTCCCAGTGACACTGTCCATAGAGTACAGCAACAGCAGCAGGATTCTCCATTAAGAGTTAAGATGCCGATTTGTTAAGCTTCGTCAAGATGAACACCAACTTGCTGGTATTCACACCTGCTGGTATTCTTTAGTAACTTTGAATTCATCTGTTGTTCCCCTCTCCCCAAGCAGGATTTTCATGCTTTCCACATCCTCCTTCAGTCTCAATATCTACATGTCCAGTTGTCCAGAAACATGATGTCATTCATTTTGGCCAAACCCATGGGAGCCTTTAAAAAGACAATTATTTCTACCCCCTCTGGAGGAGCGAGGAGGGGAGGGGTTGTCTTAATTAGCTATTCTGTGTGTCTGGCTGGAGGGAGGGTGGTTCCCACTGAGGGGCTGGCCCCTCTCTTTCGGCTATGGACAATGGTAGGTGGCGGGTGGCGGCCTTCGCCACAGCAGGAGGCTGCTGGGTCTGGTCAGGCGAACCCACGCCCCCGTCCCTGTCTCAGCCTCCGGCACCGATTGCAACCCCTGCTATCTGTACCCCCCCCACACACACACACACACACACACTCAATTCTCAGTACCTTGCCTATCTAGGAAACCTTTGAAGAGAGGAGTTCATCCATATTGGTCACTCTCTGGGGTGCATTGGCAGTGTGAGGCTTTTTGGGCTCACAAACCCTTGACAAATTTAAGATTCTGTTTAAGCGAGCAACTGCCATGTGTTAAAAAAATGGCGAGCAGTTGGAAAAAGTTCAGAAAAAAACAGCAAGCAAGCAGACAGATCTGAGCTGTTCATACTGCCGTGTGATACAGTCAGAATCTGAGGATCCCTGTTGCTAAACAACAGACCTGCTTCCCTGGCATGGGAGATGAGGAATTCAGCAATGAGGAGGCATTGGCAGATGAGTAGTTTGTGTGGATGAGGCAGGTGAGGAATGCTGTTCCTTGTCATTACATCTGGTACACTGTGTAGTGTTTGCCCAAAAAATATTTACTGCAAAAAAACTGTAGAGCAGAGGTGGAAAAAGTGTTTGGCAAAAAGTTGCTTTTGGTTTCCAAGAGGGCATGCTTGAAAAACCTAAACTAATAATGCACGTTCCCAGCTTCTGTGGTTTAGATTCAATTAAAATTCAAATGAGCAGGAAGGTTGCTGCGGCGTCACTATGTTGCGGTAAGGGAACATTGCGTACAGGCTGGAGCGTGGCGGATTGCAATGAGATACAGTATTTTAGAGTCAGTGAGCTTTATTTGAAAATGAGCATTTTAATCAAAATGCACACTAGCCTTGTGAAACAGATCTGATGGAGTGGACGCAGAACAGATCTCAGGGACTGGTGCCAAGTACCATAGCAGTGTGCCTAAAAATAACATTACAATGCAGAAGTTCAATAACCTGACCTTAAAACCCAAATAATAAAACTTGTGTCTTGTGACTTTTTCTCAGCTCTGGGCTTGGTGCCACTGGTGAACTTTGGCTTCATGGCACCTGGTTTTGCAGTGAAGTGGGTGCCCCTCATTCAGCTTCATAATAAACAGCTGCTGTTTTAGTGGGGGGTCTGGGAAAAGGGCTGGGGGTGAGGAGTGAAAAGCACTATTTTATGGTACAAAATGTGTCATATGAAAGTGGAGGAGACAAGCTGTACAACTCTGAAGAATTGTGTCTCCCTCTCCTCCTGTGAGAGGGCAGGCATTGTTTTATTATCATGCTAATGTCACGACTAATTACAGCTCCGGTCCTAACAATCTGAGCAGGCCACAGGGTCTTTTCTACACTGCTGCCTGGCTCCACTGATTGTACACCTCTCTCTCCCCGCCCCCTCCTCTCCCTAATAAACAATGTTTTATTGCTATGTTATACATTTAAGAAAGAAGAAAAATATAGCAATCACAAGGACTATTATCCTAATAAAAATAATAACAATTGCAACAGTAACTCTAATACGATAATATTAAATCCCTCTTTCTCATTTGCCCCAATCCTTTCCTGTGCCTCCTGTCCCTCTCTATCACCTGGTCATAAAGGGGCATTCACGCTGGCAAAATACATCTCACAGACCCAGTTTGAGAATTAAAGTGAAAGCATATTAACCCAGATATCATGTCATACTAACCTGTATCGCCATCTCACGGAGCTATTCTGTGTTTAGATCACTGGATTTGCATTCAGTATGTTTTCATACCACCCTCTGAGGGTACCAGGTGATCAATTTGGCTGTTATTTGCAATGTAGGCATTTAACCTTTCAATCCGACATTGAGTGCTTGCTGTTGCTAATAATATCACATTCCTAGCAATGCATCTCTGATATGATTCACATCAATTGAAGATGTGTTTGTAGCCACTAGCACTTTTTCCACAAGTTGGAAAGCAAACGTGAACTGCCGTGTATGAGAAGAGTGACCCCCAAGCAGCAAAGGTGAGGTGATCAAATGTAATTTATGGGCACAGGAAAAAAAAACATCTGATGAATGTCACCCTTGGGTCCCACTTAGTTCATGGCAGACTTATGCTTTCAAAAGCACTGACAGTGGCTAGCCCATGATGGAGTCTGCAACGGCTTACAGAGCACATGCTTCTTATACAATGAGGAGACTCGATTGTTTCTCCTATCTCATATCATTTTGAGCACATGTTGACTATTTTATTCAGTTCAGCTTTACCTTTGGCATCTAAGTGACCAAACCAGCAAATCAAAGGTTTAAATGGTTTCAATAAATGAAATAAACTGGAAGAGACTATCAGAATGCCCTATGTTGTGTCTTCATATTAATGGAAATCATTATATAGCAACTGGCTTTGACAGTTGACAGACATGTTCGCCAACTGTAGAAAATTGGCAACATCTTGGTTAGATCGTCTATATGTCACTGTCAATTACCATGTATAACATTACTGGATCCCTTAAACTTAGCCCAGGATAATGGCATAAGAGGCCATATAGGCAATAGGGACCTTGTAGATAAATAACAAGCTTCATAGATACCTGAGAATGGCGGCATGTTTATGCTAGCAAACTAGCTTTTACCTTGATAAAATAACGAGCAAATCACCACAGTTTTCATAATGCGCCCCACAGTCTGGTATTAAATCCCGACTGCATACGCAGTCTGTGACTGGCAGCCATGAAGGGCAGCGCATAATATGCCATAGTGTTGCCCATGGAGGGAGGGTTACATTCGGCAAGAATGTCTCCATCTAATACCACTAGAGTGACTTCAGATGTGTACAAAGTATACTCCTCCAATGCAATGACTACACAGGTCAGCTGGTGGACTGCAGACTAAAAAGAAGTGGCACAGGACAGCGCAAACAGAGTACAACACATGCTGGTCTGCATTCTGAATTGACAAATTGCCTATGAATACAATCGGCCTTCTAAATTGTGAAAAAGAAAAATTTTGGATAAAGATTGGTTTAAAACGTACAGCTATCTAGACAACGGCATGTAATGTTAGCCTAATAACAAAGAGTACACTTAATCAATACAAGTTTGTTGTGTCTGAATACTGGATGAAACACTGAAGATGGAACAATGAATATGTAACCCTATTGAACCTTAAAAACATGTTATTCCAGTTACAAATCTGCAAATTGTTTTACTGTATGCTTGCTGTTAAAAGTCTCACATTATAAATCTGCTCATCTGTGATTCTAACTATTATAAATCCAGTGTGAAATTGTGCTGCACTGTAAACGCATGTAAACACTAATGAAGTTTGATTTGTCTTTCATTTAATTTACTTTCTTTATTTCCTTGTAGATCAGGTATTATTCTATCAAAGAAAATACTGTGAGTTGTAATTTTTGCATCAGTTGTTTGAATTTCATATTCTTTGCAACAGTGTAAGGCGGTTGTATCCATTACCACCATCTTGCCAATAGCTGTATAAACCTTTTTAGCTTGAGGATTTTGTGAAGTCCAGCATTGTTTGAATTCTGTTCATTTTCTGAGTATGACAGGTTTGTGGCATTTCTTTAGCATGGTCAGCATGACTACTACTATTGCTATCGATAATTTCAATGGGCCTTCCACTGTTAGTGCAAACATTATACTCCAAGGAATTTGTCGTTTTAGCAACAGATGCAAATATTTACACGCGACTTGTCATAGCCACTTTTGTCCATTCTGAAATTACAGCACTGTCTGTAGTCCTAGACAATGACCAGTAAATATCTATCACTGAATGTTGCATTATGCTTCACAACACATAAGCTTACTTTTGTTAAGAGACATACGATTAGATTTCAGACAGTTCACTGAATCCATAGTATTTGTCCAAATCTGCACCCTTGTATGGAATGGAAAAGAGAATCCTGGATCCAGTCTATTCCCAATAGCCAATCATCCAAACATTATGAGATTTGTACAAGGCTTTATATTTAGATAACCACTTACGAAACGATAACTGTTGCAGTAGCTAACCAAAACATAAGAGCATAAAGAAAGCCTTCACAGGGAATAGCCAACTAAGGCAGAGTCATTTTTTACACCATTGCAAGTGTGTATTTCTCATACTCTTTCATCCCTGTTTGAGTTGACTCCCTACTGTGTAAATTAATTACGCAACCAGAGAAACTAAACCAAAAGAGTGGTCGCTAACTGGATGATGTTTCCAACTGTATTTGGACAGCTCTGTTGTGTGAAAGAAGTTCTATAATCCCCTTACTCACTCTACCTCGTTCACTATCCCTCCCTCATCTGTTTTCTTTAAACATTTTATTTGTTTCAAATTTTTCACCATTTTTCTCCAAATTTAGTAGCCAACTCAACCCTCTATTTATTTTTGATTTTCCCTCTCCTCACGAGCCCGTCACCGTCCTCTGGGTCAACCTAATTTCCCGAGGCCGTCAATGATCCGCCTCCTCCGAGACGGATCTTCGCCCACCTCTTTAGGAATGCCCTACTGCTCCTCGGAGAGCTTGTGCCGACTTTCCCTGCCCCCACCTCCTGGGGTGGACAGCCAAAAAGCCGCCCCCGATTGGGGCTCCTGGCCAGAGTCGGACCGACGTAGTCGGATTTCAAACGGCGACTACAGTAGGCAGCTTGCACTCACGGTGGAGTGCGTTAGACCACCACACTACCTGCCCCCCCCTCCCTCATCTGTTATCCCTCTCATTTACACCTCCCTCTCTGCCACTCCCAAACCTTCCCTCACTCACTGGTGCTCTGAGCCATTTACCCAGTAAAACTGTCAAGATATTCCAATACACGCTTCTCACTTCACACTTCCTTTCAACTTGTCCTTCCTCAACTCACTCATTCCTGCATCACTATTCCCACCCCTTAGCAATGTTATGAGCTCAAACGTCTTATGAGGGTTGCCTCTCCCACCTCAGCAGCCTCGAGTCCATGTTCTGACATTGCCTCTTATAGTAAACAATTACACGACTGCACTTGCACACACTCGGGCACAGCTCTCCAGCTTTCCTTCTTCCCCTTTCACCGGTTAACCATAATGTTTATCCATAGCTCCCAATTTGTTGACAACTACGAAACTTAATCTGTGTACAAATGTTTTGACATCTGTCTTCCTCACTCTGTTAGAGTTACCCTGGGTGACCGACTTGCTAGTCTGTAGCCTGCTTGAGGGAGCAGTCGAGGAACCGGTGCTCCAGTGACCACTCCGAGAATGTACTGAATTTCCTTTGTTACAGGTGTGGAGAACATGATGGAAGTAGCCCTTCTTTCAAGTGAAAAATCTTAATGTTTTCATAGAAAACTGTATAGCACATGGGCTTTCACCCTCTGCAGTGGTCTTTGTTTAATTGCTTTCATTTGCGCACAAGTTCAATTATGTCACTATCAGAGGTTTCCCATACATACTGCTCTTGTTTTTTAATCATATGTTCAAACTAACTAGGTGTGCCCTTAGTTTCAGTTGGGTTCTGTTAATCAGCAATGAATATAGAAGCTGAATATTGGTCTGTAGGAGTTAAACATTGTTTGAGTCATATCAGGTACAAGAAAAGTGTGGTCAGTAGTGTCATTGTGCCACTAAACATATTAAAGATATATCTCACTTCTATTTAAAATGCTATCCATTTGTGGCAGCTGTCTCATTTGGTTTCTCAGCTTATTAATAGTTTAATCATTCTAGGCATGGTTAAATCATTTTTTAACAATTAATCAGCTGAACAGCTAATTCATCATAATCAATTACTTTGAATGTAATCGCCATTGATAATTTAGATGCACAAATTAATAAAAATGTGCTGAGAAATACCTTTACTTCTATCTCTTTAGCAGACACAACACATTTATTTAACTACATGTCAAATCAGTCAACCTTGATTGATGTATCCAAGCTGGACATAAAACCAGCATACACAGAGGTCCACCAGGGCCAAGAATAAGATACGCTAGACCATCTAAGCATCAATGTGACTGCCTCCAGAGAGCACGTTTCCGCTCATCTCTGATGTAGTTGAGCATGGCTCAAAGAACGCTGGCTTGGCTATGCAGTATATCATATACTTAGGCCTGGCTTCAATCATCATTTGTCCTAAACTTTGACTTTAAAATGCATACGTGTTTTTTTAATTTACAAACACAGTTTGGCAAGTTAGGTAGCCCCTAAATTTATCTCACCAAACTGTTTGTGAAGAAAAAAACACGTATGCATTTTAAAGTCAAAGTTTAGGACAAATGATTATTGAAGCCAGGCCTAAGTATATGATATACCTTACTGTTTTTCTATACTGTCACGACTGGCTATCACAGACCTGTGACAATTTACACAAATATTTCACATAAACATACTGTTTCTGTCAGCATATTTAGTTAATATCAAGCACTGAGTCAAGCATTCAGCCAGTCTTTCTTACTAATGACAGCTGAGAGTTATTTTGTGGGACCTAGGTCACCTGGGTTTTTTATCTTAAGAAGTTTTGGTTTGCTTTTATTTCCATCTGTTTATGATCAGTATCTTTGCTCTAATTCCTTTTTTGGTATCCCACTATTTTCAACTGGATTGCCTGTTACAGAGCCAGGGAATAATTATCCAGCTCTTTCTATATTGGCTAAATGGGTTTTATTTTGTTTTTGGGGGGAAGTTTATTTGTTTGTATTATTCCCACTGTGTTTTTATTATGTACCCATTGTGTGACTGACTGATTCATTGCATTTTGCACACACATGCGTTAGCATATCCTATAGCTATTTTAATTAACATGTTTGAAGCATATCTGATGCTTTTTAGTCAATTTAGTCAAAAAATGTTAGCATGGTTTGCAATTTGCAACTTCCAGCTTTTCACTTTCACTTCTCTTACTACAAGATGTTTACCTTGCTACATTTTAGATGGCAAAATGTGACTTAGAAAGGCACATTGTTTATTTAGTGTATTGAATTGTAGATTGCACTACATTACATCAAATTCCCAAAGTTAATTGTACTCCACTGCTTTGTTATACAAGTTCCTCTCCCTTTTCAGAAAAACCTAAGATACAAAATAAAATATGGAAATATGAAAACATTTCCATTTAGCCAGACAGGGGCCACACCACATTCCTCCGCACGTTTTCCTTCACATGCTCCCCACATTTTTTTGAAATCAATTTTCTAAGTTGGTTGAAGTTGTTGAGTTTGTCTTTTTTTCATGTTTCCCTTATATTCTTAACAGGAAGGTATCTGACAACTTAGCTTATCTTAGCTAATGACGTTATTGTGGAGTCCATTGGTAATTGACATTATGACTATTAGAACGTCTGTTGGTCATAGATTAAGTGGCCCTTCTCAGGACAATGCACGTACTAACTGTTTTAGGACCACCTGATATCACTTATCTGATAGGAAGTGCTAAGCTGTGCAATTACCTCTCTTGGTCACAGTGAATTTACATATACTCTCAATGGTCACTGACTCCTCAGACTTTCATAATGACGTTTTGGGTTGGATTGTGTTCCTTTAAATTAAAATTGTGATAGCATGATTATCATTTATTATAATTTTAAGACGAAGCAATATTCTGTTTTTAAAGCCGGAGGTAATCTTGAGCAAACGCAAATTTCGTATAAAGATAGATGATCACCAAGATAGGGCTCTTATTATAGAACCAGTCCCACTGGTAGTTTATTACCCCGGTTGCAGATCGATCATCCACTGCAAATCGCACAGAGCTCCGTAACTACTGTAAAACACTGTTACCATCATCATAATTATATTGTTATGGACATCCACAGACTGCTCGTATTTAATCATTTTAATAACCATTAGCTTTTGCAGTAATTTCACTCTTTTGTCAGCATTTACGAGAACAACTGCTTTTATTCAGTACTGAAACATTTCCCGGCTCCAGACTTCCTGTAAGCAGAAAACCCACATCACTATTTCGAAATAATTTTTATGTGGGCTAATTTTTGTACTGGAATTGTTTACATTTTCTCTTCGTGAAATGATTGGCTGACGTTGTGTATTTTCCTAGAAGCGAAAATAACGGAATGGAACTTATAAAATGAATAGTGGGCGCTATGCAAAACAGGTTCGGTATTTATAAATGATCTGTTTCAGGAACTTCAACCGTTTGTGAGGGTATAAAACAGAATTAACATCCAATTAAATGTATATAATGTGCTCAGAAAACCAACAGCATTAAAGACACCAACGGAATTTCCTTTGCACAGTTGTGTATTCACCAGAGTGAGTGAAAGACGGCTTAGAGTTAGTCCAAAAGATGTTAACGCATTCCTCCGCCGTTTGTGCTCCGAAGTGCAGTTTTGAGCCTCTGCTGTAAGCATAAGCAGCGTGGAACACTGGCGAGCACTGAAGTGGAGTAGCACTGACCTCAGTAAATATTATCTCTGTAATATTCAGCTTTAACACGATTCCCTTGCGCTGGAACGATGCCCTCTAGCGGTCTTGGGGCACCGCCACGCAAAGCCATCATCCTCTCAATCAATCTTGACAACTATAGAAAAAGGATTCATTCACATTTTAATCTACATCTTAAAAAGGCAAGCGACTACTACAGACCCAATGAGATAATCTAGTTGACATAAAACATACAACACTGAATAATTGTTTTTTGTCTGTCTAAAATTAGGATACATATGTCTGAAAAGAAACAAATGAAATGAATGTATGTATAGTTATGTGTAGGCTTAGAAAAGTATTCTCTAGCTACTATGTTTAGGGAAATGTATGCAATGGTGTAAAGGGGACATGGTAGAAAGGTTTACATACAATAATAGCGAAACATCAATAATACGGAGTCTTGTTTCAATTAGTAAACATTCTTTACGCATATACATGCATAATGTTAGATTTGGATTGTCAGCAAATCACGAAGTGAGATTGCCTTTGTAATTCAAGATATGAAGCTGTTGTTTCCAGCACAAGTAATGGACAGAGTAAACACTAGTAAAACACAGTTTATTCATCCAAGACTTTGTTTTGATGATCTTCATTATATTCTACCTTTCAATATATGCCGTATCCAATCATTTCGTTTTAAGAATGCATTATGTATGATTATTAAGAATAATAAAATGTATTAAAGCATGATAATAAATATAAATTGGAATAGGTAAAGGTTACATTTAGCTGTCCATGTCCATTTATAGTATTAATTGGACACTTATTTTGTGACCCCAAGGTTCAAACTGCGGATTCCTCTCGTTGGAAAGGCTCTTCTGAAACAAAGGCTGAATGTTACGACTGCTTAATGTGGACCTCCGAATACGGTACTTAATGTTAGCCATCTATCTCCTGGGAATGCTATAAATTAGGAAACACTTAAGTGGTTCAATTAAGAATAAAACGACGTCGTATTGAACCTATTACCTCTCAAGTGTGTCAGTGTGTAGCCAGATATTCGTCAGTGCAGGCGATCTGCAAGCAAAGGAGAAAAAGGGGGTGGGTAAGGGAAATGGCTAAACAAACGTCTGAGAATCAAACAGGGTTATATTTGATGCAGTGAAGAACACAAGAAATTAAAACACGCGTTGTGTCCTGTATACATCATACATCGGTGCCTTTAGGACCCAGTGGAATCACAGTAATTGTGGGCGATTTTTTTTCTTTTTGTTGAGGGGAGGGGGAAAGAGAGTGGCTGTCAATCATAGTGAAAGTGACAGGAGTGGGCAGGACCCGCTGACACTTTGTACCATCGGAGGGGGATATTTAACTTGGGATAGAGCTCTGCTCTGCTCACAACAGACACACACCAACACACAGTGTGCCTAAGCAAACCAATCTTCAGAGCCAAGTATCTCGGACCTCTTAAAACAGGAGCTACTGTACCAGCTATCAAGGGTCTAAAGGTTCCCCCTGGGATTGCCATAAATACTGACCGACCACAGGCTCCACAGTTCGGATTGCAGTCTGGCCATGCACCGCTAGCACGGTTTCTTGGAAGAAATAAAGAGGGGAAAACTCAATGTCATCGCGGAGAGAGGGGACACACATTTGAATGAAGTCAAGTGAAATGTAACAGCTCGCGCCTAAAATGGATTGTGTGCATGTGAGTTTGTAACTGAAGAAACGTCAGTAGAAGAGAAACCTGCAGGTTTGAACATTTTCATCCTTCCTAACTTTGAAAGATACATTTCGTTCTACTGCCTCTTCGTGGAATATACTGCAATATCTGTCATTGGGGGAAGAAAGGAGAAATTGCAGTCTGGTTTTGGATCGTGTTTTACTGTGTGGCTGAGACATGGAATTTGATAGATTATACTAACAATTCCATTGGAACATTTGAAAATGCCAAGAGAGCGTAGTTCCTGGTGCCATTACTGGGATAAGTGAAGAAAAAACGAGACAAACGAAACTTTGGAATATCTCACTGGTACTTCAATACTTCATCAACTAACGCTGCTACTAACGTTTACTTTTCAACTCGTGGAGTTTGCTGTTTAGTTTGGAACACATCTTTAACTCCTATCAAATAAAAGCAGCGCGTAAAACGAAAATTGACTAAGACAGTCCTTGTACCGGGGTTGTGACATTGCAAACATCTTTAAAGACTGCTTTGTACACCTCTTTCGAACATTTTTGGATCTGTTCTTCCTTTCTGGGAAACACGGACCTATAGAACATTTCATTCCAGGCAACGCTCGCGCCAGCTCCTGTCATCTAGTCTAGACAATTTGTCGTGGCTTTGAGTCCCTCTGTTACCATGACGACCACCAGAAAACCAATGTGAATTTTTGGAGAAAACAGTAAAAAGTTCAAGCGAACGAGAGGGTGAAAGGGGGACGTTTGAAGTCGAATTTCAGCCCTAGGACGATCAATCTCCCAATGAGAGAAGGTAGAGCAATAGTGAGAAAAAAGGTTAGAAGTATATTGCAAGTCTGGTGATCCCTAAAAAGACAGCCTTCTGCTCCATGTCATTCAAACCCGACTTGGTCTATTAAAAGTATCGTCCTGTCTGTGCTTTAACGTCAACTATTTATGAACCCTCCGAGCACCCAATTTCAAAGTGCATAGCCATTGTGAAGGTAACTGAATATAAAAGTAATATCTAAAGATAAATATGGGATTTTCTCAGGCGCTTCTCGTATATGTTTTCGTGTCCATACACCTTGGTGTTTCTCAGCATTTTCTTCGGCTGCGCCCTTCACCCAGCGAACACCTCCCGGTGCCTGATCTCAAGGAGGACCCTGACCCGGAGTATGATCCACGCGAACAGGATCTTGCCGAGAGAACTCTGAGGAAAAAGCTCGGCAGCTATTTCGATCCCAATTTCATGTCCATCAGCTCCCCGGTGTTGGTGAATCAGTCTGTCCAAGACACACAGATGAGGCTGCCTGGACCGATACCCAACGAAATCAAAAAGCTGGACCTGTCCGAGACTCCTTACGGTAGACGGGTTAAAGTTGGCAAAAAAGCGCGCAGGAAATTTCTGCAGTGGCTGTGGACGTACACGCACTGTCCGGTAGTGTACACTTGGAAGGACCTGGGAGTGAGGTTCTGGCCACGCTACATCAAGGAAGGCAACTGCTTCAATGAGCGCTCTTGTTCGTTCCCAGAAGGGATGTTTTGCAAGCCCATCAAGTCAATCACCAAGACTTTCCTCCGGTGGTATTGCCAAGGATTTTTAAGACAGAAATATTGTACGTGGATACCGGTGCAGTACCCAATCATCTCAGAATGCAAGTGTTCTTGCTGAGTTTCTATGGAAAGGGGGAGGGGAAACGGACTGGAATACGGTTTCTATTGCACTGTAAACTTTCAGAACAGAGATGGGCTATCGTGTTATATCGAAGGACACCATAGCGAATCTATTTTTATATATAGCATTTTAATTAAAATACCAACATTGTACATATTTAAGATAAAAATGCAGCTATTTTTTTTAATGAACAGGACCATATTTTATTTCAGCCCTAAAACTTGTTTTGGGGGAACGCAAGCACTTCGAAAGGAAGGGCTTTTATTTTTTATGAAAAAATGAAGATGGAATGCATAAACTTCTCCAAGAAGTTACTTTTTTTCAACAGAACATTAATGCTGACTGATCATGATCTTTCACTGCAAAATGCTGCCTAGATTTTTTTGTATAATATTAATATTAATAATAATTAAATTGAAAAGTTGAGGTTAAAAAAATATATAAAGGCGTGAACTCAGCTTTTGGAATACATATAGTATTGTAGAAAGGTTAAAACAAATCTGTACAATTTATTTATTATTTTAACGATTGTGAGTATAGAACATAAGGAAAAATAGAAGAGTATACCAGTAATTATGGGAGATGTCTACTTGAATATTTCTAAAATAAATAAAAGGAAACATATCAGTGTAAATGTAATGGTTACACGTTTTAGCAATAAAGTCTATCTTTTAAACATGTAACTTCTGTCAAGCTAGTTGCTTAACGTGTGTGTTCGGTTCAGGGGGCGGGGGTTGCTGAGCAATTATTGATGGGGGGCTCCTAAAACCAAGGTAAGTGCCGATATGCAATGCATTTGGGGAGTTAACAAAGATTTGAGGCACACAACATGTAGCCTATCCAATACGAACGATCCACTGTGTTTAGTGGGGGGAAAAACAAAAAAAAACAGCTCTGACAGGTTTGTGGTTAAATCAGGGTAAGAACATTTAGCAACCCTCACATATCTACGCACCCTACATCAGTATGATCCAGAGGTGTTAACATAATAGTAAAATATGACTCAGTTACTTTAAACAGTGTCAAACACTGATATAGTAAAGTGCGTGTGAGCCAGGAAGCCTGATTTGTTGTTCAGCCGCTGTCCATGCACTCCAAAGTTTGCGCAGAACCAGATCTCATTGGCCATGCGTGGCAAAGACGGAATTCGAAGAAACGAATACAAAAATAAATAAAAAATGACGGTTTGCTGCGACGTCACCAGACTATATTAATTTGGAGAGCGGGTAAGCAGTCTGCAAGTTATTAGAGCAACAACCAATTAAAGTGCAATTTATTTTAAAAGTATGGAATTGGTCTCTTTGAAATGGAAACAACTTTTACCCGCAAGGTTTTTCTTACTTCGTTTAATTGCTCTTTTTAAAAGATATGAATATATTACATTGATCATTTTAAAGGGCTCCCTGTCATTAATATCAGGACAGTGTACACTTTAAGGGACAGTTGCGATTTCTCTTAAACGCAGTGCTTCGTGCGCCCGGTTTAAAGACTGTCTCTAGGCTGTGGCCGTGGTTAGCGTTGTCACTTGCTGTGTGTGTTTTTTTATGACAGAAAAACTGGAGGGATTTTAAGGAAAAGGCAGTGTGCCAATAGGGGAGGGGGCGCGTTCCTCGCTGTCTGCATTGCCTGATGATGTCTCGGGGTTTTGGAAGCTTCGCTCTGACTCCCAGGCGCCACTCAGCCGCCCCCTCTCGACTGAACAGAAAGGAGCACTCGGGAAACACAGTAACCCTTTCAAGTTCAGCCTGGCGTGTAACTATCAGCAGCGTGTGAAGGCGCAGGATTCTGCTGGAGTGGTCAGATACCTGAGACGAGAAAAAGTCTCGTCAACCTTTTGGCGATTTATTTGAACAAACTGAAATCAGCCTCATCTCTTGGGATTTTGTTACGAATCTCGAGGGGATAAACTACGTTTCATTAACCGCACCACAGAGCAATGGTCGAATAAAGATGTATGTTGTCGATGATACAGAAATAGGAAATAAGGCCTGGTTTCAAATCCAGAAAAAAACAACTAACAATTGCCCTTGTCCAGCCTATTTGGCTTGTTGGCATCAATCACGTGGCGGATTTTAGATTAACTATGTGGCCGGCAGGACTTGGCAGAGACTGTACTGCAAATGAATTTAGCCCCATTCATATTATATGTGGTTCAGTTTGATCCACTATATCTAGCCTAATTAACGTTTTACCACTTAAGTGGTTTGCATTGATTTACAGTTTTGAGAATTATGAACATAATCTGCCCAAATAAGGTCAACGCTTTATGTTTTCTATGTCATTTTAAAATGGGTATTTGGGTCATTTTATGAAAATAAATGGATTATGGATTATTATATCAGTCTCTGTAGATATACGGGAACAAATAATCTTCATGAAATAGACCATTTAAAGCAAGATGTGAAACATATGGGTATCTATTCATAAGCTGGTTTAAAGAATATCCATGTGGCTGACATGTACAGTAGACATGGCAAAGCATACTAAGTGGCTAAGATTTGAAAGCACATTGACCATTCCAGTTGGTCAAAGTCAAGCCATCCTGAGTTTACTTATGTGAGTTTTTTATTGATATTATTATTGCCCAGATGGACTAAATTGCTTAAAATTGACCCATATTGTCATTTGAAACATTGAAATATGTTATCCATTATAATACATAAAAATTATAATTTGAGTTTGCATTATCAATTTATTCCCAACGTGATGTTTGCAAAGTATGGCCTACAAATGTGCCCTTGTGTCAAAGCCTACAAGGAGCTGCTAATTTCACCATAATGAATGCATGCGTATTATGCATAACACCTACTGTATGTGCCACCTATATTACCACCCTTTATCAGAAATGAATAACCTGGGGCCTATGGTATGGTTTTTGTTCAGAACTATAAAAGGTAAGGAAAGGGTATCCGCTGTGTTGTTTGGGTTTAGCAATCGCATATCTGAGGAAATCGAGGGGCATTAAAGCAAAGCATGAACCTGCCAAAGATTAGAAGGAAACATCCCACTGGTTTAGGTATGAATTATGACCCTTGGAGATAGCATTTAACATGGCAAGAATTCTGCGGGTTGAAAAATAGACCTTTGGAATGGAAACAGATACGTCACTGATTTAAAAACCATGCCACGAGGGGAGTGTGCACCGCAAATACCAAACTCATTTCCAGGTGAGCTTGTGCCTCGGTAAATATGTCGGATTGGTAATGGAGACCTTCCAGTTTGTCCTCAAAGGGTAGTCATTTAAAGGAGGTCTTATCTTGTTCTTAATATATAATCAGCAGATACACTCATACACAGTATCACTTCCTCATAGACATACATAATGTGAGGAATGTCAGTCTTCATGTACACATTTCCTCTTCATTTCACTTTTCTTGAATGTACTGTATATTAGAGCGCTTTATGTTGTTGTCAGATAGTGGAATGTATGTTGTTTGGGCTATTAACTAAGATTTACCCATATACAGACATTAATGACTTCGTTTTGACTTTCATTATTACTATCTATGTCTCCTGTCATTACAAATTTTTCCCCTCAGCGGGTGAACCACAGTAGTCTTTGAGGTGTTACCTGTTGTTCAGCCTGTTCCATATAACAGACACCCTGATCTCATACCCCTGCCCTCTGAGTTTCATTATTGGAATGGCGGCTTTTAAAGCATACTGTATACCAAATGCAGAATACAATATATATGTAACAAAACAATACACTACTGATGATTTGAAAGACAAAGCATCCTCACTGGGTCTCTAACTACTTTTGTTGCTGAATGTTTGATTGTTGGACAGATTCCACAATAAAATCCTCTCTCTTAAACTGATCATGACCATCAGAAACTTTCTGCAGGAGAAGCCTCTAATTCCATGGAAATAGTCACTTGGGGAGGGAGGGAGGGGTGGGGGCAAGCCTTCAAAAATGAGGAATCCCCCTCACACATACCCTACTTGCCCCTTCACTGCAGCTGAATGAGGAATATAGTGATTAATAAATCAACCAAGCAGACTACAACTTTGACAAGCAATTTTATATATTTTTACACGCATTTTTAAACATACAGGTAACTTCCAATAAAGGAATCACCAACACAAAGTGTATTAACAGAGCATCATGCCACCACAAGCTCCCAGAATAGACTCAGTGCACCCTGGCATAGATTATATAAGTGTATGGAACTCTATTTGAGGGATGAAACACCATTGCATAATAAATACCTTTGAAATGTCTGACATTTCCTATTTATATATATATATATATATATATATACATATATATATATATATATAAATATATATATAATTCATTTATTTATTTTCTCTGTCTTGATTTTTATTTATGAGTACCCAGTATAATCTGTGTTTGTAAGAAAAATATAAATTTTCTGTGTGAAAATCCTAAATGATCACCTCCCTAGTATTCATCACCTCAATGTTTCTGTCTCCTTTTCCAAATAATTGCCTGTAAAATATTAAACAAAGACTTGGAAAACTTGTTAAAAAGTGTTTCAAAGAGAACATTTCAGGCTTTTTATAACCCTTAATGAGTTTGGAACCTTCAGCAGAATTCCAGTGAGAACATTGTTTCAAAATCTTTCCCCATCAGGTTTTGTTTATTATCCTTTTGCTCGTGTTGAGGGTGTTGTTCTGGCAAGTTTCTCCATCACAGTAAACAAACTCAGCAATATGCACTTCAGTATAACCTCACCCTGAGACTGAAGACAATTAAGAAACTCAAACCACATGCTAATCAGACAGAAGAGATTGAGATTTCCTTCCAGAACCAACTAACATTGTGTTGAGTATGTTCAAGCATCAACATGTTGCAAGGTGTTTCTACGGAGCCACGCTGGAATAGCTTTCTATGGCCTGATACACCTGATCCACCTCTTCACACAATTCCTATATATTCAGGGTGTGAGACTATTTTGCTTGCCATGGAGGGAACGAATACTGCCTGAAATGGGATTGCAAGCACTGCAGGCAGATTATGGTAATATGGAGATTATTTGCCTCATATGATCTCCTAAATGATGGTGCGTGCTCAGCTGGTCTGAGTCTAGCTCTCTGGTCACATGAGAGGAGCTCCCCAGCCCCACACACCCCAGCCCCAGACAGAGAGACAGTATTCATACCCACCAAAACCAGCACAAAATAACAGCACATATAAAGCAAGACTCAGCAGAAAGAAAATTATTGATGATGACAGGGTATTAGATGCAGTTGAGATCAGTGTGATTAATATTGTCATGAGCGCGAGGTCTAAGAGCTACCCTCATTGGTTCAGGAAGAATTCCTCCCTGGCTGTGGTCCTGGGGTTGTGGTGTCTGGATGGGGGGGTGGGCGGGCAGGGGGGGCGAGCGGTCCATTGCTGACTTCCAGGTGGTCTGTGGATGGATTTCAAAATAGGGTCACTCTCTGACCGCTTCGAGGGTTTTTTTCCCCTCCACAAATGATGGAGTACAGTACAAGTACAGTACACATACTACATAAGCTTCTGTGTGCATGTCTCTGTGTGTGTGTGTGTGTGTGTGTGTGTGTGTGTGTGTGTGTGTGTGTGTGTTTTAAAGCAGATATTTGAACAGTGCTCACTTATGTTTTATTGCCCTGTCAATGGTTGCTGCAGAGAAGAGAAAAAAATGGCTGGTCTGGCGTTGGCGTGTTCCAGAGAAAGTGTCTTTCCACAGAGCCATGGCACATGATTGTGATAGTATATGGAATGTGTCACACTGTCTGTGCTGATAGTCACAGATACAGATCTTGCTCTTGATTTGACAAATTCCTCTCTGAATGCCGTCAGTCAAAGTCTGATGTTGTCTGTGGTCAGTCTGAATTTGAGAGGTTGCCTGTGCTTGAATAGCCTATCTCTCATCAGGTTTATCAGAAGCATTTATCAGTCCAGTTCTTCGGTCCCTGCTGCACGGCAGATATACAAACCGGAGCAGGGAAAACGGTAAGTAAAAGGTCTCCTTTGTATCCTTTTGTCTTATTTTTCTCGCCTCAAACGTTACAGGCAAACACTCTGGAAAATGGAAAGAACACTGCCAAGCCATTAAGCTTGAGCAGAGATGCCCTTGCGAATAGCAATGTTGTTTGCCCTCTGCATCGAAATGACATTTCAATATGGAGTCAGAGATGGAGCCGATGGTGAGACATAATAGAAAAAAACTGTTCTTTATTATCTACCCATTTACAATATCAGCTCTTTGAGAATGTTAAAAGCCAATTTAAAGGCTTTGGCCTTCAGCTGATGATTGCAACCAAGTGTTGCTCTTCTAAAATGTAGTATGCATATGGACTTAGACTAGTGACTTATGTAATTGTTATAAAAGGTAATATGCATATTGAATTAGACTATTCACTTGTAGAAACCTTCAGTTCAATAGCTTCCACATGTCAGATCCATCACATTTGATTTTGTATGTCATGTGCACATTATGGGAAAACCATTGCAACAATATACCGATTGAAAGACAATTCCAGATATGAATATAACCACAACATAAACATAGCTCAAGGACAATTACAATGTATTAATTCCAAATTTAAAATGTGTGAGTTCAGGTACTCAGTAAAATGTTAATTCAACTAAGAGCTTCAAGTCCAAAATGGTCATTTTAATGGTAGTTAAAGTAAATCAAAAAGTAAATAAAGGGTGCAAATTTAACACAGAAAAGTTAGTTTAACAAGTGAAATAGTGACCATTACTGCTTAACCAGACCAACAAAGACCCATGCATAGTGCAGTCTCCTTAATGATAACTAGTCTCTCTGACCATGCATTGCCTCTTCTTATTCAGGAATTGTCATGCCCCGAATGTAGTCTGTTCTCCCTGTGTAGACCCGCAGCAAAGCCCTCTGCATGCTTGTCTCCCAGTGTCCCCACCTGGCACACGGTGGCATTTTGAAAATGTTTACCTTTCCTGTCCCGTGTATTTACACAGACGAACAGTTGTATGGCACACGATGGCTATTGCCAAGACTGGCGTGTTCCCCAAAAGTTCAATGCTAAGCCTTTGTTTGTATATAAGTCCTGTACTTTGACACACTGAATACATTTGGTGTTGAATTTATGATAGCCCTTCAGTTATGTATTTGGGCAAATCAAAACAACTTGGCCAGTGGGCCAGATATCTTTCTCTCTTTCTCTCTCTCTCTCTCACACACACATATACACACACACACATTGATGTGGTCACTACATCACTGGTTGGAGACAGAGATGTGCTTTCTCCCACATTGTGAAAAATATGCTAAATTAAAATACAATTATTTGTAAAAGTTTGAAATATCTGTCCCATAAAAAAAATGGAGGATAGTGAAAAATGATTGCTCTTTCCTCCTTTGGCAACCATGACATTTTATATTGACCTTTATCAATGGCCAGGTGGTGAGGTCATTGAGCCTGTATGGTCAGGATCTGTCTCTGCTTTGTATTTCTGACAGTCAGTGTGTAGTAAGGTTTTAGGGCTTGGTTACAATTTAGCGAGTTTACTTTGCATTTTAATTATATTGTCCCAATGTTCTAAATAGTTTTTGTTTCGCTTTGGTTTACTCTAAGTTGTGGAGGATCATTAACAGAACTGGTCTGAGCCTGTTAAGCTAGTATGTGTTATTTGGTAAGTAGACTTCAGTTGACTCAAATTACTTTTGGAAAGGTTATAGCTCTATAACATATTTATGTATGAAACATTTTAGAAAATAAACTTTTACTAAATGGATGAAATATTTGTTGAATGTATGAAATGTGTAAATGTTGACTAAATGACTGAAAGCCACTAAATAATAAAACATGTAGATTAAATAATAATACATTACATTACATTACAGGCATTTGGCAGACGCTCTTATCCAGAGCGACGTGATAATTGAAAGTGATAATAATTATATTTATATAAGTATATCATTTTGGGACATTTTCATCATTTTCATGTCCAACCTCATAAATATAGGAAAAATTGAAATATTTGGGGTTAAATGTGGAATAAAAAGTGATATTTTGGTTACATGTGGCGTGCATTGTAAAATAAACGTATTTATGTCACATTCGGCACCCCATATTTGGTGTAGTTGTGCTGACTAAGTGGTCTCCAAATCTTTCATTGCCATACTAAATCCCCCTGATACATTATCGAACCAAGTCAGGCATAAGGCATGTTCTTCTAGGCTGGTAATGCCTAGGGTAAAGTGATATATATTTTCCTGACATCTGGACATTATTATTTTATTATTTAAAAATAGTCCTATCTCTGCTGTAGGCCTTGTTCTTTGGGAGACAGCAGACCCTGGTCATCTGCATAGAGAGGAAATTCTAAGTTATACATCAAATAATTGACATAATCCACAGAGAGCATTGTCTGAAAGAGGGAGAAAAAAAACCTCCCTCCTCACTCTGCTTGAAAATGACAGAGAGAATGAAAGGGAGAACATGCAGGGCATTGTTTTATTTCTTCTCCGGCACAAAGAGAGGGGGCCAAACAGGTGAAAATAACTGGCCCTATTGTGTCCAGCATGACTTAGGCTGCTGAACCTGACGTTCTGACGCCTGGCTGTCTGTCACATTCAACTGAGGTGGTCTATTCAGAGCCTGAGACAAGGGGACGAGCGGGGAGGGGGTGGGCTGTGGAGGAGGGGACAGAGGGAGGAGGAGGCCGGAGGGCTGGTGGCGGGTTACCAAAAACACATCTCTGCACAATAGGCAAAGGAAATTCCTGAAATAACCCCAGAACACCTTAGAGGAAGCGTTCGGATTTATTAGTGTCAACACCACAGAGAGAGCCCGGTGCCCTTTGTCCCTCATATTGTGATGGAATTAATCAAGGCGCCTCGACAGAGCTGGAGTCATCTACACTCCTGTGGAATTAGTGCCAATTAGGAGATGGTCACTCAGATTGCAGGTGGGGGCAGTGTGAGAAGAGTGGAGGAACTGGGGGGGGGGGGACAATGTGTGAGACCGGAGGGATTTTTACCAATAAGAACAGGGTGCTATTGAATCTAAATGGCAAAATAGAGGCATCCCTTGACAGGCCATGTTTTTGCTCTTTGGGAATAGCCCTCTGAGATACTGTGTGTCAGCTCCATATTCACCTCGGGACACTCCGTTGGGAATCATAGTTTTCACTGGAATTCTAGCAAAGTATTTAAAGCAATAGGTACTGTAATACCCTATTGCTGTCTATAGAGCATACACAGCCAATGCCCCCCAGTAATGATACTCTCATACTGAACGGGCATATAGAAACACCCAGGTTGCCAGACTAATCAACAAAGGTCCCTACAAAATGGTTATTCTGAAAGTAGAGAATTTTAGGGAGCTTAACAACTTTAGAACAACTTTAAGTTGAAATATATTTTCGGAATTGTTCCCGAATGTCTGTAATTGCAGTTGCGAACCATATTTTAGTCTGTACTTTTTAAAAGCCTGATATAGCGTTATTCTGCCTCTGTGTGCAAGGGGTATCAACACTGAGGTATGGAGATGGAGTATGGAATAACATTCACATGCATATCCATAGTACAAAATGTGCATATCCATAGTGCACAAGGATTATCAAGTATTCAATTGAGTCAGCGTCAATGTGATATTTTAAGGCAGGGTATTAGATTGCATTGTAATTACCGAAACACCCCGCCCTATTCCTTCATTTAACATGCTGAAACACCATCCAGCCACCTCGGTTAGAACCCGGGGAGTGATCGACATGCAGTATTAACCTGCAGCAGTGATTATAGTAGTGTAGTGCCTGTAATGCAGAAACCATTCTCATTCTCTGGAAGGAGTGATCATTCTCCAGGCTTCTATTTTTGCAGTAATTAGTTTTTTTCCCAAAACCTTCACAGTAGTAGAAGAGGGTGGGAGGCCATGTATTTAAAAACGTAATGTGACATTGTCCCTGTATTGGCCCGGGAACATGAGACCGAGGTATTCACAGAAAGGTCCCAGTATGAGTCCATATCCTTCACAGAAGAAGGCTGTCCACTGGCACCAGATGGACAGCCCTGGGGTTAGGGCTGAATATGAGTATCGCTGAACTAGTGATGCATTCCCAATCACTCCACGCTCTCTGCATTTCTACTGATCCTGTGATCAACACTTAGGGCATCATGCAAACAGCTTACTGGCCGATCACTGGTCTAGGATCAGCAGGGAGAGAGGGGGCATTTTGGGACACAGCCTAGACACTGAATATGCTCTCATATTTTGGGGGCGTTTAGGAGGGGCCAAGGCGACTGCGGTATGGAACGGGCCATCGCGCTACTGCTTACACCACCCTTCTCCACACTGCTCTTGCCCGGTTTGGTCAAGTGACACCAGTGTCCCCCGAGGCCGGAAATAACTATTGTAGAGTTTGTAGCCCAACTGTACGCCCTGTACCCTGGGTCTTCTGTGCCTGCTGCTCATGCTATTAATTAAGTCTTAATGAGAACAGGATTTTTACATAATGCAAGTTTGTGTTTGTGCCTGTGACTGTGTCGATCAGTTTTAATTCATATTTGCAGTCTCTGTCTAAAGTGTTCACTTTCTTTATTTCCACTCTCTCTCTCTTGCACACACACACACACACACACACACACACACACACAAACACACACACACACACTCTCAGTCACACTCAGTTTCTCTTTCTTTCTCAGTCTCTCTAATTAATTTGCATAGACTGCATTTATAGATTGCTCTGGTTTTATTGGTACTATTTTATACTTCTCACCTCCTGGTCTTTTTCTAGAATGGGCACCACTGCTGTTGCTGTGTGGACCAGGGAGCCCCCTCTGCTGGAGCAACACTGCCCTCTGGTGGGCAACACCTTCAGCCAAAACATCCCAGTCCACAACGCATTCAACAGGTCTGATGCACAACCTGTAAACTGATGACATTACTCAAAGGTGTAAAGTCAGTCAGGGTTCTAGGGATGGACCAGGGCAGTTGGAAATCTGAAAACTGGACGGTGTTCCTTTGCCTCCTCAGACGGCTGGAAGAAGGATATTCCTCTCCGCATGGAAAACACATATGCATCTTGCTTTAGGACAGAGTGAAATTGTGTACTGTGGTACACTATTCAAACTGGTTGATCTGCCTGTATGTTCTGATAGTGGCATTGTGGGTGTGTGATGGAGCTTGAACATGGTGCAGGATCTGCTTTGGGTGTAGACGAGACAGCTTGGCTGACATGAATTTATTTCACTGTGTTCCTGTGTCAGTTTCATCTGCGGCGACTGTTTTCCCTTTGTCATGGAAACAGCGCTTCTTATGCCATCTCAAATCTCGGCTCACGCTGAATCAAATGGGAGCTCGCGAAGTACCTCCAGATGGCAACGCTTTAAGATAATGGCCCCGAATTCCTCACAAATGAATGAGTAAATACCACTAGAGCTGCACCTGATTCCCTCGGCCTTCCCATGAGAGCCAACACTGATATCACATAGAAGCGTAACCCTACTCCGTACCACGACCCCAACCCTAACCTAACCATGCATCACACATGCCCTTAACATCAGAGGTCAGAGGAGGTGCCTGACACACAGGGGATTCTGTTCATGTTCTGTTAAGCCTTCCATTCATTCGTCAGAAAAATGCGAACAGGATTTGAGAGTGGTTGGGGGTGGGGGGGTCAGAGGGGGTAATGGGGGCTGGGGGACCTGGTGGTCTCCAGCCCTGGTTTCAAGCCCCTGGATTCCCAGCAGGCTCTGGGGCAGGGGGATCATGTGACCTGGGATGCGGTGACCACCCTATTATTAAGGTTGCTGGATTGTTGTGGTGATTTACTGTACCTAGCAGCGTCTGGGTGGTACAATTTACTAATAAAACAGCAATCTCACTATGTCTCCTCTCGGTGATGGGGGGACCAGGCCACATGTGAGAGGGCCTGACCGCAAGGGGAAAACCCGTCATTAAGACCTTTCCCACTGATTTATGAGAAAGCCTTTGAACTGTTCCCTCGTGATCTTGAGTAAGTGAGTGTGTGTGAATGTGTGTATACAAAAGTGCCAAAATGCTGTCGTTTCTTCAGATGAGTCAACCATGAAGGTAACAGGCCGACGTTCAACGCTGCTTAGATATTTGTCTAATATAAACAGCAGATATGCGGAGGGGCTGAGTTTATTGAACAGCGCATTTCGGCTGTGATTGAAAGCAGCTGTGGCTTTGATGTGCAGAAGAAAGCGGCAGTCCTTGCCAATCGTGGCTAATTATCACTTTGTTTTGTTTATTGTTTTTTTTTGGGTTGTTTTTTTCCTTCTTTCCGCACTGCTTTCTTTTGTGTTTTTTTTAACCTCGAATAGCACAGACAAGGTCCCAGTAGTATGTTACGTGTTAATTCTTCCCAGAGGTTTTTTGGCCCGAGGGGGAAGGGGAGGGGAGGGGGCGGGGCATCACCTCATTTTCCTTGCCTCTACCTGGATTGTGTCACATCCTGTGAAAGGAAACAGAGCATTAATACCCGAACTCCAACTTTGTGATGGCAACCAATCACCCCTGCTCTCTTCCTCGTAATGGAAATTGAATGTTGTAAGAGGATGCTGGGACGGGGTGTTCAAGTGGAGGAGAAGAGCAGGCGTGTACGATGCTCTGGCCCCTACTGCCAAAAGACATCAACATACAATTGAACTCCAGTTACTCTCCTCTGGTCCTGATGGGTGACATTTACAGTGCCTCTTAATCATCTGCAGAGACTGGCAGGGGAGTTGGCCCGTGTCTTTATATAGCTCAATGTTTTCGCTGCTTTATAAGCATATCAGCATATCAGATTCATAAGCATGCACTGTGCTATTAAATAACAATTTATGTGTTGTGAACTGTGAAAAGTCATGCCTACCACCTGAATTAATTATTACATCAACAGTTATTTCGCTTCATTATTGCATCACGTTATGTGATTTGTTCAGTAGACTCGTCCAGGGCGTCACACTTAGCTTACACTGTGCATATTATCCATTTACACAGGTGTAGGGTTCCTGGAGCAATTCAGGTTGCGTAACACTTCTGAGTACAACAGCCATGCTGCGCCCAGTTACTGGACCTATAACATTCCCTCTCCAAACTTGGCTCATTTATAACCACACCACACTGCTGCCCATTCGGGCTGTTACTAAGGGAGCTTCGGCTGATGGCTCTGAGAATATCCCCATCCCAAACAGAGACCTTTATTTGAGCAGAGGAAATAAAAGCTGGCTATTCATATTTCTGTCACCCTGCCTATATGTGCCTGTGTGAGGCAAGTATAGGTCTCTGCAGGCCACAGTGAAGGCCTCTATTCAGCAAGCCGACAGACTGGGACGGGCAATTATCGGGTACCAATTCCTATTCTTTACAGTGAGAGATAAGCCAGGGAAACCCTGGGCAGAGCTTATTTGACTTAATCCACACCGAGTCTGTGTTGGAGGAATAAAATAAACACTCAGTGCAGTTTTTACTTCCATCTAATAATAAATACTTGGTGTACACTTCACACTGCACAAACAGTGGATATAATGGCCAAAGTGGGGAAGGCAAAGTGGTGCTGTTGCTTTTTGAATGGTTTAATTTTTCAAATAACTTAAAATATTTGCCAAACCATCTGCTTGTGTTTGTATTTTAGCATATGTGTATAATCCCAGTAAATTAATGACAGCGATGCTTGTACTTTTTCCACCACAGTGTTGTCATCACATGGAAGCTCAAATGATCCACCAGTGGCATCCTCCAGTCCTCTGATTGGCTCAGTGATTAAAGCCTTTGCCGACCGCTGACAAGGATTGTGCACAGAGACTACGTGCATTCACGACCAACTTCCATGGCACACTAAACAGATTTTCTGACCTGACCATCTTGTCACCTGTAGTCAGCTTGAAGTCTAGAGGCTTCACTGGGTATTTTCACAATGAGAGCCCTGTGGAAAGAAAGGGGAGTGTTGACAGAGCATTCCCATTGGTGGTTTTTCTAAAAGGGGCAATATAGGGAGCAGTGTGTGAAACAGCATTAGCATAGCAAATTTATTTCTATTTTTGTACATTTAAATAGTTGTGGTCCTAACAGTCAATTTAGCTAGCAGTCAAAATTAATTTAGCAAACTGTATCAACCATTTTGCTTCATTTGTTTTTTTATTTGTTAATAATGTATTTTAAAATTAAAATAATACATACAAAATATATACAGAGTGAGGTGATGTATACAATGCAGGTAATGCAAACGGTTTGAAATTAAGAATATCTTTGCCTGTGTTTAGAAGACATTTGACAGCAAATAATGTTGTATTTTATATTGAAATTGAAACTGTTTGCAAATTAATAATTCAAAAACATACACAATATACTGCCCACCCTCTCTATTGAATCTTACATGTGAAAAACATGTTTTTTTCTCATTTAAATTATACATAAGGTATGATGGTAAAAAAATATGTCAAATTTCCAAAAAGTAGGTCTAAAAGATATTTCACCTAGTTTCAGCCACATGATCCAAAGAATGCAGTACATCAAACACAATATAACATGTTCTAGTGCATTGCCCTTGTAATTTAATTTAAACTTATTGGAATTCAAATGTAGCCTACCAGGGTCCACCATATTTGGGGTACATTCACATTTAAATTTTAACTCATGGGACAATTCCAGTTCAAATGGGGTATTGATCATGAATTGGTGCAATGACCTTGAAAAGTAACATTTTATATAGTTGTAAAAGAAAATGTAAAATAAGCTTTGTCATTTTTATTGATTCAAAAGTATTTTTTTCACCTTATAATTAAAATAATTTATAGATTAATAAATGACTTCAAATGAAGGGAATTGAGGAGAATTGAATTGGAAATGAAGTTAGATAATTGATCTGGAAAATGAATTCAAGTCATATAATTTAGGGAGAGGAAATTGAATTGATGCTGAATTGAGTTGAATTTATGGAATTGACCCCAACCCTGGAGCCTACCTATTTTTTTTCTTTCCTCAATGCCCATTTTGGAAACAAATAATGGCACCATTGAACAGAAAAAGCTTATAAAAAAATCTTAGAAATGTGTACATATTTATATTTTAACTAATTGCTAAATTCATAGACATTTTGAACATTTCCACTGAGATTCCATTGATTCTAGTGCTTGAAACGGATGATGTGGACCGGAGAATGTTTTCTGTTCAGTTCCAGAAAGAAAACTGTGCGGTGAATACCTTAACCGCAAGACCCTTTTCAAGGATTTTGCACCAGGCTATGTTGGATGTGGAAGGCAGGGTGTTTGCCAAGGCTACCAGTCCAAAATGGATCACCTAGGTTTCTATTTAAAAGACTGCTTTTATACAGCCAAAGGACAAATGGCACGCATCACATGATCATTGTATACAGAGGGCTGGGTTAAAGGTCAATGCATGCAAGTGTCATGTCTCTTGTGGTCCTCTTATGATATATGAAGTGACAGCCAAAACAGTAGAACTTACTGCAAAATTTTTGTAAGTAATGTTAAAGGATTAAAAATGTTCCCCTTTTTCCCCTCCAATTTGGTATCTTCAAATATGCCTCTTGAGTCTGTGCCTTCACCACCTGTGCACAAATCACTGTAGTGTGCTGAGCCAACTGAGCAATCAAACAGTAACATTGATTCTGATTAGAAGTTATAACATTGAATGTTTTTTTTTTTTATTACACATTGATTCTTTTTAATATGATCAGGTAATTCCTGACCTTCTTTCTTTTTTATTAATATGTTATAGAAATACGAGTTGTGTCAAGAGCACTATGCTGTAATATTAAAGAGTTATTACACGCAATGATTTATATGATACATGATTTTCTACTGATGTTGTGATTTGTTGATCAACCCAGACAATTTTTTGTGTGAAAATTCTGCTTATGTATGTTTCAACATGAGCCATCAGATCAGATCAGGCCAAAATAAATGGAAGTGAATGGTACAAAGTTGGAGGGGCGATTCTCGGATTTGACCTTTAGGGGGGCTCAGCCCCCAATGAGAATGTGAGATGTACACATGCAAAGCACAAGCCTTTTAATTTATTTCCTGTTACATTCCCCAAAACAAAACCACCACAATGGTGGTCGCTCTCATAATTGAAATACCACTTTCTATCTGTGCTATTTAAAAAAAAAAATTATATTAAGTAAAAATGTTTTTTAGAAAAGAATGACTAAACATTTTCAGGGGGGGCTGAGATGAAAGACAGGGGGGCTAAAGCCCCCCTAAATAGGGTCTAAAATAGCTAAAACTACACGCCTAAATAACCTCTAACTTCAATTAATCTCTTCTGACCACTTAATCCCAGTAAGAGGATTTATTATAGAATAATATTGATTGGGTAGGTCTATAATTTATTTAAAAAAATGTTTCCCAAATTCATCCTACTTCAAATTGTCATCACTCTGTGTACACTTCTGTAGAAACCAAGAGAGGAAATGTTTGATGCCATGTTTTAGAATTACAACAAACCAGTGTGTGTACAACTACCGGTAGCTCAGTTCTTTGATTTGTAATGAGGTAAAGGAGATCATGCTGTTTATACTGTATGTGTTGTGTCTGGATCCTATAACAAATCTAAAGTGAGTAGCAAATTCCACAGTTTTCCACAGATGACTCTGAGGTGTGCAAATTGTGGCTTCTCGCCATAGAGCATCCAAGCATAAATAACCTGACATATGGGCTAATAATGAAACAAATATGCAATGAACATTTCTTACGAGATGATTACTTAGATACTGGACAGTCAAAAGAAATAAAGCTTTCTTGAAGTAATGAGTTAGTAAAGAGGTCTGCTGTCCGATCAATTTCCCTACGGATTCAAGTTCCATCGACTGAATGTGTTATTGAAGTGAGTCATATAAACTTTGCAGAAAGTTATCGTTTTATCAGTTAGAATTCTATTGTTTATAAGATGCAGCCAAAGCAACTTTTCAACATTTAAGAGACATTTAAACATACTCTTGTGCAAATAGTGCTAACTCTGCCAGTTGTTCTGGTCATCGTTAAACTTTACTGGTCATTTCACCAATTATATACATGGAACATTCTCCAAGGTAACTTTATAATGTATTATGTGACATGAAATACAATTTGTTGTGAAAATGTTCTTAGAACCTTATATTTGATAGATCAGGGCCTGTATGCATCAAGTGTTTCAGAGTAGGAGTGCTGATCTAGGATCAAGTTCCTCAAGTCCATATCCAACCCTTATTCATTATGAGTTAAGAGGCAAAACTGATATCCTTTACCTAGTCCCTCTTTCCACAGGACCCATTTAAAAAGTAACCGGTATGCTACAAGTACAAAAAAACAAAACAAAGAACAACCACATAGGCTCAGTCTATTTCGCTTAGATAGCTAGCTAGCTTACTGGAAATCATGGCTGGACAGTAGAGATAATATCAGTTACCTAGCTAGTTAAGATAGCTATTTTAATTATTGAGACATGAACAGTGACTCTGGAAAACCAATGAATGATCATAGAACGAGTTATCTATCAATACACCACCAACTCTATTGGTCGCAGCTGTTGGGGTCCATCAAAAATACATGAGTTAGCGAGGTGTGTCACTTACGGGGAATGTGTTATTTTGTCATATGCTAAAAAAGGCTGAGCAATAAACCCCATTCCTATGTATTGAAAGTCACTTTAATGATTTATGAAACACAGTAGCGAATACAAGTGTGAATACAAGAGTGAATAGGTTTAATAACCTACATTAAAAAATATATCAAATGTGTTGTATAAAATACTGTATGTAACCTACAATGTTAGGATATTACATTTAGCCAAAACATTTAAACATGCTGTTTTTCATTGAGTCAGATTATAATATTTAAGAAATAAAATAACTTAAAACACTTAAATAACTTAAAATGCAGTAGAACCCACTAGAATCACCAGGAGTATTTAACTGCAGATAAGTGCAATGTAGAATGGCTTCATTAACAAAAATTATGGCTCATTGTGGAAAAAATGCAGTTAAATGACTGCTGCTTAACATCATTCCTAGTAAAGTTTGTTATTTTCCTGTTTTGTTTTCTTGACCTGGATGATCGGACAAAGTCGCACCATATTGCAGATGCTACACAAACCCTTAGTACACAGCTTTGTCAATGTATACAGCTTTGTCACAGTTATCCAATGATTTTGTGGCCTTTCTTTTCAAGCCCTTTGCACAGCCTACTGTGTCCATAAAGGAGTAAGTCACACCAACATTAAGTACACAAGCTATATCAACTTTTTTTGTTACCTTTTTAATTCTTTCGATTGCATTTCATTTGTCTTGAATAAAAACACACACATTTGTTCTTTTATACATTTTCTTCACTTTGAGTGTACAACCGTGGGGAAAACCAAGAAAATGTCATTCTTATGTCTGTACTCTAGTGTTGCCCATTTAACAATAAGAGATTGGTGGGTTTTAAATGCACATAAAAATACATTAAAAACTAGGGAGCCAACTCCAACAAGTTATCCGAATCCGTGGGTTATTGAGGCATGACTAATCGAGGTGGTGGTATAGTTAGCAAGCTAGCTATAACTTACTATTTCATCAAGCAGCGATACTACAAGGGTCATTCCTATTATCCGGTGCCTTTTGGACTTCAAAACCTTTGAAAATATATATATATATCTTTTTTTATATTGAATCAAAAAAGGTTGGGTGAGTGGCGGTTTCATTCTTTCATTCATTCATGCTATATTTACTAACAACATTTAGTTCATATACCTAACAGGGTGGAACCTAACAGGGTGGACATTTTGGGCCTAAATTAGCCATAGCTCTGTGAGTGATCAAGATTGAGCTAACATGATGGTGAACACATGAAGAGGATTTTAACTTTTCAAACATGTTCAAACATATCAAACATGTTTTTAAATGATAAAATTTGATTAATTTTCTCTATAACCTGACAGGGTGGAAATGTAAGTGTAGTACAAACAGATTAACATCATGAAACTTTGAAAAGTAGATAAAACCAAGTGTTGATACTTACTTAACTTTGCACCTTTGTTTTCCTGCCAAGAATATTGATGTAAATTCCTGAATGTGATGTCATTGTAGGAATAGGCTGTTTTTTTTAAAGGAGAACTATTACAAACTAACAGGGTGGAACGTGATTTCAGGGACATGCAGAAAATCCGAAATGAAATAATAATAAGTACACTAATCATGAAAAAAACATTTGTGATGAGAGAGATTTGAGCTTATTCCTGGTCAAGCCATCCCAGCACGTTAGGAATACACCCTGGAATCGCCAATCCATGAGGCACACACACCATTCACTCACACACTCATACCTACGGGCAATTTAGACTCTCCAATTAGGCTAACGTGCATGTCTTTGGACTGTTACCCGGAGGAAACCCACGCGGACACGGGAGAACATGCAAACTCCGCACAGAAAGGCCCCGGCCTTTCGAACCCGAGACCTTCTTGCTGTGAGGCGACAGCGCTATCCATTGCACCACCGTGCCGCCTGAGATTTGAACTAAGACTATAAAATAATGAGGAAAGATTTTGAATACTTTATTATTTTATGGCTTATAGTTCTTGTAGAAGTTCATAGCTAGCACTTGGGGACATGGCAAAAGCACTTACATCTACTGAAAACAAAGTGGTCAAAATGCATAAAATTCCTTTAAGATCCATATTTTTGTGTTTTTATGGTAAAGAAGACCTAAACTTATAATTAAAGCCCTTTGGAATCCACATTTTACACAATTTACTAAAAATCTGAAGAGATATTTCCTGGAGACAGAAAAGGCACTGGATAGTAGGAATGACCCACAATATAGTCCAGAGCACCTCTTTGTCAAACTGCTTGCATGGGTGTGAATGTGTGTTAAGAGGCCCCTGTGCCTGAATCACCAGTACCGAACATAGTCGATCTGGAGGCCCATTCAGGCTTACAGACATTGGTACGGATGCATTCTGTAGCTGGATCAATGTCTTTCTATAGCTGAGTACAGGTAACTGCCAAAATAAAGGAAACGTTTAAGTAAATGAAGGGTTCTGGTGGCTTTGTTATGGGGAGGGGTGCATTTTCCTGGTATGGTTTAAGTCCACTCAGCCCCTTAGAGGGCAAGGTAGATGCCAATAAATACAGAGCCATTCTAAGTAATCACCTTCATCTTGTGGTGGAGCACTTCTATTCTCACGGGAATGGTCTCTTCCAGTATGACAAAGCCCCATCCACAAAACACGAGTGGTCACTGAATGGTTTGATGAGCATGATGATGTAAACCATATGCAACGGCCATATCAGTCACCAGATCTCAACCCAATTGTACACTTATGAGAGATTCTGGAGAGGCGCCTGAGACAGCATTTTCTACCACAATCAACAAAACACCAAGTGATGGAATTTCTCATGGAAGAATGGTGTTTTATCCCTTCAAAAGAGTTCCAGGCTCTTCCAGAATCTATGCCTAGATGCATTGAAGCTGTTCTGGCTCATGGTGGCCCAACGTTTTATTAAAACATTTTATGTTGGTATTTCCTTTATTTTGCAAGTTGCCTGTATATCCATATAAATACATCAAACACAATATACGGAAATTACCTAGCATGCTAACTAGCTACAGCTAAAATAGCTCGGTAGATACTTTTCATACATTGATTTTAAAAATATTAATTTACGTCAGTCTGACAGGCATGGTCCATGTCAAAGGCTAGCTGGCTAATGTTAGCCAGTAGTTGGGGCAAACCTAGATACCTATGCACATACATAGTTACTGTATATCATTTTTTTTTAACAATGTTGTCATATCCCACAGTGCATTATTATTCTACATTACATTTGTGTACATTCCAATTAGATCAACCTTCCCATGTATTTCTCATTTGTGAAGTGTCACAAAATCACACACTAATGACAATACAAAGACTTAATGGAAGAATTCCAAATACTTGACTGCAGAAACGATCACATATATTCACTATTCAGGTTAAAGTTGAAGAGGTGATCTTTCAAAAATGTGTTAAAAAAGAATTTGTTTCTGATTTTATTGAATGTCGAACGTTGTAACCACTAGACCACCCGGGAGGCCAACGAGGTGATCTTCATCTTAAAAGGAAGGCATACTCAATAACTTGTCTTCAAACACTAATATCATTGGGGCAAAACACTGAGCTAAATCTTGGCCCATTAACCTGAATAGTAAATACCTGTGGTGATTTGTGTGACTATAGTCAAGTATTTGGAATTTTGCCATTGATTAAAAGGTTGTTTAAAACACTGTATTAATCATATGCATCATATTTGCACTTTCTTATGCCCCTGTCTAGTTATTGCTTTGCAAGGAAGTCTGAATAAGCCCCCATGTACAGAATCGTGAGCTACAGCCATCCGTACATTCCGTGTGCCACACTGGACATTCCCCACACATAAGCACTCAGTTCTCCTAATTGAGAATAATGGAAACATGGTGACAAAACATAGATTACTTTCAGGGTATTCAATCTGTTTACTTATGTGCCATGATTCCACCCCAAACATCAATTTAATTAGAAATCAATCACCTTGGTGACTGTTTAATCTTGCAGAATGTTTTGTCATTTCTTTTTAAAATTTCATTTTAAGTGTGTTATATATGTGTACCAGGAATTTATTTCATCCAGTGGATTGGCTATTTGCACCCAACCACTCTAATGCTGTTATTTCCTTGTCAAGAATCGCGACTCTTCGTGGGGGCCAGTATTAGGTGAAGCTTTGTTCTCAAAGGAGAGGGTTGAGCTAATTGGTGGTGGCATTTTCTTTCTGATCCTTTCCCCCCATTTTTATTGCTGTAATTATCCAGTGCTTCCAAAATCAGTCTTTACCCTCCACAACTCAACAATGCATGCCCTCCTTAATCTGAAGCTCAAGGGCCATCAAAGGCCATCCACTGTGCAATTTTGCACTCATTTTTCAGGCTTAGCCCCATTATCAGGGTTTGGAGGCATATTTGTTTTCATTTCATTGCTGAATTGGTCTGCTGAGGTAAAGTGTGCTGACTTTTGTGTTTTCTAAAATGAAGCTCCACAGTAATAATAATTTCACGAAAATAGAAATACTGAGAAAAGGCCAATGGCCGGTTGGGTGCTGTATTTCTCAAAAGCAGTCGCTAGAGGGCAGACTCTACTCACAGGAACCCAGGTCGTGGAATTCCCCCTTGAATAGGGAGGCATTGCCTTCCACTACACAGCAGCAGAGCCAAAAATGAAGCAAGGCGAAAGCCGGCGGCTGGCATTTTCTTAAAGGTGTCCACCGCAGGGAACCCGAGAGCGGAGAGGGGCCTTTAAGAAATTCCCCGGAGCTTGTTTTTTAAACAAATTCAATAAACCTACTGCAGCACCACAAAGGACGGCAGATCTCTCAGCTTGAAGTTTCTGTGACAGCAAGTGAGTGTGTTTAGCCTGTTTCTTTCTCTTTCTTCCTTTCTTTTTAGCCTAATCTGTCCCCACTGGTAATTAGAGTGATAATCTACCTAGATGTGCCCGACTGGTTTAGATCTAATTGCCTGGAGGAACTGTGAATTCTGTACTGCTTTTAATTGACTACTATAGAAATGTGTGAGTACCTGAAAGCAAAATGTTTGACAACATATTAATATTATAATATATCATTATATATTCACTCATTTTTGTATTTGTGTGTGACTTCTTTTTTCAGGAAAAAATATCAACATACAATGAACATCTGTTTTTTAAAATAAACAATTAAAAATAAACTACCTTTCATTTAAGTGAATAGACAAATGTGTTACTATTTCAAGATATTGTGGGTTTCTACTGATTATAATAGAAAAGTATGTGCACCTGCAAAGTAAATGTATAATGTATCAAGGTGTTTATATTATAGCACCCAATTATATATTTTTTTATTTATTTGTAAGACTATATTTTCTCACTTTATATATATTGAGAGATGGAGCAAAAAAATCAAATTCTTTTTCTTTTTTCAATTGTGTGTATTAAAAATGAATGTTCAGTGACTAGGCACATCTGTGGTTATTTCACAATGCTTTAGTATTCAATTCTCAGAAGCTCTTATTATTACGTTGAGGGTCACGATTTAGGAGTAGAGCACAGAAATAAGGATCACAGTTTTTCAGAAATATCTTATAATATGCTGCTGTTTATTTTTTTTTAATGGATTTTATCCAGAAACACTTTTGTCCAATATTATGACATTTTACTCAATTCTCGCCTCAACTTCTTACTTGAAATTCATATAGCTAATTTTAACATTCTTCTTTCATTTCATAATGAACCTTAAACCTCTTTTAAATGCTATTTATGTTATTGATATGATAGTGTTTGCCACTGTAGGTCACACTGCATGCAATGAGCTCTATAAATCTATATTACACAGAGATTAAATGTGAAAGCAGAGCAAAGCACAACAAAATGTTTTCGAAACCACGATACAAACCTTTTACATATGTGGCAAACCATGACACACACTCAAAAGTGCTGCTTCTGTGCTGTGAGCACTGCTTACATGTACATTGACAGACATTGTACATGTGACCTTTCCAACACTTATAGCTATACTTTTTGTTGTTTCCTTAGCTTTGGAGATTGCACTTTAAAGGTGAATTTTAATATATCACAATAAAACACTTGTCTAAAACTATTATATGCAGTTAAGTGAGCTAACATGATGGGAATGACTCACATTTCAATGTTCCAACACTGGCTTCACTGGTCAAATTTGTTACCCTCATTCTTATTCTAAGAGGGTTCTCTTCTCATAAACTTTTTTTTTTTTTTTTTTTGTACGTTTTTTTCTGATGCATGTGTCTGGGTGTGCAGTTTCCGCCTGCCAGTTCTGAGAGTTAGCGCTGGGGAGCTGCGATCACTCTGTTCACCAATGCTCTTCCACCTATGAGAAGAAGTGTTTTATAACAAGGCTTGCCATAAACACGTTGAGTTGTGCAAAGTGAGCAGGCCCTGTACCCAGTCACTATTTGAGCAATAGTCATAGTTGTTGTTGTTTTTTGTTTGTTGTTTTTTTAGTGCAACCAAAACATTTGAAAACCTCGGTAAATGCAGCAAACGAGATCACTGAGTCGCAATGCTAACAGAGCTGTCATTGGTTGCTAGTGGAGTTATGGCACCAGCTCTGTCTCACATGTGGATAAGGTGAAGAGAGAGGGGAGAGGAGAGGTGAGAGCGACCCAAAGACAAAGATCGGGTTATCTGGGAGTGATAAAGTGGAGGTGCAGGCTGCCTGTTAATTGGAGCCTTTCCCCTTGTAAGATAAAAGCACGGGCAGAAGTCTCTCACTCTCCAGTGATGAATGAGGCTCATTTGCTGAGACGCGTCAGGAACGCTGTGACTGCTGCCATTTATCTTCGTTGGGGGGGGGGGGGCGGGGGGAGAACAGAAGAGGAAGACAGGAGAAGAGCAGGACGTGGGCTTTCCACACCGCTGAGTGCAAATTGGATTTTTAATGGTCTTTCTCAGGTCATTATTTAAGGATTTATTAAATTATTTAAATGCTGCTTCCCCTCATATTTTCGCTATTTGGCTAGCACAGTGAAGGTGAGCATGGATTGTGCCCTCTACATGAGAAGATTGTCTCTTATTGAGGTGTTTGTCACCAGCTCTGTTTTAACAGGTGTTGGGCACAGAGACTCTGACACACTTTCCAAGATGAAGATGCACAGAATGCACACAGAGACTATGGAAAGTTGTGTTTTTTTCAGATGGTGGGGGATTTTATTGTTTTCAAATGCATACAGATTATACACAACATATAACTATGATATATACGACACACAGCAGAATTTGTTACAGCAGAACAGCCCTGAATACAGTTCTAAAGGACAGGGTGAATATAGCATCTTATTTCACATCTGTCTGTTCAGGTTGGAAAGTATCTTCTAAATCAAATCACAAAGCCTTTAGGAGAACACCAGCAGAGATGTTAAGTAATGAAGGCCCCTAACGCATGAGAAAGTGAGAGTTGGGGAGGTAAAGGGGACGGAAACAGACGCCTGTGTTTTCTCTCAGACAGTGGCAGTAAGAAAGGGGCGAGAGAAAGTGGAGGAATGAGTGCTTTCCAGAGGAAAAGCATCTTGCTTTTATCCCTGCTGTGCTGTCAGTGGATTCTGCTGTTCATGGTCACGTCCATGTCTCCTCCTGAGTGGCTCTCCAGGACCAAACACAGCGTAATAAATTAGTGTGGGATGTCAGTAAATTAGCGTGGGAGGTGTCTTCTGTGTCTGGCACTTCATGCATTCCTCAGCATGATTTAAGAATTTTCCCAGGTTGTGTTTGAACACAGATTCTCTCTCTCTCTCTCTCTCTCTCACACACACACACACACACACACACACACACACGTGACAATTCACACAGAATATAATTTGCGGCCAAACCCTGTGATATGTGTACTATTTGGGTCATTTAATATACATGTGCATAACTGAAAATGCACTGCAACATTTGCCTAGAGGGTCTGAAGCAGTAGAGCTGATGGATCTCATTAAGGACATTATTGGTCAGTGTGTGTATAGTGAAGTCATGGTTATTATGGGTCTGGTGGTTTGATTATCGAAACCGGAGATATCAGTGTAATAAAATGCAGAGAGCTGCATATGGTGTGGAGAAGAGTTTCATTCCTTTATCTGGACTACAGAACAGAAATAACTAAACAACCACCATTATCCCGGCTGAGTGATTTGGGCAGTAAATACAGCAAGAATGTTGATCTTCTTATGAGGGAGTCAGGAGGCGCCGAGCATGCGTAAAAGCATACAGCAAAATAATAGGCCGGTTGTACTGCGTTATTTGACACTTGCAAATAATTGTGTCAATTTGAAATGAACATATTTTGAAATGATGCCTCAAGAATGGCTTTTCTTTCAGAATTGATGAAGATGTAGGCTAATAGCGCGTCATGGCACATATACGCTTCATTGTCAATGCTAACTTGGACTAGCCCAACCCATAATAGTTTTCCCGTGATGTAGTGTAAGCACGTGCGAATAACAGCGCAAAAGGATAATAATTAAATGAACACGTATTAACAAACGAATTATTTAAACTGTAGCTCTATCTGCTCATTGGTCTTTGGGTTTAAATTGTAATGCAGACGGAATTATTGATGATTCTGAGACTTTCCATGATTATTTTCGATGTTTGTTATGCCTATGCTGGGACATACTTTTCATCCATTGAACCTGGAGTGGAATGGCTCGATGATATCATTCACGTGCCCTTAAACATAACTACATCAGTTTTGTCGATATCAATAATCATTCAGTTATACTGAGTTCCATTGGTGGCTACTGATAAGGTGAAGGTGGTTTTGAAATGATTATTAAAGTATGTAATATGAATCGCATCTGCCTTGAGTTTCTACATGCCCCTAAGCCCCGTATATTCAGTTTAAACAAGTGCGGTGTTTTGTGTTCTCTTTTTATGACTGCCATATGGCTGCCAGTGAAAACACCATCCGCGGGGACTTTAATTTAACCGCCTTCAGATTGGTATGAATTGCACAGTATGTTTTGGGCATACTGCGTAGCCATGACTGGAGTTCCATTTGAAATCAAATAAGAGAGCTATCTGTTGTGAAATAATGTAAGTTGAATCTTAAAATATCCTTTTGTGATATTATCCTTATTGTTGGGTGGCACTCAACAATCAATTTAGCTCTCCTCCAATTTAGCTAATCCACGCGCTGATAGCACACGTGAACAACATCAATATGCTTCTAGTAATATCCCTTAATATAGCCCTTGAATAGTTCGCTTGAGCCATAATGTTGTGAGCTTAAAATCTCTCTCTCTCTCTCGCTCTCTCTTGCTCTCTCTCTCTCTCTCTGTGCGGTTTCGACTACGAGCCAAGGGGCTCTTGTGAGCAATGTTTTCAAAGTCTGGAATTGATTTTAATGGGGAGTATCCTTTCCCTGCTTTTCAACCTATGGATGTATTGGAGCTTTCTTAGTTGGCTTAAACGTAACAACCGAGTGCCGTTTCTCACCTTGGTGCTTTATCCCTGCCGCTCGAGACAGTGAATATCGCCTAGAGCAGTAAAAGCAATGGGCGTTTGTAAATGGGCGCATTACTAGGTGAAGTTGCCTGCAGAGGTGTAGTAATAGTCGCATAGTAAAGTTAACGCAAAATCCGTTAGCTGAGTTGGTGTATTTGCCTTTAATCGTACAGATACATTTGTTACGATTTTAATTGTTTTGGATTTCAATCGCTGGGCTGCGCTTGTGTTACCTTCTTTGAAAGGGAGTCTTTCGGGATTTGACAGGGGTTTGGTAAGTTTCCATACACGTTTTCATTTGACGCATTGCTGTACCTGTTTCGTTAAATTGTGCGTAATTGAATGAATTTGAGGAACAAGTTGTCAGCCGTCCTTTTGAGTTAATTGTAACAACAACGATAATTGCTTACAGGTTCTTTGCGCATTTTTGGTTGAAATAGTTGACATTTGAGACATTTCTTTCGTAATGAGTGCTAACATTAAAAACTTGTAAAAGTTTTTAGGGATCTTAACTATACTGCATTGGAGCAAGGAGCGTTAATTTAGGAATGATTTGAGGGAAGAAGGTTGATTCAGCGTGGGTGTGAGAAAGTTGCTGTTCTTTGACAACTCCTTTACGTTACAATGATTATGCGATCACAGAGATGCACATGTGCTGGTGCTGGTCCACATCTAGCTTCCAGTTTTAGGTGGCGTTTCTAGTTTCAAACACAACTTAAATAAAAAGTGTCTCTCTCCATCAAAACTACGGCTGAAAGTGAGAGTGATGGCAGAATTCCTGAAAGTTGAGGAAATAATATTATTAATAATAATATTAATAATAATATGATTATGCAAATACGCGTAAAGGCTCGTGACAGCGGGCCGAGCAGGGAAGACAGGTGGATGATCCAAAAAGGGACAAGGGGAAGGAAGGCAATGCGCGGGTGCGCCGTGTACTTTATTGTTCATGTTATGTAGTCTATAAAGCAGAGAAAGAATAAGAAAAAGAAGAAAAAAAACATTCCGTGCGGAGTTTTTAATATCGCTTCGTAGGCTACAAGTGATACAGTTCACTCAGCGTCCAATGTAGCTTATAGCCTACTTTAAGAATATTCTCTTGCTGGCCAACTAGTGATGCCAAACAAAGCAGCACCTTACAGTTCCCCTATTAATTCAACGAGACTGCAAATGCCAAGTCTGCCAATGCTTTTTTTCAACTCTAATATTGTTGACTTGCTTTGACGACTATCATATTAAAATCAACTAGCAACCTTATTAAAATTGATGTTATGGCATATTGGAATTTAATTTCACAGCCACCTTGCTGTTTCCCGTCAATTTACTGAAGAATTTCCGTATCCATTCACCAGTTAGTCGTGAGGCGCGGCAAAGCACACCATGAATTGGTGATAGGCTCTACAATGTTTGCTTTTCTGGATAATTGATAAACTTTTGCAAATGGTTGCACTTTATTTTTTTAACCCATAAATATGGTTTTCTGATTGCTCTGGGAAATGATGCACTTGTATGCAGTGTGTATAGCACCCTGGTGAGACAGATTTAAGATACACATTCACTTAGCTACATGGTAATACACTGAGAATCGCTTATCCCTGGTGTTTTTCTGATGGAAAATGGCCACAAGTAATATAGAATTCCGGGGTTTGATGAATAACCCCTCCTCAGATAATTCATCCACTCGCAAGCCAGATTTCCCCTCAGAAGGTTATTAACATTCTAGACACAGAATTTGAAATGAATCCCGCGAAGAAGTTTAATATGGGAATAAGAAGGGAGTTGTGGTGGTGACTTTAACGTTCGAGAGGACGCGCGCAAATCTCTACAAACTGTCAAATAGCGTATGCGCTAATCCACAGACAACAGTTTCCGCTCACAATTAGGAATGTATGCTGTCTGGGTTTAACATACACATACCGCTTGAAAAGCAGTAACACGGTACGGTAATTTATGTGGCTGTGTGATGGTCTGTGTCATCCGCAACTCTATACCAGGAGAGCTGTTTATCTTTATAATTGGGGAAGTTCAAATAAGCACGGTCTCACAGACTGAGAGAATCACTTGACAGACACGCCACTCTTCATCTTAAATACGTGCCTTACTTGAGAAATGTTGACATATTCATTCCTCAGAAGTTGTATTTGCATGAAATCACGTTGAGTGATATTAGCCTTTTCCTTTCAAATTACTTCAGTTATGTGATGACCACCATTGCTGTTCAGAGATGGTAAGTAATCTGTAAGATTTCAACTGATGGATCAATAATTATGTTTTTCCTGCAAAAGGCCTCAATGCCACCTGGTATATCTACAGTTAAGGTCCAGCTCAAAGGTACACACAAGGTCCAGCTCAAATTAACTGTTGCATGTGAAATCTTCACCTCATGGCTGAAAGCTGCCTGGAGTCTGGTATCAACACTTTTGACCCACTGACAGACAAGAAGGAATTATATTATTATAATTATATGAATAATTATATATTATTGTCAATATTTGACTTTATTACATTTGTGGGTGGTTCTGAATGCCCATTTGTATGTAGAAGGAACCAGAATAATATTGATAATAATCACGATCCTCGCAATAATGAACTCCATGTCTGAGGAGGGAGTTGTTTGTGAGAAGGTTTGATTTTCAGCTCCAGGTGGTTGATGTGAGGCAGGGCCTGCCTCTTCTCTCCTGATGTAGCAGATCGCTTTCTCTGCTTTGAAAGGCAGGATTCCTTGGGCCTTTTGGCACCGGCAAGCTGAACGGGTAAAATCAACACATCCAATATATTTTTCTTCCCTGGGCTGAACAGCTTGAGGAGGAAAGGAATGCTTGTGTGTTTTTTTCTCTTTCAGTTCTCACTCTTTGCACTAGTGTTCCTAGGCCGTTGCTTGTTTTAAAGATACCTTTGTACATTTTCACGTATCAATCAAAGTGACCGGGGCATAGACCAAACATATAGCAGATACACTAGCAGTCTGTTGTAGCATATATTGTGCCACTACTCAAAAGACCATTAAAGATATAGTGAGATGTAAGTTTTCTCATTAGGTCACAATCCTCCAGAATCCTTCAATTATGTTAATGACTGTATTTTTGAGGCTTAATCTACACAAACTCCTTCATAATGAATGGCTTCATTTAGAAACTCTGTTAAAGCAGGTTGTACAAGGGCTCTTTCTTCTTGTTTTGTTATTTTACACTACTTCTGAATTAGAATGGTTTATGTATTTATGTATTATTTACTTTCCTCGGGCTGAATTTCAGTGCATGTTTCCCTTCATCCACTGGTATAGCAGCAAGTGATGATGCACAGTAGGCACAAGCCTTTTTTTATCAATGGGTGGAGGGCGAAAACAAAAACACCATTTCTCCTCTGAGGGTAGTGTAAGTGCGTGGCCTGCGACTGTGTCCCGGACGTCCCTTGCCTATTTATCACTCGTCATTGCAAAGACTCGCAAAACGTTTCCCGTGGAATCCGCTCTGAGATTCCGACTCCCAGTCAACTGCTCCCCAGTCCTGCCAAGTTCACATGTGTCATCTCTACAGATTTCCTCCAGATGGTGGGGATTTGCAAATGTGTGAGAGGTCTCTTTCTGTGTACGGCCTGGTCATGCATTCTCCAATTCAGGCCCTTCTCTCTCTTTTTTGTTGTTGCTAGATATACGTTGCATTCCCTCTTGCTTCTGAGCATCTTTCTGTGAGCCACAGGCTGTGAGGTACATGTGGGCTTAGATGGAGGCTGGCCACTTTGTATTGCCATAGGGAAATAGATGCGGAGCAGTGGCGGTAGTTGTTGCGATCATAGTTCATATGGGTTTCTGGTCTTGGCGTGCACTGAAGTTTCATTTTGCACCCTCCATTTCTGAAGCCTTACCTATCAGACAGTCCTGTTCCTGTTTCTGAAACAGGTTAGGGATATTAAAAGTGCTAGTGTAAAGTGTAGATGTAAATATGCACTTGATTTCAGTGGCACTTTTAAGTTCGATGAAGAGCGAAATGAGCTTGCCCTGTAGGTCGTGTAGCTTGAAGCGTGAAGCTGGGTCAACCACGCCGTTACTCACCAATGGGAATGTACCATTACTGCCTAGCTTGGCAAACGGACAGCACTGACCCCATAAGAAAAGGGGTTGAGAGTGAGAAAGTGAAATGGAGGGAAGGAGAAAGGGTCGGAGGAAAGGCGGGGGGAATGGGGAAGGGGCGGTGTTTAATGAGTCCAGCTCCCTTTGAAAGTCCTGGCACCCCTGATAATATGTGTGTCAGTATTTGAACACTTAATAAAATTATTTGCGGTTTCCCCTGGAGTTCAAAGCCGCCCGCTCCCTGGCTGTTGGGAAGGCGCTTGTGCAATGGAAAATGCAGCTTTCCTTTTGGAATGCTTCAGAAACCACAAGTTGCCTACCGCAGCACAGCGTCAAAGGGCTTTGAAAGGGGGCCTTGGGCCTACTGGGCCGCACTCACTGATTAAGAAATGACTTACCTGGGTCACGTGACCAGCCGCTGCTTGATCCTGCTCCATCTCACAGCATGGAGGTTAGCGTTAGTATGGAGAGAAATTCCCGCACCGCACACAGGAAAAAGGTAACGATAAAAGGAAAAGTAAAGGTAGCTTTCTAAGGCATGCAGGTCCTGGCGAAGGCCCAGTGGAACCTCTGTGGTCTTCGGCGGTTGGTTTTCATGTTGCACAGTTTTCATTCAAAGGAGAAACCTAAGAAGAAGCCAGGGAACAGAAGACTTCCCATGTAGAGCCATGAGCCGTGAGTGTCATCTTCACAGCTTGAGAGCATATGCTGGGCTCTTTTATGATACCAAAGAACAGCATGAAATGAGGGCAGTAAATGCTTTCTACAGTAAACAGAATAACCACCCATTATGAAGGTAGATTCTCCTCACCGGTTTTTGTGAATTGCTCAGTTATTCATTCCAGCAAATACTGAAATCTATTTTCACCTTTTGGATTCTGCCTGCATTTACATCTCATTTTCCTTTTAGCCCCTTCAAATAATTCCATGCCATTTCTGCTACAAAAAGTTTATCTTCAGAGGTGTGATTGCCCTGCTGCTGGAAAACAGTCAGTTGAAAAATCTTTCTTGGTCCTGTTTTTGGCTGTGGGTGGCTTTGTTTCTCTTTACACATCGGGGCCTGCTGCTCTCATTTGTCATTGAATAAATGTTATGTAGTCATAGTTCATTGGGGGAGGTTTAGGACACTCCAGCCCAAAAGAGCAGCCTGACATTTACTTGGGATCTCTCCATGGTGCTGAATTCTGTGGTCACAATAATTCATTCATTCATTCATTCATTCATTCATTAGCTCATTCCTCCATCCATTCATTCATTCATTCATTCATTCATTCAGTCATTCATCAACTCGGCCTGGAACGTTTTGTGCTGCAGAGCAATGCCGGTTCATTTGGTTCAGGAAATCGGATAAGAGCCTTGATGCCGGGTGTGGAGGACTCCAAACTGTAAAGCTGTGCTCAGTGTTTGTTTGTACCTGCTGTTTCTTTAGATTTCTACTCAAGCTTGTGGCATTTCCTGGTTCATTTCCTTTCTGCTGCTCAGGTACTCTTATGTGTTGTGTGGCGAATATCTTTTCTCTAATAACTGCATCGTCATGAATGAGTTTTACATTTTCAGCAAACAGTAGTAAGTCTGGTTTAATTCTCTCATTGCATATATTTGTCTAATGTTTTGTGCTATATCATGTTTTCTTGCTATCCAACACCTGTTCACTACACTATATCTGTGACAGTTGTAGTGTAAGGAATATGCTGCTCATAGCACATTGTGTTTGACGGTAATGGATACATCTAGGCACATGTAATGGCTCATAATGGGTACTTCCAACAAATCACAATCACACCTCTGCTAACCCCACTGTGCACAGCTTAATGAAACCGCCCACGAAGAGTCAAGCACTTGACAGTTGTAGTTTTTAGGTGGTTTTATGTTTATATTCACTCTGCAAGGGGGCAAATGTGCCCACCCCTCCACACTGCTGGATCATATGGCTCTGATTAAATCTGGGATTATTGTTAACACACTCCGATGATTGAACAGTAAACATTATTTGTCGACATCCTGTCTTGTTGCAAAATTACAATTACTGTCGACAAACCACTGAGTTTGTCAATCATCTCATGAAGCAACCCATCACGGACATAGATGGTGGCCAGTATACAGTGTATATAAACTCATCGTATAAAGAAATGTGGTTTGCTATTTCTACATACAAAATTAGATTATTAGGTTATTCAGTGGATGCATTTAGCCCACATAATTGCTCTTGTCACCTGTTTTTGCTTGAGTAAATCCTTAGTCTCCAGCAGCCAATGGAATGAGTGGTTTGAATGTATGTCCAGCTCAGTGCTGCTTCCTGTCTTTGGGCCTGAGAAAGGTGCCGACCAGTCCTTCTGAGCCCTCCCCTCAGGTTCTGTTGTTTTAATGTGTGCTGGAATCCACAGCCAGGGAAGTGGGCTGTGGGAATGGTTGCATTTCTTTCATGGGCGTTCTCCCTCTCGGAGCAGGAAGATGGGAGCACTGAAAGTATTTTAATAGCTCCCGGGCCTGGGCTGCCATTTAAAGCTCAGCAGTGACACACGTGAGGGCAGCAACATCTCACGCCAGAGCCTGAGTTCGAGATTGAGAGCAGGGGCTGCAGACCCAGACACGGGGCCAGGCCCAAAGTGACACGCCCGCTTCTGTTCCTTTGTACGGCACAGGCAGCAGACCGCTTAAAATATGTTACCTTGGCACTGAACATTGCTGTAAAGTAAAAGAGAAAAGATTCTGCAATGTGGAATGAAGCCCTCACAAAGCCCAGGTTAAGATGGAGAAACGGGGGGCTCGGCACACTCACAAACACGGATGCAGAGGCTGCGTTTGAGCTTTTGAGCGGAACTGGGGATTTCTCAATTTGTCAATGATCCCCCTGCTAATGGCACCCTCAGCTGTGAGCTGCCCCCCCCCTTCCTCCAGCGCTAATGAAGACCAGAAAGGTGGTGTGAGACTGAGCCCCCCCACTGTCCTCAGGCTGGGATTGAACCGCCGACCCCTGACCTTCATTACCTGCTGAATCCCCATCACTTCGTTTATCCAGCTGGAAGGGTCAGAAAGCATGAAGAGAGGAAGGGATGTGAGAAATGGAGAGAGAGCAAGAGAGAGATAGATAGATAGATATAGATACAGCTGAGGCTCCTGTTTGCTTTTTATCTTACCATTTTTATCTTGCGTTTATTCTGTTATTCATTGTCTGACAGCTTTCCCAGTGACTGAAGATCCCCACAAAGGAAAAAGAGGAGGTGTTTTAATTGAAGCTGGTTGTAGATGGTCTGGGGTTGCATTGGGAAGCCATGTAGCTAATCAATTCAGCCTATGAAAGATGAGAAATTATTTATAGAATAGTGATGTTCTCAAGATGTAACATGAGATATAGAAAGAGAGTGGCTTAGTCTTTTTTGTGTTTATGTCAAATTAAAATGACATCGAATTAGATATTATTAAAGGATTAGTTTCAAAGATTCGTTGATTAGTCCATAGCTGCTCTAGATATGTGTATATTCACTCAAGTTTCATAATAAAATCAAAGCATTATTAAATATGTCATTTCATTTCTACACATCAAAATAATGTAAATACATGGAATTTGCAAGATTGCTAGCTATGAGTCTGACAATATGAAGAGTTTTAACATTTGATAGACAGCTCATTTTAAACTGCAGTGTGCATTGAGATTGAAGATTAATTAGCTAGCTAACTGAAAATACAGCAGGTGTAAGTCGAAAATATGCAGATTTTTGTTCTGGGAAATGATGAGAAGTATGTGGTTTATTGCTTGAGCAGTAATATGAACCAAAGATTGACAAAAGGTTTTTGCATGTTTATAATATGTGAATATATTTAGTAAAATGATTAACATTTAGCTAGTAAGTGTCAGGTTGTTTATGTAAGTTGATACCACTACCTGGCTAAAAATACCTGCAAATTGTAATTGTCTGATTTTTTTTTGGTTAATATAAGCTAAGAATGTAAAGTTTAAAGGAACTACATATTATTCACAATCATTTTCACTGTTAGAGCCATACAAATGTCATTTTTAATGTTAATTTGATGTTTTTCATAAATTATTTTAAGATTCATGTAAATTGAATTTTATAAAAATTATCACGCATTTGAGGCTGTATATACAATATCATGAATGCTGGCATGTTTAGAGGGTTGAGGCTCCATATCTTACAACACCCCTTGGCAGTACCGATATTCAATATATAATACCACCATTTGTATGTTATCACTTAATAAACCTCAAATAATATGATATTGAGTGTATTTTCTCTCTCTCTTTTAAAATCTGAATCTGAATGGAAACCTGCAGCTCTGTTTGCGATAGAGGGAGAGTGTTAAACACATGAGATCTACACTGATCTGGAATCTTCCGTTAAATAACTCTGTGCCTGGTAAAGCTGATTAAAGCCCAACTTGGGATTACTAGGGGATCCTCAAATGGTGAGGAGCTGAGGCAAGCATTCACACAGGTTCAGCTGAGTGGATCAACAGTGAGAGGCTCCAATTAAACTTGGCGAGGAGAACTCTCCAGCACCCCCGCTGCGCCCTGCCAGAGAGCTTAAGACAGGGCGAGTTGCTCTGCAGCCGGCCCTCTTCTCTTTCCCAAGCCAAATAATGCTTCTCAGCACCTCTTGTTGTTTTAATCTCTGAACTGAGACACAGAGAGAGAAGGGCTTGAAAGAAAGGGAGCTCAATGTGGGATCATCTCCCAGTGACACCCAAAGCTGAAAAAACGTTCTCCGGAATTTGTCTGTTAAGACCACCCTCTTCCCTTCCCCTTTCCCAACAACCCCCACCCCAACCCCCAACCTTCCTTACTCCCCTGTGAGACTCTCAACCCCTCCATTCTGAACTTTCCCGACCCTCCAGGCTTTGTAGAGCTGGGAGCAGCACCCTCAGCTGTAATAGAGCAATCATGGGAAAAGATAAAGAGAGCTGAACATGTGGGATCATTTGTCCTGATTTGTACCTGTCGCATTGAAGGCAATCAAGAGATCACAGGGATTTCAGTTTGACAGAGCTGCTACTAATGAAGAAAATTAGCTGATCCTTGTCACTAGTATCTTAATATATTATGCCATTTAGCAGACGCTTTTCTCCAAAGCAACTTACAGTAGTGAATGCATATTTGTTCAGTATATGTGGTCCCAGAGGGAATTGAACCCACAACCTAAGTGTTGCAGACGCCATGCTGTACCAACTGAGCCACACAGAACCACACACATCTTGTTTTCTAGATATGTGTTATATACAGTACCCTCCAAAATTATTCACACCCTTGATAAGATGAGCAAGAAAGGCTGTATAAAATAAACAATACAAGTAATGCGCTATATTGTATGTCTCCAAATTAGAAAAATATATTATTTTATACTAATACAATTGCTCAGAGAAAAATATGTTATAGATGTTTTCCCAAAAATATAGGTGTCACAATTATTTACACCCCTAATAGTTAAAAAATAAACATTTAAAAACAAAAATAAATCTGGATTAACATGCTCCCATTTCTAAATGAATCTCAACCTTTTCCATTTTGTGGCCTCCCATGGCTTCCTGTTTCACTGGGGTATAAAAATGATGTAAAATCCACTTGTCATCCATCACCATGGGGAAAGACAAATAACTCAGACGAAACAAGACAAAGGGTTGTTGACCTTCACAAGTCAGGAGATGGTTACAAATAAATAAATAACTAAAGATACCCCTTTCCACTATTATGTCAATAATTAAGAAGTTTTGAAACCACTAGAACAGCGGTAAACCCAAAGAAAAACCCAAGGGTCACAGTTGGAGATCTGCAAAACTTGGTTGCATCTTGGCAACACAGTCTCCAAATCTACATTACATTACATTACATTACAGGCATTTAGCAGACAGCAACACAGTCTCCAAATCTACCATCAGATGCCACCGCCATGCCAAGAGGGTTTTTTGAAGGGTTGCCAGAGAACAGCCTCCATTGAGGGAAATCAACAAAACTAAGCATCTGGAGTTTGCTAAATGGCATTGGAACTCCAGTTGAACCTGGGTGTTATTGTCCAATTGGATGAGACTAAAATGTAGGCTTTTGGCTTTGCACACCAGTGGTGGGTTTGGTGTCGGAAGAGGGATGCTTATGTTAAAAACAATGTCATACCAGTGGTGAAAGATGGTGATGAATCTTTGTTATGGGGTTGTTTTGCACATACTGGTCCAAAAACCTGGTTCCCTCTATTAGAGAATATGGTAAAACCTCCGTGTCATGTCTGGATGTCAAAAAACAAATGTGTCCTTGCACATTTTCCCAAAAAAGAAGAGAAGCGAGAGAAATGGCTGCAATTGATTAAGGTTCGGCGCACTTTCACGTCTTCTATTTCAAAAGAATAGGACTCGTTGCTATCGTAGGCCAATAGGCGTGTCAAATAAGGTGGGCTTGTGAATATTAGCTCCCCGCCCACTCGGCATGCCTTACAGCCTCTCATGTCAGACATGAGAGATACGGCTTATATTTTAATCAGGAAAAAAATATTACGGATGATTTTTTGGCACACTCTAAAGTTATTTACTTTAGAGTATTTACTTTATCATGTGAAATATGATTACTGTGCAGGACCTTTAAACAACTATGCTTACATTTCTCTCATTCATTCAGAAGCTGGACTTGATAGGGGACTTAAAATAGAGCAGAGGGTAGTGAATAATTGAATGCAGTTAATAATGTAACAATCATCACTCATTTAATTTAGCTATCTTTTAACCCACTACTGTATATGAAATATTTTAATGACCAAAACCTTTAAAAACATTAAGCATGAACACATTAAGCATAAATAGTCATACAAATTAGGATCGACTGTCAAAACATACCGAGCAGAATTCACATACAGTGTACAGTGGTTTTAGTACTCAGAAGACTGAGATATGCCAGAATGCATAGAATTTCATGAACTAAACCACAAAATAAAAATTACAAATTAAAATCCAAGGTCAGAACACCCACACCATGACTATATACTTGTGCACCACCACCACCACCACCTCCCCCATTATCCGCATATCAGTTATAAATCTATAAATCTATTCCTTTGCATACTTTTAAGAGTTTAAGTGAACTTGCAGGAGCTCTGCACAACCTGACAGCATTGACAAAAAGCAGGACTGCCTGTTTGTCGCACATACACACACAGATCCAGGCTCCTGCATGCAGCCTTCTTGCTCCCTTGTCATCTCTGGCTCTCAGACACAGGACGGCCCTGGTTAGCTTTGCCTTTGACCAGCCAGGCCTTTATTCACACATGCTCAGCTTCCTTTCCTTCATCTGGTGTCTGGGACCTTTGAATGTGCAACGTAAGCAGACAAACACACAGTACATACGCTCCCCACACTCAGGTAGATCTCCAGACAACTGTGTCTCGAAAGGTGGCTTGCTCCGGTCTTGTTTTGGAGCGAAGCGCCTCTCTGTGTTGTGATTCACATTCCTCACAGCTGCTGCTGTTGTCATTCAACAAAGAGAAATGGCTTGTGCCACTTCTGAACGCAACTGAAGAATACAGAGCAGTTGCCTGTGAACCTGAGACCTCCAAGTAGGAGTCATCGACATCTGTCATCTACAGAATGAATAAAGCATACCGAAGTCAAAAGGCGATCTTTACAGTTTGATAAACTGGATGAAATTTGGTTGTGGCTGTCCAAAGTATACTGTTGTTTTTTTCATTGTGATTTATATACACAGCCTGGGACACCATTAGCTTGCTTCTGCGGGGACTGTAAAAGCTGAATTAAACAGCCGTGTCAGGCTTTTCATTTCTGTTTACATGTCCGTGCGCCAGACTTGCCTGACAGAGGCAGACCCTCATGGAGGCAGAAATAAAAAGATCATAGGAAGAGGTGGCGTTCAGCACACCATATTTGGTAATCCATGTCTGCCCACTCTCGTCTTTTGCCTCAATATGTCTCCTTTTCTCTCTTTGCCCCGCTGTTGCCTGTCTCGCTCTTCCCCACTCTCTTTAGCCACTCATTAACACAGTGCTGACGGAAGCTTGAAGAATGCTAATTAGTTGCTAATTATATCAGCAGGGTCCTCGGCCAGCCAATAACTCTCAGTCCTGTGTTCTGGCCAGGCTTTAATGGAATCACTCTCCAGATGAAGCCCTAGAAGCACGCTCGCCCCCTTATTATTTTTGTGAGACACCCTCAAGCTACTTGATGAACGCCTCGATCTTTCCACTGAGGGCACCTCTCTCTTTCTTTCTCTCTCTCTCGCAAACACTCACACTTGAGGAGACGAGAGGTCGGGCCTTTGGGAGAAAGGGCCAAGAGGGAGGGTGAGAGGGGAAGTGATGTTTGCCGGACGAATGGGCCCTTTCTCCGGCACTTTGACAGTTGCTGTGTTAGGGCCCAATAAAGAAGGAGGCTTGCTCCTGCTTTTGAAGTCACTAGCCCCCGTCTTCCCGATGGACTGTGACTGAAGTAGATGCAGAAATGGGCTTTTGTTCTGACGGAGGAGGGACAGTGTGAGAGGGAGAGGAGTGCGAAGAGTGCGACTGTGCAGGGGGAGGGGAGGGGGGGCTGCAAAGCGCTGCTCATTGTGGCTTAGTAAACGCTTCGTAAAGGGGTTGAGGATGCCTTCTCAACCCTCAGATGCGCGTCTGAATTGGGGCGGGTCTGTACTGACAACCTGAGCAGTGAGCAAAACACACAGGGGGCTTGGGAGAAAAGCACTGGCCCTTAACATTGTCCTTTCAAAGACAAATGAGGGAGAAAGGGGCTCTGCTCGGCCACTGTCGCTTTCCAATTAGGGCCTGTTCTTGAGCGTAATCACTGCACGCTCCTCTGAGGTGTATTTTTAGGGCTTTTTCCACTGGGGCTGATTCTGATTAACCCTGCAGCGTGCGGCCAATGAGGTGCAGCAGGGTATCGTAGTACAAAGAATCTTCCATTTGAAAAACAACAACGAAGCAAGTAATCATTGTTGTGTTTATCTGGCATCAATTTCTTAAAACTAATTCTGTGACTGTTTTCTGTTCAAAGTTTCAGATATAACAAAAATACAGTATGTCAAGCCTGATTTTGGAGTCTGGAATAGGCCTACACATGCCAGAAGTACTTCAGATTTTTTCAGTGCTAATTTCTGCCAATGTATGAATGTCAGTTGTGTGTATAGTGTAACCAGTTACAGCTACACTATACATTTTTGCATGGGGTTGCACTTCATGTGTCCACAGAATCTCTGGTGAAATGTCTACCCTGATGTGTGAGACACAGAAAAAGTATGCCCTCACTCAAGGACTATGGATCTGCTTATATAGTCAGTGTTTGATACATATTCACACTTACGTTTGTTCTGCTTGATGTGGAACTCAAAGGGTTGACATGGGTCCAATATTCCCTTACTGGTGGAATATTTCAAACCAGGATTATGTTGTGACTTCTCCCAAGTTTGGGGGGACGCATGACCAGAATCCCACACAGGGACCTGAATGGAGGTGCTGAAAGGCCAGTGTCATTGAAATTCAGCACAGTCCCCAACAGCCCCTAACATCTTTCTTTATATCTGGGAGTGTTCTTTCCCTCTGCTCCACTTCAGACAGTGAGTGGGGTGAGCTCCCTAATAAACAGGAACAGGCCAGAGGTGTGCGAACGCTAAGCAGCATGCAGTTTACAGGGAAATTCTCAGGGAACCGGTCCCAAAAGGACCCAAGTTTTAAAATACTTTAAATGCGATAAGCAATAAAGATAAGGCCGTTAAAAGATACGTTTAAGGGCTTAGGCTGACAATCATTTGTTTCCAAATTACGTATAAATGATAAATCTGTGTTACATATCGCTGCAGTCTCTGTAATCTTTATTGTGTGATCTTCATGCACTTTGTAATCTTTATAAGCTGTCATACTGGGTTTAGCACCCTCTTACTCACTTTTCTCGTACAGTATGACTCCCTTCCCTTTACATTGTAATAGCTGGAGTTTCTCATGAAAATCTCACTGTGTGTTTCTCTCCCACCCATGGCAGACTCTAGTGAGAGGCGTCGGGCTGCCGGAGAAGCTCTGCACAGCGGGACAGTTCCCTCTCTCCCTGAGCCCCGCACAGAAGAATGAGTGAAGCCTGGAGGTGGCTGCTGGTGACCTGCCTGCTGGGCATGGTTTCCTCCGCCGCTCACAACAGCAACCCCTTTGCAGGCCAGCAGAGCCCTCTGGACCCCTGTTATGACGACAACAGCGCCGCCCGCCGCTGCATCCCGGAATTCATCAACGCCGCCTTCGGCAAGGAGGTGCAGGTGTCCAACACCTGCGGGCGGCCCCCGTCCCGCTCCTGCAGCGTGGTGGAGCGCGAGGAGAAGCCCACCGTCCGCACGTGCCAGATCTGCGACGCTGCGGACCCGCGCCGCGCCCACCCGGCCTCCTACCTCACCGACCTCAACTCCCTCCACAACGTGACCTGCTGGCAGTCGGAGAACCTCCACACGTCCCCCAACAACGTCACGCTCACGCTCTCCCTGGGCAAGAAGTTTGAGATCACGTATGTCAGCCTGCAGTTCTGCTCGCCGCGGCCCGAGTCTCTGGGCATCTTCAAGAGCATGGACTACGGCAAGAGCTGGACCCCGTACCAGTTCTACTCGTCCCAGTGCCGGCGCATGTACAATCGGCCCAACAAGGCCGTGATCACCAAGCAGAACGAGCAGGAGGCGCTGTGCACGGACGGGCACACGGACCTCCACCCGATCTCCGGGGGGCTCATCGCCTTCAGCACGCTGGACGGGAGGCCCTCGGGGAAGGACTTCGACAGCAGCCCCGTCCTGCAGGACTGGGTGACCGTGACGGACATCCGCGTCATCTTCAGCCGGCCGCAGCTGGCAGGAGCGGGCCGGGAGGATGACTCCGGGGCATCGCCCTCGACAATGCCAGCGTACTTCTACGCCGTGGGGGACTTCCAGGTGGGCGGGCGCTGCAAGTGCAACGGACACGCTTCCCGCTGCCTGAAGGACAAGGAGGGCAAGCTGGTGTGTGACTGCAAGCACAATACGGAGGGGCCTGAGTGTGACCGCTGCAAACCCTTCCACTATGACCGGCCCTGGCAGAGGGCCACCATGCGTGAGGCCAACGAGTGTCTACGTGAGTCATAGCTCTCTTTTCTTTTATCATTTGTTCATGGATGCTCCATCCCCCTGCTCTTAATTTGCTCGCTCGCTCATAGTGCCGACACAATAGTGTCTTCGTAGAGTCAGAGGCCAGTCAGCCAGTTTCCATGACACTCAGCTGGTGGTCTCTTGTGTGCATATGATATCCAATCATCTGCCTGATTAAGCGCAAAGTCAGTAATCTCCACTAAAGCAGAGCTTTACCAGGTTTAAAGAGCATTAGAAAGTGGTGCAGTTCTTCTGTGGTGTAAAACCAGAGGCAGGACCTGCTTGTTATGTCGTAAAATCGCGGACACGACAGAAGACTCAGCGTCGGGTTGTCTATTTTTGCCCTGGTCCCTCATGAGATTCCCGCCAATTTTCCACAGGGAAAATCTTGATTGTGAATGTAGGAGTAACAATAAGGGCCTGGCCCAGGAGAATATAATGAATGTAAAAATACAAACAGCTGCCTGTTTGGTGTTCAGCACAGCGTCTTGCTCTCTCCCCCGTCACCTCTGTGCCACAGCCCGCTCCTCCCTCGCTTGACTGAAGGAATTATTCTCCACCTCTGACAAGCACTTGAATGAAACTCAGAATTAATAATGAGGGATTTGAGTCAAGTTCAGCCCGGGTCTTGACGTGTGGACGGCAGTTTAATTGTGTGGCAGGGTTGCCCTCCCACAAGTGCCATCTCTGAATGTGGCCTGTCATCGGTGCTTAGGTGAAGGGTTTTTTCCCTGCTCCCATCACAGTTGAAAAGCTTCTGAATAATAGTTATTTAAAAAAAAGTTGTTTGGCAGTAAAAATATGTTTTTATGTTACTGTGAGATATAAATTAGCATACAATCTTTTTTCAAAATTGATATTTGGATATTAGATTGTTTCGTGAAACTCAAAAGCAAGTCTCGGACGGCTCAAAGATTTATGTCGGAGAAACTAAATCTGCCATTTCTGTTCCACATTTACTTCTGAAGGATCTGAAGGCAAACTAATTTTATACAATTTTGGACAGACCCAGCCACAAAGCCCTGAAGAGACCCTCACTCTTTGTCTTTTAATTAATGATCCTTCAACGTTTCCGTCACACCGCTGGGAGTTACAAACGCACATTTTTAAGAACTTGTGCCAGGAGAGAATGAGGATAGGAAAAAGAGAAATAAGCTTTTCTATATAAGTTAGTGAAGACTGAAGTCTCCTCGGCTTAAACAGAAATGTAGAAGGTGAGTGTTGTTGGAGTGTGGATCTGGAGGAGGCTGCCGTTGAGAGGGAGTTTTTGAAGTGAGCAATGCCAAGTCATTTAGCGAGAAGGATTAGAGGGTGGAGAGGTCAGGGAGGAGTCTGGGGAGGCTTGAATATTTATTTAAATTGGACCTCAAATGCTTTTGTTGAAAAGAGGAGGTCTTCAAAACAAAAAAAGAGAGAAGAAAGTGAAGAAAAAGGAGGGGGGTTGAAAAGAAAAACACAAGGATCTTTTTGTGGAAGGATAAAAAAAAGGAGAAGAGGGATTACAGAGTGACAGTTTCTGCCCCCCCCCCCTCGCCATCTCTGTGCTGTGGCACAACAAGGGCTGGGTGTGCGAGGGTACCATGGTCCTCACTGGATTGGGTCCTGCTGTGGGTCAGATGTACTGTGTAGTGAAGTGTCGCCCCTGTGCTGAAGTGACTTTTCGATTACAAAGGCTACAATGAAACTTCCTCGGCTTGAATTTTCTTCTTTCGTTTGAGGGTTTCTAATGCATACCACCTGAAAAGAGTGCTCTTTTGAGAATTCACTAAATAATTACTACTTGATACAATGAGTGGGAACGTGAGCCTATTTCAGTCTGATGGTGCTTAATGAGTTCAAGGCTATTCTGTGTTATGGCATTCTAAGCTTCCTTCGTATATAAAACCCTGGTGATGAACAAGTCTAAACAGTGAATGACACAAGTTCCAGTCATTGGCACACCACTGTGTCTTAAGTCGTCCAAGAATGTCATTTGGCTATGATTGCTTTTAACCTCAAGACAAGAAATAATATTCCAGACATGCTCTGAAACCTTGCCAAGTGAAATTACTGCAGTTTTTGTAACCTCTTGTTAATGTTAACAGATTACCTTTGTACAGGATTACGGTGCTGTGCGATAAGATGTGCTAAAAGAAACACCTGGTATTTCTGCCCCTGTCAAAATTAATCCATGTTTTTCAAGACATTTCACTCTTTGATGTGAGAGATTATTTTGTCTTTTACTATTGAATCTTTTCAAAATGGGCACTTTAATTGCATTTGCCAGGGAATTTTACATTACCGTAACTTTTAATATGTGTCAGAAGTGATCTTTTTTTCTTACGTACTTATGTTCTTATAAATGGGTACAGCCGGAACCCAGTAAAGCACAATTTCTTGTCCAAAAAAAAAAAAAGTGCTTTTACGAGGGAAGAATACTGTGTTGAAAGCCACTGTCCTTTTTTTAACCTTTAAACGTAAGTAAATGAAATTACGGAAGGGAAAAAAAGCAAAGTAAAAAACTGAAAGAAAGAAAAAAACAGTGTATATTTTTCTAGCATTTTGTAATTGCCAGTGCTCTGGCCTGAGATCATATTTTGTATTGAGGAGTGCCAGATCTGGTTAACGGGCAGTAAAGTGACAGAGCCAGAGGAACAGACCCGCGGCATTCCAGCGCTGGCAGAGGAGTGCGTCTGTTTCCATTTCCCTTCCCCGTCCCCTTCCCCCCGTGAGCGTCGCTGCTGCTGAGGAAATATCCTGCCCGCTCCCTATAGGGCTCTCCGGCGGCTGGCTACTTCACCTCTCTCCTTTCACTTCTCATGCGCAAGGGGCCGGGAGATGGAGTAGATCAGCCCCGGCCAACACAAATGACATAATTCCTTGCTGATACAGTACAGAAGAATGGCATGGGAGGGGGAGGGGGGATGTGCGCACACTGCACCTGATTACAGTGGAGGAAAGCCAGGGGCTGGTGGTCGTCCAGAATGTCATCGGTATACCTGCTCCACACGACACCAGCCGCATAAAAATGAGCAGCTCTGAGGAATGGCGGAGGGGGCGAGAGGAAACACTCAGGGCTGTTGAGCGGGACACAGGGGAGCTGTCCACAGCAGGGCAGGGGGCTGAGGCAGTGTGGTCAGCTCGGGTTCTGACAGCCAAGGGGAATGCGTGGTCCTCACCGTATTGTTCCTCTGGGCCCCCGGGCATTTGGGGTTTGGGCCAGGTCGGCGGGGTGGATTTTTTTTGGGAGGGTGGGGAGGTCGTGACCTGTTGTGGAGTGATGACAGGCCTAAGCTGACATGGAGAAGCCTGAGAGTGGAGACACGGAAGGAGCAGGTGGGCAGCAGACTGGCCACCCTGCATCTCCACTCTGTCTTCTGTACCACTCCTTTGTCATTACCCAAAGCCTACAGACATCATACCATGGGCAGGTCAGAAAAACACACAGCGATTCAACAAATACGTCTCCTTTTTTGTTGATAAGACGATGAAGATCTAATAAGGTATATTGGCCAACATTGTTGAGAAATGCTGCTATTTCATGGTACTATTTTTCACAATCAGTTATCAGTACTTAAAAATAGTTATTTCCAGCCTGTACAGTAGAAACAAATGAATGCCAAAAGAACAGTCTCGGTAGACCTGTGGTAGTCTAGCAGTTTAACAGCAGTGTGTGTGAGTGTTTACGGAGCATGGTGAGATTTGACATGTAGCTTGAAGAGATTACCGCCTCCGCGCTTGACAGTTGGAGACCGGTACTGAGACACAAACCAGCATGTAAAAGTTCAATGGCTCCAACATGGATTTTTCAGACAGAAGTTTACAAATAGTAGCAGGAGCTGTGGCAAGGAAGCCTAAAGAGTAAGTGCGAGACAGATTTCTTTTTTCCACAAAAAGCATAAATACAGTACATCATGGAAAAAGTGAATGATTTATTTTGTGTTTTTTTCTCCTCTGCGTATCAGCTAAAGGATGCAGAGGATAACATTTATAACCGATGAGAGGGGGATTACATTGCTGGAGCGCAGTGCGTTGGGCTGAGTGTCTGCTCTGGTGAGCATGTGAATCTCATCGGTTTGGACTGTGAAGCAGCACACCCGCTGGATCGGGGTTCAGCTATTTCTATTCATTAGCCAAAACCATGCACTTCTGGAGGAAACCTTCTGCAAACCGGACCTGCAGCGGGAGGGAAGATTAACAGCGGATTTAAAAGCCAGACATTGCTCTTTTTAATGAGGCGGATCAGCCAATTAAATCAGTACTTTGTGTAATTATATGTTTTTTTGTGGAAAATAATCGCAACTACCTCAGCCCCCGTCTGGGCTTACCTTTAAGGGTGAGAGGGATCAGCTGGGAAAAGCATTTTGTGCTTGCGAGCTGTCATCTTCCAAGTGTTTCCAACCGCCGAATTTGAATTTCAAAACGTGGCTCTCCCTCACACATTCTTCCCTCGGGAGGAAAGGGTCGCTCCTTTTCATTGGTAATCTCCTCCCCGAAACGAGCCATGCGTCCCAAAGGTAGCAGACACATGTTGGGCCCTTATTGAGAGCGACTCCCAGTTCAAGCCGTACGCCTCGCTCTTTATTTTCAGTCATGAAAAAAAGACACGCGGACGTGGGCCGCCTTCCTGCCAACGCCCCGTGAGGCCCATCTATGGTGGGGTTAAAGTGGAGCCTCTGTTTTGGAAACAATTAGCTGGAATTAAAATAGAGATGACAGATGGGTTGCTAGTGAGAGCGGTGTGTTCCAGACAGGGTCTGCCGGACTCGGTGGAGGTGCAGCGAGGCCCGCCAGGGTCCGCTGGGATGTCCTTTGCCCGTGATGACGGGAACTGAGCTCAAGGTTCCGTGGAACTTTGGAAGCGTGGAGCTCCGGGGGCTCGGCGGAACTCGCATGGAACACGGGTTCCAGATTCTCTACTGCCTTACTCCATATCAGACTCCCAAAAATGACCTCAGACACATACTGCGTGACACTCTGATTAGAAATAGGGTGGGTTTTTTTCCCTCTGTCTCACAAAAAAGGGCGCACACAGAGGTCAGCTTCCTGAACAATGTTTTTATTGTTCGTTTTGAAAACATGATTTCCAAACCAATGAGTTGTTTTGCGTTCAAAAAAGGTTTTAATGACTCATTTAATTAGATACATGACCCAGGATGAGTTTCTTCCTTGTACTCTACCTTTGTTAGTTTCACACATAATTTCCCAGGTTCAACTCTAGATGGCACTGTAAGGTATGAACACTGCTGTTTTCAAGGGCACCCTACTGTGTTACTATTACATATATTTTTGTACTATTATCATTAATTTATTTTTGCCCGCCTCTCATTTCCACTGAGGCTCCAAAAAGCCCCCCGGCCCACGGTGACTTGACACTTCAATTACTTAAACCGTGACACTCAAGTCAACAGGAGGGAGGGAAGAATGAAAAGAAATCTTCTGCACTTTCAAATAATTACATTGTCGAGGAATGTTGTTCTAAAAGCAGCTGAGATGTGAAACAGTGCCTCCAGGGCAGCAACTCAGAGACAGAGTGACAGAGTGAGTCGTGGTAAAGAGGGGTGCCAGGCTTTCTGGGGGAAGGCTGGGATCAGGAGGGGTGAGAAAAAATAGTCTTGTTTTTAAGAATTCAGATCACAGCACATGTTAAGTTGAGCTAAGAGTGTGTGCTATTTTGGCTGCCACGTTGCGTGAATCCATGATCTCCAGTGCCCGTACAGCCTAAGAAACAACCTCTCTCTTTCTTGAGGTTGAGAAGCAACAATAAATGACAAAGACAGGAATGACTCAAGGTGCCGTGGGAATTCGTAACTCTAAACGGCAAGGGATGGCATGAGTGTTGCTTACAGTTGGAATTTGATCTGCGATACTCACTTTATCCCCATGCCAATTCAAGCTGCTCACATAGTGTGCCTGTAGTCATGCTTCTACTATCTCCATCCCACAGATGTTAGCAATCAGTGCCATGGGGTGCCCATTGTTGTTGTGTTTTTCTCCTGTAATCGTATCTTCTCAATGACTGAGAAGGCCGGGGTATTGTCTCGGTTAGTAGCTACTTTTTTTAAATCAGATTCTTCTGCTGATGCATTCATGTACTATTATCATAAAATGCCATATTCTATTTGATTTTTTAAACAAAACAACAACAAAAAGATTCAAAAGTATTTCTTAAAACGGAGTGGTCAGAGTGTGGTTTGTGGCAGCAAACCACTGCTGCGGGTGGCTACAGTGTCTGCGCTGGATCATAAAAGTATCCAGAATGAGATGTGACCGGCCTGTTGTTTTCTGCAGGCCCTTGCATGCCCAGGATAGCACAGGAGAAAGAGAAGTGCATCAACTTAATTTAACGGGCACAAGGGAAATAGGAACGGAGTGCTTGGGAGTCACGGGCAACACTGAGGTCCTTGGGTGAACAGTGAAGCACAAGTCTGTTTTCTGGTGGAGTCAGCACCTGCTCCAAACCACATCTCACTCAGCAGCCATTAGGAAGTCAGACAGGGGAGTTTTAAATTCATTTTGAGCACTGGAGATTTTTTAGGCAAATACTAACCCACTTATGGGACAGATCCAGAGGGAGGCATCAACCCAGTTCTGAGTTTTTATTTTTTACTTCATTTCACTTCCTTTTCTACTCCATTAGACATTACCCCAGAAGGCTTGTTTGTGAGAAAATTAATGTGAGGTTATAGAGGACAGAGTCAATAATTACGCTGATTTTAAAGGTGTGTCTTAAATGTGACATGTTTCTATCAAGGACATTTTTTAGATTAAAAGTCTCTATGTCGAAGATGACTGTTTGGGGAAACAGTGGCCCATTTGTGGTTTGTGCATTGGAAACTAACATCCTTCCACAAACGCGTGGTTTTCAGAACCAGTATTTGCAATCCACATGTAAGGGCAGATGCTGTTGTTAGTGGATTCTTCAAGGTTGTGGTGGAACTGTCAGAATACTGATTTACATTACAAGCTGAGTGTGCTTGTGTCCTCAACTGTGACTAGACATTAACAGCAAGAAGGGGCTTGGACTGGCCAGTGCTAAAGAGGGCCTCAATAAACTAAGCACCAGTGTGAATGCACTGCATACATACATTATAGCATACCAACAGCCTGATTGTCAACACAACAGGTTAATGCGGGGAGTGACATGAAGTTTTATCATTTTTCACATATAAACTTCCCTAGCACATGAACATGCTGTCGGCCCCCAATTGCTATTCAATGCTTTCATTAGCATTGCACTGAAATTACATTTACAACTCTTAATTGTCTTCTGTATATGGTACAGTTAATGCCTACCAGATGTTAATTAATGTCAATTAACCATGTTGATTTAATAAATGATAGGCCTAACTGAGGCTTTATTACTTTACTTGTACTTTTTACATTTCAATTTGCTAGTTTATTTCTGAGTTTTTATATTTAGTAGTAGTAGGCCTACTAATAGTAGTATTAACCATAATAAACACATTTTGCAGTGTTGGGGAAGCTACTCTGAAAATTTAGTTAACTACGCTACCAGTTACTCTACACTGGAAGGAGTTAAACTAGGCTAAAGCTACCCTTGAGAAAAAGGTAGTTCACTACATTTAAACTACGTACTTCATAAACAACGTGAAATATCTAATGAACTTGAGCTGAAATGCCATGCAATACAGAATTTATATGACCGTTAGAACATAGCACTCTGGGTGAAAGAATAGCAAGATAGGTAGCTAGCTAGCTAGCTAGCAACTTTAGGGATGATTAGCTGCTAGATTAAGGCTAGCTTCATCGCGAAGCAACCACGGTCTTTGATAGTGCTCAATTACAGAGGTTATCAACGTATAATGGGTGGTTGTTCTCTACCTTGCAACCAAGCACCATCGTCGGTACCAGCTGTCACCAACTATTTTGCATAACGCTAATTGTATTATTTAACGGCATTGACAAATATGTTGCCTAATAATAGCTAGTTAACTGAACTGACTACTATAGCTAGGTAACTGATTAACACACCATATATCTATGTTCTTTGATTTTTTTCACTCTTTTCACATGTGAACATAGAACCTTTATCTGTGGAACTGGCCACGGTCAAATGTACTGAATGGGGGAATGGGGATTCTGTGTCCATTTTGCATGACACCATATACACGATTTATACATAGTCATTAGTCCATGAGTGAAAAAGCAGGTGGAGCCGAGCAGAGACACAGGAAGGTTTTCTCCAAGTATTTCTCCCAGATCCAGTATTCGTCATTATTTATTTTGAGTTTGGTTAAGGTTAGGATTTGCTACATGGCAAAAAATTTGTTAACTACTGTAAACAGTACCAGGATTTAAAATTAGTTTAACCAGTAACGTTATCTATTCGTTGGCTTAAACAACGGAAGCCCCTTTTAACCGATGATTACTTTGAACCTCATTTCCGTTTATATTTCCTGATTAATTATCAATCCAGCAATTAATTAACTGAATAATCATTACCAATACGTAGCTTCCCAATTCAATTTTGTGACAGCATTTCTCTTTACATAATTATTCACAAAACTGTAGCATTGTATTGTGGATAAAATGTAGCCTACTCTTTATTCTCCGTGCTACGTAAATATTCATTTATCTGATGTGTGCAGATCAGACAGTTTAATCCTTGTGGACGAAATCGAAGTTTTCTAGGCTTTATTGCACTTTTCTCGTAGCAAGGGTGTTATACAGTTACACAGTTAACGAGGGGATATAATTTAAATAAAGTATAGCTGACTGCTGTAAAGTTAGTTTTATTTTCGATAGTCGATTTTCAGGCGTTAATAACTATTGAATGAAATATGCGAGTGTTGAAAATCAAACATTCCACATCAGGAGATGAAAAGAATACAGCACCCCCATTGTGTTTGTTTTAGTTTTGGTGTCATTTTAAATGAACGACAAATCTTTTAAACACAACTATAAATAGAGCACGGGGTCATTAAAAAACATCTGATTTCTGATATATAGTAGTCACAACACGTATATTATATTAATTATATTTTAAATTAATATTTGAATGTCCATGATTATAGTCAATAAAACATCCCAGTTCCGTGCTAGCAGAGTGTGCCCTTGTGGGTTAGGAAGCGTCTAAAAAGTTCACTATTTGTTTGTTTACAGAGTGAAATGTAAGCCTACTTAGAAAAAGATAAGCATTTTGATAACTTTTCAGTTGGAAACTTGTAATTTAAATTGAACACAGGATTGATTTTTGACAAATATTTACATTATTTCATAACAATTTCAATAACAGGTCAATGCTGACCTACATGGTCCGAACCTACATTTTGCATGTGGGCACAATAGCACAAATTTTCTATTTCCAAAAACGAGCCTTATGATTTTCATTAATTTTTTAATTCTCAATTTAAACCACATGTATACAAAATCTTCATATATTCAAAAAACACATACATAAGCAATCTATAGCTCCACCTCCCCCTGCTCCTACTCCACAACAATGTTCAGGACAAAAAATGGTGTGTCAATATCAATAGATTTCTAACCATGATCCTTATCCTTTCTACCATTCTAACAAGCTACAGTAGATTGCTTTTTGATAGTAGGCCCAAGGTAGTTGACAAAGTATAATAGTTAAAATTTGCCTCAGTTACATTGGTAAGAGAAACATTGGTTATCAAGAAAAATGTAAATAATCAATCATTTATGTGATGTTTAAATAGAGAACTAGAAAAAACAGGCAAATTAGTAATGCCTTATTTTGTAAATTGAAAGGATATGCTTTTGTGCCCACATGTTAAACATTATCCCACAGTTGGTTTGGACCATGTAGGTCACACAGATATTATGTTATCGAAATTGTAACGATATAATGTACATACTTGTCAAAAATCAATCCTGAGTTAAATAGAAATTCCAAGCAGTGTGCCTGGATCCCCATTGTCCATGGATCACAGCACAATTTACGCTCTGCAAAAATGATGTGCTCTACATGATGTGGTTTTAAAGGTATTGAAATACTTACCTTTTCAGATGGCCCCTAACTATTAATACAATGTGTTATATAGTATTTAATTTAAATGACAAAACACTTGAAAAAATTTCAGGGCAAATAAAAGCTGTAGTATCCAACGACTTTACTGACCACTACGCATTTGGTTTGTTGTGATTCACTCTTATCAGCCATACGTTATTCAAGATTTTGTATATATATGGTTTAAATAGAGAATTAGAAAATTGAGGGAAAATCAGTAAAGCTCTTTTTTGGAAATTGAAAGGGTGTGCTATTTTGCCCACATGCTAAGCATTATCCCACAATTGGTTTGGACGATGTAGGTCACACAGTTATTATGTTATTGAAATCATAATTAAATAATGTAAATATTTGTCAAAAATCAATCCTGTGTTAAATTAAAATTCCAGGCAGTGTGCCTGGACCCCCATTGTCCAACAATCACAGTGCTGTTTGTTTGAGTGATATAGGTAATGTAGTTGAAAAGTTATTAAAATGTTTATCTTTGTCTAGGTAGGCCTGCATTTCACTCTGTAAACGAGCAGTACACTTTTAGCTGCTCCCTAACAGACGAACCCAGACTCTGCTCGCTCCGCAAAGGACTATTTCATTGAATATAATCGCGGACATTCAAATATTCAATAAAAACTATAAAAAAGGCCCCTGACAGAGAAACTAAGTTTTGTGCCAAGATACTCATAGTCCCCTGATCACAATTCACGTGTTTTGAACGGCCAGTGATTTATTTATAGTTTTATTGACGCAATTAGTCGTGATTGTTCAATTGATTGTTAATTAAACAAAATAAATGAAAACAGGTTGAGACAAATTAACAATTTAAAGGTAAGATTTCAGCCTCCTCTATTTCCAGCTCACCAGTTTAACTACCACCATGCTACTGGAAAATGTAGTTAAACTTGTGCTTACATTAGTGTAACTACTCCTCAACATTGATGTTTTTATCATGGCTATGAATAACAAAACTTGCCACCTGTAGTTGGCTTTCTGGGTGTCAATAATCCAACCAATACTTTTTATTGATCGAACTTAATTCACTTACAGATAAATGTGTTAAATTGCTATCCTCATTATTATTATAGGAACGGGTTGTAACAGTCATACTTATTCATGTAAATATAATTAAATATGATGCACAGGGCAGCTGGTTTTCTCACAACTCTCTAAGACTAACATGTCTAGACGTGTAATGTTGTCTGGGGTATGAATATTTAGTAAGAAATAAGTGAGTTAATAGTAACTAAAATATTTGTTTTTACTTGAGCTATTCTCAGAGCTCTGATGCCACCCAAGCTGGGGAGAAAGAATACGGGAAAAACGTATGCATTTTGAGGGGGGGTATCAGTCAGGAAAGATTACAGTGAGGTGGGAAGAGACCGGCAGAGTTGTAGACAGATCAAATAACAGCTGAGCTTTGCTTCCAGTCATTTCACCTTCTCTAGAGTTTGGAGGTTTCATTAAAATATTTTGGAGTTAGCCTTGCAACAGTAGCAGATTTTTCATATTGTCCACTTCGTTACATTGGGAGGAGCAGAGGGTACTCAGGGTATAACTCCTTTGTAGTTTCTACTGTATTTAAATCAGTCAATTCTATGTCTGATTTACAATTGTAAATCTCTCCCTCTCTCTCTCTCTCTCTCTGTTTCCTGCCATCTGGCTCTCTGCTGTGGCTGCTGGTGGTCACAGCCCCCCTGCTGCATGCACACTCAGCCTTTGATGCTATAGTGATCCTTTATTCTTAAATCATTCTGTTCAACCCTAACACTTAATCCTTAATGGTTTCTCCTGAGAAAAGAGACACGGAAATGCACTCAGGTCTGTATTCATACTTCAGTTTCAAGGCTGGAATCTTCTAGCCACACTAAATAATGTGTAAATGTGTAGCATCCATCTATTGCCATTAATTTTTTTCCCAAATTCAGTGCAACAAATGACTGTATTTTCACCTCTATTGTTAATCATTTTGCCAAGGAGAAAATAGAAGAGTGGACAGAGTGCGTTATTGATAAGGGAGGTGGGAGGGGGGTGAGAGGTGAAGTGGGGCAGAAAACACGCCGCTTAAGCAGACTCACACTGACACAGGACCACTCTGGCTGGGCTCCAGCATAATCTTGTTAAAATCTGCCTCCCGTTGACGCCTTCCAAGAGTGAGGGGGAGAGAGCTGCAATCCGGGCGGAATAAAGAGGCTAAGTTCAATAGGTTTGGAGGAGCTGGCTCTGATGGGTGGCTGACTAGGGCGCGGGGTGAAGCTTGGCGATAAAGCCAGCATCAATGGAAATATATGCGAAACCACTTAAGGATTAAATATACTTCACATTAAATACACATACGCATACACAAGATGGCCACCACGCGTATCCACATCCTCAAAAAATTAACGTTACACATACGCGAGGTGCAATACCGACATAAATCGTGGGGGCAGGCAAGAAAGCGGAGGGTGATGACAAGCCTCTCTTGACATTTCACTTTTAAAAAAGAATACATGGTTACATCCCGATGTACATTTTGGCGCCGCTGCCGCTGTTTCTGCCATCTTCTCAAGATATACATCAAAACAGCCTTCTCCACTGTCGCCATGTTTATTGTTATGTTGTGCAGAATCTGAAGTACCGTAGTTGTCAACGTATTCCAGCCAGAGACAACTTTGTTCCTGCCCCCTAGTGGATATAGCTTTTAAACATCCAGACAGACAAAAAGTATGCAGTGAAGTATGTGAACAATGCGACTCACGTGCGCATGATTAAGTGAAGTATATTTAAGCCCTTAGCGTGCCATCAAACCAGAGTTGGCTATCTGAACTCGGGGGGGCAGGTTAATGGATTTTAGGGGCTTTGGTTAGAGCCTGGGATGTGAAGAAGGCCTGGCATGATAGGCACAGCCCTGTGAATAGATGTCCCTCAGTCCCCTAGTTTAACATACTGGTTAGGCTTTTTTTCACAGGACAATTACAGGCCTAGCTTCAAGAGACCTGAGCAGGTTGTTCCTGTGTTTTGGCAGAACCCGGACTGCGTGCTTGTGGTCAGGCACCGTGGAGGCTGACCGAGGGTGCCAGACACAGAAAGACCCCACTAATCTAGAGCACGAGAACAGCTTCAGTGGGGATTCGGATCTATTCATAGGCGATGGCAAAACTCTCCTAGTTAGAAAAGGGATTGATTTCCAAGGACCATTTTAGGGATTTTAGACATGGGGCTTGCTTTGTATACCCTTGCAGAGTCAGCTGTTCGTAAGAGGGAGCAGACTTCCCTCATTTCAATACACCTGTGAAATGCAATACAAAGGACTTCAGAGAGCAGAATGTAACATGGTCTGCATTAGTGTAATTGTGATTTCGGGGGGTGAATTATTTAGAAAATGACTTAAAAGTTTACTAAGTGATTTGACGTCATCGCTCAGTGGCAGGGCAACTTCCTAAACAAACACACTGGAACGCATACAAACTGCAATCCAACCATTAGCCACATCGGCCTCCGGTGCTAGTTGTTTCTGTCCACCATTTAAGTTTATGTTAGAAGAAGAAAAAGAGAATAATAACACTAGCTAGCTATGGAATTTAAAAGCAAAAAAAAGAAATATTGAATACAAAAGGTACTTAGATGTAGAAAATGTGTAAACATTTGAGAGGGATTTTAGAGATGGAAAGAGCTGAAAGTTCAAAGAACTACAAGCACTTCCATTGTCATGTGACATGTCTGAAACAAGACAAAATACATTTACATGAACAAAAGCAATCTGCCCCTTCTCGACCCATCGTTAATCCCCCCCACCCTCCCCACCCCGCCCCTGCCGCCAGCCACAGACATCTTTCCACCTATTTTTTTAATCATTTTTGGGAGAAAGCAATGATAGCACACAAACAGTGGCATTACAGTAAACAACCCAAAACAAATATTTTAATGTGAGCTTGATATGGTAATGCCTGTATCAGCTGGACATGAACAAGTTCAGAGTGGAACCAATTAAAGCCTGCTGTGATGATAGGAGAGAGGGCTCTCTGGAGAAAGTAGGATAAAGATTTCAAAAGAAAAACAAGCTCTCCTCTCCTCCTTGCCTCAGTACTGTACACTGTTCCTGGCTGAACTAACTAGAGTGCAACTCACCAGTGGCTGGAATGATTGAATATCCTAGATTCCTCAAAATACAAGTACATTATCATACAGTTCTGGAATAGGCAGCGTGGAATTTACAGGTTATCAAGAAAAGAAACAGTCCTGCTGTCAGTGCAGGTACTGTCATTTTCTGGCACCAAAAGCCATTCCAGATTTGACTGGTATTGACCAGTTTTGTATTATTTGAATTGGGATTGTTCATTTTCAAAATCTTGAGACAAGGAGGAAACAATTATCAACTATTCCAGTAACAATACGGTCTTGCTTAAATTGTTGTTGTTGTTTCCCTTCTAACTTCTTCCTTGCTTGTTCTTTCTTTATCCCAATGAGTCTGTCAAAACTGTCAAAACGAAAGGCAAAAGTTGCGAATGCGGCTCTGACCTATAGAATCTGCTGCTTGGCAATTTTAATCACAGACTTCTGGAGTCCCTGCGCTCTTGTTTTGAACCCCAAGTTTCTCCCCAACAGATAACAATTACCAAGTGTTTTTAAAAATCTCCCGTTCGGCTTTGATGCATTAATGAATTTAGAAATGGCCGTGCTGGGGTGCAGTAATCCCTGCTGAGACTAATTAGGGGGAATTGTCTGGAGTGTGCGGCTCTTCAAAACAAACTCATAAACATTCCATGTGTTGCAGAAAATCCTGGAGCACCATGGAGGTGAATTTAACAGCCCCCTTTTTCCCCTTTCCTCCCCCACTCCCCCTTTTCAAGCTCTCTGAAAAGTGGAAAAAAATAATAATAAGCACAGAATCTGGTTCAAGCACAGCTCGGGTCACTAACGGATCACTGGTGCTCCATTGGTTCCCGGCTCTTTGGGGCTGCTTGGCCCAAACTCAGGCAGAGGATAAATTGTGGGCTGCTGAGCCATGAGCTCAGCCCAGAGCTGGCTTGTCATTTAATTTTCATTGTTCGTTTATACTAGTTTTAATAGCCTGCACCTTCTGGCCTGCTTCAGGAAACGGCACATTCTTTTACGGCGAACGCCCTGCGTACCACATCTTTGACACACTGTGGTCCAATAGAGATGATCCAGAGGGTTTAAACACTCACAAGTTTTTTTTGTTCCTTTTTTTGTGTAGGGACTAATTGGGTAATCAGTCTCTTTCATGTCCTCCAACAAGGTGTTAATGGACAGAAGTGCTCACAGCTGGGCCTCCGTTTTAGCCATTTGATCACCAAATTTCTCACCCTGTGTATTGGTGTGCTCTATTTCCTGTTTGAGGTTAAGAATCAGTCAGACAAGGGTTAGTATAAAGTTAACTTAAAGCTCAGAGAGTGAGGAATGGAAATTGGGAAACAAAGTTTATATTTTTTTGTATTCGCTTGAAGAAATGGGTCTGCAGCTCATCCAGCAAGGTTATCCACTATGCCACCATTTGGTTTCTTGCTCGGTGCATCCATTCAAAACAAAGGAAATAGCCTTATTGCCACATTTTTTGTTCTCTGGTCTCTGCTAATGTAAACAGCCCTAAAGGCTTTGACTGTCCAATCTTAATTGGAGTTGCCTCCTCCAGGAGTAGGACCAACACCACTGGGCTCTGAAACCACACAGGAAAAGAGGCCGTGCTGTATCATAGGAAAAATGACTTATCTCTGAGGGGGATTTAAACAAATAGTTTTTTCATTAAGTGGAGAATTCCGTACAAATTGGTTCCATAATAACAGTCAGATGGAATTGGGAGAGTCTGAGAATGTACTCTTTTCTGTGGCCTGTGGACCCCGTACAGCTGGATTCTTGCCTATACCAATGCCAGTGCCCATTTAGCCTTCAGCCTATACCAGTCCCAGGCCTGCCCCTTTTGCCTTGAGCCTATACTAATGCAGGTCTTACCATAAACCTTAAGCCTATACCAGTGCCAGATCAGCCTCTCTAGCCTATATCAGTGCCAGGTCTGCCCATTTTGTCTTGAGCCTATACCAATGGCAGGTCTTCCCTCTCACCTTAAGCCTATACCAGTGACAGGTTGATATTTTACCTTATAAAATATACCAGTGTTATGCCTGCCCATCAGTGATGTACGGGGAAGGCTGTCCTGTGAGTGAAGAGCAGGTAAATATTCCAATCTGTTTGTGGAGCACTTGTGCTTAGGTCAGCATACAGATAATCAAAGTGTGCTGGAAAATCTTGAAAGCTTTTATGCAGACCTATTTTGTGAAATGTAAATAATAGTTACCAGTTTGTTTCAAATTATGCTTCAAGTTTCTTTCCCCCTGTTCACGTTTTTGGTTCAAATTTCCCTCGCTTTGTTTAGAAAGACAATTAGAACTAAACTGCCAATGACACATTTCCTGTTATCAAGGGAGGAAAAATGCCCCTCCAGGATAGAACGGCTGCCCCTGTAGTGTGAGCAATAGAGTGTTTCAATATGCCTGTCATGGATGGAATGTATGGCTTCACCTTACATCTAAAAAAATGTGTGTACTATTATATTATAAATATTTTTCCAACAATAAGCATTTGTTGTTTATTTTATTTTTAGGGGGGTGGGGTTATAGTTTTGTTTCTGTTTACTTGCAGCAGACGGCTCATTATGAGCTTTGAAGCCCCTTCCAAGTGTTTGATTTAAGAGCTTGAATCTCATTTAACCTGGAGATGGATTTGACTCCCACCCCATATGGAAATCAGTGGTAGGTCTCTTACCAGATGATTCATATGCAGACAGCTAGTGAGCAGATAGGTAATGGAAAATAGACAGGAATATGAGTAATGGCTGTGCCACAACAGTGCTGTAGACTAGAAGACCCCTTACACACACCAAAAAATACATGTGACAATTGTCTGTATCACACATGCTAACTGCAAACGGAGCTTCACATTATATTGAAAACACAGCTGAAACATTGCTCTCATCATAGACGTGGAGTCTGAATAGCAACAAGAACTTTAATGTCATCTGTTTCAATGCCCCGGAAGAGCAAAACATGGTCTAGAAGTGTGAAAATGACAGACCAGATATTTCCTTTATTTCAGCCATCTGTGATATAAGAAGCATCAGTTTGCATGATGCTCCACTGCATATTCATCTCAATGACAAAGCTGAAGGATTGAATGAGGAGTGACTGTTGGTTGTCCATCCTCAGAGCGGGACACTGCACTGGGCCATGTGTTTGTCAAACTAATCTCTTTCATACATTATTCCATCTTCCCTTTCCCCAGATATTCTATTGTCGGGTTAAGACCCATGGAGTTTCTCGATTGAGGGGTTCTTGTATCAGACCACGGTCAAATTCCTATTTTCATATCTTAAGGAAAAAAGTCACCTTGTGATACAGTGATTGAATTAATCCAGGGCAATATTTGTATTGTTAGGTAGGTGATCTGTAGGTGTGCTGGCAGTGCCCAGGGCAGAGTACTGTAGTTGAATTTAGGAATATATTTGAAAATACATTTAGAAATGATTGGAGTGTATTTGAGAACACACTGACTTTTAAAAAACATTTGATATATGTTTTCATTTTAAGTGGTAACATTCAGATATGTTACACTTTAACATGAAATATCAACTTGTGCACAACTTGTGCATTTATGCATCTTTATTTATGCAAAACATTATACATTTCCCCACATTTACAGTCTTATAAGAGTCATTGCAAAGCCTTGCTAGTCATTTTACACTCCAAAACCCTCAAAGAGTGAGTAGCAATTGCAAATAATACTCTGCAAACACTATGTATTAGCATACAAAATAATTAGCTACTAGTTTTTAACCAAACTTAAACAAGCTGTGAAACCTTTGAAATGTATTTTAGAAGTATTGTAAAAACCTATTTTAAATGTTCTTAAAAATGTATTCCAAGAAATGAAATACTTCAAATACAATACATTTTTTAATACATTTCTTTATCAAAATGTTTTATTTAAAACAATGATTTTTAACCATGACTGCATTTCCCATCGCTGTAACATATTCTGTCAATTTGAGAGGGCACACATAAACACACGCATCCTCTGAAATGTGCCAGACACTGCTTCCAGATCCCACTCCACAATCCACCAGCTGAGCTATGGCATTACTGCACCAGAGGACTGCACTACTTACATGACAAATGGGCAGCACACAGATTATAAACTCAATGTAAGATGACCCTATAATTACAACAGCCTCTATTTATAATAATGTACCTGTGGATGTTGGTGCAGTTTGTCCATAAAATTGCTTATGATGTGCCCTTACAATCATTTTTTGTAGTATGAACAGATTGAATTAATAACCATTTTACGATCATTATTTTAATGGTGCACATATGATGAGAAGTGGATAATGATGTTGTTCAGCCAAGGAGGGATGTTGTAACAAAGTAACAATAAAACCATAAAAAAGAGAAGGAACTGCAGGGTGTGCCTCTTATGTCCAATTTGGAGCTCTGGGTTTTTGCTCGGCTGTAGGTTAATTTAGGTGAACGTGTCTCTCCTGCAATGAGCTCCTGAGCCAACATGGTGATGAGCAAGTTTGAGCGCAAGTGGGTCAGAGCCTGCCTTGTAGGGAATGTGATTTCACATAAAAGTGCACTTCCCTTTCACATAAAAGTTCTTCCCCTTTCCAAAAGTAAGAACTTTCCAAAGTAGTTCTGATAAGCACAGCAAACGCCTGTGCTTATCAGAGATGATTGTTTTAAAACTTCAAACATGATGTAAAACTTCAAAGTTTAGTAGCGACAGGGGAAAAGTTCTCTCCTCCCCCAGAGTCTGTCAGGTTTCACCGCTGAAGGTACTCAATCCCCCTCAACTTCTTTGAATGGCGCCAACTTCTTTGAACGGTAGAAATCAGCAGAGTGATCGATGCTATGTGAAATTTGCTTCAGGCCTAGGGTGCTGAAATGGATCATCCCAGACTTCACTTTATGAATTAAAGAAATGGCAAGGCAGCATCTGGGGGGCAGATGAGTCTCAATTCAATTTGAGCTTGACGAAACCCCTGCCAGAATTACCAACAGTAAACATCTTCCCCAGTGTAAACTGTCAAGACCTCTGTCCATGGCCGTTTGATTCCTGTTCCTAAGCAGAAAACGAACCATTCCCTTCCACTTCGGGTTTTGTGGAATTGACACTGAAAAGGGACAGTGATTGTGTTTAAGAGGATTGGAGAGTGTCTGAGGACTTGACATTGTTGATAAGCTGAGTCTCTCTTTGGCTGCAACTCCCCCACCTTCACCTAACCTCCACCCCTTTCTCCCCCCTCCTCCCCACCCAAAGAGCGCTCTCTCAGACATATAGCCTCTGACAGGCGCTCTGTCGCGCTCACACAGGAACTGCCGCCACAGCAGAAACGGCATCTGCATCAGCAAATCCTGCCAAGTTAGATGTGCATTTACTCAGCATGTAATGTATGTGATGATATAGCCGCAGTGTATTAGAAAGATTCCCATTCTGAATTTTATGTCAGCCAGCCTGCTGGCGGGAAACGATAAGCTTTTCTCATATTGTTCTCCAGAGACAAACTGCTGAGACCCTGAAATTTCTAAAGTAATGAACTCTAATCTTCTCATTGTCTATTTTCAAGTCCTTTTTGACTCACTTTCACAACTGCATCTCCCCTCCTTTCAGTGAGCAAGTAATTGGTGTTCAGCATTGTCAGATTTCCTATTAATTTTATCTGCCTATCTAGGCCATTCAGATGCTGAGTTAAAAGGAGCTGTTAAGGAAAGTCGTCTCTCCTGGAAAATGATATTTATGCTGTAAAAAATTCTCAGATAAGGCAAATAAGCAAATGTGTGTGTCATGTTAGTTATCTTAAGACTATGTTTAATGCAGCTTTCTTAAAAGGCTGAAAAGGCTGTCCAGCTTCCAAAAGGCTCTCTGCCTTGTGGATTTTACAGAGCATATCTCATAGCCTCCCATTTCAGGCCAACTTTATAAGCCTGTATTGTGAAGGTGAACCCTTGTTTATTTCCTCCCCCTCATTTTCACCCTTCCTTCTCTCTGTCCCTCCTCCAGCGTGTAACTGTAACCTGCATGCCCGGCGCTGTCGTTTCAACATGGAGCTGTATAAGCTGTCTGGGAGGAAGAGTGGGGGCGTGTGTATGAACTGCCGTCACAACACCGCCGGCCGCCACTGCCACTACTGCAAGGAGGGCTTCTACAGGGATCTGGCCCGGCCTATCACACACCGCAGGGCCTGCAAAGGTAGAGAACCAACCTTATTTAGCATTATCATTCTTTTCATTCTTGTATTTGTTGAAGAAAAGTACATTAGAGTTTGCCAGGTTGTAGGATTTACCAATCCAATCCAGGTTTATTCTTGAATTTATACTATACACAAACCATCATAAACATAGCATTTAAAAAGCTTCTTCTGTAGTTTAGTTTTAACAATGAAAAGATTCAACAAAATATTTTTACCAGAGGTTATTTACCACAAGCTAAATTAGATTAGCAGTTGATCAAGTTATGTTTGTCATAAAAAAAATGTTTTAGAAAATTGTTTAAGGTTGAGGATTGACAGAAAATATCAAACAGCATGTATCCCATTTTGGACTGTGCTTTTTTCTATTCCATGTCATGCTAGGAGCAACTGAAGTTTCCTGTTCTTTTTTGCTTTGGGAAATGGGCAAGTGTTGCCTCTCCAAATCAACAGCAGAAGGAGATTTTATAGGCCAGCCGTATAGATTATTATCTATGTGTGTGTGTATGTGTGTGTGTGTGCATGCATGCATGCATGCGTGCGTGCGTTTGTTTGTGTCTGTGTGTGTGTGTGTCTGTGTGAGAGAGAGAGAGAGAGAGAGAGAGAGAGAGAGAGAGAGAGCTAAAGAAAAAGGAATAGTCAGGTGTTTTGATTGGTTTCATTGGTTGCCAAGCTATGATAACCAGTGAGACCCCAGGGTCTCTATCATAATCAGCGTTGCCACAACCAGCCTGTTCCGACTGTCATATCTTTCCAATTCCATCATTTGCAGGACTGACACACAACTCAACTCTGTTCTCATGTAGAGACAATGGAGCCAGCTAGCATATCAGCCTGCTCCAGAGATGACATTCCCTACTTGGCTCATCATCTCGAAAAAAGTCTAGTAAATTATAGAAACGGGTTGTGTTATTGTTGGCTCTTAAGGCATGACTATTGTTTATAAAGTGTAGCATCATTTATCTTGTGATGGGATCAATTGTCCTGTGTAGGGATACGCAGCGATGCACACTGAAGTTGAGTTGTCAGGGATACACTGCTCCATTTGACGGAGATAACATCTATGCCAATAATAACAATACAAATGTTTGTGGTAAGCCTGAATGGTGACTGACCTGACCTGGCCCCTAGAACAGACCCTTTTCTCCGGGGGACGTAATGGAATCCAGGCCTCTGTCGCCTCCTCGATTGCATGACGAGCCAGGAGGAGGCGATTTGTTTTATCAAGGCCTACAAATGCGGCGGGTCAGAATTGCCTCTGTGGCGATAAAACTTTATCACTCTCCCCTTCAAAAGCCCGGATGTGAAGGAAATGAGAATCCTGTGGCAATGGGAATCAGCCTGGGCGGCTGGCGTGTTGATTGATCTGGGCTCTTGTTATTCTCAGCTCGTCTCTTTCAAGTCTTTCGGGCCTCTGGTTCTCTGAAGCCGGGGCGTCCGCCTTTCCTCCGGCCGCGGCACTTCTCAGTCCTCCTGCGACGGGGGGCTGGGGGTGGTGGTGGGGTTCAGAAATCGGCGGGGTCAGTGTCACGTCTGAAACGGAGTAACGGCAATAAAATACAGGTGTTTCCTGAAGGAGCGCGTTGGGGGGAAATCTGCTTCGAATCAGACCTCCACGGTGGAGCTGCCGTGCCAGGGCTGCGTGGCCTCTCCCCTCGCCCTCGCAGAGCCGCAGTTTAATGGACAGGCCAGACGTTGATAGATGGGTCAAGTGGCCGGCACCTCATCTGCTCCCAATCACGTCTGTATCTGCCATAGGTCCTTCAAAGCGTTGGTCGCAGACCCAGCCTGCCCAGGCACATGGGGAGGCTTTGAGCTGCTGGACGGCCCAGCGGGAACAGAGACCTGTGGTAGAGTGGTAGATGGTACCATGTTGCTTCTGGCATTTGTAGAGCTCAGAAAATAGGAAAAGCGAGGAAATACCCATGCGAAAGGTAAGCGGAGGCTAGAGAAAATCTACATACAGAAGTCTGGGACGCATGAACACAACGTGTACTTATTTTTTATCTTATGTTAATGCATGTGCGTGCTCAGAAGCAGCAAGCACAGTTTTCCACTGAACTTTGGCGTCTACAGATGAGGAGCTTAAAAAAATAGCCCAAAGTGCAAATCAAACTGGCTGTGCCAGCGCGAGCCACGTAGACATCTCCGCATGTTTAAAGAACTCTGACTCGGGACGACTTCTTCTAAAGTGAAACACATGTAAAGCCTTTGAGAAAAAGAACATGAGGCGATCCCGGAGTGTAAACACAGAGATGAAATATCAGGCTGGAGCCAGTGGTGTCCACTGAGAGACAAGCAGAGCCAGACTGGTCTGGGTGCTTGTTATGAAATGCTTAGATGAGAACATGTTTGAAGGCAAAATTATCTTACTTTTTGCAAACACCCCCCCCAACACACACACACACACACCATCACCTTTCTCCTGTACTCCATTAAGCCCATGTCCTAAACTCTCTGCCCCAATACACTTAACAATGGTCTTTCATAAATCCCAGTGGATGACAGGGGAACCCTCTATTTACTAAAATGGCAAAATATGGGCTGGGTCCGTTGCATAGTGGTCTAATGAGCACCATATAATATAGTCAACAACTCTTCCTTCATAATGCAAACTGATCATAGTTCTTCCAAACAACTTTTTCATGTATTCTGAGGATTGTACGCTAGTGTTTTTTACACTACGCAAGATATGGATTTCCCACATCAAAATTCTGTACAAATTCTTGGTAGTTATATAATCCCAACATGAGTTAGCATGTTTTAGAATACTTTTCTTAAATCCACAAAGTGGTCCATTGTCTAAGAGATGCCCTCTTGTCTTTCCAAAAGTTTTTAATAAGCCAGAACAATGTGTAAAACTTGCCACCTATTTCACCATTAAAGGGGGATTCATTTGTAGGGATTTAGAAATAGTTGTGCACATTAATGAAGTACTGTAATAAAAACCTTTGGCTGGCATACAAAGCTCTAATAGTCACCTCTGCAGTTATAAGTCATCTTTTTACAGCCTTTTATAGTCTCTTCCTCAGGGCTCCCTGCAGAGAGAGAAAAAAATCAACAATGCTGCAAATAAAGTCCATGTGCATGCAGTATGTAGTAACACTTCACTGGGTGCTGGCCCATCAAGCAGAGGTGGATGCCGCATAAAGTTTACTCATAAGATTACTGATATTGTAGTGGATGAGGAGATGCTACATTGCCTCCATGTGTGTAAATGTTTATGGAAGGGCCTTTACCATGAAGACTAACTCTAAGCGGGCTTGCCATGGTGCAAGTGACCTCAGCTTTCAGCTATTGTTACCTTTACGTCAGCTTGTTATTGAACCCAACCATGTTGTTCACATTCCTGTTGGAAGATTGGTTCTCTCATAAGTCATTAATAGAGGGGGAAGTTTTAAGAATCAATATTTCAATCATGTTTTATTAATCAGAATCTGTATTTTGAGCAAACAAATGTGGAGGAGCAATGGCTATACTCTGAGATCCACCCGGATCACTGAGCTCCTCACCCTATCTCTAAGGCTGAGCCCAGCAATCCTGCAGAGGAACCTCATTTCAGCCGCCTGTATCCGAGACCTTACACTTTCGGTCATTACTCAAAGCTCATGACTATAGGTGAGGGTTGGAATGGAGATTGACCGGTAAATTGAGAGCTTTCCCTTTAGACTCATTAGACGCCTGCATTACCACAAACACTGCCCCATCCGTCTGTCAATCTCACGTTCCCTTTTACCCTCACTCATGAATATGACCCCGAGATACTTGAACTCCTCCACTTGGGTCAGCTGCTCACTCCCCACCCTGAGGGTACAAGCCACCTTTTTCCAGGCGAGAACCATAGCCTCAGATTTGGAGGTGCTGACTTGCATCCCCACTGCGTCACACTTAGCTAGAAACTGTTCCAGGGCACGCTGAGAGATGAGGCCAAAAGGACAACATCATTCCCAAAGCAAAGATGCCCCCAAACCATATACACTCCGATCCTTGTCTATGCCTTGATATCCTGTCCATGAAAATCACAAACAGAATAGGAGACAAGGCACATCCTTGGCGGAGCCCAACACCCACTGCGAACAGGCTTGATTTATTGCAGAGGATGTGAACACAAGTCTCACTCCGATTGTACAAGGACTGAATGGCACACTGCATCAGCCCCGGTACCCCATACTCCCGCAGTACCTCCCACAGAACACCTTGGGGCACACGGTCATAAGCACTTTCCAAGTCCACAAAACACAAATTCCCATGACCCCTAAAGGATCTGTGAGAGTGTAAAAAGCTGGTCCGCTGTTCCACGGCCAGGACAGATTCCACATCGTTCCTCCTGTATCCGAGGTTCAACTATCAGCTGGATCCTCCTTTCCAGCACCCTGGCATAGGCTTTCCCAGGGAGGCTGAGCAGTGTGATCCCTCGGTAGTTGGAACAGAGTGACAGGAGAAGATGGGAACCACCACCCCTGTCTGACAATCCACTGGTACTGTTCCCGACACCCACGCAACATTTAAAATGCATGTCAGCCATGACAGCCCCTCAACATCCAGGGCCTTCAGCATTTCTGGGCAGATCTCGTCCACTCCTGGCGCTTTGCCACTGTGCAGCTTCTGAACTACCTCAATGACTTCCATCAATGAGATGGGCTCTGACCCCCCAGAACACTCCGGTCCTGCCTCCTCCACCTGTCTGTCAGGTTTAGAAGTTCCTCAAAGTGTTCCTTCCTCCTCCGGACGATATCCCCAGTCAAGGTCAGCACTTTCCCGCCCTTGTTGATAACAGCCTGGGTGGTGTCCTGCTTTCCCCTCCTGAGATATTGGATGGTTTGCCAGAACCTCTTTGAGGCCAGCCGAAAGTCCTTCTCCATAGCCTCTCCGAACTCCTCCCACGCCCGGGCAGGTGATCTCTCCCTGCCCCAAAGCAATCATTCTGGACTCAAATTAAATAATTTTATTGTTCCCGTTGAAGTCATAAAATAATTCAGGGAGAGATATATCACAATTCCTAGATTTGAAGGATCTACATATCAGGATTATCATTGGATAGTTTAAGTTACAATCGGGAGACGGGGATCCATTGATTGGACAGCCAGTAGAAAACTAGTAATAATCACATAGAGAAAGAATTATTTGATGGGCTATATATTTACCAAGTTATACCATAACCATATGGCTACAGTGAATTGAAACATTTGTAAAACATTTGAGAGCACACACTTGTTGCAAGCTATGTATGTATATAGCTTTAAATGTGTACAAAAGAAACGAGGAGGGGAGGGTCTATGGGTTAGTCTGTGAGGATATTGGTGGACTGTTACCCTGGTAGCACAAGAACCAGCAAGCAACATGACAGAAATCACACAAGCTGGATGATCAGTCATGTGACAACAAGGGGGGTGAAATGTAGACACCAATTACCATGTAATGGAATGTGACTCTACATTTTATAAACCAACAAAAATAACCTGTTGGTGTAGAAGGAATGCAAGACCATCACAGGTCTGTCACTGACTGCCTTTCCAGTGCAGTTTCTGTATCAGGCCCATGTCTGCTCTGTCCCCGATCAGGCGGTTTGTGGGGCATGCAAGACCTTTTCACACCCTGACGGTTCTTTATGGCCTGCACTACTGCTGACTGCATTGATTAACTGCTCCAGAGTCATCCTAGCACTACCTATCACATCCTCATCACATCCATCAGTGTACAAAATTATTTTTTACTGGTTTTTAACTGCCTAGCGCCTCCTCACATAAAACTTCAAACGGAGACAGTGTCAAGGGTGGGGTGCTGTGATAGCATCACACTCCTGTCACTCTGAGCAGGATCAGTAAACTCTTGGGGAATGGAGTCATGGTTTTTATACAGTCACAGGGTATTACTGTAATTTGAGAACAAGGAACAAAATCAGACATTCCAACCCCTCACATACTTTGGGCCAGCCCAAAGGGTGTACCTCAACCGTGTAATGATTTCAGTTGTGTGCATTTACTGTAATGTAACTTGTGTGACTTTGGCTAAAAAACCTTGCAGTTTGGTACGCTGGTTTTGAACCGTTTCGTTTTAGGGTCAGTGCTACCCCTTTTCTACTATGCTACTAGGGTCAGACCACAGCTACGGATTGAGACAGAGTGACTGAAAAGCAGGCTAGTACATCAACTTCAATGATATGAGATACATGCCCAAGGCTATTGTAGCTTGACTACTAAGACAATTAATTAATTAATGATAAACTGACTTGAGACTGGAACTTAACATGGTCACCACAATTTTCCTGGCTTAATTAAAAACAGTGGCCCAATTATTTCTACTCTTTTGCTCAAGAGAGAGTCCATAAGGTTGACATTTTGTCCCCCTCTCAGTCTAACCCACTTCTGTTACGGTTCTATATTTTTAGGTTATCTGATAACCTGTTGATATCATTGCTCAATCTCAGACACCATACATGGAATCCTTTGAATAATTGTGCAGGATTATTTAATGGGCCAATATAACCACTTTTTTGCCTTTGTTCTTCAGCTAGTTTTAGTGCATGTTTTAATGCATCAACCTAACAATATCTACATGGTGTAAAACTGTGTATTCTTTCAATCCGCTCTAAAACATTTTGTGAATTTCTGAAATGTTGACATCATGTTAAGACTGTAAAAATGATGAACAAAATTAATGTTCTTTCTTTTTTTAAACATATCCCCTACTTTTTCATGGTTTACAAGTTTGGAATTCCAAATTGTATTTGTTGGCCTTTCACATTGCTGCAACATTGATATTGTAGATGTTGCACGCATGTCTCATGAAACGCGTTCTGCTAGCCTCACTCTGCAGACCATATGCTGAGCTGTGCAGTCACTCTGCTGGAGGACTACACAGCTTGGCTGGTGCAGGCAGTGTCTAGGCACCCAAATTGACCACTAATGTCACTAATGCGCTATAAGGTGGCATATAGCCCAAATCCTCCTTGGCTGTGGATAATTATGCATTTCCTCTGGGGATTTTCAGACACAGTTAGTACTGGGATGGTTAGGATTAATTTCTGAGCCATGGGGCATGTGACTGCACCAAAGACTAATGCTTTAGCTGGACAGGCATACACACTCAGTGGCCACTTATTAGGTACACCTTTCTAGTACTGGGTAGGACCCCCCTTTGCCCCAAAAACAGCCTGAATTCTTTGTGGCATGGATTCAACAAGGTTCTGGAAACATTCCTCAGAGATTCTGGCCTATGTTGACATGATAGCCTCACGCAGTTGCTGCATATTTGTTGGCTGCACATTCATGTTGCAAATCTCCCATTCCACCACATCTCAAAGGTGGTCTATTGGACTGAGATCTGGTGACTGTGGAGGCCATTGGAGTACACTGAACTCATTGTCATGTTCGTGGAACCAGCTTGAGATGATGTGTGCTTTGTGACATGGTGCATTATTCTGCTGGAAGTTAGCCATTAGAAGACGGATAGACTGTGGCCATAAAGGGATGCACATGGTCAGCAACAAGACTCTAATGTGTGCCAAGAAAACATTCCCCACATCATTATACCACCACCACCAGCCTGAACCGTTGACGCAAGGCAGGATGGATGCATGGATTCATGTTTTTTACGCCAAATTCTGAACCTACTATCTGCATGTCGCAGCAGAAATCGAGATTCGTCAGACCAGGCAACGTTTTACAATCTATCCCGGTTTTGTTTTAGCTGAGAGGAGTGGAACCCGCTGTGGTCTTCTGCTGCTGTAGCCCATCCACTTCAAGCTTAGACGTGTTGTGCATTCAGAGATGCTCTTCTGCATACCACTGTTGTAACGTGTGGTTATTTGAGTTACTGTTGCCTTCCTGTCAGCTTGAACCAGTCTGGCCATTCTCCTCTGACAGTCTCTCATTAACAAGGCATTTTCGCCCGCAGAACTGCCGCTTACTGGATGTTTTTTGTTTTTCACACCATTCTCTTTAAACTCTAGAGACTGTTGTGCATGAAAATCCCATGAAATCAGTAGTTTCTGAGATACTCACACCACCCCGTCTGGCACCAACAATCATTCCATGGTCAAAGTCACTTAGATCACATTTCTTCCCCATTCTGATTTTTGATCTGAACAACAACTGAACCTCTTGACCATGTCTGCATGCTTTTATGCATTGAGTGTCTGCCACATGATTGGCTGATTAGATAATTGCATTAATGAGCAGGTGTACAGGTGTACCTAATAAAGTGGCCACTGAGTGTAGGGTATACAGGTATATGATATATAGAAGTGGCATGTAGTGAGTTGGAAAACAAGAAGTCAGATCTTAAGTTAAATTGTATTTTGTTGTACCATTATTTTCTTTTACGTTGCAGAGTTTTGCAGTATTTATATATAAATAATGATATATATCTACAGATTATTTGGATAAATGTACTCCTCATTCTTCGTAATCGGTGCAGATTCATTTAAAGACTCACCAAGGTTTTCATTCAAGTTTGTTTGCTTGGCTTTATTTTACTAAAACAATCCCTTTCTTATTCTTTGCACATTCTCTAACGTGATGTAAAAAAGCAGAATGCTATAATGCAATATGCAATTAATATAACTTTTTGAGATTATTTGCCATTGGATTTAATTGGATTATTCAAGTACTTGGCATGCTGGTTAATATAAATTTAAAATAAATGTAAATGGGTTGAGACCAATGATCAGTTTAAAGGTAAAATCTCAACCTCCTCTGTTCCATGTGCAGTGAAATGTTTTCTGAATGTAGATTTAAAATCATTGATATAAGAAATCAAAGTATCTTCAATATAGTGAATGATGTTTAGAACTGCTGGTACAACTGTAAATGTACAGTCAGTACAGTCATATTTGTATTGCAAAGATCTCAATCCTTTTTGAACATTTAAATCTGCTAGAACAGAGAGCAAAGCTTAAATTTACTCATCACTACATTGTTGCCATTTATAGCAGGATTGCGCTAACTGTAGCCTTTACCTTTTCAGTTTCTGTGTTGTTTTGGTGCGAAGATCGGCCTTTCCAAGCACCTCTGCTTTGGTACGACATCATTACACCATGTTCTATCCCCGCCCATTGCCCGTTATCAAGGGCCTGGCTCCAAAGTTCTTCTCCAGAGGGCTGATCTCGGGCACCCCGGATAAAAAACCGTGGAAACACAAGCTGGCCAGCGGCCCAGCTGGGTCTGGCAGTGAAAAAGCGGCATGTGTGACCTCCACTGAGCCTCTGCAATGCAGGGCTGCACTCCCCTAGTGGTTCCCATGCACATTAGCAAAGAACCACGGGAATACGCTATGTTAATGCTCATTATAACGATGACGTTCCCCTTTTATCACTTGAGGACCAAGAGCTCTGAACGTGAAGAATAAAAAGAAAGGAAGAAAAGGAAAGACTCTAAATAAGGGTTTAATTACCCTAATTACCCTTTTAGATCACTGCCTCTCCTTTCTCTGCCAAGTTTCATCAGTATTAATCTTCATTTTCTGCATTCATTCATTTTCTTCTGTCATTAAGAACTAAAGAATACCTTTCTCCTTTTTTCTTTTTCATCTTGGAACTTGGAAGTGGAAAACTGAAGGAATTTAGGAATTTGTTACATCTATCAAGTGTGTGTTTCAGTCGAGATAATGATCTTAGCTGATTTGCACATATTGAGACATTATTTAGAAAAACAGCATTTTGAAATACCTTAGAGCGAGGGTTGGAGTATTTGTTTTCAAAGACAAGATACAGCAACAACATCTGTCTGCAAGCACTCTTGCAACATGGGGGACGGTTCCCGACAATATGCAAACACAAATATGTAATTCCAAATGTCACAATTTCTAAAATTCACAAAATATTTTTCTTTATTGATCGTAAACAACCTACTGGTTTAGATATCACAGGCATGAATCAACAATGAACCTCCATATCCATGCTAAGTGATAAGTTACCAGTTTCTGTTGAGATTAAATAAGAGTGCTTTCGGTTTGTTTTATGAAGTGGAAGATAATGTATATCCATGATAAAGCACTGATTAGTATTTGTATAGTGTACAATATTGGTGTAGGAACAATGCATGAAGTCCTTTATGATGCTGCATTGTGGCACATGCTTGGACAGGCCTCTGAAATTAGGGAAGCCGGTTTTATGAAATGGATCAAATGACAGGAAGTTTTTAATGCGGTACCTCCTCATCTTGGGATCTGATGACAGCATATTAAACAGTCTGGCTCTTCCCTCTCGTCTCCGACAGATCCTCGACATGCCGACGATATTGCATGACACCGAATGCCAAGTCAGACGCACCCCTCCGCTCAGTCAACTTCAGCTCATATTTACCACGAAGTGTTCTTCGTTCAGTCTCTCGCTAAACGCTCTGTATCTTTATTGTTCTCTCATCACATACCAGAAGGAGGCTAGCATTGGACACGGTGGATCGACGCTCACATGGTTTTAGTCGTGTTTCTCTCAGTTCCGGCATGTTTTACGACCTGTGGAGCAGTTTGGGATCATGGTGAAAATCTGGGCTATTTGTGCTCTGAAGCCCCCTTCAGTCGTTTTTTCCGCTTAATGACCTCGACGACTTCAAACGGCGGCTGTTAGGAGCCTGATCAGCTGCAGTTTGTTAGCACATCTGTGAGCGTGAAGGGAAGCGAGGAGGAAGAATGTCAGAAATTCCCAAATGGGCTCCCCTCGGCACCTGGGCGCAGGAACAAGCCGGAGTGAGTCACACGCCGTGGTGCGAGAGGGTGGGGGGAATATGAGAACAGCGTCACACCGGAGGGCCGCCGTACTCTGACCTTCGCCCTCGCACCCCTTTTCCGAATACAGGCATGTAAAAGACCCGCCCCTTAACCCTGGAACACAGGGTCACCCGAAACTCATGGAGTTTGAACGTTTGAGTGAGAGGCGGGAATTTGCATGGGCCAGACGCGGGATTTACGGAGATCGGCTTCAAACAAGCAGAGGTCATTGACGCCCCAAAAAGAGTATGCACGTGTGATTGGAGGACTGCCTCCCGCTTTCATGGGCGTCCCCATTAACAGGTGGTTAAGCCTGTCAGCTGCAGGGCAGACATGAAGTAGAAATAAAACACAATTAAACCATGCAATACCAACCCTCAGAATTATGTTGATTTCTACACGGCTGACATTTCTTTGATAACTTGTATCACCGTGCAGTTGGGTTACTGGGGTTTTCCCCAAAGTGTAATTTTGATGGTGTTAATTGCACCTCTTGTATTACAGTCTAGTAATGTTGTTTACTTTTGCAATTTCTGAATCAAACGGGGCTGCTTTCTACTAAATTAGTCTCAAACAAGGGGGAAAGAACTCTGCTTCCGTACTGTTGCATTAACAACCCCTCACAGTGCCAGATCTGATAGAGATGCTAAATGTACCATTTTCATTTTTCACTTGATCTTATCTTTTAGCAGAATGTTTTTCAAATGTATTTGTTATTCACTCAGAGTACAACAGCTCAATTTCAAGCCCAGACAAACTAGTTCTGCTGTCCCCTGGCAAACATGATTGAGCTTTCAATATTTCAATCATAAGATTCATATTTTTTTCTTCACATAACTTGAATGATCAAATGAAATCCTACTGTGATTCACACTGTAATTTGAGAAGCCAATGGCTTTGATCACCTGAATCCTGTTTCACCTTCTCATTCACACTATTTCACATTTTTGGTATTGGATGGCACATCTATGGAAAAAAAATATCCTGGAAGAATGTATTGGGTCTTTGAAAACTTTGAAAACCAGGAATTACATTCATCATATGTGAATGATACCACAAGGCCAATCTTTTTGACTCATAGGCTGCTTAATGAGGTTGAATGATATTGTAATTAACTCTCTATCTCTCTCTCACTATATATATATATATATATATATATATATATATATATATATATATATATATATATATATATATACAGTGGGTATAATAACTATTCACTCCCTTTTTTTACATTTTTACTTCATGGAATCAAAATTAATTTAATTCGTATTTCTTGCCAATAGACTATATAATCTTCCTCCACTTGGTTTGAGTCTCCCACATGCCTTCTGGCAAACTCTAGATGAGATTTCATTTGTTTTCTTCAACAATGGCTTTCTTTTTACCACCCTCCCTGAAACGCAGATTTGTGAAGTATGTGGGCTATTGTTTCTCCCATCTCTGCCATGGAAGACTGTAACCATAGGCAATAGGCTTCTTGGTGGCATCCCTAACAAGTTCCCTTCTCACACAGGTGCTCAGTTTTGGAGAATGGCCTGTTCTAGGCAAATTCACAGGTGTGCCATATTCTCTCCATTTCTTTATTATGGACTTAATGGTCCTCCGGGGGATATTCAAAGTCTTAGAAATCTTCTTATATCTTTCCCCTGAATGGTGCTTTTCAAAAACCTTTTCTGGGATTTGCTTTGAATGTTCTTTGATCTTCATGATTAAGACCTTATTTGTAAATGCACTAACAAACTGTGGGACCTCTCACAGACAGGTTTATTTAATTTGAAATCATTTGAAACACCTTAATTGTACACAGGTGGATTCCAATCAAATAGTTACGTGACCTCTGAAGACAATTGATTGCACAAGAGTTTATTTAGGTGTGTCTTAGAAAAAGGGGTGAATATTTATGCAATCAATTATTGTCTGTGTTTTATTTGTAGTTAATTAAGAAAAAGCTCTGTATTTTGTGTTGATCATTGGAAAGAAATCTCAATTAAGTCCATTTTGATTCCATGAAGTATAAAATAAAATGTGAAAAATGCCAAATGGGGTGAATACTTTTTATACCCAATGAACATATAAATATACAGGTGTTTGCCAAAATAAAGGAAACCATCATAAAGTGCCTTAATAGGGCATTGTGCCATCACTAGCCACCAGAACAGCTTCAATGCGCCTTGGCATAGATTCTACAAATGTCTGGAACTTCATTTGAGGGATGCAACACCATTCTTCCACAAGAATGTCCATCATTCTGTCTTTTGTTGATGGTGATGGAAAGTGTTCCCATAAGTTTTCAATTGGGTTGAGATCTGGTGACTGAGACAGCCATGGCATATGGTTTACATTGATTTCACGCTCATCAAACCATTCAGTGACCACTTGTGATGGGGGCATTCCAGACTTCCATCCCAACATCACCTTAGCCTCAGCCTCCTGAAACATCAGCAAGTTGAGCAGTCAAGCAGTCAAGCAGAAGCTCCTGCCAAATGTGCCCCATCACCCCTCACCCCATCACCCCTCTTTCAAAGTCACTGAGATCTCTTCTTCTAGTAATGCTAGCCAAAATAATGGGCAACTGGGTATGCCCAGCAGTTGACCCTAATTAATTAACCTTTCAATATAATATAGATACATCCCTAATATACATCCTTTATTTTGGCAGTTACCTGTGTATATATATATATATGTGTGTGTGTTTGTGTGTGTGTGTGTGTGTGTGTGGTATAAAAATCCCAGTCACACAGTTAAAGTTGACTTTTGTGATATAAAGTGTTTACCCTGGGAGCCCTGTATTGGTGGATGAGGTGCTGCTCTGTTTGTATGTGTGCGAGGATCTTGAGCGCTGTGTTTATTCTCGGGACAGAGCCAAAGAATAGCTAGGACAGGGAGATTTACTCTTGTTTATGGTGAGGACAGCGGGAGCCACTCACTTTGGGTTAAGGTTCCTTACGAGAACCGCAGCACAGGAATGCAGACAACGGCTTCCACTCAATTTGCCACCTTGTAAAAAGGCTGCACTGACAGTGGGCAGTGTCACCCATGTTCAATTTTCGAGACCCGCATGGGTTTTCTTTGGCAGCCCATAAAAAATCGCATTGCCTGATGTGGCCTGAACGGACTGTACCACAGCACCGCATAAAAACCTGAGAAAGGCCTCTGGCGTGTTGGTCTTGGCAAGAGAGCCTGCCGTTACAGTCGCTGGGAGGGGTGAAAGGGAGAGTGTGTCATGGCACCAGCGCGGCACTTCTGAGACCGGACATCCAGAACGGTACTTTGCACTTCCTTCCCGGTCTGCCCGTTCCCTGCCTGGCAGTGCCAGCTGCAGTCACATAGCCTGGAGGTACCCAGAGTGTTCTGTCCGTGCTGGCATGCTCCTGGGCCAGGAACCTTTATGGCTTATGGACAACGCATTATGGGGGTTGGGGGGTGGGATGTACGCCTGCCTCCGGAATCACAAGTTGTAGCTGTAAAAAGGAAAATAAAACCCATTACAGCTTAAGACTTTCCTTGGCTGCTCTGGTTGTTTGGTCAACATGGATGTATTAGCTACCCTCAGGTTTGGTTTTTCCATTAGAGCCGGACATGGTCTCCCCAATCCAATAAATCAGAATAAGAGACTGTAACAAATGAGAACCATGTCCGCGCTGCAATTTGACAACACATTCCGTCAAGTGACTCCATATATCTCTCTCCCTCTCTCTCTCTCTCTCTCTCTCTCTCTCTCTCTCTCTCTCTCTCTCTAGCTTGTGACTGCCACCCAGTGGGAGCTGCCGGCAAGACATGCAACCAGACGACGGGTCAGTGCCCCTGCAAGGATGGGGTGACAGGCATCACCTGCAACCGCTGCGCCAAGGGTTACCAGCAGAGCCGCTCGCCCGTGGCCCCGTGCATCAGTGAGTCTCACATCTCCTAAGCTGCTCACACCTCTCCTCTCCCGCTGGGGAAAGCTTAGAGCGCTGCGGGAGACAGCTCTTCACCTGGAGGAGGGCAACACTGATCCTGAGTTATTTTGAGAGCCCTCAGATAAAGCTGCCTAATGAGCGTGTGGCTTTGCGCCACTGATCTGCGTTGCGCCCTGGCGGACCTCAGGAGCGACAGACTCTCTGAAGGTGCTGTACCCCATGCTCTGGGACCTGGCCCCGTGTCTCTGGTTATGAGAGTGTAATCATGTGTAATCATGCTCGCACGTGATCAGGTGCAGAACCACTGTTCTGGGATCAGGGATTTACAGGGGAAGGGGAGTGGGAAGCTAGTCGGAACATGCCTGGAGTCCGGTCCGGTAATCTGATCCCCAAGACTCACTGCTTTGCATTGGAGCATGAACGAGCTGAGGCCCTGCGCCGTGCAGAGAAACACTGATGGCAGATTCAGCTCTGTTTCCTTTATTTGTTTGTATTTCTGTTTCCATGCTACTCAGATCAAGAGATTGTTTCCAGTTTCTCGTCTGGGGTAATGGAGTGCCCCCTTTGCCAGCTGTTAAATATGCCATGCCACTTGACATCCAATTTACCTGCTGCAAGCAGCGATTTGCACCTTGGTAATGCCGCAGTGTTGTGTATGCAGTTCACTCTCCTGGAGGTTAAAGCCTCAGAATGCTGCAATTTGTGTCTTCTTTGACACAGAATAAAATAGAACAAATATATATATTAAAACCTCTGGCATTAACGTACTGTTGGGGTCTGTTTTTCCGTTTTTTTCTGAAATCGCAGCACGGAGGTCTGTGAGTGCGACAGAGGGGCCGCAGCAGCCGCGGCCTCCAGGCCGGGCAGGGGAATTAAAAGCAGCTTGCCGGCACGCTGTGCCGTGTGGCGGGGGCTGCACAGACCCACCCCGCTTTACTGGGAGCAGATGGCAGAGGGCAGGGAAAGGAAAACACTGCGGTTGCAGACGACAAACAAGACAGATTCCAGTAGCGCTGGAGGACCCGCAACCAGGAGACAGGCCCCGGGTCACTCTTCTTCTGTGGTCTCTGCCTTTTGTTACATGTATTCACAAAAATCTGGACTGAGCAGGAATTCAACCTGGAAAGGGGAAAGAAAAGGGGCACTACACTATTTGAGGGAGTTTTCAGTGCCACACACAACCATTGGCTACATCTGACAGGCAATGAGGAGGGTGGGCGCACATAGAGTCCATAGAGAATTGTTGAACACAGAGCGAGGTTGAATTAATTTTTAACCGTTAGGCCTAAAGCAAATTAAGTACATGAGGCACAGGTTGTGACAAAGGAGGGGACAGCTGCCTCTGAATGCCTATCGTTACTTGTTCTTAAGGGGATACATAATTTTCCAGGAAATCAATTGACACTTGCGTCCAAAAGCAGTCTTCCGTGAGTTTCCCTGTCACTCAAACTCAAATGCTCCAATTCCATTGGGAGACTACCAACTGGCTTCCCAATCAACAGTGCATATTAGGACAAGCCTAATTCTATTCATGTTACCGTTACCACTTTAAATGCACATATTTTTTAGGGTAGTTTCAGAGCTTTCCATTGTTGTGTTGTCATGGCCATGGTGTTTTTGCGCTAAAAATACATACAGTCTTTACAAGACTGTGCGAAGCCATATGCAGAGCTGTCAGTGTGTTTTGTGAGTTTGCCTCCAACCCTTCTAGCATCTGTGAATTCATTTCATCATCTGCCCTATGTCTGTTTTAGGATGCATTGCTGGGTTTTAAAGTCCGTCTCCTGCTTTATAGATGAGTTCCATTTGATTTGATTCCCATCATCAGTTTTACTGTTTACATAATTTTCACCCAAAAACATTCAAAGCATGTTGACATTTCCCTCCCAGCCGAGAGTGGATCCAGCTAACATTAGAGGAGAAATAACACTTAATCCCATAATTAATAGCAGGAATGCATGGTGCATTAGAGCTCCAAAATTTTCTTTGTCAGTCTGGCGAGTGTGTGTAGTGGTGTGTTTGTGTGTGTGTGGCATGTTGCGGTGAGCTTTGTGTACAGTATGTGCATTTATGAATGTATACAGTGTGGTCTGTGTGTGTGTTTGTGTGGATCTGGGTGAGCGTGTGCTAGTGTGTGTGCCTCTGATATGGTATGCTTTGTGTCTGTGTGCGATATCGTGTGGTTTGTTCGATGGAATGGTGTGGCGTGAACATGTGCCTGTGAGCATTATGATTTATGCCATCTGTGTGTGATGTGGTGTGCTCTGTGTGTGTGTGTGTGTGTGTGTGTGCAGTGTGCTGTGCTTTATGTCCGGGAGTAGTGCGACGTGTGTTTGTTCGTGCGTCTGTGGCCAGTTTGGTGCACTTTGTGTCTGAGCTCTGTCATATGGAGGTTTTATATGTGCGGGAAGCATTCCTGTTGTAAGGTGGGGTGCCATTGGGTGGGAATGGTGGAAATCCCCCCTCATTACTGCACTCCTCAGTATCCCAGGCAAGAGAACCATGTAATTATACACTTCAGTTATATAATACAGTATTATTACAATTACTCATATGCATTACTTGTATTTTTTAAATGTCAACATTGTATTTTAGCATCATAAACATTGTTTTGACAGACATATGAATGAATGAAATAAAAATATTTACATCCAGAACACAGATTCATCATACATGACCAGATACTTAATCAGTTATAAGACATGTATATGACGGTTCCATATGGGAAAGCAGGCCAACAAGGGTATGCTGTCATTGAGCAGCAGGTAGCCCCTAAACCCCGTCTGTCCAAGCCGTCGCCATGGTGCGAGTGAGGGCGTTCAGCTGTAGGCACTGCAATCTGATTGGCCGCGTTCTGCAGGGTCTGTCGGCAGATGATCCTGGCTCTCTCCATCCCTCCCCCCGCTCTACCCTGTCAGGTGGCCCCCACAGAGCAACCATCACAGGGAAATCTTCTGCTTAGATGTTGCAGATATTACTGCTTACTTTTTCGTTATGGTAGTGCACAATGAGATTGAACGGGAGTGACGCCGGTGTTGGGGTTATTATGTTCATACTGTATCTGCTAACTGCTCTCTCTCTCTCTCTCTCTCTCTCTCTCTCTCTCTCTCTCTCTCTCTCTCTCTCTCTCTCTCTCTCTCTCTCTCTCTCAGAGATCCCAGTGGTGAACCCCACTGCAGTGGTTAGCAGCACAGAGGAACCTGCAGGTCAGTGCCCCCCCCCGCCCGCACACACACACACAAAAATGGTGGACGGTCCCTTTCTTTTTACAGAACAACTTCTCACATATTACAATAGTTCTTTATATGTCCACATCTGCCATTCCACTGTATCCATCTGTGTATCCATGATTTACATAAAATTATGTCCTTTACTCCAAAGATTATACACAGTCGCATTTAATAATATGGTACCCATTTAAGTTCTCGTCTGTAGCTACATGTTTTATCTTTTTGATCTGTAATTGCTGAGTAATATGACTTCAATAGAGCACTGAAATCATATGCTTTGTGGCTCTGGCCTGTTTTAGTAGGTGTGTAAACACGACTTGTCAAGACACTTGCTCACAAGAACCATTGATCTTTTTTTGATGGATCGAGTAGGACAAATTCAATTTCCAATATATTACCATTTCCAAAATATGTGCCAATCGACAAGCTGTGATCTATCCCACAGCTGGTCTTAAAGTTAATTGCATTTTAATGGTGTTTTTACACTATTTGTTTTTTAATAGTCTAAACAGAAACATCTCGCTTTGAATGACCATTTGCCTCTATATTTCCACGTCCAAATTTTGATGTAGCATGCTAGATATCTGGGAGACTTTCACACAGATGGTCTCCAATTTTGTAAAAGAGAAATCTTGCTTGAAATTTTACTTCTAGTTATGTGATAAGTAATTAAATCAAGGGTCACAGATTAGGAGGTCTCAGGGGACATTTCAGACAACTATCGTCACTAACATGCTGATATTTACATCTGGAATAGTAATTTATTGGTGATTTTGTGACAGCATTATTCTCCTTTATATTACAAATGCTTGCAGTGTTTTCTTATATCCACCGATTGATTTAAATGTAGACTACTCTTTGTACTCCATGCCCAAATTCAAGGTATATAGGCCATTTAAAGATCCTGTTCATCTGATTTATGAATCATGAGAAAGCACCGAAGTTTGTTTGCTGGCTTTGAACGCAAACCAATATACAGTTAATGGAGGGATTTACCGCTTAAGCCTAGCCTGTACTTTTAGTGTTTGGCTCTAGATATGCCCTCACTGTGTGCATATGTGTCGCTAAAATTCCATGGAATGTGTTGTCTCTGGGAATATCTCTACACTGCAAAAGATGATAATATAAAGTTAATGTAAAGAGACATGCTGGAATGACAGAATGTGCAGTGTCAGAATGTGCCTTTTGCCAAAACTATATTTGGTGAAATGCAGATCAGAAAACACATTTAAAGTACAATGTAAAGATGGCCTAAGAGTCCGGGTCGATTCCATCCTTCCACTTCTCAGTCTAATGCAGTTTACTATTCATTTCAGTCCACAACCAGTATTACAGGTTCACGATCAGCTCCAGTTCCGATATCCAGAATGTTATGTCTGTTGTGTCAGTTGTCAGTATTGTAGCCTGAGGAGGGAGATGTTTACCATGCCCATACTTGTGATTTGAGTAGTAAATGGCATACCACAAGACAGAAGACAGGGGTACTATATGTGTGAAAGTAAGTTGTATATGGCTAATCTAGATCATTTCAGGCTACCAGGACAGTTGGAATAGGTTATCTCTTGTGGCTTGGAAAGTTGTGGCAGGGCTTATATCCATCATGTTAGCATATGCTTACTTCCATATCCCAAAGACAGAAAGAAAACCATTATTTACCCCTTGCACAGAGCCAGTAGGCTTGAAGCTGCTACCTGATTGCTGGTGGACAGGGTTCCAGGCAGGGTGGAGGATCATGATACCTCTGAGTTACAACCAGGACGTGCTGAGTGTCAGAGTATAATATCTATGAGCATCTTATAATAAGTGAATCTTATAAAATCTTTTTATAGCAGCACTCTCTGTACACCACTCAAACCCTTCAAGCCCCATGCCCCTAGGGCAGGGTTACTTAAATCACAGTCCTTGTGGGCCAAATACAGCAGTTTTTCCACCCTCCCTTTACCTGGGAGTGTGAAGATACTCTGGCCATTCAATTGCACTAATTGCTCATTTACCTACCTGAGAGAACTGAATCAGAGCCGAATTTGTGTTTGTGGGCCAGATTTGAGTAACCCTGCCCTAGGGGGTGAGCTTAGATCCCCTGCAGAAACATGCAGTAGAGGCATTATCGTATTTGCAACGATAGCCAAACTAAACACATTAGCTTTTGTGCTCATCCATGCTCGTTGACTGCTTTTTTGGCAGAAAAGAAAATAAGTTGTATATTACGTGTAGATATATTGCATTTTCTTTCCTTTGAGGAAGTCAAATCACTACCATGTTCCCAACTTGTTCCTAACCTGAAAAGTTTTGAGAAGGTGGTGGTTTGCAATTTGTTCTAGTCATTGATTTGAAGAGAAGAGGAAACCACAGTAACCAGAGATCTTGACGCAATTGTTTTGGTTTTCAGCAGCCACTCTTCAGGGTCAATGGCTGATTCATTGGGCTTTCCAGGTGATCGCCCATCATTGAGTGACTCTTCATGGGATAATAGACACTGGCCAGTAGCCAGGAGCTCACCACCAACACTGGGCAACCACTATGGCTAGCTTTCATATTCCATGTTCTCTGTACATATTTATCATCTAAAGCACTTCCATGAGGTTTCACATTACCATACATTACCTCCCCCTTTCAACACAGAGAACAATGCTTGAAACATGAGACAGCCATATGACAACCAACAGTTACATGAATGATAAAGAACAAGGAGGTTGTGCGCACACACACCCATGACTCAAATACACACACTCAAATACACACACATATATTCAGCTTCATTTATGTGATCCAGCTGGTGGGCACTTGTACTTTTGGATGTGTTGTCTCCAGTTCTTTAAGTAACCATTATTTACATAGCAACAATGAGACAGGGAGGTTCTTTGTTTTTGATTAAAAACATTGCGCTAAACTCTGCAGCCGTCTCTGGATGCTTCAGTGTAAAACATAACGAGAGAATCTGCTGCATCTTCAGCTCCCAGCCACAAATCCTCCCACCTCTCATCTCATCCCTGTTGCATAATGTTTTCCACCCGTATGTCTCCTACACCCTAACCACTTTTACTGTGCAATCACTCAGCGCTGACATGATGACTACATGCAGCCCACACTTTCTCTCAGGCCCGCAGGCCTAACGGCAGGGCCTCACTAATACCTGCTGTGACACTAGCAACTAGTAAGCTCATGAGGCCCCCCAAGGGCATCACACATGCTCCTCACACGGCCCACCCCCCCCCCCCACCAACCTCACCCCTGGGCCTGCCATGCCACCCGCCCCAGGCAGTCGCCCCTACAACCTCATCCCCTCTGAGACACATCTGGTAACATTCGGGGGCCTTGTCAGTCTCCCAGCAACCAAGTGGCAGACAGTCAACGCAATAGCGCAGAGCCACGTGCAGTGGAGATTGTGTTTTGTCTGCCTTCCCCTCCGTCCCGTAAAAAAAAGTTTTTATTCATCTTAGTAGCCGGCCAAGAGGCAATGGCAGCCTATGTCAGCGCTGTTTGTTTTTGTAGTGGGTCCTCGGGGTGCTGCTCCGGCGCTCGTGCTTGGGGACACGGTGCGGGGAAGGCGCTTGAATGGCGTTCAGTTCCCCCCTCACAGATTTATTGAAAGCTCCACTGAGTTGTGAGAAGCAGCTGGCCCAGCTTCTCTCTGGTTACCGCTAATAAAAACTGCATCGCTCTGATATACAGCCAAGTCCCCCTGACATTTTTATAGTTTTTTCTTCCTTTTTTCCCTCCCGTTCTCCCTCTATTTCAGAAATCAATGCTGAAATGAGCACACACCGAGAAAACATTTGTTGTTTTTTTAATAGAGGAAAAAAAGAGTATTCCTGTGTTAACAATCACTTTTATTTGGTTGTATTTGGAACTGAGGTGACCCTTTTGACCAGACTTCTGAATGATTTCATTTTGAAGACTGCAAGAATAAGCCACAGATTCATCAGTGCACATGACCACAGGCTTTCAATTCGCTGCCAGAAAAATTCATTGGTATCCTTTTGCGTGTGCTAACTAACCAAGTTAGAATTCCACATGAACTGTGCACTTGGCAACAAAGCAGAAAACGACTGCATTTTTCACTGAATTCATTATTCATTATGATGAAATTGTCTTGGCTTTACTTTATATATATATATATATATATGTATAACTTGCATTTGGCGTGCCTCTGTAGTAAAAGAACAGACCATTATAAAATATGTGTCTTGTGTCCTACATTAAGCCACTGTTTGATGATATAAAAGTTGGGTGTTCTTCTACAGTCTTTTCTATCCAGACGCAAAGGGCTCACATTTTTTAACAACAACAGGGAATACTCATTAAAAATACTTAATGAGAATCTTTTACCTCCTATGTCATAACAGCTACTGTGGTGATATTATAGCTATATCATTGTGTGGGCTACAAGTCAGCCCATGACGTAAGGTCCACCACAACTGCATGCACAGGGTTTCTGTTGAAGCCCGCTCAGCTGGTGCACCGTTCTTTCTTGATCTGTGCCACAGAGTTGCATTTGTTTTGTGCTACTATCTCTGTATTACATTTATATTTATATCTGTATTTATTTTCCAAAATTAGACGTGTAGGAAGACCACTTCCCACTAGGAGCTTAGTGAAAAAGTGAATGGAACACATTGGGTGCTCCATGTCCATGCCAGGCCATGACTCAGCTTTCCCCATGCACACCTTGAGCTCCAGGTCCTGTGTGCACTGCAGCTGCACTATACTCTGACTGTTCTCAATACCTTTTTCAGCAAAATAGACGAGGCAGACAACTCTTTCTCTCTTGGTATTCTGTAAGCCGTTTCCCTAAGGCTTATTTGTGAATATTATTTGTGGAATTATATATTTTACTCCTATGCGTATTGGTCATGTGATATGACCTAACATTTCCTCCCTTCCTCTGCACCACAGCTGATGCTGCGCACACAGTCCTGTGGGCAGGTGCTGCTCTTTGCCTGGAGGGCAAGCAGGAACCTCCGCCTGTTTCTCATACTGTATTCATTCATTCGTTTATTCGGATCCCCATGAGCTGCTACCAAGGCAGCAGCTATTCTTCCTGGGGTCCCCTTAAAAACACACAATACAGAAAAGACAGCACTAAAATAGCAAGTACAATAGCAAGTGCATTAGTACAGTAGCTTCACTTAGTTTCTTCAGCCAGCAATATGTACATTTGCCTGTCACACAGGGATCATATCATAGTACTGACAGAATGGAGCATTTAAAGTGGACATATGGGGGCGTAAAACATCCTAGCTGTGTAATGCTATCAATATCCCATTATCCACTGCTTGAACCTGAGCTTGGAGGAACTAGGGCATTTTTCCTTAATATTTCTCATGGTGTGTGGCCACAAGTAAAGCTTGGGTGGGATCTACTCTTAAGCCAGCACAGTTCTCATTTTGAAAAACAATAGAAAAACACCATGGCTTCCTGGTTCTTTGTACTGTATTTCTTGACTTGTGTTCTCAGTCCATAGTTCCTGGTTACATTACATTACATTGCAGGCATTTAGCAGACGCTCTTATCCAGAGCGACTTACACAGTTTCACATTTCTTTACATACAATCCATTTAAACAGCTGGATATTTTACTGACGCAATCCAGGTTAAGTACCTTGCTCAAGGGTACAATGCCCCCCCCTGGGATCGCAAGCCTGCAACCTTTGCATTACAAGCCCAGTTCCTTAACCATTATGCTAACACTGCCGCCCCTGCCGGTTCTGTGCCTAATATTAATCAGGCAAGAAGCCTGGACATTAACTAGCCTTGAAAAGCAAATTAAATGAGACCAAGAACTCCAAAAGACGATCAAATATTGTCCTGGATGTTCCAAATCACTAGCAGTGAGTGAGCAGATGAAGAACTAGAGCTCAAAGAGGGTACAAGAGGAAAGCTGTCAATGAGCAACATTAGGGTGTTTGTGGCCTACACAAACTCATAGTGCTTGCAAGACCATGTCTGACAATCCAGCAATTTAGACAACCCTGTGAGGTAACACAAGATATGCCCAATTATTTTAAAAAAATAAGTTCCAGGGTTGTTGATGTATGAGACAATCCCATCCCTACCACTTCAAATGATCTGCCATTATGGAAAATAGTTATTAGGGATTTATTTGGGGGTAAAAATATCTCAGGATTTTACTGCTAATGTGTCCAAATGTGATCACACCTGACACGTTCTAATAATGAAACCTTGTCTCCCATTCGACATGGACGGTCTTTCCTCCTGCCAGAGGAAGACTAAATTGTCTATAAAGAAATTAGGTTTTAAAAAGTATGTCAAGAGAGTATATTAAAACACTATGATTTTGATTTTTGGTTCACAGATTGTGAATCTTACTGCAAACCAGTGAAGGGCAATCTGAAGATCAACATGAAGAAGTATTGCAAAAAGGACTATGGTGAGCAATCTGGTAGTAAATTAAATATTTAATTTGGATTGTTACATTTTGTTTAAAGGCACAAAATGTTACCCACAAATGTGGTATTTTGTGTTTAAAATGTAAGATTAATGAGAGTTGCAGGGAGTTGCAGTAATGTTGATGAATATTTAGTCTTACATAACCCCTTTTTTCTCTCTCCCTCTCTTGCTCTGTGCCATGCACTCTTTGTCCTCTCTCAGCGGTGCAAGTCAATGTGCTGGACATGGAGACAGTTGGAGACTGGGCCAAGTTCTCGGTCAACATTGTAGCGGTCTACAAGAGCCGCGGGGAGCCACTGAAAAGGGGCGATCACTTCCTGTGGATCCACATGAAGGACCTGGCCTGCAAGTGCCCTAAAATTCAGATGAGCAAGCGCTTCTTGGTGATGGGCACCAACGAGAGTGGGGCCGAGCGGACGGGGCTGCTGGCCGACAAGAACAGCCTGGTCATCCAGTGGCGGGACGTTTGGACGCGACGGCTGCGGAAGTTCCAGCGCAAAGAGAAGAAGGGCAAGTGCAGCAAGGCATGATGGGAGAACACCCCCCTCCCCTTCCCAACACGCCCAGGAGCACCGCACATACAGAGACTGCATGTATCTTGCCCATTTAAGGACCACTTTGTGTATATTGTATTATTTTTTTTCCTTTTTTGTCGTTTTTCATTTGCGTGTGACTTTCTTTTTTTATTGGTCTGCCTTGAAAAGGGACCGTTAAAAAGGGTACGACGTGTAAACGAGAGCTGATGCCATTCCCATTCTTGACAACGACAGCAAAAAATGTCCACTTTTTCCCTCCCAGACTACTTTTCCCTGTCATGCTTTTTTTTCCAAAGCATGTTATAGTGATTGCGGCTCATTTGTTTTCCCCATGAAAATCAATGAAGATGGTCAGATAAAAAGACTGATTTCAGTTTCAGCCACTAAAAAAATCTCTCCTTCCCAGTCACCAAAATGGCACAACCTATGTCCTGCTGCTTCCCTGATCCTGCTACCTTTGCTCCACCATTTTGTGCTCAGGCTGCTCATCAAAGAGCACAGTCAAACTTCACTGTCACCATCCTAATTAATATCACACCTGAAGAAGACCTTTCATCCTTCCAGCATATTGGACTCTTTGGAGGTGCGAAAATATATCCTGTGGGACTGTGTTGTCTTGCGACAGACTCTTAATGCAGAAGTGCCACTCTGCCTCAAACAATCCTCATGATAAGGGCTGCCCTTGTGTGTTCCCTTCCCATGAGCCTCAGTTGTTCACAGGCTGCACTCTCCACAGCTCACGACAGTAAGCCATCGCTGTACCCACGTCTGCTCCTTGCAGGGGCTTTTATGGACCTGAATGGTCAGCTCACATGTTTGTCATGTTGCTCGGACGACATCTCCAGCAGCACAGCTGCGCAGCAATAGAACGACTTCCTCGTTCTTGTGAACTGGGAAAGATGTCATATCCAACACGTATCAACAGAAGAGCCTTGAGAATCGTCATGCTGTGGTCAAAGTTTTATGTTCTTCCTGTCTTCTACTTTTTCCCTCTTTGAATATTTCCTCTGTTGTAGTAGACCTTTGTGGGCTGTGAATCTCTTTCCAGTAATGGTTTGGAGAAGAGTTGCATGGAAAGACTCATTTCAGCAAGAAACATTTACAGCGACATAAATCTTGCCACTCTTCATCCGGCTGTAGTACACAAACTAATCTGGCTAGATGAGGGTTCTAAGCTCCATGATTGTATTGCGAGGGGAGGAGGAGTCTTTGAGGGTTATGGAGAATGCTTTTGCAGATTCTGCTATTGCAGCTGCTTGAGCGGTACAGTAAAGCAGCAAAATGACTATGGCAACATTTCCTATGCCCCCACTTGCTTTCCATCTGTTTTTAAAATGAATTATGAAACGAGAATCAGGACAGACTCGACCACAAAAATATCTGTTTTCTTTGAAGGTTTTTTGTTTGTTGTTTCGTTTTATAGCTGATTAAGAATTTATTTTTTAAAAACAGAATGTAAACAGAATGTATGCATGTTCCAAAATAGCCAGCTATTAGCATGCGTACAGTAATATTTTATGCTATTAGTTTACTATTTTGGCAGGAGTGTACTGTTTAGTTTGTCATATTTCCAGGCCCTTCTCAAGCACGCTTTTATACCACCGTGTCAGCTCTCTGCTCCCGATCCTTTGTGCTTCGTGTTTTAGATGTTTGATAGTAGTGATGGGAGCAGGCAGACTCCTTCCGTGTCGTGCGTCTTGTTTTTTTGTTTTTTTTCCGAAAGAATGTATATAAAAAAGAAAAATGTAAAATCACATAGAGACACACATTTTGATTGTACTGCTTTCAGTGAGATTATACTGTTTCTCCAAGCGTTCGGACTGGTTTACTGTGACATGCCCATGTGTAAGTCAGTGCATTATATTTCACTGAAATAAAGGTGCAATGGTCCAAATAATGGTCAATATTGTACCCCTGAGAATTGTGGTTGACTGGTATGGGTCCTCCGTCTGAACATTTATTTCGGTTTGCAGCAAATTTGTTCATCACTTGAGTTGATTGTTACATTAGCACAAGACTCTCCAAACTGGTAATGCCAAAACCAATCTGTAACCAAAGCGTCACCGGAGTATATCAGCCATCCCGTAAGTGTTCAATGACTACCGCTAATACTTCAGAGTTGTAGTCCTAGTATCCATTTTGAGACAGGCTTATTGCCATGGAATTTCATGAATGCAGAACCAAATTGTGGATTATTTATGTATTGTCTTTCCATGACTAACCGTCAGGCAGACAGTCTTACAGTAGCAGTCATTCACCTCGCTGGTATGTGAGTTACACGGCTGTCATGCAGGAATGTTGCAGTATCATGTCCAACTGGTCAGTCCAAGTGGAGTTCCAGATTCAGCGTATACATAATAAACTGACTTACTCATGGGCGTATACAGCGCCTGTTCAATCAAGCTTGGACATCAGAGGCTTAAATATATTCAGTGAAGCAAAAATACCTGTTTTTCTTTCTTGTTTTCTTATTTCTTCATTATTGTGCCACCCCACATTTTTGAATAAAAATAACAATCTGTCCCAGATGGGCGAATGTGTGTATAAATGTATATGTAATACTTCGCCATTCTCCATGCAGCTCCTGTTTTGTTAGGGAACCGAGGAGAGACACCTGTTGTTTGGACTAAACCAGAGCCAGAAAGCTGGGCAGTTTAATTGAGGACTTAACAAGTTTTCTTAAAACATGTTCCCCGCTAGTATTTATAACATTCACAGGTGTGTGCGCCTCATTAAAAAACAGGGATAAAATCATTATGAGAGACAGATTACAAGATGGCAGGGAAAATGTAAGAAGGTTGTGCAAACACCAGAGATACAGTATTGTATAAACAGGATACAAGGATAGGTGAGGCCATTAAATTAGTTATGAACCCATGTGAATTTCATGTAAAGCGTTAAGCAAAAGACTACTTGTTTTTCTCTACAAATGTGTGACAATTCCTAAACACAGTGTTTGGGTCGTAAAATGAACTGATGAGAACAGTCTGGTACAGTGAATAACCAACATCAATATCTCAGCACAGACTCCAGCATGATGGAGAGCAACATAAAACAAATGTCAAAAAGCTGTATGGATATTAAGCTTTAATGAAGAAAATCTTGCAGGCGTTGTTTACAGGAAATGAGTAAAATAGAGGCTTAGTAGTGCTCAGCATTGGCTGATGTTTTGTCTGTTGTGGGCAGTCTGTGTTCATGACTCACCTTATGCTTAATAGCTCAAACATTCCTTCTGGATCTTCTTTTGTTGCACGGATAGTGTTCTTCTCTCTTCTCCTATTCATGAAATAATGTGTGAAGAGGGTGATCTGTGGAAGTAGCTTGAATGTCTTCTTGTCGTAGAGTGTGGTTATGTCCCTTTGACCGGAATGAGGTTTATGGTTTAAGCCCAAAAAGGAGACATTTCATTAGGAGCTCAGACAGGCTGGTTGCATGGTGAAGTTACAACTTCGAGAGTAGTACTTTAGCTTTCAGAAGTAATTCCAAGTGCAGTAGCACATCTTGTTTCAAACCATAGAAGTGTTTTCAGTGGGGGGGAAAAGCTTCCATATCCCAAATGCACAAAGATTATTTTTTGCTATGAAGGCAGTGATTTAAAGCTTTTTGAAGCAGTGTTTTCTGCCTGTACAGATGTGTGTTTGCTGAATCCTACTATACAGCACTTGAAATGTGCACTCCACATAGAAGAAACTGTTATGCTATTTTACAAAAACATGGGTTAAGAAGACAGTGTTGGAGCCAACCTGACACTTTGATTTACCCACAATGTGATCCAATAGGTATTATAGGGAACAACGACACATCAGGCTGACCTTTTTGTACCTTTGGCTTGATTTTAGTTTCTCTTTCTGACTTTGCTGTTATGTCTGTAATGTTGTAAATATTTACTGCTATTAACTTTCCCTGTTTGTTTTTGTAAAGCACATGTTTGTATTAACAATGGAAGAGACACTCCAAGTCCTAATGTCAGGAAAGACACAGGAGAGGGGGCGAAGGGGGGAGCTTTCTGCTTCTATTTTCTCCTTGTTGTGAACTTGTCCACAAATGTCCTGTTTACTGAACAGATATTCAGCTCAGTGTGCTTAACACTGGCAATTCTCTGCCATTGTTAAAGCTAAAAGTGTTCTGATTTGCTGTCTCATTATGAACAGTTGTGAGGGGTGTGGCCAAAGACCGAACATCCATAGCTTGCATACCAACACGGACAGCACAGGAACCTCTTATGACCAACTAGAACCTCCTAAATGTGGAGGTTCGGAGACTGAAGGAACCAACAGAGCCAACAGTCTCCTGTTTACTGTCTCTGACTTGTCCTCCCAGAGGACAGCGCCCATTGCCCACTGCTCACTAGGGGAAAGCTCCGAGTTTCCTCACACGTCCCCTATGCCATGGATGCTTGTTAGTAGCCTTGTGTCACATCGTCATAACTGCAGTGGAGTAAAACAGGCACTCTGCAGACCTGTGGGAGAGTTCTGTCTGTCTTTGGCCCTGACAGGGGAAATGGTTCTTTCTTCTCTCTCCTTGTATCATTCATCTTTATTTTCCTCTTTGTAAATTCTCCTCTGATGCAATGACCACTGACTTTTTAATCATAAACAAAAAAATAAATTATTAGTTAATGAGCTGTTTGTTGTCTTTGTGTCTATGGGCAGTACGTTCTCTTTTGAGCTGAATGCTTGACCAGGTCTGTGCCAGGGTTAGTGTTGTGGGAAAACTGGTGCCTCCGCCTGTGGGGCTTGACATGACGCCTGCTGTGAAAATCCCAAAAAGTTGGGAATGCAATGTCTCTCCATCAGACAGCATACCTGAGTGCAGAATGAGTGCTCTTCGGGAAATTAGACATTGCCCCGCTGGACTTCTACAGCTTACGGAATGCCAGAGGCCTCTTTTGTGATGCTTCTTCTGGACCCATTGTGGAGGTAAGATAGGATTGAGAGTGTGGCCAGCTCTTGATTTGGACAGAGATTTTCAACACACGTTAAACTTGAAAGCAGATATGAAGAGTGGGAGAAGGGAAGAGAGAGTGAGAGATGGAGAGAGAGAAAAAGAGAAGTTCCCCACCCAGCTCAGGGCTGGAGCTCTGAAAATAAACAGCAGGGCAGCGTCCCCCACTGCAGAAGAAACCCAACACTCCAGTGCCGGGCTGCAGCAGGAAACACAGATCTCTCCCCAGTCTACCCTCCACGCCCTCTAACCAAATAGCCCACTGGCTTTCCCTGGCAAATTGCAGGAAAGAGGTGATTTATCGCTCCCTTCTGACCGAGACGCTCCAGCTTGGACACAACAAGCCGACGGATCCTCCCGGCTCTGCGCTCTTCATCAGCGGCCTCACTCCCGTTACTGACATAACACACGGCCCTCCTCCGTTAGGCCCCCTCAGCCCCTGACTCCTGGTACCTGGCTTTCCTCTTGTCGGGGGCAGTGAGTGATGTGCTGAGAGCGAGTCGCGCCCGGCGGGAAGCGGTTTCCCCGGCATGGGACATGTCAGACACGTGCAGGCAGGCGGTCGGCTTCTTTCGCCACCAATCTGAATGGAAGAAGGACGGCAGGAGAGCCGAGACCGGCACGCACCAGCACGGCGGCCATTGGGGAAAACTGCCGCGCAAACAATTAATAAAGCACACTCCTCACCACAAGCCTGCTGCAGTAGCTGGGGATGGGGGGACGGGGGACGGGGGGGGGGGCAGGGTAACTGATATCACTGTAAATCACTGCGGAGGGACAATTTGAAGATGCAGAGGACAGGGTCGTTCATAAGAGAAGCTCCTGTCTCTGGGTCTCGGAGGCACTGGCCTGTTGTTTCCTGGAAGACTGCCATTGCCCCGCCCCCACCTTAACCCCCACCCCCTCCGGGCAGCAGAGTGGAGCAGCCATCACATTAAGGGTCTGGTCCCGGCTCTTGACACTTTGGTTGTGATTTTATCCTCCAGGCGCGGGCCTAGAGCCGAACTGCTTTTTTATTTCCTTTTTTGATCCAAATGCCCTGGAGTGCAATCTGCCCTAATGTGCGCACCGTCTCCCACGTGGCCCAAGGCCGAAACCCTGGCCTCCAGAGCCCACACAGCTCTCGGCGGCTGCCTCGCGCTGACAAGGCCCCCGCACCATTTCACCTGATTAATGGCCAGTGCGTTTTTTGGCACAAAGTGTGATGATATAAATAGCGCTGCCCGCCTTCCATTTTCTAATCTCAAAATAGGGGAATCATTATGTGTCTGTGCTCCAACCTGCATGGGAGCTGGCTCGTTTTTTAAACCTGAGTTATGGATGGTTTGTTCAGCAACATCATCCATGACTCTGGGCGCTGTGAAAACACTTCTTTACAAGTCCTCTGTCCTTCTTTTCTCCCTGTCAGTAGAGTTAAGATAATAACTACAGATGTGCAGCATAGCATATCTGGAGCTGCATTACACAGTGTCTGATTGGAAAACATCTACGGCTTCACCGGGTCTGGCCTTTGCCTCGTGCTTTCACGCCACAGTATAAATAGAACTGGCTCTGCAAACATCGGGGGAAGTCCAGGGACATTGAGAGTGGGAAGAGGAGGGCCTTTCCATCATCATTTCCTTTGATGATCATGATTATTTATCCTTTAAAATGGCATGTCTGCATCTTGTGGAAAAATATCATTTAACCGGGGTATAGGGGGGGGGGCTGAGGGCAATTGTTATGTTATGATGTAGTGCGGCTGTGCTGAGAATGTGTCTGCAATTACCGCGCTTGCCAGTGGAGGCTGGAATGGGGGGCTAATTGATTCATTACGCTGACAATTCTGCTTATCAGTTCTGAAGAACTGCCCCACTGCTACAGGGGGTTGAAGATGAGGAAGGTAAGGAGTTTACAAATGTGTGGGAGAAGGTGGGGTGCGTGACGGGATTAAAGGGGGGGGGGGGGTAGTGGCGCGGGATGTGATCTCAGGCCCTGGCGTGCGGTGGAATGCCTCTCTCTATGGAGCAAATCTTGGCAAAGTCCCGGCCACTCTGGAATCGTGGCCCCAGGGCGGGTGAGAAAGAGCGCGGGGGATTTTACTGATCGTACTTTAATAATCTGCCAAATGAGGATAATTTAGGCTAAATGGGAGCTCATTACCACGTTGCTTCAAAGGAAAACAATGCCATTTTTCAGCATGGGGGCATGTTTCTCCCCTCTCTGGCGAGCAGCAGTACAGTCAACGCGCAATCACACTGTTTTCATTCTCCTCAGTTTGTATCCATTTCTCCAACAATGCCCTGCTTTAGACTGAGTCATCCCTTATCTAATTCACCGTTAAATGCTATTCACTGCGGACCGCGTATGTTTCAACTGAAGGCGTGCAATGGGATTGTTATTTCCCTTGTGCTTCAAAAATGTCTGCCATGGATTCCAGAAGTTTCTACATGACATGATTTGTAAAAAAAAAAAAAAAAAAAGGACATGGTTTGCCAAGTGAAGATCTTCAGAGAAAAAGGTAGACATAGTATAAAGCATGAATAAATAGTGTGAAGACAATCAAAATCCTCTTTATGGCTGGTGTTCCTCTTTTCTAGAAATCTGTGTATATGTACTGACAGGCATGAAAAAGCACAAAGGTCAGCACGTACACTATGAAAGGCATGTTCTTGATATACTGAGCCTCCATCTTAAACTGAATGAATCATAAAGGTTTTTCTGCAGAGAGCAAAGCTATTTGATTGGTTCATATGAGTAAGTGATTGATAACACATGGTAGTTCCATTAATAGGGGTTTGCTCAGCCTACGTCTCCCATTACTACTGCTAGCGAGTGATTGAATCCCAAACATGAACAGTACTTTGCAGTGCACAATATCACATAAATACATATACTACTATATTTATGTGACCACACAGTTACCATCTCATTATTCTGTCTTTGAAACCTGTGGTGGTCCAGTATTCTGAAATATATAATTAAGGGAGACCAGACCCCGTTGATTTTAAAGCTGTCTTGTTTTTACAGATTTTACAGATTTTTTAATTTTGCTGTCTTGAAAAGGATGCAGATGACAGGTGTAGATAATGTGGAACAGGTTTGAGAGTATTGGTCAGTATGCAGGTCAAAGCAGAGTTTAGATCAGGAAATGGATAAGAACTCAATTTACACGACTGAGTCTCAGTCCCTTGTGCTTACAAAGACTTGTTTATTTCATGCTAATTTCAGCCAATTAAGCCTAATAGCCTTTTTCAATTCACTTAGGGCTGTATAGAAAACACAGAAGCACATTTCTCCTGGACTGTGGTTGCCTGACCCCTGGGAAAGGCGTGGCGCTTTCACAAGTGACACACCATGGTACACAGGGATGAACAAGGGGAGCTCAGTCATAAATATTCAGCTTGTGAATGGTCTCCTCTGCTGGCGTCATCTTTAATGAAAGCAGCTGTGAGAGGGAAGACACCGGAACTCTGGAACTTTGGAACTGATAGCACGCGTGAAAACCATTACACATCTGTCTTCCATTTCAATCAGCCTTTGTTTTGCTTTTTAATTCAATAACATGGGTGGACTCCTTTTTTGGAGTACTCCCCAGTCACCTCCGCCTCTCTCTCTCTCTTCAACCAGCACAAAAGTACCGCCAGCCACCCCCCCTCCAACCCTGATTCCATCCACCCCCCAATTCCTACAATTGGTCATCTCACCTATTCCATATGAAGCATTTGAGAAAAAAAAGAGCCATGGTTTCTCTCTGAGAGAGCTGTTAACATACTTCATGCATGTGCACATTTGCTTTAATTTATCAGGCCTTGCCTGTGCCCCACCAGTCTTCAGTTACAATCTGAAACTGTAGCCACCCTGCCCTGATCCCACCTCACCAGCACAACACAAACAACACTTCAGTTTCCATCATGCTTGTTTGTGGAAACTGGGGCCATGAGCAAGGAGAGGAAAAACTGACTTTCAGAACATCTCCACTCGCATTCCGATTCATGTTATTTCAGTGCTCTAACGAGTCTAATTATTGAATTAGCTGGAAATCTGTACCTTTTGGTCCAGGCTCAGACAGAGTAGCCGTCTGGCCGTCCTGCTCATTGTTTGGTACTGAATTGATATTTAGGCTTTGGTGGCAGGGCTTTTAGAATAATGAGCAGCAGAGAATCAGAGAAAACATCCACTTGATGAAATGATTGGGCATTATTCAAATAAAGAACATGAATACCATTTGCAAGGTGACCATTGAGACCTTGAGGCTTCCATTTGCTCCCTTACTGCATGTAGCACCAATAAACACAATAACACATCACAGCATGGTGCTTAGTTATAGAGAGGGTGGGGTGGATGGAAGGGCCAAACCAGCCAATGAGAGCTGCACAAACCCACTATGTGTTACCTCTAGGGGGGGTTGAATCCATGAGCTTTAGGAAGGTACCTCTTCCTGGAAGTTTTATACGAGTGCAGTATCAAACAAAGATTAGAATTCAGACTATAGAGCCAATCATACCCATTACATGGCAATATCTATATCTAAATAAAGAATGACAAATAATGTTGCAGTTACTCCCTGTGGAGTTCCATTGCTTGTTTTTGTCACCACTGCCTATGTTGTAGTTCATCCTGAGTGTGATATAGACTGATGTCGGACCAACAGGATGAATTTGTTAAGTGGGGGGGGTTGACGATATTGTTGTTGAGCTATGGAGCTATATTTTATATCCGTAAAAAGTTAATGTAAAATGTAATAGTAGTTATAGGTAGAAATAAATAAATAATGGTTATTATTATCAGGGACTCCAGATGAAAAATAAATTTAAATTGTTTTTAACATTCAGTGTCTATTAATGTGCATTGTCCCTGACAAATAAACTAATAAAATAAAAAAAATTATTTCAATTTTGATGACAATGAGTCAAAATGTGGGACTGTCCTGCACAATGCACTTGAAACTTGGTTTATTGTATTTAGATGGAAGGCCAAATTATCATGTTGTGGATGAGAGAGGAGCCTTGGGAAGCAGGCTGTGAGAAAAAGGTATTTTCACAGAAGTTCAGGTCTAGTGCATGTATTTTGTGGCTGACAATTGTAACTTGAGGTTGAGTCCCCTTCAACTTTTCCTTCCAGACTTCAGGGCCCCCAGAAAGTCTTCGTGGGCAGTAAGCATCAAGCAGATGAAGACCTCTGCTAATTTCTTGGGCTATGGCCAAACCAAAGGAATGGATGACTCTTTATTTCAGCTGTAGTGTCTGGTCTTTCCAGAGAATCAGCCTAGTTACATTTTAATAAACTGAGCCCTCCCCACAGTCAGTGTGATGATTTCTGTGGTGTCCAGAGCACAATTTGACAACAGTAGGGTGACTCAGAATGCACAAGTTACCCTACTTTTCCCATTTTCTCTCAATTTTCTGCCACGGGGCGGGAATTGGCTGTCTGCCCCAGGAAGGGGGGAGGGAAGCCGACAGGACGTTCGCTGCGCACAGGAGTGGCTCTGGGGTTCCGGAGTTACGGAATGGCTTGATGGCTTGGCGAGTGCCGTCTCGGGAGAGACGATGGTTCGCCTTCGTCACCGCCGGTTACAGGGCTACGGCAGTGAACTCATAGTGCGAGGGGGGGATTGGCATGAAAATAGCGGTGTGGTACCAAATGGGAGAAAAATGGAAACAAAATTTAAACCAAATTGGGAGAAAAATGGGAGAAAATCAGAAACCACTGCTGCTGGTGTGAGCAGTGGAATCGAACCCCAGTTTTTTGCATTTGTCCCAGTCGGAGGTTTATTTAACAATGGTGGGCATGTCTGCAGAATCTGTCCATTGACCTCTCTGGTGTTCATGCTATAGTTCAGGCCCAGTAAAAGCTGACTCTTGACCTATCATTTTACAGAAAGGACTCAGGTCCCATAAAAAGCCCTGATTTACCTTTTTTTTTAGAAACCTGCCTAAAGAGTCAGCCTGGTGATGTCAGTGTTGCTCAGGCCATAGTTTAGAAACAAATGTTTGATAAAAACATGGCATGAGCAGGTGAGGAACGTCCTGGCACACTTTTTCGTCTTGCTTCTTGTTTAATGGGGTGCCGGTGAATAATGAGGATGAGGTTTCCTCTTTGGGGTAACCTTAGAATGAGATAGAAAGCTTGTGTTTCTGAGGGAGAGGTGAAGAAATCATTCCATTCATGACCTGTGATGACTCTGTGAAAGCAGCCATGACAGCTCCCAAATTCACATTTTACCCAAATAACAATTATAAGGCACTTTCCTCACCCTGATCCACCTCCATAGCTATTGATGAGAAGTGAAGTTGGGAAATTGTCATCTTGTAGTGTTGTAATACTGGTTGTTTCACCATGTCACAATTTTATTGTCAGAAAAAGTCAAAAAAGAAAAAGGAAAAGGAAAGGGGAAAAGGGAACATGCAGACTAAAACATTTATATGTCCTCCAAGGACTTTCATCACTGTTCTCATTTAGGCAGTGCTTTATTGACCAATAGATGACAGAATATAAACGGGTTCTCTCAAAGTTTGTACATTTGCAGTATCTAGAAGCCAGGAACATGAATGGTCAACTATGTTATAAAGGAATGCTTTTTTTCTAGTGCAGTTTTATGATCTGGTTGTCAGTTACAGATACAAGGTGGAGTGAGATCACAAGATCAAAGGGAATGATTGGTGACAAAGAAGGCACAGTGGTTTTGCTTTGGTTCAGTGGTGCTGATTGCTAGCCCTCTAATCAGCAGTAATGAGGCCTAACACTTCTCCTATATTTGGGTGTTGGATTTGGCAGGTTACCACTGGGCGCGGATGTGTGCTCCGAATGGGCACCTTGTTTGGGGAAGGATTGGCAGCTGAGTTCAAACCATCTCTCCGCCAGGCCCGAATTACAGAGAGGAACCAGACACAGCCAAACCCCCCCACAGCCAAACCCCCCCTTCATCCCCACCAATCCACTTACCTACTTCCCAAGGTGAAATGTTTGGAGGTTTTAAGGGAAAGAGCCTGAATCTGTTCTTTTTTTCAGCACACGAGAGCTGCCAGGAGTTATTAACATCTATTAGCTTATTTTCTTCAAAGGAAAAAAACAGTGAACTGTGGATGTTTGTGTGTGTTGTGTGTGTGATTGTGTGTATGTGTGTTCTTGTGTATGTGTTTGTATGTGTACACATGAGTGTGTGCTTTTGTGTGTATGATGCACACAAACACGCACACACAAATGTCTCTGTGCATGCTTGTTGGTGTATGCATGGGTGTGTTAGTGTGTGAGTATGTGTGCATGCATGCATATGTGTGTGCATGGATGTGTGTGTGTGTTTGCTGAAAACAAAGATTCTAGAGCTACAATACAAATACATCCTATTGTTAATGCAAACCATCAACTCGCATTACATGCACCATTTCATTGTTCCTTTACATCTCAGCTGAATAAAGATACTTGAGAACCTCTGCCATGCTTAACACTGTAATTGACAAATCTGCCAACCATAATCGACTTTACCATCACTTTACATTTTAACACACACCCATGTGGATCATGCTTGCCGTGTCTCTGGTTTGCTTTTGTGAGGGCCTTTAAAAATAACTTGCCAGGACAGATGTGTTTCACCAGATAAACTTCAAGGGCAGTCAGATTTTTTTAATCCACTTAACGATGCTCGGGGGATGGAACCTATGGCCCAATGCCGTCAAAATAACAAAAACAAGAGGAAGCCATTCATTTAAGATGGATTAAGCAAGCAACACTCACATGTCGCTGCTTTTATACCAATCAATCAGCGTGTGGTTTACACAGTAAGAAATGGGAGATAAAAGACCCTTATCCAAGCACACTGTCAAAGCACTTCAAACTTCAATCTGGAGGACGTCGTGGACATTTTTTTATCAAACTTGTTTAATCATTTCGGATAGGTGATCTGTTGAATAGTGACTCCTTAACACCTACTCTCTCTCTCTGTCTCTCCCTCTCTCTTTTGGCCCCTCCCTCTTCTACTTTCTGTGTTGGTTCACTCTCTCCTCCCTCTGTCTCTTAGTTTCACCCAACTCCAAAGGGAGAAACTGGTACCGTGATTAGGCTGTGGGCTTGGGTGAAGAGAACCTGAGGCTCCGTTCTCTTCAATCGGTTACCTGGCTCAGGGAAGGCACAGGGCATGCTCTGGAGTGTTTTAGTGCCCTGCTTGCAAGACCTGGCAGGGATGGACTAGGCTGAACCTGAAGCATGGAAGAGGAGGGAAGAAGGCAGAAATGGAAAATCAGTCCCAGAGCACGGACTGGGGGGGAAATGAGCCGGCGCTTAAGGCATCCAGTCAGACTTCAGGTATCTTGTTTTATTTAATGTCTGTGAGACATGACAAGACAAAATGTAAAAAAAGAAAAGACAGGACATTTAAGGACAGGAATCCTGTATTTGGAAGCTGATTTCATAGCCTCCTCTTTTACCCTAAGTTACAAATGTGTTTTAGGGAGGCCTGTGCTGTTTGTGCCTTAGGCACTGAATGCTGCTGTAAGAGCTATCAAAAATAACTAAACTGAATTGTTTCTTTACAGGTCTCTCTCTCTCTCTGTCTCTCTCTCTCTCTCTCTCTCTCTCTCTCTCTCTCTCTCTGTCTATCTGTCTGTCCATCTCTCTCACTCTGAAGGAGGAGCTGAGTGAGAAGGGCTCTTTTCCTCTGGGCTGTCCCACCTGGAGAGCCGGCTGTGTGTCAAGCCCATCTGTTGGCGTTTAGCACCAGTGGGCCCAGGGCCTGCCATCGAACTGATCCCTAGTGCACATTAACTCAGCTAATTTGTCTGCCAAAGCCCTGGCTGATTGCTACCATGTGATGGTATGTAAAAGGTGAGGGATGCCTACTTATCTGTAGTGGGTAGAGGCGGGGAAAGGGAGGGAGAAGAGAGAACAAATATGACATTTAAAGATGAGGCCCAAGTGGTGCAATCCAAGGAGGATTTTCTTTCCCTGGAAATGAATTAGACATTATGGATGTGTAGCTACTCAGAGGCTGAATTCCTTTCCTGGAAATGAATGAGACAACATGAGAGTACAGCCACTCAGAGTTTGAATTTAATTCCCTGGAAAAGAATAAGACATCATGAGATTGCAACTACTCTGAGGCAGATGTGGCAAAGTGGTGTGGGGGTGGGGGGGGGGGGGGGGGGGGTGTGTGGAGGAGACAGTGTCAGTGTTTGTCTGAGCTTTAATGGGAACCCCTGAGAAGTCATCCCGACTGAGTGGAGTCTGAGTCACAGGATGTCCACATGCAGGGAAGGTTCATCCACCAGGAGTGTCTAATGGAAAAAAGACAGAGAGATCTGGGATTTCTCCTCTCTTTTTTTACGAGGTAGAGACCAGTAAACATCCTTAGCACACCAAAGGGGAGGAGATCTGTCTGTGTAATGTGAAGCCAGTGGCAGCCTTCCCGGAGGCATGCCACACAAACAGGCCACCATGGTGGGACATTTATTTTTCATGGGAGAGGCCTACAGTACATCTGCAAGTGTGGGCACTTGGTCCTATGGTGCTGAGCATACAGGGAAATTCCAAAATATAGGAAACACTTGAATAAATAAATGGTTATAGCAGCTCTGTTTAGGTCCACTCAAGCCCTTACAGGGAAAGGTAAACACCAATAAATACAAAGCTATTCTGAGTGATCACCTTCATACTATGTTGAAGCATTTCTGATGGGGATTTGTCTCTTCCAGGATGGCAATGCACCATCCACAGGACACAAGTGGTTACTGAATGGTTTGATGATCATGAAAACAATGTAAACCATATGCTATGGTCGTCTCAGTCACCAGATCTCAACACAATTGAACATTTATGGGAGATTCTGGAGTGGCCCCCGATCACAGCTTTTTCCACAACCATCAACAAAACACCAAATGATGGAATTTCTTGTGGGAGAATGGTGTTGCATCCTTCCAATAGAGTTCCAGATACTTGGAGAATCTATGCCAAGGTGCATTGAAGCTGTTCTGGTGGCTCGTGGTAATCCAACGCCCTATTAAGTCACTTTACATTTGTGTGTCTTTATTTAGGCAGTTACCTGTATGTTACCTGACATGGGATACTAACTGAGTGATGGTCAGGTCTCCAGATCTATGATTGCACTCATTTCACTTGTAGGGATCGGCTCCAGGGATGTGATTTTGGCAGGCATGGTCTGGCAGGCAGTCTGTGAGAGCTGACATGGGAGTTTTGGGCTCCTGGTGTCCTCACTGTGGCAGGATGTCAGCCTGTTTCTTCAATTCAATTCAAATGACCCCTCACCTTCCAAATAGACACACGTACACTGCATAAGGGAATTTGGGGCAATGACTCAATCCACATAGGGTTGTTCGATAGGGCCCTTAAATCAGAGGAATGTCATGTGATTTAAATGGTAGTCATTTGTAGTTTTCCTTTTCCTTCTTGCAGTTAAAAGTTAAGTGATCTTACAGATTTAAATAAAAGTTCCCATTTCTACCATAAATTGTTGTCATTTCCTTTAAAAAATATATACTAATACTTTACTACACACACACACGCACACGTATACATACTACACTGTTATATTGCTTTTTCAGCAATATTTTCAGTGAGCGATATTGGCTCGAGCAACTGAGTTTATCGTAGCTCTAGAACTGACATTACGCCATTGCCTCTGCAGACTTCCACACTAGGAGAGCAGGTGGGAGAGTCATTTCAGTGGAGAAGATTTAGGTGAGCAGTGAGGAGCAGAAATAATGCTTGAATGGCTTTCACTGCACAGAGTTATTGAAGCACTTATCAAGAGCCAGGAACTGAAATCAAAGGTACCTGACAGAAAGCGAACAAAGGGTATTGAAGAGGGGGTAGAGATTTATTACATCTATAATACATCTTCATTAATATGTCTTTTGAGTTCACCGCTGCTACCATGTTCTGGGCTGTAATGAGCAGAGCAGCACTCTGCTGTGCTATAGGATCCTGCAGCCAGAAGGATCCTTTGGAGAAGGGTGTGGAGTTCAAGAACAAGCCTGCTGCTTATTCACAGGCTTACTGAGTTGTTGAAACAAAAATAAAAAAATCTGACCATGACATCAATTGAGTGATGTCCAAAAAATAATTCCAATAAATTAAAAGTTGATGATCCACAATGTCAGTCTTGAATGTAATGATACTGATGACAGGCGGCTTGATCACCTATTCTCATGTCCTATTCTAGTACTTCAATTATGATCCTGCAACACAAAAATGTTAAATTTTGCCCCAGGCGGGCCTCAATTTCCTACATATGGTGATAATCAGTCTGTGTGGTGCAGAAATAACATATTGTATTATAGGTTTTCTTTAGTTTTCGTTGAAATTAAAATGAAATGTATTGATTAACTGATCTTTGATATATATATAGCATGTATGTAGTATACTCATTATTATTTCATAATAAATGCAGAGAGAGCAGAGTGCATCAAAAGGACATTTTAAAAGTCACCAAACTAAAACCAGGCCTCCTCCAGGAGAGGAAGTTCTGGACAACGGGAGCCTTGTATCTGCCAGGGAAAGCATGAATCGGGATATAAATTCAACAACACGGGCACCTGTGAAAATAAGGGCCGTGGACCACGTATCAAACTAAATAAACTCACCTTTACTGGAAGGGGGAGGCGCTGATGATAGACTCCACTTCGTAGCTGCGCCCAGGCTAATATGCTGAGAATATGCAGCACAGAGCATGTTAGCGGATGCAAGCCTCACACCGGGAGTGTGGCGGTAAACCTGCTGTCATGGAGTGTTCCTCAAAACAGGCCACCAGGAGAAGCCTGAGTGATCACACCATAGAAGTTACATTATTAGTCATTACATTAATCAGATATAGCAGCCAATAAATAATACATCACTGTAAATATTATCACTCTGCACATTAGGATTGTAGTGTAATGTCTGCTGTCTCATATACTGTTTGCATTGCTCAAAGATAATCTTGCCAAGCCAGTTGTGAACACAGATGTTGATGGTATGGTACTGTATGAAAAGCATATTTTGTATATATTACATTTCTTTTAAGGGTCTCCTCTGAAGTTCCTTGGCAAATGTGACATCATGATGATGGATATTTATGACTTGTTGGAATTATTGTCAATCTATAACTATAATCTATATTTGGGAAATAATGACATTATGACCTATTTTAGATACAATGCACAGTTCTTTGGAGACTACAGCTGTTAAATGTTTTTGGAGATCACTGATGGTGATGCCTGCGATGGATTGGCGACCTGTCCAGGGTGTATTCCTGCCTCTCGCCCGGAACGCATGCTGGGATAGGCTCCAACCGCCCCCCCCCGCAACCCTGACCAGGAATAAGCGGCTTAGATAATGGATGGATGGATGGATGATGGTGATGCTTTTGGATGTGACATTTTTTCACACTTTCAAACAGACCTCATTTATCTTCAGTCATTTGCAATTATTTTTTACCACGTTTGCATACTGTCATTGTCATTATTTAATTCAAGCTCAATGGCATCCAAATCGACCAGCCATGTTGTAATCATTACTGATCAGTGCAGTGTGTTTTATGTGTGTGTGTGTACTGTATGTGTGTGTATGTACTGTATGTGCATTGTGTGTTTGTGTATGTGTGTAGTAGTAGTATTGTACTGTATCTGTGTGTTTTGTGTGTGCGCGTGTATGTGTTTCTGTGAATTTGCATGTATTGTATGTGTGTATGTGTGCACGGTTTCTCACATCCACTGGCTCTAGGCGTCTCCCCTGGTGAGCAGCACTGCAGTCCCTGGAGCAGGTGTGGTGACAGAGCAGCAGCGGAAACTTGATTTCCTCTCAGGCCTTCTGGCTGCTGTCACTCGTTCTGGGACACATGGACACAGAAGGTAACTTGTGCCACAGAACATTGCGGAAGGAAGGGATTCAGTTTAGCTTGGCACTTCATCTCGGTCCGCCAGGAAAACGATCCCAGCCCACCTCGCCAGCTGCCACAGCCTCTTCCACTTCACAGAGCACATGCCAGGCATCAGAACTGGCACCACGGCCTGGCACCACTTGTGCCCGCTAAGCTGCTCACTCCGCCTCACCTCTCCCCCTTTAGCGAGGCTAATAACGCGGCACTGACTGGCACTACAAGGTTAATGCGCTTTGGACTGGTGCACATATTTGGGAAATCTCTTTTGGGAGAGCTAAGTACAGGGAACAGGCACTTCATTGTGGAAACATACGCAACTGGTTGAACAATCAATGCCCAAAGTCCCTGAGAGATCCTGTGCTCGTAACCGGCCTTTTAAAGCTTTCTGTTTTATGCAGGTTTGGTTCTGGTGCTTGTGTGAACTTTAATCAAGGCAATTATATTTTTCTTTTCAAACCAGTTTTATTAAACAAAACTCACATTGATTCCATAATAATTCTTTAATGAACCTGGTGTGCTTTTCGAACTTTGGAAATTAAGTTTGAATTATGAGATTGCAATCCTGCATAAAAGTGTGGGGCATTGTGGCACACCAAGAAACCCTTTGACAGTGGCTCTGCTGTTGAGCTGTTGAGACAAGGTTACAACATCCATGTGTGGCAGCTCAGCTTTCTGACTTCAGTATGTGTTTCTCTGTACTTGGACATCCAAGGAATGAAAGTCCTCTATTTACACGATTGCCTACTGCAGAAACTTCAGTAATGTCCTACAGGTAACTGCCAAAATAATGGAAACACTTGAGTAAATGAGGGGTACAAAGTATATTGAAAGCAGGTGCTTCCTGAATGAATTAAGCAATTAACATCCCATCATGCATAAAAATGCTGGGCATGCCCAGTTGTTGGGGCATGTTTGGCTGGAGCTTCAGTGATGAAGACTGCTCAACTTGCTGATGTTTCACAAGGAACAGCGGCTAAGGTGATGTTGGCATGAAAGTCTGAGGGAAATCAACTAGGGGCAACTGTTGTCGAAAGCGCATACTCCTCGACCGTGATGTCCACACATTGTTCGTGATGCAACGCAAAACAGATAAACAAGTCTGAATCAGTTGACTGCAAGTATCAATCTAGTGCATAAGCAGGCAGTTTCATCAAGAACAGACCGTCGAGAACTTCACAGAGCGATTCTATGTTTGGGCTGTAACCCTATTAAGACACTTTATGTTTATGTGTTTCCTTTATTTTTGCATGGTAAATAATTTATATTAGATTATGTTACCATATTGATATTAATCATAATATTTGTATAGTTTGCAAAAAATATTTAGCTACAGCTGTAGTTTAGTTTTAGTATACATTTTTACCTATAATATAAATACAAGATTTTGTATTTGTATTTGTATACATATTGTATCACACACTCTCTTATCTAGAGCTCAGTGTTTATCAGTATTCTGTTTTGACCATCTTCATAAATGCTCATAGCTCTGCCCATGTTTTTCATTTTTACGTTTTATCAAGTTTTGACATTTTGCAAGTATGGGCTGTATAAATATTTTTTGTTGCTGATGCTTGTATTGCTCATGGGATGATAATAGAAGTTTCACTAGATTTTGACAAATTAAAAGGAAATAGTGATAGATAAGCACCCCCCACCCATTTTGCTTGGTCATTTCTTTTCTTTTTTCTAAGAAAGGCAGAATGGGAAAAATGCTCATTCATGAATTCTGCAATGAAATACAAAGTATAATAGAAGCTCAGATATAAAAAGTGCCGAGACTGTCAGTAAGACGCAATTCAGCATCTCTTGCCCTCTGTGCTCTGTACTGGGCGCCCACCCAGCCTAAGGGGGAGATTTTGCCCAGGTGGCTGAGGTGGGCACACGAGGGAACCTTTGGCAGACTGTGTAAGAATGTCACCTGGGACTCGGAAACAGGGAGCCATGTGACACGGAATGGTTTCAAACTGGGCAGGTAATTACATCACAGCTGGACTTAAGCCAGGTCATATCGCTTACCTCAGAACTTTGCCCTAAAAAAGGTTTGTATAGGTTAATTTATTGCCCCCTTCTGCTCATTAATTCTCTCACATAGATACAGAGAGAGACAAAAAGCTGTATTATATTTTGTAATAGCCCATGAGCTGCTGAGCTGTAACCCCAACCACACACAGCCTCCTGCTTTGAGAGCTGTCAGTTACTCGCTTTCACTTCCTAGGGAGAGAAATTGAGGTTGCACAGTGCCTGGTTCAGAGTGTTCATAGTCATATGAGTCATATGGCCTGGAGTTAAGGCAAGTCCTTCAGAGATGCCCTCTTTTCAATTAAACTCATCATTCATTCAGTCTCAGCAGTTTAGGACAAAAAAATTACATTTAAGTTTAACTAATCAAAAGATTACACTCAATTTGTGTTTATACCACTATGTAGACATAAGATCGCAAATATTTCTGAATTGTTACTTGGCATGAAATTTGGGTAGAACTTACAGTGCCGTAATTACTTGGAAATAGCTAGGTATGAGCTTCTGTTTTTAATGTATCATAAGTACCTTCTTGATGTCAAGAATATACCCACACCTTCTAATTTGTTACCATGAAATTAGTTACTATCACTTACTTACCACAACCTAGTTATTTTCACTGTAAAAGAAAGTGCAACTTTAGTTAACTTGTTCAAGCCAGTGTTATGGTGTAGCCAATCTGCTGTGGACACTTCTGCCACAGAAGGCACAAAGCTCTTCCAGTGATCATCACTAAGTCTATGTCACACAGTATTCCTGACACACCAATGTAGCCAAGAGGTGGCTGCAGCATCACAGCCGCTATCGGGAATCAGACGCCTGGCTGGGGGGCTGCGACACTGGGGGATTGTTTATTGTGTTTGGAGAGGTGTGTGGGGGGTGGGGGGTTCCATGTGGCCAGGAAGGGGGTCAGAGCGCAGAAAAAGGCTGTCTAATAACAACCAGGTGAGAACGGCTTCGTAAGACCCAAGGAATGTGACAGATTCGCAAACCTCCAGATTAGAAAAATAAGAGCAAGCGGTGGAGATCAAAGTAGGAGCGGTTTTCATTTGAAAAGGTCAAACTCTCTCTCTTTCTGAGCAGCTTGGCAGGGAATGTGAGTGCCTGGGCAGTGACTGGAGTGACGCACAAACACAGGGGGGCCCTCTGAGGTCTTTCCAAAGACCTTGCTTTCAGCTTCAGCTTCATTCTAGCTCTGAGATATAGGAGCGGTTTCCATCGCTTTTGTCCCTGACTCTTATTTTGAAAAGAGGACTCCCCTCTTTGAACGCTCTGTCTATCGAGATGGCTTCATCAGAATCCTCTGAGGTAAAAAGTGCTTGAAATTGAGGCCCACTTTTCATATGGTTCTGAAGGCCTATTACTGCAGGCTGTTTCATGGATGTCAAGGGTATCAGGTGATCTTTACTTTTCTGAAAGCCAGCAATGCTAAGGCAGGTGAAACACACTCAGTTCCTAACAAGAAAAAGTGGTTGAGTCATGGCAACCAAAAGTGCAAAATATTTATCAAACTTTAAAATAAATATTAACAAGACATACACTATTTAATATTTACTTGGACATTACTATGTGCATCATGAAGAATGCTGTATGTTAATTAATGTAACTGCCAATGGGAGGATTCAGGTCTGGCTATCATATACACTGCCTGTCCCCCAAAAAAGTCACACGCATTCGCCGTGGCATTGTTTCGATAAGCTTATGCAATGTCACAACATTTATTTCCTTCCAGAGTTGCATTAATTTTTCGCCAAGATCTTGTACTGATGATGGGAGAGTCGGACCGCTGCGCAAAGTCTTCTCCAGCACATCCCAAAGATTCTCAATGGGGTTAAGGTCTGGACTCTGTGGTGGCCAATCCACGTGTAAAAATGATGTATCATGCTCCCTGAACCACTCTTTCACAATTTGAGCCCGATGAATCGTGGCATTGTCATCTTGGAATATGCCCGTGCCATCAGGGAAGAAAAAATCCATTGATGGAAAAACCTGGTCATTCAGTATATTCAGGTAGTCAGCTGACCTCATTCTTTGGGCACATAAAGTTGCTGAACCTACGTAGGCTACCTACCTAGGCTACATGTTGGTGCCGCTGCCGCTGTTTCTGCCGTCTTCTCAAAACATATATTAAAACAAGCTTGTTGTGCAGAAATTAAAGTAGTTGTCAAAGTATGCGGCAAAGGATACGAGTACTACGCATGCTTAACCCCTTATTGCCTGAATTTTTAAAAAAAATTAAATTAATTTTTTGCTGTATTAAGGTCTTAAGGGGTTTGAGGCTAATTTGCAGCAATCGTCAACAAGGGGTTAAAGGCTTGATTATAGTCCAAAACGGACACACACGCGGACAGCAGCGTTCTGTACGTACTACATTTGGGTGCCTTTATAATATATATAATGTGAATTCCTGTTATTCTCTGAAGACCTCGGAGATACACACTCTGTCCTCTTCCCATGATCATGCTAATAAATTAATTCAACAATACAACGCAGGAAGGCTTCGAGAACTCTTTGTTTATTCAACACTGTTTAACAAACCTGCCAAGGAACATCACTTCCAAGAACAATACAATATCAGTTAAAGTGTCGTAAAAATAGAAACATAAAATAGAATCAAAATAGTGCAATGTTAAAAAAGAACGTCAAAGTAGCATGTGCAGTCGTTGAGCTTGTAGGCGCCTACAAGTCGGCGCAGTCACAAAATCTGACAGGTGCGCGTACGTCCGCACAGACGCGGACATGAGCAGCTGACGAAATTTACGTCACGCGGAAAGTATAATTTTGCTTTAAGTGAAGTATATTTAAGCCTTTTTAGTGTGGACGGAAGGCCAAAGCGGAGAAAAAAAGATGCATTTCCAAATGTATCCTCATTAGTGTGGACATGGCCATAGTTACCATTTCCAAGGCTGGCTCCAGATATTGGTCTGTTGAACAGCAGTTGTAAAAATATTTAAAAAACGATCCATACCACGTGGAGACCATTTTTCTTGGTCTGTCACATTGTGCTCGTTTATATTGATTCAAGTGGTTATTAATGTATTCTTATGTATTGAAAGCAAGCTTACCTGCGTAATAACAATTAATTACTCCTGCTCATTAAAAAAATATTTTTTCTATACAATACATATATTTTCTCAATTTTACTTTCTGTTTAACTGCCTCCATGTGTTTTGTATTACATGCCATCTGGCTCTCCATTGCTGAGGATTGTGAGAGATGTATATAGTTTTATTCCTGAGAGGTGACTGCTTCTGTGGGGGGGGGGCAAACACTCTATGGCCTTAAACTGCAGAGGGCAAACGGTGCGATAGCAGGGAGAATCATTTAGTGTGATGTCGTTGACTTCCAGGAAAGAGAGAGGGCAAGGGAGAAAACTGAGATGAAACTCAAGATAGAAGTCAAGGTGGTCTGTGTTAAAGAATGAAAGCAGAATTGGCCTTAAATTATATCACTGTTAAACCCCTCTTGATTAACCCTTTAAGTGCAGGAGCAAAATGAAAATAAGAACATTTTGCACCGGAATCATATATTTTCCTAGCCTTTCCAAGCCCCACATAGAGTATCTGTCTGACTCCTTCATGCGATGCATAAGAAGTTACCTAATAAAGCCTATCGACAAGACCGACCTTGCTGAGTTTGTGTCCTCTTCACTTTGTCAAAGTCCTACATTGCCTATGAGGGCGTAGTGCTCGACTCACCTGCCACTCAATCCCCTATCATCAATCTCATGTCCCTCAGCTCCCTTGCCTGGAAGAAGGGGCTCTCTCTGTGTGCTAATTCATCACATTTCTATTTGTTTTAGTTTCGGGTCAAAGTTCCAATGTAAATTGACCCCTTCAGGGGGTCCGTATCCATACGTCTTCAGCAACACTTCCATCACCTCATCTCACCCCTTCGAAGCCTTTCTCTCGGCCATGTTTATTTCTTTTACAGTGTCTTTCCCGGGCCACCTCCCTCCGTCACCTTTCTCCCACAGGGGAGCCAGCCAGCTGTCAGAGGGCCTCCGCCCCAACGGGCGCATTCCTCCCCGCAGCCCCCCGCATACCTGCGGCCTGCCAGCTCCGGAGCGCGAGCGAAGGGCCCTACATTCCTGCAGCTGCTCCAGCCAGCCTGCCCGACCGACCACCCTCCTCCCCGTGGCTCCCGCGCAAACACCCGGCCAGCTGCCGCCCGGGTCCTTCTGCTAATCACTCATCACGTTCCCGGGTGGGCCAACTCCCGCTCAGCTCACGGCAGCGCTCCCACTGAGAGCCTGAAATGGTTTCTCAAAGCCAGCGGTCTCACGCTCACTGACATAACACCTATGGGACACGCATTAACAATTCTGATAGTTAAACTGGCAACAGTCCTGTGTAGTATCTGTGTATGTGTATCACGCTTAGAAATGTAGAGTAGCTGTAATCCCCAAGATTCTCGTCCAGCCAGTTTTAGTTGGTGATTTGGACGGCCATGTGCTGTTTAGTGCCCCAGCAATGATTTTCTCAATTGAAGGAGACAGTTTAATTCTGTGTATTTTGTTTTTTTTATTGTATTACTAATCTCGTGAGGACTGGTGCTGCTGATGTATTAGGCTCTCTTTCAAGCATGTGAGAAAAAAAAGTTGAGGTGAGACTGAGTGTTGGTTGTCCATCAACTCGTAATATATTAAATTATGTAGCCCCCCTCTCATCTCTCACACATTTACACACAAAACACACACACACACACACACATACACAGACAATAATATCTCTGTGTATGCAGTGTTTTAGTTGTAGAAATACAGGAAGTGCGCTGTTTGACTTAAGCAGTGCCTATCCAGGGAACTGCACAGGCATGAAGAGAGCCTAATGTCCTAATGGCCCACTCCATCTGTATTTCTTCCATCTTTCCCTCTTATTTTCTCCTCAGAACCACAAAAATATCACATGGCATGACTTCCCTCCATCTCGCCTTTCCTCTGCAGTCAACGCTGCTGTTCCATTTGCTCCAACCTTGACTCAAATCAATATCACATTGCTACTTTTAAGGTTATCCCTGCGCCCCCCACCCCCCTCCACCCCACCATCTATCCCACTATCCTCTCCATCTTTCCTTTCTGGACCCCCACCCTTAACCCCCACCACCATCAACCAAACTCTATAAAGGAAAAGCCAACAGAAATCATTAAATGCATCTCCGGGCCTATAAAGCCTATTAACAGAGGTACACCTGAGAGGAATCGTAAAACTCTTTCAGAAGTCGCAGCCGTCCGCAGGTCGGTCTCTGCTCAGTTCATTATTTCAGAATGTGCTTTTTTCTCCCCCTCCTCCACCCACTCTCCATTTCTGTTCAGACAGAAGAGGAATCTCCTTGAGACTGCAGAAGGCCCGCTGTGGTTGGGCCCCCTGGTGCTGTTCTGTGGTGTGGTTAGGACTGTGCCTGTTGGTAGAGTGATCGTGCATGTGATTGTGTGTTTAAGGGCATGTTAGTAGGTAGGGGGTGGAGGACTCCTCTGAGATTTTGAGAGTTTTTTTTGAAAACCACCCTTTAGCCTGAGCGCTCGGGGCAGATTTCAGTCTCTATCACAATAAGGCTTTATTTTTCAACATTTTCAGACGGAAATAGCATTCCTGGGAATTAGGGTTCCATTTCACATTGCCCCGAGTGTTTCTTTGGAACGTACCAACAGAAAGAGGCCTGCCTCATTTGAAGTCAGCGCTCCCCAAAAATACAGGAACTGTCCAATTTTCCCACACTATTTTCAGCGTAAATATCCACAGCGCGCCGCCGTGTCATGAGCACCTCTGTGGAACACTCGGCTGTATGGCAGGGCCCAGGTGACGCTCTGCCAGGTTTGGCTCTGCTTCATACAGCCCCTTCCCGGCCTTTTTTTTTGTTTTTGTACTATGCACGCACACATCCTTTCATATCACTGTGACAATGCAAATGTAGTCACTGACAGCTCACAAGATCACCAAACTTGAAACCTCTCGATACAAGGAGAGAGGCATGCGTCAGATTATCCTGTTTTTGCATTGACTTCAGTTGGAGTGGAGTGCGGAAAATGTGCGTCAGGCCATAAACGTTTTTGTTGGTGTTTTTGCCAGGGTGTTGTACTGCAGTTCTCCTTTGAAGTAAATTAGTTTTCAGTATGTCTAACAGGTTGATATGTTGCAGGGGCTGCATTACTTAATTGGCTGATTTTCTGTTCAGCTGTTGTCAAAGTTCAATGTACTTCACGAATGGCCAATAATGAAGGGTGAAAGCTTTCAGTTTGATCTGCTGCGGCATGCAGAAATTGAGCTACATTCTGCTCTGAAAACTGACATCATACCTTAGCTATTTTTAACACAAAAATAGATTAGTACATAATGTAACCCATACCGTATATGCCGTACATATGTATGTATAAATATGTGTATGTGTATAAGACAGAGAGGGAGAGAGAGAGAGAATACCGCATATTCATCCAGTAACCTATTTATTTGTCTAAGAAATTAAAATGTGAGATTTCTGCATTTAAATAATTTCAATATGTGAACATGAGTTCCACATATTTCTTACATGAACATTAGGATAGGATAAACATATTCATAAAACTAACAGAAGTAAAGGTAAAAGACAGCTACCACACATACAGTCAGTAACCAGATCTGCTCCAGTCACAGGAAATGCATCAGCACATGCGAGCGTGTGGAGACCGGGGGAGCGGGGACTCAAAGCAGTCCTGGCAGATTTGGGTCTCTTCATGAAGGCAGATCATTTTTTCTGTTACTTGTGAAGCAGAGCAATGCCAGGCTGTTGTAAATCAGTGTCGGGACAAAGGGAATACCCTGTCTCTCAGAGTGCCCTCATCCATCAGCCTGTCAGCGATCCCCTACACCTGCCATGCATGTCAGCGTCAGCCCGCACCTCTCCCCAATCTCAGCACTGCGTGGGAAATCCACAGGGAGGAGGTGGGGCAGGTGGGCCACTGGCAAGAGTACCGCCAAAGTAACCACCACAGTAGGTCAGGGGAGGAGCGGAGGTTTAGCACCCCCATCCCCCCCGCCCCCATCGGCAGTGACGTAGAGGAGGGGAAAGCACCTCACCACAAGTGAACTCTGCCGGCTGCTAGCCACAGGAAGATCGGAAGCCTTGTCCGCGCGTCAGCAGAGTCCGTGCGGTTTCTGACGCGCAGAGAGGAAAAGGGGGTGCTCGATCAGCAAAAAAAAAAAAAAAACTGAGAAGAAACACAAGGACCCGACCGTGTGCGTCCATGTGTTTGGGTGTGTTCGTGCAAGTCTATGGGGACCCGTGCGTGTCTGGGCATTTCCTTTTGTTTGTGAATGTTTTAATGGCCTCAGTCTGTAGGGGTTTCATTTTGGACAGCGGAGCGCTCCTCCTGAGGCTCTTGGGCCCGAAGAGGGATCCCCGTCAGGTCTTTGCAACGAGCACCCACCTCTAATTATCTGAGGATTACCCCCTCCCACAAGCACCCTTTATAGTATCCAGAGGGATTTCCTGGTTCTTTAAAACTCCTCTAATAAAATGCACCTCTCTTGTCTCTCAGCAGGGGACCGGTTGATCAAGCTCTTTTCATGTTCTTATACAATCTGAGAGCCCCCAATGTGGCAGGCTTGAAATCTAAGCTCACATTTAACAACTCTTTTTTATTATTTAGCCAGTTGCATTTGTACACTGGTACAGTTCTTCTGGTTCACTGCCACATACGGCATGTTTTGGTGGTTGTCATCAGAAGGGCAGCCCTCATGGAGAATGCATGTTTTCTGAGGAGAAGAGTTCTGGGGATAAGACTACCCTGGTCGGGTTACATATTTCACTCATGTGGCGTATAATTAGAAAGGGATTTTCCACTATCCAGTCATCTGTTTCGGGGCGGGGGGTTCGGGGGCACACGGAGTATTCCGAAGCGAAACTGAAAACGTTGCTGTCCGGTGGCGTTGCTGGAGTTGCTGAACAGTGTCGTTAACGATGTAAACAGAGGCCAGAGCTGGAAAACAATTTGGTCACCTCTGAAAAGGCCCCCAAAGATGAATGGGGAAACACTGGTTGTTTATTTATTCGTGTTGTGAGCTATTAGAAGAATGTTAATGGCTTAAACATGGCATGGGCGTGAGCACATGTTGAACCTTTCAGTCCGGACTCATCCTCTGTCCCACCCCAGAAATCCACCCTGCACCCTGGATGGGGATATGACTCAGTGACCTACCAGAGCACTGCACAGACGCCGCCTGGTGTTTCACACTTCTCAATAAAATAATAATAAAATGTAGTCTGCAACTTTCAGACCTTTAAATTGAAAAGGAATGTCAGCTTGTGACAAATCCCCTAACTATGTCAGAGTTGCCAGGGATAATTTTTTTCAAGGGGCTGATAGGAAGACAAATGACTTGTGGGAATTCCATGCAGAGAGAGGGCAAGAAGAGGTGGCGTTGAGGAATTCTAAGGCCCCTGTTCCTAGTGGAGAGGCAGGGCTTTGTGGGAGGGTGTGTGGGATAATTGGTGTGGCAGTAAAGATCCCAGGGCTTCCTCTATCAAATCCCCCCAAGGGACAGTCTCCACTCCAGGGCTAAGTACCGCTCTCTGCAAAAAACAGCTGGCGGACTCCATACACAGAAGATCCTGAAATTGATGAAATGCACTGGAAATGGCTACGAAAGAGCCAGATCCTCATATGTGCTCCCTGCATTCAAACTGTGTGCATGTATTTGTGTATGTATTGGCAGATGCGGGTAATTTACAGATTGTTGGACTAACATGAATGCATTATTTTCGACACATGTATTAATAATATTATATATATATATATATACACTATTGCCATCATGGCCGTATCTACTATTGAGGACACCGAGGTCATGACCTCTGTATTTTTTCTGAGTTTTTTTACAAACTGATTCAGTGTAAAAGTGGTGAACTACTGTACATAAAATGACTTCAATTCGGTATAGCAAAGATTTTGTTCAGAGCCAAGATTACAGATTGCTCGCCTGATCACCGTCATCGTCATTACTTCTGTGTGTGTGTGATGGTGAAGTGGACCTATCCCAAGCAGGCCAATCTCATCGTTACTACAAAATCTTTGCTCAGCAAAGATGACGCAGTGATGCTTGGGACGACTTTGCTGCACAACTCAGACTGCTGATCTGAAGCCAAGCGAAGCGTGATGTAGGTGTAGAGATCTCTCACATTATAAAAAAGTTGACTGCTTGTATTATAACCATATTAATGCTATTCATCTCCAGAGATCATCTATCGATAGCTACTTTGTGTGTAGTTTTGTGTAGCCGCTAGCCAAATGTAGCTGTCTCTGTCTAACTGACAGTTATTCAGACTTTACAGTGTACAGCTCATTTAGATTAACATATCATACATTGACAATGGTGATAGGCAAAAAGCTAGTTACATTTTAGTGTACATTTTCATGAGCTTGGTAAGTCTCGACTCCTGGATACAGCCCTGATTGCCATTAAAGGGTGCTGCAGAAACTTCAGTAATGTCCTACAGGTAATTGCCAGAATAAAGGAAACACTTGAGTAAATGAAGGGTTTTGGTGGCTCTGTTATGTGTGGGGTGCATTTGTCTAGCATGGTTTAGGTTCACTCTACCTTCCAGAGCTTAGAGGTTCAATCTAACTTAAATGTTTAGATCTGGTGATTGAGGAAGCCATGGAAGGTGTTTGATTTCATCCTGGTGTTCATGAAACCACTCTTGAATCAATTTAGCAGTGTCTATAGCAGTGTGCAATCTTTGTTCCATAGGGTGCACCAGGTTACCTAAAGTGGCTTCGTATTCCTTGGCCGTTATTCTACCATGCAGAGTAATAATCGGACTGAATAACTCTCACGAGATGGCTGCCTATACCATGACAGATCCACCACCATGTTTAACAGTTGGGAACAGGCAATGTGGGATGAAGGCTTTCTTTGGCTTTCTACAAAGATAAACCCCTCCAGATGTAGGAAAAAGAGTAGAAGACCATACGACCATATTACTTCCTTATACTGCTCAGAATTCCAGGTTTTGTGCTCATTACACCAGGTTATGCAATGTTAAGCATTAGCCTTGGTTACAAGCGGTTTCCGAATGGCAACCCTACCATAAATATAATCTTTGTGAACATACAGTTTTTGTTGAAACTGGGTAATGGAGGTGTAGATTCATTTCTGCGGTCATTTTTGAGGCCGTTGTTTTGTGGTTTTTAGCAACTATCCTGTTACATTTCCTTCTGTCCCTGTTGGTGAGCTTCAACTTGTGACCACTGTTCCTCTTTCCTGATGCAAGTTTTCCTTGTTTGGTATATGCCGTGGTGATTTTCCACAATTCAGATTGACACATTAAAGCATTTTTTCATTTCTGTGACTGGCACCTGCTTTACCTCTTTCAAAATCTGTTAGATATCTCATGTTGTTTTAAAAGCTCACAAATTAAAGTGTTGATATTAAAATGTATTTTATAGCAGAAACATATAGATAACTGTTGACATTAATATGAAACACATGTAGACTCCTTAATTGCAATTAAAAAATACTTCAAAATACCTTTGAAGAAAAAGTCATTTTTCTTTTTCTTTTTCCCTTATTTTGTCTACCCCCTGTATAGTATATATGTAGATATCCATCTCCTTCAGTGCTAACAAAACATAGTGTGCATCTTGTTTGATTTAACACTCATTGTTTCATATTTTAACAGCATTGTTTCCATTCACATTCAACAATATGCACACCTGTTATTGCAGGGTGAGGTTTAATTTGTGCCTAGTATAGTGGTCTTGTGATTAAAGTACCTTTGTTATTATGAAGTAGGTGCTTTGTGGAACATTGGAGGGAACTGGAACACATTGGCGTGTGTTCCAGTCCTCACATCTCCCTCCCTCCAAAAACCTGTGCCTTTCCATATTTTTGAACAGGGCACAATTGGGGGAGTGAGGCAAGGGTAGAACTGTAAAATCAGGCAGGAATCTTGTTTATGGGCTCAGAATGCAGCTGCCGTTGGCTCCAAATGACCAGCCCACAAAAGGCAGTGAGGGGATGGGCAAAGTGGCACAGACAGATGTTAAAGTAGTCACACACAGGAGCGCCCGTGTAATTGCACTTGGACTGCACCGCCGGCGAGCAGCACTGCCGTGGCACGCAATGCGCCGCAAACTCCCCAGGCCACTCATAGTCGGAGGAGGGCCCCCCTCTTTTATATACATCGCAGGCAAGGCTGCCTCCCGTCACTTTGCAATGTTCCCTCTAATGAGGTTATGTGGATCACAGTGTGTGCCTTTCTCACCAACACTTACAAGCAAGGAGCACAGTGAAGCATCGGCCAAGCCCTCGGGCACTGTTTTTCAGAGGAAGTTCAGCAGCCATTCCAGAACTCTGCTGTATATCCAATTGGTGTATGTCAATGAATTAATCCAATGCACCTGAGTCTAGATAAGATCGCTTTTTTTTTTGGGGTATTTTATCCTGTTTTTCTCCCAATTTGGTAGCCAATCACACCCGCTATTTTTAGGTCAATCCGTCGGATGTTGAAACCACTAGACCACGCGGGAGGCTGATAAGATCACATTATTGATATATTATTTTTAAATGCTCATGCCAATTGAAACTGATAAAGAAGTGCAGATGCCATCATCTTTCCTACTCAATAAAGACAGAGTGCATGTGCATGTGTTCTTCTAGTACATACTGCAGTGTCTAGTATTCAAGTCATAGACACTCCAGTCTATAACCTCAGTCTGCTTAATGTCCGCAAGGGGTGTATGTGAACAGATACAGCTGTGTCCTGTGCTTCAGCCCACTTACTGTCCTCCTTTGCACTCAGCGACTCGTCACGGTGTACCATATATCCACGGGGATGTTGTGCGTACAAGAGAAGCTGTGGACCACGTCAATCAACTTTAATTCCTGGATTTCCGATCTCGATTTTACTTGCCCTTTTAAAAAATATTGTCCATTGCTCAATTGTTCAACTGTTCCGACTTATTTTTTCAAAACATGAACGTTTCAGTTGAGACACATTGACCTTGTCCTTGACAATGAACAGAGATGCTATATATACCACTATATAATGAGATACGTTTTGTTTTATTTCTTCTAACTGAGCGTGTGTGGCTGAAAGGATTGAAATGAAAATGTTGAGACTGGTGATGATATATGAATGTTGTGAAGGTGTTTTACCGGTATTTCCTTGAGATTTCCACCTAACGGTTTTTTTAAGCAGCAGCGCACATTTTTTACTGCCCTCGACAGGTTGGGTTTTGATTTCTAACACAAGTGGCCTGTGAAGGGCACATATTTCAGTTTCGCATTCAGAAGACTGTCCTAAAGTGCGCATTAAGAAAAAGTCTGAAGTCTGAAAAAGAGAAGTCTGAAGCGGACCTCCTCTGCATGCATTGCCGTTTGCAGTGGTGCCACACTTACACACAGTGGTCCAAAAATGCTAGCAGGAGCTACACTCATTTTGAGAGCCCAAACCCCCCAAAAATTGTCCTTGAAACATGTGGTGGCCTCCAAGATGCCTCATGTGAAAACAATTTGGCTCTTCTGAAGAAAAGTCAGCAATAACCTTTAAAACAAACAGTCCTGGAACAATTAAAATAGTTCAGGGCACAACTTTCCCTGGGAGATATATTTACTTTTAAAGAGGGAGAAAATCCAGGCAGATAATAGTGTCCAATTAATCATTCTTCATATTGTGGTTCCTCCTCCCTCGTCCATTGTTATTTGAACTGGGGATAGGCCAGTTCTAAGAATATTTTCTCCATTATAAGGATTTTTCACTGTAGTTTATTCACCTTTCTTCCTCATATAATTTATTTACTTAAAATGAGCAATGGCTCCCTCAGGAAGTCATCAATGGGTAATCACATCATAAATTCCTAATTGTAGTCTGTATATCCTAATAGAACATAATTTGCAGAGCAATGCAGTACTGCAGTCAAGTCACACAGTCCATTTCAGTGGACAAACATAAGGTATAATTATACTGTCTATACTGTTTATGTTGTTATAGTAGGCTATTATTTGCTTCTCTTTATTGTTAGCAGGTTTTCCATGTTCAAATTTGTATATGTATTAGGTAAAATAATGAATTAATATCATGAATTAATATTAATATCATTCTTTCATTACGTTTTCTGTGGCAAAGTGCATCAGCAAATAAAACTTGATTGATGGATTGATTGATTGCTTGACTGACAGACAGCTTGACCAGGGTAATATATTCAACAATACCCCACTCTACACAGCCATCTTTGATATCACTAAAGGGGAAATAACATTTCTTACTGCTTTTTCCTGTTCATTTCTCAGCTCCCGCCCTCAGCACTCTCAGGTTCCCTTGACAGATCGTGGATTCTCTCATTTCTGGAGCGTTATTGCTACACCGCGAAGGCTGTTTCTCCTTCGGAACTTTAATGTCCCTGCACTCCGCTCACTGGGCTAGGGGCATTGTTCCACCTAAAGCTCTCTGACAGAACCAATGCAGGCAGGTCTGCTTTTACATCTCACACGCCTCAGTCTGAAACCTTGGCAAGGTGCTACATCCCACAAACACAACCAGATGCACGGCGCAGGTCAGGGGGGGTCAAGGCTTTATTAAAAAGGGTTTATTAAAAATGGGGAGGGGGATCAATCTCCATCTTTCTTTTCTTTTTTTTTTCCATTGGCAGCCACGAGGCCCTTAGCAGGTGCTGACACAATCTCTCCCTCTTTCTCTCTCCCTCTTTCTCTCTCCCTCTTTCTCTCTCTCTCTTTCTCTCTCTTTCTCTCTCTCTCTCTCCCCCTCCCTCTCTCCTTTTCTCTCTTTCTTTCCCTTCTTTTTTTGCATTTGCTCTTGCATTTTCTTTTTTAATTGCAGATATAAAAAATGGGCTGACTATTTTGCTTTGATGGGAGAAGAAATTCCTTGCATCATTGAAATGTCTGTGCTGCTTTGCAGTAACCCTAAGCCGCATCAAAGCATTTTCGTGGGAAAAGAAAGCACCTCTGAACCAGGGGGCCTTGGGACACCTGCAGCTACCAGTACACAGTGATTAAAGATGACTGCTGGACTGGACTCAACACTCCCATTCACTTGTTTTCTCTCTCCCTCTCTTTTCCCAGCCTGCACTCAACATCTGCCTGTTGTCCGTTTCAGGTTAGACTCCAGCTGTACAACCACCGGCACACATGTCAATCTGTTATCCCCTCCTCTCCATAGTTCTACAATACAATCCTGAACCAAATTCCCAGTATACCAGCTTCATTCATTATGATACTAAAGGCTAACTTTCCACAATGGTACCAGTGGAGCTGCTCCCTAATACTGCCAAGTATGACACTAAAGAGCCAGTGTAGACTATTAGAAGGAATACGATTATGATGATGAGTGTCTTTTATCATTATTACTGTGGCTAAAATCATACAACACATTCATAAACACATCTTGTGATTAATTAATGGCAACTTGAACATGTATAGCCTCACCCTCTCTGAGGTAAAAGCTCTACAAACAGATAGGGACAGCAGTGCAGTACAATTTTTGTATCAAACAGTTTTATTAGGGTTTCATCTCACTCCCACATTTGAAGAGTGGAGGACACATCAATTATAGCTAATGGAAATACACACTAAAATGAATTTCCTTTGACTAAGCACTCCATTAAATGGAATATCAACATGATATTTTATTCCAAATGGGCTGTTCATGTGGTCTCTTAGACTCTCAATATTTATAATATTCCAACTAATAGTGGAGATAAGGGTAATGTAAATGTGGTCATTTACTAAATCACTTTAAAAGGTTCAGATTGCAGAGAACAGCTTCCTTAAAAAGCTTTCCCTTTAAATAGAAGGATATTCATAACAACTCCCAGCCTCAGTGCTAGCCATGCTCAGCCTCGTAGGAAAACTATGTCTGTAACAGGAATTATTAACTAAAATCCACAAAGGATTGAATTACAATGCAGTCACTTTTAGAGTTTAGAGTACCACTCATATGAACTTGTTCAAAGCAGGGGGGCTGAACAAGCCCAAGGGTAAAAGCATGGAGTGGTATGGAGTATGAAGGGGCTGGGCTGGGGCTATGGGGATGCTGTAGCATGGTTCAGGTGGACATGGAGCACAAGAGGGCTGTCCGACTCCCTGGCTTCGCTCCTCCAAAAGGCGGTCGGATGCTGTAAATCCCGCAGAGCTTCCACCCAGGGAGAATAAAACAAAGCAATACTGCTGCTGACCCATCAAACAGCATGCGAAATGCGTGTCAGATGTGGAACGAGAGAGGAGACTCAACATGCGCAGTGGACACCACTCAGAGCCCGGGCTCGCGCTCATCTGGTAGACCAATCCCAGGGAGCGTGGGCGCAGGGGTGGCGGGGTGGGGGAGGAGGGGCCTGGCCTAATGGAGAGGTATTGGAACGCAGACACATTCGGACAAGGTGTGAGGACGTGATGGACAGGGAAATACACGCTGAGAGGCCTGGGCAGCGTGGGGGGATGTGTGGGGGCGGGTCGGCGGGGCAGAGGTGGCGTGGGGCGGAATTTGTATTGAATTCAGGGCTCCAAATTGTTTCCAGCCCAGGGCCATCAAAACCTTGTCAGATCCCCCCACTCTTTTCCTTTGCACGCCACTTTATGTCTCCCCTTGAACAAACACGCAGAGGAAGGAGGGATTGGTCGGCGCTGCTTGACTCCAGAGTGCCCTCGCGCTCACTGATGGCTGGGCCTCGCTCGCCCCCGACCAGGGCTGTGATCCCGAAACCACTCGCACGGGCACGTAGAATTTCACTGATTTCTCGGATGTTTTCCAATCTAATCAGCCGCTTTGAAGTCGGCGAGCGCCGGCATTTCTCATTTGAAAAGTAAAGAAACTGGAGATGTTTTTTTCCCCCCCATTTATGCTAAGGAATTACAATAATTGACTCTGGATGGTATAAACTTGGGTTGTTAATTGCAAAAGTCACTTTCGGTTCAGCTGTGCTTCGTGTCTTTCCAAAGCTTCCGCTTCGGTATTATTCGCCTCATTTACTGTAACCTTTTTTTAAAGAAATATTATCTGCATTAAAAAAGGAAATCTAATCCCCACTTTGCTCTATTAGGGTGATGCATTAGAGGCTTGTAACTTTCCAAATGGGGACTATAATGGGAAGCTTAAAATGTAACCTCCTGAAATAGCGAAAACCATTTTCCTCCTTTGTAATGTATGATAGAAAGACCTCCCTGTTGTCAGTAGGCCCTTATTTTATTTTTCACGGCACCTGAGAAATGTGCCCTTCATTGAAGCTCCCCTTGAAACGCTGGTGGAGTGGAGAGAGGAGCTGGAGCTCATCTAATGAGTGTGTGAAGAGAGCCATTAATACTGAGGCACTGCGGTCACGCCAGCTGCCCAAGCGACAACGCTGCCAACTGTCTCTCTGCCACACAGCCTCCCTGCAGGAAATAGGACTAGTTCTCCCTCTCTCACACACACACAAACAAAACACACACACACACACACACACACACACACACACACACACACACACACCACATCAATGTTCAGTCCAGTTGTGTGTACTTATTATGTTGGGTCTTCATTGATTGTTACATGTGCACTTAAACAATCTGACTCTGACACATGTTACTAAGAGTTGTTTTTGTTTTTTATTTTTTTCAGGGGTGTTTCATATTTTCGAGATATTAAAGACATCCACATCATCTCAACTCAACAAACCAGCCTATCATTTATATAATTTCTAGGCATTAGATGTAGCACAAATTAGTTGATTAGTTTTTTCCAGGTTGTGCTGAGAATTATCTTTGTTTTAATCATTTATAACTCTATGTCAAACTTCAGCCTCATCTGCCAGGCTTATACCTATCCTCTATAAGCTTGGCAAAAAGCAATAAGCCCACCCACTTTTCTGGATGTAACCAACCAATCAAGTGAAGGCAGGTGTAAGGCAATTCAAACATAAACTATGAGCCACAGGGAAGTGGTTGAACAGAAGAGCGAGAGAGGACGTGTGTGAAATATGTCATACTTCCACAAACCTCCTTCTGATAAAAATTTTACCAGTGTCTAAACTGTCCCTGGCATGCCTATTGCTGCTATAGTAAGTGCTGTTCCCAGACGGTAAGGCGAAACTGTCTTGAGATCTGATCATCTGGATTCCAAGACTAAGTCAAACTTTAAGTACATTTTCAGTGAGACTGAAGCTGGCATATAAAGCTCACCTGCAGGCTGCAGGCCTGGAAGTGCTTTAAAAGTTTGTCTGACTTCAGAGGGAACCTGCCATCATAAGGGCTTGGTTATTTTTTTACATTCTAATCAAGATTTGTATCCATACATCATGTCATTCTAGTATACAGTAATTTATCCACTGCATACAGTAGGTCTCTCTGTTCCAGATTACAGGAGCTGGCCTCGGCTGCAGTTTTTGTCTTGTCTACCATCTTGTGGCAGGCAGTGCTATTTCACATTTGAATTCTTTGTAGTCTGTGCATTAGTCTTCATAAAAGTCAGGAATTCAGCATGAAGATTGTTCACAGGAGCACTCTTTTACTTGTGTTATCTCATGGCATTTTCCAGAGGGCATCTGCTCTCCTGCCCAGCACCGGTACCTGTCTCCCATTGTCACAGGAACACTGACAGGGTGGACTGGAGCGCAGATCTTTCCCTTTCCCTCTCCCTCGCTCCCCCTGGCTCTACATCCTAACCCATCTGAGTCACAGCTGTATGGAGTTTGATGGTTGGCTGAGTGCAGACGGCGAAAACAGACGCCATCTTGCCTCTTCCCCGGGCCGGCTGCAGGAGCCAAAGAGGGCCACTGATGGTTGACTGAGAGGAAACGTGCGTTCACATGCTGCGGGACCAGAGGAGGCCGAGCAACCATCTCTCTGCCAAACGAATCAAGCCCCCCAACCCCTACCCTTTCCTGCGCCTCCTGGAAACGTTACACCAGGGCTTGAGGCTCTGTTTTAAAGTAAGGTGTTGCTATCTGACGTTTATAGTCGAGCTGGCGCATTAATAACTGCGGAAGTTGAGGTGAGCTCTGTCTGATGTAGCTGAACCGTGAGCATTTTTGCACCTCACGCGTTTTACATTTTTCAATATCGTAAAGGCTTTTAAATGACAGAGTGAAATACATTTGGATTTAATGAGGTCAAACCAGAGTTTAGGTGAATATTTTAAATGTGTCGGCACTGGCGTGAGAAACCTTGCCTTTGTTAGAGACTGTTTCGAAGCAGGTGCCTGTTAAAACATTTTTCTTCCATATTTTGTTAACAACATATTTGCCGGGTTGCTTGTTATATTACTCTTAGAATTCATTGTGAATCTCTTGTGAGCCCATGACATGGTCCAGAAGCAATATCCATGGATACAGCTCGTAAGGAATTTTGGGTCGGCAACTGAAACTAAAGTGACTAGGCTCTACCAGAGACTCATAAAAACTAAAAACCCTGTCTACAGAGAAAGAAAACAAAATCCCACAACTAAGGTTTTGCTGATATAGATAAATAGCCTGGTTGTTCTATTTAATGCATTGGGGGGGGGGGGGGTTGTGCAACAAGGCAAAATCTGAAAATTATTGGTGGCGGAAAAAGGTTTAAAAAACGTGAAACAAAAGGTTTCAAAGGGAATAGTAAATTTGATGGCCTTACAGGTTTTACTTTAGTTATATATGTATATATGCCATTTAGCAGGAACATAAAGACATTTTTCAATGTGGAGGATTGAAAATGTTCATGCTCTACCAACTGAACAAGAAAAGCTCTTTTCGCAAGGAACCTTTCAAATAAACTAGGAATAGCTGAGAAAATCCAAGCCACAGAGCCAGGGAAAGTTAAGAAATCTTCAGTTGAGTTAAGTACCAGATGCATTTCTAAACAAAGCACATACGTCAGTGCCCTGTAAAGTGTCTTACTAAAAATTCTGAGTGTATGTGTTTGTAAAACACACACACAAGCCCATCAGACCCTCCCCTCTGCCCGAGGTGCTTCCACCTTCTGCAGTAAGAAGAGCAGAGGGAGATTTATGGTGACGAAGGTTAATAGTCTGTGATTCTTATATGGGCTAGGTGTGGACTCCTGCTTTTTCCATCACCGGCCAATAAACAGGCTGTAATGACCCCCCACAGACCCCATCTCTTTCCAGTGTACCCTGCCATGCTGCCTGTCTTTGATTGGCTGCTGCAGTCTACATTGATCGTCCAGGGTACAGCAGGGGGGAATTATCCGTGTCCGTATTATAGTGTCCCTGTCCTGCATGACCAACAAGGTGGTAACAGTGCAGTTGTGTAGTGTGTGTGTGTGTGTGTGTGTGTGTATGTATGTATGACAGAATGTGAAACTGGAAGTAGCTACTACTACTACTACTTCCAGTTTCATACCACATTCAGTCAATAAAAAAACAATGAACGTTCTAATGAGATCTTGATTACCCCAGGTTTGATTATTGGTTCATTTAAACTAAGGTTCGTTTTTACAGAAATAAGTTGACAGTAAGTAATGATTCCAATCATTAAGTATTAATATTCTTTAGGTTGGTGTATTTTCAAAGTTTCAAAGTTACAGACATTTCAGAGTTCCAAACAACTTATATTCCCAATATGTTCGTATCTCAGAGGCTTTACTGTCCCTGCTTGGTGTGACATTTAACTGTAATTACAGGGTCTATCAAAACATGGATTAAAAAGCATTTGGTTCCTTCCATGAACCAAGAAGATGAGCTTATGTGCTGGCTAGCTGCTTGTTCACGGGAATCAGTTTAGAAGATGAACTGTGCATATCCACTAAATCTTTATTATATGGATGTATAAATCTAATGATCTGTGTACAGTTTGAATCCAGCCTAATGGTATAACAGATGGTCCGCACAGCGCCTGCTCTGAACCGATGGTTCTGAAGGAGAAGCCTATCTATTAAGCAAGCTTTATGCATAGCTGTGTGTTGAAACTTCTGAAAATATGTACCAATTTTTGAAAGCAAGAAAAAACGCTAGCTTGTACCAAACAATTTACCACCTGTGAACATTTGCTTTTTCAGGTAGCAAGCTTGGTAGCTCTCATTTTTACATGAGAAATGTTAATGTTTTGTAAATACATTAGTTAATAATTTGTTTATTTTCATCCATGCATTTGTTCATACTAAAAAATATTAAACAGAATTTCAATGTGAGCTGACTATTTAGCTAGCTAAAAAAAATACATCGAAACTCCATTGAACTACTAGGGAGAGAGATTTATAGTGCTCAACTACTATGTCCCACTGACTCCACAGCTCCTCACATGTCTTCTACAGTGATTAGGAATTCGGACCATTCAGACGGTCATTCAGGGATTCATTCGCTTAGGGATCAGTGAGAATGAGTGAAAGCCAGAGGGCACAGATCATTTGAAATGGAACTCAGGGGAGGATTCTGACCTACACAGCTGCATGAGAGATTTTTCTTCAGTTTTTGACTGACCTCTGTAACACTCCTGACAGTGTATCGTCGGGATAAAGTCTTACTTATCTGGATGCCATTGTTTGTGTGCGTAGAAGGGTTTCAGTATTTTAACACAGATATTGTTAAAGTGCTGTAAACCTCACAAACCTTAACAGCAAGATAAAACTTAACACATTTTGGTTTCTAGTTCTGTTGAGTTGCATTCAAGCCCATTCACTGCAGTAAACGTTTCACATTACGTCCTTGTCTTGGGACTAGATGAACCGTTATATGCCGTAAATAAATGTATTTACTGAAGTTGCGTTTAGCCTGTTTGAAGGTTTCACTTCTCTCAGAGGAGTCCTGGCATTTTGACTTCTATAAAACACATGTCAGAGAGTAGTCAACAAAATACTATTTTCAGGCTTTCATGTATTATAGCGACATTTTATGAGAATGCTTAGAAGCTCAAATAAGAGCAAACTGCAGTAAAAAATAAACATGGCATCATCAGTAGAGGGCACAGAAGTCCCAGGGCACATTCTTATTTGTTTACGTCAGTGTGAAAACCCAGTCAAACACACCCAGTTACATTCATGTGTGTGTCAGTGTGGAGACGCAGTAAAAAAAACATTCAGGTACATTTGTTTGATCAGAAGAAGAGGACAGGATCTGGTGCACGATGATGTCTGAAGTTTGATGTGGTCCAGATGCTCCTGGAGGTGGAAGAAGTGGAAAATCTGCCTCAAGCTGTGAGATGTCTTCCCCCTCGGTGAGATGATGAACCCACAGAGAAAGACCTCTCTGCAGAGAGGTGCTTTATGGTCACCCCGGCTAATTGATACCATGATGCTTGGAGACAGAGTCGTGGTTTATGAGCCAAGATGAGCCCCCCACAGCCTAGGCCAGGGTTACAACCTCATCCCTGCTCAAAGCCAGTGCAGAGCCACGCACAGAGTTTTGTCTGTGCAACTGGAGAGGGAGACCAATCAGCTTCTGGTATTGATGGAACTGTGGGTGGGTGTAATAAAAGAAATGGAGAGTTTAGAGTTGAATGAGTGGGGGGTAACATTACTTGTTAATGTAAAAGTGAATCTGGGTGTTCACAACACAAAGACCGGATCTCTGCAGCAAGTAAATCATGAGTGTGTCCATGTGCAATATCCCCTGAATTCCACATGAAGGTTAAACTGCGCAGATGTGAAGAACGGTGTGATGTGTCAGGAGGGCTAAGGCTTTTACTGTGGGATTTTTACCACGAGGAAGCGAGAGAACGACGAGGTCTGTCCAAAAGCCCGCCTGTTCCGTTTGATTTACGACATAGATCGTCTGTTCATGCATTCATTGCATCTACGTTGAACTCTATTTGTGGCGTTACTCAAAACAGGACAGCATGAACCATGGGTGTAATTGCATTATGAAATCAGATTTTTGCAATGGTGCCAAGTAAAGACGAGGGAATTACAAAGGGATGTAGCCTGCTCCTAAATGGGAAGCATCTGCAGCGCTTCCCTAATGGACAGTTTAAGTCTTCCCTTTTAAAAAACGTCAAGAAACACACCCATTAGAAATGCATCGATGGTGCAACAAAAATCACGCCGTGACCCTCAAACCCCATCATGACATGTGCAGAAAGTTCCAAAACACAATTCTGTTCATCAGTTATCATCTTCAGCTTGGGGGCCTGGCCTGGAAGAGTTCCCTGAGACAGACTGTCTATAAAGACATCTCAATCTTACAAATGGTTTTATATCGCACATCTGGGCATGAGGGAGGAAAAAGGAAAGGGCTGTCTGAGGAGAGATGTGCCTGAGCTTCTTCTGCAAGAAAGTTTCTCCTCTCTTCTCCGTTGTTTGATTTATTTTCCCCAGCGAGTAACGTCTCCTGAAGCCGAGGAAATTCACTGCAGGTTATGCTAAAACTGACAAAGCACAGTTTAATTCAGGAGCGAAGGGAGCATTTCCAGCTAATTCCCCAATCTCGTTAAGAGGAGAATTAATTAAGGAAGGGGATCGCAGACAAAACGGATGAACGAACATCAGCGTTTTTTTATTATTTATTAGTGAGGTAGGGGGAAAGAAATGAGGAGAAATGCGGACGGATCGCACGCAGTTGGCTGTGGTTCAGGTGCATTTGTTTGCCATATGCGAGCAGGTATGGCTGGAGCGAGACAATAGCTCCATAAATCCGGCGCTCCCACACGATGATGATGGGAGTGCTGACAGGCGGAGAATGTCCAGAGTAGCCTTTGGGACCAGCCCAAACCCAGAGGGCCGTCGCAGGGCCAGCGGCTGTTCCGTTACTGTCTCACTGGGGAACTCAGAGTGCTGCTTACACAAAAAGCCACAAGTCCCGGGAATTGAATGGAGCAACCAACGTCAATTGTCAACAAATTCTATTAGACAGAGAGAAAGACCCACGCAGAACTAATGTCTTAAACAGACAGGATTATAAGTCAATGCATTACGCCCACAGAACAAGAGTTCTGTTTGCACTGCTCTCATTTTTCCCTATTGCTATTAAAGAGTTTGTGTTCTCCCGTCTGCACTTTAAAGAAACAAGTTCCAGTTGAGGTCCCACGATTCGTTTGAACACTCATAGGAAAGTGAGTGGGTGTGAATCACTTGTCTGAGATTTTATAGCTTATTCATGCCCAACTAAAATAAATTGTTGAATTTATTCAACAGCTTCATAGACAGGCATGCATGTCATCACAGAATGCTTGGTAATATCAATAAACCAAACCCAACACCTCTGGCAGATGGTCAAGCACTGGTGGTTTGGATGGTGTGGCTATCCAGTGGTCAGCGAGCCACCAGAGACAATGATCCTAGCTCATGACTACCTGGACCAGTGGCAGAACAGGCATCTTAAGACCTCTAGCTGGGCTATCTTGTCTGCCTGGGACACAAGGAATCCAAGGCGAAGGGGTCATTGCTCTGGACGCATGCACCCTGATCCTCAGCTATCAGTGATACAGACCCTGATCTTTTATTCCACTTACGTTTACCGCATGTCTGCAGGCCACCACTCTTTCAACTCCATCCACTCGATCAGGGGAAAAAATACATCAACCTGCGTCCCTGACATCAAAGGAAAAACCGGACATTTACTTGGCATCGCATTCACGCCTCCAGAAAAAATAGGGGCAGAGTGGGAAAGGGGGGCAAACAATGGTGGAAACAAAGCGGTAATCCAGGATTGACAGCACATGCGTTTGTTTTACTGATTTACAAAGCACTTAAGAAACACTGGGGCAGGAGGGAGAGGAGGACCGACGGGGAACGAGAGGTCCAGGGAGAGCGGGATTGAAACCACATGTGTCCGCCCGAGGTGAGGACGCGCCGGAATCACACACACGCGAGGAATGAATTCCGTCACCCGTTCCCCAGGACCCCTCGCTCTTTTGTTTCATTACTTATTTCCAAACGTATCGTAGCTCGCGAAATTTGTATGTGCGATCTCTGCTGAGCTTTCCCCTCACGATAATATTAGCATCTTTTTTTTTTTTTTTTACTTTGTTCCTGCTTTTCTGTCATGGAATAAAGTTTGGGAAACGTTGCCATTGGGATGATGTCTGACCCTCCCCTCCCAGCTGCTAAGGTAGTCAGTGAGGTCAAGGAAAGAGCTGAAATGAACTGGGATCTCCAGTAGACTCCATTGACTCTGCAGGACCAGGGGTTTCTGCATGTGGTCAATGTTTTAGGAAAGTGATAAGAGAGGTGGAGAAGTGGTTTCAGCCATTCGGTTGTGGCCTATAGCATTGAATGGCCTTAAAACTTTAATTTTGAAATATGTTGTTCTCCTTATAATAACTGGAAATACGGCTTGCCATTTAAGATTTGCATGCTGGTTTTAATCATTCAAAATGGTAACTGATGCTAGGCAATGCTGTGACTACATGCTTTTCATTTTGCCCATCTTTAAAAAAGGAACTTTAAGGATATTTTGCCATATGTGGAGGTCGTTTTACACAATCATTTTGAAACAATATGAATTGTGCCTTTGCTGCTCCTAGTTCTACATACTTTTTTGCATTTGCTGTTTTAAGAACAAGAAAACTATCTGAAAATCAAAGGGATGACGAGTCTGCTGCCTTTTGCCAGCTGCAAGTAATCTCCAGTTTTCAGACTGGTGTAAATACATGTGATTGTGACGCGACATGCACAAACAACATTGGGGGTTTGATTAAGACATACAAATGTGTTTGAGAGGTGAACAATGTGACCACAAAGAAATGGCATACCGAGGCAGAGCCAACACTGGCCTGCGTTTAAACGCGGGCGGTTCGCCTAATTTATTCCACTTCCGCAGGGCACTCCGTCACATTTCCAGCACTCTTGATCCTCCCAGCAATGACCCCCATGGTAAGATTACAGATCTGAGGCGCTTGTGGCACATGAGCCGCCCTGTGATGCGCTTGGAGCCCCGCTCGCAGCACCCAAACACACATTAACCACGGGCGCGCCTCCAAAGGGAAGAGCTTGGCTAATCAGGCCTTGCAGTGCACCCCCGAAAGGCAAACCATCTTAGCGGCATTCCAACTGCATGCGGTCAGGTGAGGGGCCACGTAAAATCAGCTAAGCTCTTAAGCATCACACTTTTTATTTTTTAAAAGGTCACATTTGAGAGAACTTTCCCCACCCCCACCCACACCCCTTGATGGATGCTGTCTCCATGGTTACGGCAAGCAAAGCTCCTCTCGTTTGCATGAGTCTCTATTTTTTAGCCCTTTCCGCCCCTCGGGGTGACACTTTGCCCCGGTAGGATTACGCACTCTGGTCCCTTCCAGGGCTGAAGTGAGTAGGCATTTTGGCAAGTCCTCTTGGCCGAGGTTTCTTGGGTATCTTTCCGAAGTGTTTATGCTGGAGTAGTAACAGGCCTCTCACATTCGATCCTGGCCCATTTTTCTTCAGTGATTGGGTCACTCATGTGCCCCTGTCAGTGTTTTCCAACTCCATGGTAACCTGACAGTAAAATACAGGATCAATCTCTGATACTTTCTCTCTGGGTGAGTTTATGCCCAGTATATTTTTTCTGTATTCTCCATCTGCCTTGGGGGACCACTTCACAGAAGCTTGATCAGATTGCCATTTTTTTTCCTTTCTGACACATGTTATTTTCCACAAGTGGCTTTTGATTTCAAACCCATTTTCAAATGGCAAAATGTAATTAATAAGCTGTCTTGCAGTTCATTTGGCTTTTATATTCATCTGCATGGTTTTTGCTAAAGTCTTTGCTAAAGCAGTGACCCAGTGAATAAAAATAACTGAGGCAAGATGATGACAGCAGACTTGAGGGACTCTGATGCAGCCCAGCAGATCAAAGTGAAACCAGAATGCAAATATTTAAGTCCGGCAGCCCACGATCTGAAGAGTTTTCAATGAGTTTGGAAAAAATCAGCAGTGACTCCTGGTTTTGTTTCCATGGCATTCCGAGAAATACCTACCGAGGAGAGGAAGGGAAAGAGAGTGAGGGGAAGGTGAGAGAGAGGGGGCCGGGGGAGAGAGAGAGAGAGAGAGGGCGAGACGGCTACGCTATGGGAAAGCGTTCTGGTTTCGAGGAGGACTAATTAGAGAGAAAAAGCCTGGGCACAAAGGCCTTTCAACGGGGCAGACAGTTCCCTTGAATTGTGCCTTAAAAGAGATGCCGCCGCCGATGCCAAAAAAGCAGGAGAAAAGGGGAATGGAGGGAGGGAGAAAGATGGAGCGAAAGTGAGAGAGAAGTGAGCAACCGGTGGAGGACAAAACCCGAGAGAGGAGGAGAGAGAGCGGAAGAGAGCGGTTGACCGCATGATGGATGGTGATGAATGTGTTCTAAAAGACGGGAGGAAAACAAAAAAGAGAGGGTTGAATATAGAAGAGAAAGAGGCATAGAGGCTGCTTCTAAAAGGAATGGGGAGAGAACTCTGGGGGGAGGGAGGTGGCAGTGGCATTTGTAAAGGGTGTTGCCACAAATGCAAATTCGAGCAACAGTAGGCTGAGCAGTGATCTCCTCCTCTTTACAAATCCATCACTCTGAGGAATTCCTTCATTCTTGTGATTAATATGTTATTATGGGCAAAGAGGGTCACGCCACAGTGTAACCTGGTGTCACCCACAGATCTCAGTTCTTTATCTGCCTTCTGCCTCTTGTGCATAGGGGCTTGCTCAAAATCGTGTTCTTAGAGACCCCTTTCAACATGAGCACAGTTCATTTTAATCTGTTCCCTGTACTCTAGAATTATGACTTTAATTGTCATTTTTGGATTTTGAAAGCTTATATGTATTCCCACAATTATGAAAGAATTGAGTATTTCTGTGTCCCCTCCTCTGCCCCCACAAATGGCCACTGAGTCACTTGGCGTACCCCAGCAAGGAGGATGGGCCTACGATCGTTTCACACATCAGCATCAGGCAAGAAAGCTGTTGGGAATGAAAGAAAAGCCCCCAAGTAGGATCAGCCTGAGTTTACACACTTGATAAATAACCAGTCTACAGAGCACAAAGTGTGGGGCGTGCCGTGAAAACTGCAGGATAAAGAACTTTTTTCGTTGTTGTTTCGCTTTTCTTCGCCGGGGCAAAACAACATGATTAAAGCAAGCTTTTATATTTTTCATCTTTTCTGCTGTCCTCCTACACCTAACCCCCTTTCCCCCACCCCCCATCTATTGTGAACCCTCCAGCCACCCCCACCCACCCCTTCCACCAGACTCTTTGCCCCCTTCTACCCCCAGCTCTGTATGACTCCAGCATGAAATCAATTTTTGGCTTCCCATTCGCACCCATTTTGGCTCTCTGGGAAAAGAGATGCATGTGCTAGTTGTGCTAGTTTTATAAGACCACCCCCCCTGAAAGCTTTTGGCTACGGTGTTTAGCAAAAGGAATATACACCATTTCTGTCAGACTCCTCTCTTTCTTTCTTTCTCTCTCTCTCTCTCTCTCTCACCCTTCCACTCTTCCTTTCTCTCCCTCTCTCATTTTTTCTCTCTCTCTGGAAAGTAAATGTTAAAATAAATATTATAATGCACCTTCTGCTCATTATAAGAGCAATACTAGTTTACCTATCCTGAAACTATTAACTTTCCACAGTACCAAGGTTCAGGACATTGATGGTGGATTTCATACGATAAGCGGATCTGTGGTAATGGCAAGTAACTCTGTCTATAGATTTTATTTGTCTTGAAAGGGTCACGCTACCCCTCACCCATTCGGCCCACACACGTTGGTAGTGACCAGAAAAGTCCTGCTGTCATGAGAAAGGCCTTTTGACTCCATACTGTCCCCAGTGGCTGATCCATTACTGATGACCGAAACAGATGACATAAAGCACAATGGCAAGAAAAAAAGACAAAACGCATCACCACCAAGCAGATTGATACATTTAACGTAAATAAGATGTAGACTATTATATTAACACACACAAGGGCTGAATAACTTAGTTACCTCACTTTAGGGATTGACAGCCATTGTGAGTTGGTGGTCTGTAGCCTTATACAATTTACAATTTAGTTGTTTGGCAGACGCTTTTGTCCAGAGCAACAAGAGTGCATACGTATGGCTAGAGATCATCGCTAGAGCTATCGAACAGTAAGTTACTGTCATTGCCATTGACATCATTGCCATTGCTGATGTACGTGCCAAAAAACCTGTCATACAAAGGGAAGAGAAAGTTATTATACGCTTATGTGCAACATATACCGAGGATGTGTTAATTTAGCTAAGGAGTTGCTGTTCATCTGTTTGGTTCGGTTTATTGATCATCAACTATAGATAAACTAGGATTTCTTGTAGTCATGTCAGATATTTTTGCTAGGGGACAGTTTTTTGGAGATACTGTGTCTTTTTTGTATTTGTTTGTTTGATTGCATGTTTATTTTAATCATCATCATTTCCCTTTGATTCAAGGCCAGGTTCAGTTGGACAGCAGGGAGAGTTGCTGAAGTGTGGGAAGGGAGTGAGGGATATTCAGATGTGAATAAATTAGCCAGAGAGCAAAATAAATGGAGCAGTGAAAAAGAGAGAGAGCCAGAGGTGCCAGTCCCCAATGAGCAGCTACTGTTTAATCCAGATTGACAGGATTTTCATCATGCAAGGGCCACCTCCCTCTTCCCCGCGCTGCGTCCCCCGTCCCCCATATTCCCCCACTCCATCGCGGATCAGGCGGTCACCAAGGGTCCTTTGTGAGCGTTATCACACGGTGACGAGTGACGGCGGCCCTGCCTCCTGCTCTAATTAAAGGGGTGAGAGGGGTGAATTGGCTGGGGAGGCAGAGACGGAGGAAAGGGACAGGACGGAATGTTTTTCAGCAAGGATGGGGAGAGAGAGAGAGAGAAAGTGAGGGAGGGAGGGAAGGGAGGGAAGGGCAAGAGATAGAGAGAGAGAGGCAGAGAGGGAGAGAGAGAGAGAGAGAGATGGGGGGGGGGGGGTACATCCAGCTCCTGTGTCTCCTCACAGGTGTGCAGAAGCTGGAGATTGCTTTGTCGGGATGATTCAATAAAATTCCAGATCAATGGCCATACACAGATCAAAATAGACCACAAGAGTAAGATCTATTTTGGACTTGTACACCAAGTAATACACCAAGAACATACTGTGTCCTCACTTTGTGACACGATTTTCCGTGGATGTAATGATAAGAGCAGCTGTCGTATAAAAGTATTTCATACACGCGACAGGCCGCCTAGGTAACGAGCAGTAACGAACGTCAAGGTATCAGATGATGCGATTTAAAAGCATCAGGGACTTTTAAAGGGCAGCCTGGTGTTACCCGTTGGTGCATCTGCTCTCCATTCTCCCACACCGGCTTGTCAGCCGGATCGGGACGGCTGTCACTCCCATCTCTTCTCGCACCCAAGTCCCCTCGCTGACTCATCTCACATTCCTGCCCCTCAACTGGCCGCGCACCTGGACCTGGAGCCGTCAGCGCCGTGGCAACCGGGACCCAGCTGGGCCCACGGCTATCGTCCGGCCCATCTGCCCCGACACAGGTGGGAACGAAAGAAACGGCCTGGGAGGACAGCAACGCTGCATTCAGACAGGTAGACAGAGGGCGGAGGTACCAGTGAGCTGATTAAGCGTCAAGTATCTTTCCTTTAAAATGTCTCTATCAGGAAAGGATGAAACAAGGAAAAGGATTTTAATCTCCACGATACCATATTATGTTCCTAAAGAAATTCAATCTTGCCGTGTTTTAATAATATGTAACCGTAACCTGCTCCAAAGGTTAGGATTAAGTCTGCTTTAAATAGGGCTGCTATGACTGAGGGGCAGAGTTTTGGGTCACATTTTGGGTTTTAATTACGGGGAAGGTTGGGGAGAGGATGAGAGCGTGTAACTTGACCCGTTCTTGACGGTACGGTCACAAATTAAATTTTACAAATGTATCACTTACTTAATACTAACTCGCCGAGTGTTGTGCTGACCCTCACCTACTGTAATCCAATCAGAACATCTGTCATGCTTAATCAATTCATTGTAAGTGCACAGAGAAGAAATTAGATTTACTAAACAGCCACGCATCTGTGATGGCCTAACTTAAAGGAAAGTTCCAATGAAAAGGTGAGCCAAGAATTCTAACAGCATGAGAGTAAACTGGAATTTCTGATGAGCAAGGGGAGAGGTGTGGTGCCTTTATACCATCAGGGATGAGCAGCTGGCCACCCAAGCTCCTAGAGAAATTATTTTCCTGTGCAAGTTGGATTCTAAAATAAAAAAAAGTATAACTGTGGAGGTGAGAAGGTGAAAGGTTCTTCTGGTTGCGTGAATAAGGGAGAAATGTGAACAAAGGTACAACAAATGTGTTGCTGTTATCCCCAAACTATCTTTTTAAACAAAAGAGAACAATGAATTCCAAACTTGGGATAAAATGTATGAGCTTCTTAGGTCTTATGGTCATGCAGAAATAACCAATAACCGAGAAGTAATAATGCATTCCTCAAATACGGTTCAAAACACTGTGCGAGCATACCCAGCATATGGGCAATCACGTTTCTTTTCATTATTAAAGGGGGGCATCAAAAGGCAAATTATTTTCTGCCCTGGTCTGCCATAAATCCTCAAAAGGGAGCAATTTATGAGACAATAAGAAGGGATTTATGGGGCACAGAAAATGAAGGCAATTCTGAAGTGTTGGATGAAAGATGACAAGGGCTCTCTTAGACCAGCTTAGTCAAAGCTTTCTCCTTTTCTCTCTCTCTCTCTCTCTCTCTCTCTCTCAGTCCCTCTCCTGTTCTCTGTCTTATTTGGTGCTAGAATATAGGCAGGGAAAAAATGGAACACACCGTGGGCCTGCACTTAGACTGAGTGCAGCACACAAGTCACTTGAATAAACTGAGGCGAGACTCTTTAACAAGCTTCCCTGATATCTAGAATACTTAACATAGTGCTGCTCATTGTCACTCACATGCTCAGGCCCATAATGACAATATATACCGGAACACACAGTTGGGCTGCTAGAAAGATTATCTGAAAAGCGTGAAGAAGTGTAATTTCCTTAGTCTATCCAACAGCCTGCACATCTGAAATAATCAGTGTTTATCTCAAGGCAGGGATTAAATTCGCAGCTGGCCTGTTGGATATTTTATCACAACGTAACCATTTAAAATACATAATTCATTCCTGTTTGTACTGCGGGACGTAAAGCAGCATGTTTGTGGATTTGAAGTGTTGAATAAAATGAAAAACCTACTGTAGGTGAGTAATGACCGGCAAAATCTTTAACTGTAGATTAAACACAGTTGCCTGAGTATGGCTCACCCCCCGTATAATGTATGAGGTGAATGAATTCAGCAGAGGGCTACAAAAAATGTTTAAAGTACATGTACATTTTCACATGATAAATGAGATTAATCCTTTTGGCCTCAGTGTCAGTCAGGTGTTACCGTGACGATTCACAATCCCGGCATATTTAAATGTGAGATGGCATGCATCTTTGGTAAATCAGCACACATAAAACATCTCTGTAGCACCAGCCTGACCTTAGCGATTTAAAACACAAGGTCCCACATCTCTGAAATACATAAACTGCGGTAGTGATCCACACACAGACGGCTCAAGTGTTTAATACACATTCATCTGAAACTATCATGTATCGCATATCAAATGAAGATCGTTTTAAAATCACATTTTTTACGAGGCTGATGTATCTATAAGGACACAGGTGAAGAACTCAGTCCTAAGATGAACCAATCAATTTCTTATGAGGTAGTTTCCCAAACAATGTCATTAATCAAGGCGCTTGTTTATGGCATTGTGGACTCGTTGAAATCACACTAATGCTTTAAGACACCATCCCCCTCCTTCCTCAAATGGTCTTGCGAGGACCCCAGCCAAAGAGTCGATTACACAAAATAAATGTCAAAATAAAAACGGCTTTAAATCCGCCTTGAGTGAGGCAACGTGCTTGACCTTTAGGGAAAGGATGAGACTTAGCCTTCACATTCACCCATTTTAACACCCACCCACATCTTTTCCGTACTGTACACAACGGATATCATTCGTTGGACGTCATGTCTTGATTTTAAAAGTTCATTTATTCCTGTAATGGAGTCCATCTCTTAGTCTATGTTTAATCCCTCAGGCTAGACAACCAGGCTTGATACAGCAGAACTGTAAAATACAGTATTTCTGTATTATTTCCTGTTTTTAAACCGCACATAGGTTCTTTTAGAGCCAATTATGCTGTTAAATATTAATCTTAGGGGCAATTAACAGTATACTTGTGTTTCACAAGGCTGGCCGCTCATGTGTCTGCTCTGCCTTCTCTGCAATGATCTCTTTAGTCACATCTTTCCATTTCGCTTGGACTGGTTACTGTTGCCGTTGGCTTCCCAAACGTTTTGATTTGGTTCAATAAAAAAATGTCCAGCTCCATTTTAGCGAACATGTGTCTGTCTCTTTTTTGGTCTGTTGCTCCATATTCAATAATATTAACCTTTTATTTTTCTTGCTGTTGTCTGCACTGAAACATAGCGGTCATGCGAGGGTATTTCTAGGCATGTCGGGATCGTTACAGTATGAGATGAATCATGAAATCGTTTGTGGGAAAATTTAAGTTTGGGGTTCAAAGCCTGGTTTTCATAAACCAGCAAATTAAATTGGAAGATTTAATTATATTTCTGTAAATATACAAAACTGTGACTTTAAAGGGATGGGAGATATGTTGGGCAAATCAATCACATTTCAAATTCTGTACAGATCAATCGAGTGCTGCTGCTGTGCCCCCTCGACTCACTGAGGATGACAGAGCGATGGAACAGAAGGACACAGTGAAGGTCCCCTCACTCTCCGCCGGGCTGGGAGAGCGGCAGTAAGGAAGGACGACCGTCCCCTCTCCTCGCTGTCTCCCAGGGCTGGAGCGAAACAGAAGGCCGCCTGCCTGTGATTTATAGGCCTTGCTGCTCCAGGACTCTTCTGCCACAGCCAGGCCATTTTTCATGCACTGCCTGGTGGGACACACTCCACCCTGCACCAGCCCTCCTCAACACTGAGGAACGGTTATTCTGTGATCCGCATCAGAATGCGCGCCATCACATTACGCTTACAAGTGGCTGCACCTGAGCTATCTCATTTCAGCCATAGCCCAATACTCGAGGCCACTTCATTTTGTGACTTATGAATGGACACCGTGCGACAATGTCCTCAAAACCAACAGAAAAACAATTGTTTGTTTTTACCATTAACACAGAGTAACCAAATATCATTAAGTCAAGCTCTGCGGCTTTCCAAAATTTCCAGTAAAACCGAGTGTTTGTTGTTGTTATTTTTTGGAGGGGGGTTTTTGGTGGAGGAGAGATTGTTTAACGTAACTTTGGCATGCCAATAACAGGTTTCAATAAAAGCAGCTGCTTTGTTGTTGTTGTTGTAAAGCTTTTCTTCTTTCCCTTTTTAAATGTGAAGAATAAGCTGAGAGCACAAAGCTGTAAGCGCCTACATATGGCCCAACTGTTTCTGTCCTGAAGCAGGTGGCACAGATTTTCACTGGAATGTTGAGTATTCTCAAGCGCCAGACCCAAAGAGACAGAGTCCACCAAATCAGTGCTACCACACTGCCCTCTATTGGTAAATTTTGCTCAGTGCAGAATAGAGAGCCAAAGAGAAGCTGGAAGCAGAACAAGCAACAACCTCCCCACACACACACACAATTCAAAACAGTTTGAATGGGTGCCACTTATGGGAAATGCTTCAGGTTAAATGTCTAAAATAAGCACTTCATCTGACTGAACATATGAATCTAACCACCATAATAAAATACACACAGGGACCCAGTGGGCTAAACACTGTGATACCAGCCACAACACTTGATTCTGAGAAGTGATTTAAAAACAGGGCGGAATGGAGTCAGACTGCATGTTCCGCACACAAATGTGGAAAGGGCCAAAAGTTAACAAGAAACATTTCTCATTATTTTCTAATGAAAGCCACCTCCAATATACAATGGTGATTACTTTTAAATGTTTGTCTGACTTTTTTTACGCATCATTGCCCATGTGTTTTTTCCATTGCCCCAGGCTGGTGTTGCATTATCAGTACTGTGGCACGTCATTCCACATCCCAAACCTCCACTAGAAGAAGCAGAGCAGGCAAGGCACGGGCTCTCAAGTAACTTGAAGGAGTCCTATGAGTTTTGAGCCCAAGATGCGTAAGGGAGAATGGGAAAGGACACAAAGGATATTATTCGCTCGTCTCAAAACAGGAAACCTGGCCCCTCCAGACCCGAATCTCAGTGCTCTGCATGTGAAGGTCTTGGGGGTTAAGTTAGGCAAATCATTTTCTACAACGCCCTTCTGCCCCAGACCCAGCCCCCTCCTGCCCCAATGTCCACACCCCTCTCTCAGAGGAAAAAAGGCACGTATTAAAAAACGCTTAGATAAACAGCAGAGCCCTACTGGACCATGAACATTCCAAGCCGTCTGGGTAAACTGGACAGTTTGTATTTCCCTTATTCATTACCCGCTATTTTTCCTCGTCGCTCTCAACCTTTAATCACTGAGTGATTACAGCCCGAGCCGCCCCAGATGTGCTGAAGAGCATAGAACTCTCCCCTGCAGGATGGCATACTGTTCTGCGGCTTTAAAACAGTCGCCATTATTCCAACCCGCAACGTCAAGGTCCGGCTCTGCCAGGGGCGCGGCCCGAACTGTCGCGTGTGAATTTTCGGACATTTACAAGTGGAGAAAAATAATAGCGGTGGGTATAAAAGTAACTCGGGCTTGATATTTGCTGTCCATTTTCATTTGGTATTTTTCAGCGCGGTTCCCACCAGATTAATTACCGTTGGGTGTTTGAGCAGCACACTGAAGGCCTTTCATGGCGTGTGGCAAAAGGCATTACTGAACTGCAGAATCAAACAGCACAGAGAGTTACCACACCAGATGTGGCTGAGCCAGATTTATTATTGTACAGCTCCTTTGTAACTAAATGTTAGCTTTTCCCAAGTGCAATATCTCTGTTACAGTACTTTGATGATTTCGGCAAAGAAGGCATTTTAAGTCGGCGCTTGGATCTTTCAATATCTGAAACTAATATTCATGAGCATGTTTAGGGGATTTGGATGCAGGCAGCTGTGGGAGATCTGGTCTTGATGCATGGCTCTATTCACTCCTGCTGTGGATAATTAGATGGTTTGGACTCCCTTCACAACCAAAGCTCACACCACCTTCAGTTCCAGCCTACACTTGGTCAGGGAAGCAGTGTGGAGTTATAGTTAGTGCACACAGGTCTCGGGAGTTTAGGGTCACGGGTCTCGATGCGAGGCACTTCCCAGTAAAACTCAGCGGCCCAGAAAATGTTTCACACAGACTGAACGCACTGTCAGCATATTCTAAAAAAATTAGCTGTTTGACACTATATTATTTGCACCACTGGGGCTCCATGGTTTAATTAGCCTAATTACTTGAGTCACTGAGTACATACCTAGAGGCGGCAAATATTTTGTTTTGCTGGACAGTACCTTGAAGTTGAACTCAAACGCAGCTTCAACTTTGTTAACTTTCTGAAGCTCCTAAGTATGTCAGCTCCATTCGAGGACAGAGGTTTCGGCGCCTCTCATCAGTGCAGAGCCAGGTCTCTTTCTCTTAATATGAGCTCAGTGGGTCTGGGCTGAGCTGGGCTAGGCTGAGTGACAGACCTGTCTGGTGGATGGACATTGTTGTGGCTGTGCGTCAGGTGCCCACTGTGAGGAGGGGTCAGACCCTTGAGCTGTGGGTTGGGGGTGGGGGTAGGGGCTGCTCCCCCTGACGAGCTCGCTCGAGTCGAAGTCGGAAAAAACATCGGAGATGGATCCGTGTGGAGCAGGCCAGGGAGCAGCTGCTTTGTGTTACACGCCACCCCACAGCTCTGAAAAGGCCCTAATAACAGCCTTCTCATGTTATTAATTAACATCTTTTTCACTCTTCTCGTCTTTCTCTCTTTTTATTAAGAGGAAATATGTGTTTGGGGGGGGCAGGAGGGCGCGTTCATTTTTCCGACCTCTCACTTCATTTGTTTCCGCCTGTTTGTTTGCACAGTTCAGCTTTGCTCATCTCTTCTGGGGTGATGCGCACTTCCAAATGTCCCCTCTCCGCAGAGTTCAGCTGGATCGCGCCATATCTGTTTTAATCAAACTGTTACTGCTTCCTTCCGAAGGTTAAAAGACGGGCCCCATGATTCACCACTGGTAATGGGCTTCTTGTATTTTACTCTTGGCAGATTCTCCATGAGAGCTTAAGCAGTGCCCAGTACTGGTGATTCAGGAACCACTTTCAGTGAAGCAATTTCACGCTCCAGCGAGCTCGGCACAATGGACACACCAGGTACAGGACGCGGCAGGGCTCTCCAGCAGCTTATTCATGCCGCGAGTGATACGGTAAACGAAACCGAATTGAAATTTCTCGACTGAACACAGCAAGGGTTTCAAGTCCCCTAATGGGGTGTGTAGGTTGGGACGTGACCATCAGTAGTTTGTCATTTGACCGCTCTTGAACGTTCTTTGGGACCAATAATCAAAAACAACTGAGCGCGCAGTGAGGCGTGAGATCCCATGTCCCGGCGCGATGTTCCATCAACGTGCACATCGCGTGACGGCACCCTCTACAGGCAGAGGGGACACAGCGCCACCTGCCCAGGCTGGTAGGCTCTGCAGGGACACAGTCGGCTGTAGGAGGGATGGGCGCCTGCGCAGCTGAACAGCCGCTCGTCCCCCTGCAGGGAGCAGCGGCGGCCCCAGGGGTTGTAGGCCGGGAACAGGTGGTCCACTTCCTGCTCCGTGCTGGCGCATATCAGGCCCATTCTGGAGCAACAGAGCAAAAATGTTTACACCATGCCTTTCGCCTGAAATCTCACATTAACTGGCACTGAGGGGTGTTTTCTCGAATGCCTCTGTCCACTGCTTTCATGGTATTCACAGGTTCCTTGTAAGACCATACAATTAAACAGCATTTAGCATGGTAGCTGTCACAGGCATGACACAGCAAGTTATGGGCTGTAATATCTGTTATATCTCACCACTCTATTCTTACCTGGGTAAGGTAGCGTTGTCTAGATACCCTCTGGCCATTACATTGGGTTTGTGACCCGCACACACACTTGTATAATGTTATACTGTGGAACTACGGTGAACACTTGGCGCTGCTCTGAACATGTACCTCTGCGTGAGCTAAGCGCCAAGGACCTCTCTCACCTTGTGTACTAATTGCAACCCCAGTTACTTTACACAGCTGTGTGCATTGTGTTTATCCGCTCTCACCTCTTGAAGGCAGCGGGGTAGTTGAGGTGCTGAAACAAGGCAGGCTCACACACCAGAGAGGCCTGTCGGCACACTGCCACACACGACTGCCCCAGCGGGCCCAGCTGGGCGGACAAGGCGCCCTCCGGGGGCCAGGTGGGGAGAGATGCGCTGCAGAAATCCTGGAGAGAAACACGGAGGGAACACAGTGAGGGTGGAGTAAGTGTAGTCGCCCCCCCCAGCACCACAGTCCTACAGGTTCATGAGGTTTTATCCCATTAGCAGCTGGAGAAGGCCCATAAACTCAAACTCTAATGAGTCACTTAGCATTAGCAGTCAGGTACATGAGGTGGAACAAAATACAGCAACACCTTGAGGACAGTAATCAAAGGCAATTTTGGGGTAATAAACCTATCAGTGCTTGTGGGATTTGCCAGGGATTTTAGTACATCAAACGACAAGAATAAGGGTGTGACCTGATGAGTGATGTAGGCATAGACTCTCTCCAGCATCCCCTCACAGGAAAACTCAAGAGGGACAAAGGGCTTCACCTGGAACACAGGCAATATGAATTGAGGAGATTCTTACAGTATAACTGTGACACTGCCAATCTGATACTGATTATTGATTATGTTCAGACATCAGGATGGCAGATAAGTAATATCTGATGGATTCCTCAGTCCAGCACGTCACTTACCTCCGATCTGATAATAGCCCTAACTGCCTCTCGAACTTCAGTGGTGTTGTCCATGTCCACAGTCCACACATAAGGTTTCCCAATGAAGTCCTCAGCATAGGGGTGCTGGGAGTGGACCTACAACACACACAGCCACATTAATATAATATATAATATATGCCATTTAGCAGACATTTTTATCCAAAGCGACTCACAGTAGTGAATGCATACACTTTTCAGTATATGTGGTCCTAGTGGGAATTGAACCCACAACCTAAGCGTTGCCAACGCCATGCTCAGAACCACACATTGACTGGCCCAGGCTTTTAATGCACGTTCACTCGTTGAAGTAGGATACATGCGATAGCAGCACTGAGGCAGCACTTGTGGAGCCGACTCTCTCAAAGACAAAGAATGAGCAGACTAATTGGGCATAGTTGACACAGGTTCAGGCAGGCGGGTAAACACCACGTACCTGTCTCGTGGTGGGCTTCCCCTGGTAAAAGTTGCTGTTTTCGGGGGAGTGCGGGGGCTGAAAGCGCGGCTGGAGGAACACACAGCCCAGTGCAATGGCTTCCAGGGGCGCGGGTCCCTCATATGGAAATCCAAGGCCAACAAACAGCTGGAAAATCAACTCAGCGTCACATTCCCTGGCAGTATTGGCTAAGAACATGGCAACGCAATGGTCCATATCACCTGGAGGGACTGTTATTTACAGCTATCATTTATAACACATTTACACTATAACTAATGTTGCGTTCCCACAGACCGCATTCAAGTGCACCAGGCTTGTACTGTGTTGGCTTAGAGCTGTCCAATCTCTGCGGGTGTACCTGATGCATTCCAGAAGTGTCAACTGACCGACTGGTCAACTGCCTCACGCCCATACCTGTCAGCTGTTCATATAACGTGACAGAGAATTTAAAAACAAAAATGTGTACATTCATTTTACAGGTGCCTGTGTAGAAGCTAGCATAAAAGTTAAGGAAGCATGAACGCTGAAGGAGAAAGTTTATACTCAAGTGTTTATGCTACTGTCGGCCTACATCATTTTGCGTGCCCTTCTGACAGTTATAATGTGTCTTTATTGACTTCTGCTGCCATAGTTCAAACTTGTTACTTCGGTGACAACAAAATTACACATAATTTGCATTCAAGTCCAGTTCAACAATAATTTAATTTGAAATGTGTCTAAATCTGTTGGTTTTAGGAAATCAGTGGTAATGAATGAGGTTTCCCTCACCATGTGAGAATGCACACAGCCCCTGCGTACAGCTGTGCAGTGTGTGTCTGGCTCAGTTCTCTGCTGTCTGCATGCTCTGCAGCCTAGAATGGTTGCTTAAAGCCACACGTCCACCTGTGCAAAGGCATCTGGTTATTAAGGAGCTCTGTGCATTCTAACGGGGCAGGGGAAGCATCAGTTCTCATGATACACTTTTGGATAAATAAAAATATAAGTTACCGGGTCAATTTTCTACACCTTTCCTACAAATTTGTAATGTTGCAGTAACACGTTATAACAAAAGGCAAAGGCCTTGTGGAGGAGTGCATAAATGGAAAATTCACCAGTAATAGTGGTGGGAAAGTGAGGCTTTATGAATCCCATTATGGGTGGAACTACAAACTTGTGTGCTGTGTGCTGTGAATAAGTAACTGATATTGCCTCAATCAATTCACCTTGCTCACACTCACACTGCAAAGCACTATGTATGATTGACTAAATCAGAGATTCACTGACAGCACATGATAGCTCCACCCCTTTTGGGTTCATGATGATTCATTCTCCCGACGTCACGCAATGAACTCGCCAAATTCAGCTGGGCCTGCTTTTGGCCACATTGAGTATCGTTTCACAAACTGAGCTGAGAAACACCTGTCCCAGCCCAGGCCAACAACGTGACAAAAAAAAACACAGCAATGCTGCAGTATAGCTGAATCCAAACTATTGTACAAAAAACCCAGCCACAATGTGGTATAGCGGAATCCAGACTAGTGTAAACATAACCTAATCCTCGGAATAAAGACCCGAAAAAGCCTTACTGCTTCATAGGAGGGCCCCACACAGGGATGTTTGGTAGGATTTACGGATGGCTGTGAGTTATCCGGTTATTTCAGAATTTGTACTTTTATCTCCTCACAAACCAGGGGCAGTGAATGTCTTGCCTTTGCTCTCCAGAGCAGCTGCTGGAGCTGGTCCTGGGGCAGCAGGCCATGGTTGGTGACAAAGTCGGGGAGTGGCGAGGGGCGGCCTGGGGGCTGGTACACGGTGGCGTGGATCTCCAGCTCTCTACTGACAGCCTCCAGGTATCCCATCTTCCCCTGGGAACAGATTAACAAGAGAGAGGGGGCTGTCCTGAGGGTGAACTGGAAATACCCAGGAGGACTGATAACACAGTAAATTGTGAGTGAGTGCTTTATTTTATCAACACATAAACATCAATCAAATGAATAATAAGCATACACAAGCAGGTGCCCGATGCGTATAATTCACATTTCAGGTGGTCGCATTCTTCGACATGTTTGTCATCGTCTACTGTTATTCACCCAAGGATAGATCCACTGAGATTCTTTTCCACGTTGCGCAACTGAAATCCCCTGCCAACTTCATCAAAAACAATTCCCAGAAAAAAAACGGAACAGAAAGGGATGGTCGGCAGCCATCGTCCGGGGCTGGATTTAATTAGCTTCAGTCTGAGCAATATCGTTTTATTTTGATTTACAAGAGGTGCAGGACTGTGCCAAGGAGACACTCAACATAAACAGATGAGCTGAAACATGCTGGAAACCCCACACACGGTTTCACATCCCATTCCGTCTCTCCACGGCAACGGATCAGACAGTTTTACAAGTAATGGGAAGAAGATTTTTGCCGCTCTAAATATGCATTTCTAAAAGAGGCATGCGATCTTTGCTAATTGATCAATTCTGAAGAGAATTATTTCAACAACGGAGGGGGAGGAGATCAATTAGATACATTTTGCAAATGGATACGGACAAATAGCGCTAAGGGAGCACCGAGTGCCAGTGAGAAACAAGTGCAACTGATCAAATTCTCTTGATCTTGCAAACAAACTGGGTGTCATTACTTGCCACATGTAGTCCTGTTTCCCATAGACCACAGCCATGTTGTCCTTCCTGTGTGCCTTGGTGTGCATCGCCCATCCATCTTCTGCCGTCTCACTGACAAACCCCATAAAGGAGTTATCAGGAGTGTGGGCTGGACACCAACAAAACAAGGAATTAGTATTACTCACATGATTTACCCTGAGTTCAACCAGCACAGTATTCAATACCAGTAAACAGAATATTCACACGTATAACCTTAAATATTGCCTAATGTAATTGTGTATGCAGTTGATAGATATTCCTATAAGTACATTTAATATTAATAATAATAATTATAAAAATAATAATAATAATTTAAAAAAATGATAGTATATTCAGCAGATTCCTTATTGAATATTCTGTTGTCAAATATCTTGCAATATCAAACAATTGCACCATATACCTGAAATAAACATGGCTAAATGTGTGTAATATATGTGTCTTCTGGATATGGGGGTCATTTTGTGGTCAGTATACCATGACGTTGTACTGCAGGGACTGCACCCTGTCAAAATGCACTGTTCTCAGGAAATGACACATCACGAATGGGGGAAAAAGCATGGGGATGGTTGTCCGTATGCCTTGTCACTTTTTGAAAGTCACTAAAAAAGAAGCAGAAAAAAAGGGAAGGAGCAGTGGGAGGGCAATCTACGAGAGAGGAAGCGTGTTGGGCATAATTTGCGGCGAGGCAGAAAAGTCCTGACTGCTCAGCAATAACACATAGAACTTTTCAACAGGCCAGGGGGGAGGCAAAGAAGGTGAAATAAATCAGTTAATAATGGAAATAAAGAGCCGAGCTGTCTAGGGGGTTTTCACACTCTGTTTGGATTATGCCTAAGCCCTGCCCCCCCTCCTTTACCCCCCACGCACCCTCTTCCCCCCATCAGCTAAATTACTCCAAACACTGCAGTGACAGCGAGGTGTGAGAGATAGGTATTTACGTAAGGAACGCAGGGAAGGGTGTGATGTGTGGTGAGAGAGAAGGAGAGAGCGAGAGAAAGAGAGAGGGCTGCTATTGAATTTGAGTGTTCAAGAAGCCCCTGCCAAAATTATTATTTTTTCCTCCTATTTAATAAGCAAGATCAAATTTTTTGGGGGTGATTAACCGAACCATTTATTCCAAATTCCCGCTCATCACACAGGTACCGTCCGAAAGCTAAGAATGAGGAGGAAGAGAAAGGGGACCGGTGCGACATGACGATGAAGACAAAGGAGGAGAGGAAGATGATCGGTGGGCCCGGCAGGCCCTTTGGCTCTTCAAAGCCATGTCATCCACACTTCACCGTCTGATCCAGCCTCCCGACTGCCATAGCCGCAGGCCAACATCAATCTCTTTATGGAGCTGCACAAACAAACAGAGCACTCCCATCTGACACGGAGGCCGGGGAGCCATCCAGCCTGTCCTCGTTTCTCCAATGTGCCGAGGCCAGTTCACGTTTACATAACCCCCGTAATAAATTTCCCTGGTCTCCAGACATCTCAGTTATTTCAGTTCACGTACATGGGGCTGCGGTTAGGGAGACAATGATCCCTACGGCTCCAACTTGGATCCCACAAAAACCACACATCACCGCGGAACCCGTCAACGCTCCAGCCCACCACCGTCGACCGCGTGACACCTAGCGATCTCGGCCGTGGAAACTTTCTGACTGCCCCTTTAGAGGCAAGCCACGCCGCAATTTCTGTTCCCATTCACAGACTTGGCCGTACCTTCGCTGTGACAGCGTCCCAAGTGAAAGGGGTGGAACGGGATCAGAGGTTTATGAGGGTCAAGAACAGAGTGGTGCTGCAAAGGATCATTCTCTTCCTTTCACACGTACTGACTCATATGCCTCCACACACACACACACACACACACACACACACACACACACACACACATACATACAGGCATTTGTAAACACACACACACACATACATGCACACACACATACACACATAAACACACGCACACACACACACATACATACATACGCCCATAAACACACACACGCACACAGAGACACAAACACTTGCGCATACACACACTTACGGAACATAGTCATGTACTGCAACGGCTGCAAACTCCAGCTGCCCCATGCCGTATTGTAGCCATGGCGATGTGCATACTCCCCAACGTTAAAGGCTGGCTCTGTGCCAAAAGAGTCCAGAATTCGGAAGCGGCACCTTCAGAAGGACAGAAAGTTGAAGCACACAGTATTATAATCATAATGAATTATTGCTCAATGACATATAGGCTTTTTTTTTGTTGTTGTTGCCATTTCTTTTTTTCCCCAAAAAGAGGCCTAATGTGGAGTAGCAGTGATCTATTTAGTTGTTAGGGATAAACTTAGGGATAACAGTCTTAGTTGTGTGATCTTTCATTTTTGTGTACAGGTAAACTATAAAGAGTTTGGGTCAAGATCCCTCAGAAGGCCAACCAATGACATACACAGGGGTGCACATAAGTGGTACCCCAGTATGCATTCCGCATCCTCAAATGTTAATTGCGTACCAAGCAAGACGACAAACTTTTTGAAACGCAACTTTAAATTTGATCGATCCATCACTGGTAAGTTAATTAACTACCTAACTAACTAAACTAAACTCAAAAGTTTGTCGTCTTGCTTGGTGTGCAATTAACGCTTGAGGACGTGAATGCGTACTGGCGTACCACTTATGTGCACCCCTGGACATGTACCTACTGGTAGTGTTGGAAAGAAAGTCCCATGGCTCCCTGAAGATGAGCCAGGCCGTGGTAATCAGTGTAGAGGAGGTCAAAGGGCAAGGGCCTCAAAATTGGACAGCTCCCTCTGCCAGGCACGGCCCCTATGAGACTGCACAACAACAGAGCGATGTTAACGGAGATGTGGACACACAGGTAGGTCAGTGTGTCGCTATGGAAACATGCTACCTGTGCAGGTGGGTCTGGGAGGTGGTGAATGTCAGGTTGTGCCCCAGGATGAAGAGGGAAGTGCTCACATCTGCCCACTGCACCAGCTCCCCCAGAGGCCCGCCCCTCTCCACCATTTCCCCAAAACGCTGGCCCACTCCTCCGGCCAGAACTCCTGGGTACAGCAGCACCTTAGGAAATCAAATGCGTATAAAAGGGAATCTTCTGGAATAAATGTGTGTGTTGAACTACTGTGAAATCTTCACTTGAAAAGGCAACGGGGTAGAAGGTGTGAAAATATACCTTCAAACGATGTGGAGCCCTACTAGAGATTTTCAGCTTCATTTTCTCCCCAGCTTCTGTCCACTTGGCCGCCAGCCTTTCTATCCTGGAGCGCATGAACCTCACTGCAGGACCCTTGCCAATACCCATTGAATCATAAAGGGGCCCGAGGTCTGTCTGAATCATTGCCTGCCCAAAAAAGAAATAAATATACAAGTAAATAAAAAATTTGATCTGAATGTCCTTGCAATGACCTACACAACAATTGATTTAATAATAAGAAGATTCAGCTTGACTCAAAATAAATGGAATTTCTTTATTTATAATGCAAGTTGACATCAATTAGACAGGTTACCCCTTTCAGATGCCTGCAAATATAGAAGTGAGCCCTGACGTATCATTCATGTAAGCATGTCAGCTTGCATATAATTTTTGCAATATTTACAGTAAATATACGGTCAGGTCCAGAACATAATTAATGGCACCCTTGATGAAAAAAACACTGTAGAAAACAAATGATAACATTACTGAGAAATATTGTAATTTTCCAACATGTGGAAAATATTTCACTTCATAATTATTGGCACCCCCATTTTTAGTACTTGGTGCAGTCTCCCCTGGCAAGGATAGCAGCACTGAGCCTATTTCTCAGTTTAATAAGGTTGGAGAACACATTTGGAGGGATCTTGGACCATTTCTCCATGCCCAACCTTTCAAGATCCTTGATATCCTTAGGTTTGTGCTTATGGACTGCCCTCTTCAATTCAGATCACATGTTTTCGATAGGGCAAATTAGGTCCAGAGACTGAGATGGCCATTGCAAAACATTAATTTTGTTTTCACTGAACCATTTCTGTGTTGATTTTGAGGTATGTTTGGGGTCATTGTCTTGATGGAAGGTCCACCTATGGCCAAGTCTCAGCTTCCTGGCAAAGGCAAACAGGTTTTTGGCTAAAAGGTCCCGGTATTTGATGGAATTCATTATGCCATTGATCTTGACAAGAGCCCCAGGACCACTGGCAGCAAAACAGCCCCAAAGCATCAATGATCCACCAGCATATTTGACGGTAGGTATGAGGTGCTTTTCTTTGTATGCATCCCTCTTTTGACACTATACATGCTGATGATGTCCAAAAAGTCGCAAAATTTTGATCTCATCTGACCACAGTAAGTTATGCAGTTCCAGTCATAGTTACAATGACGTTTGGCAAACTCCAAACACTTGAATCTGTTGGTTGCTCCCAGTAAGGACTTTCTTCGTGCAACCCTTCCAAAGAGCCTGTTGGTATGGTTGATTTTAAGATTTTGCGACCCCAAGAGGCAACTAAAGTTCTTGCAGTTCCCTAACTGAGTTTGCAACTGTTCCAGATGTTTGAAACTTTTACATTTTTGTAAATAACAGTGGTTAGTAATATTGTTTAACGGTTTATGGTTTTTTTGTACCCATTACTTGACTTGTATAGGTCAACAATCATCTGTCTCTTTTGATTTGACAGTTATTTGGCTTTCCCCATGGTGATGGATGACAATGGGATTTTACATGTGTGTTACCTCATTTCTATTCCCTAGGGTGGGGGTATTCAAATCCAGGCCTCAAGGTCTGCAGTGTCTGCAGTTATTTGCTCCAACCATGCAGATTCCTGGTCAGGGAAGTGAGCTAATTAGTGAAATCAGGTGGTGTAGTGCGTGGTTGGAGCAAATACCTGCAGACACTGCGGACCTCAAGGCCTGGATTTGAATATCCCTGCCCTGGGGAAACAGGGAGTGAAGGAAGGCCATGATGCAGTTCCTTGTGACTGAGATTAATTTAAATAAGTAGAATTTTATTGCAGATTTAACTTTGTTGGTTTTATTTAAAATAATCTTTAGGGATGCCAATCATTTTGACACCTATGTTTTTTATAAAAATAGTATTACTCAATAAAACTATAGCTTTACAGTTTCCCATATGTTTGAGCATAAAATATAGCTAATTTATCTGCGTTGTTTATTTTATACAGCATTTTTTGCTCATTTTCATCAAGGGTGCCAATCATTCTAGACTTGACTGTACAATAATATATAATATACAACAAATATCTGGTAAATGCATTTCAATATAGCTCACAATATTATTTATTTTTGTGGTTTAACAAAGAGTTCAACTGGTTAAAGCTATGAAACCTATCTCTGGCTAAAAATGTTTTGGAAACCCTGCCCAGATAGATGGTGTTGTTTATTTTTGAAGTCGATGTAGTAGATTGTTGTAGTTTTCAATTATGTAGAAGTATGTGACATTACTTGCATAGCACCAAAGATCACTATTTTTCAATATAAGGGTATGCTGAATGGTAATTAACTGCTGATCATTTAAAGGTAATTAATTAAAGTGAATTAAAATTCCTATGAATTCTGTACAAATAAACAATAATTAAAATATCATATCAAAGGTCATTGCAGCCACATTTGATAATTCAAAACAATAATATAAAAATTCAATTGAAATTGAAAATTTAAATTTAAATTAAAAATGACTGTCTGTGAAGGCTCAGTAATCAGACTGCTTATGGAATAGAAAGGCATGTTTGAATTTGCTTGAGACAGAGGACCAACCACTGATGTGATCAATTAAATATAAACTGCAAACTGAGATCATAGTGTACCTAACAGGCTAGCATTCCTAGTTCACAAGCAAGCTAACAATAAAAGTTAACATAAATTAAACAGAAACAAAATGCATGTGTATCTGAATACACTACAGTAAGCAAAAAGTAATATCAAGCATAACTAACAGTAGTTATAAAAAGTACAATATAAAAATATATATACACGTCTCCGGTTGTTGTAGTGCTGGTTGAGTGTTGCGTTTTGGTAGATACTGTTTCATAACATAATCTAGCTGCCCTCTGAACCTTGATATCTCACTAATGACTGAATCAGTCATGCTATATAGACAGTAGGCTTGGAAATCCACTACCTCAGAACAAGAGACAGCATGATTACTATATCCTACATTTAGGCTTTGTCTTCCATTCTTACATGTATACATCTGAAAACAGGCAGACCTTCTCCATTTAGTAATGCACAGCAGATGCTGTCAACAGGGTTTGTGACACACGGCGATTTGTAACAGCTGGGAGGTCCCACTAAAGCCTTTTATCAGACTCTCCAAGTGCTTCATATTTCAAGTAGGTAGATATCGATTTTATTTTTTAAGTCAAAATAATACATATATTAATGTTGACGCTCATAATATAATACTCCAATGTAAGAAAATAATTTGAAAGACAGAAAAGTTAACTCTTTGTTTTGAGTGAACTGTTTAACCTGTTTGAAACTAAAATGTATGATTTGAGCTCAAGCTCTAAATCTAAGGATTTGGCAGGATCCTTGTGTTAATCTTGTGATGCCCACCTCTTCTTTGTGCCCCCTGAGCTGCTGGTGCCAGGGCAGAGTGGTGCGGTTCCTGCCAGGCAGAGGAGGGCAGAAATCTTCTTTCTCACTCAGGTAGGCCAGGAAGGAGCAGGTGGAGCCATCCACACCATAGAAGGCATAGCAGGGGTCAGAGCGCCAACTGGCCCTCAAGAACTGTGCATGGAGGAGGGAGTGGTCTCAGGGCGATTCAAGCACACACGGATGCACACACACACATATGCAGAGACACACACACACACACACACGCATGCACACAAACACACATGCATGCACGCACACTTCCATGCATGCACGCACAAACAAACACATACACACTCCCACGCACACACAAACACACACACACACACATATGCAGACTCCCAGACGTTCACATACACACTGCATTTGCTCAAAGTGCCAGGTCATTTTCAAAAAGGTATGTGGGGACTAGGGAGGGCTCCATAATGACAAACCAAGTTGAGACTGACTCTTAGTGACTGTGGACTTTGTGCAAGTTCAGTTACAACATTACATTACAACAGTGGCTTACCTCCACTTTCCCGGCACACAGAGAGAACTCAGAATTGTCTGGCACTTCACACTCCTGAGGGAGACCTTGGGAAAGGACGGTGGAGAGACCATCAGAGAAACACAGATTTCTCTGCATTGTGCATATTTACTGTGCAAGTTTATAACAGTACATCTTCTGAAGAATGGCTTAAACATCAGCATCCAGTCAGCCTGGGCTCTGTGGTGGTTCAGAGGTGGCTCTGTCTAAAGTCTGTTAATCCTTCTTGCTCTGTTGCAATGGGAGAGCAGGTATCACCTGGAATAACCCCCACAACTCCCTCCAATCCTCCAATCTGAACACTGGGCTTGTTCTGTACCTGAAACCCTCTGCTTCTGGCCCGCCAACCCAAACAGACTTTCTCAGTGTACACGGTACAATAACAGCATGAAACAAGAGGAAGGAGAAAACACATGTGCACACAGACTCTTATTAAAAACCAGAAAAGTGTGAAAACCTGAAAATGTGACACGGAGCAATTAAAAGGGCGAAAGCATCTGTAGCAACAGAAGTAAAGTCGCCTGCAATGGCGAAGGAGGCAGGGGCTCCTGGGACATCCAATGGGATTTTATGGGTCTGAAGTAATGCGGGGGGGTGGCCTGCATGAATCACCATATTTCGGAGATGTAAACATTCCATGCACTCTCCCTGCAGGACCCTAAAGCCATCTGACCCCACAGGTGTCATTAAGGAGACGGTAGTTCTGGCAGTAAAGCCTGCTCATGGCTGCTGTTAGGCCACCTTCCAGCGAATCCTCATTAAACTCCGGCCCCTCCCTCCGAGGGCTCAGCCCCTTGCTTCCAACCCCCACCTGTCACCCCATCAGCACCTCCAGCCCCCGCGAGCCTGTCCGCGGTCCAGATACCGCAAAGATATGTGTCCCCCTCATCCCTCATCCCTCCATTCTCACTCTTATCTCTATTATCAGTTGGCCTCAGCACCTGTGATCCCATTCATGATGAAATATCTCAAAGGCTGTCTTTTTACTCAGCCTCATTCTGAACCACATGCTTTTTAGTGAAACCACTGAAAAATGGATGTTGGCCAATTCAAATAGCCAACATTGTTATTTTAGCATATTGATACCATGTTGTTGTACATTGATTGAATTTAAAATGTTTTATCTGGATCTGATCTGATTCAAAACACCTGAATCCTGCATTTAAAAATGAATTAAAACTAGCCAGAAGATGACAGAACTATATATGACTGGTAGAGCATAGTGGTGTAATACTTCCAGAGGAGGCCTGCTGGTATCTTGTGCTCAGGTGCTGGTGTTTATACCTCTTTGTGAGGTGTGCTCAGGGGGCAGGGGTAGAGGGGTCCTCTGAAGGAGCTGGTCTATCTTCTGGGACATGCGCAGAAGCTCCTTCTCCATGGAGTGCAGCAGGTTTCTGTGGTCCTCTCTGAAGCTGAATAATCATATAGCATAAGCTGGTCATGTGACCAAGGTCTCATAGGAAATGCTCCAATCTGACAATCACACTGTAAGAGTAGAATATGTTTCAGCTGATTCTGCATTATAAACAGCATTGTGAGCAACACTCACTCTAGTGAATTGGTGATTCATTTTCATAAACAACAAGTAGAAAAGCCATAAACCGATTTAACCCAATCTTGTTATACATTTAAGATACTGTTCTTAGATTAGCTAGTATTCCAAATGCACGTGGACTAGCAATAAGTTATATGCACAAATACATTTCAAACTGTAACGACTGTTTGTAGCTTACATATTAAAATATTGTATATATCATATATGCCTACATCACTTATACCACCTTCATATATGCCATTGATCAATTGCATTGCAAATGCTGTATACTGTAAAGTATATTTACAATGTATGTCCAAAGTGCAAACACAAAAGTGGATATAATTTCATATAAGAAGAGGACATTAAATAATTGTTAAAAATATACACATATATATACACATACATGTATATCATACTTTTTTAGGATGTGAGTAAGGTCAGGCTGTGCGGGTGGTGGGTCTTCTCTCTCTCTGGCGAGTCGCTGGATCTGAGAGCTCAGGGAGTCCAGACGCAGGGCCAGTCTGCGCACGCTGTGCCGAGGGCCCTCTGTGGGACAAGCCAGCACATGTGAGTGACAGGGTAGCACCGGTGAGTGACAGGCTAGCACAGGTGAGTGACAGGCTAGCACAGGTGAGTGACAGGCTAGCACAGGTGAGTGACAGGCTAGCACAGGTGAGTGACAGGGTAGCACCGGTGAGTGACAGGCTAGCACAGGTGAGTGACAGGGTATCACAGGTGAGTGACAGGCTAGCACTGGTGAGTGACAGGCTAGCACAGGTGAGTGACAGGGTATCATAGGTGAGTGACAGGCTAGCACTGGTGAGTGACAGGGTATCACAGGTGAGTGACAGGCTAGCACAGGTGAGTGACAGGCTAGCACAGGTGAGTAACAGGCTAGTACAGGTGTCCCTTTGACAATGATATCACACTGCAGAAAACATATGGTGATTCACTAAAGAAATTAAGATTTGCACTTGCCTATAAACAACCTTAAGTATGACACAACTGCACTTTGATTCTATAATCAGAAGTCATTTCCTTATTAACATCAGCACCTCTAAATCCATTACACCTTTTCTGTGATTTCCTTTGCTATTTTTTTCAAAGCACTGCTGGTATCTGGCCAAATTAATTAGCACTCAGTGAGAGAAAGAAAATATTCCCTGTGTGATTTAATTCATTTTGACAGTCAGTGTATGCAGCTGAAATAAAATTCCTGGTGCATTTTCTATTTCAATCAAAGTAATTGGACAAATGTACTGTAGAAACATTGTAACATTAGAATACACTGCAGATAACTATATTCTCATTGGAGCATAATTTGAAAATAAAAATGTATTGGATGAATTTTTGTACTTTTCTTATGCGATTCCAAACTCATTTTGATTAAATATCCATATTGTAACATTTATTTTCTTCTCAACTAGGACAGTTAATGGGATCAAATATTATTGAAAAGCCACCTGCTAGCCACCTTATAATAAAATGAAATTCATCTTACAATTCATCTCACATACCAACACTCTCATGTTTACATGGGCACTATTTGCTGAACCACTTTGCCCCAGTGCTCAAAAAGATGACATCATACCCTACCGGATCAGATTTACACACACACTCACACACACAGCCTTGTCATAACAACCTGCTGATGCCAACAATATGGAACACAGTCAGCTTGAATTTTCATATTACATTCATTTCAATATAATGAATTTAATGGACTGCCTGCTTCGATTTACAGCTAACATTTCATAGGGACAAACAATCGTTCTTTAATGAGAAGTAATATTGCTTTCCTGGAATAGCCTCGCGATCAATGAACATAAAATGTCTTTGTTTTTAATTGTTTGCCTCCTTGTCCGTATCCAGTATATGTATTTTTATGAAAGATCTTGAATTTTCTTTCAAGTTTTGATTGCTACCAGTCAACATGAATGTTCATTGTCCATTGTTTCCTTTACTGGGGTCTAATTTGCTACGGATTACTCAACCCTGGTTCTGGAGGGCCATACATCTTGCTTTGGCTGTACATCCTGGAATAGAATGCCCTTTAAGGTAACTCACCTCCTACATAAGGATACTGACGTCTGATTCTTCAATTGTATCAGAATTTGGCCTTGCTGAGGGATGTATGTCAATGTTTGCTTCCTAGGCTTTCTTAGCCTCAACACATCCCTTTCTACCATTTCCATCCAACAGCCCCCATGGGACACAGATATACACTGTAACATGCCACACAGACACCTGCATATATTAGAAAGGGAGCCATGCAAGTCTGGTGCACCATGCCATAGTTGCATATATGAGCATGCTGGCCACCTCTGAGAGAACTGGGAAGGGGAGGGCCAGAGACCACTCAGTGCATCTCCACCAGGGTCATCCCTGAATGCTCTCTGCCCAGTGACACATGCAGCAACCCTGCAGTGATCTCATCCCATCCGCCCACTATTTACCCAGCTGGATCAGTTACGGCTGCACTGCACTCTACCCAGGCCCTGCAGGGAGACTGCCAATGAGAAAAGAGGCAAAAGGAAAAACTGTTTATGTTAAACTGGGGGACAATAAGAGAATGAAAGGAGATTTTTACCCTTCCGTGCAGAGGCAGGAGCTTGGCTGAGGTGTGGCGTGTCAGTCAGTCAGTCAGTCAGTCAGTCAGTCATTTAGGGACATTCGGTGACTCACCTCCCCATCAAAGACTGTTGGTTGGCTGCCCCCCCCTCCCCCAGGGAGTGTTGGGACCACCGCTGCCACCCCCTGCCCTGCTCTGAGATGTCCATGAGGACCCAGCCTGTGCTGTTCTGACAGGACTTGGGGGGTCTAGATGATCTAGTGTTTTTGCACTGTTCCCCCTGCATGACGCCCCAGGAGCGATGTTAATTTAGGCTAAACCATGCAAATAATTTGGTCAATTCAGTGATCGAAACCAGAGGACACAGTGGCCTGCTAGAATTGTGCCTTCCTCCAGTGCAAGCAGTTAGCGTATTCAAGGCTAAAATCGGCACCGTAAATCCCTGATCTTGGCTCAGTATTTGTTTGGCTGTGCGCTTAAACATTCTCTTCATATACCAAGCCTTTCATTTGGCTGTAATTGTTCTTTGCTTTTGCATATGAATCCTCTGCCAAAATGTTCCTTAAATACCAAAAGATAAAACATCCCCTGATTGGCTGGTGGAATAGCTGTAATGGGGGGCTCTGCTGGCATGTAAATAGCAGAACGGCAGACGCCAGCCCTGATTTCAGTGTCAGTGGGATTCGTGGCCAGGGTAGTAATTACAATCAAATCCCCAACAGTGGGGATTACAGCATGTCCCATCGGAAGCATCAGTTGGATCCAGCCGTTCCCTGTACATCACTCCCAATAGAGGGGTGACCGGATACCACAGGGACCAAGAAAGGCTGAAATCAGAAAGGCTTCACTTCACTCCACCACAGCGGTCTCCTAGCTAGTGTCTCTCAAAGGCCTTCCTTAATAACAATTTCGGTCAGTTACAATTTGGGTTTGTTTCAATGTGTTTGACTAAGTGTAAGCAATGGAATTGGAGAAGGAGAGAAGTCAGACCTGGCTTCAATTGTACTTACCAACCATAATTATAGCAGTATTTCAATCCAATTTAAAGCTATTCTTGAATCAACTTATATGTGCCTGCCTGTACACTGATGCAATTGGCATTACCTCTGGCGCTCTCACTCCTCACAGGGAGTGGAGTATATGGAGGAACAGCGCACACAACACTGTGCAGCAAAGCGTGTGAAGAGGCATGCTGTGCAAAGCCACCCCTGCTCCCCCAGCACCCCCTTCACATGCCTGGTCTGCAACCGCAGCTGTGGATCCAGGATCGGACTATTCAGCCACCAGAAGACTCACAAATAAGAGAAGATGGTCATCATCGAATCGATGGACAACCATAAGCTAAGCTAAGCTAAGCTAAGTGTGTGTGTGTGTGTGTGTGTTTGTGAATAGGCAGCAGTGTGTGCATGCATGTGTGGAAACAGGTAGCAGTGCATATGAGCAGGTTTCAGCACGTGTGTGTGAACAGGTGGCAGTGTGTAGTGTGCATCTCACCCTGGTCAGTGGGCCCCCTCCCTGGGGGCATGGCTCTGGCAGTCTCTGGAGGGACCCACAAGCTCTGAAGTAGCAGCATGAGCAGGGAGAGGGACAGACACAGCAGCAGGCAGCCACTGCAGGGAGACAAGGAGAGATAACACTGCAGACAGCAAATAAAGGCAAAAGCTGAACTTACTAAATATATTTCAATAGGGGACGAAAAGGAATGCATCATTTCCCCATTGAAATATATGTGATTGATTAGTTTAAAGGAAACCTGACAATTTTAAACATCGCCAAAGACAATTAAGTCTATTAATATACTGTGCATCCTCAATGCTGTGCATCCTGTTTTTTCGCTTTGTGACAAGCAAACATGCCCAATTACATTTTCAGCTTTCGTAGAGCATTTGAGATACAATACAATGTAGGTCATTTGTGAACATTCTATCAATATAGAATGGGAAAACGACTCCAATAATGAGATCTCGGACATTGCGAGACCCAGTATGGGCACTAACACCAGGGCAGTGTATGTTTGAGACAGGAGCGTGTCTATGTTCCCACAGCCCTATGTTCCCCATTTCTCAAAAATAGGCCCTATGTTCCCCCAGCCCTATGTTCCCTTATTTCTCAAACATAGGGCTGTGGGAACATAGGGATGACACCTGTTTGAGACATGTCTCTTGGAAACTGGCTCAAACGCCGACTTGGGTTCAGATATTGATGTTGCCGCTTCGTCAGAGGCAGATCCCAATCACCTTATCAACACAGACTGCGAAGTATACAAGCGAGCTGTTGTAGCTAGCTAGCTAATGTCATGTTCCAATTAGCAAGCTCATTGGATATGTACTGTGTTTTGATTTAGCAAACTCCTGTGGCAGTTCAGAGCTGAAGAGATACTGGCCATACTGTTGTTAGTCAGCTCTGTTTTTAAGTCAGTCAGTGAGTGAGTGTAGCATACAAGCTAAGCTAGCTAGCTACTTCACTGATTGTGAAAAATTAGCTAGCTAACTGTTAACAATCTTAGACAAACAATTTTGAAATAAAAAGCAGGGTGTACTTTACAGGAATGTATTGATTTAATAATAATAATTAAAGACAAGCTATTTAGTCCATAGCTCACTGTGGCATGTTTGTTTCTGTAGAAACGTTAGTTCCCTCACCTAATGTTAGTTGCCCGCAGAGCAAAAAGGTAGCCTCAGCCAGCAGTGTAGCTGGCTACTAGCAAAAACAAAATGACTTTGGTTAAAAAAGAATGAGTTCTGCCATTGGCTTTAATATCTGGGAGATCCTTGTCTCTCAGCTATAAAAAAATACTGCCATTATCCACTTGCCAGAGTTGTTATCAGTCCAAAATAATTAGGCCAAACTGTTTTTAAGGTCTCCCATCTAAAATACAAGTCTCCTCATGATTCTGCACCAAACTATATGATTGTCAATGTGCTATACTATATGTATATCTGGAACACTGTGAACATTCTACACAACACAGGCACAATTTTGATTTGGCTAGTCCCTGTTGAAATGTCTTGGTGCCTAAGTACAATGGGCTGCCTGAAGCATATTCATATTTTTCTTACCCAATTTGGAATGCCAAGTAATAATGGCAACCGTCTCATCTGCTGCAACATCCTTTGTCAATTTGGGAGGGCACAGACTAGCATGTGCATTCTCCAAAATTAGTTTCTGCAGTCCACCAACTGAGCTGTGCAGTTACAGTGCCAGAGGACTGCACAACTGGAGCAGGTAGTTTGCAGGCACCCAATTGACCAGACGATTGGGTGCCTGCATCACTATTGGGTGATGAGGCATGAAAGAAATATATATACAATACATATACAAACATACATAAATATACATGCACAATCACATCCACATCAGTATGTCTGAAATCATACCACCATATGTGGTGTGCTACAAACACGTTAGATTAGTTATATCATGTATGAGCAATTAATTGTTTCCAGTGCTCAAAATGGTAATAATTCAATAATTAACATCATTTCTTTGTGAACATGTACTTCACAAGAGGTAATGTGAAGGAAATGTGTAGGAAATGTGATCGATCTGATCGAACAATGCTCTGATACATTTGAGATCTCAAGGTGGCGGTTGCTGCTGATAGAGGCACTGTGCGTTTCACTGCTGGATATGTGGCCACGCCGTCAATCCTCAGCACACAGTCTCTTAAGCATATTAAAAAATGAAAGGAACAGACTAAACTGTTCCATATCTCGAGTTCAAGGAAAGCACGATGTGTCAAACAAACATTCGGCGAGGACGGGCGGCCCACGGAGTACGCATTTATTTCATTTGCTTTGGTCCCATCCCGTTTTATTGGAGCAGAGAGGCCGAGGCCTGGGCCCAATCCTCAGGCCAGCCCTCGGAGCGACGGGAGTGTTCCAAGCGACGACCTGGCCAAGGCAAACACACGCTGCAGCCGCCGCTGCCGAGCTCCTTTCCTGTCATTTCCCGCACCTCCCGGGCACCTCCAGAACGGAGCATCTCAACCGACCAGATCCTCAACCTCGTGGGAAAACTTGGTAATACTAGCACCATGAAAGCGATCAGAGTAACAGTGACTCCACACAGAAACTTCTGCGTTTAGTTTTTTCGCATGAAGAGACAGACGTACCCCTGGAAGGCAGTGGTACGGTCTCTGGTTTGCAGGAATGGGAGCCGGTGCAGCACGTCTCAAAACAAGCTATTACAGCAGGGGAGCCTATAGTAGGGAAGGATACTCCAGGGTCTCCAGTGAATTCACTCTTAATTTCCATAAGGCAGTTCATAGTGCATATCACATGGCAAAGCCATAGCCAAGGAGGGTGGGTGCCATGGTGTTTAATTCGCTCCATCAACCCAGACATCTGGCCTTATTATATTTACCATTATTATTGTACTGTGCATGGAACATACTTCACTTTTTATATCTGCTTCTTGTACATTTTGTATATGGAATGCTTACTGCATTTAAAATGTGGTTCTCTGTGGCTCAGTTGGTAGAGCATGGCGTTGGCAACGCTTAGGTTGTGGGTTCAATCCCCACTGGGGCCACATATACTGAAAATGTATGCATTCACTACTGTAAGTCGCTTTGGATAAAAGCGTCTGCTAAATGGCATATATTAAAATGAACATACATGTTTTATGCAGGTAAGGTTAACAGCACCAAATGTGTTTGTTACAGTCATGGTACAATTTGATTTTTTTTCAGGTGAGAGAGATTTTATTTATAGAAATATCCCTCAAAGCAAAAGCTCAAAGAACGGGCCCATCTGATGTTTCATATGCAGATTTGTTCTCCAGGGAATTAAAGGATCTGTGAGCTTCGTTCCTCCTTGTCTTTTTTCAGATCTGCTCCGACACAGAGCACCCTACCCCCAATGCGACTGACCCCTTACCTTCTGGGGCGCAATGGAGCACGCATCCTCCAATTCCTGCCCAGACAACGTGGGCCTCACTGAAACACATACACAGAAGACCATCATTTTTTAAATTATTATAATAATTCACATAAGATCCACATAAGTATGACTCCCCTTCCTTTCCAGAACTATCTCCATAAAAATACATTAATCATCATGTCTCTGCAATTATTTATTCCAGATGCAGTTTACCAAATTATTATCACTCCAGTCATAAACCAGCATTCTGCGCTTAATACTAACAGCAATAATCTGCGCTCAGACCAAGTAAGTGGTGACTAAGGGAAAAGTTGCTCAACCCATCGGGCAACTTTCCAGGCCGGAATCAAACAAACAAAACGAGACTGATGAATGAGATTAACTCTTAAAAGCACTTGTTGTCTGATGCAAGAGAGAACCCCTCTCCATCCCTCCCCTTGTATGTACAGTTCAGAGACAGCAGCATGATAAAGACACTTGAGTAGCAGCTTAAACTCACCCATTCAAAGTGCAGCCTCATAGTCTCGATTTCCTCCCTGCGTCAAGGTCTACTCACCCTTTCAAAAGTCGCAATGTAAAGATGGAACTGGTGAAAAAAGGGCTATTTTTCTCTGGCTCTCTCTCCCTCTCTTTCCCTCCCTCTCTGCCCCTGTCTTTCTCTGTCCTTAGCCTTCTGGGTAGGCATCCTGCCGTTGCCGGGGAAACCCAATAGCTCTCAAGAGAACACAATACCCCAGTGGCGTTGGGGCCTTTCACGCACAATGAACCCTCTCCTATAAGGTGACAGCAGAGCTTTTCATCCAGCTGTACTGTGTCACCCTTTGTGAATGAAAATGTATATTTAGCTGCTATTGAAGTATTTTTAAATATCTAAAATATCTAAGAGACAAGACTCTGAAATGGCTTGAAATGTAGACTAATGATTAAATTAACACTTATTCAACTCCTAATTTTACTAGCCTTTGTCTTCAGAGATGAGACTATGAGTGATTACATTTTTTAGAACATGCCACATTTGTAATATGATCCTTAAAAAATGTTAAGGGGGCTCCCAAGGGGCTCAGTTGGTAAACCGTGAGTACAGGCTGGACCCCAAATCCATAGGTTGGACACAATTGGACCTATCGTTAAATCCTATTTAAATCACATTTTGAAGGCAGTGGTAAAAAAATATATATATTAAATGAAGTTGGAAAATGGTATAGTTTCATTATTATAGCTACCAAATTAATTATATGACATAATTATATGTTAATTGGGTGCTATTTGAATCAATGTTGAATGAAACATTAGAATAATTTTACACAATGAAATTGTATTCAAATATAAATTGTGTTGGAATAAGATGAATACACTTAGTTTTTTTAAATTAAAAATATTGAATAAATTAAGTAAAGCTTTCAGTATTAGAAATCCAGGTTGGAAGCACTTTTGTAAGGACAGATTTAAATGTATCCCCTATACATTTCTTTCAGCAAGAACCGTGGTACTGTTGGTGGCTACAGTGACTTAGAACTACACTTTATGATCCTGTCAAAATACTTGGCTTCTGGCATTTTATAGTTATGAGATGACTATAAAATGGCTTATGATGGCTGCTGACTCAAGGCAATTATTCTCTACCATGTAATGGCATTACAATTCTGTTTATAGTCAGCAGAGGGCAATACAGTCTTAGTTTTCATAGGTCTCTGCAAGAGAGCAAACCCTTGTGGTAAAGATTAACACTGTACTGACTGCAGCCTGAAGGTCAAGAGTATTTATCAGAAAAATCTCTCAGAAAATTACAGTTTCTTGTGTTTTGTTTTGTTTTATTATTGAAAATGTTTCTGTATTGAGTGGATGTACTTTTTCCTAATGTGTCTGTGCATGTATTTTGTTTAGTTTTTTCTATATTTTAATTATTTTTTCTGTAGTTTATTGGGGACAGATGTCGGAAATTAGCCTTTGGCTATAAACACTTAATGCAATGCATCTGATGCTTGTTTTTTTAACATTGTAACAGTGCTCTTGCAAACAAACAAACAAACAAACAACTAAATAAAAGCAACAAAAATGCTTATTATTACAGTTAGAGGGGCGGCACGGTGGTGCAGTGGATAGCACTGTCGCCTCACAGCAAGAAGGTCCCGGGTTCGAATCCCGGCCGGGGGCCTTTCTGTGCGGAGTTTGCATGTTCTCCCCGTGTCCGCGTGGGTTTCCTCCGGGTACTCCGGTTTCCTCTCACAGTCCAAAGACATGCACGTTAGGCTAATTGGAGAGTCTAAATTGCCCTGTAGGTATGAGTGTGTGAGTGAATGGTGTATGTAGTGCCCTGCGATGGATTGGCGACCTGTCCAGGGTGTATTCCTGCCTCTCGCCCCAATGCATGCTGGGATAGGGTCCGACCCTGACCAGGAATAAGCGGCTGAAGATGAGATGAGATGAGATTACAGTTAGAATGATAAAAGTGTTAACAATGAGTAATGCATAATTGATTTAGCCGATCGATGCAGCGATACTAAAGGAATAACAATTACGATCATAAAGGTAATCTCCTTTTAAAGACAAGGATCAGGGGCAGAACTGCCCTGTGCCTGATTATAAGAGGGAGAGAGAAAGCGTGCGAATCCTCCGTGTGTGATGAACGGCTGTGATGTCACAGCACAGAGGCAGGAAGGATTTGATGAGCTTAAACCCCAGAGAGCTTCAGTGTTAATACTAAAGCCTGTTAACCCCCCCCCCCCCCTCCATTAACCCATCATCATATTTACCATCCTCCACATGGTGTCCTGTTGTAGTAAAGACATTTCTTGAGCAAATACGCAGGGCCTATATTGTAGCTATACTTTAAAACTGTGATCACATTGAGAAAAGTATTTTGTTCTGGGAGTCTTGTTCTTTATACAGCTGGGGATGATTTGGAGTGCAGAGCAGTGATTTACAGTCCTCTGTGCCTTTCCTACAGATGTAAACCAAGCTGTGAGTTGGTAGCTTGGACATAGAGTGAGCAAGCGCCACAAAAACAAGGTTATCTCTGGACAACTATAATTAAAGGCAATAGGCCTAGACAAAACTACCATACCATATGATAAACTCTGCCATTGAGTGTCATAAGTATTATTGATAAACTAAATTCCAAAGACTGTTTCCTATGAGTAAACTGAATCACTTTTAAAAAGATTTACATTTAACTTTTGGAAGCTATTGCAGTACCATGGGGCACACCAATAGTTACTACAAGGAACTCCAAATCAATACGTGAATAAGCAGTCTTTACTGAGACAAAAAATCTAAACCAAACAGCGGGAACCAGAAATAGAGTGGGCAATGATGGCTGAATTGAATTAGCTGTAATAACTGTCATGTGTTTCGCCTGCTGTTTCGGGTGGCTTTGGTGGAGGACAAAGCAGGGTGCTGTTCGGTTACCAGGGTTACTTCCTCTCTCCCGCCACTTTTGACAGTCGTCCAGCGCTGTAAACAAGTCTTGATTAATCAGATAGGTCTTGCAAAAACGTCAACAACGGTACAACGGTGACGCAAGGGTGTATTCCCCTCATGATTATAGCGGTTTACTAATTTTAGCATTAATTTTTAAAGTTTGTCTTTAAATGTGATCCTATCTTAAGTTCACATGAATCCATTAGTTAGCTAGTGGTTTGTGCAATTTAGCAATGTTGAAAATGGCATTTTATATCTGTAGCTGGCCCCATTCATATTTTGGACTAAAGAAACAAATTACAATTTGAATTGTACTTTTAATATTTCGATTTCTTCCTTCCCACTTTCTCTTGTTCTGCAGTCAATTTTATAATTTAAATGCCTCATTGCCTACTAACAACGCTCGCCTAGTCTGGCGATAGCAGGTCCGAGCCGGTAGCTATAAAGCAACGCGCACACTCTGTAGAGGCCCCGCCAAATCAGGAGAGCCCCAATGCGCATGTCCAATACTGACTTAAAGCGAAATCAGCAGCTCCAAAGCGAGATACAACTGTGCAGGTCTGAACATTTCATATATTCACAATTACGTTTCCTACAAATATTACGCCTTGTCAAGCAAAAGTTTTAAAAAAATGTTTTTCTAGGCGTTCGGATTTTGCTGTGGAAGAGTTATGCATATCTTACTAGGCATAATATCCGATATCTTGCTAGCTAGCCAACTAGCTAATGTTTAATAATGTGTTGACAGTTAGCTGACTAGAAGACGTTGGTGTGCAGGGATGTAATCAAGCATGGTATGTCCTTCAATTTCCACACAATTTCACATCAGCTTAAGCTCATTAACTAGCGTTCTACATGAATATGCATTGAATTAGCTGTGGTACTTTTTGGGTATCCGTCATATTCAGACGATTTGGAGAAAGTACTTGTCAGTAGCCAGCTAGTTAGCTAACGTTAGATCTAAGCGTGAACTAACGTAGATGTGCTAGCTAGACAACAAATGTTCATCGACTATTTTATTTAGCTACGGTTTCAGTATAGCTTCAAGTAATTTCGTCAATATTTCCATCGCGGTATATTAAATGGGTTGGCACAGTTTAATATACGCAATTTAACCAGTCGATGCATTGGCCCTAGTTGTCTTTATTCCCTCTTGAATTTGCTATAGCTATGCGACGTTAACCGTGCTTAGTATGAATTTGAACATACAATGCCAGTGTAAATATGATTCTTGTTGGCTTGGCTAATCAACTACTGGTTCACAAATCCTTTAATTTTATCTCATTCAATCATAGTAGATTTCTGTGTCAGCAATGTTATGTGGATTTCAACACTGTTCACTACAGACATCCCACCCAGGGAAAAACTGATTTCAGGGAGGTTGAGCGGCTGACCTGACGATATGCGGATGATTCTGTCCTGTTTCCTCTTTTGTGTCTTTTGTTATGCTCTGTCATGCCCTGAAAAATAAATAATGGCAATTTTTCCTAGTGTATACCACTATACACTTGGCATGGACAGCCAACACTGTAAATGTAAAGAGCCTGCACTTTCACCTGGTTCAACTAATTACTACTTAACAAGATTAGTTGAATCAGGTGTGCTGGTGGTGGAATTTAACAAATGCATGGACTGGCTGGGGGTCCCCGAGGAGAGGTTTGACAACCACTGCTCTAGATAATAGAGTTGTTTTTGCCAATCATTACATTACAGTTGTTATTGCTCAATCCTATGCAGTTAGACCATTCAAGGCCTTGCAGTAATGAGGAGATGGATTTGAATAGGTTTTCTGCATTGGCCTTCTTGCACACTCGCATGTCCACACAACAGTGGCTCTTTCATGGTCTTCATCATAGTAACGAGCAAGTATTGCGCACTCCTCACACATGATGTCATTACTTTCATCAACCATGAAGCTGTATGGCCTTTTTTCAGTGTGAATATACTTGAAAAGATAATGTGAGCATTCAGGCTTCAGTATCATACTGGCAATTTCTGCTTTGCTATTTCTGAATCTGGAAACTGCTTTTTACATAGTTTTCCAGTGTGTTTTATACTTGGAAGGGAAGATTGTGCTCTACAATGAAAGTTGTGAACTGCACCTCTGTTCTTGTCACCTTGTCTTTCACACTTTTTTGTTCTGGTGAAAAAAACTGCCCGATGTTCTTGCACCCTTCCCTGCGCTTTGCCTCGCTGACATGCTGTGGTCCCTGAAAGAAAGAAGTGGCATAATTCAAAATTACAATATTTCAAAGATTTAGCTGTTTGCACTCAACACATTGTCACAGAAATGTTTTAAGCTAATTCCAGTAAATAGACGGAGCCCTGCTCAACTGAACCAGGCTAATTAGCTAGCGAGCCAGCTAACAGGTAATACGTGACGTTGAGAACTGATGCCTTTGCTCTGTAATGTTAGCTAGCTAACGTAGCTAGCTGAACTCCCTCGATATATCTTTTACAGTCGTTTAGACCGCCGTGGGCAACAGAGAAGTCATTATTGCACACAGTGCAATGGGCAAAAGTATTGTTGTTTTTTACTGGTATGAGGCATGGGTACTGTTTTGAGTAATCTGATGTAAAGTGGGTTTTATAATATTTATTTTTCTTGGGCTTTGCCATCTTGACACGGGTGCGCGTTTGACCGTCAGTGACAATCGGACTCACAGGTCTTCCAACAGTGAATGACAGGTCCAACCCAGTCAGATTGACAGGTCTGCAACAAACGAAGGACCAATCAGGATCATGCTTGAAACAAATTTGAGGAGTAAACAAGGGGGGGTAAAAAATAAAAAAAGTTTTAAATTGCTTCTGTGGTGGAGACTCCCGGAGCTTCCTGGAGAGGTGACCGCACTATTCTCATAAATCCAGGCCCTCGATTCCTTCTCGCACATATAAAATCTGAATTGAGATACTTTTTTCTGCATGAGCAAAGGCCTCTTGTATCAGTTATAAAAGGGAGAAGTGAAAACAAGAGCCCAAGCAGTTGTTTGTGTCCACTGTTGTTGGGTAAACCACACACAATTCTGTGCTTGAATCACAGTACAAGCAGACTGTTTTACAGCAAGACCTAATCCTGAACATGACCTACTCATTCACTAATAAATGTAAGAAAGCTGCTTACATTACAGCTGCTGAAAATGGCTTTTGTTTTATTTACAATTAGACCTGACTGGTTAATTGATTCCAAGTCTAGGCCTTCAGTGTATTATGGATTCCTCTGCTCTGACATTTAACCAAGCCAGCTCCTCACAGTCTGACCCCTTCTGCCAGATTTCAGTTTTATAATTGATTTGGTTTATGACCAATCAATGATAATGCAGTGACTATTTATAATTCAAAAACGGTGGAACACGCTTGCATTACAGCACAGAGAGTACACTCACTTTCTTGCTAACTTCAGGACTTGTGAACAGCGCAAACTGGCTTGCAGTTGAAATGGCATAAACTTAAATTGATGTTACACATTCCACCAATCTCTTCACTTTTTTTCCCAATTTGAATTCATTCATTCATTCATTCATTTTCACTTGACTTTTGTTCTTACTTATTCTGAGGTCTCTTAAAGACATCAGAATGCGCCTGTCCTGGAGCCGCCCAGTTGTTTCCTGTCAGAAGACCGAGTTGCAAAAAAATAAAATAAATCTAATTAAGATAATTGGCTAATACTGTTTGACAGGGAGCAGTATACACACATACACGCACACAAACAAGCCAATAAGGAGGCGGGGGACTGTGGTCCTGGCGGTGCAGGGTGGAGTAAGTCATGGGGATCAGGCCCGAAGGAGGATGTACAGGCCTGTTTTGACAGGATTGGGTGGGTTCAAGGGGCCAAGGCTGGATAACAGGGAAGGCCACCGGAGCCAACAGGCAGTCCAGTAGTCCAGTAGCTGAACTACGGGGAAAGACGTGCAAGAAGTATATGACTGGGAGACCGTTGCCCTTCAGCCATTTGTGTTGTGCCAGGAAAGTGAGTGTAGAGCAATTGTTTGATTTTATTTTTATTCCTATGTGATGTTATTGTTGATGGGTGTTCCTTCTATCTCTGTACCAGAGTTATGGTATTGTTATTGTTGGTAAATGGTGTCTTCTGTGTTTGTTTTCTCCCACCTGTTTGTTTTCAAAAGTATTTTTTCTGGTTCCTATGAATTTGTTACTAAATATTCTGATTGGGTTTTGAAAGTGCAATTGTTAGTCACAAATTGATAGTCACTGTGTAGGGCCCTGACTTACGGAAATGTTTTGGAATCAAGCTCTGACAATGAGTAACATCTGTCGTAAGGGGTTGAGCAATGTTCATTGTTAACCCCTGTCTTGTGATTTTTGTTTATGAGCCTTGCATGGCTTAAAAACCACTTAATGTAATGCTTTTTTTCTGATGGAGGAAATGTGATTTCAGTGGAACAAAGGTTAGCTTGAGACATTTTCTGTAAGGTGGTTAGGTTGCTAGATGTACTTCTGTTCTGCCTGTGCCTTCCCATACGGCTTTCATGCTATGTCTGTTGATGTGGAAGTTCTGGGAAGAACTGGAGTTGTGCTGTAACTTGATGACTAAGTCACTGCTTTAGATCATGGGGTCATTCCAAGTGAGAGTATGCCTCTGTTCAAACTGTAATAACCTATCTTTTCATGTTGTTTTCTCTCTCTCACTCTCTTGCTCTCTCTCAGTGAACATCATGTGCGGCTCATAATCAAACCACAGACATATCTGTTGTAAACAGGCAGCTTGTCCCCGGCTCGCTGTCCCCCCACTAGTCTATAAACCCTGGGCCATGGCTGAGGAGGACTATGGCTACTTTGTGGACTGGGATCAGATGGGCGATCTGGCCAAGAGCAGCGGTCCGACCAAGCTGGACTGCAAAGACCCACGGGAGCTGAAGCAGCTTGCCAGGCAGGGCTACTGGTCCAAGAACCACAAGCTGCGGGCCCAGGTCTACCAGCAGCTCATCAAGGCCATCCCCTGCCGCACTGTCACACCAGACGCCTTGGTTTACCGCGACATTGTGGACAGTGTTGTGGGCAAGAGGGCCCCCGCCAGCATCCCCTTACCAGAGGTTGTGGATGGCAGCCCCCTGCCCAAGTACTGCCTGAAGGCGGACGGGGTGGGCGCCGCCCTCAAGATAATGTCGTGCGTGGCCAGCCAGTTCCCAGACATCTCCCACTGCCCCTCGCTGCCCGCCATGACGGCGCTGTTGCTGCACTTCAGCCCCAGCGAGGCTCATTGCTTCGAGCACGTGTGCCGCCTGCTGGCCTGCAACGAGCCGGGCCGCCGCATGCTGGACCAGACCTTCCTGGCTTACGAGTCTTCATGCATGACGTTCGGGGACCTGGCCAACAAGTACTGCTCCTCTGCTCACAAGCTGATAGTGGCCACTGCCCAGGATGTGATGGAGGTGTACTCTGACTGGATGCGCTGGGTGTTGGGCGACTTGCCCTTCTCCCATGTGGCCAGGGTGATGGATGTCTTTCTGGTGGAGGGATACAAGGTGCTGTACCGCGTCGCCCTGGCCCTCCTCAAGTTCTACCGCAAGCAGAAGGCCGGGCAGCAGCAGCCTTCTGGCCAGGACACGGAGGGAGTCCGAGGGAGCATCCAGTCCTTCGTCCAGGGCATCGGCTCCTGCGTCTCCCCAGACAAACTGCTGGAGAAGGCCTTTTCCATCCGCCTCTTCAGCCGCAAGGAGATCACGCTGCTGCAGCTCACCAATGAGAAGTCCCTGCAGCAGAAGGGCATCACCATCAAACAGAGAAGGTACAGAGCTTGGCTTTCCAGAGGGCTCGGCTCCAAGAGGAGCACGGGACGGTGTTGGAGAGGGTGATCGTGGCAACCTTTTTTCCCCTTTGATTCGCCCTGAAAATGTGCATAACAACAAACATCTTTTGACCAGATGTCTGAGGAACGCAGCTTAATTCATCTGCATCCATGTGTCCTGTCTGTGTGAATTGAGCACACTGTCTGCTGGCACGCAGTCCTGATGCTTTCACTGTGATGTCGTTTTCTCTCACATCTTTCTCTTGGTCTCCTGACTGATTTCCTGCGCATTCTTCCCACCTGACACCACTGTCTGTCTCCACCGACTCTCCTGTCTTCACTTTCCATCTCATGCTCTCCCATGTGCTTGACCTTCAAAGGAGGTGGGTCTCCTCTGCTCTTGTGCTTCTGTTTGCTTTGGCCTGCAGGCACTATCCTGTTAGCTGGTTATTTTGGAATTAGGGATGTTAAAATGCGCAAAAAATATGAAATGATAGCACAGATTTTGTTTTTGACCATTTCAACATTAATCTGTATTTATGAGGGGAAAAAAACTTTTTGAGTACTTTAGATATTACTCTGTCCATATCAGTACATTTAATCAACATGTTAACTGTAGTTTGGCATTTGGTGAGTCTTTTCTGCAATCACGTAAGTTTGGTGAATTGCAGAGCTAACTGATCAGCTCTTAATTATACAGCATGACCTATCTTGCTGTACAATCTTAATTATACAGCACAACTGTAAGCTTATTACAAGCCATAGCCCACATTCATTTCATAAGGTTAGGTAGCGTGTCCATTTGTTTTATAGCAAGCGTGCTTGCTAAACCAACTGGCATTCGTTAGCTGTACCAGGAAATGTCTTAGCTAGGTAGGTAGCGCAATAATTGGTTCAGTGTTAATCAATGCAGATAAACAACCATAGACTGAACAGCAGTTTTTATAATTTATGTACATGAATCACTCTGTTAGAAAAACAAAAAGCTATTGTGCTTTGAAAAATAATGTAAAAAAATTGAAACAGAATCGAATGCCAGAATAAACCTCCAAAATTTGATCTGTGCACTCAGCAAGTCAAACACCTGCTAAACATTAGCTTGCTTGTTTATTATCAATCACTTGCTAAAAAATGAAACCTTTTTTTTGCCTTACATTATTAGTCTAAAGCTTGTTAAATTAGTCAAGGCTTGAATTAGTATGAACCAGCAATTATTTGAAGTTCGTCTTACTAGCTATTTAGATAGCTGTTCTATTTTTTCATATTTTATGTAACTAGCCAGTTTTCTAGCTCTCATACTATATATATAAGGATTGGGATAGCAGATTGGAATAGTGGAAGTATGGTTTCTATACCGTTTGACCACTGTAATGTAATAATTATTAATTGTTATTTTTCTTGTTATTATTATTATTATTATTATTATTAACACCAGAAATCATAATAGCAATATTTATAGTGATATTTTTCTACACCCACTACAAGTTATGCTTGCCTCTGTTTGGCCTGTGATGTTATTATGATGTTATTGCCTCTCACTGTTTTAGGTTTCACCCTTTAGTTGTGTCCAACTCACCATAAATAGTAGCTAGTACACATCTAAAATCACACAGAAATAATTTATCAAACAGCTGTTAAGCAGAATGCTTAATATAGGTGTATAGCTTATGTATACATTTTCCTATTGATGTTACACTCAAGGCCAGGGGTAGGGTCTGGGAGTGCTGCAGATGTTTCTGGTTTTCAGTTCCATCCAAACCCTGAATTACGTAATTGGATCAATTATCCTGTGGTGCCACAGTCTTTTCACATCTTCTAGACCTCTGTATGATGACATGTCGAGTGGCTTGAAGCTTGAGAACACGGACACCTGCATTAATTTAGCTGTATAACTCAACCAGTTACGTAATTAAGGGTTTGAATTGAGTGAAAACCAGAAACATCTTTGGTATTCCACGAGCAAGGTTGTCTGCCCCTGCTTTGGGCAAATGGGAATAGCAGCTGTTCCTGAGGCAAAGAGAGCGGTTAACGGAGATGGCTGCGGTAATATCCATACCCATCATCAGGTTTCACTGACCTAAATACACGGCGTTCAGAAAAGCACAGAGACGCCTGTATCTTTGCATCACAAGGTATTCTAAATGGATCTCCAGCCAAATGCGACATGAATGAACTGTTGTGAACTAGTCGGCTCTAGCTGGTTCTGTTTCCATTTTATTGTCACTTATATTAACCCTAACTCTGTTAACCAAGCTTTTCCTGATTGATGGTAAACAACCAGTAGTAGGTCTAATGCTACAATGTTCAGGACGAGGGATTTATTTGTGTGCTTTATAATGACCTAACGTAGTCAGCACCACGAGCACCAATGCAGATCTTCCTTGTAAATATATTTGATCGGCTATTATTGCTAACAATCAAACCCCTTCTTCCCCGCCCTCTTTCTTCCTGTGTGCCATCTCCAGGCGGAATGTGCATCTGGCGGTGAATGCGGACAACTTCTCCTCGGAGATCGTCAGCACCAAGGAGATGCGGGACATCTGGTCCTGGATCCCAGAGCGATTCGCCCTGTGCCAGCCCCAGCCCCTCTTTTCCACAGCCAACCACGGCTGCAGCCTCAACAGGTACCATCCGGGGCCGAGGCCAGAGACTCAAAGCTAAGGTTGATTATTATTGTCCTCTGCTTTGGCTCTCCCCTCAGCATCCCAAGCTTGCAGTTAAAACAGTACAGAGTACACAAAATGTCATAAAAAGTTATCATTAAAAAAATCACATTTCAATTGAGGAAATTATAAACTTTTATTATTACATTAGGTCACAAGATTTAGTTGCATGCTGTTGAGAATCAACTATTTTTCACAGTGCTACAATACATTGACAGTACACAACTGATGACATAAGATTTATCTTCATGTATCAAATTGAACAATGGAGATGGAGTGTTTTTTTACGACGCTGACAAAAGGCAGATCGCAAATGAGAATGTGTATATATGTGTGGCCTTCAGTCTGTGGCTGTTTTATCTCCAGGCTTCAGCCACAACGGGGGGAGTTTCTGGGTTGAACACATTGTACATGGATGTCATTTCAAGACATTTAAACACAAACAATGCTTGAGACTCCCAATATGCTGCAACAGCATGCTTCCATTTTCACATTTTGCAGTGTGAAACCTTTGGATGCTGGGACAAAGGTCGGGCACACCTAACATGTATTATCTAATGGCATAATGGTCCAATAAATTTGGTTTCAGCGGTGGTGTCCACGTCTTCAGTGTTGAAGGAATTTAAACATTACCAAAAGCACATTGGATATCTTTGACTAAAGTTAGACGTAGCACCTATGACCCATGCACTTCAAAATAAGGGAGTGCAAGTGGTTTCATTGTTCTGATAATAAGTACTCACCTGCACTTACACTTTACATTTTTGTATACACACACAGAGTTTGGTACAGGTAAGATGTGTGCACATTTAAGCACTTTTGAAAATCGAGGAGTAAGCATAAGTGGAGCGTAAAAGGGATCCATGTTATGTTTATGGATAAAGTGTAGCACACTTTTTATGACATTTATTGTTATATTGAGTTGTTGTACTGGGCCTCCTGGACAGAAGTCAGATGATATCAGCTGAAACAGCAAAACCGGCATTGGAGATCATATTCCAAACAGCACTGTGTGTAGATGAACTTGATCTAAAGCAAGCCACAATTCTGCGCAGTGAAGTACATAATGGCGACCCAGCTATGAAAATACAGACTGTTTGCTACTGCTGTGCTTTCTGGGGAATGTAGTACCATTATTAGCTTGTTGCAAATCACTCCATGGGAATGACATTCAATATTAAGTCTCCTCTAAAATTCAGGCCATGACGTTCACCTCTCTTATCTGAAGTTTGGTGTGCACAATACAAAAAGAGAAGCTCACTCATTACAATCTGAACTCTGAAACAGTTGCAAATAATTTATAGGTCTTCCTTTTGCTTCCTTCCAAATAGTCTTTTCCTGCCTGACGTTTAGCAACTCTGTGTCTGTCTCCTGGTGGCAGGTTCTTTTCACACTGTGAAGGCTATGAGCCCACTCTGCTCCTCATCAGAACCACAAATGCAGAGGTACAGTATGGGCACACACTACCCCTGTCACTCACCTGCCCCCCCCCACACACACACACACACACACACACTGCCCCCTTCACTAACCAGCTCCACACACACACACACTGCTCCCCCTCACTAACCTAAGCCAATAAATGCACTGCAGCATAACTTTACTTGAATATGTCAATCTTCCTTTAGGACTTCATGGCAACTTATGACTGCTCTTCTATTTACCCATCTCCCTGGCACTAGCCCTGTTATCTCGTCTCGACCTGTCCCAGTAATTACTCCCTTATTTCCTTATCATGTTTACTTTGTTAATATTTAGGAAGAGACCGCAATGTCAGTTTGTACAGTCTGAGTGAAAACGTGAATACTAGCAGCCTACCAGGAACCAGGAGGGTGTTGTGAATGATTTGAGATTTCACACTGTCCTGTCTGTGCTCAGGTGTGCGGTGCCTTCCTTTCTACCGACTGGGAGGAGCGCAAACGGGGAGGGAACAAACTCAGCTTCTTTGGGACAGGGGAGTGTTTTGTCTTCAGGGTGAGTTTGCTAGGTGTCTCCACAGCCTACCGAAGGCTGCAGACAGCCATGTTGTGGTCTTCTCTATTGTATATGATTGTATACTTATTTTAAATTGTATGTTATTTCTCAAATGACAGTTCAGCCTGTGATTCCCTTATGTCGTGCTGTGAAAGGTTTTAGTCATTCTACCAGCAGTATTCTCTTAAATGTTTTCCATGTGCCGTGGTTTCTTAATTTAAGATTTACGTTAAACTTACATTTTAAGTTTCTTAACTTAAGTCCTGGACATTTTTTTCTTCGGATGGACTGAAAAGGGTGTATTGAATGAAAGTGACATGAACAGAGCTGTTACTGTATGGAAGCAAATGTATTGACCAGGAATTGAAATGGAAATGTTGAAAATGTAATATTAGTGTTTGCCATTTAATCTCCTTATGGTGTCCGCATATCTTGTGCCACAACTAAATTGAAAATGCAAGCATCCAGTTTCCATTTTCCATTCCTTGTTTTAGTACACATTATGTGTAACAAATTGTAAATGAATATGCAATCATTCATTTTACATGCCCTTTTCTTTGACGTCTTAGTACAAGAATGAAATTAAAGGCCTCTACTCTGATTAAGCAGCCTGTTCACCATTATTATATAAAAAATTATTTATTAGTCTTCCCCAATAAAAAATAATTTACTTCATACATTGGTTAACATGCAAGAGAGAGCAATGAACAGTGATTCGCATCAAGCAAAATTATGCTCTTCACTCCTTGCCATAATCGAAGCCAGGTAACTGCCAAAATAAAGGAAACCCCAACATAAAGTGTCTTAATTGGGCCACCACAAGTTGCCAGAACAGCTTCATTGCGCCTTGGCAAAAATTATTCAAGTGTATGTAACTCTATTGGAGGGACGAAACACCATTCTTCGACAAAAAATTCCATCATTTGGTGTTTTGTTAATGGTATTGGAAAACACCATTTCAGGCGCCACTCCAAAATCTCCCATAAGTATTCATTTGGGTTGAGATGTGGTGACTTAGATGGCCATGGTATATGGTTTACATCGTTTTCATGCTGATCAAACCATTCAGTGACCATGCTTGCCCTGTGGATGGTGGCATTATCATCCTGGAAGAAACCACTCCCATTAGGATAGAAATGCTTCACCATAGGATGAAGGTGATCACTCAGAATGGTTTTGTATTTATTGCTGTTTACCTTGGCCTCTTAGGGGTTTATTGGGCCCAAACCATGCCAGGAAAATGCACCCCACACCATAACAGAGCCGCCCGAACACTTCATTTACCCTGTAGCAGTTACCTGTATATTACTACTGTTACCAACCAATGGTACTGCATAGAGCTACTGGACAGTGAGTCACAAAAGTATTGTTTAAAAATGCCAAATTTACAAAACCAGGTAGTAAGTGGGCTGGCCAAAGGCATGCCATGCAAATCATGCAAATCTGGTTATCTAGCACTTGAGCAGTCCCTCTTGGAAAACCCTGCCCACTGCAAATAAAATGCATTATCATTTTGTCAGGTTTGGAGCATTTAGATTTACCCCATTACCTTCTTCTTCTTTTTTTAGCTACGTCAGAGTACTCAGAAGCCAAAGAAAAAGCATTCTAATTTTAGCATTGGTGCAACATTTGCACTCGCAACAAGGAAATGGAATTCATAAATCAAATATTTTGCTTCATGAGTTGTCCTAAGACGTCAAAGAAAAATACATGATTGATTTCATTTTAACCAACAGCTTGTCACACATGATGCATCCTCAAACAAGTCATTGAAAATAAACTGGATGATGGCATTTTCGATTTTGTTTTGGTGCAAGATATGTTTTCATGATAAGAAAACACAATTGCAAACTGTATAACATATTCATTAACAAATTAACTTGTTTTTTTTCCTTCCGTAATACTGGAGACATCTGAAAAGACAGTTGCTTCCTGGAAGATGGCCAATTCTTTGCATTTGTCACCAGACAAATGTTTAAGAGGGTAGTGAGTGGGTGTGGTCACCAGAGGGCGCCAATTGCTTAGGGCTTCACCATGGATGAGGCACAGTTTTTTGGAATGAAGTAATTAATAGCCCCCTTTCACTGTTTCAGAATCCAGCTGCTTCAAAAATATGTTCAGGCTGATTTTACGGTCCGGAAAATGTACAATTCTTGATATGAATAGGTTTCGTGGGGTTTTTTGAAGTAATTGTTTCAGTGGCAAATAAAAATTCAACAAAATTTTACATGACATGTTATTCATCATGGTATTCTTACTTAATGTCGTAGAAAACATTTCTTGAAAATATTGCACAATACGTGTGCGAAAAAATTGTCATTTTATTGAAACATTTATTGAAACCTCAGGTGTAGAAAAACTGCAGTTAAGCCTTTTTCCATGCCCTGTATGAATCATTCAGATTGTGACTGCTGTGCATGCCCTCACTGTGCAGTTGGCCCGCACCGCTGCAGCTACCAACAGCTAGGACTACTAGACCTGTAACCTGAGCCCCGCCACATGCAATTACCTGAGCTGCTCCTCATCAGACACCTGACACTGGGCTCCAGGCTATGGGACAGCAACCTTAATTTGTCTCATGCCAAGCACACTGTCATCACCAGCTCTGCCTTTATCATTTACGATTCGCGAGACATACAAAGTGGGAAGGAGCAGATGCTATAACACTATGAACCAAGTGCTGGGCCCGTCACCTCGCATCCTCATGCTCTCGTCTCGGGCCTTTTCCCTTTGCCATCTCCCTTGAAAGAGAAAGACTTGGTTCGAAACCCGCGGCTCTACCAGACCGGCCCTGGTTGTCAGCCCCGATCATTTGGCTGTCCGCCTCTGGGGGAGGGGGGAGGGTGAGCCGGCACGAGTCCGTTGAGGAGCAGGTAAAGGCGTCCGTGGTAGAATTCTGTCTGGAAGAGGCGGATCAATCGGCCCGGAAAGAGTGTCTCGACCCGGAGGACGGGCGGCGGACTCATGGGGGAGGGGAATTGAGATAAATAGAGAGTATAATTGGCAACCAAATTGGGAGAAAAACGGGAAAAAATGTGAAATAAATGTATTATTTTTTTAAAGAAGGAAAGACCTAAATTGCTTGCTCTGACACTCTGCCCATGCAGCTGAAGCCAGAGATGGAGAGGTACGAGTGGGTGGTGATCCGTCACCCGGAGCTGGCCTCTGCAGTCCAGGGCAAAAGCCAAGAGCCCTCGGAGGAAGGGACGCCCGTCCAACCCCAAAACTCCAACCCAAACACCCTCCCTGCAGCTGAGCCCCGGGCCGACCCTTCCGACCGCCTCTCCCCCTTCCTCTCCGCCCGCCACTTCCACTTCAACTCCAGGAACACCTCCATGTTCATGGCCGGAAATGTCGACTCGCTCATCGTGGGTGAGTGCGAGGAAACATTTATTGCTATAGCTGCCTTCTGCTGAAGCGCCTCTGGGTACTCTGGTCTTAATTACTGCTTTTGAATAACAAAGGAGTGTAATTGTCTGAGGTCACTTTGCCAGGCCTTAATTACTGCCTAATATTGAAAGCTTCGTCAAGAGCGTGAATTTCAACTGCAGCTGTTGACAGTTCTTTGCAGAAGTAGGGAATTTATGATTTGTACATTTGTACCCCCCAACCGTGCCCCTTTTTTTCTTTCTGACCAGGAGGGGGCGATGGCAATGCCTTGTACATAGACGCAGAGCTGAACCACGGTCGCACCGCGCATTGCACTACCTTCGACAACCCCCCATTGTGTACCGAGACCTTCCAGATTGCCCTACTGGAAGTGTGGGGCTTCCAGGATGCCATGAGTTCCTAAAGGGGGCTGAGATTGATCAAGAGCTGCCCTGAGAGCACTGCTACAACCTGAGCAAACCCGTCCTTATGGGGCTGAGCAGGAGGGATCCGAAGAGTGCCGGACTATAACGCATTGTGCAAGTGATTTGACATAACCTTATCTATTTATTAAGAAACAAACGAGCACAATAACCATATGCATTTTCAACATAATCAATATAATTTTGTTGAGTTTTTTTATGTCATATCAGTATTTCAGTTTCATATTTTTTTTTATTATGTACTTTATTTGCTGGGGGCATGCAAATATACCATAAAAATGTACAGTGTTATTAGTCATTAGAAATCTCAATTGTAATAATGCATTGTTTGTTGCACTTGGGCATTTACACTACATTGTATTTTTTCCCACTTCAGTTTAAATTGGTTGGATACTGACTGCCAAAGACCCAACCTTTAGCACTAATCTAGTATGTAATAAAAGCATAAAAGTCCTCCAACCAGATATTTTTCTTGGTTCTAAGTGCAGTGTATATTGGAATGTGAAGTATTGTTTATTCTATGAAGAAAATTGTGTATTTTTGTCTGTAATGTATGTTATGTTTGTACAGTAGTCAATAGAGTCACATAAAGGTTGTCCAGAGAAGGAATTGCTGCACTTTAAAGGACACTGGGGGCTGTTAATTGTGATATTTACCTTAAATATTTTTAGTAGTAGTCTTTAATTGGACTTATTTGGACTTTGACTGATAAAAACCAGTTTGGAAATGAACCCCAGGAGGGTACCAAACGCTCACCAATTAAATGTCCATAACCATATACAGTGTATCCAACTAAATACTCTCCCTGCATTGTATTTATGCATAGAATCACATTTTTATAATCGATGAATTTCAAGCACAGTCTTTGTGTTTCCCTCCTTTGTCCTACATATCAGCTTATCAAACCACTCAACATTGTGACGTTGTACATAGACAGTCTCAAGTCTTGTTTTTGTGAATTGTACCATCTCTATGTGGTTCTTTGTAACACTGCGTTAACATGTATAGGTGAAACTGAAACAAGCTGCCCCAGTAATAATGTGTGTATTGAGTGTGTATTCTTCATCCCATATTGTTAAAAGTGTTGATGGTTCTGGTGAAATGAAGTCCATATCAGCAAAGAACTTGCACTTACATGATGCTAAAACATGCCCAGTTTGGTTTACAGCTTGTAAGATTTAATGCTCAGTGCTGTTGTACAGTGTTGACTGATGCTCAGTGCTCTTGTACAGTGTTGACTGACACCCCTCCAATGAATTAAATTGAAATGAGATTTGAATAGTGATTGTGAACAGATTTGACATGGTTGTGTATCAATGTATAGTGTCATGTTTTGTTAAAAATGTGCCCTGGTGAAGTGAAAAAGTACAGATCGTTGATATTTGGAAAACAAATACATTTAAAAGAAGCCAATATCTTTGATTCCATAGTTTTCATGTATTTTTTGTGTATTCATAATTTGAGGTCATAGTCGTGAATGTAATCGGTTTGTGGAACACGGCAGTGAAGGGCAATTGTCCTAAAACGTGCTGGGAGAACTGAGATGACTAATCTAATAAATGATGACTGTTACGGCTGTTTTCCGTATCACTGAGTACATAGTGATTCCATTCGTTTTGTGACACAAATAGTTAAATGAACGAAAATATAATTCTAGATTCTCGTATAACCTCAATATGCTATTCTTGATTTAAACGTTGCTCTGTTATTGCAGTCACAGAAGCTAGTATCAAATTGTTCCCAATATGTCCTTGAAATCAACACTGATGACGCAAGGACTTCCACGCCCGCATTTACGCAAGCGCATCTCTGCTGTTGACGCCCAAACGTTCATGTCAGTATTTTGCTCTACTTTTACCGCTAGGCAGCGAACCCATTCCGTTATTGTCGTGGCTCACGCAGGGAAGTTCCTCCAGTACAGGTGTTAAAATGTAAAGATTTGTCACTCCATGCACCAGTATTTGCTCAACATTAACACATGATTTTACGTTTTAAATTATTGCATCGTGTCTTGTGTATTTGTTTTTCACTATTATTTTATAATGACCGGATTTCATCTTGACATGAATTACTCCTCCCCTCTCCCAGACTCACGACTATAAGGGTGTGGAGTTTACCAGGAAAACGACCACTCAGCTGACGTAGGCTACCTTTTCCGTTGATCAGAGACCAGTTTGTAAATGGACTCATTCGATATTGTGCGCACCCAGCTGATGAGTTTATCTCGATGATATTTGCTTATTACACTGAACGCTGCAAAATACCTGAAATCAATCCGTTATCATTGGGGATAACGGTATGAAATAGATAGCCACCATCTCAGTTTAGAAGATCGCAACACTTCCAATAAATCTTAGACTGTTAATATAAAATGTATTCTAGTATTTAGGTTGTGCCCGTTAATCCTGGCTAGTACCACTGCCTCCTCCCTGATTCTTCCTCTAGTTTACCAATAGAGATTACATTTCCTCCATCAAGGAAAAACAAAAACGTAACAAACACCCCATACGTGGCAACGAATAACAAACCGAATAGCAAGTAGATTAAATAAAATGCCATGTATTCATGTGAATGAATGCTGTGCTCATGTGCAGTATCTTATCAGCTGAAATAAGCATTGCTAAAAGAGGCATCAACAATATCATAAAATGTGTTTATTCAATAATGTTGTTAATAAAATGTATACACACAGTTCGTTTTTATGTTCATTTCCATTTTGGGGATGCAATTTTTCCCCATTTCTATTCTTTGTAGGTTGCTTAATTTTTAAACCCTTGATTCCTATCTGTCAGTTGTTGCATTTTGAGGTATTTATATTTTTATGTCAAATTAAACACCTTGATGCTATCTCCTTCCTACCTTCAGATAGTCATAAAACACCAACCTCTGGTTATCAAACTTGACTCTAGCCCCAATGGAGGAATATTCAACCTGTAACTATCAGCAGTTGTGTACTCCCTTACTGTCTTCTAGTACTGACTGTTCATATTTCACCTTGGATCCCAGAACTTGGATAGATCATTTGTATAACACCTGGTGCCTGACGACTCAAATCCCAACAATTAAATACATCTGACACTGTAAAGATGTTCTCCTATGCCACTTTATTAGGTAGGCTACACCTTTCTAGTACTAGGTAGGACCACCCTTTGCCCCCAGAACAGCCTGAATTATTCGTGGCATGGATTCAACAAGGTGCTGGAAACATTCCTCAGAGATTCTGGTCCATGTTGACATGGTAGCATCACGCAGTTGCTGCAGATTTGTCGACTGCTCATTCATGTTGCGAATCTCCCCTTCCACCACATCCCAGAGGTGCTCTATTGGACTGAGATCTGGTGACTGTGGAGGCCATTGGAGTACACTGAACTCAGTGTCATGTTCATGGAACCAGTTTGAGATGATGTGTGCTTTGTGACATGACGCATTATTCTGCTGGAAGTAGCCATTAGAAGATGGGTAGACTGTGGCCATAAAGGGATGCACATGGTTAGCAGCAAGACTCAGGTAGGCTGTGGCATTTAAACAATGCTCAATTGGTATTAAGGGGCCTAATGTGTGCCAAGAAAACATTCCCCACACCATTACACCACCACCACCAGCCTGAACCGTTAACACAAGGCAGGATGGATGCATGGATTCATGTTGTTTACACCAAATTCTGACCCTACCATCTATATGTCACAACAGAAATCGAGATTCGTCAGACCAGGCAACGTTTTTCCAATCTTCTGTCCAGTTTTGGTGAGCCTGTGCCCACTATAGCCTCACTTTCCTGTTCTTAGCTGACAGGAGTGGAACCCGGTGTAGTCTTCTGCTGCTGTAGCCCATCCACTTCAAGGTTCAACGTGTTGTGTGTTCAGAGATGCTCTTCTGCATACCACTGTTGTAACGCTTGGTTATTTGCATTACTGTTGCCTTCCTGTCAGCTTGAACCAGTCTGGCCATTCTCCTCTGACTTCTTTCATTAAGAAGGAGTTTTTGCCCACAAAACTTCTGCTCACAAGATGTTTTTTTGTTTTTCACACCATTCTCTGTAAACTCTAGAGACTGTTGTGTATGGAAGTCCCATGAGAGCAGCAGTTTCTGAGATACTCACACCACCCCGTTTGGCACCAACAATCATTCCATGGTCAAAGTCGCTTAGATCACATTTCTTCCCCATTCTGATTTTTGGTCTGAACAACAACCAAACCTCTTGACCATGTCTGCATGCTTTTACGCATTGAGTTGTTGCCACATGATTGGCTGATTAGATAATTGCATTAACGAGCAGGTGTACAGGTGTACCTAATAAAGTGGACACTGAGTGTATATATTTATATATGTATATATATATATATGATGACATACATAGTCTATGACTTAAAAGCATATGTATATTTGGTGTCAGGGATGGCTCTATGCATTTTATGGTTCTGGCCTGTTCTGGGCTCAGCAGTCTAGATGGCCTCAAAGCCAAACCCAGATAAGGTTATTAAGGAATGGGGGGAAATTCATGTGTGCATGTGTGTGTATGTGTGTGTGCACCTGATGAGAGGGTCAGGTAGCTTAAGCCATACTCTAGCACATATTACATGTGCTTCTGCATCTCACAGTCACAATTTCTTATTGGTTTTGATTGACCTTTTTCCAAAAGATGAGCACTATGTTGGAATTGAGGTTTTCCAGGCTGCATCAGAGAAAAGCAGAGGTCCATGTGTCAGAATTAGCCTTGTCACATTGTAGCGCATCCAACATCTCTGTATAAACCAAACTGTCTTCCCCAAACCCCAACATAGCAATGGTTGGTGTCACCACAATACTCATCATGAAAAGGTAATGTGCAGGATGTGCACAGCTAGTAGAGACTTACCCAAATAAACTCACATATGTAATTGTAGTCATGGGTGCTCCTACCAATAATATAATTCTATCAAGGGGGGTGAATACCTATGTAATCAATTATTGTCTATTTTTTATTTGTAATTAATTAAGCATAAGTCTTAGAGGTATTTTGGTTATTTGACATTATAGTCAACTAAGATTACAGTTATGACAATAAGTGGCAAGACATCCCAATTATATCCATTTTTATTCCATGAAGTAAGAACATAAAATGAGAAAAATGGCAATACTTTTTATACCCACTGTGTATATACAGTGTCCCTTCTCTACACCTCGTCTAAAAAAAATCACCTTTTGTTGCCTTACAGCCTGAAATTAAAACATATTAAATCAAACCTTTTCCACCTTTATTTACACATTTCACCCTACAACTTCCAAGTGAAAAATAAATACATTAATTTATTAAAAATTAAAAACTTGACTATATTTATATATATCTCTATATATATGTATATGTGTGTGTGTGCTGACACAGTCTGTGACTTAAATTTGGATATTCACAACCAGGAGTTATTTACTCATGAGGACAGACTGAGACAGTTTCTATATTTGCAGTTAGCTTCCTCTTTTTCAGGGTCTACTGTGAATGGTGTTTGGTTGGGAAAACAATTGGTTGAGCAAGCAGTGCTGGGAATAGTGGCATGTCTAAGCTTGGAGTCCCAATAGTATTTCATATTATAAGTGTCCGGTGTGACAGCTTCTGTGTCACAAAGGCTTTCCATGCACATCAGGTCGAATCATACCAGATTTTCCCTGCTGCATTTTAAACAGTACTGTTCAATGTATGGTGCCACAAGTTGGTGCTGGATTTACTGTGGTATAACATGCCTGTTATGCCTTAATTAAAATGCTCTTGGAAGACATTGAGTTAGATTTAATATTATGTGTGTAGCTATCTCACACCTGTATTTTAGTAAAGGATCCACAAGATGAAAATTTTCTTAAAAATGTAAATGTCACACTGAAATGTTTAGATCAGTTCCACAGCCACGTGGTGATAGTATTGCTACTACGGGGACAATCATGGAGGAAAAAACTGTGACCAAGAAGGCATGACAAGCCATCACACGCACATGTCACATGGTTGGAGAAAGAATCTGGGGATATTACTTGAGGTTTTTCACATCACCTAGCTTGTCACATGACCTTGAACCAATAGAATGGAAGAAAAGAGTAGGGTTGGGGCTTTTGCACACATTTGCACATTGTTAAAGAATACTGAAGTGAAACCGTTATCACCGAGTTTCAGTTCAATACCAGCCAGTGGCCAATGCGGCCTAACACAACAAAACACAAAAAAGCTCTATTGCATCTCCAAAAACGGCAAGCAAAATAATTGGAATCACTGCAGGTGACCTCGTTGAAGTCAGTCAGAAGGCAATGCTGGTGAAACTGCAAGCCATTACAACCGATGACAGCCACCCCCTGCACTCAGAGGTTACTGTGCACAGGACTGGAAGGATAATTGTCCTAAAAAACAGGACAAAATGTTCCAGAATGTCCTTTCTCCCAAGTGTTATCTATCTTTATGACAAGAGACATATCCACAAGTGCCTGATCCTAATGATTTGAACTGCAATTCCCTTTTACTGCCATTTTAACTGCATTTATGCTCTTCTTGTTTTTATTGTCATATTAAATCATATTAAATATATCATTGCCAGATGGTTTTGTAACTGATTCAAAATATGAGCCTCAACATATTTAAACTACACAGTGCATTTATACTGCCTTAAAATTATTTACTGTCACTCTCTTTTGTTCTCTTCATCACTTCTCATAAGTTCTCTCTGGCTATACCAACTCATACCTTGCTTCATCTGCAACATCTTCATTCATTTCACTTACACATGGACCCAGAATGTCAGTCTAAAATTATGTTTCCTATGCATTTTTTTCAATGGACAGTATCATATATGACATGAATAAATACGCACAACTGAAAGTCCTTTTTCTCATTAAAGGTGTGACAGGTGATCTGAGTACATTGCAATAGATGCAACTGGAATTTATTTATTTCTGTGACAAATACATATTCCCAAAGTTACAAGATAACTCAGAAACATTATGTAAAATGCAGAACCGTCCTAAGTGTTTTACAAATAAATATATGTTAGTAGTTAGTAATCTGTGTGGAAAGAAGCAGAGTGAAATTAAGGGTTCAGTTCCTACCTTTAATGTATTTGTTTCAGTACAAATTATTCAACAATGGAGGGAAGCCATGTACATGGAACCTATATTCTTGTATTTTAATGTAACTGAAAAAATATGTACCAAGAAATAGACAATGGTTTTACACAACACAAAAATTCTGTCAATTTATTACTAGATTTCTATTTTCATTTCTGCTTTCTCAAAGTGTCATGTTACAATACCAAACTTCCTTAATATTATCAACAGACCCCTAAGAAGCTATTGCCTCACAAGAGTAACTCTAAAACATTGCAGTCAATAGGGCTTAGATTTGACAGGTGCATGTGAATGCATGTGGTCTGTACATAGTGTGTGTCTTGTATTTGTCTGTGTAAATTGTGTATTGTATATGGGTCTGTGACAGCAGCACCCAGTCAGGAGTACAGTTTTTATTCAGAGACCATATCATTACCTCCATGGTAGAGCCACATGGTTCAGTGAGGAACTATATATACTGTACCTTTTTGTCTTGGATCATGTTTGCATCTTTGAAATTCTGGATTTGCAGCTGTGGTGAAAAAGGTCCTTGAGCTGTTACTCCTTTGCACCCCTGGATTAGAAAGAAATTCCTAAATCATGCTCAATAGCATAAGATGCCTGTGCACTGCTTTTTATGAATATGCCCCTTGTTGTTATATAGTATAATTCTTCCCTTGCTTCCTAATAATGTCAATACACTCACTTCTTGCAACATATTTTTCAACTCTCTCTCTCCTTGCTTCTCCCTCAGCTCCACATGTTCTCTCTCTTGCGCGGATATGACCCCACCTCCACAGTTTACCAAAGAAATAGAACCCAGAGCTCACAGGAATGCATTAAATTGTTTGGCTAACAGCTCATGTATGGGGCTCAATATGTGTCCCCGCCAGCCCCTGCATGTACATGGTGTAAATATAAGAATATTATCACTTAATAAGCAGTGAACAGGACCAAGGCCAAATTGAGAAGCTTAATTAAGCTGCTGTCTTTATATAGATCTGAGATGATTCTTGAAGGAGAAAAAGAGTGCAGCAGTCTCATGAGACATTGTGTAGGGATAATAAATACCCATCATATGGCATCTAAGTAAATGTGTTGCGGTAGCTATGCTTCTGTTGCAGCTTGAAAGTGCTTCTTCCTCATTTTTACATGAGTAATGTATCCTAAATGATACTTATGCAGTTCTCTTTTCAGAATGGTTGGCGTGCCATTAGGATTGAATGGAAATAACACATATGGATATAAGACTGCTCTCTTGACAGAAGGAAACCAAATGCAATGCAACTAACAACATTTTAATTACCTCAGGCTAAACGCTGTATGTGCCCAGGTTGTGTTTTGCATATGAAATGTTATAGCCAGACTCTTCTGGTTTGGCTAATTTAACTTTACAGAACTGGAACTCATGCACTTTTTGTTTCAGGTAATATGTTTACAGTATACACTACCGTTCAAAAGTTTGGGGTCACCTTCCATCTGGACTATGGCTAATCGGGCACTCCTTCATTCTTCAGCAAGATAACGACCCGAAACACACCTTGAAGTTGTGCAAGAACTATCTGGTGAAGGAGGAATGTGAACAACAACTCAAACTAAAGACCTGGCCTGCCCAGTGTCCAGACCTCAATCCCATAGAACTTGTATGGGACAAACTGGAAAGGAAGAGTCAAAGCAAAGCAACCCACAAGTTTCTCTGGGAATTGCTGCAGGATAGCTGGGAAAACATGTCGGGTGATTTCCTGCTAAAACGTATTAACCGAATGGCCACTGTTTGTGAGGCTATTCTCACGCCAAAGGGTGACTATTTTGAGGAATCCAAGATTCAATTTTCAATATAATTTTCTTGAACATTTCTTTGATGTTCATTTTGTTCATTTTTACATATGTTTTTTGTCATTTCTAAGTATTTACAGAAATGTATACGGTGTAAAGCATTGTCAATTATGAGATAAAAATAGTTTCCAGCAGGTGACCCCAAACTTTTGAACGGTAGTGTACATTTACATATACAGTATATTTGTTCATTTGAGTATCAGTTATTGCTTGTTTTCAGGATGATTTGTTACCACACTACAGAGGGAAATGCATGCAATTTACTTTCTTGCAGTGGTTCTCTCTAAAAGATATAATGGAAAAATGCATGTCAAATGTAGAAGCTAGCATACAATGTGTATAATACCAAATGTTCAGTTCTTGAAGCTGCATATGAAAATATTCATCTTTCGTCCACTGGTTCATAATTTATATATCGCAGTTAAAATATTAGAATCTGTCTGTCTTGCAGAATGTGAAGGGAAAACACTGGTAATGAAGCAGATATATTGGTGTCAGCGATGGCTCTATGCATTTTAAGGTTCTGGCCTGTTCTGGGCTCAGCAGTCTAGATGACTTCAAAGCCAAACCCAGATAAGGCTATTGAGGAATGGGGGGATTGGCTCTTGATCACCCTTTAGGGAAATTCATGTGTGCACGTGTGTGCGCATCTGATGAGAAGGTCAGATAGCTTAAGCCATATTTTAACACATATTACATATGCTTCTGCATCTCACAGTTACAATTTTTGATTCTGAAAGATGAGCACTGTGTTGGAATTTATGTTTTCCAGGCCACACCAGAGAAAAGCAGAGGCCCGTGTGTTACGATTAGCCTTGTCACATAGTAGCTCATCCAACATCTCTGTATAAACCAAACTGTCTTCCCCAAACCCTAACATAGCAATGGTTGGTGTCGCCAAATTCTCTTCATCAAAAGATAATTTCAATGATAACCTTGAAAAGTGGTCTTCTGTTCTTAAGTGACACAAAATGAAAATATAAGAAGGGGTTCCTCCCATAATCGTATATTAATTATGTGGGCTAGGAAAAGAGGAGGGGTTTGCTCCTTCAATCACTTAACATTTGGCCTGTGACTTTTCTACTCAGTCTACAGCTTTGAAGGTCATTTTCCTATCATTCACTTTCATTCTACATTTCTTATTCTAACCCTAGTTTTCTTCTAACTAGTCTCTTGATTGGAGTTCTTGCAGTCTATGGATGTCACACTTTGGTGCTCATTTATTTATTTATTTTGCTCTGTTCTCTGGCTGCATGTGTCGGGTGCATTTTGGGAGAGACAAGCTTGATTTTGGTATAATTTTCTTCCATTTCATATCTTTTGTTATTATTACATGTCATTTTTATGTCTAGGATTTAATTTTGTAAATGTAGTAAACCTACATCTGTACATTGGATGTTGAATAGTTTGTGTTTGTCTTAGTATTGTAACTTAATAAACCAACTCTGAATTTTCATCTGATTTGTTGAGTTGTATATTTTGACTAATGTTGATCCACCAGATTGCTCTGCCTATCAAATAATTTAGTGATTTAATTGATAATTGGCAGTCTGTGTAATAATTACCAATAAAAATAACAAATACCAAATTGATGATATTCTTTGATCAATAAAGGTTCAAAGGATGCCATGCAAAAGGAGAATATGAGCTTCGTGACCTTGTGTTGATTGTAACCTCTATATGCTTGCTCTAACACAAGAGATCACAGCCCTAAGGAATCAAAAAGATTTAATGTCCACACAACATAGAATATGTTTGTAGATACATAGAAAGTGTGAGGCGTTATATTATGCAAAGGCTTGAGGATGCTGTAGTAAAACTGCCATACGGGTGGGGTCTGAGAGGGGATGCCTGCCTGGCTGTGTAGAATTGCAAGCATAAGACATGTTGGGGGAAGGGCGGGACTGTGTGATCTCTCTGACTCACTCGCTCCCCCTCCCGTAGCAGTTCCTGTTAATCTGCGTCTGTACTGGCTGAGAGCAATGTACAGTAGTGGGAAACCTCAACCCTCCCCCATTCCCCATTCCCCTTCACATGCACACACACACACGCACACACAGACACGTTCATATTGCCCTTATAGTCTTCATGTCAAAGCCAAGATCCTTTCTGCAAACATTTCCATTTCACATATAATTTCAGTGCAAATTGTGGAAATGCAGTATTTTCCATGCTGCCAGGAGCATGTTCATTCTTGCACTACAATAAATGCCACCCAGGGAATTGTCTAAAGACATTTCATATTAAATGGACGTATAATATGTATCCATCTAAGTTGACAGACTGACAGATACATAGATAAATGTGTTTGTCAGATTTAAAACTAAGGGTTTCTTAGCACATGTCCTTTACAATAGCAGGTGAATGCTATCAAAAATTATTGGAATGAGCATGAGATGAAGGTGACAAGGAAAATCAACAAACATCAAAGCCCATATCAATATGTATAGACAATATTTATAGACTTAACGAATTTGTTAAATTATTTGCAGATGCTGGCTTAAAAAAAAGTAAACATACAGAGAACTCTCCCAGATTGTCAGACCTTTGTACACCTATTCAATAAAAATATTTCCAGTGCATTACCTGAGGACATGATATCAGAGGTCATTGCATTATATAGTGTCATGTAAGTGACATTCTGAGAGTTTTATGATTTAATCAGATTACATTCTGGAAGTATTTTTAGTCTGTGTCATAAAACAGAACTCGGTTTGCATATGAATGACATTATCTTAGGAATAGGTCTTCTTATTTTAACAGAATGCACTTTAACAGCTAGGCTTAAGCTGTGGACTACCTTGAGCCAACCAAGCCCTGTGCTTTGGACCACAAACCCATGAAGGAGACAAAAAACATCTCATGACAAGGAGGTCAATGACTGCCAGACCATTACAATATTGTTACTTTAATTGTAAAGTAACAATTTGCACTGTCATATTTAGTGTAAATTACTAACAGTATCAATGTTCTGACTATTCACATGGAAATGGTAAGGTATTTATGAATGTTTGTAGAAATTATGTACTACCATAAATAATATTAGTACTACAGTAGTTTTTTTTTTAACTTCAAACTGAATGGTCTCATTTTATGAGTGAATAGGGTGAACTTCATGGCCCGAGGTCACAGGATGCATCACGAGTTTCTTAGAAGCAGTTTCCTCAGAGCCTTTTCAGCGGGCCTTAAAGTTACAGAGAGACACATAAATAGTAGCCTAGCATATTCTCTAAAACAAAGTACCAAATTAAATTTCGAAATAGAACAATACCCAGGTGCATTTGTGGCTACGACAGTAATTCATATTAATTGTTGCAGTGTAATATTTAGATTTGGGCTTTTGAATCGATTATTTCTAAGAGAAGCAGTTAACTATTATGAGCTTTTGCCGAACCACTGCATTTAATTTATCATCTACTAGTACCGTAATATTGGCATTGCGCATTTTTATTCAATTTACGTAAAAATATGAACAGGAAAAAAGCTAAATATCAAGACTGTTGTATCCTGCTAGCGCAAAGGAGATTTAACTGAAGGTAGCTACCATTACTTCACAAGCTATGTAATTTGGGCATTTGTGTAGAACCTCAATGTCCTCTGGTTTTTATAGAACGCGTATTCACCACAGAATCATAACATGGTAGCCGAATGGTGTGAACAACCGTTTTTATCTACCACGAAATGTCACGAAAACCCAAAGTAACTGCTACATATATTGTGGAGGATTACTTCACACTCCACAGTCATATAGCCTGCAGAGGGGCACACCATCTTGAATTTAAATTAGGGGGTGACATTCAACTAACAAAAGTAGCACAAATAGTATACACTGGTTAAATGCTTTTGAAATGAAATAAATGCCACACTAGAACACATAGTTATAGGTTATATTTTGTATATATATACGACATGATAATTATATGTTTAAGAATATATGGTTGTATTCTTCCTCCCTACAAACACATAATGAACTAGACCCATATGGCTGGTCAGGTGATATTTTCCGCTTCGCCATTTTGTACTGCTGCGCCGGTATTTATCAGAAGAGGAGGATTCGTGACTTACTCACTCTCATAGCTAGCTAGGTAGTCTGTATACAGCCACTGGTTTTCCCGTATAAGATTTGTACAAAAAAAGAATAATAATACTTAAGCCTTACTGCCTTTAAAAGGAAACCGTTTAGAGGAAGCGACCACAACAGTTTTGTACTCTTTTGTTTTTTAGCTATTGTGTGTGAGAAAGAATGTCGTCCGAAAGCCCCGAATATGCTCCATTCTTCGCAGTGATGGGTGCCTCTGCGGCTATGGTCTTCAGCGGTAATTAAAGCAAATATTGTTTTTCACTGTTTATTTTTGGTCAAACCTTTTTATGAATAATGTATTGTGGTATTCATTCTGGGATGTTTATGCGGATATAAAGCCGTCTGTAGTCAGCTAGCTAACGTTAGTTAATTGCTTGTTGAAGAGCAAGAGGGTGTGTATTCTCACTGGTTGGTTAGCTAACTATATAGGTGCGTTAGCTAACTAGCCCTGCTGACGGGGTTGATTGCGCTAACCTGACGTAGATGGGTGGCAGCTAGCTCACCGAGCTACTTAACCGGGTGGCTAACTGGGTGGTTAGCTGGTTAGCTACGCAGTAGGCTAATGGATAACTGCTATCTGGGTAGCTTTCAAGCTAGCTAACATTTTCATTATTACGATCCGACTGACGTGAACATTAGCTAACGTTGCTAGTCTACTGCTAACAAATACGTCTATTTGACTAAATTCATGAATTGAAGTTACGTTAGGCCTGCTAACTGTCTACGACCCATGTGATCTTTTGTAACCGTTCTTCGCAGCTAGAAGAACTAAAGAACGTTCGCGAGTTATGATGGTTATTTAGAAAGATTCCCTATACACCTAATCTAGGTAGTTAACGTGAGGTGCTGACGTTTCATAGCTAACGTTATCCTACGGACACACGACGTTGTAATGCCCCTTGGCTAGATTGCTGCTGCAATAATGCTGGGACCAGAGCTATAGCTTCAATGGCTTCAATAGACGATGTCTGAGCTTGTTAAATCGACATTGGTAGCCGTTGTAATTAAGCCTGAGCCTGGCATTATTGAGGCACTAGGGGTTGTCTGCTCCAGCTAGCGTAATACTGATCGTCAAATGGCACATTTAAATGCATGACCACCATTAATTTCTTAATTTTCTAGCTAGCTAACGTTGACTTAATCGGTTGTCAATTGCTGTCAGACGCACGCAGCTTTGACCAGCTATGTGTGCTGACTAGGAGATAGATAACGCTAACCTTAGCTAACCTATCAAGTGAAGCTGGCAACGACAGCAAGTCGTCGAATATCTGTCATTTTACAGCTAGCAAGCCACATGCCTTCTATAAATTAAATTTACGCACCGACTTAACACATTGCGGCGGCGATTTAATGGTATCTTCGCTTTTCCCCGGAACCGATTGTCACTCCCTTGTTTGCTATTTGATTGATCACGATATAGATAATCTAAGGCGAATTACTCATTTTTTCCTATCGATAACCTGATTTCGACAGTCGTCGACCATTTCCGTTGGTGATCTGTTTCCGTAGACGGGAGTCCCTATAGTTTGTCACGTGACTGCAGAGGAACGACTTCAACGTAGCAAGGAAAGGAATCCATATTCATAGACATCTTGTGAAAACCAACAATGTGTAGGGCTGCTGCTCTTAGTCTCTAGGCCTCCCATGGGTATGAGCAATTTAATCTGCTCACCCCTAAAATCATGGTGACGTTTTGCGATTGGTTTTAACTGCCAGGATACAAATTTATCGTGACTGATCATACCGGGCCATTTCGTGTTAACTGTACAACCATCTGATTGCCTTTTAAGACAGAGGTGTTAACGTTGAATTAGAAGGAATCTTGGTTATGCTTGATGTGACCAAGGGGAATGGTTGTTTAAATCAAGTATAGCCAGTGATAATTACAAATATTACTGTATGACTCTTGTATGGATATTTCCTTAACATGTTCTTCACTAAGTGCCCATTGTGGTTACTAGGGCATACGTTGGGCAGGAGGTATAACAATTCTTGATAGTTTCTTTTAATGTCAGTTTTTGCTAACTTCAGTTTGAGGGTCATATGAATCATTGATATTGTACAGTGAGGGTATGATTGTGTCCAGCTGATGTGGATGACTAATACAAACAGGAAGTAGAGTACCTAGACAATTTAGCTGCCCTCCTGTTCATTCAGGTTTGTCTGGTTCAATCCAAATGCCTCACAGCTCATTTGACTGTATTGTTAGAGTACTTGTCCTTCACAGTTTCAACTGAAAGCTATCTTTTCGGACCAAAGGGCTTCTCTATTGACAGATAAGACGTTCTGTTACTTGAAACTGAATTTTTGTATGACATAATGTCACCTTAGATATTTTGTTAGAGATCAATTTTATTGCATGATAGTTATATTCTATCAATCGTTGCTGGTTGACTTGATTATTAGAAGGTTTCGTGTATTTTATGTTAATTAAATTAAATATGTCCTATTGAAATCTTTTTTCATTTTTTTTTGCTAGAAGCAAAATAGTATGGAACTTTTGTATACTGCTAGTGATTGAATTACAGTACAGTAAAAAGTACAGTTTAAATATGCATACCGTCAGTGTAAAAAAGGTTTGTATATGTGCATATATCAAAATGAAAGTTATGTGCAAAATATATCACATAATTTTGCTGTTTGTATATGTAGGCTATGTATCATTACCATGTAACACTTCCCCCAGAAACTGTGAAGAACTCTTAAAAGCTATTGAAGCAAATAAGCTCTGCACAATAGTCTAATATAACAAAATATATAGTATTAAGTATAAAGTATGTTTTAGTTTCCTTCCCATTCTTCCTGTAGTAGTTTGTAGTCAGACATGCAAGCATCTTCACTTAACCCAGCTTCGTGTAAACGACACAAGTTATTGCTTTTCATTGTTCACTCTTGAGTAAGTTTGACCATAAATTCTAAATATTTATCTGGCTATCTATTTATTTTTAAAACTGCTTTACTGTACCTGGGTTAATTTTCTGCTGAATGCCTATGGTCAGAAGTGTCATAGCAGCTAATGTATCAGTTCTTCTGCTTCCTTGAAGGAAATAAACTGTACTGTGATGGTAGAAGATGAATATTTCCAAAATTATAATTGAAAGTAGAAATTATGCAGGGGCCACCACCAAACCTCAAGCAACGAATCCACCGGCAAGCTGCAGTATGTGACACTTACTTGATAAGTGCAGGGTTTGTTACAAATTCAGGCCTCGTACAGCCTTTTAAAATATCATATTCACCTTTTCACTCATTTTTTAATCTCTAGTACTGCTTTGTCTGCTCTCACTATACCAACAGACTTGGATTACGGTACTGCTCGGACACATGTGAACAGTGAGTGTGCACACTGATGTAGTAACCGTTATAACTGAAGATTTGCAGTGCTGAACTGCACTCCGATGTAACGGTAGTAGTATAAATCCCATCATGCTTTGTGACCTTGCAGTAAATGCACAAAGGAGGAAAGGGGACATAAGCACGAGGTTTGCTGTTTAAAGGCCAGTAAAGGGAATAGTTAGCAGTGTGTGTGTTCAGTTTGACCTGAGCTAAGGACAGGCATGGCTCTTAGTTTGAGGGTTGAAAAAGACATTTACCAGATGCTTGATGTGAATTGACCAGACCAAGATGTGTCTTCCAGCTGTGATAAGCAATTCTAACATGTCTTACAATTCTCAGAATCTGCTTACTTGGAAGAATATGGTATTGCTTGAGGTGGTGTATTCAATACTATAACGTTTTTGTGTGAGTGAGAGAGCCTTATAATTTAGAAATTGTCTTTTTGATAGAAACGAGTTTGAAATTCTGTAAGACGGGGTATAAAGCAGGACAATAGTGAATACCTGCACCTGCTTGAAGTGCCCTGTGAGAAGGATCTGTGTCTGAGACGGATGGGTGATTGGACAGCTAGGAGTCCTGGTAGGACATTTCAAGTGCAGAATGGAGAATGATTCTGGGCTGCAACAGGAATCTGTTCCAATCAACTGGGGTTTATGTAGAAAACCACATTTCAGTAGATCTACTATGTACTGAAATTTAGCTTTCAACTGAACTGCAATTAGCTGCATTAGCCGTTGGTTGTTCCAGACGACCTTGATGGATTATTTTAGAATGGATCTAATGCTGAGAATTACGGGCATGGTTTTGCCTGAACATCTTCGCTTAGTGTGACGGGCAGAGCCTGTGGAGTCATAGAATGTTCATCTGGCTAACTCTGAGGGGAGGGAGGGAGGGAGGGAGGGAGGGAATGCTCTGGGGGAGTTGTGCATGCATTACACGCTCATGACACAAGGGTATCACTGCTTGAGGTGAAGTGTGGCGGTGATTTCTGGGCTAGACTGGACCTGGCCGCATGATGCAATAGCATGAAGTGGCGTAGGACTGGTGAGGACCACAGTGTCGGCTGTCTACTCCTTCAGCAGGCCCAGTCTCTGTTGGACGGCGAACATGAGCGCGCATGCTCTCTGCCTTTGATGTGCATCTAGCAATTTGCACCTCTGCTTTTTCTTCACTTCCATCATCAGCGCGTGCATATGCAGGCTTTGACCCAGAATCCCAACTGGTAGCACTTTTGTCTCATGCGTGCCTGCACTCACTGAGAGGATGCTTCAGTAGCACACGCACGGAAGCGTCATTAAAATGTTGACTCGACTCAAATTTTCAGCTGTCGCAACATTTAAAAAAGTGCACCCTTTCTTTATTTTTCATGATGGAAAGACCCATTTATGAGTTTAATTTTAGGTTTATTAGTTTTTCAATCGAAAATTAACTGTCACTGGCAGTCAGGGACTTTTGTAACCGTGTATACAAAATGAGTTTAATTTTCACTTAACTGAGTGAAAGGGACGCCTTTCTGTCAGCTACCTCAGCTTTAGCACATGGGTTAGAACTGGTGCTGGCATGCAGCAACTGCTGGAGAAGAGATGTGAGGGAGCTGTCACAGGGATGTGTGAGCACTGCATTTGGAAGTGTTGCTCTAAACCCCCCCCAATCTTTCTGTGAGTGTATGCTGTTCTTGTTACCCTGTTGGCGTTTGTACACAGAGTTGAAGAAATGAGAATACAATGTAAATGTGGTCCACTGATTGCATTTCTGCATTTTTATTAGTGATGGGAGTGAGGCTGGTAGATACGTGTGCTCTTGCTCAGTAATTGTGATAAGAAATATCCAAGGACCATTTAGAGTTGTTACATTAACTGTATTAATTACTGGGAGGAGGTGCCCTGTACAGGGAATCTCACACAGCTCTGCCATTTTGTGTTTGCACTTTATCCATTTTTACAGCTACAAGTAGTAAAGGGGGTTAGGAAGCTCCTGGCACAGGGAACAATCATTTATGCTTCTCTGGCCTTCAAGAAAGTGTCCTGCAGTTCTTCACTAATGTGCAGCACCACATACAGGAGTGCATCTCACATGGGAAAGTCATTTCTCATGTTGCAACCAGAACAAAATGTCTTAATCTCACGTGTGGGTCTCTCGGTTCTCACATTGTGATTCACAGTTTGATTCATGATTAATTTCACAACAGAATATGGCTGTTTTACTATGGCAGATCCAAATCCACTCAAATGTACTTGTGTAATGGAGGTTTCCAAATGCCATGGTTGCAAAGACAATGGGAACTGGGTTACGGGTTCCTAGCCAGACTGACATCTTGGAACAAAAGACTTGCGCCTCATTAAGTTACCGTAACAATAGACCGACGTAGTGATAAACCTGCTCAAACCCAGAAAGTACTTGTTTTTCAGCGGTCATTGCTGAGGCTCACGTTAGGCTTCAGTTCTCATAAGCACACTAATGTACTCATGGTTCTGTATCCCTTCAAGGTAATACCTTGTTTGTGGGATGTGTTTTTCTAGAGAGCTTAAGATGCTGGTCTTCTGCAGGAACAGTGGAAAGGCCTCTCCTCTTCCCCATTGTGTTTGCCTTCCTCCTGTCCTTGGCTTCTGCAGTAGTCAGCCGAGGGACATGGTACATTGGTGCTGTGTGGCATCTGAGGACTCCCCATAACATTTTGCCTGGAGTTTAATTTTTTTCCATTCTGCATTTCTTGCAGCATTCCTATTTTCGCTTTTGCGTGTACTATTGCAGTTTCAGTAAAATGCCAGTGAATGAACATGGCCAGCTTGTTCTCATGTGGCCAATTCAGCTCACCATTTTAACAAAACCTCATTTCAGCTGTGATGCATTTGTACGCCAAAATACTTTTAAAAGCGTTAACTTGCACTTGACAGTTTTTCATTTTTAATTATGCACAGGTTCAGCAAATAGTCTAAAACATGTCTGACCACCTAACAGTCATATAGTGTTTAAGCATAAGCTTTTGACTAATTTGAAAATTCATGTACAGTTGGTATTTTAATCGAATGCTTTTTGTAGCTGTGCCATTTTACTGGACTTATGTACCACATGAGGGTTACTTGGTCTCTGTACTTTCATTTTTTACTGTGCAAAGCATTATATATTTCCTGCAATGGACAAAAAAAACAAGAATAAATACTCCTTACCGAAGCACAGGATTAGGATTAAATCAAGGGGTTTTAAGCATCCGGTAGCATCATGCCACACCCAATTTGCAAACCCACAAACGAGACAATCCAATGTCTCCCACATTTTCATTTAGCCTTACAATGGGTTGGAATCGGTTAACCAGTGTGTTGTGTGAGTGTGTCGTGCCTCGTCTATTGGACTTAAACTGTTCGTGAGTGACTAAATTCAGCTTATAGATCTTGTGAGGAAGATTGACGTGTTCTGTTGTGGTGTGAGCAATGATATCAAGGTTCAGCTCCACAACTCCCAGCCCTAATAATGGTTTACGGGGGAAGTTGTGGGTGAGGAAGAATTTCCGCTCTGTAGAAGCCAGTCCTGTGACAACATGATACATAGGCTGATTGTCCAGACTCTCTTAACAGGGCTTGGTCACTCTGCAAACAAAAATGGATTCTCCTTTCCTCCTTTTTTTTGATCCGTTTTACCCAATGGTGCCAAAAAGGTTTCCTGTTTGGCATGGTTCGCAGTTAGGCCTGTGCTGTGCTTTCCCTTCCCTTGTTCTTTGCAAAGGCACACTCGTGTAATTTCTAGTTCTCCAGATCAGGGAGGTTGAAGCAAAGTGGATTAGTTCAGCTGTGAATTAACACCAAGGTATTGGTTTGGTTTGGGTCAGTTTATCTGTCTTCAATGTGTCCCTTTTCTCCCCACGGTGGAACTAAGCAGTAGAAATGAATTGTATTGGTGTTGCTGCTTGGGTGCATTTTTTACTACTGTAACACAAGTTGTTTTCTGATTACAAGTGGAATAACTAGCACAACCATTGATGTCTTATGAAGTGGATATTGTGGTGTAGCTTTCTTCTTGTACTCTGAATAAATTCAATTGACTTAAAATTGAATATGCCTAGACAAGAATTAAGGTTTTTTTGGTTCTTGTTGTGAGTGTAGTGCAGCCTTGTATTGATCCTTTTGTTCTTCAAATAAATGAATCGGGGGAGTTGGGTGGCTGCCATCTGTACATTTAATACAGGTCTGGACTTCCTCCTTGTCTCTGTAGCCATCTGTCACAAAGCTGTCGGAGCTGGCGTGAGGTGCTTAACACTCCTGACTCCAATATAGTCAGACGGCCTGAACGACGCTAGTAGTTATGCCTCTAGAAACATTTGCGTCAATCTGGGACTCTGCAGTTTTTATTTTTATTTTTTTCTGCTTTAGTCTCAGGAAAAAAATGTGTGTATGTATATTATATATGCGTAAGAGAATGTGGTTTCTATATTTATTTTGTACTTGAATAAGTGAAAATCCCAGGCCTAGCAAGAGTCAAGCTGAATTTCTCCAGTGTGCTGATCGGGGGTGCCTCGGACACCTCCAGCAGCAGAGTGCAGCCTGACAGAAGTCCCTCATTCTGTGGGGGGTTGGGGGTAGGGCCCCTGGACGGAACGTATCCACTCAGCCCTGGCTTCACAATCCTCTGAACCAATGAGGTGCAGCTTCTCCCGCCCCCTCAGCGATGGCCCTCTCAGCTGTCTGCTCCATTATTTAAAGAGCCCTTTTTTTCCAGTGACCTTCGGGGGAAAAAACACAAAACGCAGGCTGCTTCATCTTTAGCGTTTATTTGGTAGGTAGCCATTTTTAGGTGCTTTTTAGCATGCCATCGAGAATATCTTGTCTAGGTTGAACCATACGTCAGTGATGAGCCGGCCTCCTGTGTATGGTGCAGCATCACTGGGCCACCTTCAGCCCGTTCTGCTGTAGGCCTAATGCAGTTTTGTCATCTGACGTCAGCAGCAGCAGCCTTTGCCTGGGTCCGCTCATGAATCTGGTTTGAATGCAGAAAGGACAGTGTGATTAAGGTACTGCGCCTTGGCATTTGTGTCGTTTCTCTGAGTCACACACACTTGTCAGAACTGCGCTTCTCAGATGTTGAAGTGCACAATTGAGTCCAACCCTTCTGGTCTTGTTTTAGTGTTTGGTTGAGTCTGGTTGTATGAAGAAAGGTAGGGGATATGGTGGCTGTCTCTATGTCCCCCACTATTGAATGGTAAGAAGGTCAGACACCATGTTCAGCCTGGGTTTTGCATCCATTGGAACAGAATATTCTGTGGTCTAGGAATGAAGCTGCCTGTATTTCAGCTTACAGTTACGGGCTGGTAAAAGGGTTTCAGATCAATGCCATTTCTTATATCCACATTACAGCGCAAGTCCCAGCAGACACAGCATGGGCACAATGCAGAGGGTCAGAAGAACTAATGACCCGACCTCTTTACAAATGTGTCACTAACGTCCAGCGTTTTGGCGGAATGTGGAAGTACAGGTTGCCCAAAAAATGGCACAGAGGCGTAAACCATGCAAAACGGAGGCAGGCGACTTGGGTGAAACCACAATAGCATCCGTTCGCTATGCGTTGCAAGGCATGAAACAAAATGCGCAGGTTGCACTCCCAAACACATGACCAACGAACAAAGAAATAAATTGCTGTAGCTACTTGCTCTGTTTGGTATGAAGCGATGCGTTTTGACTAATCTGGTCTTCGGGCAGCAATGAGTGTCTGAGCTGTGTGTTTTTTCTGGTTTGGTGTGGTGATTGGCAGGCAGTGTAACCGTTTGATAGTTGCTGAATGCGGATGCTGTGCATGAAATGGTTTCCTAAAGCCCCTCTCCCTCTCTCCCTGCAGCCTTGGGGGCAGCGTATGGCACGGCAAAGAGCGGCACGGGCATTGCTGCCATGTCGGTGATGCGGCCAGAGCTGATCATGAAGTCCATCATTCCTGTGGTCATGGCGGGTATCATAGCCATCTACGGCCTGGTGGTGGCCGTGCTGATTGCCAACAACATCTCAGACAAAGTCACCCTTTACAAGTAAGTCTGACGGGCGGTGGGTCTAGTTTGTACACAAAAATTTAATTGAATGAAATCATTTGTAAAGAGGAATGTGTGCCCTTTCTGACACTGGTGAGCGAGGTGTCATACCTTGCAGACCGTTTTCCAAGATGAGCCCATTTGGCCTGAGATGATTCTGGGACCCCAGCGTTATGCACAGAGAAGTTACATGGTAGTTCTTGTATATAACATTAATAATCAGATTAAAATTGGAACGACTAAATATCAAGTCATAAAAATGGCTGCTAGTGAGCAGTAAGAGCAAAGCGTAATCATTTTATTGTCTTAGTCGGATATTACTGCTTTTAAAAAATAGGTTTCAAATGTAACTTTATATTTTGGTGAAGAGCATCTGGAAAAAACGTTTTGTTGTAATACGGAAATGGCTGGCTCTGCAATGTTTCGGTTCCTAATTTAACATGACGTCTGTCCCGACGCGACCTGCCAGAGGCCATGATTCACGGTACAGCTTCAGCTCACTTGTAACACCGGTGTGCTGTGGTGACGTGTCACTAACCCCGAGTGCTGAAGTCTGTTAAAGAGAAAGCACAAGTATGATGCAACTTTATGTCCTTTTTAGATTTGAGTTTTCACTGAAGAGAACCCATGTTAGACTGTTACAACTGGTACAGGCTGAGTCTTTGCTAGCTTAGTAACATTGACCTGGTTGTTTTTGCAACCCACAAGCTAGCTATATTTGCTTACCGGACCTGTTCTAGGCACTATGTAATTCAATGGTAGAAATAGGCATCGTTTTTAAGCACCCCCGGTCTTCCTCCAACAGGAGTTTCCTCCACCTAGGAGCAGGCCTGAGTGTGGGGCTGAGTGGCCTGGCTGCCGGCTTCGCCATCGGCATCGTGGGAGACGCTGGAGTGCGGGGCACAGCACAGCAGCCCAGGTTATTCGTGGGCATGATCCTCATCCTCATTTTCGCTGAGGTCTTGGGGCTCTACGGTCTCATTGTGGCCCTCATCCTCTCCACAAAATAAATGGGGGAATTCATCCATTACATTGCTGCTGAATGGGAAAAAAATTAAAATAAATTTAAGTCATGGAAAAAAAGAGAAATTAAAATCGCTCCATAAATATGGTCTTATCTCCACAATGTGTACAGTCGTCTCAATTTGGTAGTCATTCTCTTGTAAATGCGCAATGTAACTTAGTGAGTTGTCTGTCCTGTGTGTGTGTTTAGATATTTGGAATGGGTTTTTTCTTTCTTTCTTAATTTCCTTATTTTCAGGTTGGCCAAAGTCATTTGTTCTCTTGTCTGAGCTTTGACTAACCTTCCCTTTTTCGTTTTTTTTTTTTGGGACAGTTTCCAATTTCCATATTGATGAGGAACTATCTGTAAAATATATATATATGGAATAGCTTTTTTGTTTTCCACTTTTTATTTATAAAGATTTTGAAATGTTCATAACACTGTTTAAATGGAGCAAAGTCTTTATTGAATTCCCCATGATAAATATATATATATTATAAATATATCTATGTATAGGTAGATTTATTGCACTGTGGGTAATTGTAATAAGTGCTTGGAATTCCTCTGGATGTAATACTAGGTTAAAATGGAGATTGCCTTTACTGTCCAGATATTGGAGTGGAAGTTTTGTGTTTTAATTATGCTGACATTCTTGACACACTTGTAAAATGTTTTCCTGTAGTACAGTTGTTTGATTGCATCAAAGGTGTGTGTGCCCTATGTTGGGTTTCACAGGTTGAATTTCCAAATAAATTTCCTCAACTTATTCTCTCCTCCAAACTGGATTATTGTTATTGTGACTCATAAATGCAAAACATACTCAAATTGGATTAAATTGCTTGCATGAGAATTTGTATGCCAGATTAGCACTGCACCTGATAATGAAATCAATTGAATCATGCCATAGTCTTGCAGCAAATATAAAACAGTTGTGTACGTATGAAAAAGGATTGGGTAGTATAGTACTGTGGAGAGCTCTGTTGTCCATTCATGCACCGGTGGATTTAATGTCCATGCTCTGTAGCGGGTAATGAAACTGCAGCAGTCAGAGGGAGACCTGATCGTCAAAATCAATGGCTCTGGCAGCGCTAGCACTTGTTGCCAGAGGGCCCACGCATTCTGCAGGCATGCTGAATGTCAGAGCGTGGTTCACACACATTCAAAGTGCAGCACCACTGACTGGAGTCTTCCAACTGACGTTTTATTGTGGTGGGTGTCCACTCCAATCACATACAGGTTGGATACTTTTTCATGAGCCACCAAATCTGCTAGTTTGGCAAGTGACGAGCCCACGTCGTCTGGAGGTAAATACCCTAAAGTGGCAAGTGTAAGTATGCGGTGTGTGGTTCCATTTAATTTTCTAGTTCCATACTTGACATTAATAAAGGGAAGTGGCTTTGATAAATGATTTATGGGGGGGAAGTAAAGAAAGGTCAATTTGCTGTTAAATGGCAGCAGTCGGTACTTTACACTCTTGCACAACACATCTCTTCGACACATGGATCCTGCCTATGGGACAGTCAGGACATCCCCTAGTGCAGCATTTCTCAATTTTCATTCCAGCCATCGCTCAAGTGATCATTAACAGACGACCCGTGCACGTGATAGGTTGGCAGCGGAGGTTGGAATTAAAATTTCCAGGGCACTGTGCCCTGTAGGAATGGATTGAGAAACACTGCCCTAGTGCAGGGTTATTCAAATCTGGCCCACTAATCCAAATTTGGTCCTGGTTTTTCTTTCAGGTAGTTAATTGAACAATTAGTGCAAACGGTTGGCCAGAGTGTCTTCACACCTGACTCCCAGGTAAAGGGAGTGTGGAAAAAGCGTAGTGCTCGGCCCACGTGATTTGAGTAACCCTGCCCTAGTGCACTGGTTCCCAAACTGTCTGCTGGTTTTCATTCCAGCCACAATTGCAACCTCTGAATTGTAACAAGCTGTTAATTGTTAATGAGACACTTAATGACTATTGAAGGATGATTTACCCTCTTAAGGCTGTATGATGTGAGAGATTGCTATCCCAGCCATCAAGAATAAATGTCCTATATTCACATCCCATGGGCTTTTAATCAGTTTCAACTACTGCTTTTGTTTTCTGTAGTGCTATATGACAAATGATTATTTTACAACTGGTTACATTTAATTGGTTCACTAATAGACATTGAAAATGAAATTATGCTTTACTGTCCCTAGTACAATCTCAACCATGTTTGTTTATAAAGCATTTAAGAAACCTGATTTGTTTTAGCTGCATGACGACACCATGGTTAGAATGGTGTTTCAGTAAGGGGGGTTTTGAGACCACTTAATATATTCAGAATGCATGGGACAGACGTAAAATGCATTACATTTGTAAACTGTAGTGATTATATAAATGTATTATGTTGTGTGTGATATAAATGGTATACTGCTGTGTGACAGTGTCTTGTAAGCTCATAAGGACTGGGCACCATAACTTGCAAGACACTGTAATAAAATCAATCAATATAGACTGGAAGGTGAAATCAGTGGGTTCCTAATTGCTGAGTGTGGACATCTGGTCACTGAAATGAAACCGTTTGTGGAAAATGAGTTCAATGACAATACACTGTATTAAGAAAAAACATATGGTAGAGCACATTTATTACAACCTTAACTGATCAGATTAGGTGTAACAAAAACCAGCATACACAGTGGATCTCCACTGCCCTAGCGCAGGGGTCGGGAACGCCAGTGTGTATGCAGGTTTTTGTTTCCACCAATTACCCCAGCTCAATTAACTAATTAGCTGTATACACCAACAGCAGTTCACTCATAGATTAGACTGTGTAAAAGGTTTTATGTAGGGACACAAGGACTATCCTCAGCTGAAGAAATGTAGGTGTCATGTACATTACTGGGCTAATTACTTACATGACTTACATGACTGACATGAAGGTGACATTAAATGAAGGTCCTTCTTCCCCACCCTAGTGTATCCTGAAAAAATCATAAATGTAAACATACACTAAAATAGTCACAGTCCCCAAACACAATGGTTGTTCACATTTATTTGTTTTGAAGTTAAAATTGGCAATTGTTTTAAATCAAGTTTAAAAAAAAAAATGTTTTATTCATTGGTACATTCAAAGACACTCGTAACCGGATACAACATTGGTAATCTTGTCAATGTCAGACCTCCTTCAGTAACAAGGATGTTGGTCTTGATAGACATGCAACCACCAACATAATCTCAGTAATGACCACCTTATACTCAATTTATAAAATAACGACGAGGAATAGGGCATGTGCATGTCTACTCAAGCAGACTCTAGGTTGGCCAGGACGGCTTGTGTAATGAGGTTGATGGCACTGAAGGTGGCACTCTCTGGGAATGCTTTGATGAAGTCTTTACCTTCCTCTATACTGGTGCTGAGCTGTGGGTCCAGGGGCACACACCCTGCCACAGAGGACACACACACACACACACACACTTACACTACTGATATGTATAGTACACTACTGATATACACTCAACCTCACAGTTTAGCAGTTATAAGTCTTGTCGATATAAGGAGGAACTTGGTTAACATCCTCTCATGTAATACCCCAAACACAGTTTATGACATTTCAAAAACACTTACCACTGTCGTAAATGTATGCTTACACTGTACTTACTGCAAGGGGAATACTCTATTAATCTATTAACAATATCACTGGTTACCAGCAGATGGCACTATTGATCAACCAAAACTGTCAACTGAGATGGGAAATGAGGTCAGAGCTGTACTAATGAATACACTGGTCACCTGCAAGGCAGGCTTTGTGGCTTACAATACTGCCAATACAGAGACAAATGTGCTAATTTAATGATATTTTCTTCAAGACAACATCACAGGCATCAGATTGATTCATACCTAAAAATGGTGATCCTGTCAGCTTTGCCAGCTCCTCTCCTCCACCTTTTGAGAATACATTGCTGCATTCCTGAAAGGACACAACACGCAATATATTGCCATCTGTATAACAGCTAGAAGCTGTGACCACTGAACAGCAGCCTCTAAGGACTTGCAGCCTGCATGAAGATATGCATTTGACAGAAAGGAATGCGTACAGCAGGAGCTGCTTTTGTCTATATGCATGTAGTCAGCCTGTTTGTGTTCATTGACTCACCGAGCAGTAAGGGCACACAAACCCGCTCATGTTCTCCACAATCCCAAGGATGCGCACGCCTGTCTTCTTGCAGAACGTGATCTCCCGCCTCACATCTCCCGTGGAAACAGCCTGCAAGACCTCAGCATTACATCATGCTGGCTGACACAGCACACTCACTCTTATTAAAGCCCAAAGACAGGTTGGCTGGTTATTTAAACAAATGAAAATCGATAACACCTTTCAGGATGATTTGTTTGTTTGTTTCAGATTTTTTTCCCCATTTTTCTCCCAATTTGGTAGCCAATTATACCCTCTATTTCTTTTGAGTCACCCTCTCCCACGTGGGCAAGCCAATTCCCGGTGGCCGGCGATGATCCGCCTCCTCAGAGACAGAACACGCCCACCTACTTTCTTGTGCCAGCTCACCCTCCCCCCTCCCCCTGGGGCGGACAGCCAATTGCCGCCCCCGATCAGGGCTCCTGACCAGGGATTCGTTTTTTTTTATATTGCTAGTATTGATTTTGTTTACTACTCACATACATTAAATTTAATATTTTATTTAGCACATTCTACAGGCACCTTGGGGTTTAGGGTGCAGATGGCTCCAGTTTTTGTAAACCTGTTTTCACCTGACACGCACCTGAGGAGTCGTTACAATGATGGCTCCATCCAATTTGTGTTTGCGCAGATTCTCCACTATTGACAGATGCTCGTCCGATGTTCCTGGGGGCGTGTCCACCAGGAGGTAGTCGAGTTCACCCCATGCCACGTCTGATACAAACTGACCAATTAGGGCTGTCCCAGACCCCAAGGTAAATGACATTTAGCAGGAGAAGAAAAGAAAATGAGAGGCAAATTAGCTTAAATGCTGATTCATTGAAAAGTCCCATTCAGCATATATATTTCAGAGCTGTCAAAATGACTGCAGGATATAGTATTCTATATTCCATTTAGACATTTACAAATCTAAGAAAACAAGAAAGTAATCAGCGTCACTGATTAAAACTGGATACATAAAATACCTAAGCAGCTAACTATCTAATTTAACTGAGTATTTGCACACACATTTTCTCACAAAATCAATGCATCATCAAGATAATTATATTATCATCATGATTTTGAGGTAAAGAATTTAAATATCAATGTGAGGTATAGTGTAACTTGTATGTGTGTCTTCAAGAGACAGTATCTGAAATTAATAAACTGGCAGCAGAAACGGGCAGATTTAATCAATACATTTGCCTCTGCATAACTATTTTGGATTAAAGAACATTTTGTGTGAGTCTATTCTAAAATACATAAATAAGAAATTTAGAAGTGGAGTTTTGAATGCTAAATCCCTGTGGATATGCAAATCATTTGCTGAATCTTCCTTCGGTTTGACAGTAGGCACCATTTTTCTTGGGGCCCCTCCAGACAACGGCGTCATCAGGGTTTTCCAGCAGGAAGCCAATGGACATGATGGCCAGGCTCTTGCTGGGATCTGTGTAGACTGGCACCCAGCCGGCATCACACTGGTGCACCTCCTGCATGTCCACACTCAGCATGCGGGGGATGCTGGGGCCACACAAGTCCACGTCCAATATACCCACCTGGCACAGACACGCAGGTGCTGAACACACATTGAGTATACCCACTTGAGGCAGACACACAGCTACTTTACAGGCACTGAACCACATGCTGAGAGACACTGCAGATGCACACATGCATGATGCACACAACAAGCGAGCCCTCACTACACATCCAGGATGTACCGAATTGGCTGAACTCCAATTTATTCAATTATGATGATATGTGGAAAGTCTTTATTTGATCTCTGAGCAATTGGCAGCAATAAGACAGTCACACAAAACGTTTAAAATCTCTGAAGATAGTTGGTAAGAAATACCAAAAATTTCCTTTTGTGGGAAAACATCAGCTTTGGGCATATCTTGCTCCCAGCTGACTTTCCCATAGAGACTAGGGCTGTCACACTATATTCAAATATCAAATATAATTTATAAAATGTTGGCAGTCTGTAACACACACATTCTAATACTATTTGAACGAATCTACACATTTTCACTTGTTAAAGTGACAGCCCTAATAGAGACAACTGTTTCCCATCGATGCACACAGAGCGAATTACCCACTTTTAAGATCTTAATTGGAGTCAAATGACAGTTTGATATCAGTACCTCTGAAGACTAAATTACCTCTGAAGAACAGCCCTGAGTGTGGCAATTTTGAACATCCGATCTCTCTAGAAGAGCAAACTTTAGAGAAGCATTTTAAACAATTAAATGATTTTATTTTTTACATTTTCTAGCATCCTATACTGCTTTTCTTTGATATTTTTATTATGTAAAAAGATAAGTATTTAACGAGTGTATTCTTACTTGTTTTATTTTCTGCTTTTATGCAATGTTCAACACTTTGAATTGCACTATACAAATAAAGTTTGATTGATTGAGATTATGACCTCTCACCTTCTTTCCTGTGTGTCGAAGTGCTAGGGCTATCTCTGTGGTCATGGTGCTCTTCCCAACCCCTCCTTTCCCCGAAAGCACCAATATCACATGATTAACCTGTGCCAGGCTCCCCTTGTCTGCAGGAAAACATGAGAGCAGGTCATAGAAACTGAGGAACCATTATGGCCACACTGGTAAGACCTGGGCAGCAGAACATGAGGGCTTACTAACAGACAGACATCTGTAAGAAAAAGCAATAAGACTACCAAGAGGGCTACAGGGTTACCAGAGTTTGTCAGAGAACATTATTATTCTACATATAATGGCAGCTTTTTAAGCAAAACAAAATACAAATATAAGTTGCTAAATTACTATCATACAAAAAGTTGTGAGAAGGACACAGCTCACTACATTTTGCTGGGTACCCCATAGTTCACCACCACCACCACCATTATGAAGCAGTGGGTGGCAGCCTGATCAACAAATTATAGCTGTTCAAACAACCTGACAGCTGGTATCAGAGGTTGTTTCAGATGTACTCCATATAGTCCAGAGTAGGAGCAATACTGGAGCAATCCTTTGATTAACCATAAATGCCACATACAAGGGAGTTGATGATATAGGGCAAAGCTGGTCCAACTAGGAAAATGAAGGATCTCATTCCAGGTAGGCATACCCTATTCAACTTGTTTTAACCTGCAGACATTCAGGCCCAGAGTTTAGTATCCTTGATTCAGGGGGTGCATACAAATCTAGCAAGGGGACTAAGGACAACATATTATGTTATATCAAAAGGTGGTGATGATGATAAGATAAGACAATACATTTTATCACAAACTTTGGAAATTGGAACCCCACAGCCAATTATTCGCAGCGCTCTGACCGACCCAATCCGCAATATGCGAGGTTAGCGAATTAAACTCACAAGAGAGGAATGTTTCACATATCAATTTGGAGTTGTGCAAAGGCATGTTAAGTACGTCTTCTGTCAGATTAATGACGATATAACACCCAGAAGTGCGTAACTTTAACTGGGCCTTGACACGGGAAAACAAATATTTCGAAATAACAGATCGTGGTTGTTTGTAAACTAACAGTGCATTTCATTTCATAATGTTTGAATAAATGATACGTCATTGTGACATTCCTGTATTTCAAGCTGTGTCATAACGTTACGGAATCTTCCTTAGCTAACACTTTTATGCATTACACAAGACTATGTAATGATGATGTGGTGTTACGAACAACCAACCATCTACATTTGGGTAGCTAGTTCAGAGTTAATGGAAAGGATAAACAACAAAGGGAAAGCTTTCTACTGATTATTACCTTTATTTAAATTCGGTAGAAACTTAGTGGCCAGCTGTTGTATATCCGTTCACGTGTATCACGTTATCTATGTAGCCAGTCATATTCTCGCTAGCTAACAACGTGGGACACAGATGCAATTTGGAAATTGCCTTGTGCTGTAATTCCATCACAAAAGCTCTTACATTTAATAGTATTTCACACTAAACCCCTGCATATAGTAATGCAAGAGATAGTATTCGTTACGTACCATCATCTAGATCCATTCAAGCAAGCAAATGTTAGATAGTTGGTAAACTGACGCCGATGTAGTTGACCGACTTCCCTACAATCTTCAATAACATGAGCCCAACTGTCCAATCAAACTACCAGGAACAACGTTCAACTCCAACCCCTCTGGTAAAAGACCAATCATCGACCTGTATCACCAAAATTGCATTCGCGCATGCGCTCTATCATTTTAAATTATTATCTCTTGAATGAAAAAACATTTTCCAAAATGGAGCTGTCCCATGCTTTAGCCTTTTTATTTATTTATTAATGACACTCTGGAATGTGTCATTTTAAATTTAATTCAGAGATTGCCTGGCTTCGGCACTGTCATGTATCAGAAATTGAACCAAAGATCTTAGCTAGTATAAGTTCGTATTAGTATTTTTCATGCGTACATTACATTTATAATTATGTCATTTTGAGACAGGCCATATTTTAGAACTCTGATTTAACACATCGTATGACACTACTGGGCTGCGAATCGGGTCATCAACACTCAAGTGTCCTCAAAGGACAACCTCATAGTGGACAAATAACAGCTCTGTGTCCAGCCAGCTCAAGCATTGTCGCATTAGTTTGATCTGAAAACTATTGTAGCAAAACGTATAGCACCACATAAGCACATATTTCTATTCAAAACGTATTTTAAAGCGCTCCCTTTACGGCGCAGCGCTGTCGTATTTCTAGATGCACATAATTGGTAGAGCCAATATGTCCGACAAGATGCAGTTCCAGTGTTCTTTTCCTAATGTAATTTGCCATTTCCCGAGCCACAAACTAGCCTTTTGTTTGAGGGACTGTTACATGGCCGAATCAGTCGAGAGAGTCTCACAATAGCTCCTCCCTTACAGTCTATTATCCAATCATTGGCAGGTTTGAGGCGGAACTCTGAAATTTATTGTTTACGTCTGTCGTGGAAGTAGGTCACAGAGTGAGTGGCAGCTCACAGGGGATGAGTTGCGACATTGTTGTGTCAAATTAATAATTAAAAGGAAAGCCAATTGAATACATTGCACTGCATCGGAATACAGGATAATACAACTCATTGCACACGGCGAGGCGTAGACCACGAGCAAGCTAGCAAGCTGGTGTTATTGAGGTAAGGGGGGGGAAGTGTTCGTGATCTGCTATACCGAGCTTTAAGCAAAGGGGTAAGCCGTTTGATAGGTTGGGGGGAACCTAGCTAGCCGGAATTTGGACAATGTCGGTGCATAAGTGTCTATTTCTATTGCTACACCAGTTACAGTTTAGATTATTTTTTTCAACAGACTGGTTTGCTCACTAGCAAGCTACACTGAAAGGTTTTTTTTGTACCGCTAGTCAAGGCTTCCGCGGTTGTACGTAGCTGTGCGCCAGCGAAACGCCATCCAGCAGACACTATCTAGCTAGCTTACTCTATGGAACTGCCTTGGCCTGGACAAAAAAAGCGCATCAGTAACTAACTAGGCAATTACTATTATTTCAGATCAATGCAATGCGATTCGCGTGCCGTTTGTATGAGGCCCAGTGACACTCACAATATGTGCATTTACTTGCATCTTCAAATATAGCAATCAACAAATAGTCAGTGAAATATTATGTATACGTTGAATTCGTATATTGATGTTTGAACATGGACGTTTTATAATTGTTTGCTATTTTTCATAAATATATAGCCCATATTGCTCCTGCTGGTGTGTATGCATTTGCGCTAATTGTGGCTCTTCGGTAATTGCGGCCCGCCACATGACTAGGTTGGCCACCACTGCATTACATTAAGGTAACGTTCATGTGAAAAGGTTTCAACCTAGATTTGCAATCTTAGGTGGTAGTCAGTTCACTAAGTTAATTTTGGTCCTTATGTCAAGTTCTAGATATTGCATCTTGGTATTTGTAGATCGCTTGGTACTTTAGAAACTATTGCCTCTTGAGCATGCTCCCAAGCCAGCTGTTGATTGCAGGTGTATAATTTGACATCTGTGACACTTGAAACATAAACCATGACCTGCTGAAGTTTGCAGCTATGAACTGAGAATAAACAATGTGTAACTAACGGGTTTGCTTTCCTTTTCCCAGTTTTTGAGTGTACATTGTGATATGGTGATTGTAGATTTTGACAGGTATTGAATATGTTTCGTCAGGTTTTATAGACTATAACATTGCAACTGAAGTCATTAATTTTAAAAAGTTCAAAATTGTACTGTACAGTTGCTCATGAGAATAGAAAGCTATTGATCTTGTGATTTATTGTATTGTGATATGCACAGTTTTACCTTAAACCTTGTATAAATGTATTGGAAGAATGAACCTTTTAGTTTTGCGTTTTATTTTTCTTCTCATTGGAAACTGTAAGCTTGATTTTATTTTGATGTTGCTTTTCAAATAGCTAGCCAAAGTGAATATTGTGGTCCACTGGGTGCCCATTGTATAGAGCTTTGTAGTTATGTATCCACAGAATAGCTTTGTAATTCTTGTATAAAATACATGTGCGTGCTAGTGTAATTGAAAAGGCACAATGACAACACAGACACTGACGTACTGTACCACTATGTCTTCCCAGGAAACTTCATATGGAATGTAGGTTAAGCCTCCATCCTCGTGACGACCGGGCTGTGAACTAAAAATTGTTCCATGCACCTGTGCACATGGATTAGCTGTGTGATGTCACGTTTCAGACCAGAAAACATAGAATGTTATACACACTAATTCATATGTAAGTCACTTATGTGACTTAATTGCGTATTGCAACTTATCTGTGGCAGAACTGTGTCCTAGTAATTTATTATGTGGAATTTTTTATTTTTATTTTTTTATTTCATTAAATAAAGGCCCTGTGTACATGTGTAGTGTTTTATTTAGGATACAGACTGATGTGGTTGAGCATACTGGTATTGATGTGGCCTGGGACTGGCAGATGCCCTGAAGTGCATGATAAAATGCCCTGAAATGCATGATAGCAAATATAGTTCATATTTATTTCCCATAGGATTATACAGCAAAGGGTAGCTCAAGTTGCAAACTGTGAGAGAGAAAAATCCCTTCATATCAAGATCACTCCATGACTCACTGCCGCATCCTGCTGAGAGGTAGACAAGACTGGTAGTTGACAAGATTTAGTTTATCCCCTTCTTGAGAATGTTTCCTTTTTCACATCTGTGAAAGCAGTTGAACTGGGCTGGTGAAAGGCAGGTCTAATTCACACCACCTCTGGTAAACATGATTGCCCAGCATAAGAATGCAGATGGCCTTAGGGCTCAAACTTCACACAGCATCGATTGTAGAACCAGACAGAGTTATTTAGGACATATGGAGAGAGCCTAGACTAGCCACTTAAGTAGGCCCCAATTCCACAACTCAGTTTGTGTGTCAGTGTAAATATAGTGGAGGGGAGGGACACTTAAGAGCTAGGTGAACATGTGTTCATGAGAGGAGAGCACGTGGTGCGTGTGTGATCTTGCGTGTGCCTGGAATGTAGCCCACTTTTTTTTCTCCTACTAGCATCGTGGACACATTGGCATCAAGTAACCAAGTACTATTTTTGCCCCTTGTAGCTGGTGTTGAAACAGCAGAGAAAGAATCAAGAGAGTGATTGCTGCTTTATGCTTTCCCTCATGTGCTACGCATGTTGTCTACAGTAAATGTGCCCTGGGTATGACTGGCCTGCCTGTTTTAATGCGTCTTTAATTAAAACTATTAACCCATTCAGGGAAACCCCACAAAGGGATATTCCATTCATTGTTCTATACTATAGAATCCCAATAGAATGGTTTACAACGTACTCATCAAATGGTTCACTTTATTTACAGTTCCACTTGGGCTCATTCACTCTGCTCTTGCAGGTCCTCGGCTCTGCCTGCCATGTCAAGGCGGAATAGGAACAGCCGCGCGTGGCGCTATGTGTGGAGCGGCATCCGCAGGGACGCTGACGCCAGAGCACTGGTGCTGGCCTCCGAGAGTGAAGAGTGGGGGTACGAGCGGCTGCAGGTGAGACAGAGAGTGGTTATGAGGGTGTATGAGGGAGAGGGTCTGTGGTGACTCAGGAGGTGGGTTTCATTGTAACCATTATATATATATATATATATATATTATAGTATAGTAATTTAGTATATATTTGCCTTATATTGTGGTAGGACTGCCATTGGGAAACCGCTTTTAACCAAGTCCAATGCGTAGCAATGCATAACCTGGTCTAATGAGCATAAAACCTGGATTTCTGAGCAGAGGAAGAAAGTAATATGTTCTGATGAGTCATCTTTTACACTCTAGCTGTTATGGAATGACAGTGAAAAATAAATATTAAAAAAACATCAGAGGCAAAAGAAGACTCATCAAGAACCCAATAATCAGTCAAAATTAACCAAAGGAGGGCTGGCGGATAGCGTAGCGGTCTAACACACCACACTTTGGCTGGTCTGGTGTGGTGTGCGCTGCCTGTCAGGGACACTGTTCGAAACCCGCGTCTCTACCAGACCGGCCCTGGTTGTCAGCCCGATCGGAGGCGGCGTTTGGCTGTCCGCCTCCGGGGGAGGGTGAGCCGGCACAAGTCCGTCGAGGAGCAGGAAAAAGGCATCCATGGTAGAATTCCGTCTCGGAAGAGGCGGATAAATTCGGCCCGGAAATAATGTCTCATCCCGGAGGACGGGTGGCGGACTCATGGGGGAGGGGGAATTGAGATAAATAGAGGGTATAATTGTCAACCAAATTGGGAGAAAAACGGGGGAAAAATTTGACATTTTTAAATGTTTAAAAATTAACCAAAGGAGATTCCAAACACGTGACTGATGATCAACACATTCTCGCTCAAACCTTGTCCTAACCATTGATTCAATTCTGCATACACTCATGCGCTATAAGAAGGGGACCCACAGATCACCAGGTAGACTTCTGCAGGCAAAGGTCTCTGGGGCCCCATAATGCTGGTACAGCTCACAAATAAAATATTCCGATCCTGTGCTGGCCTATAGTGTCCTTCTGTTTGGATTCCTGGGCAGTTTCCACTACACTAGCCATCTCCTGGGAGGCATTGGGTCTGATCTGCATGGTAGAGTTACAAGGAATGCAAAGCCATTTCAGGCGACCAGGTACACCTTATGGTGCAAACATTGTTTCCTCAATGGTAACGTCCCCCATAAACACAGCAAAATGGATTGAAGAGTGGTTTCATAAACACCAGGATGAAAACAAAACACCTTCCATGGCTTCCCCAATCACCAGCTGTAAACATCATTGAACCTTTATGGGAAGTTCTGGAACGTACGATTTTATTTCCACCACATGCATATCTAAAATAATTGGAGGCTTTCCTTCTTGAATAATTGTTATCCCACTAGAAACAGTTCGAAACTTATACAACAGCATTCCCAAGATATATTGAAAGACAAAGGGCAGCCCGACTCTTTATTAGTTATAGTTGTTAATATTCATATAGTGTTTGGTGTTTCCATTATTTTGTCTACCCCCTGCATACATATATATTATGAGCAAGGGCAGTTCTGCTTGTAACAGTTGTTTGATCAATTAGCTATTAACTGGTGGTGATAATTGGTGCTCTTGTCTGGGGAGTCAGGGGAGGTGATTACCACCTAATGGTAATGTCTCCAGGTCTGTGGGGTATGTTTGCAACTTGAAGCTCCCTTAGCCATGCATTCTTCTTTGGGACGGAGGAGATGCAACACGATGAACTAACAAAACCCCACTAATCTAACTCTTGCCATCTGGAGCCATGAGATAGAGACAAACAAATATTACATTTGACGCTCAGGCTCCACGTCATCCCACTCCACACTCTCAGGCTCTCACAGGTTTTTTTCAGGAAAAACACTTGGAAAAAACTGAATGACAGAAGTATTTGTGGGTCAGGTGGAAAATCTACTGAGACACAGTCTGAAGGTATCTGGGAAGGTTAGTTCCGCATACTCTGCCACAGCTCTGTAAACTCTCACTGGCCTCCTGTCATCTGCTGGTCCCATTCCACCCTTGCTGGGCTATACAGCACTTTCTCACCTCAACTGCCTCCAAAGTAAGGACATGCATTCAAAACTAAACATATGGTATGCATAATCCTCCAGACGTCTAAGTCTTGTTTAACATTAGCTACTGTGCGAATGCATGTCCTTACTTTGGAGGCAGTTGAGGTGAGAAAGTGCTGTATAGCCCAGCAAGGGTGGAATGGGACCAGCAGATGACAGGAGGCCAGTGAGAGTTTACAGAGCTGTGGCAGAGTCTGCGGAACTAACCTTCCCAGACTTGTTTGTCTCTATCTCATGGCTCCAGATGGCAAGAGTTAGATTAGTGGGGTTTTGTTAGTTCATCGTGTTGCATCTCCTCCGTCCCAAAGAAGAATGCTGCCGAATGAGACCCAGTAATAATGCTGGCTCACCAATGCTGCTCCAGTGCTGCTTTGGGTGCCACTGACCTGTTACTCGATCTGCTCGTGCCAAGCTGTATATTTGGCTGCATGCTGTTTTTGGCAGGGCCTCACATTCAGCACCGTTGTCTCACCAATGGGAGACATTGACTGCGTATCCCAAGGTGTGGGCGCAGTCAGCCTAGCCTGGGGAAACCTCCTTTTTGGGTAAAGGGTCACTCAACGTTGGACTTTAAACAAGTCAGACACAGTCCCTGAGCAGGAATGTTGACCGACCAGTGCTAGAGTGTTCATTGTGAGAACTGCTACACCGGGTGAATTTCAGTCTCACTTGCAGTCAGCTTTTTGGCCTGTCCCAAGATACAAGAGGAGGAGAAGAAGAAAAACAACATTAATTATTGTTAGGAAGAAAGAAGTGCTGTGGTTTGAAATGCAAAGAGCGCCACTCCTCTGTACCTCCCGGTGAAAGTAGCTGCCAGTGTCATGACGGCGTTGGTGTCTCTGAGACGTGGCGTGTGTCCTGTGTGTGTCAACCAGTACAGCGACTCGGACTCGGAGCCCGAGTTCCCCTCCATCACCCCGGCGGTGCCCAGCGCCGTGCCCGTGACAGGGGAGTCCTACTGTGGCTGCGACTCCCTGGCCGAGCCCAGCTATAACTCCCGTCTGCGGGGCTTCCACCGCGTCAAGGACTGCCACTGTGGAGAGGACGACCAGGGTGCGTATCCCGCCAGTGTGTACAGCCCACGCCTGTGTCTATGTGCATGTGTGTGATTTGCATCCAAGCTATTGTCAGTGACTTGAGGGCCAAAGCATCTGTCTTGCTCTTACTATAGTGTCTAAACTAATAGAATACGCTTTTGAAAAAAACTTGTGATTTCAGTATGAAACCTACACCTTTGTTAAATAACTATGTTTTTATGCACCAACCCTCTTTTTGAGCACAGTGGTTTTTTTGGGTTTGTTATTTTTTACTAAATGCTCACCATGGCTCAGCTGAAGTCTTAAATTCTAATATAAAAGAATTAAGCCGTGCGCTGTCTTTATTCTAATATCACTTCCAATCTTTGACTGGACTCCTTTGTTCATGCCTTTGCTAATGCTTTTGCATGTATAAAACCTAGCAGGACACCGGTAGAAGCTGCCTAATAGTTGGGGATTCCGGAGGGTGAAAGGGAGAAGGAGGGAGAGGGCTATTTCTGTGAATCATTCATGTAGCTATTATGTTTCCAATGACCTTTCACCAACCTATAGTACTCCACTCAGGGTTGACAGGTTTTTTGTTGATTTTGATAGGCAGCTGACCTAAATGTAGGTCAAGTTTGTCTTTTGCTGTTGTGATTTGTGCATTACCTGACGTGTCAATTGCAAATGGTCACAAACTAGTATGCATTATGGATTTAATCAATTTGGATGAATTTTGCCATTAAGTTATCAAGCACTGTCACTATTAAAATACCCTCTAAAGTTGTACGCTAAGCTGAAATGAGCACAGAAATATGAGTGGTGTTTGTGAGAATTGAAAACAAATTTTCATGATTATGATTTTTCACTCTAGTGCTAAATGTCTATAGATACAACTTGTCTGAATTTTACCACTGGTTTCTGTTCTCTCAGCCCTCTTCCTCTAGCTCTCTAGCACGTAGACAGTGAGCGGTTAGCCTGGTGTGGTGCTTGTCTCTTCACGGATTGGTCCGTGCACTGCGGGAAATGACAATGTGTGTCCCCTGACTGCTGGCTCCCTAGACGTGAAGGTGTTGCTCTGTTTCTGCCCAGACTTTGACTGGGTGTGGGATGACAGTAGCAAGTCCACTGCCACTCTGCTCAGCTGCGACAACCGCAAGGTCAACTTCCACATGGAGTACAGCTGTGGCACGGCCGCCATCCGTGGCACAAAGGAGCTGGCCGACGGCCAGCACTTCTGGGAGATAAAGATGACCTCCCCGGTGTACGGCACCGATATGGTGGGTACCGGTCGGGTTCCGCGGGATAGGGGCCTGTCTTCCGATACTTCAGTCTCCTAATCAGGCCACTTGGTTCCTGTGTTTGTAGATGGTGGGCATAGGAACGTCAGATGTGAACCTAGACAAGTACAGGCACACCTTCTGCAGCCTGCTGGGGAAGGATGAGGACAGCTGGGGATTGTCTTACACTGGTGAGATATGACCCACTTTGCATGCAGTGCAAGATCAGTTGTACAGTTCTCTGTGATCTATTTGGTTCCCGTATTCATTTAAGTATATATCCCCATATATTTGTTACCATTTCAACAATACATTGCTCATTGTCATATTTCTAGAATGATTTGGACATGTGGAAACTGGTCATTGAATGTGGCTTAATATGCATCCAGCTCCTGTTGTAGTGGTAATGTATTTTGAACAAATCTATTGGTGTAAAGTATGTGGTTGCATTCACAGGACTGCTTCACCATAAAGGTGACAAGATCAACTTCTCATCACGCTTTGGCCAAGGGTCCATCATCGGAGTGCACCTGGACACCTGGCATGGCACCCTCACCTTCTTCAAGAACCGCAAATGCATAGGTGAGTGGTGATAGGCTGCAGGAGAGGGCCCTAGGACACTTTTGATAGGATGGAGGAGCTAGTTCTGGCCTGCGTTAGGTGTGGTATGCTGGTGACCTGAAGCCATTCTCTCCCCTGCGCCTCTGCTCCAGGTGTGGCAGCCACCAAGCTCCAGAATAAGAAGTTCTACCCCATGGTGTGCTCCACAGCCGCCAAGAGCAGCATGAAAGTGATCCGCTCCTGCTTCACCCCCACCTCCCTGCAGTACCTGTGCTGCGCACGCCTGCGGCAGCTGCTGCCTGACTGTGTGGACACTCTGAACGTGCTGCCCCTGCCCCCCGGCCTCAGGCACCTGCTGCACAACAAGCTGGGCTGGGTGCTCAGCCTCAACAACGGCGCCGTCGAAGGCCCCGACCAGCCCGGCGACTCCCCGACTCCGTCAGGCTCCTACGCCACCCCCGTCCCCTCCTCCGGGAGTGACTCGGAGGGCTGCTCCTCTGACCCAGAGGCCTGCCAGAGGAAACGCTGCCGCTGGACATGACTCCCCCTGCCCTACTTCCTCCTCACCCCCTCACCTGCACCTCAGAGGAAGACTGGTGCACCTATAAAGGCCAGGGAACACAGTGCAGGGGGAATGGCTCACAGCGGGAACAACTCATATTCTCAGTGACCTTTTGTTTTAACCGTTCAGCTCCTTTTTTTTTTTTTAAGAACAAATGCATTGTATGGAAACCGGTCCTTGCTACTAATGCCGTAGTTCCAAAGATGTTATTTGTGGACTTTCTCAAGGAGCAGGAACATGTTTAGAGTTGCCATTACTGGGCCGTGACCAGCTCTTTCCCTAGCCTGGGGTCAGACTCCACCTGGAGAGGGAGTCAAAGCTTGTTATGAGGAGTGCCCATAAATCACGTTAACGTGGCCAAACCGCCCACGCATTACTTCCTGTTGTGTTTTTCTCTGCCAGCTTGAATGTTCATGCACCTGAAACCCATAAACTACATCTGCAGTGGACCAGGCACAGCTCTGTATCCAATCCTGGGTTGCTGTATATAGTACCACACAGTCAATAAAAGTGGAACAGCACTCTATTGCTCTGTTCCATTTGAAGATACGTTTTGCTTGTTGTAAATAGCTAGCCTTGCTGAAAATGGTAATTTTGTCAACCAAGCAACGATGCATGCTTTACTGGCTCGCAGCTCACTAATTGTGACACAATGATAACATACTATGGAATCAAAAGGATTTTACAATGTGTGTTTCAAACAAAGTTGGCTAAAACTCACCATTACAAGTTAGCAAAAACATTAGCTTTAGTTTTCAACAAAATAATATATTTAAAATGTAACATATATAATCCTTATTAGCTACTTACAGGTGTCTGTATGTTCAGGGTTGAGCTACTCTGCCATATGGGAGCTCTGTCAGGAGGGAGCTGTGGCTGTGCAGAGGAAAGAGACAGAATGGGAGATTTTTGCAGTGGCTTTGATGTATGAATAGTGACATATGGGCCCTTTGCTTGGCTTTCACTCCCCCACCCAACCCCACATTCTCTGCCATCGGTGTCAGTTCTGATTGGGTATAAAAATCATATTGAGTTTTACTGTACATCACATTTCTTTACTGGGCAACAACTGTATCTGAGCCAAATCCAATTTCAGTACACCATTAGCCTGAAGAGTAGAAGTAATCATATTCACAGAAGTGCATAAAGGAAATATTGGAACCAGTAGATTTTTTTATTTTATTATTTGAATATAGGTTTATTTTACACAGGTAAACATGTCAACATTTATTAATTGCAGGTCCCTGCTAAAGTAGTTATTTTATACATTTGCTTAAGTCTGTGTTGACGACTGTAGGCTTCATAACACTATGCACCCAGTTCTTAAAAACAATCACACAGAATAACCTCTCGAATAATAACCTCTGTGATGGATTTAATGTGGAAGAGCTTTTTATAGTCTATTTTGGATGAAAATAACTGCAGGCAGTGCTGCAGTGTTCAAAAATCTGCTGCGTTACCAAGATTTAGAACAGCGTGTCATCAGTCATAAGACCCACTCAGGCATGTTTGCAAGGCTTTTTTAATGTCATCTTATAGGCTTCGAAATGGCCAATAGCAGATCTCACATTACATCCTCAGCTTTTTTACTGTATAGGGAGAGTGCAAAAATGCAAGACGCAGAGTAACACTGAAGGAACACCTATAGCTAAGTAACAAGTATAGCTAAGAAGTTATATGGTTATCAAGTTACAATACCCGGCACATGGGTATAGTCTGTCACGGTTTCAAAAAGGAAAAAATGTATTATTTTGTATTGAATGACTGCTCATCAATAACTGGTCTAACAAATGGTTTTCATCATCATGGTCATCTTCCTCTTTAATATTGTATTAATTATTGTGGTTATGAAGATGATTGTCATTATTATTTTTATTGCTGTTGTAACAGGCTCTACCTTTTCTTTCATGTTCAGTCCTTGGCTACTAAGTACACGCTATTCCTGCTTCTACTAGTCCTCAGTGTGTGTGGTCACATTGGAAACAAGTTACTTCCTCCTGGCTTCCGCACTGTGAGGTGATCTGTTGAGTAGTTCAGATCTCACCATTCAGAGCAGCTGATCTCCAGTGAAATCAGCATCACATTAAAGGGGAACAATTCTCAGATTTCTATAACTGGATACGTTTTTCCTTACCTGAAAAAAAAAACCATTTTTTCGATGGTCTCATAGTTGCTGCAGTTAGCCAAAACTGTGATTTCTCTCCAGTCACTGCTTACGTGTGCTAACGTATTTCAGAGCAGGCAGCCCTGTTTTCTCCCATCTGAATGTATAGGCTATTCTAACTTCCCTGAGAATTGTTGCAATATGAAGTAATAAAAACTAAACTGACACCTTGATGACCTATATTTTCTGACACACTCATTGGAAAATTGTCCATGAAAATACTATAGATAGCTAGATAGAGATATTATTTTCAGACAAATGTTGGATAGCCCATATATTCACATAGGAATAGGCAGAAATTCCTGCTCTGAACTATGCAAGCAGTGCTTACAGAGAGAAATCACAGTTCTGGCTAACTGGAGCAGCTATGAAACCATAACAAATATAACCACTCTGGAAATCTGGGTGCTTTCCCCTTTATGTGGGGCAGGCTGATAAAGATCTTAATCTATAAAATACAATTTATTGTCACGCTTGCTGAATTGAAGGTTAATGGAGTCATTCATTTATAATGGTTTAAATTATGTTCCTTAATTTACAGCACTTTCCTTTGGTTTCAGGGGATAACACATTTTAATATGTAACAATTGCTTGTTCTTGTTTTTACTGAATGTAGATTTTTTTAATGATTACTAGGATATAAAGACCTTTGTTGACTGACTCATTTACACGATCCAGGAACACAACCTTGATCTTAAAGTACAATGAGTTCACCTACCTGGTTTTTTTAAGCAAGAAATACTGGACCAGATTCATGAAACAATTTTAAGTTTGCAGTCATTATGCATGGCATTTTAGGCCAATGGCTGAAGTCGTTTTGAAGAAAGCATTTTTAGTGCAAGAACAGGTCTTTACAGGAATATAGACTTCCAGGCTGTGTGACCTGGTAGCCCAATTACATCACGTGGTAAGATTTTGAGTTATTGAAGCACGTGGAAGGTGAAATTTGCCCTTTTAAACCTTCTGCAGGTTTTGTAATTTGGTTTTGTAATTTGAACAAAGTCCATAATATGGACTGTCCTTAAAGTGTCATGAACCTGGACCGCTGTTGAATTGTACTTAGCTGGGGGAGGGGGGTGTCAAATAATAGAAAATAGTTTTAAATGCAATATACTGTAAAACCTTTTTGTTCTGCAGAAAAGCAATTTTGCCTAATGGTTTTAACCATGTACATAACTTATGTCACCATTTCCTATTTTACTTGCCATTATGTTTACCTAAAAGCATGATATTTTATTTGCAAATAAGAAAAAAATAAGCCAGCTGTACAAAAATGTAATGGCTATAACAGCTGATTTTTTTCTAAATAAATAGTCTCGGAGGCTAATATTGTCATGGCTTTGTCCCCATCCCCCCCATTTCCTCATAACAAAGATGGCTTTCCAGTTAGTTTCTTCAGGGTGGTGAAAACACATTTGAATCTAAAAAACACATTGCATACATCTTTTTTTTTTTAATGACCTCAATTTCATTTACAAAACATCTGCAAACATTTATATCATTGCAGCTCTGCTGTTAAAAGCCATTGTAAATCTAAAATGTCAGTCAAACAAAATTACATTAGCATTTTGATGTATTGTGATACAACAAACCTAGAATTGATCCATCTTGATGTATTATACATCTGTTACATCCCAGAAGAAGGTCAAATGACTAGAAACAAGATTTCCACTAGAGTTATAGTTAAGCTGATTGAAAGACCATACTAAATATTCATTCAAATCCACTTAGTCCAGGACCAGCTGAGGATTTTGTGTGGTAAGAAATCGATACACCCTGTTGGAAATCTCAGGTCCAATACGCCTCTCCCTCTCCCCGCTCCTCACCGACAGATCCGCCAGCAGCCCCTTCCGCTCACCCTCAGAGTCCAAGTCCCTGTATGCCTGGAAACAGTTCAGATACCACGCATTACTCTTCCACCACACCCTTAAAATAAATTAAATGAAAGGAGCTACACTACCGGTCAAAAGTTTTAGAACACCCCCATTTTCTAAACTTTTTTTTAACCTCTGGCAGTTTACCGCTTACCTTTGTACCATTTCAGGTTATTCACTGGACTTGAACTGCTTAAATTTCAGTAAAAACTGGAAAATGGGGGTGTTCTAAAACTTTTGACCGGTAGTGTATCATAGAACAAAATATGTCCATCCAACACACCGAGCAATGTTATGTAGCACTTTCTATGTAATAGGTGTTCATACAAGGTCCTGAAGTAAGCACCTTTAGGAGGAGCTGAGGTGAGGCGAATGCAGAGGACACTCCTGCAGCCACTGCAGGGCTCACTCGATTCAGCTGCTGGATTTGTCTGCTCCAAACCTGACTTAGTCCTGTCCCATCCCTCTCAACTCGCACCCCACTGGCCCACGAGCCATCCAAGCAGAAAGGCAGGTCGTCCTTCTCTGTCAGGTGTCTAGAAAGGAGTGGAAACGCAACCATTTTTCTGCATTTATGTTGCCCCTTTAAAGTCTACACCCAGTCTCAAAAACAGCACCTTTTGTTTCTGTTCACCTTTTGAACAGACAAAGACAAAAATGACTGCCATTGCCCTGCAGTGGAGATGATATTAGGCTTACTTGAAGGGCCGTTTGGACAGGGCCTTGGTAATGGCACACACATGGTCTGTGAGACCCTGCCAGCTCTCCAGAAAGATAACGGAGGTGTTCCTGTACAGCTGCAGAAACACGACTGCCTAAGTGTGACGGAAGACAACAAAACACCATTACACCTCGCCTGCATATTAAAATGATCATTTAAAATTCCAAACTGATGCATAATAAAAAAAGAAGCATACTTCCTCAATATCAATGTCCTCTTCTCCCATTTGTGATTGGTGTATTTGGCCCCCATGTCGCTGTGACCACAGAGTCCTGAGGACCAATCAATACACAGAAATTCAAGAAGTTCCAAATGCAAGTTCAGTTATGGGAAAGTGGTATGAAAATGTTTTAATACCAGCTGTTTGGGTGTGGTCCCATCACTGCCAGGGTGACTACTTTCTCTCCATTTCTGTTAAGGTATTCAGAGAGCTGCTTGAATAAGGAGTCCACAGCCACATTGTCTGAGTCTTTTTGTTGACTCTGTACCAAGGATAAATACAAAGTGAGAACAATTAACTTAAACATGATAATGGTCTTGCTTCATTACAGCTTAAAAAGGCAAATGAGAAGCATACTTGCTTGATGGAGACCACCATGTCCAAGAAGTCATTCAGAGTCAACACCATCAGAACCTGTTCCTCCAGAACTGGGTTGGGCCCGTCTTCGCCCTACGATTTTTAAAAAGCATTGAGAATAAGTTCATGAGTTCCATGCCTTCTTAAAGTCTATGATCATTTCTAGTGTTATCACATGGTCTCTCTTTTCAACCCTTTCAACCCTGGACTAAGAATGCAATCCAACAAATGTTCCAGTAGTGAATATCATTTTCAGTTTTGCTCTGAACCCACAAAAGGCAATAACATTGGGATTATATTTTATTTATTATGCAAGCAGGTGATTAGATGATTGGTTGAACAAAAACCACATAGTGGATTTCAAAGACCAGGTTCAGTAGAAATTTTCGCAAATATTTGTGTCTGTTAAAGCTACCTATCCAAGTCATTTCAGGTTTGTCCGGATAATTACCTTTGGCAGGTCCCTTCTCCACGTGATGCTGTGGGTAAGATGCTGTTCTTCAATGGCAGTATTCCACTCCATGGAAAATAAAGTCCCCAGCAGAATATCTGATCTTTCATCTTGTAGCAAAGCTGAAAAACACAAGTCTGTTTCAATACAGGCTAGTTATCAGTAATTTGATAGGGCGGGGAGAGAGAGACATCTTGAACGTACCTGTATCGATGCACACTATAAGACATTTTAGACAGTTTTCAGGCCGGTAAGATTTTAGGCGCTTTGCGGCTTCTTTTCTCATTTGTTGCTCTTGGCTTTTCCTTTCCTTTTCTTGAGCTCGTTCACTCTTATATTTCTCTCTGTCCTTTTTCTTCTGTTCAAATTGCACTTTATTCGCATCAATTTCTTCTCTGGTTCGCCGCCGTCTCTTCCCAGGACTCGGAGTTGAAGGTACAGCGGTCGAGGGAAGCGGGAGGGTATCTCTGACTTTTTTGTTTTGCGTTTCATACTCTTGTAGTGGCAAATGCCCAAGAGCAGCATTGCAATTCTCTGTTTGATCATTATTCACCTGAGCAATCACCTGTGAATTTGGTGCTTCTTCTTCATCAGGTTTAGACGCAGAATCACATCTGTTCGTTGACCTGATTTCAGAATCGCTTTCTCCCTCTGATTCAGATATTTCCCACGTTGTTGCCCTCCTTAAAAGTGACATTTTCTTTCCATCATAAATATTCTATTTCAACTAGTATTTGTAAACCGCTTAATTTCCTTAACGTTTATGTACGTAGCTAACGTTAGCTATTCCACTGTGAAACGACCACGTATTTATACTGTGCCACCGCAGTATTGCGCTATATGAATAATTTTGAAAGACTTGAATTTCCACCCTAATCGCTATCGTGGCATTATTACGGGCTTCAGATGCCAATTCAGTAGACAGAATTACCAAACTAACAATGTCTCGCTTTTATGCAAGGTTCCAATTAAAACTTTATCTGTCCTCAGCTAACGTTATAATGTTACTAGCGAGCTAACGTTAGTTATTTAGAAGCTGTTTGTCGTGTTAGCAAGCTAATTTTGGTTCAATCAAACACGCAAGACGTTACTGAGCACTTTCAATAGACTAAGTTAGATTGAGCACAATGTGTGATACTTAATATTTTTCAAACAAAAGGATTTCCTACCCTAGAGACCATTTTCGTCGGGCGGAACTAGTGTTAAATTGATACAAAGTTGTTTTGGCTACACGGAAGAAATATGTAGTGAACAGGGTTGCCAGGTTTGTAACCTTTTGTTGGACATTTTGTTTCCCCAAACACCACGGTTCTTGTTGGAACTCGAGGTGTTGGCTGGTCGTGGATATATTGTAACCCGATTTTCCCTATTTTGTCCATCTCCCGCGAGATTAAATTCAATTTGTGGTGACACTAATATCGCTGCATAGAAAGCAACTTTAATTGATTGTTTGCGTTCCATTTTAGATTTGTTAATCTTACATTGTCTAGTCTGGCTACAGATTGCAACAAGGCACACCGTATCCACTCATTGGATTAACGACCTGGAAACAGCAGGCTGTCTAGTATTAAATGAATGTCACTGGCCCTTGTTTTGGTGTCTGCTCCTCATGCTTGAAGGTTGACTGAGATTGTTGAATGTGGCGCATACGAGCACAAATCATTTATATTGTTTTCTATAGCCAATAGCCAATAATCCGTTAACTGTTGACTATCTGTTATTGTTTAATTTCCGAATGATCAAAGGTGAATTTTCCATTTTCAGTATTTTCATGTACGTTTACTATAAGAATCATTGTGCATATTTTGACAGATCGGTAGACCTACAGGTATCATTAGCTATTTTACAGTAAGTGGTGTCATTACATTGGACTGTTATCATTCCAAGCAATACACAGAATTCCACACCTACATGTTGTATAATATCAAAAGCTTTATAAACACCCATTGACTCCATATTTATCTCACTTGTCTACACCATTTGTTAAATTGTATAATCAATCCAGATGCCATCTGGTGGTTGTGTTGTGATAATGTGCTGGTTTGCCAAATGACCAGCCATTTCCTCCTCTCATAAACTTTATATACTTAATTTCAGGTTTTTCTGTATGTTTAAATTTTAAATATTTTAGACCAGGTGAAGTAAAGTACCCTCTTCAAGGGTATAGTAGCAATGACAAGGTCCAAAATAACAATCTGTCTATAGTAGTTTTGTTTGAAATAGAGATGGTATTTTAGTTTTTTCTGCATCTCTCTCATTTTTGAGAAGGCTGGAGTGGTGAATTAAGATGTGCCTATGTAGGTGGATGGTGGGCTGCCGCTATTTGTGCCTCTGTAGCAAGCAACAGGGGTAGGTGACTGTATGGTGTGGGGTGGTTTCTGGAAAGAACACTAAGCTCTTAAAATCACCCTCAAATCTTGGCACTGAAACACCATATGTAAAGTGCCCAGCACTTAATAAAGACTACATCTCAAATGATTTCTGACTATTTTCAGCAACAAATCATTTCAGGAAAAAACAGATTTGTTGCTTGTAAATTAATACCTATTTCCCACTATGGATCTGAAACGACTGGCTCTCTTAGTTCAGGTTAAAGTTAGTTATTCATTATCTTGTCACGCCTACCCTTGACATACAGGCCTGTTAGCATTACTGGTGTCAACCTCGTGTCTTTGAAATGCGTGAAGTCGGAACCCACTGTTGCTTCCATCTGGATTTGGGGCTAAAAACCTGAGGAGATATGGAAATGCGACAGATCACCGTAAACACCCAGAATAAGTATCGTTTATTGCAGAGTCCTTGCACTTCACAGACCAGTCCAGCCATGTTAATCTGGGCAGTTGCCAGCATATAGTGCGATGTCATGTGCAACAGCCCTGGTTACAGGCAATGCAAAATAAAAACAATAGTGCTGTAGCAGGTCAGCCAGCTTTGGCATTTTGTCATGCTAGCCTTGTGCTAATTCTTCAGGGAAAAGGGGTAAAAGTACACATTCATTTATCATGAATTAGAGAGGGGCACTGATGTCAAGAGCATGACATTACAGTAGAAGGAAATAGGGACTTCTCTGCTGTGTGTACTCTGCTAGTCCCTTGCTTTGCAACATACATACTTACTAAACTGTAAAGTAAGGGACAGAAAATTGCATTTGATATTTTCAGTGAAGGTATCCTTTGTGTGTTCTCAAAAGAGCAACATTGTTTCCCTTATTAGCCACATTCCTGACAAGGTCAGCCTTCATGCGTCTGTGCCAAATGAGTGTAAAGATTGACCTAATTTAATTTTGTGATTGTAGCCCTGGTAATATGATGCATGTCCAGCTCTCTTCCACATGTTTACTTAGACAGTTGATGACAGAACTGGAATCCGGCTTTAGTGCAAAATATTTTTACATTTTGCATTTTGCCAAGTGAGTAAAAACGAACGACGTGCATTTCAGGCGTCCCTTCATCAGGTTTGTGCTTTGAGCCAGAGAATTTGGCTTCCATTTCTGTTTTCAATTGAATGTCGTCTTGCACAGCCAGCACCTCCCAAGTAAGAGAAGCACAATTGGTTTCCTTACTCTTTTTGTGATCATTAAAACAGATTAATTGCCTAGTGTAAAACATTCACGTTTTACAACCTGAGAGGAAAGGGAAAAACAGATCTCTACAGCAGTATTATTTATGAATTCTTCAGTGCAAACATACTCTTAGAGCAGGGGTGTCAAACCCATTCCATCGAGATCAGAGTATATGCAGGTTTTCGTTGCAACCAATGCATTGCACCGGATTGGTTGGCCAGGGAAAGCTTGCAGCCTGGGCTGTAGCAAGCAGGACAAAGGAGGCAGAGGAGGAGCAGCCACTGAACCCAGAGTGATGTGGCAATAGAAGATCTCACTGGACCACTCAGGGGGCAAGATCTGATGTGCTGTGAGAAGGGCAGTGATAATGACATACCCATTTCACATTCTGAACAGTAGACATCTGCATGTACATACACACAGGCTTGTTAACCATTCACATACACCCAGAACCAACATTCACAGATATGGACATATATTCTCACATGTACATTGGTATGATTGACAAAGTGTAGTCAAGAGGCAGGAACAAAAAGGCCATAATTCCAAACTCTGATGCATCACTGCAATCTGGTCTCTCAAATTTGAAAGCTTTCTGCAATTGTGTGAAAGCCACTGGTATTTTGTTCATTTATAGCAACCTTTTTTTAGAGGTATAGGCTTCAAACCGAAATCTATTTGCCTATAAACTGATAAATCCAAAAACAACAGAATGGCAGCTTTTTAGATCAGGAAATTGCATACTATACTTTTATAATTTCTCATTATTTTTCAACTGTTTTGTCTTTTACTTAAGATTGAATATGAATTCACTAATGGTCTGTGTTCACAATGCAAACTATTGCTGGGATAATATCATTATTACCAACAACATTATTTTCAATTTTCTACATTTTTTCTTCTTTGTAAATGTCAGAAAGGTATGTTTATCATGACAACTCATAATCAATAAAATAAAACTACAAATATTTATGTTGGTAGCATTTGATTGTCTTTGTGTGGAATAGACAGTATGTTATTTGTGCCACATCCTATGTATCGTAAATAAATGTATCTTTAGAATGTTTCTCCACCTTCTTGGGAAAAAATCATATTTGAAAAAAGGTCAGAAGAAAGCACACATAAAAAAACCAAATGGCCAGGTATTCATTGCACGAACAAGTTTAATACATTACAGATAAGAGATGTTTGATGTTTGAGTTAAGTACATCGCAGGGAGAGATAAAGACAAGAATAACTGCCTCAGTTTACAGGAAATTTGGGTGAGTGAGGCGTCAGGCCACACGGTTCTGCTGCTTTACATACAGGGAAGTTTACATATGAAACAGCGTACTCTTAGTGGGGAGGTTTCATGAGCCAATCAGCTCACAGCTTACTGGTGGTCGCAGAGGAGGAGTAATGGTAATGACCAATCATGTGGTTTAGAGGGCAGACACAAGGAGCATGTGCTCTGTTTAGGTATTCCAAGAACTGAAGAACTGTGTTTTATTGCACACGGTGGCTGATCCACTGCACTGATTTTGGTACGTGTGTAAACAGAAACGATATGCATGTATACATTATATAATTTTTTAACCATGCTGCCAGGTTTACAGTGTGATTGATACTGCTTGGCACATTTGGGAAACATCAATTTGAAACAATTTACAGTTTCAACCTTTTTTCCCTGGGTTTAAGAGATTTCACTATTTAAAATGTGAGACTTCTGAGGCACACTTCACAAGACAGGTAGTTTGAGGAGATCCCTTCAAAGCAGGTGTCTTGGTCCCCAAAATGTTTGTCATTTAAAAACAACACATCCCTTCATGCCTTTTGTCAAAATGTCAACTATTTGTTTACAAACTGGCCTCTATATCATATGCTTTTGTTTTATTTAAATATGTATATATGTATAGAAATATATATTTATTTACACAATAAAACTTGCCATTACCAGGTCAAATATACAAACACTTTGGCTTACTGATAGGGGAACTAGATGGATTGAGTATTGTAATGCTGGTTAGTGGGGTTTTCAGTGGGGATTTAAGTGTATTAAATATAATTTAAGGTTAAGCTAAAGATATTGTAATCATGCAATGAAAGGTCATTAAAAATAAGCAGCCTCTGGCCACAGATATCACTGCAGCAATAATCTGTATGATTAAATAGTGATCTTAAGTCCAAATATGTTTAGCCTCAACTCTGTATGGGCCTTCAACACCTTCTCTTGTCTTTTTTGTCTCATCAGACGAAACTCAGCGTTCAACAGTAAATGTTTTTCACAAACCCTCAACTGATTTGATGTTTTCAGTATTTTAGCTTACACATGATTCTGTGTGTGTACGAGACACCAACTAGAAAGCTGAGTTTCGTGAAAGCTTCGTTAACATAACCCTTCAACCCTCTTTCAACTTGCTTTAGTCCTCTTTGCTTCCATCCACATGACTATAATGTCCCTTCCAAAGGATTTTAACTACTTCCAACATCTCACTAGTCTAACCTCAAAGTACCTTTTCCTTGTGTCCTTTTCAAAATTCCACTTCCTGAAGTCATGCATTCACTTTCCTGTCCTTTGTTTGCATTTGAGGAAGGAGGGGTGGTGGTGGTGGTTCTGGAAGCCACCAGTGTGGTGACTCAGCCCTGTGTGGCCAACAGCAAGCTGTGAGCAGAATGCAGGAGTGGGGGGAGAGAGGCTCAATGGATGGGCTCTAAATATGTCATAGCAGGTCTGAATAGAAAGGTTGGGGAGGGGGCAGGTAGAGGGTTTTAAGGGGGAGTTAGATTTAGTTGTAGCTGATTTATTTATGGTTGGTAAGGTGCAGGGCAGTTTTGGCCTGGGAGGCTGGGCGCTAGGGAGGGCAGGGTTTAGTTACAGGGCAGGCTGCAGGAGAACGTTGGTGTCACTCTGGGACATAAGACACCTGCCACACAATGATGTGGCTCCTCTCTGCCTTAGACAGTGCTGGCTTCATCTGCTGGGCCTCAGCCGCACTCTCCTCAGTCTCATCATCCTCCCCATCGCCTGACAGAGAGAGAGAGAAAGAGCATGAGCAGAACACACATTTGGCACTAAACCGCACACTGGCGTTATTGAGAATAAAACGATCTTTCTACCAGCACGCAGTTCTTATGCTGATGAATTCCGTGCATATGTGTGCTCTTTTTCTCACCGATGCGGAAGTCGATGTAGCCCTCTCCCCCGCTCAGCACCAGTACATTGTGTACACTCTGCGACTCAGTCTCAGGGGGCGCAGTTGAGCCAGCGGTCTCAGTGGGACTGTCCAGCACGCTGCCATTCAGGGTGGCCAACACATTGCCTGAGAGGATCAACAGTGCGGGTTATCAGACTCACACACACTACGCTTACATGGCATCAAATCTGAAATCCTCAATCTTGAGAAATGCTGATCCTGTCTGACTACTTCTGCAAAATACTCCTATTTTGCTAGACCAGAACCACACACATATTCATTCTAAACTCTCATATTGAACACAAACTAAATGCTATCACTCTGGTTCCACAGTGGGAAACTACCGCTTCCTGTTTTTCTATTGGAGCCAGAAGAGGCGGTGACAGACTGCAGTGGGCAACACTAACCTGGCACGGAGACAAAGAACTTGACAGCGTCGCGATGGCCGTGGAAGCAGAGCTGCGCCTGGGCCATAGAGCAGTACGGGATGAAGCTGCTGCCGGTCTTTTCCGTGCTGTCGTCGGCATACACGTGGATCACGCCGCCCGAGGACGTAGGTGACACCTTGTTAGCTGGAGACGGGGAACAGAACTGGGGTTAGTGACTGGACGGCGTCTCGACCACTGGCGGGAGATCCCCCCCCACCCCACTGGCCCATGCTTTCCCGATCATATGGAGGACGGCTAAGATGCACGGCCAAATAGAAAAGAGCATCCCCTCTCCACACAGGACACAGCCGTCACGTCACAGCACAGCAGTCTCCAAATGGGTATGCGTGAATTGCAAAAAGGAACAGAATATTAAACCACCACCAACTGAAATACATCTGTCACCACACTGCTGGTGGACTGAGATGGAGTGAAACTCTTTTTTTCTGGCTAAGAGTCAGGATTGCGCATGCTGCATGCAGATGGCGAGACTGGCATCCAAACGCCTCATCTACTGCGACGGTGATGACTGTGATGGATCAAGCTGGCAACAAAACAACAGCCCAAGATGCATGCAAAAAGAATAGGTTACAAGACAGCTTTTCCTTCCACACCACACGTTACAAGGCCATTTTATGGCAAATATTTATTTGTATATCAAATAGTGTCATGAATGGGGATAAGACAAGGAGACAGGTCTATTGATAGGCGTTTGTATTGTTTACATGCTCTTTTGAACAATTTCAGAAGTTGCGGGGGGTCTACTGCTTGGAGATTGGGCTGGGCGTTTTTGGTCAAGAAGTGCAGTGGATGAATGCTGTCCCCTCAAAAGGTAAGAGGGACATATCCCTCCCTGTACCCCCCACAAACCACACCTAGGCTTCCATGGTCAATTGGGAAGATACAGGCTTTAAGAGGTTATCTGAGTTTTGGCATTTGGTAATTATAAGGATGGGAGGGGGCAGCTGGCAAATTGAGGTTGATGATGAAATCATAAGGAAAGAAGCCGGTCAAAGAAGGAAGGAGGGAGAGCTCCAACTTACCCCTCAAACCCAGGAGCTGTCCCCGATGAAGGACTACAGCTAGGGGAGGGAAGGAGAGCAAGAGAGGACAGCAGAGGGATGGAGAGACAGGAGGGGGAGAGGAGGTTGAATGGAAGAGAGAAATATTTGTGAAGAGGAATAAAGAACAGCACAGAGGAAGATATTTCAGAATATGAGTGAGGAAGTTGGGGAGAAATATTGGAGGTGTACAAGAGAGGTGTGTTTGTGTGTGTGTGTGAGAGAGAGAGAGAGATAGAGAGATAGAGACAGAGATAGAGACAGAGAGACAGAGGCCGAGAGACGCACGGAACAGACTGAATGAGATTACATCTATTCGGAGGGAAAATTCAAACATAAACCATGGAACAGCGAGTACATTTTTAGGGGAATTTTTGGCCTAGTTTTATGCTCTGACAAATAACAGTTTTATGAAACCTGACTAATACAATCCTGCTGTTTCCTGGATGTAGCTAAAATGTTAAAAAATATTATTTTTATATTTAAAAAATACATTAAAATAATGTTAAATGAGAATTTTCCATACTTTTGATTATTATACATAAAGTAACATTATAAGCACAGAAGTAACGGTAGTGGAAACTCTGGAACCACGATGTATTGTTCACATACAGTGTGTGCGGAGTTTGATTGGTTGTGCCTGAGTAGCTGAGCTGCAGGGTCAGCATGCACAGTCGCCATACTCACTTTCGGTCAGGGGTATGGAGATAACCACTCCGTTCCCTGTCCCCACCCACAAGCGATTTCCTGCGATCAGGAGGGCTGTGATTCGCACAAAGGAGAAGCCCAGCTTGCCCGTACCTACCCATGAGAGACAACAGAATAATAATGAATAATTAAATAACACAGGCTCTTTGGTTTAAAGAAGAGGGGCAACAACCCCAGGATTTTATTGAGGTCTCCTGACTCTGTAAAAGGGAAAGAATTGGCAGGGGTGCTAATATTTTAGGGATTTCATTAAGCATAGTAATGAAGTATTTTAAGTATTTGTACAGAACAATGGAACATAATGCTAGTAGCTATAATCAAATAAAAAATCACTACAAAAACATATTCTTATATGTTATGTTTTATATAACATAAAACTGAGAAAGTGACTGTCTTAATCAGGGCTGGATTATGGAACAGGCCTGTTGGACCCAGAGGTCAGAGGAGCCCTCAAAAAACAGATTTTTTACAAATAATAGTAAATAAATACAGTGTTTATATATTTCAGATGGTCGAAGTCCCTTCTGGCTGTGTGTGTGTGCGTGCGTCCGTGCGTGGGGGGGGGTTTCTTGATCTCATAATCCGTCCATGGTCTTAATTTACATTCCATTCAATCAACTATGTAGGTAACTTTCTTACATGGACATAAGACATACAAATTATCTTTACTGAAATATATGATAAATGTCAATAATCTCAGACTGGCAGGACAGCTGGACTCACCGAGCATCTTGCTGACGTAAGGCTCAATGTCAACGTCCTGCAGGTGCTGGTGGGTGTGCGCGTGGAAGAGCCGCAGCGTGGAGTCCAGGCGGATCGACACCCACACGCCGTCCCCGATCCATGCCAGCTGCCGCACCTGGCTCTCCCTGCGCGGGTGCGCGTCAAACGATTTCTGAGGGGGAACGAGGGACACAGACATGGCTCACAAATCCAGCTCTTTCTGTGAAAATCATAAAGCACTAAAATGGCTCACACGCATCACACCACGAAGAGAAAGTGTCAGCAATAGCTGGAGAAAATGGAGTTGGTTGAGCTGAGCGCTCCGGCTTTAACACTCCATCTTGACGTGTGCAGCGTGACGCACCTCTATCTGCATGGTCTTGGGCTGGATGACGTGAACCTTGTTCTTGTAGCCGCACCACACCTTGTCGTGCACCACCGCCATGCAGCGGATAGAGTAGTGTGGCCGCCCAAGGTCCATCAGATGGTAGTTACTCAGGTCCCACTGACCGTCTGCATAGTCACATACACACACATAAACAAGCACACACACACACATAATTTAGTAATGTGTTAATTCATCCCTTGATACAATTTCTTTTCATAATAGTTACATAGGACTACACTGCTCTTATAAATGGTTATATGGTCTCTGAATTCAGTGAGGCTAACTGACAGGACTAACAAACTACCCACCCCAGTGTCATGTTATATATTCATACACATTAAAATGTTTAAAACTTCAATGAGCACAAGAAAAACAATTACCATAAAATGTGGGAAAACATGAAATGACCTATTGTATGTATGTCAATAGACACAGAAGCCCAGCGGCATGTCAGAATAGGATCAGCTGTTTGCAATTGAATGTCAACCATGAAATAAGACCGTCTGCACTCGTGTCTGTACAGTACCTTCAGATCTGTGGAAGATGGCGAGCGTCCCATCTGCTAGAGCCACCAGTACTCTCCCCTTCACATGCCTGCAACAGAGCATCACAGTGACTGTGACAAGGTAACAGAGCTGTGACATGGTAACAGAGCTCTGAAGCACAGGGATTCTGCAGTGACACAATGGCAGAGGTCTGAAGCACAAGGATTCCGCAGTGACATGGTGACAGAGGTCTGAAGCACAGAGACTCCATTGTGACACAATGACAGAACTCTGAAGCACAGGGACTCCGCTGTGACATGGCAACAGAGCTCTGAAGCACAGAGGCTCCATTGTGACACAGTGACAGAAGTCTGAATCACAGGAACTCTGCTGTGACATGGTGGCATTGCTCTGAAGCTCAGAGACTTTGCCCGGCCCATGTAACACTGATGTGCATCACTGCTCGGTAAATCCCTACAAAGAAGAGATTCCACACTAATGATACTGTGATCTCAAAGAACCATGGTCCGATGACAATCACGTATAATGTCAACGAATAGTGCGAACAGCTAAATATGTGTATAAATTGTAGGTCTGTGTACTTCTACACATTCTATGAAATTAAACAGCCTGGTATTAGCCTATATTCAACATACAACATGATCATTCGTAAGGGTATTGAAATGGTTGTGCCAAGTCCCATGGAAAGTCGTACATACACAAGGCTGAGAACAGAGTCTTTCAGCTTGATGGAGTGGAGACACTTCTTCCAGTTGGAGACAGCTGAGTGCACATAGAGCCTGAGAGAGGAATGTCACAGTAGTCAATGTTCATATCAATCAGAGGTACTTACATATTACTTTCAACCACCATAGGCTCAAAAGTTGCTACTGTACAACAATGTGTGTGCACTATCACAACAAAGTCACTATTTATTATTTTTCATGTAGGTGCATCTTACATGAAAACTCATCCTGGCATTTTTCTAGTGTTTGGATGGACCCTGTGGTCTGGTATGGAATCTGGACCATGCCAGTGCTGGCTGTGGCCGGCAGCCCCACAAGGCTGCACATATTTGTTTGTATAATCATCGCAGGGGGGGAGGGATCTTAGGTGGGATGTCCATGTCCCCCTCTGGTCAATCAGATGCCCACAGTCTACCTGCACAAACCACACATGAAGTGTCCTCCCCTGACTCAATGTGTGTGCAAGCTTAACTGGTGGGCTGCGGAGTGAAAAGAAGTTCATCGAAATGTTTCAGATGTGTGGGTGTGGTTTGAAACAAGCAGAATGCGCACCAGCCATTTTGGGCTCCAAGCCACATAGTTGGAGCAGCGCTGGTACCAGCTCGAGAATCTTCACCTCCTTCCTCTGTTTCGTGGCCCGTTGAGTTTGCCTCCTTTGTCTGTCCAGCATCGCTGCAGGTTTGGGGGTGTGGGGGGGTTAGAGATTTACAGGGACATTCTATGAAGGAATCATGGCCTCATATCTCCATATCTGAATCCTCTTTCAAAACCATTAATAACCCTGCAAGTTTCCTGGTCTAAATCAGCTGTGTGGTGGAGGTTTTAAAAGGAGATTGCAGTGTTGCTTGTGCCAGTATGGGCCTGCCTGAACACACACCTGCCCATGGGGATGTCCGCAGCAGGGGGCTGGGGGTCTGTAAACACATGTTCGGTGAATGGGCGGGGTGGACCGGACACCTCCCCTGCTTCGCTGGCCGCGGGCTCGGGCACCTCTGTGGCCTCCGTGGCCTCCTCGGCGGATTGGGACGGGTTTAACTTCCCGTTGAGCAGCGGCGTCACGTGGGCTGGAACACACACTCAAACTCAGGCATATACATACAGTACAACACACACTTAAACTGAGACACATACATACAACACACACTTAAACTCAGACATATACATACAGTACCACACACACTTAAACTCAGACACATACATACAATACACACTCAAACTCAGACATGCACATACTGTACACCACACACTCAAACTCAGATGTGTGTAATACACACTCAAACCCAGACATACATACAACACACACTCAAACTCAGACTCAAACTCAGACATACATACAACACACACTCAAACTCAGACATGTACATACAACACACACTCAAACTCAGACATGCACATACACACACACTCAAACTCAGATGTGTGCAATACACACTCAAACTCAGACATACTGTACATACAACACCCTCTCAAACTCAGACATGTACATACAACAAACGCATACTTAAACTCAGATTCGAGCAACACACTTGCATTGTCATAACCCTACGATTTGCTGCGAGGTAATACGTAGTACAACGAAGTCAATCGTTTTACTGAGTTTCAAAACACAGAAGTCAATCGTTTTACTGAGTTTCAAAACCAGACAGTGTGTGAAATGTAACAGGATGTACTTGTCAACACGGGAGTGTCAGTGCAGGAGGTGCATACAGTCGAACCACACTGCAGTTGGTGGTCAGTGCAGGAGATGCCAGTTGCTGCCCTCCATGCCCCCGGCAGTTCTGAAGCCCCCCTCGTGATGCTCATACACCATCACTGCGCCTCCAGGGTGTCATTCTCACTGGCCTCCTAGAGCATGACAGAGAGCTCCTGGGAATAGACAAGATATCTCAGGATTGTTCACCATTTTCTCAACCCTACGATTCTGCTGGAGCATGAGAGAGAGAGGGGGAGAGACAAACAGTCAATATAATGCTCAATCAAAACCACCAGAAGGGATGCATTGAGGATTTCAAACCACACAGTTAAACGTGAGGATGTACTTTACAACATGCTGGCACAGCTAATACCTTGCCCCTGTCTCATATACATACAATGACACTGCAGGAGGAGCAGTTGCTGCGGACCACACTGCAAGTTGGTCTCCTATCACACACTTAAACGCCAATGTATACATAATGTCATCTTCTTGCCCCCGGCCTGCTTAAGAATCAAACCCGACTACTTACAACAACGCCTCAAACAACATACATACACTGGCACACTTAAACTCAGCATGATACAGAGAGAGGGGACACACTCAAACTCAGGATGCACATAGGGTTCACCTGATTACAAATTTCAGTCATCTTCTTTCACTGATTACATTCTCACACACTTAGCCAACTACTCATTATGCTGGTGTGCAAAGCAGAACTCAAACTTTTGGATACATTATTACAACATACTAATCAGACATGTAGTTGTCTTGACGGGCACATACAAACTGTGGTCTGAACCAGACATGCACACTGGCCAATGTGGATAACCATGGAGATTATGAACTTAAAAAAATAAGCAGAAGGGATATGGAGACATTATTGAGCGGGAATATTAGTTGTGGGTCTGGTCAGCATGCACATACACCACACACTCAAGACTGTACGTATAGTAAGTTGCGCCAAATGTGGATGAAATGAACGAGTGAGAGGAGCTAACCTGGCACACTGGAGATGCAAAGCACGTGGGCGTTGCAGACGTTGAACTGGTCACAGCCGACGGGCTGGTTGGCGTCCAGCACCCTCCACGTTTGCTGGCTGGGTGCCACACTCGGCTGCTCATGGAGTCTATCTCGTGAAGCTCCTTTGTCTGAGAGAGCATGGTGGGAGTGTTATACACGCACAAAAAAGACAGATATACACCGACTTTCTTAAGAATAGCTGAGAGACACTTGTGGCGACGGTACCTTTTTCTTCTCTGGTGAGCTGTGGTTGCTCTTGTTCTCCTCTCCGCTGCCCTCTGCTGTCAGGGGGTCACTACCACTGGATCGCACTTCCTGTGTGCCCACCTTCCACCCGGTCAAGTCCACTCCTGCTGCACACCACAGCTACATACACAAAATACTGAGGGTCACGCTGTGATAGTCATTCCAGTACAATTACCGCAGCTGAGACTCAGAATATTGATACAGAATATATCAATTGGCTGAAACAAAACTTTCTTTTGAGTAAATTAGGTTTTACCTTCAAGGCAATGTGGATCAGCTGCCTTGCCATGCAATTGCTTTACCTTCCTGTTGGGGTCCTTCTCCACAAGGGGGCGACAGTACACAGGAACAGGGACATTCTTCATGCGGTTATCTTCCTTATCATTGGGGCTGAGCTAATGGGAGACACAGTGTTGCTATAGTCACACAGGCTAATTGTTGCTAATTGTTAGCTAGCTCAGCTAATTGTTGTCTTGGCTGAACCAGTTCAGCTCCCCTCTACATGTTTGAGAAGGTTAATGGTTTAAAAAGCAGACCTATAAAACAAAAAGTATATGCCAATGTTTCAATGGTGTTTTTAGAACCCTCTGTAAACCTATGGCCAAGATCACTGTTGTGCTTTTTCTGACCTTTCTGCAGGGCAGATTGAAACAGACAGAGATGCAGAGTAACAGAAAAAGAGATTAGAAAAACTGGTGGGAGGGACAGGAAACACAAGGATAATTTGCAAAGAAATTAGGGCTGGAGATTCCGGCTGCACAACAGGTCAATGATTGGATTAATACAACGGAGGGGGTTACCAAGAACAGAGTGTTGTTTTATGGGGGTAAGGGGTGCTCACACTGAGCTGTGGGGGTAGGGGTGAGTAGTGGTGCATGCTGGGACTCTGTCGGTCTCACTTGCCTGGTGCTTCTTCAGGGGCCCCTCCTGCGTGTGCTCCAGCAGAGGGCCTGTCTGTGGAAGATTACAGTTAGAGCGCACTGCCATACGGGACAGTCCCTGGGGGCAACGCCGCGACCCCCTCCGCCCTGGATACTGTAACCCAGCAACACGTTTTGTCGTGCGGACAAAGAACAAGGACTCAGGTGCACGAGACAAGAAGAGCGGAAACAAGCCTAGCTGGTTTAAATCCCCTAATTATCACCTTCAATCCCAGTACAAAATATCAGACTTCCCAAAAGTAATCTTGATACATCTTGTACCACAGGGACAAAACTGATATATTTTCCAATCACCAAGAAACATTACAAACTGTGCTTCATTACAAATTAGAAATGGGGAAACTGCATCCCCCAATTCTCCTATAAAGCTATCAAAGTAATTGTTATGCGGGAACCGACACCCTGCCATTTGGGCAAACAAGCTCTCAGCACGCCAGCCCTAAATTCTGACACCATTTTGAATCCTTTAGTCCTTTAATTAGCACAAAGAGAATATAACTCAAAGCTCACATAGTAAACCCACAAATCCATTTGCACTGACACCCTTTGCGTTGGAAATAGCGGACGAGAGGACGGCGCGATTAGGAAGCAGCGGGATGTCGTTACGTGGAGGGCGCACGCAGACTGGCGAGGGGACCCATGGGGGTACCTGTTTGAAACGGGGTGGCACACTCCAGCCACAGGCCTGCATGAGCCCGTCATCCCTGCGCATGTGCTCGCGGACCTTGCGGTACTGTTCGCGCCGCTGTTCCCGCCGGGCCGACAGCACGCCTTCGCTGAGGAGAGACGCAACACCGTTACTGGCCAGTCTACAGGCAAGGAGAAAAGAAAGAGTGTCAGGAGGGAGAGCAGCACGCCAGTGTTCAGATCAACACTCAAAACTCAACGCGGGCAGCAGCCACACAGACCACCGGACAGGCAACCGTCACATCCTCAGCCACAGATCTGTTCGGTGCATATGAGAGATCTCTCATTCACTCATTACGGTTTCTCCTGCCACAGTGTGCTCTTTATAGTGTCCTCAAAGGACAGACAGAAACCTGGCTAGCATCTATAATTTTTCTGAAGAAAGTCCGATAGCATGGAATAAAAAATAATTTTCAGTTCATGAATGAATTACTGAGAGAGTGAAAGCATTTCAATATCAAGGACTTTTTAACAAGAATTTTACCAAGAATTATTGTGTTCTTTTGCAATGATCAATTAAGACTTTTTATTTGCTTGGTTGACAGTCCTGGAAAACATATGATGTACGTATGTACTTGTTCATGGTTAAAAATTGTGCCCATAAATGAAATAGGTACATTGCATGTGCAGTGATCTTAAAGACATTGTGAGGATGAAATATATCCAGGATGGACTTTTCATTTTAGTGATAATTGTATGTCACTTGATTGGCCTGTGTGGACACTGTACACAAGAGATCCAGCATAGCAACCATGACGCACATAACAAGGAAGGACCACCAGGGAGATACAATAACACCATGGAAACAAAAGGAAGAATGGAGGAAGAATGACCCCTTGTCAACCATGTCAACAATAAGCACCTATCCTTTTTACTCTAGTAGCAAGGCCATGAATGAATGTTATTCTTCCAAGACAGGAGCTTATCCAAACACATCTATATGGCAACCCACCTACTTTTCATAACTTATATGGCACCAAAGTGGAGTATTCAATAAACTCTAATCACCAACACAGGACCCTTACAATATGGTACCACAATGAAGTATTATAATTAAACAATAAAATAGGACACTTACTACTGCATATGGCAAGTATCCCCCAATTCTCTTATCTAGCTACCAAAGTAATTGCAGATGGGAACCAACACCCTGTCATTCAGGCAAACAGACTCTTAGCACATCAGCCCTCATTTCTAAATCTAATGCCATTTTGTAGTGTACCTTGTAGTGCTTTAATTCGCTTTTTAATAACATAAAATGGCCTATGCTTGTGGTAAACCACAATCATCATGCACACAGAGAATATGACTCAAAGTTTCCACAGTAAAACCACAAATCTTTGGAAATAGCGGACGGCACGATTAGGAAGCAGCGGGACACTAACTACTGCATATGGTACCACAGTAGAGTATTGCAAGTTTAAATACTTCAATATAGGCCTTATAAAATGGCACCACATTGGAGTATTCTAACTGTAAACACTACAATTGGACCCTTACTACATGGCACTACAGTGGGGTATTTTAACTTTAAACAGCAAAATACAGACTTGAATCTGGGTCACGATGTCCCAAATACTACCCCCTACCATAGCAACTAAAAGAGTGAGAAGGTCTGGGTTAGGGGTAACGTAATAGACGAGGACTGGATTTAACAAGCTACGCATCATCGGAAAAATAGCTAAGAGGTGCATGAGATACTCAGGTGGGTGTTATTACTGTGGTATTCACTGAGGGATTTGGTTTATTATTCATTATTTGTGGGTTCTAAAAACTCGAAGACTCTAAGAACACAGGCAAGCCCTTGCCATACGTCATTGACTCTGTATTGACTGCTTGGGGAGTCTCTTCCGGGGCATGCTGATTCATACTGGAGAAAATGAACAGAAACAAACGAAAGAAGGTTAACATGCGAATAAAAGAAAACAATGAGCATGGGAGGCTCCAATGCTGCAGCCGCAATCTCATGTCTAGCAGCCGAGAACCTCCCAAAAAAGGAAAGACACAAACCCACTGATAACTGGAAAAAAGATGCAAGACACTTTGCCCATACAGAAGAATTGTACATGTGTTACTGGTGTATACATGTGAATATGTCGATCATTCTGCTTGCGCATAGATTAATGAACTACAGTATATGTGTTTTAGTCACATACGCATGTGAATACGTCGGATATTCATCACTCTAAATGCAAAGAGATTAATTCAAGAACTACACATACGTTGTAGTCATATGTGCATATGAATACATTGGATTTGTGTCACTCTAAATGTACAGAGATGAACTTTGTTCTTGTGTTTCTTCTGTGATGGGTAATCATGCTTGTCCCATGAGAGGACGGGGGTGCAGGACAGGCAGGCAGAGACGTAGGGGAGAAGGGCAGGGCTACGCACTCTTCTGGGAAGAACTCCAGCGTGCGGTTGGAGGTGGAGATCTGGCACATGGTGTGGCTGCGACGCTGTGAGAAGCCGGCCGGCGAGGGCGACTTGTAGTGGATGTTGACACTGGGGTAGTGGCGCTTGGCGGGCGGGGGGCTGGCGGACGTACTGAAGAGCCGGGCAAAACTGAGGGAGCAAGACACACGTGCTACATACATCAGCGCCTCTTACATGTAAATATTTACTCAGACATTGAAATCTTTAGCCACAGTCAGCAAATATGTATAGTACTGATGAAGAGATATTGTTACCAAAATGCAACATGTCTCATGCATTGAAATCGTTATTGACTACCCTTCAGATTTTGCTTTGTTAAAAAGGAAAGGCTTGATTCTGGACACTCACAACTGCCAGATGGTGGATTTCTTCTTCTCTTGTAGTTGGGGACTCTCCCTCGATGCTCTGAGACGGAAATTAAAGAGCACATCTGTTAGCACTGGCATTCCTACCCCACTGTCAGAACAAAGCTCAACAACAGTGTGCACACACAGAATGCGGAATGTGGTGGCTGTGGTCAAGAGAAGAGGCTACATTGCCCACATCGGGTACTGACATTAAGGTAACTACCAAAATAAAGGAAACACAAGTAACCACAAGCCACAAGCCACAAGCCACAAGCCAGAACAGCTTCAATGTGCCTTGGCATAGATACTACAAGTGTCTGGAACTCTATTGGAGGGATGCAACATCCTTTTCATGCTCATTAAACCATTCAGTGACCACTCGTGCCCTGTGGATGGGGGCATTGTCCTCCTGGAAGAGACCACTCCCACCAGGATAGAAGTGCTTCATCATAGGATGCACGTGATCACTCAGAATGGCTTTGTATTTATTGGCGTTTACCTTACCCCCTAGTGCAGGGGTGTCAAACTCATTCCATCGTGGGCCGAGTGTGTGCAGGTTTCTGTTGTAACCAATGCATTACACCAGCTGATTTGAATTAGGTTCCCTCCTTAGTTGAAGAAGTGAGCCAATTAGTGAAATCACCTGGTATAGTGCATTGGTTGCAACAAAAACCTGCATACACTCGGCCCTCGATGGAATGAGTTTGACACCTGTGCCCTAGTGGGTTGAGTGGACCTAAACCATGCCAGGAAAATGCACCCCACACCATAATAGAGCCATCAGAACCCTTCACTTACTCAAGTGCTTTCTTTATTTTGGCAGTTAACTGTAGGTGCGGTAGGATCCGAACACCTGACACCACAGTCATCTCACACAGATAACAAAATGAGTATGAGAATGGACCTACCGGATCATCTCAGTCCACCGCACAGCCTCCTGCAGCTCCATCAGCCTCTCCTTGTACTGGTTTCGCTCCATCAGGACCCGTGCCATCTCGACCCGTGTGAAGCGCCTCCGCTGGGTCATCGGCACATCATCCTGGAGTGGGGACGAGTACTGCCAGACACACACACACACATGCAGGGTCCACCACAATCAATACAAATATAAAGTACGACAGAAACAAATACAATACTACTAATACAAGATCTGGGATGATAATCATGCACAGGAAGTGCTATATAGGAAACTACAGATGTGACTGTAGGGGTGTGACCTGGACTACATTTCTCTGGCTTACATCATCGCCTCCTTCCTCCTTAGAGTCCTGTGTTGCTCCCAAGGCCTCTGCTTTCAGTCTGCGGGGTGAGGAGGTAAGACAAGTGTCACTACTGAGCCCACTGACGAAAGACACTGATTAAAGATATTGGGCATATGTGGGGTGGATGTGGAAGTCACATAGGCATTTGGATGCTTAGATGAGAGTCACATGCTGTAACTGAGCTGATTGGTCATGGAGACCCCCTCTTCCTGTCCTCACCTCTTGAGCTCCTCCTCTAGCTCTTTGACCTTAGTGTCCACCTTGGTCTTGGACTGTTTTACAGCTTCCAGCTCCTCTCTCAGGACCTCCTGTTCGCTGGAGAGCTCATCCACCTTGGCAATCAGGTCGTTCTTCACAATGTTCAAGGCATTCCTGTAGAGATAAAGTTACCCCAGACACCAGAATCAGGGACGGGTAACTGTGACACAGAAAGTGCCATGCACCAGCTCTATGAGGGGAGATTCTCATTTCCTCGCTGGTTTTGTGTCTTACTTGGTCTCCAAGAGCTGCTTGTTCTCGGTGAGGAGGTTCTCCACTTCCTTCCCCATTCCTGAAATAAAGAGCCAGTCATCATTAGCACAGACTTACATTCCCTGCTGCCTGCTTTAGCTTTATTTTCACATCCTGCCATTCTGAGCCACATCCATGACACTGGAGTGGACTGTAAAAGAACTGCATGCTCTATCCTGCTTGCCTAGCCTACAAGGACATCCTTCAACAGGACCATAACCTCAAAATCGGTTTTATAGACAACAATGGTAAGAACTGGCATCTGACAAAGTATTCATATTAATTAAGTGAGAGGGACTTTTGCAGCATAGAATGTAATCTACAACACAGAACTCGACAAGGGAGGCAACATTAAAACACTGATTAATCACTAATTAATTGCAATGAAATAGAGGAGCAACTTCAAAAGCACAAAAGACACAGAGACAGTATGGCGGAACGAAAAACTGAAATCTGACAGACTTGTTTCAAAGTGGAGGAAACAAAACACAAGTCTCCTTGTTTTATATCGTGGTCTCATGCCTGAAGCTGTAAAAGAAATGTAGCTCAGACAAAAATGACTTCTCATGACACACACTTTTTGCCACTGTAATCTTATTAGGTTAAAAGCATATGTATGTGTGTGTGTGTATATATATATATATATATATATACAGTGATGCATGAAAGTCTGTGAACCTTGCAGGGGGTGATCTTTATTTTAATATATTATAGAAAAATCCATACAGTGATGCTTGAAAGTCTGCTGAACCTTGCAGGAATACACCCTGGGGTGGTCATTTATTTTAATATATTATAGAAAAAGTACCCGGAGGAAAACCCTATAAAATCTTGACCTTCTTCTTAACCTCAATTCTTAGAAAAAGAAGATAAAATCCCAAAATAAAGATACCCCAAACACACAAAGAAATATGATATATTTTCATTGTTAATTTAATAAAACTGGTTAGTTTAACAAAAACTCAGATATCCTTGTGTGCAAAAGTATGTGAACCTCCTCAATCAATAACTTGTGGCACATCCTTTAGCAGTGATGACTTGAAGCAAGCATCTCCTATAGCCACTGATCAGACTCTGGCATCTTCTTTGAGGGATTCTCACCCCTCCTCCTTACAGAACCCAGCCAACTCAGTGAGGTTTGAGGGCTGTCTGGCATGAACAACCCACCTCAGGTCCTGCCACAGCATCTCGATTGATTTAGGTGACTTTGACTTGGCCAATCCAAAACTTGCTTGAATGCTTTGGATTATTGCCAAATTTTAGTTCCTGATGTTCTGTTCAAGAATTCTCTGATATCCTTCAGAATTCACGATTCTCTTAATGATGTCAATGATGATCCAGGCCAAGAGGAAGAAAAGCAGCCCCAAATCATGACACTCCCTCCACCATGCTTGACTGACCATAAGGATAAGGTTATTTTGGTGGTGGGCAGTGTTGGGTTTTTCACCAGACATGGCATTTTTGATTGTGACTAAAAAGGTTGATTTTGGACTCTTCCATCCAGAGAACATACTTCCAGGAACCTTCAGGTTTGTCCAGGTAGTCTCTGGCAAACTTAAGACGGGCAGCTTAGTTATTTTAAGATGGCAGAGGCTTCTTCCTGGCTATCCTTGTATGGCAGTTCTATTCAGCGTTCTTCTTATTGTTGATGGATGTGCAATGCCATCAGGTGTAGCGAGGCAGGCTTGTAGATCCCTGGATGTTATTCTTTGGTTGCCTTTTACCTGATTTATTATTTTTCTTGTGGCTCTTGGTGATATTTTAGAAGGACGCCCACTTCTAGGCAGAGTCGCTGTCATGATAAATGCTCTCCATTTGTATATTATTTGTCTCACAGTGGACTGATGGAGCCCAAGTCTTTTTGATAATTTTATATCCTTCTCCAGACTGATGCGCACTCACTACTCTCTTCCTGAGGTCCACTGAGGTCCCCTTAGATCCCGGCATGGTGTGTTTTGCATTCATCTGTATGGGTAACACCAAACTGACCAGGTTTCTTACCTTTATGAGAGTGCCACCCAAACTCTTTCCTAAAGATCTGACCTTTAATTGGTTAACTTGGTACCCAAATATATACCCACCTGATTCTACTTACCTACTTGATTTAACTAAGGCAACAGGAGGTTCACTTATTTTTGCACCGTCACTAATTATTTTTTCCATATTTTTACTCTACTATATTGCACAATGTCCTCTAAAAATGTATAAAATTGGTAAATATAGACCCTTTATTTCAGTTAAGAAAAGACTGGTTCTGATTAAATAAGGATTTTGTGGTAAAAACTCTAGATTTCTATGATTCACAAGGGGGTCAAACTTTCAGGCATCACTATATAGTTGGTGTTTCCTTTATTTGGTGGTGCCTAATAATGAATGAAACCAGAAGAAATCATCACAGCTAGCAGTTTTGGGCTTTAAACTGGTGGAAAAGCCCCATAAACTGTGCCCATGTTAATCACTGATTTACAGAGTGGCTCCCTCAGCAGTAAATGCATATCATGTCGTAGCAGGGACACACACTTGCAGTGTTGTCCTCTCTCTGATTTTATAAACCGTAGTGCTAATTTTGGAATACCATTCTGGTCATTTCAAAAGCCACAAGTCACAAGTTCATGTAAGCTGTAGGGAAAAGCAAAAAATTCCAACTGTAAAAAACGAAAACTAGTTTTCAAGGCATGAGTTTGTGGATGATTAGTTTATCCAATACAGCCAATTTCTGAACATCTGACCTCTGGCCATAGAATGTTACTTGTGTCTGTATTTTGATGCCTTGATGTGCAGCAGATCTGCTCTGTTCAGCTGTTCAGCAAGAGCAGGCTCCTGTTTTACAACATTGGGCCAAATCACAACTCAAAAACTTGCATAAATGTAATGTTAATGTTATCTCAGATGAGTCCGAGGACTTTCTACTCTTGGCTGGACATATTATGATTGCACATAGATTATTTCTCTGTGATTCACACATTCATTTTCTTGTCCTGTTAAGATTTCAGTTTATAAGGTAATTGAATTCACAGAAATACCTGGCTCTGAAATACAAATTGCCATGTGGGCAAAATACATGACTAAGCAAATCTTTGCTTTAAGATGAAAATGGCTAAAATATATTGTATTTGTTCTGAGTATTTGAATCATTTCACTCAGTTTCTTGATAGACAGATAGCATATAATGCTACATGAAGATGTTTCCATGTAAAAAGGTACATAAACTACTACACTATGTAATTAAAGTTTGCGCTACAGTCCGTTTTTTTAATTTGTATTCCATACAGTGGAACACTGCCATTACACCCACCCACATTATCTAATTTGAAGAGGCTGCATCTGGAAAGTAATGAAATGTGGAAGTCTCTACTTCTTTTAGTGAATCAGAATAAAATAGAGTTACCCAAAACAGTCCCAAACAGACTTGCATTTCCATCCCTCCTCTCAGTCCTGATCAGCTGAAATGTGTGCTGGAGAACCAGGCATGAACCCTTAGCGAAATATGCGAACAGCACCAGGGCAGCTCTGTGTGAAACTGAGGTTGCACTGTGCCTTTAGAGGCTGCTGTTACAGCTTCAGTTACAACTTAGTTACAGCTACAGATCTGATACACTTTCATTCATGAGACCAACAGATCACGAAATAAGAGATATCGCCCAACATGAATTATGACCAAAATAAAACAATGCTTCATACAAAAAATATTCCTCCACCCAAGCGCAGCCATGACACAGAGAGCAGCCCATACACACACGGGCGTGGAAACAAACACACACACACACACACACACACACACACACACACACACACACACACACACACACACACACACACACACACACACACACACACACACACACACACACACACACACACACACACACACACACACACACACACACACACACACACACACACACACAGGAAGGAGATGTAAAAAGCAGAGGAAGCAGTGCCATTCAGCGGAAGGAGATGGATGGATAACGGGCAGAGAGGACAATTAAGGCCATAGCGCCTTACCAAAGAAATCATCACGCACTAAGTGTGAAATCCAGCAAGGGGAGTGGGCGTTGGATAGAATAAAAAAAGAGAAAGGGGATGGGGAGGGGCGAGAGATTAAAAAGAGAGGAAAAGAGAGGCCAAGAAGCATTTTACAGATTCAGACTACCAGAAGGGAGAAGGAGAAAGCACCTATCTGGGCAAGCTGTTTTTCAGCAAGAAACACCTGGGAAGGTTAAACCTGAATGTGATTTGATCCTTCTACATGTTATTTTTGATGCCCTGGGACTTATAAACACTGAATTTAATTAAGATAAACAGGTCAATGTGACCTGTCCTTGGGTAGAGCACCTTCACCTATCTATGCTAATCACATTGTGTATACTGTGTAGTATATTGATGAATTAACTATTTAAAGTAGCTAAAGAAGCCACAACCATGACAATTATTAAATAAAGTAAACATTTACATACTTTTCTTTTCTCTTTTTATATATTTTTTTACATTTTATTATATTTTGGTATTATATGGTCTTTTTCAGGGAATAACAAAAGAAAATACAAAAATCTACAGGCTAATATATAGCCTTCGTCAGTTTGCAGCTATAGGTCAGTCAATAAAATCAATATAAATGTATAAAGTTGTTTTTATAGTCCTAGAGGGCAATTTGTTCCCCATAGGGAAAACACACATATACTGAATTAAGTAACTATTGGATACATTTCCAACTGAAAGCATTTCAGGGATATTTTCCAAGGACAGAATTGTTGAAGCCCATTTAATAACTCTTTGGGGTCCAATCACAGTCAGAAATGTACATCACTCGCACATTCACTTTGAGTGACTTCTTAAGATTTTGACAACACATTGCTTTTAAGCCTAACAGTGTGGTGACACAACTGAAGTTTTTAACTTCTTTGTAACACAAATTATGTTTTACTGTCTTAATGTATTCTTAGTATTGCACAAACTCACTTTATTTGACCATCCAGTACTGGAATGTATCACCCTGTATGGATTAACTGGACCAACCCCTATATCTAAGTATTTAACCTATTTCTGAATTTTAATGCAGGCTACTGTCGATTCTGCAAGTGTCCCAAGCAAAATTACCCTCATGGTGACAGGTTGAACTGCAGAGCACAATGTTATTCTAAATTTAGAGCCAGGAATCTTTATAGTGTAAAAACATTGCTGGGGAGGTTTGAGGATGAAAAAAAAATTGACTGCAAAAGCTCAGCTATGATTGGAAAAGATCTGGGGGGAGGAGCGCCACAAGTGTATACCAACATGAGAGAAGAAATACCAACCAATCCTGTGGGCAGATACACACCTGAGAACTCCCCTATGGGCGTGTCCAGCAGATGCACATACCGTGGAGAGAGAGGAAGCATAGAGAGAGGGTCAATCAGTGACGAGGAGGGGATAAAATAAACCACCACCTCCAGAGGGAAATAAACGAAACAATAAAACACACCGATGGGCAAGGAAACTGCAATGGTGCAGGCATGAATTCTCAGGCGCCTTGGGCGTGAACAATGGGTGAGCTCAGTTGATTGCTGCATACACTGTGCTGTGCAGGGGATCTCACATTCTGGCTCTTCATTCAGGATTTTGGCGTGGGTTCAAAGCCACGCAGCACATTCACCATATCGCGCACGGGTGAGATGTCTTCACATCACGGTGCGTCAAACATTAAACAAACAACGACAAAAAATACAAGCTATTTGCTGATTTTATGAAGTGAAGGGTGCTGCAGGGTAGACTGCACTTGGACTGGAGAGGATTAGGATCAGGAATTTCAGAGCTTTGACCAAGACGGTTTCCCAAGTCCCACCCCACTGTGCTGTGCTGCACTGCATGAAAACACTGGACCTTTTGATGCTACCACTGCACATTAGAATAGCATATATGTTACATGTAGTGTTCAGAAGCTCACAGGCCAAACTGCAGTAGAATCACTTCCATCCACAACCAGGCCCACACAGCATATTACATACCAAGCAACTCCGCCCCTGCATCCACGTCCCCTATTATGTCAGACTTGGCGTCCTTGATCTCGTGGTACAGGGAGTCTGTGTTGATGCCAAAGGCCTCGTTGACAATCCCTTGTGTGGGGCTGAAGGTGAGGAAATACTCATTGTTATAATTAATGCCATTAAACATCACTCAGTTCATGCTAAATGGTTCACTGTACAAGTGCAAGTAATCGTCCTTTGAAATTGATATACAATACAGAGGGAAATGCAATGCAACGAAAGGAAAGGTGTGGGTGATTTTTCATGTCATTTGAATATGCTGTACCTGTTTCCCCCACCATAGATGCGTGGGTCAACACACATATCCAGCTCTGGAGTGGAATCAATGATCTCCTGGAACTCTGACCATTCATCACTGCTGCCCATCCCTGTGAGTAGAACCCATGCATCACACACTGTATCCCACATGTCACACACTGCAAGGGCTGGGCCCCCCTAACCCACATATCACACACTGTAAGGGCTGCGCCACACACTGTGCGTCATATGTGGATTAAGAGAATCGAAAGTCCAGCCCTTACAGTGTGTGATGTGGGGATTACACACATCTCACTCTGTGAGAGCTGGACTTCAATTCCCCTAATCCAGGCATCATACACTGCAAGAGCTGGACCTCCATTCCCCCACCCATGTCCTGTCAACTCATCCACAGGCTCTCCCACTCCTCACCATTCACCATGGTCAGGCTCCATACCTAATTATCGAAATGAACTGCAGTCAGTAGGAAAAGGCTGGTTTGAACTGACCGCAATGGCCTGAGATTTACAGCCCGTGTGTCGAGGGCCGTGGGTTCACCCGGGGGCCTCACCGATGCTGACGTTCCTGGTCTCCTGGGAGACCTGCACCTCCATGTTCCTGCTGAGGCGTTTAGCACTCTTCCTCCGGTTGTTGCTGCACACCACCTCAAAATCCGACATGGACTGGAAGCACTCGTTGAGCGGCGTGACTGTGGCCGAGGGCACGGAGGAGGTGGGGGTGTTGGACTTGGTGCCCGTGCTGCTGGGCGTGGCCGCCACCGACGACTGGCCTGATTCAGACTCATCCTCCTGTGGGGTGGAGGGGCAACCAGGCACAAGGGGGAGGCCAAAAGACCCAAGACAGAAACAACAAACACACAGGGAATTAGTGTCTCCCTTAACCCACAGGAAGCCACTTTCTCCAGAGCTAGTGGGGTCTGGAGATACCTGACTGCAGGACCTGGTGCTTTTTAGTGCACATTACAAGGCCTTGTTTGTTTAGCAGTGACTTATCTTTAGCAACAAGGTCAAGCTCAATAAACACGTAAGTCTTTCTATTTCAATGGCATCGAAGTGCCCGAGTCGCCCTTTTACTCCCCACTATCTGCATATCACATTTATGCATTTTATTTCTCCACAAATCCTCCTTCTCTGGGAACAGGATTATCCGAGCTTAAAACACTGAACATTCAGCTTCTCCCTGAATACTAATGCAATGAATTCTGTCAATCGTACCTCTTTGTAATATGGTTCTTAAAAGAAGAAATTCACAAAAAAGCAAAACTATGCCTTTAATACATGTTGTCATAGTTATATAAATACAAAAATACATTCCACCTACTGCATTGTGCCCCCCTTATCTCCCCCATACCAATCTATGGAAAAATATGTCTCCTTGCACAGCAATATGCAGCAATAATTTAATTCTCTGACTCCTAACTATAAGACCTAAAACTTGTTTTTGTTCTGTTCCTTATCACAAGTACCAACAAAAAAGTGTCCAACTAGAATACTAGTATTCATATGAAAATTTGAGATTTATGTTGGAGATTTACGTAATATTTAGATGTGAGTATCGATATACAAGACATGAACACATCAAATACTGGAACACAAAATAATGCAAATGAATGCAGTATGGTACACATCCAGAAAACAATCAATATGCCAGCAGGTAGGAAGCTACAGGAGTAAGATGGTTTATGTAGGTAGTTATCTTTTCTTCTTAAACTAAAACAAATGAATATCAGTAATGAATGATATGCATTTGCTTGCTACAGTACCTTGCTACATTCGTTTTATATAAGGTGTCTGGAGTGTTCCACTTTTTCATTAGCTATTTTTGATACTAACATCCTTTAAATAAATGAATAATTACTGCATAATTTCAGGATTTAAAGTCATCAAATAATCTTCTATCATTACTTTATGTTTCATTGTACCGGAACCTACATTCCCCACTCTATTGTACCCATTGTTTACCCTGTTGCTACCATAGGTACAGTGACTTGCAGTTGTCACCTAAAAATCCATGGTTTATTTGAGAGTTAAAAGGGTGTCTTTTAATAGGCTGGCAGTGTAACGCATCCGTATTTGGCTGGTCCTGTACAAGTGTGAGTTCCCTATCAGGGATGCGATTCGAAACCCGTCTCTGTCAGACCAACCCTGGCCGTTACCCCGATTGGGGGCAACATTTGGTTGTCCGCTCCTGAGGGAGGGGGTTGGGTGGTCAGCACGAACTCGCTGTGAAGCACGTAAAGGTGTCTCCAGAAAGGGGGTCGGTGAGTTCCGTCTCGAAGGAGGCGGATCATCCCCAGCTTCTGAGAATAGCTTGCCCTGTAGAGAAGGGCGGCGAGTTTGTGGGGGTTCGCAGCTAAATAAATAGAGGGTATAATTGGCTTCCAAATTGGGGACAAAAACTGGGAAAAATCTGAAACAAAATTAAAAATTAAAAGAGGGTGTCCTTTAGATTACCTTAGCCATCAAGATAGATTTATCTCAGTTCCGTGTGCTGAATACTACAGCACAGGACCAATATCCCCTGTGTAGGTTAATTGAATGTGACGCAGAAACAAACATTCTCACCTTGTAAAAAATGGGACAAGTCTAGATTCATTATTGACTATATGCTCATTTTAATCAATACATCATGCACCAAGCTAATATAATTAAAAGGAGGAAGGCAGCATTTGCACCAAAAATATGGTCTATTTGAGAAGATTCAACTAACTTCAACAGAAACATTATTGACAGCTGGCCACCCACAAACTATAAATATGCTTCCTATTTGCATCCTGCTACTTCCAAGAAAGAACCCTGACTTACATATTTGGTTTTGGAACGTTTGCATGAAACCACAACTGGAAGCTTCAATAATTCTGGACATGCTGATTGAGGTCATTGAAAAATATTGATTTTCCTTCATTATTTTCTAAAGAACAAAGTCAGCTCAAGCCCCTGGGAATTCCTGTACAGTCTCCTGCAGGCTACTGCTCAGCTTGTCTGAGTGGGGGAAAGCCCACAGCAAGGGCACTATTACAATCAATAACCTGCAGAGGGCAAGAAGAGGAATATAATACTAGGCTCCCCTGACAATCCCTCAGTCGGTGGAACAAAGCAAGAGACAAGTATGAAAAGGAAGCAACTGAACGAAAAAGGTGTCAAACACAGTACACAGTTGTTCTCTCTCTCCATGAACTGTGACTAAGCACATTTACTTCTAACACAAGTAATATATGCTGGACTAATTCCTTAAGAGTACAGTCACAGTACCCCGAATTTGGACACATGATACTCCAAATATTGCAAGTAATGTATCAGGCCGTATACAGTCAACTCCAAAATTATTCACATCCTTGAGAAAGATGATTGGATTCATAAGGCTGTATAAAATACACAATACAGTGTATTATACTGTATATTGTGACATATCCTTTTGGGGGAAAAATATTACTTGTTAAAATATATTTTCTCTGACCAGTTGTATTTGTATAAAATAATATAATTTTAAAATTTTAAAAAGATATTATTTTATACTAATACAATTGATATTTTTAAAACTTTAAAAAGTAATATTTTTCCCAAAAGAATGTGTCATAATTATTCACACAATTATTGTTACTGGATTTCATTTTAAAATAAAATCCAATAAAATAAATCTGCATTAACATGTCATCTTCTATAGTATTTTATAAGATTGGTGAACATTGAATATACCTCAAAATCAACCAAGAAATGGTTAACTGACCACAAAATTACTGTTTTGCCATGGCAATCTCAGTCTCCAGACTTGAACCCGATTGAAAATGTGTGGTTGTAATCCTCTGAGGGAGTGAGTTCCAGTTCTAATTCACAGTGTTCTTTTCTTTAATTTTACTGGAAGTTCTTTGAGGATGCCGTTGGCAGCCCTTTATGACATCATCAATTAGAATCAACTAGAATGTTACGGCATGTTGTAGAATAAACATCATAGCGTGACAGTACTCCTCTCAAAAGAGCAGTCCACAAATTAAGACCAAAGGATCCAAAATATCTTGAAAGATTTTGTATGAAGAAATGGTCAAAGATCCCCCCAATACATTTTGGAGTTGACTGTATGACATACAAGTTTCAAGAGGTTGTATACTACTACACTTCCTGGTCTGTGTTTGTCATTCATTTTGCTCTGATCAGGAAAGCTGGAGCGGGTAAGATATTATGGAAATATAGGGGAAAATAAACGTAATCTGCGAACAGTAAAGGCTACTACACATATAACAGGTTTTGTGAAATGCAAACAGGTGGACTGTGAGTGAGCCTGACATGCTTTAAGACTGAGCTACTCTAGAATTGGGGTGACACCACTTGAGTTTGAAAAGTACACCTTTGAAAAGTACAAGTGACCTACATCCCCTCCTCTTGGTAGTAACAAAAAGGTCCATTGTTCTATCTTTGAATTTTTGAATTATCTTTCAAATCCATGGTCTCCTATCAGGTAAATCCTATTTCTTAAACTATCTGCCTTAAGGTTTCATGTCTGTCCTTTCATTTATATGGGTTATAATTAACTGCCCTGCACTGATGCACCAACCATTATCGTCTCATCTCAGGCAATGTTAATGCCTATTTTTTTTTGCTTTTCTTCTGAGCTCCATTTTATATACAATCACCTGATAAAATCAGCAGAGAATTCACAACTTTAAACGTAGAAACAACACAACAGACACAACAGAAAACGATGGGCAATTACGATGAATTACGATTAGGAGTATATTTTCATCTGAGTAAATGTGAACACAAAACAAAACAAATCTCTGCACAGACACAGTATGGACCCCAATGACTTGCTTGAGTCGTTCCACAAAATGGACCAATGCCTCCATTGCTCTGAATTGACCATTCATAATCACTTACTAATGTCTGTACTCTGACAGTTATCCAATCATCAACAAAAAAGAGCCATATACCTATAACGTATTTATAATACCAGATTGTATGTTACTGAAAGGCATTAGATGAAGCCATTCTAAATGCTTCGTGAATTTTTTATGTTAATGTGTAGTGTTTTCCATTGAGGGTGCTTCCCATTAAGAGACACAGGGCTGACCGGTCTGGTCTTTTCCCCCCAGGCACATGTACGGGGGGCAGCAGCAGATACCCCTGCTCAATGACGCAAGCAGGCATTTCTGGGGTGTTGACACTGGCTGGATGTGGTCTGACAGGATGAGAGTGAACCTCCTCCCCCAGCCGGATGGAGGGGGTGTGCGTCCGTCAAACCTTGTAGCTGGAGACGGAGCGCGGGTGGCTGAGCTCGCTGACATGCCAGACGTCAGACACGGGCGTCATCCTAGCCCCCCCCTGACACCCACGTACCATCCCCTCTGTGCTGGGGAAGAGGCTGAGCGATGGCGGACGCTCCGTCTTGCTGCAGACAAAGAGAGAGCGAGGGAACGCTTCAGAGATGCTGCCGGACTACAGACTCCAGGAGGAGGATCCAGGTTTCACAGTTTCACTTGCACATAGCTGACTCTGAGTCAGCCGAACAGCACAGTGTCGACGCAATAAAGTTAGCAGAACTGTGAAAGCAGACACAATAGACACATGCACTACAAGGACAACTGCTGTACAACCAGAAAAGACAAGCGCACGCTGTATGATGAACAGTATGGAAGTGAAAATGCCCAGACAGACATTTGCTGCACAATCAATAGCGTCGTAAGTGAAGGTTGAGACTGTCTCGAAAAGAAGAATTGACTGGGGTAATGCACACAGTAGTCAATAAATCCTTTTGGAGAACTGAAACTGGTTCACTGAAGTAAACTAAAATGATGACATATGACCATCGAAAGAGAATAAAGGGCAGTGGAAGGGGCAATGTGTTCTGAGAAGGCCACAGGAGAAAGAATTTTCAAGTCTTTATGCACTATAAGTCACAGGATCAGTGGACGCAACCGGAAAGAATGAGGGGGTGCAGATACAGTTCGGGCGTACCTTTTCCTCCATGTGTGACGTTGACTGCAGCAACATACAAAACAGAGCAGCACGTGCACAGAGAGCAAGACAAGAGAGACAGAGATTAGAGATCACTACAAGGGCGTCACAAACAAATACACGCGTACACACGCACGCACGCACGCACGCACGCACGCACGCGCACGCACGCACGCACGCACACACACACACACACAGGCATAGCGCATATAATAGGACAAAGGAGCAAAAAGCACACATACAGGCCAAGGCAACACCACAAGGCAACATAAGCTCCCATGTTATGTTCCCGAGCTAAGAGTGACCATGTTGTACAGTCAAATATCACATGACCCCACTGAGTAAATATAATGACTAGGAACTGGATCCTGATACCTTCCTGATAAAATCCAGCTCATTTAGTTCTAGCTGCAGTTAAGTATTTTATGCCCCACGCAATGTAACTCTCCTTGGAGTTATTAAGGTTAATCTTCCCTGTGACGTGACGTATGAAAACTTCCCCAACATACCATGCAGAGCAGTCTATTTCACAGCATTGCATTAACATAAAAAAGGCAACTCCATGTCAAACAAAACATTATGAGTGCAGAAATGATGCAGAACAGCTAGGATAGGGAAAAATGAGGATCAACAAAAAAATACATGCACCCAGGTAAGCCAGAACAGTCAACAGGGCAAAACAGTCAGACATTTTGCATAATGCACTAAAATTGCTCTTATCAAAAACCTCTTTCCTCTTTCAGAGTTGAGACAAAGCGTGAGTTTGACAAAGGCGTCAAAGACATTTCATAAATGAGTGAAACACAATTACAGTACATGCCATTGTCTGGACGTGGCCTACTTCTGCAGAGCAGCAGAGGCACACTTAGAGGGGGGGTCTAAGAGAGGGTCACAAGCAGTGGTCTACTCTCAACCGGTTCAGGGCTGGTCACGGCCCCTTTCTGGCCAATCTCCACAGATGGGGCATCAATGCCTGCCCCCTATGCGCATGTGGGATGGACCAAACCATGCACCACATCATAGAGGAGTGCCCAATTTACAGATTCAGTGGAGGCTTGGCTACACTCCACACAGCAAGACCAGAAGCAACTGCTTGGCTTAGGGTCTTTTTGCTAAATTTGCTAAATTAAGAAATAAAGTAAAGCAGCAGGTCATGAGAGATACATTTTCTAATTCCATGTCTAATACAATTCTGCACCATAGTTTATTACTCATACTCTCTGTAAATAATGGAGACATTCATTGGTGCTGGAATGCAACTTGCAACATATGCCCTGTTTTTCCTTACTGCATTTGCTTTTCATCTGTATAATGTGATGTCATAAAAAAACCTTGCATCTCCAACAGGACAACTTAAGAAGGAATGAAGAAATGAGAAAAATTATTTAATTTTCACGTTAGACAAGTCTTAGTCTTAACTTTGGCTCACAGAGTCATGAAACATTGACAGTACACAACTGATGACACAGGCTGTCTAGTTCATGTTTAAAACTCAAAAATGGCAAAAATGGAGAAACAAGGTTTTTTATTTACGACATTGAAGATATTCAAAGCTCCAGGAAATTCAATAAATCTATCAAGGTGCGTAGCCTGCCTGCCTTCATTTTCCCGTTCTCAAGCCTATAAATAAACTTAAAACTAGCCCCTATTATGCTGTAAGTTCTGTTTTTTAAACCAAGCCAGTCTGTTCCTTACGTTCTTCCACAGCCAGTGCCGTCTGATTGGTTGTTGCTCCCGACCTGTTGCATCTTGGATCTTTCAATGTGTTCCACATACGTCTGAATCATCTGAGAGGCACAGCCAGTCAAGAATCAATCAGCTTTTCCAGAACATGTTACAGAGTCCATTCATATTGCTATTGAAGTGCATATATTCATTTATATTATAACTTTGAAAAATTAACATTAAAAGAAGCTAATGCATACTGGTTTAATGTGTGAAATACCTATGCTAATACATAGCATAACATTCATATTTTAATCATGCATTTCCAGTGTCAAGAACACAGCTACATACAATAATAGTACCCCCATATAAGCCCACTGTACCAACTTTATACTTTTAAACACAGAATAGTACACAGTATATGGACTGTGTGTTTTTATTCCACTGACATTCATAAGTTACCTTTACAAAAATGTATTGCCTCTCCTCTTTATTGAGCAAGTAATTAACGTTTGAAATGCTAACCCATTTTTTTCCAACTAAAACTTATCTCCCTGGAGAGCACTACGGTCAATTATGCACCATTCTGTGGAGTTTGCCGGCCACAGTTGGCACTGGCACTGTCAGGATTCAACACCAGACTGAGGGGCGCATCACTCCATTGAAGTGTGTGTGTGTTAGCAGGACAAGCCACCCAGCAGCCGTAAAATGCCCAAACAACTTGAAACCTAAACAGTTTCATGAAGTAAAGGATTGGCAAAGGGCCTCGGGTGGTGTAATGATAAAAGCATTCGGCCGGAATGCTGGTTGCCCACTGGGGCTGGGGTTCAACCCCCGGCTGCGCCAGCCCAGCTCGAGCCGTGAGCCCTGTTCGGGGCGTCGATTGGCTGTCTGCCCCAGGGGGAGGGAGAGAAGATTGGAGCTGTAAGACGGGTGGCTGTGAGTTGCCGGCCTTGGGGTATTGGCTTGTCCTGTAGTGACAGGCGGCAGGCTCATTGGGAAGGGTGAATTTTAGAAATAGAGGGTGCAATTGGCCACCAAATTGGGGAGAAAAACGGGAGAAAAGTCTGAAATAAAAAATTGTAATAAAGGAGTTTATTTTTTGTCAAAGGAGAATAAACACTGGGCCTGTCTTCACAAATATGGGTATGCCAGCAGGCTTCAGTGCAATGGGAGGGTCTTTATGGAGAGAACACAGTGTGGCCTGGCTGGAGGTGGGACAGGGCATGGGTACCTCCGTGTGCCGCTGATGAAGAGCGTTGTACTCCCTCTTCATGTCGGACTCGCGCTCCTCCAGCCGAGATACTGGGAGAGAGGACAGTCAATTAATTACCCTCTGCTCTACATGACCCCGACACTGCCTGTACTAAAAGAGCTAAATAGGCTTTCTATTCCGGAGCGTGCAAAATCTAAGCATTATAATCCTGCAGTGATTAAATGAAGGCATGCATTAAGCTCCAGGTTTCCTGGGCTTGTGTGGTAGGTGAGGCATCTCGATAACGTTGGCAGCTTAAGCCACTGAGCTGCTTGATGTGAAACGGGAGGGCCAAGACAAGCACAGGCTCCAAGCACAGGCTCCAAGCACAGGCTCCAAGCACAGGCTCCAAGCACAGGCTCCAAGCACAGGCTCCAAGCACAGGCAGCATGTGCCACTGCACATTGCTCAGCTCCTGGAATGGCTTTCTGGTATACTGCTGTAAGCGCCACAATGTTTATGTTTCTGATGTTTGCTTCACTTTTTCCCCTCAAGGGAGAGAGAACAATGGGTCACTTTATAAGAACAGAGTAATCATCAATCCTTAATAATATATTAATATTATAGCCAAGCAAGAACTCCAGGTGACATTGAAGGCCCATACATGTACATGATACACAAGCTGATGTATCCATTTTAAAAACAATACTGTCTGTATTTATTATTTTATTGTCAGTGTCATTTTATGTTATTTATTTGATAGTCTGGCAACCACCACCAGGACCTACGATCTATGGAAGGGGGTGTGCAGTGTGAATGACACTGACACAGGGGTGGTCATGTGGGACACAAGGGGTCATATTGCAATGACAATGTTCCAGTGCCCACTCACTCTGGTCTGCATAGTTTTTGGTCTTGAGCTCCAGCTGCTTGCTCTGGAGTTCCAGGCTCTCCACCTGAGTCTGCAAGTCCTTCTTCTCTGCTTCCAGGGCATCCTCAAACTCAATGAATTTCTGCAAAAAACACAACCAACCCACAGTCACAATGTGTAACAGGCAGCTTGCAGCAAGTCAGTGTCATTATCCCTGTGTAAGAGCACTATCACCCTTTTCCGCTCCACATATCAGCTCTGTCTTGACATCCAAATGTGAGGCTTCTTTTAATGATGGGCCCTTGCTTTTACTTAAAACTTCCATAAGCCATGTTTTTTTTCTCAGTATAGAGAATGATGGATCATAAATCATTCCAGCAGGATAACTACTGTAAATGGAATAGATGTGGGTACATGGGACAGAAAGCATGTTTTTTTATGTACCTGTTGTTGACATTAATAGTATTTTCAAAGACTCCCCCCAAGTGGCTCAGTCTGTTAAGGCACTAATCACAAGCGCAGGATGGCCCCTTTAACCCAGACATCACAGGCTCAAGTCTGGGCTGTGTTATTAACTGGCAATGAAGTTTGAAGTTTGCAGTGGTAGGACACCAGAGGAAGGGTGGGTTTAAGTCAGCCAGGGTTCCTTAAGTTACTGTTGCATTATCTGTTCCCTAAAATGTAGCAGGTGCCCACAGCCCACCAGCTGTTGCCAGTTATAAAGCTCTCCTCCAATGGGCAATATCTCTGCTGTAGTACTGTGTGGTCTGTAGTGTGGAAGTCTCTGGCTTGTGGGCAGGTGAATCAGAATAGTGCATGCACGATGGCTTCAGTGCTCCTTCCTTGGGTGCAAATGGCACAATGGTGACCTGAGAGTAACAACTGGTGATCCCGAATTGAGTACAAAAAAGGGGGAAAACAAACATTTTCTAGCTTGTACACTCGGGTCCTTTTCCACTTTGGGTATAATGCAAAGTATTATAATGCGGAAGTACTCAAGCTGCTGAAATTCCATAATCTTCTGAAAGTACTCACTGCTGGCCAAGGATCAACATGGCTGCAGGGATGCCCTGACGGCAGAGTTATGCATCACTTTCTCCGAAAAATGAAGGCCACTGTTCACAGAAGTGCTTTGTGAGCAAAACTGACAAGCTGCTGCAAACAGTGAGACCAAACAAACCACTGGCGTACGCAATAAATGAAATCCAATACCAACTGTAAACAATGCAAGAGAGGTTGGAACATTTTGAAAAGCATACCTAAAATGCCCATTAATCAAAAAAATTGTCTTAATCGTCTTAACAAACTAAAAAATATTTTGTAATATATTAAAAATATTTTTAAAAAGCGAATATTTGTACAAATTCTAGAAAAATAGTTTGAACATTATTATTATTATTTTTATTTTTTTATTGGCTAAGGGGATTTGTCATATGAAACACAGCATTCTCACACAGGGAATAGCTATCATCACACAAGGAAAAAAGATGACCTGTTTTAAATATGAAGGATTATCTGATCAGAAATGAATGGAAAACAAGAGTCTGTCCCAGAGAGGCATACGAACATCTGTAATATTTTGCTGGTTCTGGGTAATAAAAATAACTATAAAAATGAAGAAAATACCCACTCTCAGCTTTTTGCTCCGAACTGTGATTTTTTATTTAATTTTATATTTATTACATTTTCTGCTATGAGGATGTTTCGATCATATCTTCGCCTGACGAAGACCAGATATGGTCGAAACGTTTGTCCTCGCAGCAGAAAATGAAAAAATAAAAATAAATCACACTTGGAAGCAAAAAACAGTGTGTGGGTATTTTCTTCCTTTTTATATTAATTTTTATTACCCAGAACATGCTAAATATTACGGATGTTCGTATACCTCTCTGGGACAGACTGTTGTTTTCCATTCATTTCTGATCAGATACTCCTTCCCATTTGTCTCCCAGTTGCCTTTATTGGCCATTACTCGCAGGGAGTCTGGTTACAGATCCTGGCTTTCCTGATGCAGTATTGATTTCTCATGAACACTCCCCCTGCCACATCCCATCCCCCAACACATCCTGCTTTTTGGACCAACTCTTCAATCTTACAAAGAAAATATGTTCAAATGTAATATTCACAAATCTATGACATTCACAGTAGATCAAATCCACAGTAAAGTTTGTTGAATATTGTCAGTGCATGGCTTGGGGCAAGGGCACCAACTTTATAGCGTCTCTAGGGATTGGCCCCCTGTTCAAATCATAAATGTCCTTGAATAAATGTGCAAATTAATAGTCTTGTAAAAAAAAATCAAAAAGAGAATATTTCAAGAAATTCCAGAAACATATTTTGAACATTTAGAAGTTTTGTTTTTAACAGCACTTTAGCCAAGGGGATTTGTAATATGAAACATTGCATTCTCATAGCTATCATCACACAGGGACAAGATATTGCCAGTCTGTTGTTTTCTTCTCTGATCAGATACTTCTTCCCATTTAAAACAGGCCATTTTCTTCATTGGCCATTACTAGCAGGGAGTCTGGTTTCAGTTCCTGGCTTTCCTGATGCAGTATTGATTTCTCAAGAACACTCCCCCTGCCACATCCCATCCCCCATCACATCTTGCTTTTTGGGCCAAGTCTTTAATCTTACACAGAAAAAAAGGCTGGTTTCTATCTAATCCTGTTTTCTCACTCAACCTACTGTTCCTACAGACAGTGCCTATTCTACTGCCCAGTCTGTTCATGAAAAGGACATTGAAGTTGGGTGTTAAAATTAGCTGTATTGATAATTTAATATAAATATTCAGTAAATTTTAACATTTATTCAAGGACATTTCTGACTTGAACAGGGAGCCAATCCCTGGAGCTGCTACAAACACAAATTAGTTCCCAGTATCCGACAGAAATTCTCCCAGGAAATGAGAATATAATTCCATCGTGAAATTCCAGAATCGGTGGATCCTTGCCTTAATCTCTTTCCACACCCCTTAAAATAAGTTATGAGTTACATTTGTTACCTTCCAATAAATCCATCAAAGACCACGATTTAGCTGCTTGAGGACCATCATTCTGCAACTGAATTTCCCTTCATTTTCCTCATTCATTTCCTAAATACCACTGTGTTGCTGTTATGATTCTGCAAAAATACGATTCAGTGTAGGAAATAGTGGGTAAGTGATTGAATTTTCTGATCATGTGGGTTATTTTTACAGTATTTCACTACTAAAAAGAAAAGGCACAGTGACATCTGTAACTGCACACTATTGAATGTTTCTGGTACAACGTATTCAAAGTTATAATGTCAACAAACAGGATCACAGTGCTCCAGACAGATGGAGAACATGCACAAAGTATGATCTTTTGTGATTGTGATTTGTTGAATCTATTCTTTACATTTATGTGGTTCAATTTTTCCAACAAAATGGTTGATCTGCCTTCAACGAGCCAATTGCTTCAATCCCAAATTTAAGTTATATCAAGTAGGAACGATGCATTCGTGACTGGTGTATTTCCATGTTGGGAACTATGATTCAAAACAAATTATCAAATACCTTTTAGGCAGCAAACAGATTTTGGGGCTTTTCACTTACAGTATGTCAGACCCATTACATTTTTCATGCTTTGTTTTGCGCCGAAGTGATACATCAGACAGCGATAGGCTAGGAATGGAGAGGCACATTTAAAACAGCCCAATATCAAATATTACCAATATTATTCATTGAATAATTAATCTCTTTGCAAGGGTTTCCTTTTCCATGTTTAAATCCCCCACATACAAACAAACTGCCCCTTCCCTAGAAATGTCAGTAAACATGAACAATTCAACATGAACACATTTACAGGTCATAGCTCCCAAACTTGGGAGTGGAACATTGTCTTATTATTCTTTCAGGGTCCTAAACATTCATTCTTATATTCCAACACATTATATGAACCTGGAAATACATAGTCAGTAGTATTAGGTAGGTCTTAACAAATGCATTTCAAATTCAGTGTATTACTTTGTACACCAAGTTACTGACCAACAACAAATTTGAACCCTATGATTTAATTGAATTCATTTTTGTTATTTTTCCGCTCCAAATTAAAGACATCAAAGCACTAATCCTGACACCTTACATTCTACAACAAATGAAAATAGGTGCTCACACTACACCCTCAGTCATCAGTACAGACATTGGAAGCATCATGGCCTCTAAATAGGTAAAGGAAAATATGCAAAATCTATGGTCGCAGAATGGTGACGCAAACCTGTAAATGTTCACAACAGTACAACGTTGATGCTGTGCACTGAGATTGCAGGTTTTCACATTTCACCACAGTATAACCACGGTCGAACCATAGCATCAGTGGGAACACTGCTTTCCTGTAACTCTTGGGTATCCATCACTGTCAGCGTGATAGGAGATCAGCATTACACTGTTGTCGGACAAAGCTGCGTGACCCACAGTGCCTGGCACGGACCCGTTTTACCAGACAACACTGAGGAGCCAGACTGTGTGCAAGTTGTTCACCCACTGCTGAAGCTTTCCAACCATCCCTCATACTCTGATATAGCAGAAGTGTCCTTATAGCATCAACAATGAAGAGGAAGAAAAATTCACTGCAAAGTCTTCACAGTTTACATAGGATAAAAAACACATAGCAAAAACTTCATCAAATGCCTCTGTAAAGATCTTCTTTATATTGCTATATGCTTACCTAGAACAGTGGTTCTCAAACCTGGTCCTGGTTTTCATTCTTACTCAGCACTTAATTGATCAATTAAAGTGGTTAATTGCATAATTAACTCATCCACTTTGTTTCTTGTGTATAAATTGGTTGCTGGTTTTAAGGTGAAAACAAAAACTAGCATACTTTGCAGCTCTCCAGGACCAGGATTGAGAACCACTGACCCAGAATGTCATAGCACACTCATTTTATTTACAATTTATATGGCTTCGTGTTCTCCAGTAAGATTGCATTCCTACAACATGTCCATCAAAGCAACTGATGGCATCAAACTTTAGTACTAATCTACCAGGTTTAACTGAGTGTTCAGTGTGACAAAGGTGAACAAAGCGGTCGATTTCTACAGAAAGAGGTTTACTCTGGGCTTCCCATAGCAACACAAGGAGGGAAAAGCTGAAACAGTGTTATAGCCATCACATCCCTGTTGCTGCTGCAGAGTCATTATCGCCTTACAAAGCGCTTTCCTCATTTGCAATGGCATCTTGTCAGAGGGGGAGGATTATATATATACGCCATTTAGCAGACGCTTTTATCCAAAGCGACTTACAGTAGTGAATGCATACATTTTCAGTATATGTGGCCCCAGTGGGGATTGAACCCACAACCTAAGCGTTGCCAACGCTGTGCTCTACCAACTGAGCCACAGAGAACGACCAATCATAACTGGTTACTGATGCTTTTTTCTGCCTGATGAAGGGCACGTGCCTGTGTGATTCCCTTTATGAGGAGGAGGGGTGGCACTGAGGGCATCCCACAGTATCCCATTTTAAATGGACAAAGCTCAAGATGAACAAGGCAGGCCATCTCAATTTCTAGAAAGGAAAAGTACTCATCTGGAAATGCAAATCTGCACACTGCTCTGGTCCCTATACCTAATCAAAGCTAATATGGTGATATAATGCAACAGTGCTAAAGTACTAGAGTAGGCCTAGTGCTTGATTTCCACCACATCATCTATAAATGCTGATTATGTTGCTGACTTTGGTGTCAATACAGAAGATAAGTGGCTGGTGGATTAGGTGACCCTTACCTGAGTTTGTTAGAAGTTATAGTAATGTATCACTGTGTTGATAGGCATTGTGATTGAGAAAGCAAGATGTAAATACGAGATAAGAATTGCAACGTGAATGCAAAACGCACTTGCTATTTGTTTCTTAATAGTTCTAGGAAAATGTATTGATTAATTATGTATATTACACTTAAAGAGTTCTATATCGTGTCAAGAGAGTAAATTAAACATCCTTGTACATACGAATACAGTGAACGAAAGAATCATGACTGCATCCTTAAATTACAACATAAAAACAATTGCCACAACCTTCTAAGGTAGATGGACACTAAATAATGACAAAACTATAATAAAATAATGAACTCCGCACCTCTTCAGCTTGTTTGCGCAGCGCCTTCTCGCGTTCGTACTGGGTTATCAGCTGCTCGTTGTCCTCCTTGAGCAGTTCGAGTTCCACCTCGTGTTCCTGGTTCTCCGTAAGCACAGAATCAAGGTTTTCCAGCACGTTCACCACCAATGGCATCAGCTCCTTCACCACTTCCTCGTCGTAGCTACGGATGAGACGCTCGAACTCGCGGTAAATGCTGTTGGCCAGGCCTGACACACGCTCCGACATCACCGACACGGAACCATAATCGTCCTGGTACACCACCTCGTCAATCTGAAGCTCCATCATTATGGACACAGTACCTGGTTGTAGCTGCTCGATGCAGCACAGCTCACTGACAAGAAAAAGGCTCTCTCGGAGGGGAGAAATTGGCTTTTGTGGTGTCACTACTCCTATATCCAAGCAGGTTTTATATACCTATTGTTTTATATATTATTTGTATTTTTTAAATAAACTATCAATATAGTTGTTGTTATTATCATTACACGAGAAACGTCTGTTTAGGGTAAATGAGTTGATGCACAGCCGAGAACCGTTTCTTCTTTCTGTTCAAGCCTTGAGTTTCTTAACCGAAACGCCGGGTATATTTGTTCGATATGTATCCTGGAATCATTTCGCCCTTTATATTTAAATGGATGCTAAGTATAAGGACTGTAGCCTCCCTTTCCCTGGCGTCGCAGCCTTGCTGAAAGCTCTCTATGCGCACCCCGTTAACGCTTTACTCCCAATGCCAGCATCCATTTCCTGATGAAATCGGTTTGGTTTGTTTCGACCCATTTTTCAACTGTTTTAAAACACCAACACAAACAAATAAATGATCTCAACAATACACCTGCCGCTCAGCAGCAGCCATTGATCCAACCAGCGCAGGGAATTGTATCAAAAGGAAAATAAATTAATAGAAATCTGGAACGCCGCGATGCCGCCGATTCTCCCCCCGACAAACCCACTCTCCATCTAAATCATTTTTATTGGGTTTTTGGTACCAATCCTCTTCACCGGGGTGTACCGGGCAAGCAACGTCGTGTCTGTGGAGCGAACAGGACCCTCCCAGGATAGATGGAGGTGCCAGCTGACCGATCATGGGTGACGTCACGCTGTCTGCAGTGAGCAAGCTCTAACAGTGATGTCTCACAGTGGTTCCCTGCAGCAGTGTAACGACAAAACATAGCAAACATCATGGATAACGTTTTAACATTAACATGTGTACATATTCTACTGTACTCTGGATTTTGGTTTGCTATATTCGATCAAGTCATCGCTATTGAAACGAAACCATAAGTGCAATGCATCAATGAGCTAATTTGAATATGCATCGTGTAAGACACTATAAATGCTGTGTCTAAGCTACAAAACATACATTGCCGTAAACACTAGTGATCACATCTACACAATTAACTATACCTCTATGTCAATTATAGGGTATGACCAGTTTTTCGCCATTTAATTTATTTTATATAAAGTGGTTAAGTTCAATCTTCATGGCAACTTCATTCTCAAATTGTAGTCCTATCAAATAGCACCGGTCACGCATAATTGATGGTCGCCACACCTTTCCTTCAACAGAATAGTGTTGCCTAAGCCCTAAAACAGTGTTTGCATTTATACAATTCATGTGAGAGTTAGGTATATAAGTATACTATGTTTCTAGAAATTATGGTTGTTAGACAACAGGCTACAATAAATTGTTTGTATTGTAATTACTAGGACGAATCATCAATTCAGGGATAGAGCTCCCACATGTTCCCACCCAGTGACAGTAATAAGCAGGGCACGGCTGCCCAAACATACATAATTGGGTTAATATAAATGTTATTAATATGCTGCAGTTTTTATTCAGCGATATAGTCTATTGTGTATTGAGTCATGCTAAAATACTTAATTCAATGCACATCGCGATGTTAACATCACGTTACGCTGTTACGTTGGCTAACTTACATGTTTTGCGTCTACTAGGCGTACGTATTGCTGCCAGAAAGTAACATGGCCGGTCGGCCTTCTCTAGACTGACATGCGCTTGCGCTTTAAAATCGCCTTCAAACGAGATGGATTGCTAACGAACATTACAGATGTGACTGAAAGTGCTAACTGGATAAGAGCGTCTGCTAAATGCTTAAAATGTAAATGTAAATGTAACTGCATTAATTACTTCAATTTTCCTGATGTATGCCTTTACAGTAATTCACGCTCAGTTTTATTTACTCGCTCCTCCTACAGTCTCCTGCATCTAACAGATCCCAGATCAGCGTATTCGCACATTGTGGTCCTCACAATACATTTTATGCTATATGGTTATACTGATCCAGGATCGGGGTTTGTGGTAGACATCTTTGTAACGTTTCATCCAATAGATCCCATTAGTTTTGCGTGTGACGTAGCTAACGTAGCTAACGTAGACGAACACATGTCACGAGTAAGGCGGGTCCTCTGAGCAACAATAAACAGAAAAACAAAATGTACTTTTAAGTAAGTAGCTAGCAAGCTAGCTAGCTAATAAGATTGGTATACAGCAAGGGTTCACCATGGATAAACTTGCAGAAAAAGGTAACGTTAACTTAACTGCATTAAATTCGTTTGATTCGTTCAAATAAATCAGTGGTAGGCTACTGATCACTAACTGCAATAGCTAGCTAGTTCGGCGTATTTAACCAACGATCTCGTGACTACGTCAGGGGTATAAATCATTCACCAGGTTTATTGCATTTTAATAAATTGCAGTGAACTAAAATCATAGGTTTTCCTAGCCTCTTCTTTGGAAGATTAAATGTATGAATTAAGTCGTTTTAAATCTTGTACCTAGTTAACTAGCATACATGGTTTGTCCCAAGTAGATAACTTTAAGTTATGGATCAATCACATATGGATCAATGGCTATCGACAATGTACCAGAGACCCTTAGCCAAGTCGTATCTAATTAAACATAACGGTATTGGTTAGTAATTAACACAATTGTATGTTCACGTATATCATTCTTAAACAATCATTTTCTCAAATAAGTTAAGCACCTGAAACCTGTTTTTATTCCTGTTCAAGTTGCACTTTCCTCGCTGAGACACTGATTATCAAGTAGGATGTTTTATTTCTGTGTTGATAATCTAAGTTGCCTCTCTTTATGGCCTCCCACTCAGCATTCTATCGCTTCCTGGTGCTGTTCTTCAATTGCCTGCTCACTTTTGGCTCTTACTTCTGCTTTGACATCCCGAGTGTTCTGCAGGATCAGTTCCAGGGGGTGAGTGGAAGGAGCCCAGTGTGGCCTTGCCCTGTCATGTGTAACAGAAATGGCAGTACACAAATCTGAAAGTAAACTTTAAATCTACAATACACGTATATCTAAACTAGTACTTTTAGATGCGTAGCTCACAATACATCTTTTGATAATAATAAACAGTGTAGCAGGGTGGTGTTGGGGTTAGGGCAGTGATCATTTAAGTTAACAATAATGCTGAGAGTTCAAATCCCAACTGACACACTACTGTTCTACCTCTGAGCAAGGTGCTTCGCCTGAACTTATCAACATTTAGAAGAATCATTTAGATTAATGGGAAATTTGTAAAATATATACTGTGGTTATTGCCTTCAGTGTCTCGTGTGTGAGTAAGGCCTTGGTGGTTGAAACAGGATTTTACATTGTCTAACACTGCTATTATCTAACACTGTTGTCTCGCACACAGAACCTGACATGTCTCAATTCGACTGTTACCAACGGGACCGTGGAATGTGTGGAGGGCCTGGGGATGACCCCACAGCAGTATAACTTGCTGTATGCCATCTACGCCTGGACGTGAGTCTCACACATTCGAGCACACCTAAGCTCCGACCTCCACATCCAGTCACACACTCTGGGCCCCATTTTAAGGATGAAAACACAAGCATTATCAGAATGTCTGAATCAATTTTGATATTCAAAAAATGGCATAGCACACCGTATTTTGGCTGGTCCAATACGGTATGTGCTGCCTGTCAGGGACGTGGTTTGAAACCCGTCTCTACCAGACCGGCCCTGGTTATTTCCCCGATCCGGGGCGGCATTTGGTTGTCCACCCCAGGGGGAAGGGGGAGGGTGAGCCAGCTCGGGTCTGCCGTGAAGCACGTAAGGGAGTCTCCAGAACGTGGGTGGGTGAATTCTGTCTTGAAGGAAGCAGAGTTCGCTGCCCTTGGAGAATTAGTTTGCATTGTACAGACGAGCAGCGGACTTGTGTGGGGAGGGTAAATCGAAATAAATAGAGGGTGTAATTGGCTACCAAATTGAGAGAAAAACTTAGAAACAAATTTAAGAAAAAGGCAAAGAGCTCAAAGCACAAAGGATCTGCAATACCCCTTTAATGAGGTGAAGTTGTGGCAAAGGTGTTACTGTACACTGGGACCAGGCTAAGCCATGGTTAACATCTACCTTAAAAAAATGTATTCAAAGTCACTTGATGTACAATAAGAAAGGGATTTTTGTAGTTTCCAGAATACAATTGTGTCTAACTGGATCCTATCATAAGGTATGATGGTTTATAAATTATTTTGTACATCAAGCATGACTGTTTTCCCCTTTTTTCTATAGTAAATTATATGTCCAGTATGTACATTAGAAATATCATTATCATTTTGTTAATTGGACATTACTTTAAAAGGTTTAATGTGTTAAAAGTCTTCAAGTTCATGGATTTAATGAAAGGCAATCCGTTTTTAGAATTGAATGTGTGGTACCTCATTTACCCGTACCTCCATTACCAAAAAGCAACAGAAGTTTTTTTTGTGTGAATCCAACCTAAAATGTGGAAATATCTAAAAGAAAGTATATTACTACATAGGTCAAAATGCTATTTTTTTTATTGAATGAACACAGAGCATCTATGTGACCTTTTCTTTTCTTGTACCTCCATTACCAGTAAATGTTCTGAACATACACTACTGATCAAAGGTTTTAGAACACCCCATTTTCCCGATTTTACTGAAATGTAAGCAGTTCAAGTCCAGTCAATAACCTGAAATGGTACAAAGGTAAGCGGTAAACTGCCAGAGGTTTAAAAGAAAAAAAAAGAAAAAGGTTACATTACCAAAAACTGAAAAATAATGTACATTTTTGGGCAGTGAGTAGTTTCCTACACCATCAAAAGGCACTTGGAAACTGGAGGAACCTCTGACAGGAAGAGGTCTGGCAGACCCAAAGCCACAACAAAATCAGAAGACAAGTTTCTGAGTTAACAGCTTGCGTGATAGGCGGCTCACAGGACAACAGCTTCAAGCACAGCTCAAGACTGGTCAAAGTAAGGAAGTCTCAGTTTCAACTGTGAAGAGAAGATTTCGAGCTGCAGGTTTGACAGGTCGAGTGGCAGTAAGAAAGCCATTGCTAAGAAAAATAAGAAAGAGGCTTTCCTGGGCCATGAAGCACTGCCAGTGGACTACTGAAGACTGGAAGGTCTTATGGACCGATGAATCTAAATGTGAAATCTTGAAAGGATTTTGTAGGCCATCGAGTAGGCAAAAGGATGGTTCCTCAGTGTGTGACACCAATTGTTCAAACAAGCATGATGGTCTGGGGCTCTTTTGCTGAATCCAGAGTCGGCGACTTGCACAGAGTGACTGTTAACCCACGTTAACCCATTACTTATTCCCTGAAAAGGGCCCTTTTTTATAACTCTGACATTTTTCAGTTTTTGGTAACCTAAACTTTTTATTTTTATTTTTTATTTTTTATTTTTTTATATAAACCTCTGGCAGTTTACCGCTTACCTTTGTACCATTTCAGACTATTCACTGGACTTGAACTGCCTAAATTTCAGTAAAAACTGGAAAATGGGCTTGTTCTAAACTTTGACCGGTAGTGTAAGAAAACCTTTAAATCAGACAAGGTCTACATGAACTCAACGCAAGATCATTAAAATCAATGAATCACACCTGTAAGACCCCATTACATCACATTGCATATGATGTAACTATGTGTTTATGTATATACTATTATAAGACTATAGACTAGTATAACTATGTAAATAACTTGGATTGATAAGTCTACACCCCACTGAGTTAGTACTTGGTAGAAGCACCCTTTGCCTGAATTACAGCCATCAGTCTGTTTGGATACGTCTCTACCAGCTTTGCATGCCTAGTCCTGGGCAACGTTTGTCCATTCTTACTTACAGAACTGTTCAAGCTCAGTCAGATTACGTGGTGACCGTTGATGGACTGCGCTCTTCAAGTCAATACAATCGTTTAGCAGACGCTTTAATCCAAAGCAATTTAGAAAAAGGTGTATTCAGCTCGAGTCATTCCACATTCCAAATTCCACATCCCACAGGTTTTTAATAGGATTTAGGTCAGGGCTCTGACTAGGCCACTCAAGGATATTCACCTTTGTTTTTTAGCCACTCCACTGTTGCTTTAGCTGGTTTCTTTGGGTTGTTGTCATGTTGAAAGGATTTCTCTATTTTGCCCGATCCATTTTCCCTTCCATCAAAACTGACGAGACACTCCCATAACAGAATGCTGCCACCACCATACTTTACAGTAGGGATAGTGTTCTTTGGGTGATGTGCTGTATTGGGTTTTTGCCAAATGTAATGTTTTGCATTTAGGCCAGAAATTTCTGGTTTCATCTGACTACAGCACTTTGCCACATGGCTTAAGAATCTTCAGTGTTTTTTTTGCATACCTCAAATGGACTGAATGTGGACTTTTTTGAGTAGTGGCTTCATTCTTGTCACCCTACCATGCAGACCAGAATTGTGGAGAGCTTTCAGAATTGTTGACACATGCACATATTGACCACTCTTTGCCATGAAGTCCTGTACTTCCTTCATAGTTGCCATTGGCCTCTTGCTGGCCTCTCTGATCAGTCTCCTTATTGCACGGTCATCCAGCTTGGACAGACGGCCTGATCTAGACATGGTCCTGGTGGTTCCATGCAACTTACACTTCTTAACTATGGTTCTTGGACCGTGGGTTTTGACTGTGCTCCAAGGGATATTTAAGGCATTTGAAATCTTTCTGTACCCATTTCCTGATATGTGCATTTCCGCAACTTTATCCCAGAGTTCTTTCGAAAGATCCTTGTGCTCATGGTGGATTCTTTACTCTGAAATGCACTACACACCAGTGGAATTGTCTAGGACCAGCTGATTTTATTCTGAAGTAATCAGAATCACTACAACTGAACACAGGTGGGGGCCAATTAGCTTGGTCTATGATCTGGAAGGTGATTGGTTACCCCTGAGCTAGTTGGTATGATAAGTGGGGTGTAGTCTAGAAGTTATTCTAGTTTTTTAATTTTTAATTCATGTTGAGAAATGTTTTCACTTGGAAGTTGTAGGGTAAAATGTGTAAATAATGATGGAAAAAGTCTGATTTAATATGTTTTAAGGCTATAAGGAAACAAAAGGTTCCATTTTTGAAATGGGGTGTAGACTTTAAAGGGACAATGTAGATGTTAACTGGCTGTGACAATTACTAATCAGAGGTTTCTACATGAATGATGTACTTGAACAATTACTTGTTAGTATTGCATTAGAGCACTAATACATGCTTTAAAAAATACATATAATCAAATCAAATCAAAATGTATCTGTATAGCGCATTTTACATTACAAAACATTTGTCACAATACGCTTTACAGCAGACCCCAGCCTGAACCTGATTAGGCAACAGTGGCAAGGAAAACCCTGCTTGGTGGAATAAATAGAAAGAAACCTTAGGAGGAACCAGATTAAAGAGGAGTTGCTGGCTCAGGGTCTGAGTTTGTAATGACCAGCAACAGTCAATTGCAATACAATTAGGTTATTGGGAGAGACTCCCCAGTGAAAACAAATACGGACAATTAGAGAAAAGCAATGTGTCTGTGTGTAGGGACAGATTAAATGTGGGGGCAACAGGTGTTGCCTGCCTGTCAGAAGTTATCTTTGGCAGCATAATTACCAGGACATAGATGGATAATATAAGCAGTTATGAGAGGGGCAAGAAATAGATCCACCCATCAAGAGCGCGCCTGAGAGAAGTGTGGTCATAGCTGTTGAGGGGTGACAGTAAGGAGAAATTTCCGCTCCACGAAACTATTGCTACAGGCTTTTCCAGCTCTGTGTCTGGGCTATAATTGATTGTAAGCCTGACTGTAGAGGTGTTTTTTAGCCTAGACTTAAATATTGAGACAAATATTGTCTGATTCCCTTATCAGTTTTGGTAGGTTGTTCCACTGTAGTGGTGTTCTGCATAAAAATATATAGCATTAAGATTTGTTCCTGACTGTAAAAACGATATGGCCATTTTCATAGTGGGAGTGTGACTGCATTACTGCATGGCCTATGTGGTCAATCAGGATACTGTCCACATTCCCTTTAAAGATCCCCTGCAATAAAAGTGTACTTAGTTGGTTGTGCTCTTTGGTGACTACCAAGTCTAAAATATGAGCTATATTGAAAAACCATGTGGCAATGATGTCAGTCTGCACAGGGAGGTGGATGCACATTTTTCTAGATGGGAACTTCTCCCTCCTTTTTGAATGTGCCCAGCTATGGCATACATAGATAACTGTGGTTCTGAGCCTTGGTCCTGGGGTGTATGCTGGTTTTAATTCCAAACATAATGGCAACATCTGAATTATAGCTAGCTGTTAATTGTTCTTAATTATGCGTGCCATGAACAATAAACATCCCATATTCACACCACAGAAACGTTAAATAAGTCAGATCAACTAATGCTCTCATTTTCTGTAATGTGCTGCTATATGACACATTTATTTTAGAAATTTTCAATTGATTCAATTATAGACTGGGAGTTGGAATCAGTGGGGGCCTAATTGTTGAAAGGTGCACCTGGTCACTGAAAGCAAACCATATGTGGAAAATGAGTTCAATAACCAAGCAATTGTCAATGAGCCAAACCTGCATTGTGTTAAAACAAGTTTAAGGGAAAAAATGATGGTAGAACTTAAAAAAACTAAACAATGATGAGTCTTGGTGCAACTGTAATTTTTTGCACTTGCAGTAACCAAATGTGTTAGCACTTTTCCCAATTTTTTTCACTACAACAATGGGGACCTCTGTCTCAGATTAACTGGTGAGGTAGGAACCAATTAATGGTTTTCATCACAATGTGTGACTATGGGTATCTGAGACCCAGTATTGTTCCATGTTTCTATGAACCACACATGTTAACCATGCTACCTCTCTTTGTCCTTTTCACCTGCACAGGAATGCAGTGGTGGTGATCATGGCGGGATTCCTCATTGACAAGTTGGGAAACCGCTGTAAGTCCATGATTGAGGTTTGAAGTGCTATATGTGTCTGCCAGATGGTGGCCCCACATTCAATTTGTAGAGTTGTGAGGTGCTGGTGCTCCTAGAACACAGGCTGTCAAAAAGAGGCTGTGTCATGAATCTTGCCGTTACTCTGGGCTTTTTTGTGGAGAGAGAAAGGGACGAGTCTGCCTGAGAAGAGAGAACTTTGAGGCCTGCCTGTGTGGTACATCATCAGCCCTGACATCAGTATATATACTTTTTGAGCACTGGATATATCATTCAGCTTCACTATCAAGGCATTTCACTGTTTCACATGACCTATTTAAAACATACAAATATCAAATATTGATCACTCCATTAAAGTGTTAATGGTACCAGATCTTAATAACATCAATAAAGTCCAAAACATGTTGCAGTCAAAAAATTATCAGCCTAAATGTCATGTACTGTACATATTTTCTTAATTCGAGAGGGAGATCTTCTCCTCAGTCTCTCTCCTTCTCTGTCTCCTCTGTCCTGGAGAGAGACTGATTGTGTGTGTGTCTCTCTTCTGGGCCCGGGATGTGCTGATTCTCCTGCAGTTGGTGTTTTCCTCTTCTCCTTCCTGACGGTTCTTGGATCTGCCATCTTTGCCCTGGGGTCCCACTTCAGGGGAACCGAATACCTACTGCCCCTCATGCTGACCGGCCGCCTGCTCTTTGGATCTGGAAATGGCTCCCTCACCAGTAAGGCTTCTGCTGTCCTCACCACCTCTCACATCCCTGAGGGACGCAAGTGGGAAACATTTGTATATCAGAGTTGGAGATACGTTTATAAAAGTACAGTGAATAGCTACTAAGATGGTTAAGGGTCACATTCCTGCCCCTTTTGTGTATGCCTTTAAGAATGAGCGAATGGACAGACCAGATGAGGGCATCTTATTAAAATGCAATCATGGTTCATCAGAAGGTAACATTGCTAACAGAGTCCCTCTATGCTAAAACAAAGAGACTGTTCCACAGTAAATACATAAGGCTTTAGTCAATACAAGGTTGTTGTGATTTGTTTGTGGTCCAAAGGTTTGGTAAAATCCCATTAGTCAGTGCCAGTTACCAAAGAACAGGGTTTGAGCAAGAAACACAAATTCCTGTGGATTTCAGAAATAATCTAAGCATACTATTGCTGAGCTTGCATTCACTGGCCTGCATTTTGTTATCATTCCAGATATAGGGCTCATTAAAGAGTAAACCAGCTTAATCATGGAGAGGTTAAAGAGTACCTAGGGTCATTCTCAGAAAACATCTTATATGATAAACTATGATAAACTAACATGAACCTCTCTGTAAAAAATTATATTTTTGGTTGAATTGATCGAGTTATATTCTTGTATTGTATTGAATTTATTAAGTAAGTATTCAAGTGGATAGAGTTATTTGTTTAATGCTCTGTTCATGCATCCAAACACTTTCTTCGGTTTGTTTTGTTTTGTGCGGTTAAACATTGTCGGTCCCCTTAGATCGAATCTACCAGTCCATATTCGCACACTGCAGTTAACATTTCCATGATCTTTATTTTCTACTGCAATAAGTTTTTAAAAAAGCACTAGCGATAGAGATGTTTCTGTCTCAACCACATCACTTGCCATTTTCTGTGCATACACTCAATCTTTCCTGCACTGTCAAAAAATAAAAACATTACAAACTGAAACGTCAAAAAGAAAGAAAGATTGTAACGTTGTGTGTGTCCATTTCAGAGTAACTGAAAGCTATTGAGTAAGAAATATGTTAGCTAGAGTGTGCACTGGTCGGACTGTGAGTTTTAAAGATGGTTATGGATAGTTCTTAGTGTCAGAAAAGACTGGCATTGGTGAGGGAGCACTGAAATGGGAGCAGTGATTGCTGAGGAGCAGATGGCTTCTGACTACCCAGCTCAACTTGAACTACTTCTAGCACTGTTAATGTATAAACACATCTGTTAAAGTGTCAAATGACGCATTAAAACATGGGCACATGAGTAGGTTCCTTTCTGTAGATTTTTTGCATTTGTTCATGCAAAAAAATATGAATTGTGGGCTTGCATTTCTATTAACCTTTTTGTTAGTATGTCCAGGGCATGAATATATTTAGAGAACACTTTTGATTAATTAGTGATATTTCCAGCTAAGGAACACACAAAACATTTGTGGGCCTAAGACGCTTGTTGTTAGTCAGTACACCCTCATCCGTTTTTCCGTCCTTCCGCAGTCGTCCAGAACCGAATCACTGCCTTCTGGTTCAAAGGGAAGGAGTTGGCCCTGGCCTTTGGCCTGACCCTGGCCTTCTCCCGCCTCGGCTCTGTCCTCAACTTCTTTTTTACCCAGAGGTTTGAGGCTCACCTTGGCATACAGTGGACACTTTGGGGGGGTGAGTGAGTGCTTAAACCAGAATTTTAAATGATGGTTCAGTATGACATGACATTCTTATATGTTCTAACATCAGTTCAGTGGTCCTCTAATGTGTGAGCAGTGCCCTCTATTGGCACAGAGTGGACAGCTTTGAAGTACTGTACTCTTTGATTTTATCTCACAGTACTTTTACAGTGGGTATAAAAAGTATTCACCCCTTTGGCATTTTTCACATTTTATTTTTTTACTTCATGGGATCAAAATAGATATAATTTGGGATTTCTTGCCACTGATAAAAACAAAATACTCTATAATGTCAAATAAGAAAAACAACTCCAAAGATTTTTGTTAATTAATTACAAATGAAAAACAGACAATAATTGATTGCTTAAGAATTCACCTATTTTTCTAAGACACATCTAAATAAACTAAATTGCAATCAATTGTCTTCAGAGGTCACATAATTATTTGATTGGAGTCCACCTGTGTACAATTAAGGTGTTTCAAATTATTGAGAAAAGGTTCTTCAGAAGCACCAATCAGGGGAAGGATGTAAGAAGATTTCAAAGTCTTTGAATATCCCCTTGAGCACCATTAAGTTTATCATAAAGAAATGTAGAGAATATGGCACAACTGTGAATTTGCGTAGAACAGGCTTTCCTCCAAAACCAAGCATCCGTGCGAGAAGGGCACTTGTTGTGCACCAAGAGCCCTATGGCAAATCTGATGGAGTTACAGTCTTCTATGGCAGAAATGTAAGAAACTGTCCATGGGACAACAATTGCCTGGGTACTTCACAAATCTGTGCTTTATGGGAGGATGACAAAAAGAAAGACATTGTTGAAGAAAACTTGCATGAAATCTTGCCTAGAGTTTGCTAGAAGGCACGTGGGAGACTCTCAAACCAAGTGGAGGAAGATTCTATTGCCTGATGAGACCAAGATTGAACTTTTTGGCCACAATGTTAGGCGCTATGTTGAACTAATACTGACACTGCAAGGACTCAAACTTGTCAAAATAGAGGGCAAAATGGATGGTGCAAGATGTAGACAAATCTTAGAGGAAAACCTGTTGCAGTCTGCAAGTTACCTGGGAATTGGGAGAATAGTTATATTCCTGCAGGACAATGACCCAAAGCATACATCCCAAAGCATACAGCAAAAGCCATATTGGAGTGATTTAAAAAACAGGTCTATTTAGTAGACTTCCTCAAATAGACTCACAGCTGTAATTGCAGCTAAATGTGTTTCTATGCAATCAATTATTGTCTTTTTTAAAATTTGTAATTAACAAAAAGCTTTGGAGTATTTTGTGTTGATCAGTGGCAAGAAATCCCAATTAAATTCATTATGATTCCATGAAGTAAGAAAATAAAATGTGAAAAATGGGGAGGATACTTTTTATACCCACTGTATATGTGCCCAAATGAATGTGTGTATGAAACCGGATAGACAGGATATGCAGTTTTCTGCTGTAGAATCAGGTAAAGACATGCTACTTGTGCCTGATGGTGTGGCGCAGTGGAAGAGTGCATTATGTCACTGTGCATTTTTGTGTGTGTGGATGTGTTTGCACGCAGGTACCCTCTTATGTGTGATGGGGTTCTTGGCAGCCATCATTGTCAGTGCCCTGGACAAGGTGGGCATGAAGCAGCTGGGCTTGGACGGGGCTATCCAGGAAGAATCACGGAAAGTGGTGAGAGACTGAGCACAGTCTGTTTGCCACAGAAACGCCCAGATACACAACAGCTTTTCACATCCTACACCTCTGAACAATTTTTAATTGACCTGTACATCCAACAACTCAGCGGTATTACAAATGTGTGCTGTCACAGCTATACTAATGAGAGTAAACTTTCAGTTCAGTACTTCTTCTCATGCGGTAGTAGTATAATGGTTAGGGAACTGGGCTTGTAACGTTAAGGTTGTTGGTTCAATCCCCAGTTGGGACACTGCCGTTGTACCCTTGAGCAAGGTACTTAACCTGAATTGCTTCAATAAAATATCCAGCTGTATAAATGGATTGTAAAGAAATGTAAAAAACTGTAAGTCGCTCTGGATAAGAGTGTCTGCTAAATGACTAATGTAATGTAAATGTAATCATGAGATGACTAATATGTGGTTGCATGTCTGCAGAGGGTACAGGACTTGAGGCAGCTCTCCCTCAGGTACTGGCTGTTGGTTCTCACCATCATGTTCTTCTACAATGGAATCTTCCCTTTCATCGCTGATGCCAGGTAGGAGGAGCTCTTCCCTGTCTCATGGTGTTCAACCAATCAGGTGTCCAACATTCAATCAGTCAATCTTTATATTTAGTATAATGGTATTTCCAGTGAGATTGTCGCAGAACACTTATAATATACACTTATATTATTGTCGCAGAGCAGTATAAACAAATGGTGTATTCATCTATTTATTTCAATACTGTGGTTTGCGATATTTCATTTTGAACTGTGAAGAAAGTTAGGTTGTTGCATGCTTGTTGAAACAGTTGTTCCAGGATATATAGATACTATCAGAAAACTCTTATCTGTGTTCCCTGTGCATTCCTAGACTCACATTATCATGATGTATCTTTTCTCTTTAATGTGATCACAACCTCTTGGCTATAGGCACTATTTCTGTACACTGAGTGTGCACAGTTTAGCCTTCCATACTGCATATAACATTATGATGTATGATACTGTAAAGCAGTGGACTTTACCTGTTCCTCCTTGACTGAATCCTGTGTCCCCCGCGTTTCTGCAGTAAGTTCATCCAAGACAAGTACAGCGGGTACAGCCAGAATGAGGCCGCCTACATTGCTGGCGCCGTGTACGACAGTTCCCTGATCCTCTCTGCCACCGTGGGCATTCTTATTGTGAGTGTGTGGTCACTAGCCTCTCCGTACAGTCATGAGCGGGCGCCTGCAGCCTTACTCTCACATCATGCTATGTATTGCATCACCTGTAAAAGACCAGAGTTATGGTTAAGCTGAGTGTACATGTACAGAAGACATTGTTAAGAAATGGCTGTGAATGAGACCGGACAAGAATACTTTATTATACTGGCAGACATGGCACACAGTATGCACACATAAATATTGAATTTAATTTAATGTTTTTGTTGCCTTTTCAATAATTTGTTGTGCAAAGTGTACTCTTTGCCTGCCGCCAAATCTTATGTACGTAGTTGGCCAGTTCTATTACAAGGAAAGGAAAAGGAGTGGAGAAGAGACAGAGCTGTTTTGTATATGAGCAACAGGTGTGAAAATGGTTCCTGGCAGTAGTTTTGCTCCATCTGGGACTGACCTGTGACTCACAGTTGTTACCATCTGGCAATTTGTCATACATGGGGAGTGTGTGTTCTTTGGGCAGAGGGCTGCATGCACGTGTCAGTTTGAGGAATATCACAGAACTGAAATTGTATACTCCATCCATAGATTATCATGCATGATTTATATTTTTTTATATCTTCTCTATGGTGTGTTTGTGTATCTGTGCATGTTCATATTTATAAATACTGCAAGGTGAGAGGTGCCAAGTATTTATTGCCACAAATTTCTGGACTCCTTTGAAGAGAGAAACCACTCTGGCACTCAACGCAGAATAGAACAAGTACATTGAATTGAACAATGTATCATATATGTATGTATTGACCATGTATCAATGTGTAAAGACAGACAGACACATACAAGGATGACAAAACATAGTGTGCATCGCTGTGGTGTAACAGTTTGTTCTGTTTGTTCCAGGACTACGTAGGTCTGCGAGGTGTGTTTGCGGCGGGCTGCGCCGTCCTCACACTACCTGTCTTTGCTCTCCTGGCCTTCACCTTTGTGCCCCCACTGGTCTCCACTATCTGGCTAGGGGTCACCTACTCCTTTGCTGCTGTGAGTAGCGCACACCTGTTCACCAGCATACTGTACTGAAATGTGACAATCAGAGTGCTGGCTGTGATACCAATTCAGTCATAATGGTTCAGCAGGGAAATTGCATAAATGTGGTCACCCACAAATATAAAATATGTTGATATAGAAATATGGTTCTGGTCAAAGTGTGAGAATTCGGTCAGGGAAGGATACTACTTGACAAACATCCTCATGTGACCCTTTTGCAACGATACGAGTGCAAAGTAAACAAGCTCATGTGAGGACTGTCTGCTGACAGACAAGTGTTCTATTCAGCCATTGAGAAAGAGCAAGTGAACTAGCGGTAATACGATTTAGGGCCCTCAATTTACTGTCTGACGGTAAGGAAAGCTCACATTAGCCCATATGCTGTTGATAGGAACTAGTTTTTCCTCTCCCCTTAAACTGCTCTTCTCTTTACATGGTACTTTGCATGGTGTGCGATGATTGGATGAAAGCAACCATTAGCATGATGTAGGGATAAAGGTTTAGTTGAGTAGTACATTTTCTGCTGATACATCAGTCAACTGAGGAGAGGGCATGATCTGTACAAGTAAGTTGGTAAGGTCTTGGTGTCATTTGAATTGGAAGAAGCATTCCCCTCCCCCCCAGCCCTAAAATACCATTCAGGTTGACTTGGCCCATTGTTGAACAGTATTGCAAGCAAGGAGTGTTCAGCCAGGCTTACTCCCAGGGTCTATTTAACACTAGTAAGTTAAATTCTCAAAACAGCACTGAAATAGAAAAAAATGTTTACCATTTCAAGTTTTGGTCCACAAACACATAATCAGAAACATGTTTTTTTGCATTTAATGGTCCCTTTCTCAATTTTAGCCCCAATGGACATCATTATAAAAAAACAGTTTTTAGAGAAATTCAAAATATTATTAAGCACTGTTTCCTACTGGGTGAAAAATGCACTTAGTTTTTTCATATAACACAAACATACTGTATATGTTGTATGAGGAGAAAATGTTGGAGATTTGTTAAGAGTTTAAATAGTGTATAAATTGAAAACATTTTACATTATTACCAGCACTCCACCAGACCTTCATTACACAGACATGCTGACAAGATGGCAGACATTGATCACACATATAAAGACAACATTCTCTTGAGATTGTAAGATGAAGAAACACAGGGCCAAGTTACTGTATGTAGGAAAATATGGGTAACATTGCTTTGGAATCGTGCTTGTTTAGTTTCTGTGAAATATGTTGTTGAACATTTATTTTAACATGTTAGCATAATTTTGATATTAATAATTTTAGGAATTGTGTTTCACAGATGTGCAGACTGTGTATGCTTTGTATATGTGAGTAACTTGGCTTTTTTTATGTTGAAACCCTTTTTTGTTGAGATGATATTTTTCTTAACACTTTGTTGTTGGAATTTTTGCGCCTATCCCAAAGGATGCCTAATGCCAGGCAAAACATGCAGTAATTATGGCTGCAAAAAATTACATTTCCATAATGTTGATGGGAAAAGGGAAATGGCTATTGGGATGCAGAGGGCAGGAAAGTCTGGGTTCTTCAGATTTGTTTTGTGCTCATTGGTTGACAATATCAAGTGAATAGGAGTATTAAAGTAAGTCTCTGCTCGCACGATTGCATGGTTCTGTTGTGACATCTCCTGGATCTACATATTCATGCACTGAATACTGTCAAAAAGACACCTGGATTTTTCCGTGACCATGTAATCCCCTGACCAGTATTCCCACCACCAGATTCCATTTTCAGAACATACTGTATATGTGGATTTGATACTGAACATCATGCACTTAGCATTTTATTGTACCTGAGCACAACACTTTTCAACAGAAGCTGGAAGACTGTACACAACACACTGCACAGTTATGGGCTAATTTTCATTTTGCCAGCCTATGTTGAATGTTATCAGAGCATTTCCATTTTAATAACTTTAACCCATTTGGCCAGTCTTTCAAAGCAAGTGCTTCAGCAAAAATTGTGTAATGCCGCAGTGACATGCGTCTGAAAGCAGAACCGTGTGCATTACTGAGGTGAAACAACAGAACTGGGCAGCCATGTCCTCATGCGTCGCATTGATTGGTGCATTCCATAGTACATCGAACATTTTCTCACCCCACCCCCAGAAAATTGAAACATTGAAATTGGTTTTCCACTCTTGGTTTGGGTGAACAGAGTTGAACTTACACAGACTACTCTGAGTCTGGGGTAGTGAATTCAGTGGAATTTCATAGCTGTTTAGTCTCAGGTCCTTTTATCCAGTCCTGACTTGTATAAAGTCTGGTGTGATAACAGGACATAGTTATTTATAGATGGGGCCAGACTGACTGGCAAAATATCTAATCTTTGTCGCACAGATGTTTACTCCAGAATACTACTGCATTGTTTTGTGCATCTTACCAGAAAAGCATTTTTGAATATCGGAGTGCTTAATGTGCCATTTTATCATTAAAACTGCATAAATAAATACACACCCTTATTTTCCAGGCAAGTATGTGGCCTTCCATTCCGCTGGTTGTTCCTCAAGCAACTCTAGGCACGGCGATGGGTCTCGCCACCTCCGTACAGATGATTGGCATTGGCATCTCCAATCTCATTGTGGGCCAGATTCTTGGAACCAAATCCAGGTACAGTTCTGAGAACAAACTGAAGAAAATGTATACTGCAGTTTTGAAAGTCAACTAACCTATTCAAGCACAGTGCTTTTTCTTTGATGGTTCTATGAGTGTTGCCTGCCCCTAAATTGCCTTAAATGGGTAAATAAATGCAGTGAGTGTTGAGGTGTGGATGTCTTTGTGTCTGGTTCCGGGCAGTGATGCAAAGATCCCCTTGTGGCGCTGGCAGAGAATGATGGTCTTCATGTTGGCCAACACTGTGGGCTGCATCATCACCTCTGTGGTGCTCAACATCGTCGACCACCGCCAGGTTAGCCTGCTACTCATGTTCCCATCAGCCGCCGCCACTTCCCATTTCCTGTTTTCTTAAACTTGTGGAGTACTAGCAACGATTTGTTTGCAATCAAAGAATGGGCACTACTTTTTTGATTGCAAATTTGTATTTGTGCGAGATGAGACGTGGAATCAGGATAGATAATTATGTAGATGTATCAGGGTAACTTAAATCTGGCCCACGAATCAAAATGCAATCCTGGTTGTCCTTTCTGTCCGGAAGTTAATTGAACAATTAGTGAAAATGATTGGCCAGTGTCCTCACACCTGACTCCCATGTAAAGGGAGGGTGGAAAAACAGTGGTGCTCAGCCCATGATTTGAGTAACCCTGCTATATATGCTGTTAACTGTACTGCTGGAAATCAAACTGTTTTGTTTGTCAAGTTTAGAAATGGCTTGTTAGTATTTACTGGTTCCCAAACAGATTTGACTGTATTTCTCTTTAAGGGATACATACTATTTCTGAACTACTCTTTAAGGTATGCATTTCAAGCAGAGAAAACCGCTGAATGATATGAAGCCTGTTGCAGCTTGCACCTTCCTCAGACTAGTTTAGTGCTACTTGGGCAGAAAAAAACTTTCGTTTTTTTTCACAGGGTGGGACGCTAAATAAAACCACTAAGAAATCTTTGGCGGAGCAGCCCCCAAGCCCCCTGGACCGAGAACCCTTGCTGGAGGGAGAGGAGGGGCAGGAGGAAGCAGGATCTGCCAATTCCCCTTCCATTAACAGCAGCTAGCTGCCCCTCAGGTAAAATGGATGCTAAAGGGAGACAGACCACAGCTGCACACCCCACCAATGTGCCTCTGGGTTTGCAGTCTGACAGCAGGGCTGGAGACATCTCTGAACAGTGTCTAACGTAGTTTGTGCAATCTTGATCTAAACCTCACTTCCATACATTTTTGTGTAAAAACATTTTTTTATATTAAAACCACACATGCAAGATGCTGTTAAAATGGCAGAGCCCATTAGTGATTGCAAAGTATTTGAAATATTAATATGCAATGTCTGACATTAAAAGCATGCATTTGTTCATTGCTAAGTTGTGTGACAGTATACTAGGCAGCAAAACCTTATGTACATATGGTATTGAAATAGTATTCAAGGAAGGAGTAGAAGGCATAATTTTCAGACAATTTAAACATGTAATTTTGTGGTCAGTGACTAAGACCATTCTTAGAGATGCCAAAAGGACGTTCACACAAAGGAAACACTGTCTTGTTTACAGAATAATGTCCTAGTCAGTGTAGTGCCAGACAGTGCTGCCTGGTATTTAAGTGTCAGAGGGAAAAACTTCATGTACCATTTTCTGTTTTAACATTTTATTTTTACTATGAAAATGTTATTGCTTCCTTTAATGTACTGTAACTAGCGCATATTTAATTTTAATTACAGTAACATCCCACTGTTGAAAAAGAGAAATGGGTATTTTTTTTATTTTTTTTTAACCGAAAGATTTTAAATGAGAAATCTGCCACACTGCGACTCTCAAGAAAATAAAGTGCATGTTCTGAAATGAAGTATAAATGGTGGGGAGAAAATGAAACAAGTAAACAAACATTTAATACAACCATTTTATTGCAATATACAGACCACAGGGATTTTAGTCCTCCTGCTCTACACATTGCCTGTCAGGCACAGTTGCATGTAGAAAAAGGCACACATGGAAAAGGCTGGCACTGGGTAAGAGTGAACACATTTCGAACACCAACACGCGTTGAGACTTCCTCCTTGCCGAGGAATCCTCTCATCTTGTTCCATCTTGTTCACCCCCACTTTTTTCGGAGTTCACATTTGTCTTGCAGTTTTAATTTAAAACATAAAATGCCTTTCCCGATTTCTAATACCACATTCTTAGAACTTAGAACCAGCAATGGTAAAAACAGAAGCCCCTACATGATGGTTATTTGCATTTTTCACACATAAGACGAACGATAAGAGGAAAAATAATAAAAGTACTGTTTTGCGGGGTGGCTACCCACTGATTTTTATACTGTTCAATACATTTTTGGTGTTGCTATCCCTGAACTTTTTCACATTTCTAACAAGACAGAGTGATTTAGAGGTCTACACTACCAGAAGACCAAAAGGAAATGGGAGGGAAATTTATTGTAAAATCAGTTTCTTTCTTCGGCCCTTCCAACACATAATGTAAATTTGATAGAGAATATGTCAGTCTCTTCAGCTGGATTAGTTTGCAAGTGTGGAGAAAGAATGAAGGGCACTGCATGAAAGAGGCCCTTGAGTTGCTGTTTAAACTTAAACATCGCCAATGTGAGGTCGTATCTGGGGGGTGGATGTGACCCCTTTGCTCATTTAAATTCATGCAGTACTTCAATCTCAACCCGCATGAATGAGTGTCTTGCAATTCCGTGTGGTTTTCAAGTACAAATTTACATGCAAATTGAAATTTGGAAGACGTGATCCAAATCAACACCCACACTCTAAGCAAGAATGGCGGGACAAAAGGTTTTTAATTTTGATATAACCGTTTGAAGCTGTTCTTTTAGCACCACGAAAAAAGCTACATAAAAATAAGAGGGGTGTGAAACATTTTGCCAATAATTTCAGCGAATGTTCCTCACTGCACTTATAGGAGAGGAACGTGCAAAAGGACAGTTGTGCAGAAGGAGATGGAGGCGGTTAGTAGAAGGCCACGCTGGACTTGCCCCCCGGAGGGTGGATGACCTTGTTGTGAGACCGAGGTCGGGGGCCCAGTCGGGGCTCATGATTGTCCATTGTGGACTGAGATGGAGATGGGCCTGATTGCTGCTGGGGAGCCTCCTTATTTGGCGTCGGTGGTGCTGAAGTGTCCACTTTCTCAATCTTTGCTGGACTTTGCTGCCGTGGTGCTGGAACGGAGTGAGAGAGGGGGGGAAAAAACATGAATCAAGGTGATGCCACTTCGTGCGTCTTGAGAACCTGAACCAAAACGTTGCCATCAGGCTTGGCCAAGTCTTGGACACAAAAACAAACGTGCGCCTGTATTATCGCATACAATTGCGGTACTACAGGTGCACGTTTGTGCATACAAAAGGGGCAACAAGAAAATGATTCAGAGACCTTATTTACACCGCCGGAAGTATGTATCATTGCGTAACTTAATCACGTTTCGTTAAGTGCCATAATAGGTTTGAGGGAATAGTGTTAAGTTGCAATAGTGTAATTGGTGCTGCTGCCACATAGGAGCATAAATGTCCAAAAGAAGGTTATCTGGTGTACTTGACTGCATATCAAACCTATTTGCAAAATAGCTGTGAGATAACACAACCAGTTGCCACGGTATGAAAACTAGGACCTAAGATTGATGGCACTGTGGTTTGTTTTGCATGTTGCTGCTAAAGTTTTGAAATTATTATTAAAATATATTTTACACAATATTATACAAATAATATACAAATATTAAGGGAAGATGCACAGAACCTGTACATTATCTGGTAGGGTGTATGAGGGTGTCTGCCCTCATTATATTCTCCTTTCATGAGTAGTGAAAGTACTGACGGCCTCAAAAGATTAAATATATGTTCTAATATGGCTCCCTAGTTTTTCTGAGCAATTCATTGTACTCACCTTCAGGTTGTGGTGTAGCATTCACACCAATGTTGTCCTGTGTAGCATAGGGACAAAAAAAGGTTATACACATACATACTCATTGCTTTAATACATTTGTTATTTTACACATTGGGAGTGATATCATGAAACTGTTACATCTGTCATGACATGTTCAGTCTTAATTTCTGAACAATTGTCAAATCAGAAATGGCTCAACATGGGCACCTGTACCAATTGTAATCTGCTCCTGAAGGGTTGCAGTTTCATTCTAGCCCGATAGTACTTAATTTTTTTTTTTTTTTTTGTGATGACGAATCATCATCATGTTCTTGTGTACTTAACCACCTAAGTCATTGGTGGCATCCCAATACTTTTTCCTTGTTCCCTTTGTCTACTCCTCATCTACTTTACAATATGTCAGATGTAGACCAGGTATAGAGGACGAGGGAAATGGGCTTTTAGTTATAAATGAATGCTCCCTAGTCTTGGAACAACCTACAAAAACATGTTTGATTTGTGAAATGCTTTAACATATCAAAGACACCTCTTGATTAAGTAAAGGTTAAATAAATAAAGAGGACAATAAAAGGGGCACAGAGATGAGGTGGGAGGAGATAGGACACTACACACTCTTGCATCATCTGACGTGATGTTAGTAAGTGATAACATCGATCCAAGGCTGATCTTGAAATTGTATTGTATTTGAAATTTTGACATTTTTAGGTTGCCTTTTTAACATCTGGCCAGGGACAAAAGATGAAAACGAGCCTTTTAGGCTCAATCTGGCTCATTTACAGTTTTTTTTATTGTTGATTGATGTGTCCCTGATAAATAAACCAATAAAATAAAAAATAAATCTAATGCATTGTGATCCATGATAAATTCAGAATTGATGGGCTGTTCATCACTACTGAAGCATATGTACTCAAATACAGAGAAATGATAAATATCATAAATCTGACGAGGAATTATTCAACATTTTTCTGTAGCCTATATATATAATGCGGCACTTCTGAGCATACAACTTGGATTGATGTCATAGTTTATCAATGTCGCATCAGGTAATGCACGCGTGTGTGCAGGGTGTACCATTTCTTCCCATTGTGTCTCTATGCTGCTTGTTTCCTCGTCTCCTTCTGAAGTTTCATGAAATCGACAAGGAGACGAGGAGAGATCATTGGAACGCAGCCAGCATCTCACTTAAACCAACCTACACTGTTCTGAGGGACAGAAAGCCTGGAGAAACTGCTGGATTACAGCCCTCCAAGACTCGAGCCAAGTAGCCCTGAACTGTAATGTTATGAAAGAGGCACCAAGTCTTTCAGGTGTAGGAGCCAAGTACCTTTGGCTTGTTTGGGTGGCTGCGGACAGATGGCAGATTGCCAACTGCCTCCCCAAAAATGTTGCTGCTTGCTCCACTGGAGGGAACTGGTCTCTGCTGAGGAGCGGGTGCCTTTGCCTCACCAAAGATGTCACTGCTTTTCCCTCCTATGCTCACAAGTGAAGGAAGAACATACCGTTACACATTCATAAATACAAAAATTAGACCTTTAATGGTTCTCATTCTTTGGGGAATATTAGACAGGAATACCTTTACAACCTTCAAGTCATGCACATCTATGCAAAGCAATTCACCTCTGACATGACCTGAGGACCCATATCCTCAACATTTCCAACATATCCATGTGTGTGATCATTGACCCTGGGTTATACCAAATACAACAAAGTAGATAAAAAACCAAAGTCATTGATTTTCAGCAGAATAAAGGTGTCATAACTGAGTGGTGGAGGCAACACTCAAAGTTCAAATGATGGGTTTCACTGGGATCCAAAAGTTGAAAGAAAAAAAGTAATTATATGGGACTGCACCACAAACCAAATCACAATTTCTGTCCCTGCCACTTTCACATTGCATTTAGTGTTGACTAGGCGACCATTTGTGGGGGATCAGAGACCAGACCTTTAGTCTGTACTAAACATTACAGTGAATCGACGACTGGTGGCTGTGTCAGCTCTTCTACAGAGCTGATAATAACCCTCTGATAACCAGAAAAAAAATGTCAGCAAGAGTACCGTGACAGCCCACTTAAGATTAAGGTTAAAAAAGATATGGTACTGTTAAAGGAGATTTTACACTGGGTCTCTCTGTATAGTGGATAATATGTCAAACTAGGGCTGCTGTTGGGAGAAGGCCAATTATGAGTATGTTTTGACCACATGCCATACATTTCAAAAAGCGGCCATTGTGGCCAGTAGGAGAGTAGTGCAAAAGTAAAGGCACTGAAGAGAGTGAGATCTCTTTGAACACAGCCTCACAGTGTGGTGATACTTTTCATACTTGCAATCCAAGAACCCACCAACCATGACAGAGAACTCAAGTCAGGTCTGTTCAGTTTATCCATCAGGTCTCACCTGGTGGGTTTGTCCTCTTGGGGCCACCCAGAGGTTCTTCTGGGGCTGCAAAAATGGTGGAGGCCATCTTGTGTGATCGACTTCCTGTAGAAGTTGCTTCATCTCCAGGCCCAAACAAATTACTAGAGCCTCCTCCGGGGGGTTTGAGTACCCTGAAAAGAAGCCCAGTAAAGTTGTTAACTCTGCCATGACACCCAGTATGCCTTTCAGTCTTGCACTCCAGGCGCAGATTCACTTTCTCAAATATTTTCATATTACATACAAAATTTGCGAATTATACAGCAGCTTACTACTGTCTTGATCATATTTGTGAAAAGCAGTGCAGCAACAGCCAAAAAGACTTATTTTGTCACCAAGGCGGTTGTACTTGTACTTTCTAAAGCTTGCTTAATCGGGCTATGCGACGACATAAGCAGCTTCTTGTTCTCCTGGAAGAATAAATTGCCAGATCTTTTTGAGGTAGCTTGCTAGGTAACTTATCAAGTGCTTTATTTAAGAACACTTGGCAGGGCCGAGTACCCATCCCGCTTGATCTGGTCCATCCTCCAAATCGTGACTGCATTACTATATCCGCACTCGGAGAAATCCGCAAAGGCCATCAAGTGAATACTGTTTTAAGACATAGCTAACGTTACAATGTAAACGTCTTAGCTGCTCGTTCATTCCCTGTCAAGTAGAAATAATTTATTTGTAAACAGTGGTTACGTAACGTTTGTCGACTACAAACGTGACAAATATCGCATGATTATAACTAGCTAGTAATCGGTCAGCTGTAAAGATGTAACAGATCATTTTGAAGTCAGTCAGCCATTGTTACAGAATGTAAGCAATGCCACGTGAGAATGTAAATAGCTAGAATAGCCAGCTACGTTAACTTGCTAACGTTAGCCAGCAGCACGGTTACGTGAAAGTTCCAGACAGCCAGTGCGGAAGTAGCTAGCCAGCTTGTTTCGTAAAACGGTATTAGCTAGCAAGCTACCCTGGAGAAAAAATTACATCCTGAACTTATGTTACTGTTCGTTCACTAGTCAGTTGCTATATAACTGGTTGTCCAACTTGATACCTATCTATCCAACGTGTGTCAAGTTAGCATCACTCATGTCTTTACTTGGAAATATTGAAGCGGGGACCCGTTGAAAGCTAGCTAGGCAGTTAGTCAGCAAGCAACGCTTACATAGGAAAACTCTAAGCACGTTGACCAGCAGCGAGAAGGATCCAGCAAAGGTCCGTGTACCTCATCGTGCTGACGCATAGCTTGCTAGAAGAAATGACCAATTCGTTTTCAACTAATTCTAGATTTAAACTTTTAAGTTATTATGAAGAAAATGTGCTAACGTTAGCATGTGTTGTCTGTAATTAAAGTACGGTATGTTAGTTAGCTAGCTAGCTAGCTAGCTAGCAACGAGCTGTAACCTCGCTATCTGCATAGTTCTCTAGTAACGTTAGTAACTTCGTGAAACTTTTAGCAAGCTGATCCTTTAGCTAGCGTTAACCTTACCTCGAACTTGGTTTGGCACCGGCATCCATGCCCTGAAATGTATTTGTTGAAGTCATAGTTCTGTGTATTTCGTTAAACGCTGAAATAAAGGTTACTGGACACCAACGCAACACTTCTGCACCACCAGCTAGGCACATTCGTTTTGCCTGCGCCCGATAAAAAAACAAAGCGACCCCGCCTAGTATGGGTTGGTAGCTACTTACAAAAACTCATTCAGCGATGCACGAGGCGAGGTGTGAGTGGTTCATTAGTACATCAATCAGAGCACTGTCTCGTTCCATTGGACGGTGAATGGAAATATTAACTGTGTTATGCCGTAACCTCTTGTTTCCTCATTAATTGGCGGAATAGCATATCCGTTTTTGTAAACATTTTATATATACAATGGGATTATGTTTTTAATTCAACTGTAGGCCTCGATGTATTATTTTCGGATTAATCCGACCTTCAGCATGTGTGCCTGGGCCAATCAGAGTGGAATGTGTTGAGGTTAAGATGAATAAAAAAACGCCCAATCATCTAGTTCATATACATACTAATAAAAGAGTAGCAGTTCGCGTCCAAGCTTAAACTACACAAATAGAGGGTAGTATCGGAGAACACGTCAGAACTATCTTGCAAGCTGTACCTTTTTATGGGATTCTTTTATTTTTATTTTTATTTTTTTACATTCTTGCCTTAGCACGAACAAGCACCAGGGTTGCCGAACTGGGTCATTTTTCCCAAATGTAGGTGTTTTGAAAAATTGATGTGGGACTTTTCAGAGCAAAAATGTATGGGAGTCAATGATAGATGGAGGTTTTAAAATAACGTATGGGTGAGGCGTGGTGTGAGTGCTTCATTAAAACATCAATCAGAGCACTGTCTTGTTCCATTGGATGGTGAATGGAAATATTAACTGTGATGTGCCTTAATCCCTTGTTTCCTCCTTAATTGGCGGAATAGCATATCAGTTTTTCTAAGCGGCTGATATATGAAATGGACATATGTTTTTAATTCAACTGTAGCCCTCGATGTATTCTTTTCGGATGAATCCGACCTTCAGTATGTGTGCTTGGTCCAATCATGGTCAAATGTGTTGAAGTTAAGATGGATGAAAAAAACGCCGAATCATCTGTCTTAGATACATACTAATAAAACAGTAGCCATTCGCGTTCTATTTTAAACTACACAAAGAGAGGGTCATATCGGGGAACACGTCACAACTATCTTGCAAGCTACCCTTTTATGGCATTCTTTTATTTCCTGTTTTTTCACATTCTTGCCTTAGCACGAACAAGCACCAGGGTTGCTGAACTGGGGGACTTTTCCCAAATGTAGGTGTTTTGAAAAATTAATAGGAGATGTTTAAGAGCAAAAATGTACGGGAGTCAATGATAGATGGGGGTTTAAAAAGAACGTATGGGTGAGGCGAGGTGTGAGTGGTTCATTAGTTCATTAATCAGAGCACTGTTTTGTTCCATTGGATGCTGAATGGAAATATTAACTGTGTTGTGCCTTAACCTCTTGTTTCCTCATTAACTGGAAGAATAGCATGTCCGTTTTTTTGTGAGCAGCTGATATAAAATGGCCTTATGTTTTTAATTCAGCTGTAGCCCTCAATGTTTTATTTGCGCATGAATCCGACCTTCAGCATGTGTGCCTGGGCCAATCAGAGTCAAATGTGTTGAAGTTAAGATGGATTTAAAAAACGCCCAATCATCTATTTATATGTAGGCCTACACTAATAAAACAATTCGCGTTTTAGTTTGATAACAAAAACGTCCGATGAATTAAAATACACAAAGAGAAGGTAATATCAAGGAACACGCCACAACTATCTTGCAAGCTACGTACCTTTTTATGGAATTATTTTATTTCCTGTTTTTTCACATTCTTACCTTAGCAAGAACAAGCACCAGGGTTGCCAAACTGGGGGATATCCCTCAAATGTAGGTGTTTTGAAAAATGCATGGGGGATGTTTCAGAGCAAAAATGTATGGGCGACAATGATGGTTGGGGTGTTTTTAAAGAACGTATGGGGGAATGTCTTAACAATGTGTGTGGGAGTGAATTTAGATAGAGGAATTTGAGTAATATTTTGGGGGAACAAATTCCAAGTATCTTGGTGCTCAAATCAAGAGCATGGATATGTGAATACATCAAAGGTGGCCTTATACATAATGCACGTAGCTAATGGATTTCATTTTTCATGACATCAGTCTGACTGACTTGTAAAGCCAAGGACCGACTAGAGCAAGTGACCCAAATGCCCCCAGTTTTGAGGAGTCACTGGGATGGATGGACATTGATGGCATTGGACGAATTGTTATTTATGTTACATAATGGTTGTGATTGTGTTACGGTTGGGTAATCACCATGTATCCGTTATTGGGGGAGAACATTTTACAACAGCAGGCTACTCATGTCCAATGGTGTATTGAGGAAAAAATCTCCACAAAGTAGACTACGGTTTTACGGATTAAAATCACTTGCAGATCATATTCATCTATAACAGGAAGTAACCCGAAAGTCAGAACTGAAGTGTGTGATAGTTACACATTATGACTATGAGGAGCTTCTCAAATTGTGTCTATCATCTTAAGCGAGGACAGTCAGTAAGTTCCAATCAACCGAGTTATTCTAAATTTGATTAATTCGTTTACTAGTGGCATGTGCTATTGGTCTGGATGAACTGGTGCTGAATTACAGAAAATTGAGAAGCAAAATTGTCCGACTATAGCTACACACGAACGGACCCTTTTTCCCTTGGCCTGGGCTTGTGTGTGTGTGCGTGGGGTAGGGGGGGCAAGGTCAGTGGGTGCGACAGAGAAAACGCCAGTAGCTTCAGCAATGAATGAAATTACGTATTAGCAAAGAAGGGGAGGAACGTATCCTGAATGGCTGGATTTTAGCGTTGGGACTTCGACTCTGAGAATACATTGGTATATTTGGTCTGCCAGTCAAATACTTTTTCGGTGGAGCTTGTTGTGAGCGGCCAATCAGATGATTTGTTTGTAAATCGTAGTGGGCGTTTTGACCGCACGAGAAATTTTGACAGAAAGAAGCGGAAATTAGAAGGTGGCTGCTGTCGTTGAAAACAACTCTCAAAACGGGGACTATATAACATTGTGTGGAAGAAAAAGCCCACACGGGTAAGGAGGATTTCAAATTTCCTTGGGCAGAATTGAGAAAATATTCACATAAGAATGGATTTTTATGTGTATGGTTCATGTTGGTGGATGGATAGTGTAGCCCAAATTAGCAACGTATCAACGGTTACAAACGTAAGTTACCGTAGCTACCAAAAAATGTTTTCTGTTTGACACATTTAACTTAGCTAGATAGCTACTTGTTAGCTAGCTTGGTAAGTCATGCGTAAATCAAACCGAAGGTTTTCGTAAACATACCTAGATAGTATTTTTAAGCATTGTATCTCGGTGTGTGTAGTTGTGTCTGTTGAGACAGAAATCAGTTTTTTAAACTCATTCGGTCGGAGAATTCTATTTTGAATAATTTGAGAGACTGAGACTATTTTCTATCATTGACTTCGAGTCCAAATTCCCATCCTTTCGCTTGTCAGAAAATGAAATTATGGAGCAGATGGGAGTACGATGGGCTGGGCAACTGAGGGAGAGCTGGTATTGCTAACGTTAAACTGAATACGTTTAAACATGATGTTATACTGTCGATGTTGGTGTCTTGATGGCAAATGTTTTTACAAGAGGACATCTTTTGGACTCTGTTGTTCCTTCTCTTGTGAATAAGAGCTGCGACGTTGATACCACAATGTTGGTGACACTGCGTTAGCTAAGTTAGACACTTTTATTGTTTCAAATAGTTGTTAATACATGCTTTCATGAGGATATGAAATACACACATAGTTAGTTAATTCATGGTGCACAATTTATATGTAGAATTATATATTTTGTATAATCGTATATTAATCACAAACATGTTATTAAGCCGCAACTAAAATCATTTCCTAAATTCTGTGCTTCCAAAGTGCAGTGCCAAATGTTAAATTTAAACTTTGTAATATCTAGGCAATGTTCTTCGTATAATTTATATTATCAATTTATATTATTAGCATGTAGTATGCCTATTTATATTGCATTTTATATTGAATTGATATATTTCTGGTTTAGTTGGCTAACTACAATATGTACTGCACAGTGGAATATATCAGCCAAACAATCTAATACATTTACTGTTAACTGAATACAGAAATGTATGCGTGACAAGTGAGGTTCCGCGACACACTTGATTGGTACGCCTAAAATACGTTTTCCTGTCAAATGAATCCCCTCTTTAGTTAAAGTTATATGCATTGCCACAATTATTAACTCTCAGGTGGCTCGGCTTGTTTAATGAATTGAGTTAGAATGCGGAGGTATGATGCTCTCAAAAGCTTTGATTCCATCTTTGCTCAAAATGTAGAGATATTAAAAGGCTTCTACAGCATGCAGATGAGGCATGCATTTTTGTTAATCTGTAAAATAATGTTTTTTATTAAGAAACAACTTTTGTGAAATTTCTTATGTGATGACGTAGCAGCAAGCGAAGTTCAGACCATGAGCGAGGGGAAGATCACTTGCAGTGTAGCTTTCAGTTTACTGTAAAAGTATAATAAAACAATCGATAGTATCAATTTATATTCGTAATGATTAGGTCGTATTAAACCCAATGGCTAATATATATGTTGATCGGAATTAGAGGAGCGTTAATTTTTAAAGTTATTAGTTATAACAGTGGTGAGTTTGGAAAGAGAGTTGCTGCTTTCTACTGGAACAGCGACTAGTTTCAGCCCCGGAGAACCAGGAGCGAGACGAAGATAGTCGCTGGCAGATCCCCGATCTTGCTTTGGAATATGCTCAGTTTAACCAAGTCTTATATTCCAAATACCTCGGATCCATGGTGAGGAGAAAGAAGACACCATCTGCTCCCGAAGAACATCAAAATGGGTACCATTCTTTATAAATTAACCACTTTAATCAGAGGTCGAGTGCAGCGAAATGTTTGCGTTGTCGAGAGATTAATGTCGTTTGGGGTTTTTGCAGGGCGCTAAACTGAAGGCGTTTGTATTTCCACTGATCTGGGTTAGAATACAAGTAAAAGGGCGACAAAAGTAGATGGAAAACTAAGATCAAGAAAAATGTAACTACCTTTCACTCGATTCTGGATATTTAGTGAGAATAATAAATACATTGCGAAAGATTTTTCGGGTTGTTTTGTCGGGACGGTGAAAGGGGATTTGAAACAAACAGCGGCGGCCATGTTGAGAGAAAAAGATTGTCGCCTTTTTAAGTTGTTTAAAAATATGTGCTCTTCTAAATTCAAAAAAAATGCTTTTGTTGTGTTTTGACAGGATGACAGTGAAGCAGGGGGAAGGTAGTGGGGATGAAGGGGTGAAGAAATTGAGCCGAAACCTTGAAGGTTGCGAGGAAGAGGAGAGCGGAGAACAGGGGAGCGAAGAGAGCAATACAAAGAGAGACAGAGATGAAATTCCTAATCCATCATCAACGGGTTCGTCCAGTTCGGCACCAATACCCTCAACTTCTACGTCGAACCCACCGGGACCTATCCCCAATTCACACCAACCGACATCCACAGCTGTCCCTCAAAACCAGGATCAGCACCATTTCCTAAGGTCCAGCGTACGACCTCCTAGCAAACGGCTGCGGAAGGATCCCATTGCCTCAGCTATCAATGGTCACAGTGGTGTCAAGGGGAAAGGTAAGGCGAAGGGGACAAGGCGGGTGGACCACCTTTGGACGTGCACCTGGGGCACCCAGCAGATTTTCCTACGTTTAAGTCCGTCTCAATAGTATTGGTGGAACAAGTGGTGCTTAGATTCGTTTGGAGTGGAGTTGTTGTGTGCAGAGTTGAGTCTATAAAAAACCGCTGGGATGGTTGTTCGTGCGCGTTAGCCGCCATAAATCACAGTAGTCCGCCTCCTGTTATCATTACACATGATACAGTGCTGCTCCGTTTCATATTGACATCACTCTTCAGTAACATTTTGATCTTTAACACAAAGAGGTGGCATATAATTATCTGTTGTATAAAAATGGCACAGTTCTTAGCCCATTGGATGGGATCGGTTGCGTTGTCTAGGATGCGCCGTTTGTTTTTGCTAAAAAAAATATTTTTATGATGCTGTTTGTCAACTTGACAGAGGCCACATTTTGTTACTCATTCACACATTAACCGTGTTGCATTTTACAGAAGAGAAGCTTAAGTTTTTTGTAAAAAACAAAAAAAAGCAGACTATATTGTCAAAACAATAGCCCACGTCTTTTGTCTTTAGATCTTCATTCCAGTTTGCCACAAATTATTTTTTCCTTTTTGACGCATGGCATGAATAGTGGATATCTCGATGTACCATGTTGATAAGGTGCGTTCATTTTCAAAATAAACAACACAGAACAAGAGATTATTTTTCTCAATACAGAGCATATGATGTTATTGTTAATTTAATTACTGATTTGATCTCCCTACCCTCAATACACACACACACATATATATATATATGTATACATTTTCACTGTCTTATTTAGATTAAATTGACAGAATATACAACGGATATGCATCCTGTTGTCAGATAATATGGTTGCATAAAACGGGAGTGTCTGTCTTTCTTTTCGTGATAGTCACTGTTCTTCTCATTATGCTTTGGGGACTACTGTTGTCTGTCAATGCTGAAAGAGCGTCAGGCTTTGCATTGTGGTGTCAGTACTAGACTCCTGGGAATGGGCCTGGAGCTCCCAGCTCATTACATATGTTGTTTTTGGATTGAACTTGCTTTCCCCAGGCACAAACGCCTCCAAAGCCTATGGAGCGAACCTTCTGATTCAACTCATCAACTGTTTTATCGTAAACATTAGGAACCAAAGGGAAATCCATAGACTTTGGATTGCGCTCAAGTGATAGGATCTCATTCCTTTATGTTTCTTGATTTTTAGTTTTGTAGTTTAGGTAATTGTCATGGTGGTTATCCTGGAAAGGCGAAATACTCCTCTGAACAAAGAATTAGAATTATGTAGGCTACTTGGAGGCGAGGTAACAGCAACTGATTCTTCTGAGGTAACAGGTTTTTTAGAGATTTTTTTTTTTTTTACTTCTTAATTTTGACCACACTACATTATTGCTTTGTCTTCCAAAGTTTTGTCATTGGCCCACTGAAGTTTCATATTGATATTCCGATTTATTGAATGCTTTGGATTATTTTGCTGGCGATATTTCAGACTGTGTGGAAATAATTTAGATTTGATATGTGCAGGTAAATCGGGAACAGATCTGAATGTGAAAAATCGAGTTTTTGATTAGGACTGATCAGATCACGTTGTGAGATTGATCCACAATCTCCATGGTACTTATAGATGCCTAGAGACTTTTGAACCCATGGGAGATCTATAAGGAGAACACTGATGCTGGAAAGTGGAAACGGTCCTACAGTGCATGAGCAGACTCCATGGTAGCAAGGTGATATCCTGTGTAGGGACTTAAGTCACACCAGCGCATTGTTGTTCCAGATTTGGCTATCCTTTCTGCATTTGTCTGCTAGTTAGTGATCAAAGATTTACACTGACTCGGTTGTGGATTTTTTGTGTGCTTTGTTGGTGTTTATTGAATCAATGCCAGAGCAGTGTTTTTGTGTTGAATTGATTGAAAATGATTCAGAAAGCAGTGTGGTAATACATTTTAGCCTAGTGCTTTCCCACTGTGTGAAGTTCAGTTGCAATACATAAGAGGGCAGATGAGTATGACATTTCTGGTCTAGTTGCCTGTGTAGCATGACTTCAGTGTGACCACATTACACTAAAAATAAGCTGTATTATGCCAATGCTTTTGTCCAGGTCTTCCCTCAGAACAGAATCCTGCACACTCAAGGAATGCCATTTTCAAAAGGATGTTTAGTGGCTTTTGTATTGGCATAGTTCACCCTTGAACACTGACATCTAATGGTCCACTCTTGTTGTATTAATTTAATTCATAGTCTATTAATGTGGTCTTCATGTAACATGGCACGTTAACCTGAAATAAATGACATTTCTACATTATTGAAGCCAGCTTCAGCTGATCAGTGGTTCAGTGGTTCTCTGTGGCTCAGTTGGTAGAGCACAGCGTTTACAACGCTTAGGTTGTGGGTTCAATCCCCACTGGGGCCACATATACTGAAAATGTATGCATTCACTACTGTAAGTCGCTTTGGATAAAAGCGTCTGCTAAATGGTGTATATTATTATTATTATCAGGAAATGTCAACATTGTAAAAAAGTGATTGATGTGGTAACGACAGGTGCAGTTTATTCTAATGTATGCTGTACCCCCCCACACTTACGTTGCAGGTGCTGAGAATGGGCCCTCCATTCCAGCGGGATGTGGCCCGTCAGGCTCTCCAGGTGGATCGACCGCCGGGGCCGCCAAGTCAGGGCCGCGGAGCCTGGGGGCCAACGACAAGGACGAAGCAGGCAGCAGCCAAAAGAAAGTGCGGAGACAGTGGGAGTCCTGGAGCACCGAGGACAAGAACACCTTCTTCCAGGGGCTCTATGAGGTAACGTCCCACGTTTCCCCAGACTCTGCGACGTCAGAAGGATCTGTTGCTGCTCACTGCTGGCAGGTTCTGGGGGACGACTAGTTTGAGCGCAGGTCCATTCACTGTACGGGACAGCTCTGTCACAGTTGACACAGGGCGGCTGCTGAGGGTGTTGTGTTTCGTCCCTTGCAGCACGGCAAGGATTTTGAAGCCATCCAGAACAACATTGCACTGAAGTATAAGAAGAAGGGGAAGCCGGTGAGCATGGTGAAGAACAAGGAGCAGGTGCGCCACTTCTACTACCGCACCTGGCACAAGATCTCCAAGTACATCGACTTCAACAACGGTGAGCATGCTCTGACCAGGCGACTACCGTGCCACGCGTACTTTGTGCGTCATTTTCATACTGTTTCTGTATGGTCCCGGGGGGAATACATATCCTGAATTGCCAGATTTTTGTTATTTAACCTTTATTTATCCTGAATTGCAAGTTCAGAGTGCCACAGCATTCAGTTTTTCTTCTTCATGTTTTGATAAGTCAAACATCCAGCCTCTGGAAGGGTTGAAAAGCTTATTTTGGAGCAGTAACAGGCTGCGTTGGTTAGCTAAAGCTCTCAGTACTGGGTGACACCTGGCTGGCACTCCCGCATCAGGTTTGGAGACTCCCTACATGGGGAGAGGTGGAGCTGAGGACTCAGCCACCCATGCGCGTTCCCAGGTGCGTTGTTGTATAGTGGAACGTTCCTGAAACGCCCACCGGCCGCTATGTTCTCACTACGTTTATCCTCCGCCTCCTCTCAGCGTACTCCCGAGTGCTGAAGAAGTCCTCCCAGGAGCTGTATGGACTCATCTGCTATGCTGAGCTCCGGAAGAAGGTCGGCGGCTGTAAGTACGACCACCGACGTATTCGCATCTCCGCCTGAGCCAAGCGCAGTGTGAGTGTGACACTTGTTAGCTTTGGCACTGCGCGCCAAGGCACTGGAACGGCAAAATAATACATTTAACGCATGGCTTGAGCAGGGCAGATTCCCTTCTCTCAAGTTGAAATTTGAATAATCGGGGTGGTTTGTGGCATGTGGTGAAGCGGCGCATCAGCGGTGTGAAATACGCCAGGAGGTAACGGGTAACAGGAATTGAGTGTGCAGCGCCTGGAGACACTTTTTTGTTTGTTTGTTTGTTTGTTTTTTTCTGAAAGGGAGAGGGAGGGCGTGTGAGAGAGAGCGAGCATTAAAAGTGGTCATGGCGAAGTTCCTAACTGTCTGTATGTTGTGTTTGTGTTTCCCCCTTTCAGTAATGGATGACAAGAATGTTGCCAAACTCAATGAGCTCATTCAGCATGGGTAAGAGACATGCGCCGTTTCATTATAGCACTGCGTCTCAGCGAAGCATGACGAAGCGCGAGCAAAACAAATAATCAGTCGAACACCTATTTCTTGGTGCAGTCAAACAAACCCACATGCACAATGAGAACCAACACGTTTTGTGCTCGGTTCAGTTTTTAATTATTATTATTATTAGCATTATTATTTTATAAGAGGTGGCTGGCGGAGCATAACGAATGCAGATTTCTAATTTTTTCCTCCTTGCTGTGTTTTGGCAGGGCGACCACCGTACGCTCCAAAGGCAGGAATCTGCGGATTAAAGCGCCCATGTGTAGGGCACTTAAAAAGCTGTGCGATCCTGACGGTAGGTACCTGAGCAAAGGATGGTGTCATGACAGTTATGTAAAAATTAATTGTCCTCTGAGTTGTTTTCTCTGAGTTTGCTTGCATCACCTTCTATTAACACAAAACCACACAACGTGGGCGGTCCATTTCTTTTTACGAGAATAACGTTTATTTTTTGTGTATATTCATGTATTCAATGGGGGGTCGTGTGTGAATGTGCAGCTGTGCAATCCGTAATATATTGTGTAAGAATGGACTGGTTTAATGTTTGGCTGCCTGTCTTGGGACTCCAGCAGTTCCTTTTGATGCTCGATTGAGGAAAAACTGTTTAAATCACCATATTTATCAGTACATTTTGTTTCATCTCCATTGTGAGTATTGTTCAGAATGAAAGCCCGAGTGCTGCCATGTGTTTCTGACTGTATTATTTACAACAAATTAGTATGTGGCTGAAGTCACAGCCTGTTAAGTCAAACTTTCACTGAACCTAAATCTGTTTCACTGGTGGTGGCTATTGTGTTTGGACTTGAATACTAAAATTTGTTCAGTGCTGCATTTAAAATGTTTTAAACTGGTGCTATTCAGCTAAGCCCCCCCTCCTCCAAGACATACACACACCTGTGCTTGACCTGTCCAGTGAGTTCAACTTAAGAAGATTGAGTGTGGCTAAAATATTTCCAAGCATGAGTCATCCTCAAAGACATACCTTTGGGCCAGTCTAGTTCTCCTGTTTTAGATCATAAGGAAAGGGACCTGCTTACTAAGGATGTTGAATGTGGCTCCAATCATGCAACGGTGAAGAAAAATTGCAAGATTATTCAAAATTCCAGTTCTTTCTCTGCTGAACTACCCAGGAAATATTAGCTGTTTTCAATATTATGGTCACTGGTCTCTGATTCTTGTCATCCTAGTTCAGTGACTTTTGTTTGTTTGTTGTTGTTGTTGTACGTGAGAGAGGATGCATGGAATCAGGTGAGAGGGAGGACACAAGTGATGGATGATGATGTCATGGAACAATTGACAGTAAAATGGATTAGTTCTCCTAAATGAGTTCTTATCAGAACTCTGACAAACAGATGGGGTGGGAGAGTGGGATTACGAATCTCGAGTGGTTTCCATGGAAACGCGTTTAAAGCATTTGGAGTGTTAAGTGTGGGATGTGCGATGCATTTTGCGGCCAGTTTTAGTTGTGTTCATTGTCTCGTCCTCCTCCTCTCTGTGCTCCTCTCACCCCCTCTACTTTTCTCTCTCTCTCTCTCTGTCTCTGTCTCTCTGTCCAGGTGTCAGTGATGAGGAGGACCAGAAGCCAGTCCGGTTGCCCCTTAAGGTTGCCATGGAGCTGCAGCCACGCAGTAACCACTCCTGGGCACGGGTCCAGAGCCTGGCACACAACCCCCGACTCAGGTGAGACATTTAATTGTCCACACATAGGTTACTCCACCCTCTCACCCCACACACTAGAATCCCCTGTCCACCTTTTTACCGCACACACCAGAGTCCCCTCTCCACCTTTTCACTCCATACACTGGAGACCCCCCCTCCATCCTCTCAGCCCACACACCGATGACTCATCTCCACCCTCTCGCCCCACACACCGATGACTCATCTCCACCCTCTCACCCCACACACTGGTGACTCCCCTTCACCCTCTCAGCTGAACTCCAGCAACAAATCTCGGAGTTTTCTTTTCGTGTTCGATTAGTCACTTAGAAATCTGTGCATGGCATTGCTTCCGTACTTCCCCACAGTAAGCATGCGAACGTTGGCTGTCTTTAGAAATTGCTGTACAGGCCATAGTTGGACAAATTGAAAGGAGTAGAATATCAATTGCATGATGTGCGCCTGACCCTGAGCTGCCTGCCTTCTGCAGGATGATGGTGGAGCTCCACAGGAAGGTGTCCAGCCTGATCGAGTTCCTCAAGCAGAAGTGGGCCATCCAAGACCACAGAATTGTATCCCTCCCGTAGAGGTTCCTCCACGCTGTGCATTAAACGTGCATGCTTTCACGGTCACTCGCAATCAGTCCTGCAACTCACCTGCTGTTGGCGACTTTAGGGCAATGCTTCTATATTAGAAGCGAAACGGAAAGGCGTGTTCGAATATATTTCCGGCAAATATTTCCATTTTCCAACAAAATGTTGGGTTGAATTTCTTTACTTGAAACAATGCCCTATGCTCAGTTTGGCTTTTTTCCATTTTGTGTTTGAAGTACGTTTCTGAGTTACTGATGACGGGTGAGATGCATCAGATTTGCACAGGCTATGTGATGGCACTTCTGTGATGCTCATGCCCTAAAGTGAACATTTAAAATGGTTCACGACTGAGCCACGGGTGTTAATGGAGTGTGTGAGTGTGTGTTGCCTTTGCTCCGCCCCTACTCCGGTTATCCGCTTTAACCCTCCGATGCCCAGTGGAAGAGCCTGGAGGAGCGGGAGGCTCTGGAGGGGCAGCAGCACTCCCCCTGGGGCCAGGAGCGGGAGGAGCTCTTCCTGTACCCGGCGGAGAGCAGCACCCTGACACCGCTGCCGGGCGTGGCCCGCGTGGTGCACTCCAAGGCCTTCTGCACCGTCCACTGGCTGGAGAGCGGGAAGTGTCGGGCCGGGGCCAGGGACCTTCCTGCCGCTCAGATCCTGGGCATCCACGTGGCCCCCAGGGGCCCTGGGAAGCAGGGGCGCGCGGGAGGGGCTGAGGTGCGGCGGGGCGAGGGGCCGGCCGCCACCGCCACCGAGGGCGCAGACAACGCTGCCGCGGTGGCGGCTGAAGACAAAACGCAGGGCCCCTCGAGGGAAGAGCAGAAGGAGGGGAACAGTCTAGGCCCAGTGGAGGGGATTGGCCCTCAGCCGGAGGGGAGGAGCAGCCTGGGAGAAGGGCCCGCCCCCACGGAGACCGGAGGCCACTCAGGGACAAGAGACTCGGAGGGGCGGAGCGTCGTCTTGCAGGTGAAGGAGGGGCTGTGTACCGAGGTCAGCCTGTCGCCCAAGAAGACCCTGCCCAACTCTCTCAGGGACAGTGGAGGAGGCATGAACTGTAGAGAGGAGAGAACTGACGGGGGGGGCGCTTTGTCCCCAGAGAGGTCTGTTGCAGCTCCTGAGCCCCAGGCACCGCTGGGGGAAGTTTGCACTAAAGAAGACCAGGCCACCGAGGAACCCTGCGCTGACGCAGGGCGGGCCGGCAGAGGGGCCGCCGGGAAGGAGGAAGCGGGAGGGGCGGGCGGGAGGCCCCCGCAGCAGATCCGCGAGGAGGGCTGGTGCACCCGCAGCACGGAGAACGTCACCCTGGCCGAGCTTTACCTGATGCTGGGGAAGCCGGGGAAGCTGCAGCTGGAGTACGAGTGGCTGCCCGTGTCTCAGGAGGAGGGCCGGCCACACCCCAGCCCCCAGCCGCGGCCCACCACCCACCGCGTCCTGCGCTGCCTGCTGCGCCTCGTCTCCTCTGAGGTCAACCCCAAACCTGTGAGTAGCCCGGCCACAAAAACCTGCCACGCCCGACCGGTCAGTCTGCTCACGTCACTGCTCTCGCGCTACCGGCCCTTTAATAGCGGAAGCTTTATTGTAGGAGTGGGGAAAAGTCTTTGTAATGAAACTGTAGCGCTGATTGGAGATTTGTTTAAGCTCCTGTGCTCTTCTACCCCAGAGGGATACTTCCAGTGTTTCAGTGCTTTGCGGTAATGAGAGGTGGATAGGCGGTGACCTTTCCGCTCAGTCAGAAAGCATATTTTTTTACATTTTCTCATCTTTATGCCATCGCCTCCCGCCCCAGGCCACAGAGCTGTGCTCCACCGCCACCTCGCCATTGAAGCCTGGCTCGGAGGAGCAGTCCTTCACTCCGCCGGGGAAGACCATGGCGCTCGGAGTGCGCAGTCCGAGCTGCGGGCACCGCCAGGCCTCCGCCCGGGGGGGTAAGCTGCCATCACCCAAGGCCTTTCTTTGGAGCAGTGTCATGGAGCTCTGTCCCACTCCGCTGCTGTCTCGCAAACGCACACACACTCACGCACGCACACACGCTCACTCCCTGAGAGCCCGCTCCCTCCCTCCCTCCCTCCCTCCCTCCCTCCCTCTCCTCACAGGGCAATGGGGGCCAAGGTTAATGCTTGTGATCTCTTGTCCTCGCATGAGTTGGTAATTGAGACAGGATTGAAGAATGTCAGCGCTCTGGTTATCTGCCTGTGCTCCTGCTGTGTTCGTGTAAACACTGATCTCGGGCGCCTTGACCCCTTTGGCTTTCCCAGGCATCCGAAACCTCCCTCGCTCACTGCTGGTCTCAGGAGCATCGGGAGACACAGACAACGGCCTCTTCGCCATCCCCACCACGCTGCCCCCCAACAGCCGCCACGGCAAGATGTTCTCCCCCAACAAGGAGGCCGAGCTGGCCTTCCGCCAGCAGCTACAGTCCGTCAGCGTAAGTAGCCCTTATCGCAGGTCTGGCCACTTCTGTGCAAGATGTGTGCCAGCACTGCTCCTCGTCTGTGCAACTCCCGTCCAAGACATATTAGAGAAACAAAACATACCGCTTTCCCCTTCCCAATTGCCATTGCTGTTCTGCGGGGTCTTTAGTATTTGGTTATTTTATTTATCTACTGTATCTACATTTGTTTATGCTTTGTTATTTGTTTGTTTTACTGTGTTGTGTATTCTGCTTTCCGTTTTTCTTTGTTTTACTGTTACTCTGCGCGCCACCATTTTGTTTATTGTAAATTGCTTTCAGTTGGAGAAACACTGATTTTTGACTGTCGTGATACAGTGGCAGCTGGTGAGCTTGGAATAGAGGGGGCTAAAAATCTTCCCTTTAAATCGACCATTGTTCTCAACCGGTTTTAATTTATTTTGCTTAATTAACAAGCGAGCCAAATAATTGAATAATCCATTGGCGGGGAATCGCGAATCTTCCTCTTAATTGTGTCTCACATTGTCATGTTGTATTTCTTCACGTCATGTTAGAGAAAGCAAATGACAACAGGAGGTTTAATCGCGTAAAAATGAATGAATCGTCATGGAGAATATGTTACACTAAAATCACATCTCTTCGCTAAATGTATAGTGCACTGGCAAACAAACATCAGTTTGGTGAAAACTTTGGTGCTTTTTCATGAGCATTAACTGACCTGATCTCCACAGGTCAGATTACAAAGGTATTTACAAAGTCAGTGTTCCTTGAATTCGGGCACAGAGAACGAAGAGTGATCTTCATTTATCCAATTATTATATTTATCCATTTATTAAGTTCAGATAATCTGCCAATCGTAAGCAGATGCTAAACAATTTTGTGATTTAAAGAAAAATGGTATGAAAAATTTGGTAAGCTATACCCATTGGTATTGATTCTTCAGCTAATTAATTGCTCGATTGAAAAACAGAATTGAAACAGAAACAAGTTGAGCGTAATCATCGGTTTAAAGGTGGGGGGTTCATCCTCCTCCATTTCAAGCTGACGAATCGCTACTGTCGTAAGATTTTTCCTCAGTCCTCTTCTTATTTGTTCGCATTCCTTCTTTTCCAGATGCAATCTGACCTTTTTCTCCCCAAACAGAGGAAGTTCAGAAGCCGTCACCTACGCAAGCCTCTTGTGGTGCAGGTGGGTGAGACCTGTCTGAAAAGTTTACCATAAGAAATAAGCAGAGAGGGGCTGCCGGATAGCGTAGCGGTCTAACGCACCCGTACTTTGGCTGGTCCGGTACGAGTGTGAGCTGCCTATCATGGACGCGGTTGGAAGCCCGTCTGTGCCTGACCGGCCCTGGCCGTTAGCCCCGATCATTTGGCTGTCTGCCCCAGGGGGAAGGGGGAGGGTGAGCCGGCACAAGTTTGTCGAGGAGCGGAAGGGCGTCCCTGTACAAGAGTAGGTGGGCAGGTTCTGTCTCGGAGGAGGCAGATCTGCCGGCCTCTAGAAATTGGCTCGGACTGGAGAATGGGCGGCGGATTCGTGGGGGAGGGTGAATTGAAATAGAGGGTATAATTGGCAACCAAATTGGGAGGAAAAACTGGAAAAATCTGAAACAAACAAAAGAATAAGCAGAGGGGAAAGAAATACAGCACAACATTATATTGGCAAGAAGCAGACAGGAAATGTGAATATTTCAATCAGAACATGGTAAAATACAGGTGTGTACTAAGCAGGTCGCATGGCCTGCCTTGGTTGGAATGCCCTTCTGTAACCCTCCATCCCTCTATTGTCCCCCACAGAGAACGCTGCTTCCTCGAACCACTGGGGACACCCCACAGCACGTCTGCTCCTTCTCCATCCTCTCCAACTCCTCCGTCACAGGTACTCCTCCATCACAGAGCAGTCATCTGATATCTCCCCAGGACTCAAGCTTTCACACTGACTGTCACTGGCTATATGTTGGGTGACATTATTGTGCAAGCTGCACCTTGGATATCTTCTTGATGGTAGTTGTCAAATGAGCCAGGTTCATATTAGAGTAGCTAGCTAGAGTATTAGCTAGCCTGTATTTCATGCCAACTACCGCCTCACTAGCCAGCAAGCAAGCTTGACTTCACACTAGCTAGCTCATTGGAGAGCTGGTTGGCTAGCTAGCTAGAAGATGAAACTCAGGTTAAACACAGTCCTTAATTCCTTAATTATTTTTACTGTGGGAATACTGCTGCAAGACTAATGTTCTTCCATCGGAAATGGCATTGACTGGTCTGGTAAGCAGCACTTCTTTCACAAAACCCCCTTGAGAACAGAGCCCTGTTCACAAATCGCCAAAATAATTACATAGGCAAGGAAGGTAACAGTTCCGTTAATTTAGAGGAACGATAAGGGTTTTAATAAATATGGAATGTTCTAAACAATAGGACACAAACTTTCAATGTTAGAACACGGGAGTGGACCATCTCTACTATTATTTTAAAGTTTTCTGGTACAGCTAAGCTCAATGATACATTTTTACATGACACCAGAAATGAACTTCTTTATTTTTCCTCGAGATGGAATGAAGATTCCATTCAAAGCTTTCTTTAAGCCGAGTGCTTACCAGGGTTTACACTTCGCTCCTGGCACAGAAAATATTACAGTGTCTACAAAACACTGTCATATTGTTTTTGTTGTTTCAGTGCTCAGCATTCTTCCGCCAAACTGAAATCTAAACCAGAAGATATTAGATGTTAATCTGTTCATTTATTGTATCAGTTTGATGCTGTTTTAAGTCCGTTCAAGATTCTCTCTCTCTCACACACACACACACACACACACACACACAGAGACTCTCACTCCACACATGGTACAATCTCCCCAGTGATGATAACTGCAGGCACACACGCAGTCCACTTTACTATAAAGATCTTTATATGAAATTGATGTTTGTTTTCAAGAATGCATTTCTTTCTGTAATATCAGTTGTTGATCTTTGTAGTAATTGTATTATATGGTTGTTTGTATATTGTGTGAAGAAATAAAGGTTAATGAAATCCTGACTATCTTTTCTTAACATTGAAGAGCCTTGAAGAGCTGAGGGATTTATTATATTGGGTGGCCATACCCGAGAATGCCTCAGATATGGATATGATGCAATGCCATTGGGTTACATTGTTCTCTCTCTGTCTCTGTCTCTAGGTACAGGTTCTTTTCGGCCAATCCAGCCTTCTCTGCACTCAACCTCCCGCCCCCTCATCCCCAATGCCACTCCACAGAGCTCCACTACATCCAGCCAGCTCTCCAGTAAGGAACTATGTCATGATATTTCTTTTTCATTTCCCATTTTGCTCGATTTGCCAAACTCTATACCTGCTGAAATAGATTATTGATATTTGAGGTTAGTCAAAATATGGTCTGTATTATATGGTTGGAATACAGTGAAATTGTATTAACATGGATACTCATGGAATCCACAACCAGCCATTTTAATACACCACCTAAACTGTTGTTTGGATCTCCTTTCCATCCAGTGTGTTCTCTGTGGTTCCCAGGTACAATTGACTTGGCTGCCAAGTCAGCAGGCATAATTCCTGGCAGCCCCTCCCGTGAGCTGGAGGGGTCTGGTACAGTCGGCCTTCTCCTAGCTCCGGACACGGTGACATCAGAGCCAAAAAGGGACCTCCTCCCCGAGAGCCCAGCCGCCATTGTCCCCACGGAGGTGAGCAGATGGCAGGAGAGATGGAAATCGCAGCGTGTCATTGGCCCCAGTTTAACAGTTGGCTCCACATTTTCAACGAATGCATAGAAAGTGTAGTATGCCATCTTAATTTGTAATTTGAATTGGTGTATGTATCAATTCTCATGTTTGACGTGAGAATTGATGACACCAATTTGTTACAATTCAAATAAATTTGTAATTCCTTACAGCCCTACTAGCTACAGTGATTCAGTGTCTGCCTCCTAGCGTGGCCCAACCAAATGGGCTAATTTATTAACATTGGATTCGTTATCAGCAACTGAAATTTACATTCAATTGCAAAGCATCACAAAAGCTTAGCCATTACAAGGGACAGCTCCCATAGAGCCTGGTGTGGATATGGTCTGGGTAAGATATGATACGAGTACAAATGAGCTGAGCAGCTCACAAATTCACTCTGTACATTTCCCCATTTCCTCGGTGACTCCTTGGAGTGCCGGTTGATGAGAGGCCGAACTGGAGAGAGCACATCAATTTTGTATGCGGCAAAATTTCAAAATCACTTTGTGTCATCAGGAAAATGTGTGGCTTGGTTAATCAGAATTGTCTACTTACATTGTATTACAGCTTGTGTTATCCATATCTCATATATTGCAGCACTGTGGGCCAGTACATGTGCCTCTTACCTCTATTACATTTATCTAATACAGAAGACATTTGTTAGAATAGCTACATTTTCACGCTGGCGGATGGCGCAGCGGTCTAGTGCACCACGCTTTGGAGTGGTGTGCGCTGCCCATCAGGGACACTGATCGAAACCCGCGTCTCTACCAGACCGGCCCTGGTCGTCAGCCCGATCGGAGGCGGCATTTGGCTGTCCGCCTCCGGGGGAAGGGGGAGGGAGAGCCGGCACGAGTTCGTCGAGGAGAAGGTTAAAGGAGTCCGTGGAAGATTTCCCGTCTCGAAAGAGGCGGGAACACTCAACCAGGAGTGTGTGTCTCGATCCCGGAGGACGGGCGACGAACTCGTGAGGGTGGGGAATTGAAGTATATAGAGGGTTTAATTGGCAACCAAATGGGGGGAAAATCAGAAATAAATTTATAAAAAAAAAAGAATAGCTACATTTTCAAAGCAACTTGACCCCTCTGCACCCCTATTCGTAAAACTTAAGACATGAATTTTTCAGATCAATGCATACCAAATGTGCACTTATCTACAAATGTACATATATTCCTGATTCCATTCCCAAATCTTTTACTGGATTTCTTTTTACTGGAAGTTCTTCACCCTCCCTGTTATCGCACCACCCATGGTCAGTTTTCTCTTAGATCCAAAGGTGCAATAACCTGGAACAATCATCTTAACATTGCTTTAGAATCTTCCTCGCTCAACATCTACAAGAAGAACTCAGTGATTAGGACCTTTCTGTCAATCAAGTCATTAACCACACATACACACACATGCTCGCATTTATATGCAACTCACACACACAAACACACTTCATTCATTTCTTGTGTTTGTTTTTTTTTTTTATTTTATTTATAGCATAATGTCTTTTATTTGTTTGTTTCTTTTTTTTTGCTTGCTTGTTGATTTTTTTTTTTTTGTTTTGTTTGCTTTGTTTGCTTTGTTTTCATTGATGAGGGTGAGGCACCATATAAGCCCCTCTGGGTTTCTAGCACCATCCTGCACTGTTTATGTGATTATATATAAAATGTTTCTGTTATGTCCTCTGTTTTTAAACCAGTGTGCAAATAAATAAACAAAACTACAGTACTGTAACTCCTGTTACACACAAGGGTGCATTCTTAGGTATGTTATGAACAAATGTCATTGGAGCAAACGGGGTCAATGCATGTTTTCATGATGGACATGTACCAGGGACTAGGGACATTCTAGATTGATCTAAATTCATTGGCCCTTTGTCTAGAACCGGCCTCTAGCTCAGAGGTTTTCAAACTCAAATTAAACCATTGACAGAGGAAATGACAAGCCAAATCTGCATTGGGTTAACATGGATTTAAGGGAAAAAATTATGGTAGAGCTTAAACATCTTTTCTACAACCGTAATTGATCAAGGCTGTAGCAAAAGTCAGCATACGCAGTGGGGATAACATCTTTCAGTGCAAATCCTAATGGTGTTATCTATCTCCTTTTGTCCTGTAGGTCACACTGAACAACGGCCTCTCTCCTCTTTCTCCGGCGGAAGACGCAGACTGTCGCCTCTCCCCTCCCAGTGTTGCCTCTTTGCTGGACATATCACTGCCAGGCCCCCCAGAGGAGGCGCTGTCCCAGGGGGAGGAGGGGGCCACCCATATCAGTGACTCCATCATCGAGCTGGCCATCAACTCTGCACATTATGGTGAGACTTGCAGTGTATGTGTGTATGTGGGTGTGTGTGTATGTGTGTGTGGTAACCGTATGAGTAGTTTACAGTGTGGGTGTGTTGACAGTACTCACACAGAAACTCATTAGTCTGTGCCCTCAGGCAAAGACAGTAACACGTGTGTGTGTGCGTGCGTGCGTGCGTGCGTACCGTGTGAGTGGTTGACAGTGTGCGTTTGTACAGCATATTCGTGTGTGCTGACAGCGTTTGTCTGTGGTCTCAGGCGACAGCTCTTCCCTCTCACCTGCCAAGCTGAATGGCAGTGATGGAGCCTCCAGGAACCTCCCTTCCCCTTCTGGGAGCCCACACAGGAACTGGATCGGCTCACCCTCTCACGATCCGCAGTGGTACCCCAACGAGTCCAGCGACTCCTCTCTGGGATGCCTGCTATGTGAGCCTGCTCTATATTGCTTTTCTCGACCTCCTAGTTTACTTGCAGCTAACGAAACCGAATTGTAGCAACTCCAAAAACCTTTGGTGATGTGGTCCATTGTTTGACAGTTTGCCCCTCTCCCCACAGCGAGCCTGATCTCCCCGGACAAGGGGCGAAAGATGCTGACACCCTCAGGCCCTCCAGCGGGACGTCCCTGCTAGGCCCCAGCCTGCTGGATAGCAGCTCCCGTGACTCCTTCCATTCCCGCGGGCTGCCTGACGTCGGAGAGGTGGGCCTCGTCATCACCGTCTCTTCACACGACCTCACTCCCGTGGTCATCACCTCATACACATGCGTCAACCCTCCCCGTACATCTCTTGCCATTTTGAAATTGAGGTTTGATTTTTTTGCCTTGTAGTGAAGCTCTCCCATGAGCCTATCAAAGTTTCAAAGTTACACAAACAATTGTAAACAATTGTGCACAATGCTTGTTTTTTAAAATATAATTTAAAAATGATCGTGTGATGGCAACAAATGTTGGCAAGATTTGGGGCAAGATTTGAAAACTTGAAACTACAGCCTTCCCCCCACTGTTGTAAGCCCTTAACCAGCATGTTGTAGAAGGGGTGCTCTAGCCTGACACTGGCAGATGAATCTACATCAGCCCATGCTCTCTCGTGATTGGTCTGTCCGTGGATACCCAGTTCCACCCTAACTTGTGGTGATTCCTCCCCTACAGGTGGACTCCCAGCTCGCCTGCATGATGAGCGAGAGTAGCGTGGACTACATCGCCCGCTTCAACGATTTGGCGCAGGAGCTGTCCGTCAGCGAGCCTCCCCTTCCGCCCTCGAGCCAGGGGGGCAGTGGCTGAGAGAGGAGCAGGGGGGCAGGGGCGTGAACGGGAGCGTTCACTCTTTTTCGGCACAGAGCCCGAGGGGCGGAACTGCGGCAGCAGCCGTCACCCGCGAGGGCAGCAGGACATGGCAGGCCCGTACCTGGTGACGAGGGGCCGCAAACTGAGCTAACCCGGAGTGCAGTGTGGGAGGGCATCTACCCCGGGACTTTGCGTACTGCCCTGCGTTTGATGGTTCAGATCACTGACACAAGCGTTCACAGATCGGGAGGCAGAGTTCTGGGGCGTCGGTTTGGCTCGAGACAACGAAGCCAGTCATCAGCGCGCCCTCTCCTGTAAAACCCCTCTATAAAATTAGTCTGAGCTGAAAATTGTTTACAAAACGAAACATTAAAATTAAATGATATCCGCACTGTCTAACTGAGCGGCACCCAGGTGTGCTTATGGATCAAATGCCATTTTGTCACTCCTGAGAGACTCGTCTTTCTTCTCTTGGTCTCTTATTTTCATTATTTTTCGAATGAAATCTAACTTCCATCTCGAACACAACACTGAAATAAAATGAATAAATGAAAGTGCTTTGCTGTTTGGGCCAGAAAAGGTTTTTTTTTTTTTTTTTTTTTTTTGGTGTGTGTTCAGCCCTCTAACTTGGAAGAGATTAGTGTACAGTGATGCAGCTACACAGCTACATTTGCCCTAAGGGATGTTCACTATGTAAAATGCAAAGCTACAAAGGTAAATGGAGAACATGTACGCTCAATCATCTTCTAGACCAGGGGTGCATGACAACGGCCGTTCTGTTTCAGGATTCCATGCCAACTTCTGCTTTTAATTATTTAAAGCCATGAATTAGCCCAATCATTTATTTTGATCAGACATTTTTTTATAGCTACAGCTACAGACTGTACATGTGTCCCTGGTGAAAACATTTTACCGTGGTCTAATACAGGAGTGAACCAGCATTGGTGTATGCAGCTGTTTGGAAAATTAAGGCAGAATAATTGGTTGGAACAGAAACCAGCATACACGTCTGCCTTCCTCGAATGTAGTTGTGCACCCCTGTTCAAGACGCTCTGTATGTTTGAACGTGATTATTTATCTATCAGACATTCAACAGCACTACAACAAGTTTGTGTATGTAGTCTAATGTAAATACATGTGTTTTATTCTTGTGGATTTATGCATCAAAACATTAACAGTTGTATATAAACAAAATTGTGAATACAGAAAAGCCATATGAGAAGAATTGGTGTAAACTTTAATGCCGAGTGTTGCTTTTCTTTTTCTTTCTCTTGTTTTCACATTCTTGACTATTAAGAACCCTAAAATACAGGGACTAGAAGTGAATATAAAAGTGTATTTTCCATCAGTTCGAGCTTCGTATCTGGATTCTTGGTTTCTTTGTTTCCTACACAAAGCGCAAGAACTGAAAGGTTGAGAGTTGCTTGGAGTAGAAATTAAATAAATACGGCTGGTAGTCTTGTTATTCGCGAGCATGAGCTCTCCCCGTCTCGCCAGTTCAAATAGGGGTCTGAAACGGCAACAGCAGCTCAGAATGGGAGCTGACCGTTCTCACGTGTGAAAAGGCCACTGGTCATTACTCCCACACCCTGCAAGGCTACTGTGTTCTGAGCGGTCACTGCAAAAATGATCAAATGTCCAATGAAGACTTGTCTTTCTTGCAACTGCATAGCTCAGTTTATAGGTCAAGAAGAACATCTTGTGTTTTAAACAAATTGTAACCTTAGTCACCTTTTGGGGAAATTGATTACTTGGAACTTGATTACTTTCATGATATTTCATAAAGGGTTATTACGTGTGTTCAGTATCATAAGATTGATGTGACTTGGGTGTGTCCAGGGAATCACTGAAAGGGGTAAAATACTCATGAAAACGATCAATAGACTCGTCTAGTCATCTAGTCTAGACTATTTTCTTTTTACAAGCAACAATTACCAAATGAACAGATTTGCCAGTCTATTAACATAAAACGTACAACCCAAGCATGCCTGTGCTGTTACAGAAGTGTTAAATGCTTGTTGAGCTTGTTGAAATTTTAGCTCCAGGTGAGGAATTTGAACTTCTACCTATAGATCATACTTTCTACAACTTGTATAATAATGGTCGTGTTTTCACTATTTGCTTTTGCTCTTTCTATAAGATGCTTTGGATTTTTTTCATATGAAGATAAAAATGTGGATTTTCTGTAAAGGTAAGAAAGGAAAATTCCCAAATGTTCTGATATTTTGTAACATGCTGTACATTATTTGGCTATTTATTGTTATCAATTGGAAAGGTGTTTTGCAAGATTTTTCATTTTCAAAGGAAATGCTGTTAAACTACTCATAACAGTTCCCAGTTTGTAAAAGATGTTTTTATGCTTGTGCTTCAAAATACAGTTTAGGAAAAAAAAAAAGGTTTTCTATTCTGTCATCATGATCATGGTTGGATGAGATTTTATTTTTAATTAATTCAGCACAATATTTACACACCGTATTTTGTTCCAGGAGGCGGTTCTGCATTTTTGAAAGAGGTCTGTCTGTGCACACAACAGGAATAGATGAATAAAAATAGACTTCTATGATATCATACAGAAGATATTTTAATGCAGGTTTTTTCTTATTTCTTAGGTCCTTAGACTGTTCATTATAACGTTTCCATCAGTTATACAGGGTTATGATGCAATATTGTATGTGTGATCGGTCCGTACGTGTCTGAGTCTTTTCTTAGCCTTGTGTGTGTTGTCCATTTTGTCTAATTTGAGGGTCTGTCTTTTGTTGGAGGCCTGTCTCTTGCACCTCCCAGTGGTGGTGGAGCCAGTGAGGATCTGCTCCGATTCCTTGGTGGTAACGTGCTCCTGTAATTTGGAGCCTCGTTGGGCAATCCTGGGCTGCTTCTTGTTGCTTGGGTCTTTAAAGGGGCGGAGCTTTGGAAAGTGGAGACGCCATGGGGGGCATGCAACCTTGATGGGGGGAGGAGTCTCGGAGGTCACTACCTCAACTTCCATGCAGGGTGGGGAGGGGAAGGAGACCCTGCCTGCAGCAGGCTGGAGACCATTGTCGGATGAAGCAGGGCCTGGGGGCTTCACCTTCTTCAGGGTCATTTTTAAAGTGCAGTCAGTGGGGCACTGGAAGGACTCCCACGGGATAGAGTCTGCATCCTTGGCTTCTCTGGAGCTGAGAGGCTGACTTGGAGACTGGTTGTCCCTGTTCAAACCAGACAGTTTTTCTGGGAGAGAAATTGCCTTGAGACTGGTGTCTTTTTCTTCGCATTCTTCAGATATCTGAAAGGTAGATTTATACATTCACCGTACTGTTATTGATGTAGTTTCATGATGTTTAACTTTTGAAAATATACATCCATAAGCACACTTCACCAAATCATTCTGTCTCACTAATATATCATCAATCTATTTGACTTCAACGTCGTTTACTAATAAATAGAAACTTGGATTAGTGCGTTAAAGAAAAACTTGGAAAACCACTTGCCTTCTCCATTTTTTGATAGTTTTTCAGGGAACAAACACTGGATGCTACTGTTGGTGCTTAACTTGCTATAGAAATGATTGTTTAAATTGTGTTGTTTGGCAACCAAACATTCCAGAACATGACATGTGCAACCTTATTGCTCTTCAAATGATTATATTCTAGAATGTTTGGTCAGTGACATGGAATTTACACCATTCAGAATGTTTGGTCAGTGACATGAATTTACACCACAGCATTTGTTCATCCTCCTCTTTGGTTTCTAGAAGGGTTCCTATATTTAAAACAATTAGTTGTATGGTCATTTTAAAACAGTTTTTGTCACTTTTTGATTATTTGCAGTGATACCAGTTGTTTGTTTTGGTCTTGTAATGCCACTGGGAGTTGTTTGAGAAAGCTACCTATGCTGGAAGAAACCTTGGCAACTGGACAACAGCTGCCCCTTACAGACGTCTGAGAAATGAGCCAGAGGTATTAACTGATCATACAATATTTCATCATTGCTGGTATTTCTGGTTTTGCTGTGGCTAAGAACCTTACAAAATAAAGCTGTCTCATATTAGCTTTCTCTGTTACATCATGGCCTTGTAAGTTACTCTGGATAAGATTGTCTGGCAAATATATTAATTATATAAACAAACATCCTCCATAAAGGCAGACCCTTGTACTTGGGGTTCCAAATAAATGTGAAGGAAGTTTACGTCTTGTGCTGGATTTAATACAGTAAAACTTAAAAACATTAACCTCTAACAAACTCTTAGAGGGCTGACATTACAGATAGTGTCTGAAAAACACATTTTCCAATTGTTTACAAATAGTTTAAGTAATAATTCACAGTGAAAAAATATATTAATTGTGTTCGTTATTCTGTGTTGAATATAAAAACACCAACACAGAGAGGATTCCAGACCAAATCAAAGCAGTGCATTGTTATTGTCTGCCTGAGGACACAGACTAATGAGTGTCAGTGTGCATATTGTCAACACACCCACACTGTAAACCGTTCACGCAGTTACCATACACACACATTGCAAGCCTCACCATAATGTGTGGAGTTGATGATGGAGTTGTTGACGTGGGTGGCCCCTCCTCCTCTTCTGTCCCACTAACTAAAATCTAGTTGAAACCTGCGCCTCACCAACAATACAGTCACAACTAACCGTGTTCCACTTCCACTTCAGAGTACATATTTTTGGATCCCTAATTGAGAAGAGCAAGTCAGAAGAAAAGTATAGTAAACAAAACTTCCCTATTTGAAAAATATGTTTCTGTAAACATCCAATGTTAGTTTGTTGCTGATATATTTTTTGATATGACTGTTAAAAATAATCATTTTAAAAGCTTGTTTTTGGGGTTTATGCTTGTATCAACATCAATGTGCGAGTCCATTTAATTTCACTTCAATCAATTGAGGAATAAATAAATACATTGAAAAATGCTCTTAGAACATTGTTGTCAATTTTCCATTCATGAATTTAATTTCAATTAATTTCCCCAATTGACTGAATTAAAATGGAATTGACCCTAACCCAGAAACAGATGTAAACACTGTGGTGAAGGAGTGGTTTGGTAGCCATTTTATGCCTGCGTGCAGCTGGTTTTGTTTCTCAGCTGTACAGTAGTGTAGTAAAAGAGGCTACAGTTCACATGCAGGCAGAGCAGCTGTGATTTAAGTCCTTCATGTGACTGCTTTGTGCTCTGCATTGGGAAAAGTGACAAAGGCAATCAAGTGTAAATCCATCTCTGGCATTCTACTCTAAGCGTGAAAAAAGAATCCACCAACAACACAATTACTATTCTTAAATCAAAATGGTATTGGAATGTATGCATCTTCTTAGTTGGATGTGTAATTATTTTCCATACTTCCTGACGTGTTAGGATACAAATATGTGACATACTTTCTTGGCCAATGTGAGTCACAAAGATGAGTGAGCATTAATTGCAACTGCTTTCCAATTCCAAAGACCAGCAATGGACCCTTTCCCTTGTCAATAAGATACTGAGCAGACTGCCGACCACATTACCACCGCCTGTAGACCAAAAGTGGGACCTGAGAGCGACACGGAGCTGGACATATGATGAATACACGAAAGAAGAAGAAGCAACTGCTTTCCCTTGTCAATAAGGTCGTGTAAAAAGCACTGACACAGTTCTGGGGGGTTTGTTTTGCATGGCAGGAAGATTGTATACAGAGGTGTGGTCTTGTTTGGGAAGGTTATCCTTCTCTTGTTAGCCAGCCTGGAAGTTTGGGAGTTCCCTGAAGCTATCTTTAAATGATTTTAATTACTCCCATCACTTGATTGTATTGCTCTGTCTATACTGCATTGTATTTCCTTGGTCATGGAGTTTTGGGCTGTTTTCTCAACCTAAACCGGTGGCCTCAAACCAACACACACAACCTCCAGTATTGCACCCTATGACCTGTAACATGTGACATGTAACATGTGACACAAGATTGTTGGTAGCATTCCACAGGAAATTCTAAAGAATCAAAATCAACATTGCTAGCAATGCTAGTTACCATGACAAACATCTTAAAAACAAGGAGACCAAGGTCATGAACTTCTTAGTCACTTACTCAAGGGATGAAAGCTTTTTATATGAAAATGATTCATTTATGTGGTCAGGAAATCATATTGGTGCTATATGCATACTGTGTCCTTAACTTGCAGCTCTATTACTTCTGTGGCTTTCAGTAATTTACATAGACAATAAAATATACAGTGGGGTCCAAAGTCAAAGTCCACTACCAAAATGAACACACATTTTTTACTCATGTGGTATTTGTTATTCAAGAATGTCATAAAACACTGATACTGGTGGCAATTAGCTGTCCGTCCCAGGGAGGGGGGAGGGAAGCCGACAGGATGTTTGCTGCACAGGAGTGGCCCTGGGGTGCCGGAGTTACTGTCGATGGCTTGGCGAGTGCCATCTCAGAAGAGACGATGCTTTGCCTTCGACACCGCCGGTCACAGGGCTACAGCAGTGAATGGGGGGTGGGGATTGACATGAAAAACAGCGGGTGTAATTGGCTACCAAGTTAAAAGAAAAATCTTAAACAAAATTTCCTTAAATGCATTTAAATGGGGCATAAAATCTCTTTTTCTAGGATGATTTATTCATTTTCATGCAGACTCAAGACCAGAGCAATGCAGTGTGAGGGGTCAGGTGTTACCCCCACTGCTCTGACTGGCCCTCCTGTACTCTATGGCAGTGGTTCTCAACCTCGGTCCTGGGGACCCAGTGTGTATGCTGATTTTTGCTACAGCCAATCTCGTGATCAATTAAGGCTGTTGAAAACATGTGTGTAAATTATGGCATAATTTTTTCCTTAACTTAGTTTAAGTCAATACAGGTTTGGCTAGTTGCCAATTGTTCTGTCACTGAACTCGGCAAATAGTTTAATTTCAGTAACCAGGTGTCCAGACAATCCAATAGCTCTAGGCTCCCTACTGATTTCACCTCCCAGTCCATAATTGAATCGATTAAAAAGGGTTATCTCTTTTGAAAGGAGTCATGTGTCATATAGCACATTACATAAAATGCGAGCATTCGTTTATTTGGCTGATTTAAAGTCCTGGAATGTGAATATGGGACATTTATTGTGCATGGCATGCATAGCTATTTCTGACATAATATGGCCTTCAGATAGTAAATCATGCTTTAATAGAAATTCAAAGTGTCTAATTAAGAACAATTAACAGCTAGTTACAATTCAGAGGTTGCAATTATGGGTGGAATGAAAACCATCATACACAGTGGGTTCCCAGGACCAAGGTTGAGAACCAATGCTCTATGGTACAAAGTTAGGGACATGATGTGGTCATCAACAGTGCCCAGAACAAGTTTGTCATCCCATTCAGATTAATTTATGAATAAGCCAGCTGTCACATGCAATGCATATGTCCTTATTTATGTACGGTATGTATTTTTATTTTTATAATAAATGCAACTGAATATCTTTGCATGGATTCTGATATGTATGAATTATGTTCTATATTCATCTATAATTACACTGCATGGTTTTTGGATTTACCATATTTTGAGACAGATTCAGGACATGTTCTTGCAAGACATGATTTTTTTTTGAGCTACAATATATTAGCACAATCGTGTAAGTTAACAGTTGATGTGGAATTCCTGAATGTTTTCAGGTTGTATATTGAGTACCATTATATTCTCAGGGAGAATTGCTGTGTCCTTCATTATTTTCTACAATGGATTGTTCAGGTCTGGTAATCGACTTCAGCCCTGTCATTAGGTCATACTGTGAATCAGTAAGCTCCTCCCCTCCCCACCCCCAACATACAGCACCTTGGAAAAGGCTTCTCAGAGTATTTTGGCTACCTGTGGAGTGGTGCAGCTTCATTCAGTTTTATCATGTTTTTTATCATGTTTGGTGTCTGTGCACAGCTTGGGCTAAATCAGAGCCAGGCTCTCCCTCAAAGCAGCTACGGGAGACAGGAGCAAGGAAAGAGGGGACATTGAGGCCCATAGTGTCTGCAGTGTCCTCTGCCCATGCCACATACTGTATCTGATGCACTACAAAGATGGAGGACCAAGGGCAGAAAGGGAGTTTTCAACTGTCAACTGTCTGTGTTTTCCTCATTCTCATGGTTCTCTGTGTGTTCTCCTAATTCTGTGTTCCCTCCAATAACCTTATCCGAGTTCTCCCTATTCCGTTTTCTCCCTGTTCTCTGGGCTGTCTGCTCATATCTCTGTAATCAGTGCACCCCCACCACACTGTAGACAGGGCAATGCCGGATTGCCTGGGATACAGTAAACACACGTCTGATCTTTATGTACACAAATGGAATTACAGCAGGGAGTCCTGGTTATCATGCAGCTATCCAGCTGAACTCATGACTGGATGACAGCACAAATAATATATATAAGCCTGACCTGGAACAGAGGAGCAACGGCAGTGTGAGAGCTTAAGAAGTCCATGAACCTATATAAGATCAAGATTTTTTCCACAAAAAGTGTATTTGTTCTATTACTTTAATATAAATGTTTTAATGCATAATAGGAATGCCCCTAATTGTTCAATCAAATTTGACCTACAATTTGAATTTGCCACATAAATCCCTTGCAAAACTACAGTTGGATTAATACTTTAAGCATAGTTTCACATGCTGCACCTCATTTGATAAATCTCAAAAGATTTCTTACGGCTTATTGCCAAAATGATCTTCGTTAGAATCCACAGTACATGTAGAAGTGAAGGAGCTCAGAACATTCTGAGAAACAACATGTTGACATGGAGCATTTATTAAAGGCCTATAGGAATGATTCCAGGTACCGTATAGGCAACAGAGGATCTGACACACAAGGTGTTTATAATTAGACTGAAGGTAGGTGTGGAGGTATGAGGTATGCAGAAAGCCGGGTCAGGCGGTGCAGTGTTGTCGTTCGGAGTGTTGGATGCGTTCGTCAGCTTGTGTGTGCTGTCCACTGTCCCGTCTACATATCTTCCTGGACCTGGAAGAGGGCAGCAGAGGGGAGGGACTGTGATAGGCACCGTGCTCTCTGCCATAGAGTGGAAGGAGGAACGTGCTGCTAGCCAGACCGCTGCCCACTCTGGCTGTCTACACCCACACCTCCGCCTTCATCAAGCACATTCGCCTCCTGCATACAGGGCCCAGGGTCCAAAGAGCATCACAGTGCTCCTCCCCCACTTCAGAGGGGAGGGAGGAGTGAGTGGAAAAAACTGAAATCCCTCTTTCAACTTCCTCAGGACTGGCAGGTGAAGTGTAGCAGATCTGGCAACTGATCTGAGCCAATCAATAACTTGCCTCCACAGCAAAAACAGCGCTTTATGATGTTGATTTAACAAGTGAACGGAAACGTTCAGAAGAACACCCTATAACTGAAACCCTCGTGGCATTGCTGGGATGATTCTAATACTAGTACTACTAGTAATACTAGGCAGGTAGTGTGGTATGATGGTTAGGGAACTGGGCTTGGAACGTTAAGGTTGCAGGTTCAATTCCCAGGTGGTACACTGCCATTGTACCCTTGAGCAAGGTACTTAACCTGAATTGCTTCAGTTAATATCCAGCTGTATAAATGGATTGTAAAGAAATGTAAACTGTAAGTCGCTCTGGATAAGAGCATCTGCTAAATGCCTGTAATGTAATAATGTAATGTAGTACTAGTTGGGCATCTCCAACATTGTGCTTTTCAAAAGGTGTACACTCATCACTGTTCCCCTGAAACATACATGAAAAACACATGCACACACAAACACATGGTCAAGATAAAGGAGATTTATTAGTTTTACCACTAAACTTCACCTTTAAAGAAATACAGAATTTTAACATAATACTGACTCCCCCCCCTCCCTTATGCAATGACTGCCAAACACAACTGAGGAAAAGGTGAAGGTGAACACTGTCTAGATTAGAAAATACATGTAAACCAGTACGAAGAAACACAGGGAAACAGACCACATGGTTGAAGAGGAGGCTCCATTTTCACCTGCACAGCGAAACGATTGGCTCAGGATCAAAGTCCACTCTGAGTGAAAGCTCCGGAAACTTTAGAGTCTGTCCTCTTTGGAGTACTTGAAATATGTTCTTCCCTGAAGCATGGAACACTTGGAATGCCACTGTACTGTGCTGCCGCTTGTCGCCTCGTTCCCTGTTCAGACACTTTGGAGAAAGTTATGCTGCTTAATCTTCATGCCTTGAACACACAAAGTGACAAGGAAATGTGTCAAAAAATGTAGAACCGCCACCTGACGGCTGAAAGAGAACTATGTAAGCAGAATTGGGCACCATTCACGTGTGTGCCGTTCTTCTTTTGAGCCCGCTCATTTTCAGTGTCTTTTAAGAGTCTGACTGAAATGTTAATTACTGGAACAGTAGGTGAAAGATGTTAGTGGCAACCAGCATTCTTTTGTGTCCCCAAGCACACATGAGCTCTGTGACTCAAGTCTTTCCCTGTGACTCAAAAAAACACTCAGGACATGCCCTGACATTTGTAACAGAAAGGGATTGCAACAAGGTTAAGATAAAACAAACATGTTGGCCTTTTGTTTTATTGGTTTATAAGCCTAGTTAGCAAGACTACATGTTTTATTAACATCAAGGACAACTCTTCACATTTCCTATTCAGAGAATCCCCAGCCAAAACAATGAAGAATTTCCTCTCTGGTACAGAGAGGGTGCAAGTATGTGTGTGTCCAAGAAAATGGGTAAAAGGCCAAAACCCAAGATGCCTTGTTGATCATTAAATAGATCGGATTCCCTACATCCCAGAACCATATTTTGGCACAGCTGCGCATTTTCACATTTTGGACCAGATCAGCTGATATGATTAATGGTTTGTACATATCATAAGATAAATGAATGGGCTAAAACAAAAACTAATGGTTATGGATATTTACAATTAAAACTGAAAACTTCAAGTGAATGATACTCTAAAATCAGAATGAAAGGATTAAACGAATAATCTGAAAAATATTTCTGTTAAAACTTCTAATATTGACACTAATGAACTAAGAATTATGCAGTATGTTGAATATAAAGTGCAAATGGGAGAGTCGTGACTTAATATCCCCCAAATAAATACTGCGGATGAGGAGCAGAGAGGTCTATCGATCCTACTGTTACACTCCTCCATAATGCATACCCCAAATGGCATGCGATTATTTATACATCCAAGATTCACAATCTGAAGGCTTGGGGTCTGTGTACATACACCTGTAGCATGCATTCATTCTGATAAATTGGTAAAGGTAAGCTTTAAGGGTACAAGTCTGGGAGGTGAGGTCTTCTAACCTGTATAGCTCTGCCTTTGATTTGACAGAACGTTATCAAACTTTGTTTGAGGTAATTTCTTTTAGTTTCCCCATTAACACAGCTTTAAAATAAATTTAACACCTTTACAAAAGTAAGGGAATTGCTTTACTGACACATACATGTATTCAAACTAGTAAGACCCAAGGGGCTGTCACTAGAATTAATGTCACCTTCAAAATATTGCTTGGCAGTGACAAGATTACAGCAAGATTCTCCATGTCGGGATCTGATTTCAGCCTACCAGATATGCACGACACTGAAGAAACCGATGAACAACCACAAGCCTTTTTTTACCAGGGTACACAAAAATCTGAAAAGATATTCGGGATGGTGAGTATGCGGTCAAGCGATAAAAGTATAGCTTGTGTTTTCCAAGTTGTATAGAAGAAATACTTGCTGAAAGCCCTCATTCACAAAGATGTGGACACAGCTGCACATCGTACAGGAAAAGGAAGAACACCTCAACACACAATTATGGAGAAGGAAAAATAACCATCTCGTTATCAGCAGATCCAGTTCCCAATTGAGCCCCATCTCTGTGAACTCAAGATACTCAGGTAAAGAATGATCTGCCTAAATGGTAAAGAAAGACAAGCCAATATGAAAATGAGAATTTAAGCGCCTGTGACTATGTTCCAAGCCCGCGTGGCATACGCGCTGGAAACTGTAGGTTTGGGTAAATAAAGCAAGAAAGTACTTGTACAGATTAAACACTTCAAACATGGGGGAAAACAAAATAAAATACAATACAGAAAATTGAGTGTTTCAAATATCCTAAAGTTTAATGAAGAGGTGACTTTCTGACCAGCAATAAATGGTACAATAAAGCTACTAAGTAGGACAAAAATGATCAGGCCATTGTTAATTCTTAAAACATGTTTGTCCATTTTATCACAGTCACAATCCTCAAGATATTGACTTCATCAGCAATCCCCAATTTTAGTGTCTAGATGACTGTGTGCACACACACACAAATATACATACATATATAATATATATATATTATATATATAATGCACTGTATATCATCACACAAAAAACAGGAAAAAATCCTCTATTCTTAACCGTATCCCTTTGAGGGCAAACAACCAAAACTCTTGAGTGTCAAAACAATTGTAGAAGCGCTGAATATCATTGTCTTTTCCAACATAGTTGTAATTTGTGTTTTTTTGTTTTATTTTTCACTTTTTTTTGTATTTTATGTATTTAAAAAAAAAAGAACTCATACAATGTAAAGTTCATAGATCTTCTTGACACAATAGGCCATGGCGGCTAGCGCTATCGTGTTGTGGAGTCTCTTTCTGTGGACGTCGTCCTTTCTCACCAGCACCACGGGCGTGGAGGAGGTGAGCGTGTGGAGGGGGAGGCGGGAGAGTTTGTGGCTGTCATATTCCACCTGGTACTTGCAGCAGGGGTCAAATTGCCAGGAGATGCCATAAAGGGCCGCACAGGCCACACTGAGGGCACCGGCTGGCAGGGCCACATAACGCGAGTACTCCAGTGGCAGGGAGAGGGGGGTGAGGAGACAAGCCGCCCCAGAGAGCACTGCTGTCTTGTGCAGGCAGTTCCCCACCGCGACCCAGCGCGCCGTCTCGTCGCCGATGCGCGTGGGCTCGATCACGATGTACTTGTACTGGGCCTCCAGGGCCTGCTCCAATTCGTACTCAAACTGGTCCTGGGCATTCTCCCCATTGTATATTTCGTGCACGATGTAGCAGTCTGTCGAGGCCATTACTCCCCTGTGCAAAAGGTATATGGGAACGGGGGGGGGAGAGGAAAGAAGGGAAGGAACAGGAAGACAGACAAAATTGTTCAATTGTTTTGGAAAGATGTGCTAAAAATGTGCTTTGAATATTCTTGAGTAACACCCCCCATTTGTCCCCTATGGCCATTCTTGGATAGGTACAGCACCAGATGAATTAATATAATCTGAAAAGGAATTGTCTAATTAACGCCTTTATTTTACAGGCTATGTTAATATCTATAGTTCAGAACATAGTCCTCTGTTACATTAAGAGCCTGTAGAATATGGACATGAGCTTTATTCAAGACTCCCTCTACTGTCATCAGTTCTGCCCTGAAAGTCATGGACTGTAACCACTCCAACTCCCCTAAAGCACTTACACCACACTGCTGAGGACATGCAGAACAGGGGGGACTTCGCTGGTCTATAACTTATGTGACTGTGCACATGGCTGGTATTGATCTGTCCAAATATCTGGTGGGCTAATAGAAAGCTGCAACTGTCTGACTGCATTTAACTTCAGGTCTCAAAACATAACTTAGAGGTCTCGAATTATAGTTTTATGAACATGAACGTTCATACAGATGGCAACAAAAAAAGCAATAGGAGTGAAGGTTTATAATATAAATGTGGAATATGGCAGCTATATATATATATATATACACACACACACATACATACACATTCTTATATGCATGTGTAACATTTTTTGATTCCTTCAATGACATTTTTTCCCTTAAAAAATCACCGCCACATTCAGTTCCGGAAAAGTACATCATGATTACATGCATTCTGTATTCTTTTACTGGAATGTCACTGCTGATGGTGCGAAATTTCTTCTGATTAATGAGATGTGAACGCAGCAGTCCAATAGCTTCGAAAGAAAAGTGGCTTAGAGCAAACACTGGGCCATAAGTTAAACGTACTTGTGTGTTCGAATACATATAGCTTGGTAGATATAAAAAGGTAAACAGTAGGTATGTGGGGTTTTTACATAAATACAAAAATTATAATAATACCGAAGTCCCATTTTTGTCTAGAATCCGCGCTTGCTCACACTGGCCTTCGATACGAAGGCCCGGGTCCACGAAGTTGGCATCTTACAACCTAGCTAGCTACTACTATATTACGGTTAGGGTTATAATGGCAGATAAATGCTTTGATTGAATTTGCTTAGAATAACACATTTCAAGTTGCATGTATTCTAAGACATAGCTAGTCAGTCAATTGTCCGAATTAACTAGATTTGTATGAACACAAGTTTACTTGTGTCAACTAACTAGCTAGCGAACTCCTGTCCTGCTGCGGCCTTAGCTTTCAGCTTCCTAGCGCTACCTAGATTGTGATTGTTTAGCTATTTCTACGTTTTTTGGATGATAAAATAGCTAGCGATATACGTTAAGTAAACCCAAACCATAATGAAACACATACCGATCAATCTAGTGTTTAACCTTAAGTCATTCAAAACTATACAACCGTAGCTATTCATCTAGCTAACGTTAGCGAACTAGCTGATCTTGCACGCATATGACCAATCGGCTAGCAAGTATGGAATAAAGGGGGACAAGTTAGCTGGCTAGTAGAAGACATCGTCACAGCATCAAAACTAGCTATCAATAAGTTATCCATCAAAGTAGTACCGGCCGCTAGCTAGGCAGTGAACTAATCGCTGAAGCTCCCCGGCCATAAAAGCAAATGATATTCAACCGCTATCTTGCCGTTTAACAGGCTAGCTATCCAACTAGCCAACTCGCGTAACCGCAATTGAATTCAGCTACTTAGCTAGCTAGCTGGTTAAGAGTAAGCTTGTGTACCAAAATATATTTCTAAACGATTCGATAGTGAGTTTAACTGCAAGATAACGACAACGTTTGCTAGCGCGAACTATATATATTCCAAGAACATACCTTAACAGCTACATTGCACGTGTAACGTTAATGTAGCAAGCATTAAGCAAACACAAGATAGTTAACTAGCCCGCCAGTATGGGCGAACTGTGTTATGCATTGGAGCCCTGAGATGCGGTTACGTTAGCGCTCTTGCACTTCTTTCCTAGACAGTTAGCAAAGATAGTCAGCTATTTTGATCGCAATCTTGTGGCGTGCGAGCTAGCTAACAAGCGAATATCAAAACATTAAATTCGGAGCAGAGATCCAGGAATATTGACAACTGACAACCAAATTAAACTGTGTACGACATTTCACAGAAAAACAATAGACCGATGTGCTGTTTAGAAGCAATCGATTAGCAAAAACTTCGTTTAACAGGGTGAAATAAAGTATCACTGACCTCTCCCTGTTGACTGGGACACCGCGCCTCCTTCCGAACGTCGACATATTGGAGACTCAATACACCGCTGCGCTAACTACGTGCGGCGGTGCATCATCGATAGTGTAGTTCATTACCACATATTATTTTTTTATGCTGGCACAAAGAACTACGTCTCCCGACGTGCATTTGGAAAGCGACAATCGTTTGTGGGAAACGTTGTTCGTTCCAATCAAAACGTTTCTAATCCCCCTGTCCTAATGTCTGCCCTTGAGCCTTCGCGCACTTCAATGCGCGTTCTCGTGCGACCGAGCAAAGGTTAGGGTTGTGCCGCTCTGTAGTTCGTAAGTGTAGCAGGGCTTGACACCGCTTTTAATGAGCCCGCATTTTCGCAGACTTTGGTGAAGGGAATTGCCCATAATTCTTTGCAGCACTGTGAGGTTTAAGACAACAAACCAATTTCAACCAGGATAAACAGACGGCCCTGATTACAAAATCGACAGAAGGAGCAAGGGGAAAATCTCAAGGAGCACCTATACACCTATTCAAATATGTATTGCAAACAATACTTTCAACATGCTCATTAATCGGTTGCAGTCTATCTTGAAGAGGAATCAAGTATTATTAATTGGAATAAAGGTGTACTTTTTATTTGACCCCCCAATTTGGTATGCCCAATTTGTGCTAATCGCTGCAACCTGAAATATGTTATTAACCCACTGCACTTTTCAGTCTGCAGTCCACCAGTTTATCCTGCACAAACATTGAGTCGGAAGAGGGCACTTCAGGTGCAGCTGTGGGTGCCCGATTGACCATCTGGTGTGCAATGAGACACAGATGTACCAGACCGTGGGGCCCCATCCACACACTAGAATAGTGCCTTAACAGGATGAGCCACCCAGCAGCCCCAAGGTGTACGTTTAAAATATTTAAAAAATCTACAGCTGTCATTAAAGTGGCTTAGCTGCTGTTTTTAGTTTAAATGAAAATACCCCTGAAATGGGATAAGAATCACTTGATTTAATAAATGTATTCACACGACAGCACGTGGATCCAGAGGCTCCCAACACACCCGATACAGCTGTTGTGAACTCTACAGGCAGGCCTAGGCTGGCCTTGAACTCAATACAGTGTCTGATATAGTGATGCCAAATCCTTTGTACCATGACCTAGCTTGCGGCCTCACCCAAGTACTAAATTGCTCGGAGAGAGCCACTTTGAATTAATAATTAATAAACACAGATTCCCTTCAAAACAGCAAAGAAACTCAGACTCTTAATGACATAAAATTGCTAGATTAATATTATTGGTTATTATTTCTTTCTTTATGTAACTTTTGCCCTTATCCAGTGTGACTTGCCAGGCTAATATGTAAATATGTGTCACAGAAGAACGAAGAATAAGAACAGTGGGGACTGATTGCAGCTGCAGCAACTCCCATGGTTAGTATAAGAAATAACAAAGCTCAGCAGCAGGTACAAAAATGCTACATGTGGTTTAATTAATTCCCCAATTAGGGATGTCAAATTGCATTTGTAAGCCCATCCTACCTGCAACATCCCCCATCACTTCAAGAGCGCACAGCCTAGCTTGGGCATCTTCCAAAGCATGTGCATGCAGCAGCATTATTTTTCACTTCTGCAGTCCACCGAGCTGGGTAGCCATTGCCCCAGAGGTCTCCAGGCAGATGCCTGATCGACAAGTTAAGTCAGACTCGCAATTTAGCCAGATACAACATTGGGAAGCCATCATGTCTTTATGTACAAAAAAATCTGTCAAATGCGTGCTGTAATTATTAATAAGATTATGGGTATATGGAAATCTCACATGTATTTCAGTCCTCCAAGGGGTTAATTATTTAATTACCACTTAATCAGGGGCATGGGGAGAATGACAGTGCAATGTTTGTCCAATAATATTGAAAATACTTTTTCTTTGAAGAGGTGGGAAATGTTGACATAAAATGAGCATCATATCCTAGTGTTAAAATGTAGTATTTGTAGCAGGGGCACGTACATAAAAACGGAGCAGCTGGAAGAAGTCCAATGCTCAAAAATGGAAGTTAAATGTAATCACTGTCCTTTGGCTTATTGTATCTTATTCCATGATGTGTGAACCCCCAATTGAACAAAACCAATTGTTGGCTTGTGCTATGTCTGTTATGTGCTTTCAAAATCAAGAAAAAAAGAAGGAAAAAAAAGATATTGCATACCTAAATGACCCCAGTAACTTCACTCAGCCATGTGGTTCATTTGGACGTTGAACTTTCACATGAATACAGTTGGGGTGGCAAGACCTAATTTGAAAGTAGTCCAATTTCAGCCTGCTTTTCTATAAAATACTATTAAAGTATCATCCGATATTATATGCTCAACATTTAATTAACTATGTGGCTGAGCGACTTGTTTAGAAGTTACTGGGAGGTCATTTTGGCCTTCAGTTTTAAGCTACTTGAAGGTACGTAGACTCCCATTGTTTTCTGACATTTGTGGATTCGCTGTTTCCGTTGTCTGCAAATTTGCTAAAAAAAATCCCAGTTGAATGCGTAGTACAACTTAAAGGGGAAAAAGTGTTGGTCTAATTATGTGTTATATTTTTGTGTGGTCAAAAATAAGTTGCAAGATTTGCATAATGAATTAAAAGTACAATATATATATAAATAAATAATTGGATAATAAATAATAATGCCCTGTCAACCGGTAACTTGGCGGATTGCATTTCCATCCAATTTGTCATCAATGGAAATGCGTATTGACGTTTTTAGTTTTGCCTCCTCCACACTGACGCTTAACTGCATAATTTAATTGTTTTGTATTGTTTTAGTCCCTGATGTCCACGCTGATTGGCAAATTATTGCTGAACTTGAAGTCCCTACAGGGACACCTAGAGGATAACTGTTGCTTGACAGCCCATATGGCCACTTGCTTGAAAAGGCGGGCCTTTTTAATTATTTATTTCAGGGTTTTTTTCAAATTTTCTCCCAATTGGGTAGCCAATTGTACCCTATTTCTATTTCAACTATCCCTTCCCTCATACTACGAGCTTGCCACTGCAACCCTGGGACCGGCAGTGACAAAGGCGCCAAGATGTAACTCGCCAAGCTGTCAACTGTAACTCCAACACACACAGAGACACTTTGCATGCGGCAAGCTCCTGCCGCCTTCCCTCCCCTATATACTATATATATATAATATTGAGTTGTTTAAAATGAGGACAATCATCACAGCAGAATGTTATTGCAAAGTTTCCCTTTAATGTTTTGTCATTTATAAGGGTCATAGGAAAATCTGAAATACTCAAATAAGAAATCACTTGAAGCAAGATGATTGTACTCTCGTGTTGAGAAACATTTACTGTCACTGTTATTTACTAGAGATGAAGATGTATTTTCCTTTACCTTTGGTTGCATACTTTTATAATTCTTATAATATTTCACACAGGAAGAGAGTGGTAGCAATACAATCCTACTTGTTTCCTATTAAAAGAGTGTTCCAACACTTATTTACAAAATTGATTTTCAAAGTACCCACAATATTGTTCATTGATCCAGCTGGTTTTCAAGTGCATATTACCATTATTTGCTGAGATAAACAGCGCCAACTTTTTGTTTTGATCTATAAAGTTAGCAGCAGCAGTCTGTGTGCTTCCGCAGTCTACATACTAACCTACACGCAAATGCATAGGTATATATTTGGGGAGTGAAGGACATTGTCCTGTCCCCCTCAATATTCAGAGCATTTTGTTTATCATCAGGAATTGTCAAAGTATCTGTTGTGGGTGCATGTGTGGGTGGGTTGTGGCAGGTAACAGTGTCCCCCCAATGAAACCTATGGGCAAATGGATACAAATATTCAAGATTTACTCTAATAATTCCTAAAATAAAAAAGAGCAGTGACATTAATTAAAACATAGAAAAATGTTAAGTAATAATATAAGGCTATACAGGTTGTGTTGGATTTTGCTGGGGCACATTTTAATACTTTTTGGAGAAAGCTGAAATGTTCCCTATCAACTCTTATTCAGTTGGGCCACAGTGGCTGCTAAAGGGGAAAAAACTGGCTGTATCTCACCAAATAATTGGAACATCCATGAAAAAAACGGCCGGACCTATGAAAAACATTGTAGGGAAGTCGAAAATCAATTATGTACAAAATGCTGGAATAAATTGTTACAGAACAGTAGTTATACAGTACAGCCCATTATAGACACATTCAGCAGCCCTGTGTCACCTTGTGTGGAGACATGGATGCTTGCTCACAAGCTTTGCTATATATATATATTTTTGACATTTATAGTTTCTAATTTCTCCCATTTTGGTTGCCAATTATACCCTCTTTATTTCAATTCACGCTCACCCACGAGTCCGCCGCCCTTCTCTCTGCAGTCTTTCACTCTCCCTCTTCTTCTTCTCCATCTACATCACACAAACACGCACAAAAACACACATGCAAAAACATGTGTTCAGATAATAGTAATGTCTTGTAACTGTATCACTGTGAATGATATACTCTGTTGATCAGATCGTGTGTTTTTCACGGGTTTCATTGTGGATTCAGCATATGAGGCATGTTCACTCTTCTCATACTCTCATCTCTAGGGCAGATGTGCTCACCTCTGAGATGAGGTTTCCTATTGGTTGGAAAGGGTTTGCCACACTGCTCTCCTCCTGATCCTGTTCTACAGTTTTACCATCTCATTCAGCTTCTTCCCTCTCTCTCTTTTCCCTGTGGCGAAAACTGAATGCTTCGGAAAATAGTTCTGCCAAATATAGGGCACACCACCCTAGATGCAAGTATCTCTAGGCCCTGTTGTAATATTTCAGTATCAGTCCCACACGACACAGTAACCATGATTTTTAAACACCTACATTTTGCATCGTAAGTGATTTCAGGGCCAGTCCATGGATTTCTACCCTAGTAGGAGCTCACGTCATCCTTTTGATAAATCTCAATCCATCATCACCTTGTTAGAGCATTTCTGAACATGTACGGCTATGAAACAGCTCTCACCTCTCCTCTCGAACCCGGCACCCTCTCTGCTCGGTCTCTCCTGTCCTTCTCCTCCTGTTTCCTCTGCTCAGATGTGTCTTCCTGCACACGCTTGCTGATGATGTCATAGTCCTTGGCCACAGTTTTCAGAAGCCATGCCAGTTCACTCTTAATGGCCTTCTTCCCAATAGTTTTGACCACAGAGCAGGGCACTTAAAGAGTTCATTTTAACTGTGAAGCTTTGATCACTCAAGCTACATGACGCATATATAAAGTGCCAAACACTACAGTACCGTCAAACACAATAATGTGACTTCCACACATTACATCAGAACAGCAGAGTGCGGTTGTGGACATCTCGCCTTCGGACTCCACAGGAATACTCACTATTTTACAGTGACATTTGTTCTGGTTCACAAGCTTCTCCAGGGACAGATGGTTGATGATATCTGCCTCTTGTAGGGCTCCTTCTCTGTCCTGTTTGATTGCCAGACTGACACAAAGGGACATTTAGTTTATTTTCAGAATTTCATCCATAGAAAATTTGGCTTTGGTTTACCATTTTTATAGTGGTGCATTAGCACAAATTTGAGATCTGTTTTACATACAAATATGATTCTTTCATTTTGTTTTTCTGGTTGTGACTGAACAGCCCTAGAAATCTGTCACGCCCTTCATTCTGATTGACTCACTGACTTGCTGAGAGGCACCTGCAGTAATTACATTTTACCATTAGGGGTCACACTACCAAACAGTGTCTATTTCTTTTTTGTTTGCATTTTCAGTAAAGCACCCTCCCTTCCCACTGCAGGACAGGTAAGGTCATGTTCATATCAGTAAGACTAATTACTCACAGTAGAATTGGCTTCCCAGTGATGCGTGGGTGTCTCAGGACCTAAGCCTTGGTTTCCTTCATGCGCTGGACATCACTGGAGTCCACCACAAACATCACACCGTGAGACTCAGAGAAGTAGTGCTTCCACATGTCCCGAATATGCTCTGTCCCACCCAGGTCAAAGATGGACACATCATATTGCCCCTGCTTCAGGTCCACTGCAAAAATCCCACAGTGGGGGATACATCTTCTCAGTTTTCTGAAAAAATAGCTAAATTAAAAGGAAAAAAGTCCTTTAAAGGTTTCAGGCCAAATATGACAAAACTATCTTACATATTATATTGCATTGTGGTGTTCATTATAACATTAAAAAAATGTTATTTTAAATGTATCGCCATTATCTGAATAATATGCTCTGATTTTGTCGATCAAGTTTAGCAATTAACATAAAGTAATCCACAAATATCATTACAAATGTATTGACACAATAAAATGCAAAGGTAAGATAAGGTGACAAGACAACACATAAGTATCATTTTTTAAAAAGGGAGCAGGCAAAGACAAAACACACAAAAACAAAACCCCAAATAATAATACAAATTAAATGGGTAAAATCACTTGCAGAATAATATTAGCAGGCACTATATAAATGATCACTGTAGACTGTAAAACCAAGCTGTGAGGCAGGGCTTACATAATAAGTCAGGGGAGCCACCCAGATACTATTCTAAGCCTAAATCAGAGGAGAGTTGAATGTTCACGCATTGGGCATGAGCTAGAAGGGGCTGCCAGGTCCTATAAAATGTATCATCAGAGCCCTGCATTAGATATTTAATTTTCTCTAACCTCACAGTAAATTCCCAGTGGATTGCAAAGTAAATTACATTCACAATCAATTGGGAATGGGAAGGAGGACGGATGGCTTTTCCAGTTCAGGAGGACTAGACACCTTGCCAGCAGGGTCAAAAAAGCAACAAAGTGTGCTTTATATTTAGGAAAGAAATTCAAGAAACAAAAATAGAATTCCAGTGCAGTTGTAGTACTGGAGTAGGAGAGGGCAGAACCAAAACACGTGATCGAGGTGAGGTGAATCTTGGTAGCATCTGTGGCATGTAGGATTAATGACAAGATAAATCCTGGACAGGGCACGTTTTGTCCAGTGAACTAAGTTTACAATTTTGCATTGCATTACACCATGCCTGGCACATACTGAGGAACTGTGAACATGATCAGGATGGACTTGCCAGAAACCGTCTGACCAAGTCGACCCCAAGGTCTTGTAACCAAGACTTGTGCAATGAAGCAGGCACAGGAGACTGCAGATTACATACAGAAGAGATAAGGCACCCTTAACACATGAATTAGGTTTTAAACTGTTCTCAATAAAATAATCGGGTGGGAGTGAAGGGAAACAAGGAAATCTATTACAAACAAAATCACAAACTTGGAGGTATCTGAAAAAATGGGACCTTAAAGCTGAAATATATCAGACAACTGTTGGATTGAGGCAAAGAAGCAATTGACATAAAGATCCTTGACCGAGACTATATCCTGATTCCACCAGAAAATAAAGAGCAGCCTAAAATGGAAGGTGGAAAAACAAAATATTCACATGTAGTGGGATCGCCAGAAGAAAAGACTGCACATGGTGACGTAAAAATTATGTTGAGATTCTAAGGCTGAAAATCTCCTTCACTACAAAGATTTTGACATATTGATGGGAGAACACAAAAGGGAGAATAGGAAGAGCCAAGAGTTGGACTGTACGTGCAGCAATGCTGGAGTGGGGCATATGGCATCTAAATCTAGCCAAAACAATAAATGACGAAGGCTAGGAGCCTAATAGTAGAAGTGGAAATTGTTAGGTCCATACCACCAAATATCTTTGGCTGCTGCAATGTTGATTTTTGTATTGCAGTGACAAAGACAACGAACCACCTCCTTCGAGATGGAACTCGCCCAGGCACCAACCGTGATTCTGATATGTCCAGAGAAGCTTTCTGTGCATGCAGCAAGCTCTTGCCGGATTCCAACCCCCCTTCTCCTGGGGTGGACAGCCAATTTCCGCCCCTGAATTGCAGTCCCGGCCAGAACCGGGCTGGCGCAGCTGGGGATCAGACCCTGGCCGCAGTGGGAAACCTGCACTATGACCAAGTGCCTTTACAGGTTGTGCCACCTGGGGGAATCAGGGAAATAGTGCCTGGTTCAAAGACTCAGGGACCTGACCAGATTCTAAAGATGAATTGAACATATTGAGTAATAGGGGAGCTCATTTTTATATAAAGGCTTTCAAAAACTCCACTGGAAAGCCATCAGTGCCTGGGTATTTCCCATTCTGCATGCTTCTAAGAGCTTGTGAGATCTCTTCAATTGAAAGGTTTTCCCAAATCAGATTTCTGCTTGGAACTGAGAGTGAGATGGTTTAGCAGCTGAAAGAACCAAGTAAGAATGGATCAGATGGTTCCTCAGATGAGTGCAGGGCAAGCCTATACAGACGTCCAGGCTGATATTAAACTGCTCTAGCAACAAGAAGGTCTTGATACAAATATGGAGTGGGGGAGGCTGCATAGCTTGATTCAACCTCTGAAATTTGAAAGTTTGTGGTTTGTCTAAAATTTAAGTTTAGACTTCTCAAACTTCTCACCTCTTCCTGTAGTGCAGGCCTTCAGTGTTTCCCAAACAACTGACGCAGTCTTCTGGGGTACCGTTGGTGCCAATGAAAAAGTCAAATTCAGAACCCACATAGCTATGAAACTGTCAGAGAGCAACAGGTTATTAAAATGGCAGATGATACCCTATACAACTTGAGATGGTCAGAGGGCCCAAGGTGAAGAGGGTCTCTTGGAGGAATGCAATCTTAATGCCCAAGTGCTTTAGATGGGAAAGGACTTTGTTGTGCTTTATAAATTAATTTAAGGCTTTAACATCCCAACTACTAAGGGTTAAAGTGTCCTGGAGCCAGAGATACAGTCATTAGACATAGATTTTTAAATGTTTAGAAGTTCATCTTGGGAAAACCATCAGTTCAGTGAATTTCACCAGGATAGTCCACTCAGTAATAACACTGTTTTCCAGTCCTGGGTACATTTACAAAAACAAAACTAGACAAAAATAAAAACAATTAAAACATATCAATAGCATGACATTCTATGCATCAATCCTGTGTGATAAAGTTTATATTTGAAAGCCTGCAGATTTCTTTATTCCCTGGTACAAATGAATACCCTGGGTCGTATTAGGCTGATATACTGGCCTAAGAAGTGATGAGATGGTGACATATTTCCACAAGTGAGAAAAGGAAAACAGAAAAAATGAATCAGAAGCACACCCAAAACATCTCCTCGAAAGAGATGTCAAGAAATCTCCCATTTTTAGAACGTCACAACTGCTCTTCTAGCAACAAAAATATATGGTATGGGACATCTACAGTTATCCTCAAACAGTCCTAAACCCAAATATTGACGATGAAGCACTAATAAACATTTATTCATTTTTAAAACATCACCCCAAAAATTGAGGGCCACGAGAAAGGTAACTGGCTGGCCAGATTTACCAAGCGTTCATATCCCATGAGCACCCTCTACTGTCGGAACCCGGGATTCGAGTAAACGTAAACAGCCGTCGAACAAGAAGAAAAAAACCCCGTACAATTATTGTCCTGTGAAGCAGGAAAGCTCGGGGATTCGCGGTCCAAGTCCAGGCCTTTGAAGCGTGTACAAGGGACCAGGCATTTGGGTGTTGAAACGATGTTGCAAATGGTGGATGGTAGACCAGGGGACACACATATTTATTTATTTAATTTAAACAGGGTAATCACTTGAGACCGAAGTCTCTTTTCCAAGCAAGCCCTCAGCACAAGCACAAAACAGAATGAAATACAACAAGAATAATAAAAATAACATGGTTGAAAAATGGAAAGACATAGTCAAATTTCAGAATTACTCAAATTAAACAACTCTTGGAATTAGATACAACAACCAACGCATCCATCACATCTACTTGGGTGATATGGCTGTTAAAACATTAGCCATTTCTCAAAGGTATTTTTGTCATACCATTTAGTTCAGCACACCTTGAATAGGCTGTTTTTGCATGGGTAAGTCATGTCACTCTAGTTGTTTAATGTATACTAAAATGATAGCTGAACTAGTTATTACAATGAAGACAGCCTTGTTTAGAAGACTGTATCTAGGACATCAAGGACACAATCACAAATAACTACCAAAACATTATACCCTACCTTCCATGCTTTTCACACAGTTTTAAGAAAACTCCACCAGGATGATACATTAAATTAAAAACCAAAGGCAAAAAACTGAATAACTAGCAAATGTCACAGATGATGTCCAAAGAGAACAGTGATAGTTGGTATGTGGTCCCACATTTAAATAGTTATTTTCATTGTGATGTTATGATGTCACAATATCATAATTCCATTGCTCCAGTAACAAACAAAATACAGAATGAATACACCATTAGCTCCAGGGTTGGAGTCAATTCAATTTCAATTCAGTCTATATATGTCATCAAAGTGCTTATGTCACTGTTGGCATCAGGTGATCACTGGAGACACATAAATCCAACTGTAAAATATTTTATTTGTTTTGGCCCACTGTGTACTAACCACAACAACAGGGAAAGCTGTTATTTTCCTCCATTTCCCAAAAGACCCCAAATGTATTTATTTGTTTATTTGTCAATGTTAAAAACAAGCATAAGATATAGAACTTTATTATTATTAAAGGGATAAAAAGCATTGTTCGAGGGGGTCCCAATGTTAAAAACAAGTACATCAACTAAAACATAATCAACAGAAATGCATTGCAATTAAGAACAAGTTGTCTTTTATAGAGTCTGTTCAATTATGTTAGCTAAAACATTTGTTACTGTCATTTATTATGTGAATGATAATGTTCAATAACTACTAGCTAACATTACTAGCTACCTTGCATTCTGACGTATTTTACTGCATTGTGTTCAGTCCTTTTTACTTATAATTTTCTAACAGAGTCAATATGAGGTTTGAAGGAAAGTTCTGCCAAATACATTTTAATGTTCTGTTTTTCCAATTTAACCCATTATAAGTTTTAGAAAACTTATCTTAAATCAGATTATATATGAATTTGTGATATATTAGAGTTAGATAGTGTCATCAGCATATAGATGGACATGACAGTCGGAGCAGATTTGGAAGATCAGACAATGAAGAACTTTTTATCCAAAGTGACTTACAGATAGTGAATGCATACAGTGAAGTTTTTAGGAAATGTGGTCCCAGTGGGAATTGAACTAAAACACAACCTAAGCCTTGTCAAGGCCATTTTAATGCATTATAAGTTTTCTACCTACTGAGCCACACAGAACCACTTCAATTAAAAGGTTATGAGCCACACAGAACCACTTCAATTAAAAGGTTATAAAGAATACAACATACAGTCGATAAACTTGAAGCCACCTGCACAGACAGTGAGAACATTGATATTTGGTAAGTTTAATGGAAAAGGTTATACTTCAAACTATCTAGTGTCTCTGGTTTCATTATGATGTTATGTCACAATATCATAATTCTATTGCCCTGGTAACAAAGAACAAACAGGACGCATACACGCTAATGGCCAGTGACTTCCAAAGATAAAACAGTAACGCTTTACATTAACTCCATCTACGTACATAAAGCATTAATAATGTATTCATGAGCATTACAAAATGGTACATTACAATTACATTATGAATGCTTTATGACATGTTTTACTTGTACATGACATTACATGTAATTATGCTGTTATGTAATAATCAACAGAGCCTATTTATGAATGTATACTGAGCTCTTCCTGATGCGTTTATTACAATCGTGTATATGCATTATGTCACAACCTGGGATAGGTCTCACCCAAGAATCTCACAGACCAAAAAATAGCACACAAATAATACATTCATAAGCATTTATGAATGCATCATGAAGACGTTAGTATGCATTCACAAATAGGCTCTGTTAATCATTACATAACAGCATAATTACATGTAATGTCATGTACAAGTAAAACATGTCATAAAGCATTCATTATACCCCATGTATTTGTAATGTACCATTTTTAATGCTCATGAATACATTATGAATGCTTTATTTAGATAGTTAATGTAAAGCGTTATAAACTATTAGCCATCTAACACTATTGTGCACTTGGCATGTCTGGACATTGAAACAACAACAATAATAATAATGGGTATAACTTATATAATACTTTTCGTCACAAGATCTCAAAGTGCCTTACAGCGAAAGGGGGAAACTCAACTACCCCCAATGTGTAGTGTGTAGCACCCACCTACCTGGGTGATAAATGGCAGCATTTTTGCATGTTTCTGAGGCCGATTCGGGTTCAGATATTCATGTTGCTGCTTCATCAGAGGCGGATCCGAGTCACCTCACCAACACAGACTGCGAAGTATAGAAGTTAGCTCTCGTAGCCAGTTGGCTAATGTGATGTCACAATGAACAAGCTCGTTGATTTAGCAAATATCCGTCACAGTTAGAGCTGAATGGTTGGCCACACTGTCCATGCTAAGCTAGCTAGCTACTTCACTTTGTGAAAATAATTAGCTAGCTAGCTACAAACGAAGAAACGAACAAACTAGAAATAAAAAGCTGGGTGTACTTTACAAGAATGTACCGATTTAAGAATAATTGTAATATGATCTAAGACAAGTTAGTCCATACTTCAACGTGGCATTTTTGTTTATGTGGCTAAACACCTAACTATTATTTTCAAAACAATCTGTCTCCATCCCGCAAACGACAGTCATTCCACTACAGATGTGAAGTGTTCACTACAGATGTGTATTACGGATCCCTCACCAACCACTTACTCCTGATGCATTGCACTGAGGTTTCCCATATTTCCTTCCCTTCTCGTTACTGATGGGAAACCTGTGGTATGGATACTTTTCTTTATTATATTATTATTATATGCCATTTAGCAGACGCTTTTATCCAAAGCGACTCACAGTAGTGAATTCATACATTTTTCAGTATATGTGGCCCCAGTGGGAATCGAACCCACAACCTAAGCGTTGCCAACGCCATGCTCTACCTACTGAGCCACACAGAACCACAGAACTTTACTTGCCACATTAGAGCAGCCAACCACCACACATCTGCAAACCATTTTAAAACCTGTTTTATCCCACCGGCAACTAAAGTTGCCGAAGTCTCTACCTCTATATTTTTTGGAGGACTATAGATGCTTTAAAAAATAACTGGCAAGTAGTTAACTTTAGGAAGAGCTTGAAACAATTTCCTGAAAAATGCACTTCTTTCCGGTCATGTTGAGGCGTTTACTTCCTGCTACGATTTCTGGGCGGGATGGCAGAGGCGAAGCTTCCAAATAAAAGGTAATATTGAAGTATCTAACAAGTATTTTTTGGTGATGTTTTTGTAGTTTCCTATTAAGCAACGTCTCTAGTAACAGCCAATCTAAAGATATCTTATGTAAGTTCGATATTTTTTGTATATTTACTCGGAAATGCGCCTGGCAACTAAAGTGGGTGGTGGGCAAATCCCTTTAAGTATATAGTCAAGGTGTAAATGAGGCATATTGTATCAAGGATGAACTAATTTAGGTTATTGATCAACATAATTTATTTTTCTTGATTAAAACAGTATAAGGATGACATCTGCATCAATGTTACGGATACATATTGTGGCGATCTTACCCCTGTTAGCGTAGCCCGTTGCTAAACGCTTGTAAATATCTCTGTGTAGTTAGCTATCGGCTAGTTGTTCCCGCTAGCTTTCATGCGAATACGTTTGTGTATATTCCCTAGTTGTTCCCGCTATCTTTATGCAAATACGCGGTTATGTTTGTGTGTTGTGTGATTGGTTGTTTGTTTGTACCCTCGGCGGCCAATCAAGGCGAACCAGGGTTTAATAAAAAGGACGTTCGCCTGGTCAAACGGGTCAGAGTGTGCTACTGATTTTGCTGTGATGACTGCAATAAAGAGAAGCTCCCCTGGGGCGATTCCTGAACCACGAACTCCGTCTCTGCCTCTGCTTCCTCAGCGTAACGCCACAATATGAAAGTAGTATCCAGTATAATGTCTAGCAGGGTTTTTTTTCTAAACGTGGTAACAAGGGCGCTGCGCCCTCTTGCAAAATGCTGATTTATAGTAAGACAATGGTACATTAGTACTGTAGTGTTTACTGATTAGTTTAAATGTTTTTGCCGATTTGCGAGGCAATGTGTAATTCATTTTAGTTGTCTAGTGTAAAACCTCAGTCAATCTGGGGGAAGATGAGCTGCTCATATTCTATGGCATACTTTTGACCTCTGGTTATAACTGTTCCGCGTCGACGTCTTCTCTGGTCAGAAGATGAAGATCTCTCCAATGCCAGAATAAAAGCAGCAATGCGCAGAAACAGGTTCGATGACATCATGGCTTCTGTACATGTGGTGGACAACACCAAAAGTACAGATGACCCTTTCTTCAAGATATGTACAATTTTTGAGGAGCTCAACAAAGCAGTGCCAATTGTGGAACATCTGTCTGTGGATGAGATGATGATAGAGTGCTTCGGCAGACATGGATGCAAGCAGTTTATCAAGGGAAAGCCAATACGCTTTGGCTACAAGATATGGAGCCTTGCATCATCATCCGGCTTTGTCTATCAGATGGAGCCATATGCAGGGACCTACACACGACTGGCTGAAACTGGCCTGGGTCAAGGACCGAGTGTTGTTCTTGGCTTTGCTGAGAGAGCTAATGTCCCACCTGGATGCAAATTTGATCATGATGATCTCTTTACAAGTTTGTCATTGATTGATGAGATGTGCAAGAGGGGCTATGGAAGCTGTGGCACACTCAGTGAAAACCGTCTCTTTGGTGTTGCTGACACCAGCTCTGAGATTCAAGAGAAGGGAGAGAGGGGAATCTGAATTCCTTGTTGAAAAAGGAACATTTCTTGTGAGATAGAATGACAACAGTGTGGTTACTGTCGTGGCAAACATGGAAACAGTGTCAAACTCAATGGTCAATGTTCAAAGATGGAACAAAAAGAAACATGCCATGGCAATCCTACCCCAGCCAACATGCATTAGCCAGTATAACATGCATATGGGAGGTGTTGATTTACATGACCAATGTGTGGCACGTTACAGGATCAGTATCCAATCCAAAAAGTGGTGGTGGCCAATCTACAGCTGGGGACTGAACAGTGCAATGGTCAACAGTTGGTACTATTATCGGTCAGTCTTGAAGGGAGAAGAAGACCTGCTGTGCTTTCAGAGACGAGTTGCCCAGAGTCTTCTGCAACGCCATGGGGAAAAGCCATGTGGGCATGGAAGGAGGTCAAGTTTTGCACTGCAGATAATTGATGCTGGGAGATTTGACAACATCAAGCACTGGCCAACAAAAACAGGGAGAAAGTACCAGAGGTGCCAAAAGTGTGGTGGGCGCACTTCTATTGCATGCGAGAAATGTGATGTTCCATTACACGTTGAATGTTTCAAGGATTTTCACACTCCAATCTGAAACTGGGAAAGTCTAAAGACTGCACAATACATGTTCAAATGGATGATCTAATGACCCAGTTGTTGGCTTGTAACAGTTTATGAATTTCTGAGTTTCTTTTATCACAGCACACAGTACATGAAAAAACACAATTCATGAAAAACATGATCCGTTTAATTAAAATGGTAATGCTCTGTCTGTTTTTAGGACAGAATTATTTAATATATTTTAATTATTTTTACCTGAAAGAAGATGAATTCATAGGTGTTTTATCATTTTTAAATTGTTTTCTAATGTTTAAGAATATTGTTCTTAAATTTTGAACAGGATTACCCCTGATATGGGTTGTGTTCCATAAAATTTGACGTTTTATTCAGTTTATCCATGTTATTTGCAATGTTTTCTTGAGAACAGTTGGGTTCTTAAATGACTTCATATCATATATTTGACTTTATAATAAAGTTTTCATTGATAAAAGATGACACAAGATGTGCCTAAGACTCTCATTTTCACTCAAATTTTTCAACAAAATACACAATAACATTGCATAGGGGTTCTTACTAGGTATGTGCCCACCGGCCACTAAAGTGGCCGTACATTCGAATCATCATTGCTTGGAGAAAAAAAACTGCACAACATGTTTATATGGAAGGTTGTTCAAATGATCATATATTAGAAATCTCTGGGAAAAATTTGGGCATTAATGGGTTAATAGCATTTCCACAACCCCTCTTATCTTGTATTGGCTCCCTTTAGCTTTCTCCTCAGCGATTGCCTGGCTGTGTCATGGAATGTGGGCAAAAATAGAACGCAATTTTAAAAACAGTTTAAAAAATACTGTTGTTTTTTGGTGGATTTGTCATATTTTACAAACGTGGGCACTTGTTTGTTTTATTTCTGCAAAGTTGTTACTAGCGTGTCAGGTGCCCTTTAGAATTTCAATTAAATTGACCCCAGAACTTTTGTTAATAGTGTGTTCATTCTGTTTGTTGTTTGTTACCTGGGCAACATAATTATTATATTGTGACATCAAAACATTTCAATGAAAATAACCATTTAAGTGTGGGACCACATACTTCGCTGTTCTCTTTGGACATTGTATGCAACATTTGCTGGAGTTGACCTTTTTTCTGCCTTTGGTTAAACATTTATTTTGTCAAACTGATGGAGAACTGCTGGAATTTCTTAAAACTGTGTGGAAAGCCTGGAAGGTGGGGTATGATTTTGTTTTGTATCTTGTTGTGATTGTGTCCTTGCTATCCCAGAGGATGTCTTCTCAACAAGGCCGTCTTTCTTGTAATAATTAGTTCTGCAGTCAGCTATCATTTTGATATACAATTAGTCGTCTTAGGTGACATGACTGTAAAACAGTTTAATCAAGGTGAGCTGAACTAAATGGTATGACCAAAATATCTTTAAAATCAGGATGTAGTAGCTAAATGAGTAATGTGTCAACAGCCATATCAAGCAAGTCAACAGCCATGTGGAATAACCCAGTTACATTTGAGAGTACACAAGTTTAAATAGTTTTGCAGCAAATCTAGCAAGTAAGAAGACAAGCCAATTATGTGACCGCTAAAACCTGACTTTATATGTTTAATACAACGCCTAAATTGATACTCATATATCTATGTGCAATTAAATCTTGCATCTTGCATATTTATTGTTCTGCTTGTTTTTCCCCCAGATTTGTTTATTTCTCTGAATTTGGTGGCCAGTTGTACCATTTATTGTTCCAACTGCCCTGTTCTGATACCGGTAGTGGCAAGAAGGACGAACCGAGACGGAACTCGCTAATTGCCGACTGTTCTTTTTCAACTTTCAGGAAAGTAACATTGGCCATTCTGGGACTTGATAATGCTGGGAAGACTGCAACAGTTAGAAGCATTCAAGGAGGTGAGGTCAGACTAGTGATGAAACAAGCATGCCTCTATCTCAAATACTTGCTTGCTGAATTTAGTGTGTCGCATGTTGTAGCTGAACAATTCACTTTTAAAATGTAGAATATGAATTAATTCTGTAGGGTGCTATTCCACTAAAATGACAAGTATTCTTATAATATCAATATAATATATAATATCAGTCTCATTAGTTTTAATATATCAGTCCCATAAAATATACTTAACTATAAAATTGGAATTTCAATTAATAATTTCAATTAAACTACAATATTAATAGTTAATTAATCTTAATCAAATCACAACATTATATATTTAGTTAATACCAAATGAATAATATTGATGACCTAACTAAGGGGTTGAAGGCATTATTAGGGAGTTCTAATTAGCAGAGGTTGGCTCAATTCAATACAAGTGTAACATTAAGACAGACAACCTTGTAAGAAAAATAATATATTGACATTTATTGAACATAAAGTACAGGGTTCCCACTCTCCCAAATTTCAATTTCCATGACATTTAAATGACAAATTTAAGGTTTTAAATGACATTTTGTTTTGCGGCTGACGCAAAAATTGACTTTACTTTCATAACTTAACACGTTTTGTTGCCAGTGCAAATACACATCTCATTGTGTGTGTGTGTGTGAGGACACCCGTGGCAGGTGGCAACAACGGTGGCAGGGGAACAGACATTTTGTGGTAACGTTATCAGAGAAGAAGAAAAAAATATATAACGTTATATGGAATCAGACATTTCCATGACATAGATCTTTTTCATCAATTTCCAAGACAAAATTCAATTCATTAATGAACAACAACTATCTATTTGTGAATGCATGTGTGTATCTGTGTGTGGGGCGCGTTCGTGCGCAAGCTTTCTGAGGCACGTGAGACACGTGACTGGGTGTGTTCTCTCGCCTGTGTGTGCACGCTTTAACATGGTCATCGAGAACAAAGAGGAAAGATGGAGGGAAGTTTAAACCTAGTTTGTATCCAAGGCAAAAGGGAAAACATGGCACTTACTGCGCACACCAGAATAACTGTGGAGATCAGAATGTCGGGTTATGACCGGGTTAGTAGATAAGAATGTATGCAAGACCTGGATGTATGTGGTGTATTTTACTACTAACGCAGACAGTGAATGAGCAGCTATGCCAATTACGAAACGATGGTAAACACAATGTCATGAACCATGATACTATATTTTACAACAGTTTGTACATTCAGTCATGGATACAAACAGTTAGTTGCTAAACTATGCTATGCCCAGATATTACAGCCTTACTGTTTTGTTTGCTCCATGGTCGGCGGGGTTCGCAACTGTTCACGGTTAAAGTGAAGTCTCTGGCTCCTTTTCCAAGGCGAGAAGTTAATTGTCGGCGATGAGTTTTGAGGAAGGGAGCTGGCCGCTTCTCACTGAAATGTCTGATATCGCTAGCTGTATCCTTTCACAGCTTCTGGAATTACGTAGTTTATGGCTAAATTCGTGGAGGTAGCACTCTGTTGGTTCCGCTGCTGTTCCGAGGACTTGTCTTCCGCGTGTCTTCACGAGGCCTCTCATTTAAGGCACTGGTGAGAGAGAAAGACAGGAGCTGCTGGCGATAGAAGGAGAGAGGAACAGAGAGAGAAATGGCGATTGCTATTTGGTTTTATTTTTTGCGTGAGTTGTGTATTTCCGCTCTTACAGTATTGGCCTACTGTGCATTGAAATGGTATCCTACGAGGCGGGGCCGAATGATGCCATTGGGATTCCCTGTGAGAATTGTAGTCTTGCTTGGGAGGAAATTGTATGCGTGGTGGAAAGACGTTAAGCACACAAAATATAGTAAATGACATTGCATTTCAAACATAATTTTATTTGGAATGTGCAGTCCCTACAATTCACTTTGGGTCACAACCCTGTTCAAGAACCACTAGTTTTTTTATTTTATGCTGCACATGTTGGTTCATCTTTTGATGCACATGCTAAGAACCATACTATTATGCATACAACATGCCAAAGCACATACATAATATTAATTGAACAAATAAATATAAATAAATAGTGTCATTTTTGTCCATATTGCTGTCACAATCTTGAAATGTTTTTCAAAAAAGTAGAAATACTATAGTGGATTAGATTGGAACATTTTTACTTAATTTAACATTTAATTTAAAATTTAAATGTATATCAGAGCAAAATTGTGATACATAGAAATAAAAGACACTAAACACCGCAATGCAATACCATGTTATTTAGTTTTTGTATTTTGCATGTTTTTTCCCATTTCATGTTGTTTTTCAGAAAACCCAGAAGATGTATCCCCCACTGTGGGATTTTCTGCAGTGGACCTGAAGCAGGGGCAATATGATGTGTCCATCTTTGACCTGGGTGGGACAGAGCGTATTCGGGACATCTGGAAGCACTACTTCTCTGAGTCTCACGGTGTGATGTTTGTGGTGGACTCCAGTGATGTCCAGCGCATGAAGGAAACCAAGGAGACCCTGGCTCAGGTCCTGAGACACCCCCGCATCACTGGGAAGCCAATTCTACTGTGAGTAATTAGTGGCACTGATATGAACATGACCTTACCTGTCCTGTAGTGGGAAGGGATGGTGCTTTACTGAAAGTGCAAACAAGAATGAAATAAACACTGATTGGTAGTGTGACCTCTAATGTCATCACTGCAGGAGCCTCTCAGCCAGTTCAGTAACAGCCAGAAAAACATAAATAAAGGAATCATAATATGATATTGTTCGATTGATATTATATCATATTTTACATATACATTTTACATGTACACTACCGGTCAAAACTTTTGACCGGTAGTGTACCCCAATTTTTCCAGTTTTTACTGAAATTTAAGCAGTTCAAGTCCAGTGAATAACCTGAAATAGTACAAAGGTAAGCGGTAAACTGCCAGAGGTTACAAAAAAAAGTTTAGGCAATTCCTACAGGTGTCCCAACTTTTGTTGATTACTTACAAACCCTCTGTCTGTATAAAAGCAGTGTTGGAACAGACTGTTACTACACCCTCTGAAGCATTATTTGGACAATATTGCATTGCAGGAAGTAGTATATTGCTATCATAATGGCGAGAAAAAGGCAATTCACAAAGGAAGACAGACAGACCATTATAACCCTTAAAAGTGTAGGTCTTTCCTTTAGAGAAATTGCAAAGAAAGCCAAGGTGTCAGTGAGTACAGTTTCCTACACCATCAAAAGGCACTTGGAAACTGGAAGAAACTCTGACAGGAAGAGGTCTGGCAGACCCTAAGACACAACAAAATCAGAAGACCGCTGATCACAGGACAACAGCTTCAAGCACAGCTTAACACTGGTCGAAGAAAGGAAGTCTCAGTTTCAACTGTGAAGAGAAGACTTCAAGCTGCAGGTTTGACAGGTTGAGTGGTACCAAGAAAGCCAAAGAGGCTTGCCTGGGCCATGAAGCACTGCCAGTGGACTACCAATGAATTAAAATGTGAAATCTTTGGTTCATCACGCAGGGTTTTTGTACGCCATCGAGTAGACAAAAGGATTGTTCCTCAGTGTGTGACACCAACTGTCAAACATGGAGGAGGAAGCGTGATGGTCTGGGGCTGTTTTGCTGGATCCAGAGTTGGCGACTTGCACAGTGAAAGCAAAGCAACCTACAAGTGCAACACATTTGTGGGAACTTCTGCAACAGTGTTGGGAAGAACTTTCCGAACAATATTTGATTTCCATTGTAGAAAGAATGCCACGAGTGTGTTCGGCTGTTATATCTGCAAAAGGTGGCTACTTTGATGAGTCAAAAATGTAGATTAAATTTGGTTAAACAAAACGATTCCATGATTATTTTTTTTTAGTTCTATGCTTTAATTTCAGAGTACATTGAAACATTAAACTGCGTAAATTTCAATAAAAACTGGAAAAATGGAGGTGTTCTAAAACTTTTGACCGGTAGTGTATGTAAAATAAAACCGATACAGGCCACAAGTGTTAGGCTGAGAATATTTGTATGTCTCAAATTTGTGCTAAAGCACCATATTAAAAAAGAAGTAAACCAAAGCCCATTTCCTATAGATGATATTCTGAAAATAAACGATATGTCCCTTTTGTGTCAGTCTGGCAAACAAACAGGACAGAGAAGGAGCCCTACAAGAGACAGCTATCTTAGATCATCTCTCCCTGGAGAAGCTTGTGAACCAGAACAAATGTTGCTGTAAAATAGTGAGTATTTCTGGGGAGTCCAAAGGAGAGATGTTCACAACCACACTATGCTGTTCTGATGTAATGTGTGGAAGTCACGTTGTTGTGTTTGACAGTACTGTAGTGTTTGGTACTCTGCATGTATCATGTAGCTTGAGTGATCAAAGCTTCACAGTTAAAATTAACTCTTTAGGTGCCCTGCTCTGCGGTCAAAGCTGTTGGGAAGAAGGCCATTAAGGGTGGACTGTCGTGGCTTCTGAAAACTGTGGCCAAGGACTATGACATCATCGACAAGCGTGTGCAGGAGGACACATCTGAGCAGAGGAAACAGGAGGAGAAGGACAGGAGAGAGCGGGCAGAGAGGGTGCGCCGGGTTCGAGAGGAGAGGTGAGAGCTGTTTCATAGCCGTACACGTTCAGAAATGTTTTAACAAGGTGATGATGGATTGAGATTTATCAAAAGGATGACGTAAGCTCCTACTAGGGTAAAAATCCATGTGTACATGGACAAATCCATGGACCGACCGGTTATCTCAAACAAACTTTTGAACAAAAGATCAATTTTGGTTACTGTGTCGTGTGGGACTGATACTGAAATATTACAACTGGGCCTAGAGATACTTGCATCTAGGGTAGTGTGCTCTATATTTGGCAGAACTATTTTCTGAAGCATTCAGTTTTCGCCACAGGGAAAAGAGAGAGAGGGAAGAAGCTGAACGAGATGGTAAAACTGTAGAACAGGATCAGGAGGAGAGCAGTGTTGCAAACCCTTTTCAACCAATAGGAAACCTCATCTCAGAGGTAAGCACATCTGCCATAGAGATCAGAGTATGAGAAGAGTGAACATGACTCATATGCTGAATCTACAATGAAACCTGTGAAAAACACACGATCTGATCAACAGAGTATATCATTCACAGTGATACAGTTACAAGACATTACTATTATCTGAACACATGTTTTTGCATGTGTGTTTGTGTGATGCAGATGGAGAAGAAGAAGAAGGAGAGTAAAAGGCAGTCTGGAGAGAGACCTGACCAAGGTAAGTGACCCTTGCCCATCCCAATGTCACACATGCACACATACTTGACTAACACATAAACATACATTTTTCTCTAATACAAGTCGTTTTCAACTGTAGCTTAAGTGCTGAGCTGCACTGTTGGCCCTCTGAAAACAAGGGTGAAATACCGACTGTTTATATAAAATACCAGTGGGCAATGGATGTTAATTAAGCAGAGATAAAATGTGACTGTGGACAGTAGAAGTTGAAGATGAGTAATGATCTATCCCCCAAGCTTCAGCAGACCACAGTCCAAAGAGGAAGAGGAAGATGCGGCTATGGAGGAAGAACAGAGTGGCACCTCTTAACACCAGACAACCCCGCTAAAACGCAGCGCTCGTATCTCAAGTTGCGGTTCGGCTGTCATGTTGACACCACTGTGACAGTATTGGAGAGCGGCCGGTTCCTCCCTTCTGCACTCTTGGCAGCCATGGCTGAACTCCCTCCCATGTTTACCCTCTGAACTCTGCCATGCCTCTGCCACAGAGTAGACATACTGCCACTATGTCACATGTGAAGCTTTGCTGCTGCTATGCTCTCGGTTTGAGTGGGACATGTTCAGAGAACAACCACATTAATAAAGCAAACATTGTGAGCAAGCATCCATGTCTTCACACAAGGTGACAAAAAGCTGTTGTATTCTATTTTCTTTAAAAGAGTATTCCAACATTTAGCCTTGATTTTTTTGTTTGGTCCAGATCATTTTTTAGTGCATGTTTCAATTATTTGGTGGGTGGAACACAGCCATTTTTGTTTCTTTACCACTAACCACAATAGCGAAAATTTGTGAGAGTGGATAGTTTATTGCCTTAAATCTTTTTGTTATGCCATATTTTGTACGTTTTAATGAATGTTATTTCTCATTGTTTTTAGAAACTATTTGAATAAATGTTTTTTGCTAGTTCTCTAGTAAATGGCAGTCAGTGATAGTGTTTATCAATGTGAGAGTACAATCATCATGCTTCAAGTAATTCCTTATTTGAGTATTTCAGATTTTCTTATGTCCCTTATAAATGACAAAACATTAAAGAGAAACTTGCACCCTAAGTGCAACTAATTAGTAAGGGAGGGCTGTTGGGGAGTTTTCATTCCGACAGAGCAATGTAAAATGTGTTAACACTGGGGTCTGGGGATCCATGAAAGAACAAAACAGTTTCTAATTTGGATTTTTTATATAACGACAATGAATGTAATAATCAGAAACTAGTGCACAAGAATTGTTGTTATAACAAACATTCTGATTACCGTTACTATGAAAACCCAAGGGATGTTCTCATTCTCATATTCTTTGACAGGGCATCTAGAACATTATCAATAGACTTATTTTTGTTGAAGAAACAGAATACCAATGATAGCCTATGGATGAGACAGATCTTTAGACCCAAGACACCATAGTGCTGTGGAAACACTGAGAATTTGATTCAATGGTTGTCGGTCTAGTACGGGGGTATTCAAATCCAGGCCTTGAGGTCCACAGTGTCTGCAGGTATTTGCTCCAACCACGCACTCCACCACCTGATTTAGAATAATTAGTTTACCTCCTTGGTCCAGGAAGTGAGCTAATTAGTGAAATCAGGTGGTGTAGTGCGTGGTTGGAGCAAATACCTGCAGACACAGCGGACCTCGAGGCCTGGATTTGAATACCCCTGGTCTAGTATATACTGTATACACCTATAGAGAAGTACAGGGTGTAACAAAAAATTGAAACACCCCAAAATTTATGAACTAATAAGGAGTTGGGCTGCCCTTTGCCTTCAGGGCAGCTTCAGTCATTCTTGGAATGCTGTTATAGCCTACAAGTTTTAAAATGTTTGTAGTGGGATATTGACCCATTATTCAATAAGGAAAGCCTCCAATTCTTTGAGAGATGAAGGCAGTAGAATTTTACTCTGCACTCTACGTTACAGAACTTCCCATAAGCGTTCAATGATGTTTCGATCTGGCGATTGGGGAGGCCATGGAAGGTGTTTGACTTCAACCTGGTGTTTATGAAACCACTCTTTAATCAATTTAGCAGTGTGTATGGGAGCGTTATTATCTTGGAATATGGGAACATCTTGAGGAAACAATGTTTGCATCATAGAGTGCACCTGGTCCCCAAAACTGGTGTCATATTCATTGGCCGTAATTCTACCATACAGAGTAATAATCTGATGGGGAATCGAACCCCGGTCTCCGTGCCCAGTGTCGAACATGGTAACCACTGGACCACGTGGAAGGCCCGACCATATTCTTTTCTAACACTACTCAGAAGTCCAGGTTTTGTGCTCATTACACCAGGTTATGCATTGTTGAGCATTGCCATTGGCTTTGGTTATGAGCGGTTTCTGAATAGCACATAAACATCAGCTTTGTGAAGCTGACGACCTACAGTTTTGTTGAGACTGGGTAACGGAGGTGTAGATTAAGTTCTATGGTCATTTTTTAGGTCGTTCTTTGTACTTTTCTCTTTTTTTTAAAGATTTTTTTTTATTCATCTATCCCTGTCGGTGAGCTTCAACTTAACCTACTAATGATTTACATTGACTACCATTCAACTACTCCACGTGGCCACGCCTCTTCTCTGTTCTGCTCTTGTCCCTAGATGGTGACAAGAATAACCAAATCAGTCGGGATAGCAGAATCTCTTGCAGAATACTTGTCTTCTGCAAAAGATTGAAAACTCAATTTTCCGACAACCTCAATTAAAAAAAAAACGAATAACTTTTCTCTCCGCACTGTATTGCAGGTTTTGTGGCACGAACTTCGGCCAAGACAATTCGGCTGTAGCTTACTGTTTGATAGCTCTATCGATTATTTCTAGCAATATTAATGCACTCTTGTAAGTCGCTTTAGATAAAAAGCGTCTACAAAATAACCAATTTGTAAATTGCATTCGATAAATGTGGTCTCTACTCTGCCTATATCCCAAACAATATCACTTGTGGCATGGTGATAGCAATCCTAATTGGCTGTTTTTTGCCAAATAAATCAGATCTGCTTTAATGGGCAGAAATATTTTTTTTTTCCAAATGGGTACATTGCTGCCATCTATGGTACACTGAAGGTATACTCGACTGCCTGTCTTTTTTGTTTGCTTTATAACCGCAGAAATATCGTTGGCCAATGCAATGATAGGGTGCCTTTAGGTTTCTACGAAGACATTCTATGCACTGATCTGATATACACATACAAAAACATAAATATAACAAATCTCTTAATATCAGTTTGATTAAATATAGGCAGTGGTGTACCTATTGTATGCAGAACTCCCATGTTTGTGTTCAGGACCAATGTTCCCTGGTCATTGCATAGAAAATCTTTTTTGAAACCCACTAGAAGCAGATCTATCTAGTTAAAAATCAAATGCAAACAAAGCCCCTGTGGTAGAAATTTGTGTAGTATTAAAATAATTGACCAAAAACTGTCACAGCTTCGTCATCACAACCTGGCCTCTCACCAATATAAACAAGAAATCATTTTTCCACCTGAAGTTAAAAAGGTTTGTGACTTGTAACTGACTGTACATGCTGCATGGATCGTACCATTAATGCTGGGTTGGCACCTGCTTTGTTCTGTATATAAATGGGATGTTACTGGTCTTGTTCTCATGTTTTCATGTACAATCTGTATTTGTACTATTTGTGCCAATACATGAAAATCTATCAACTTCAGCCTTATATGTAGTAAACATCTGCAGGTAAAAGGGTATGCCCTCCTAATTTCTGTGTGCAGGGGCAATGGCCTCACCTGCCCTTTGATTTGGGCAACTATGTATAAGAACAAGCTGTGGAGTGCAATTCATTATGGTGGCGTAAAAGGTCAAGGGATCATTGCCATGTGAGCAGATGCCACAGTAGTGCTACATTTGTGAGGTGAGAAAAGTGACTTTGTGTGCAGCCATAGGAAGTGCAATCTGTAGACCGTCTGATCTCCTGAAACACTTCTGTTACTAAATTTGTAATACCCTTCACTTAAGCATCGATTTTACAGCGCCTACGATTTTCATTTATTTTTTAACCCGAAGGAGTTCACTGAAACGTGCATCATAAAATACATCAAAACAAAAATCAGGATTTCATAAAGATTTAATAAATTTTAAAAAAAGAAATAAGTTGTCAAAAAGGTTTTAGGCATGAGGAAACATAGACAGTTGATGTCTGAAGTGCAAGTGTACTCTTTCTTTTAATCCACCCATTTATCCCACTGCACATGTTTTGGCTGATTGGGGGGCTCAGCTTGTGGATCAGCTGGCTAGTCAGACGTGATATGCTGTACAAAAACCCTCCCCATCACACTCACAAAGCAACCATACAGGTATAACCAGGAGTAACTGTTGAGATGAATCTGACTGTTCATTACAGAACACAAATCAAACCTTGGCGATACAGACAGGAAATATTTGTTTAGACGTGGCATAAGTTATCCTCTTTTGTCTTCTTGTAGCTCAGGTTACATGATGCTGAAGGCTCGCATGATGCTGAAGGCTCATGTTCATATAGCCCAGTCATTTATTGTGTGCTGCTTGATGTGTACAAATAGGGACACTACACTGCCTCTAGATTGCTCAATAGAGCCATGACTGGTGCATGCTGAATTGATCGGCCAACTAGAAATGTAACAGACATATGACTTTATAGCAAATGTAATAACTGTAAGAAAGTCCTGAATTTTATACTCCTGCAGCTGACCCAGACAAAGTCCTGGAAGAAGCAGGAGACGTTTCTGGAATCTGTACAACCTGGTATAGATAGATCAGGCCATATTACAGACAGCTCATCTTTTGTACAACTTGATTAACCTCCAGCTGACAGCAAAAATAGGTCCTGGTGTCTCTGTACCCAGTGGTAGACATCTCCAAATGTGCAGACAGAAAACGTCAGTTCCCAGGCATCTGCGTGACACAGCAGACCACTGCAAGATACATAGGATCTCCTGCCGTCGAAAAAAGAGACGGCCCACTCCATTTTGGCGCAAGAGCATAGACACAGAGCTCTGGTTCTGTTGCAGCTTCATCTTGGGTAACATCAGCCTGTTCGATGGTTCTCTGAGGCGCTTCCAACACAGCATCGATGCAAGCAAACACCCCTGCTCAGTGGAGGAGCATTCTGGCATTCTGGAGTCGAGTGATTTAGCCCTTGAGGAAAAGAATGCATCTCTTCTGTTTCTGCACGTCCTGGAGAAAATGTCAGCAGGCATACAGACTGCCCTTCACCTTTGCCCCTTTGCATGATGCTGGTGAATGCGATGACAGACAAATATAAGGCAGAAAGCTACCCCTTAATCTTGGCTTTCTCTCCAGTGTGTGTGAGTAGCTTGGGCAGTGACATAAATAAGGTCTGGGGATGTCCTGTGCATGAGTGCAGTTGTTCCCCTTTTCAAAAGATAGCACCCCCCATCCCACCCCACACTAGTGACCACCCTTGCCCGCCCACCCACCCACCCCCAAACCCACTCAGATCTCCAGGTCCAAGCCCGGAGGAAACGGGCTATTCTCCCTTTCCTTGTCTCGCTCTCTCCTTCTTCTCGTATAGTATCAGTGTAGGACCCGCTCCAGGTACTGTGGTTGAGGGTTCTCCTTAACATATTTCTGGATGTACCAGCATGTAAGGTGGGCCTTTAAGTCCTCTTCCACCACAAAGTCCATGGCAGCCTGAAAAAGCAGAAGCAGCGTTATTCAGCAGATGAGACCCAAGAACACGGCTGTTTGTGCCCCGCTGAGAGACGCCTCAGCTCTCACAGTGTGGCTCCCAAGGGAGCCAATCAGCAGAGCCTAAATAAGGCATAAAGGTTTGTGGGAGAAATGAAAAACAGTCAGTGGACATGGATTCAGTGAACCAACAAATCAAGCAAATAACAAAGGATACAGTAGATACAATGTTCAGTTAAGAGTAATATGACACACAGGACAGTTCTTAAACTCTTCAGTTTAAATTATAAGTCAACTAGATGAAGTGTCATTGTTTTAAAAAATCCCAAACATTTTTACTATTAATTTCTGGGCTAAAGTGAAGAATTAAGTGAAAACTAATATCATCTTAAATGTAATCAGGAATGTGCCACTCGACACAAGTCCTACTGGTTATATACCTGGCCTGCAGGTTTCATACCCAAATGAATACTGTTCATTAGTAATGAGTATATAAAGAAAAAGCATTGCTCTGAAATCTATAATTGATTTTGCAATGAGCCCTTTACAAAAATATTACACCTTTTAAAATGTCAATACAATTGATGCCCCATGTGGAACAGTTACATGCATATGGGGAACACCAGTTCAAAGCGTCCAGCAATGCTGTCAGACTTAAAGAAAAACCACAGGCTCAGAGTAATGATGGCATTAAAAATCTGGGCTATGATTTTATTGAAAAAAAGGTCTTGTGACCATTTGTGGTTGGCTGCATTTATGTTGCAGTTATAAGATGCAGTTTGTAAACAGTCAAGAAGACCCGATGACCGTATTTAAATCATGGTTTAGCGGTCAGTTACATTTGGAACTTGACTGCCATGAATTTTGATTGCCAGAGCAATACTCCAATCCGATGGCTTTGGAATGCCACAGAACAAAGATCACGGGTGGTTCTGTGGGGCTCAGGAGGTAGAGCACGGCGATGACAACGCTTAGATTGCGGGTTAGATTCCCATTGGGACCACATATGCTGAAAAATATGTGCAATCACTACTGTAAGCCGCTTTGGATAAATGTTATGGATAATGCTATGTCACAGGTACCATGGAGGAAAGATGCCTTCCTCAAGGAAAACCACAGCAATAACAGTGTTATTCTTAAACAAGGCAGACATGCATAAATAGCATTAATACCATGACATATTATCACAGACAAAAGAAAACAATTTAGACCCCTAGTGGTATCATGTGATTGATTAAGTATTCTACAAAATACATACCATTTTTGTGTCACTTGAGATACTGCCCTTTCTTTCAACTGTTTCCTACTAAGTCAGATGATCAATTTTTGTGTTTTCACTTCTGTACTGTACCTTTTATTCCAAAGTTCGCCAGCAGTTGGAAATGCTTTCTCTAACTACCTTCAGTCAAGAGGTTATTTTCCACAAATCTCCTCAGTCAGGAGTACTTTCCACTTCTGAAGCTGTCACAGGTTACTGTCACAGAACACTTAGGTATGCTTGTGCTGAGGATGTTTATCTATTCTGAATTTTGTTGTTGTTTTGTGTGTTTATAACAGCTTCAAACAGCTACAGGAATCAACTTTAACTAATTTTCTAATGTCACGTTTAATACAGAACTGCTAATAATAAAATTACTTCTGCCTCAAACTACCACTTTAATTTGGAGTGTTTCTATTCTCCCTTAATGTGATGTCCTGGGATATCAAGGGTACGTGTGTTCGCATTGTGTATATCTATTTTTTTAAACTGTCAAATAAAAAACTAACTAACTAACCTTTTCCTCTAGCTGAAATCCTTTAGTCTCTTTTTAAATCATCATTCTACTCCATATTACCATGAAGCTCCTTTCCAGCTACAATATTAATGCAGATTAGCCATCAATAATTTAAATACACTCATCCCAAATCGCTAAATAAAAAGCCAGATTTCTTCTCCTGCTGTTCCGAGATAAAAATAGTTTCATTAGGGCAAGTGATGCTGCATAAATCAGAATTTCCTGCTGCAATATTTGTGGTGGACTGGGCATTAATGACATCATGTCACCAGTCTAAGATATAGTATACATTCTTTGAAAACCAAACTGAAAGAACAAACTCTCTGATAGTGACAATATCCACTACAGCTTGAATGTCAGTATGCTGGCCTATAATAATCTTACTCTGGTGTTACTAAAATTAGTTTCATAATTATTGTTTAAATGATACAGATTCACCCTGTAGAAAAAGAAAGCAAAGTAAAGAGCTGGGACTGTGAAGTATGGCCCACAGCACTAGCCCATCTGGTAGCAGTATATATAACATGCTGTCAACAGAGGGACCTGCATCAATATTTGTACAGAGAGAAAAGAAGAAAGACATTCTCTGGCTTCCAGGGAGTAGAGGAATCTGAGGCCACACTGGCTCTTAATTGCACAGTTTAAAGCTGACCTCGGCATGCAGTCCAACTCGATTCCGTTTCACAGAAGTTATTCTGGAGTCGGTGCCAGAACACTCTCTCTGCTCTGGGGCCAGCATACTAAGCTCATGCCAACCAGCCACCCAAGAGACGCATTTAAAATAGTAGCCTATACTGTGTCACCTTACAGAAAATATCTCTCCTTTTTAAAAATAGATTTCTTTTATTTCTAGATTTCAACTCACAGCCAAGACTAGGTCGATTCTGCAATGTAAGCTATTCGTACGACAACATGTCCAACTGTGTCCTCGAGTCAAGTATATTACATTTGTAAATCCAGAAAAAACATGACATTATTTTTAAATATACGTCCAGGGAATATTATCACACAGTGAAATTACTTTGACCTGATCCTGACATTAACTTACATTAGCCCCCTTCGTGATCATGGAGGACCTCAGAGGAAGTCTGCTATTATATGTGAAGTGAAATTCACTCTTCTCACTTATCAAGGGTAGGTGTCCAATCCACACCACCATTGATAGTGTGCATGTAGGCCCCCGGATGGTGCAACGGTAAAGGCACCTGCGGGGAGTGCAGTCAGGCTCTGGCCTGGAGTCCCGCTTGGGGGCGGCAATAAGCTGTCCGCCCCAGGGGAGGGGGGAAGGAAGCCGGCATAAGCTCGCCGCATAGAAGAGTGGCTCTGTGTGTACCAGCGTTACGGTCGACAGCTTGGCGGGTCCCGTCTCAGAGGAGGCGTTTCATCGCCTTTGTCACTGCCGGTCCCAGAGCTGCGGCGGCGAGCTCGTAGTACGGTGGTGATACGGGGGTGACAGTTGATGTTAGAAAGAGGGTACAATTGACTACTAAATTTCCAATGGAGGGTGGGAGGGGAGAAAAAGAAGTGTGCATGTAATGTTTCCATTCAAACAATACAGGCATCCTGAGGAAATGAGGCAAGGACTGGATAAACAAGACCACACAGACTGTAGGTTTTGCTGTAACATAATAATTAAAAGGAATAAAAAGGAGTACTGCAAGTGGTGTCATTTATCTGGTGGCTTTTCTGAAGGATTAAGCTATAAAGAGCTCCCTTTCCAAGAGCACAAAACTGGGGAACAAACTGTAAATCTCTTTGCTCCATATAATCCACAGTATGCAGCAAAAGGTAAGCATCTGAAGTGAGTGCAGGAAAGGATTCCTTTAATTAGTATAACATTTATTAACCCCTGATTTAACACTGGTTTAACACGCACCATCCAAAAAATACATGGTGTACCTTGTTTCCTTAGTTGCAGTATTTCTAATAGGCATGCTTAGTTACTTGGAAAATGTGACTACAAACAAGCTCAAATAAATGTTAAAAAACAATATCCTGTTGGAAAAACAGACCATTAAATTATCTTAAATCACCTGGTCCACAGAGCTGGCAAGACTGTTTAAGCATCAGAGAGCCCTCAAAAGATCACGTTTTTAGAGCCCACTGATTTGAAAAGAACGTTATTGTCACATGCCACGTGACGATCCCTGGACTGGAGCAGAGCAGCGGATGGTAAGAACTGGCAGAGGAGTGGGGTTTGCCGGTCTACGGACCGGATATTATTATTTTTTCTGTCTCTCCCCCCCAGACACGGGAGAGAGAGTGGGAGAGCAGGTTAAAATAAAACAAACACAAAGTCTTCACCCTACTTGCTGCGAAGCTTTCTGGCAAAAACAATGAACTAAAATAACAAACTAAAATAATCAAAACTTAATGAACGCCCGCCTCCTCCGAGGGGGGAATCCCCTTTCGGGGAACACACAACGAACACAGACAATCAGCGGCTTTCCACACCACCTTCATACATACACATTTAACACACATCAACACTTAAGGGACAGGGTAGAACTCTACGCACTGTCCCGACACACATCTCAACAAGACACCACGCCTCCTCAGACCGGAGTTCACCTAGAACCTCCCCAGGCACACACATATTCAGTGACTTTTCAAGTGCTCCCCAAACCCATGCACACAGAGGCACTAACTTTTCAGTCCGAGTTCTCTTTTACCCCAAACACACAGAGACCCTCGCCACTCCTCACAGGGAGAGTTTTCTGGCAACCAGCCCCGAGACACTCCACTCTTTCAGTGAGAGTTCTCCAATCACACCGAGGGCGAGAGGCGGACCCTATTTCAGGGTGCCCTCTCGCTCTCTTTCACGACTACACTGAGGGAGAGAGGCGGACACTCTTAGTGCTCCCTCTCTCCCTCTTTCCCACACACACAGGAAGCACTCTACTCAGTCACTTTCGACAAACGCACACAGAACTCAACATAAACTCCACACAGATTCCACACACTCCCCATCCTCTGACACGAAAACCCCCTCATGCGGGGAAACACACGACAGTACGTCACACCTGACACCACACCAACACTACACGACACACATGACGCGCACGCAAATGACAAGACAACAACTCTGAATACACACACAAATGGAATCAACCACTCAATACACACATGAATGACACAACCAACCACTCAATACACACAAATGACACAACTAACAACCTCTCAATACGCACATATAATGACAAGACAAGACCAATTCTCTACAATATGCACACACATGAATGACATGACAAGACTAACTGATTCCCCACTTGCCCCACCTGCTCTTAAATAGGCTTATTTTCTGCCTACCTCAGGTGTGACTCGTGAGGCAATCACCCATCTATCATTCACTCACCCAATCACAATCACTCAACAACAAACAATTCACATTCTCACACATAAACCCAATCAGTCAATTGAATTCCACATGAATTACCTGATTGACACCAATTAAATAAGAGCAACCTTCCGGGCGACAGTTCACTCTCACACCCTGTGAGAGTGCCAAACCTGCCCCCGGAAAGTCTCCCTGCTCCAAAGGCCTCCACAACATGTAAAAACAAAGGCAACCATGCAACTCCCATGTTGCTGAGACCGAAGCCCTCCACAGTTATATTTTAAATTAAGGCATGTATGCAAAGTGTTTTAAAGGTTTTTTAGCTATATATAAAACATGCATGCACGCACATGCAATGAAATGGTAGGTTAGTTGCCAGTAGCTATCTAGAAAGGTAAAGGTAAAGTTAGCTAGTTTGTGTGAGATGAGTGCAAACGTGCTGTTCAAGCCAAATGGTTTACTGGCAATGTCTTGATAGTAATTTACTTGCTTTACGTTCCATGGCCTCGGCTCAGTTCACTCTACTACAAACTTGATAGCTAGACGTGCACAACCTAACCAGCTCTTCCCAAAGCTGCTTGTGTGGGAAAAACAGCCATCGGCTCAGAAACAAAGCAATGTCTAGCGAAAAAATTGCTTCTGGTGTATCCCTAGGAGTGGCCATACAGAGATGGATGAAACTTATGAAAATTGCATACTTGCTAGCGACAGTGCTAGTTGTTTTAACAACGAATATCTGATATTAATATCACAATTCAATAAATCAACCATGATGTTTTTTTCCTGTCTCTATAAGCATCCAATGTTATATCATACAGCTGCAGGAGGTGTATACAGCAGATACAATTTGTTTGTCCATGCTGGAAAATAGCAAGGACCGCCTTCACTGTTTCTAATTCTAATCGAACATTTAACGGATGATTATGTATACTGCTGTCTGTCAAAAGTTCAACGCCTTTCAAATTTTCACATACGAAAAAATACGGGCAAAGCTGCGGAAAAATAACTGATAGCCCCCCACTGTCCGTGTCGTCCGTAACATACAGGCCCTATTGAAAATGCATTAGTTCAACCTGTTTTTGACAGATGTGAAATCTCTGTGTGGCCAATGTGGAAAATTAAAACTTAAAAGACAAAGCAAATCCTAATGAGCCTAACCTGCATTGTGTTAAAATATGCTGAAGCACAAATTGATGGAACTTAAACATGTTAATTAATCAAGAGATTGGTTGGAATGAAAACCAACATACACGGGGGTCTCCCAGGATTGGAGACCCCTGCCATACGGAATGCGTACTCTCTTTTTCTTTACTGCTGATTCAGGTGAGGTGGGGGGTGATACCGCAGATGTCAAGTTGGGAGGTGGTAGTGGTGAAGATGAAGGATGATCATGACCAGTGGCAAAGAAAAATTGAATCCTCTGCCTCTTTTTTTTTTTTTAATTTCTTTTTAAATTTTTTTTAATGTATTTTTTTTTTTACTCTTGTTGGTCTACACTGTTACCAGTCACATATAAGAATGAGGTTATATTTTAGAATTACATTGCTCATGGAACAACGTGAGGCTTGGCTGAGTTTATAAACAGTAAACTGTAGCCTACAGCTACAGTTAGTAGTAGGCTAGTTAACGACACACTCTTTAGCCAGAAACAGTCAGGCTAGCCAGCTACAGAAGCTACAACAGAAGATCGAAGTCAAGTGTAGCCTACATAATTAACGTTTTATGTATTGTAGCAAATTTAGGGGGTAGTAATCAGCAATCTGTAGCTAATCTGGCCAGCTAGCTTTCATTACTGGCGTGCGACACATTATTTGTAACTAGCTAGCTTGTGCTAGCTATGATTTGACCAGCTTGCTAGCTAATGTAGACATATATGCTTGTGATTATCGACTGGGGTAAACGAGGTCTGTTAGTGCAGGCGCTACACAGACCTCTTAATCTTTTGGGTGCCACTAATTTTTTTTGTTTGGTCACATATGCAAATGATACAAATGATTCATACCCAGATGACTTTCCAGGCTACAATGACTCTACAAATGTTAATACTGTACCAAGGCAACAAGCAGGTGGTAACAGTGATCTCTATGATTTATCTGCAGACTGTAGAGAGTGCCTTTTGTTTCTAACAACCTCTTAAGCAAATCTTCTAGTTATCAGCAAAGGGCCTCTTGCAAAGGGCCAGTCCTGGAACATGCAAATGAATAATATAGAAAATCTACAATAAATGTGCTATTATTAATTAAGGGAAAACTTGACCAGCAAGTCCTTTGGAGACTTTGGATCCTAGGTTGCTAATTAACTGTAATCGGTTTAACATTAGGTCTACATTTTATACTTTTGTGCTTCAGCAGGAAAATAATTCCTAATCAACACAACGTTTTATGCAAGCAGCAGTATCCAAAAAATATGGAGTAGGGAGAGGAAAAACATAGTTAGCTAGATTATGTGCATTGGTTCAAGGCTTTCTTTTTGGTTGCTGCCCCAGAACAGAGCTTTATTTTGCAATACAACAAAGAAAGGACTCCCCCCTGTTAAGTGCTGCAGTACATCGTTTTTAAATGCTCTTGGCGTGCCAGTTTGAACTTACCTTTGCCAGGTGCTTGGCAATTCCTCTCCCTCGGTAGGCATCTGGCACCTCTGTATGCTGCAGGTCCACGGTTCTCTTCCCCACATATTCATAGAGCAGAACAGCGCGGTCATGAGAGCCTTAAGGGGAGACAGGAGATGACATCATTTTCAGTTGCAGGAACCTACGAGAAAAACAAGTTGAGACGAACCTGTATCACCCCAACAAACCTATGTTTGCCATCTAAATCTGGGTAAGGGACAACCTGCTGTAATGCTCAAGCATATTGTATTCAAATATGTATATCTTTGCACTGTTAGAGAATGGTTGTGACAAACATGGTACATACTGGATTTGTTTTAGAGTGTTTACTTCAGTAAATGTACAGTAAATACACAAGCTGGTAACATATTACCTCAGCATACATTTGTTTTAATACTGTTGCATTCAGACATGGGTTTGCATAGCTAATGAAACTACAATTACATTGCAGGAAGGTCACAGCATGAAATATTATTTGTAAAACAAGGGCTATTTCAGCTTTCAGTCGTTTGTATATAACCAGTGATAGTTACGACCCCAGAACGTGTGTGTGTGTGTGTGTGTGTGTGTGGGGGCCGGGGGGTTCACGGCGCTCTGCATATCTTGTCATGTATTAGTCTTTCAGTGGGTCCTGTAGATTTGATCTGAGATCGTGTGAAAGCTGAAAAAATGTAACGTTACATAATTATAGTGATATCAATTGAAGTCATCTCTGGTGGACTGAAAACATCAGGAAGTGGGTTGCTTCGATAACTTCTAAGAGTAGCTAGTGCTAGATTAGTTGGCCCTTGTTAATTTGGCTAACGTGACGTTACCAACCCTGCATTCGACGAGCTAATATAGTTGTCCAGATACTGCATGTCCATCGTACGCACGCGCACACGCAGGAACGGCAAACATTTGCTAGCTAACTTCCTGTATTAATTTATAGGTAAACTTTATATTTACCAGAAAATTGAACTAATCCGCTAAAAATCTCTTAACCTCTTAATCTTAATTAATCTATGTGATATAACAAGATGACAAGATAACAACGCTCTCACTTGTACATTTTTCTTAATTCTCTACTCTTTCTTGAGACAACAACAGAACAAAACAGTCCAGATCGCTTTGAACGCAAATGATCTGTTATCCAATCGAAGCTAACATACAATACTAGAGGCCCCTTCGCCTTGGTGTCGAAATCGTTTACTTTGATTTTGCTACTAAAAATATTTCATGCAGTAAATCATGCTAGCTAACTAGCGAATTAGTGTGACACTGTCTAGTTAGGTACCAAGCCATCAATCTTAGTTAATTTGTTTGAGTTAAAATAGCTAACTAGCTAGCAAGCTAAACCCGGATCGAATGCATAAAGTGACAACACTTACCGTTAGCTTACGGTAGCTAGCTAACGTTGGCTAGCTATCGAAATCAAACGAACAATTCGAATGATCTTTAAATTAAACAAAATAACCAGATAGCTAACGTTATATTCCTGTTTACAGCCAGTACGCTAAACTGTGTACTAACGTACTGGCTACATAAAAGATGATAGCTTGCGAACTAGCTCGCTAGTTAGCCAACTAAGCCACCTATTTGTTTTCATATACAGCTAGCTAGCTAACAAGCTAGGTGGAAGCAAAATTAACGAAAAGTATTGAAAATATAAACAATCAATATTTTATTGTATACAACAGTCAAGATTTTATACAACTTAAATACTGTTGCACCGTTGGGAACTACCGGTAGCTCGCTAACTAGCAAAGTAATGTTTAAACTCGAAGGATCAACATAGCGTATGTAAGCACAATTAAAAGCCGTGGTAGCAAGCAAGCTAGCTCGACAGCAGCGCTTGAGCAAGCTAGCACTATATAGCTAGCTAACAGTGTAGTGCAAATTTGGAAAGAAAGGTGGGGGAGCTGGGGGGCTGTAAGAAAGTACATTTAAACCTCGTTCTCTGTACTTTACCGTTGAGTCTAACAGTGAACTGTCGTCGTTTTCGGTCGTGCTCCACTCTGATCGGTGTATTGAGTTCGAGGACATTAATCTGCGCTGCCTGTGCCATGTTTTTTCTTTTTCAGTGTTGACAAATTTTGCGGCGTGACAATCAGTGCGCAATGGTGACGGTAGGTGAAATACAGCGGAGAGAATTCATGGTATACACTGCAAACTGACAGGGTGGACTGAACCACACATAGTTCAACCCTAGAAAATCAGCTGTAGGATCACATGGCGTAGATTAACCAATGAACATCCCGATAGAATGTTTTGATACGCTGCATTTTCACATTAAAGGGACAGACACACGGCTGCGACTTGTTATCTTTATTTTTCATTACCTTTGTGTACTTTACATTAAATTACTGCCAGTCATTATGACAGCGAATCAGACATTGGGTATCAGTCTTTGTAGCTTTTTCCACAGCATAGATTCCAGTACCACCATACTCTATGCAATGATGCCACATTTGTTAATCATTGTAAATTTGAGCAGATTAAGGGTACGTTTTAGTCTCCCCTCTTTCAAGCCTAGGAGCCTCCATTAACGTTACATTCATTCATACAGACCTGTTCTGAATGACAGTTCCTGACTGACAACTGTCAGGTCAGACATACATCACCAAAAAGCTGTTGAAGGGACACATCAGTTTTGGAACTGATACAAAATTGTATAAATTCCAAAAGTGAATAAATTAAAACTTGGATGATCTCCCTGCACCTCATATGTCCCATTAATTGCTGCCTGTTTTTATAAAACCACATGAAATTTCATACTGCACTGCCCAGCTCCAATACAGGGCCTATAATTACTACACATTCGATAGAAGAATGATAAGCGAACTGACGAATCATGGCGTAAACATATATATCATTACATCAGAGGGTTTATATCTTGTTTACTAATGGGATAATCCGTTGCTTTCTAGCACGATGGCTGCTTCCCAATCCAAACGAATTCCAAGTGTGAGGGAGACTTGCCCTAAAGTTTTACCTGCATCACATAAGTGTGCTGATGGATGGGAAGGATTTAAGAGAAGAGATCATACTCCATTTCCATCAGCCTGGCGCCATTCACTCCCATTAATTTATAAGAAACAGCTATTTTTTGCACTGGATACTAAATGGTTAGTTTTCCACAAGTGTTCAATAAATGTTTGTTCCATTCTTTTTATTTTGTTCATAGGTAGCAGTAAAGCACTCAATGCAGACATTTTTAATAGCTAGTTAGCAAGTAAATCCATATTTCATATGTAATGGGGGTTGCTCGCTAATGTTTGTGTATGGTTTATACCTCTGTACCACCTGCAAAGTAATCTATGCCTCCAACATTTTGAATTTTGATTGTAGTTTGTAGAAATGTTTGTTGAGCATAAAATTTAAAAAAAATACATTTTAGAGTGTTTTTGCCCATCCCACTTGGTTGAAGTGTAGGGCAAGTGCATGTTTGTTCTTTATTCTAGATTGGGAAACCCTCAAACGTAATTTAACAATTCCTCATGACTATCTGAAGTGCTGAAGGCAAGTAAGTATATTCGGTACATCTAAATTGAAGCCCAGTTGATGAGATTCAGTGAGAATATTAGACTAATGTCTTCAGGATCTACATAATCTTGAATCCCAAACTGCTGTAGAGAGATTTGTTTGCCAGTTGCCTTTTTATCATAGTGTCTAATTTCAAAGCTACCCTAGGGATAAGGAGGCAAATCTTTGGGGTTTAAATTAAATCAGTCTTAATTTGTATGCAACAGACTAATCTGTGTTGTCTTAAAAACAAAAGAAGGTCCTAGGTTTATACTGGTCTCATATAGTTTTATGCAACTGACCCCTGGACACCCTCCTGTCCAGATTAGTTTTGTTACTGTAAAACTGTGGTTCCAAGTTGATGGCAACAGTACTACTATACACAGGTTTGGATTGTTCTGATATAATGTGGTAGGTCTGCTGCAGGTTCCAAACCGTGACCCTTGCTGGCTGCTCTGTGCAATATGAGATACGATTAGCTGCTCAATAAAACACCAGCTTCTGCAAAGCAAGGGTGAATTCCATTCAAGTAGTGGCTCCCTCCTCCCCCTACTCCATCTACTTCACACCTGTAGAGAGTCCATAAAACATTTTTGTCTATATCATACAAGTGAGAGTTGGAGTAATGCTCCAAAAGCATGGAGCATAAGTGAAAGGAGATGGAGGAGTGATAACATTTTAAAATTGAACAGCCTCCCAGTCATACTCTTATTGCTTCTCAAAGGGTGATGTCACATTCTGTAGTAGCTGTTCATGTTCTAATTCATATCTCTGAACAACATTATATGAATGAAAAGTTATTCAGTTAAAAGAGTTACACATTGTATCTGGAGCTGGTCACAAATCATATAATTCAAATCAAGGTTGAATTCATTCATTCATTCAACCTTCATTCATACTAGCTGAGGCCAATATTGAATATGAACTGTTTCCCTTTTTTAAGTGTTTGGTGATAATAAGTACTCAATAAGACTATGATACAAAAATGTCACATCACATTTGGTCTTTTTTAGTCAAGTGTAAGTATGACACTTTTAGGATGGACCATTAATGTATTCACCACAACTAGAAGCTACCTTTTAAGTTGAACAGTTATAGTATAACTTGTTTGGTAGCCCATGTCGATACAAAATTTCCAATCAGGGGAAGAATTGGTACTTTTGAAGAACATTTAGCATGCAACGAGATGATTCACTTACACAGTATAATGCACACTTTCTCTATCAATTTTCCCCACGTTTCCTAGTCTCAGTCTCTGCTGTTGAGAAGCATCCCCATAATATAATGCTAACATCATCACGCTTGACAGTGGGGATAGTGTTGTTTGGTTAATGTACTGTGTTAGGTTTGCGCCAGGCATTTAGACCAAAAAGTCTAAACACTTTGCATTTAGACCAAAAAGTTCCAAATTTGTCTCATCTGACCACAAAACCCTTTGTCACATGTTTACAGAATCCATTAAATATGTTGTTGCAAACTCCATGCAGGATTTGAGATGTTTTACTCAGTAATTACTTCCTTCTTTTACACCTTCTACTTAATGATCAACTTGACCATGCAATAATAATAATAATAATAATAAATGGGATATTCAGTAACGCATATATATACATTTTATACCCTTCTGATCTGAATAATAAAAATAAAAATCAAGCCTTTAAAACAGAGACTCAACAAAGTCTCTCTGACCGTGATGTTGTTTGTTATTCACCAGAAGAATTAAATACCCCGCCCGTTTATGTCTTATACAGATTAGTTAAAATTATTATTAAAAATTAGTTTCTATATTTATATTTATATATATATAAATTTATATTTATATATTTATATTTATATATATATATAGTTTACAATGGGATATTCAGTAACTTTTTATATATGTTTTGATCTGTTTCTAGTTAGATATTGGACCATTATTCAAGAAGGAAGGCCTCCAGTTCTTTGAGAGATGAAGGTGGTCTACTGGAAATCTACTCCGCAAAAAAAAAGGTCAAAGATGTTTCGATCTGGTGATTGGGGAAGCCATGGAAGGTGTTTGACTTCATCCTGGTGTTCTTGAAACCACTCTTGAATCCATTTAGCAGGGTGTTATCGTCTTGGACTATGGGAAAATCTTGAGGAAACAATGCACCAAAGGCTGCACCTAGTCGCCTAAAATGGCTTCGTATTCCTTGGCCTTATTCTACCAATAATAATTGGACCCAATGACTCTGATGGAATGACTGCCAATACTATAACATATCCACCACCACGTTTAACAGTTGCAAACAGACAATGTGGGTTAAAGGCTTCCTGTAGCATTCTCCAAACATATACCCATCCAAATGTAGGAAAAATAGTAAAGGACTACACATCAGACCATATTACTTTCTTCCACTATTCAGAAGTCCAGGTTTTATGCTCATTACACCAGTTTCGCGTTGGCCTTGTTTACAAGCGGTTTCGGAACGGAAGTATTCATAAATATCAGTTTTTGAAACAGTTTAAAAATATAAATATTTATAAATATACCCGGTTATGTGTCCGTCTATCCCTGTCGGTGAGCTTCAACTTGCAACCACTGTTCCTCTTTATTGATTCAGTTTTTCTTTGTTCGGCACATGCCGTCATGGTTTTCGACATTGTTCCCCATCACAGATTAAATAATTTCCTAGTTTCTTTGACTGGCGCACCTGCAATTGGGGCATCAACCATTTCACCTCTTTCAAAATCTGTTTGATCTCTCATGTTGCTTTAGAAACTCACATATTTAAGTGTTGATTTAAACGTCTTTTATAGCAAGACGCATATTGTTAAGTCGTTTTGAATTTGATATGAGACATATGTAGACATCCTTTTAATTACAATATAGCTACTTCAAAATACGAGTCCTTTTTCATTAAGTGTTTCTATTATTTTGTCTTCCCCCTGTATACTGTATCATGTGTGTTCTCATACGCATATAAGAAACACATTAAAGGTTTGCGAGCTGGCCAAATACGTGCATTTGACCAGCAGGCGGATATTGTGAGAACCATTCTGGCACGAGCAGTGCTTGGTAGCTTTAAAACTTTGTAAGGAAAAAACCGTTCCTCTTCTCACGCAACTCCATTGGACGACTATTGTATCCCTTGTGTTCCTATTTGTCGAGCTTTGCAGTGCGTTAGCAGATGACGTCATTCATTAAAATCTCCAGTCAGTGAGCGAGGGTGCGAACAAAGTCCTTCAACCAGCAACCTTTTGCGACGAGGTTGTGGTTATTCATCTATTATTGTTTGTTCTCGCATTTCCCATTTTTCTTCCAAGAATATCTAAGCAATACGTCTCACGAATGACTTAGCAAACTACTATCGCATATTAGCAAGCTAACTAGCAAGCTATATTACAGTCAACAGCTGCTGTTCTGCACGCAGCCCCTGCTACAATCTGCACCGGTTGCTCGCTAACATAATATCTGCATTGTTTTCCTGCTTGAAGAAATCCCTGCAACCTGAAATTCTTACAGAAGTTGAATGACTTATTTCTGGTGTATTTTTATTTCCGCGTATCCTCCGTGAGTTTCCTGGGTATTCAGTGAACACGTTTTTTTCTTTTTACAAATTGGAAAGGAAACGGATACAGTTTTGCATAGTTAGCTGGCTAGTTACTAGTTAGCTGCGTGCATTCTGTGTGCAACAGGAGTGATCTTAGTGCTGTTAATAACAGAAGGCACACTCAGGTCAATGTCCAGAGGTACCGGTAAGTAATTTATCTTTTGATAGCAAATATAAATGTGCACACTTTCACATGTATTTAGCATACTCAGCATAACATTCTAGTTGTATCTCAAACCACATTTTAAACGAATTTGCATGAGAAAAACACGTCAATTTTCTAAACTGGGGTATTTCTCACATTCTTTAATCTAAATTCATTTCGACTAACGTTAGCTAGCAAGTCGTCCAAATTTAGATTTCCCCCTTACACGACTCTAGTTACCCAAGGTGTCGCCCCTTCCACGATTTCCTGTTACGAATTTAGCAATGCTTTTCCAGTAAGTAGACCACAGCTGGGAACATAGATCGTTGTTTGTTTATTCCCAGAGGCTTTCATGTTGTATGGTGTGATGAATTTAATCTTACTAGAGGGTTTATCATAGCAAAGTAACGATTGTACGTTACACCGTAAATAAATCTGACTTGTTTAAGGGAGGAACAGGTGAGACTGGGCGATTGTTAGCTAGCTAAATAAAATATCTTTTGAATTTGATGGTGTACATATTCTTTCGGTGTAGCGTGCGAACAAATGGGTGTCCATTAGAACCTTACTCGAATCCGGAAGTTATTTTATTTTAAGTATGAAAGTGAGAAACACTTAATCAATGGGTTGTATGTTATGTGAACCACACAGTGATCGTTTTTGGAGATTAAGCCAGTTATAGGAAGTTTGAGGGCTAGCTCTGTCACGTGGTAACTGGGTGGCTTCATTATTTATAACCAGGATTCAACACACGTATTTGGCTATAGGTGTACATGTTCGGGCATTCTTTTGCAAGAAATGTTGATCTGCTATACACGGCAATTAAATACAACCTCTAACCGTTTTTGTCATAACCATCTTTATGATAATTGATAACCATGACGTAGCATATTCTTGACATTAAAACATTACTCGGTCCGTTTAAGTCGTATTATACCTAAGAAACATGTGCAAAAACTAAAAAATCTGATTCAATAGTAACGTTATTTACTCTGAAGGCTATTTGTCTCTGTGTTTGCCTATCGTCGGTCAGGCGACTCATCTTGGTGGTTCCCCGTGAATTGTGATGCTGACTCATTGTAAGCTGAGAGCCTGTGTACAGACACAGGAGTGAGTTTCTGCCTGTGTGGGAGGCAGGAAGAAGGAAATGCACGTTTGAAATGAATGAAGGGTCTCCATTAAAACTCCCTTGCTCTCTTGTTTCCATATAATATTTGACTGTCTGTTCCTCCCTGTGGCTGTCCTGCCACAAGCATAGTGCCATAGTTATTACTTGCAAGTGTCCAAAATCAGAACGAGGAGTGCAGGTGTTATGTGCATTTTGCGTCTTTCTCTTTTAGCTCAGCAACTGGAACCCCATGGCAACCTCTCAGATGTGTGATTTCAGGATCTTACATGGCAACTTTTTTTGTAGTCCTCCAAAGAAATTAGGAAATTAGTGGTCAACATGATAGACTAATGGAACATGTTACAAGTAACCCTACAGTATGGTATTATTGCAGTCAGGAATTCCCTATGAGGGAATGAGAGTGTTAAATATAGTACATCAGAGAATGACTACAGACAGTTGGAATTTGACTTGAGATAGTTTGTAGTCCTAACTATGAACATAAATAGCGTGAGTCAATTACCCATTGTTGGACTTTCCCCTATTTAATTTCTTCTGAAGGTATTATATACAGATACCTGTTTTTTTATTTTATAGACTCAGTTCTTGAGCAATGAGTCACTGAGCAAGTCTAGAAGATTGTGAGACGGTTCATTTTGAACTGACAAAAAGAGGGCATGTGACAATACAGATGAAAGGCATCAAGGGAAGATGGTTAAATAAGAAAAAAAGCATCAGGTCAAACTGACATGCTGCTAAGTCTTCATCCATTGCTGTAGCAGAAGAGCGTTAGAAACCTCTGTTAACCAGCAGATGTCTGGAGGAGAGGGCTTATTGTGATTAAGAGCATCTGTTCTGAATTTCAGGTGCATTTGGGCCATTCTGTGTATAATCAACTAGACTTTGCCACGACCCTCTCAGATTTTCTTGTGAGCTAGCATGTGCATTTATAGTATTGAGGTAATAGTTATGGCGAAAGTTTACATTTTGTCCTTAAATTGCTTTTGATACATGGTCAATTTATGTATAGGTCGTTGATTCCCCCAATACCCAGTCTTTTGTATCTTTTTATCCTAATCATGTTGCAGACATATTGCTGATGTCATATTAAAACCCATTCAGACCTAAAATGCCTGCTAAAAACGCCTATTAAAACCTAAGCAATTATTCTACACAACCTCTTAAAACCTGAGGGTTTTCTGGAAAAAATTTTGCTGAAACGTACTTCAACGTCTATTTCAGCGAAAACATTTCATTAAGCAAAATGGCGACCTAAACGTCACTCCAGGTCTTAATGGGTTAAAGCTGTGTGTGCCATTAGTGCAGTCTGAAGATTGCTGAAAGTAAATTTTAGCAAAACATTTCAGTGGGATTGCTGCATCATCCTCACTGGCCATGATCAGGCGTAGGTGCACTGTAATTGCATTGGCTCAGGGCTATTAAAGATTGTGTGTCTTTTTTGGTAAAACTGACCCTAGTTGCATACTGTAGTACTTGAAAATGTTTTTGGGGTATTTATATTTGTATTTGTTTTTTTAGTTGTGGAAACTAGCTTGGAAACTAACTAAACAAGAGTAGGAGACTAATTTAACGTGATAAAAACCCTGGTCAAGTTGAGGTATAGGGAAATGTAGGCTATTGTTTGTGACCCTTTAGAGATGGGGGGGGATAGTCAACGTTCATACTTTTTAATATATATGCATCTGTGAAAATTTGCCACAGTGATTATGCCATTGGTAAAAATGTCTGTGTTGGCTTACACAAAATCTTGAATTTCTGGCCCAAGTAAAGTTGACAACACAATGGCCTATTTCTATTAGTTGCAGAGTTGCAGCTTGATGAGTTTCAAAATAACTCGGTGTATAGAAGAGTACAAACTGGTTTAAGAGGTTTTTTTGCTTCTTTGCATGAAGTTTGCCTCATTAAAGTGTTGGTTCTATTTGTGAGGAAGATTTGAGATTGATCTCTTTCAATTATTTGACTGTTACATTGGTCACCTATCTCCCAATATTGCTTGCTGTATCAGTGAACTTCATTGCCACTGTCTCCGGAGGGGGACACTGGTTTCATGCAAGGCTCAGTCCACTAGAACAATTGTGACTCTTACCTCAAGTGCTCCTTTCCTTTGTTGGTCATACATTCATTTCAGGCTGAAGCCAAATGGCTCTGTTTCACTATAACTGGTCTATTTGGCGTGTGCAGTATGTTTGTGCTATTTGGGACTTTTGGATGGGTTTGAATGTTTAGAATGAGGGGATGTGGGCAGGGAATGGGGGATTACTGTTCCGCGTATGCTATGCAACAAGGGAGTGAGACTTTCAATTTTATTGCATTAATGCAGGAGAGAGCGTGCCGTCTCCTGTCTTCTGAGCAACAGATGGCACATGCTGGGGGAAGAGGGCTACAGAGAGAGTTTTCGGTTGTAAAAGTTCATTAATGTATACAGAAGTCACAGAGCAGGGCAGGTAGTAAAAAGGAGAAAAAAGAAAAAGAGGGCTCTGATCCGTTGTTGAGGCCTGCTTTTTGTCTGTTGTTTGAAAAGAACACTGAGGCACAAAAAGCTTTTTTCGTGCTGCAGGAAAAGGGAAACCTCAGATGAAGTTGGCTTCTGCTTGTAAAGTCACTTTAGAATTGTCTCTCAATGTGGATGAAAATGAGTCAATGAAGTCACGGGTGCTACATAGGTCAGGGAGACCAATTAGAAAACAAAAAGACAGTTGCCTTTGTTACTATCCTTTTGTAGTCAACACAGTAAACTCTCAGTTCATCTACAAAGAATAGCTTTTTTGTCTGCGTTTAATTTATAGCAATAATAAAACAATGTGCCAGCGTTACACACGGATTGCAATGATATTAATTCACTTTGTTTCCCATTGTAAGTGGGCACATATTCCTCAAGAGTTATTAAATGCTGCAATGTGGAGGAGAGGAATGGGCTAGGCTCCACAATGATATGTGAAAATGTAGGCACTAATATGTTCATCCTGTCTACAGGTGTCTGCAGCACAAATAATTATGGTAGGGTCTGTGATGTACTTGTGAGTAGTAAATCCAGGGACCTGCTCACTGGCCCTTCACTCAGAGCATTACAATCACGGGTGCAGCCGTCACCATGACTCATAGCCTCAGGAGCACCAGAGACCCAGATTGCACATGGAAAGCAAACATGGGCAGGTAACTGTACTTCCTGTCAACTTTTTTTTTTTCATCTTTATTTCTCTGATTGGATAACAGTGTGTGGTCATAGTAACCAAATCAGAGTGCTATAAAAACAGGCCAGGGGATTGCGTGACTGAACAGTTGTTTGCATGTGTGGGAGTTGTGATGAGTCCGTGCTCCCATGTGGCAGAGGCTAGAGAATATGTTGTGCGTAGTACTGGGGAAATGCACTTCACCAAAGAGGGACATGCTAGACATATTGACGTTTAAGGGTGTCTTGTCTAAACTGCCTATTTTAAGAAACTATTAAGATGTACTTTAGGGTGGAATCCTCATGTTTTTTGTTTGGTGTGGCCTTGTGAATGGAGGATTTAAATGGAAAAAGCAGTTGGTGCAGTAATAATCTCCCCCTCTGTGAGGGCACTTCTCTGTTCTGTGGAGCAGCCCTGTGGCATCTGCCTCTTTGCAGCGATGATGTCTGAACATGTGACCCACCCCCTCTCATAGTGCTCTACACTTTCTCCCTCAGCCCATGTGTGCACCTCAGAATGGGGCTGAGACACAGTCTGTTCATCCTGTTGTTCTCTTGCCCTGTGGCAGGGGCGGAGAGGGGGTCAGCTAAAATGAAGCTAAGCTTTCATTCCCATGTAGTTTTGTTCATAGCTGGTTAGTTGTTACTGGCTCAATATTTCATTTCACGCCAGGTATGGGATGGGGAGTTATGGGATGACCTTATTTTATGCACTTGCTGAACACTTTCACTTCATTACTTTTACTTGTCGTAAAAACATTGAACTGTTCTTTGTAGTCGAACCAAGAATATAAATGAAAATCAGACCAAATTTGCCTTAAATAAGTACAGCTCTAGTAGTTTTGTCATGAACATAGTGAAATATAGCCTTCAAAAAAGGTCCAAGGCCCATGGCGACCGGGGTTCGATTCCCCGTCGCGCCAGAGTCGGCTCTGGCCAGGAGTGCCACCAATTGGCTGTCCGCCCCAGGGAGGTGGGAGGGAAGCCAACACAGTTCGCTGCGCACAGGAGTGGTCCTGGGGTGCCAGAATTACAGTCATTCAATTACAGAAATGTAGTGTCTCGGAGGAGGCAGTGCTTCGCCATTGTAACTGCCGGTCACAGGGCTACGGCAGCGAACTACGAGGGAGGGGATTGAACTAAGCACAGTGGGAGTAATTGGCTACCAAATTGGGAGAAAAAATGGGTAAAATAACAACAACAACAAAAAGGTCCAAGGCATTCTTTTTGTGGAAATGTTGAAAGCCTTTAATACATTTGGGCAAGAATAATAAAATGCACTTTACCTACGTAGTCTGTCTCAGGCAGCCTTCATCAGGGTACCCTTTTTTTTTTTTGATATTTCTCACTTTTCAAGCTGCTACAGCTTTACTTATTTAAGGCAAACCCTTTTATTTTATTTACAAAACTCTTCCAAAGAGCACATTTTGGTTTTCCCCTGCTCCCCTGTGCTGCAGAAGCAAAACATTTTCTTTTCAAGACTAGAAAAGGTTTTAGTGATCGGGATGGCAGGATATAACCAGCAGCTAAGTTCTCCATACATAAAGTTCATCTCCTACCCTACAATCAATATTGGTGTTACTGATATCAAAGTGATAAACTATCATGGCAGCTTGGCACACTTGATCTCCAGACCAGCTTTTCTGATGACGTATGCCCTATACGGCCTGTCATAATAACGTGTACCGCCTTTTAAGCTTTCACATCATCGGTGCACAGCAAAGGATCCTGCTACGTTCTATGCTCTGGATTTTAACACAGCGAGTGCATCTTTAGTATTACAGTACCAGATCCATATTTCATACACTTCTGGAATTTGCACAGCGATTAGCCAAATGTCCATGAATTAATTAAAGCTAGGCTATATGATTCATATCGCAGTAACCTTCTGTCATTTCAGCTGTTTGCTCACTGATTTAAGTGAAACTGTAGACAATTTACGAATGACATCAAAATCCCTGTGACAAACCTGTGGTTGCATGACAGTTATGCATGCCTATGAATCATAAATAAAGGTGTAGCTACTTCATCATACAGATATCTGCTCAAATTCCGTTATTATGTTCATACCCAAAACCTTTAGTACACAACAGTTCTGATGTCTGAAACTTACATTTACAGTCATCTACAATTTCTGGTTTTATGCAATAAAATTCAGTGCCCGAATACATAGGGAGACCTAAATCTATAGTAGTCTATGTAATATTCATATATGCATTTTGCTATCATCAAATAATCAAATCCGCAAAAGCCTATATTCCATATTCGCAGTAGCACACTCCAAAAGAGCAAATGTGAATTGCTCCTATCGAGTAGCATCATGCTTAATATTCCAAAAATAATATGCACAACCTTCGCATTGACCCAACATATCTATTGGGGGTATGAAAAATGCATGCTTTTTCTTTTCATACAACACAAACATACTGTATATACTATATGAGTAAGGGCATGCGCTTTTCACCACCTCTCAAGAAGCTGCAGTTCCTTTCTGGTCCTTCTGATCTGCTGTAGGCACTCTATTTTCAGTAATTAGTGGCAAATTACTCAAATGAATATGACCAATTATGCAATTCAGTGCCAATCTGAATGTTGGTGCAAGGGAGCAGGTCTACAAATTGACGATGTTGCAGACAAGTGTGTTTCCTCTTATGGACAAGTTTTTATACCTCTATGACAAGTCATGAAAGAGAAAAAACACATTTTCTGACAATGATTAAATTCAACACGAAAATATAAAATATTGTGCTCCCTTAACTGAATTTTAAAAATAAAGGCATCCCATCAATAAATCGTGCGGTTTAAAAATATCCGCCCACTCATTTCAAAATCAGTTTCTTTGCTCCAGGATGAGCATGATATATCCTACAGAAGTGTCAACAGACGTATTTTCACAATTGAAAGCAGTAGCCTACTTACAAATCAATCAGTATGATTACCTGTGGGTGTGTGCAGCACCAACTACTGACTAGTGTACTACACTGCAATACGCACCTCATTTGTGGTAACTGAATGATAACTTGAGATCGTAATGCGTTGATTGCTTGACAAGTAGCTTCAGAAAGTTCTCCATTGACCTCTTGGTGTTGGAGGAAGGAACTGCAGGTTCCTGACAGGTAGTGAGCAACCCATTACTTTATATATGAGAGACGAGATGTCTCTATTTTCTGTGAAACATATGGGTCAAAGTGTTTGTTGTAACATGTTATCATTTGATATCAATATTTGGTAGGCAGATTTGAGCAAGTGCGTATTTACAGATGTATGCAGAGTAAATGCTTTGTATATGTGGGTAACTTGACTTTTGTTTACATTAAAAACATTTATATTGAGATTACATATACCCCAAAGAAGCTGAGGTTGAAGTTTGGTATGTGCAGTAGTGACTGCATGATTCCCTCTTGTAAGGCAGCCAGTTTCCTGTGCTGAGATCACAGCCCTACCCCAATCACCTCCTGATTGTAAGTCTAAGCGCATTCAAGAGTTAATGCTGACTTGCTACAACAAGTACGCTGGAAACTGACTGTAGCTTTGAAGGAGGAGAAATGAAATTAATGACACGTGGTCGTGTGAATGGAAGAGCGGTTGAAGAAGAAACAAATAACAGACCTTTTCACCTTTTAGCACAAGACCTATGTTAATGGTGATCTATTCACACTAAGTTGCACTTTTTTTCTTCTTCTTCATATCACTGCTGGGAATTCATGGAGAAGAGAAAAGGTAAAAATGTGGTGCAGCATTTGGCAGCATTTGAGAGTGATCTTCCCAGTGTGTTTATTGCCTAGTAGTCAAAGTTAATTAACAGGGTCACAACAAATACACACACTACCACTGATATTGGCATCGGTTTTACATAGGAGTCGGAATATGAGCCACCTGGAGTTGACTGTTGCAGAATATTACTTCGAAGTAGTCATTGATGTGTCAGGTTTTGATACAGTGCAGCCCTAGGATCAATAGGCCACGCCACCAGACACTAGGGCAGTTTTGACTGGCCTTTGTGGGTAAGTCCGGTCCCTGTTTCTCCCATCCAGTCATTGTGACGCTGTGCATGTGACCGCTGAAAGGGATGGCCAGGTGCCACGGCCCGCGCACACAGCCCACTTGAGGCCGTTTGGCACCAGCAGTGCACAGTGAGTGGCGCGCGGCTCCCTGCGTGGCAGCAGAGGCGGGCCGTCCTCGTGACGGCGCCTTGTGTGAGGTCAGCGTGACTCAGTGTGGGTGATACACGATTGGCAGTCGGCGGCCACCGACATGTGAAAGGCACCGGGCCAGACACTCGAATGTGGTGGTGGAGGCGGGCGGTGGCACTCGCGCACGTGACTGTCAGCACGGGCGATGAGCGAGATGCGAGGAGACGAGAGCCATTCATAAGTTCTCGTGGTTTTTACTTTTGTGTTTGTATCCATTTATTCAATAAAGATTCTGTCCTTCGCTGCTTACCCCATTTCTTAAAATTCTGTATTTCATCTGTCAATCAGTTTATCTTGTCCCTGCAGAGCTTTTTTTAAAACGTTTTTGTGTATGTGCGTGTTGTCTTGCGTTAACTGTCTGACCGTGGAGAGGCAGGAGGGGAAACCGAATGCTTGTTTCTAGTGAATGTAAACTTTCACTTCACTCTGATGGATGGTTGTAAACCAGCTGTCTGAGGGCTGCTGGAGGCTGGACATGTGTATCAAACGAAAGCTGCAGTCCATATCAGGACAGTCTACACATTCCCAGCATCGCAGAGGTTACAGATGTGACTTGGCAAGCTCCTTTGACTTTCCTCAATGAGTGAAGTTTTTTTTTTTTTTTCCAGGAAGGCGACCTCATTGCCTTCACTTCACCCAGATTCCACACACTCTGGAAATAATCTATGGAATGCCAGAGAAATGCAGACATGCAAGCATTGACAAGGAAGCATTTTTCATGTTTGCAAAAAAAAAAAAAAGTTTTCAGAATCCCTTTTTTTCTCTTTACAATTTTCCACCCTCTCTTTAGCTCAACTAAACACACACTTGCACACACATACACTCTCTCTTTGTCCCACACACATCCTCCTTCCCCCTTAACTCTTAGCTTGTGCAAGTTGTTACAGGAAACATGTCTTATTGCTTCTATCCAAGAGGAAGAATCTTCTGTATAGCCTTGAATTCTGATGATTTCCAAAGTGTCTCACATATTTTGCACACCTTTCAATCTGATCTGTAATTTACCAGAAGGTTGAACTGCATGTTCCAGAACACATTCTGCTGGAACGGCATTTCAAAAGCAGGATTTGGGACGCCTGAGCTGCTCTAACATGCGAGTTGTTTTGACGTGTGGCCTGACTAGAAGACTGCATACTTTCATTTCCTCAGGGGAAACATGGCTGTCTTTTGCTAAGGGGCCTTTTGGTACCATTTTAGTGCCGTTTTGCACCCGGTTTTGAGGTCTGGAGCCTTCTTGCAGGCACCTTACCAGTAGCAGTGCCTCAGGCAGATATCCCAGGGTCCCAGGGACACAGCTGCTGGGGCCATTACAGTGTTCATGTTACTGATACACATGACACACATCATAGGCTATGTGTCATGTGCAAAAATGTGCATACTGTATCTTCATGAAATGCATCAAAATGTCTGTTTTGGACTATTGTTCCTTTTTGATATTTAACAGTAGTTTCCACACATTTGTGTACAGGTGAAATAGTGTCATAATGTGCTCCAACAAGTGACTTGACAATATAGAACAAAATCCAATTGCTTAGATACAGCATGCTGTAAGTCTTCAGTCAGGTTCTGAGATTTCACCCTTTTCTGACTGCTTAAGTCATGTTTACAGGAGCCACTCGCTACAGGGATAACCATGACTCTGAACTAGCTTTTCCATTTCTTGGAAGAAATCTTTGTACTCACAGAGCATGACTCCAAATTGCTTGAAGGACATTGATGAGTAGGTACCATTTGACCTCAAATACCAACCTCTGATTTGGCAAGGTCTGCAGCCACGGTGGTGGAGAAGCGGTCAAGGAGACTCTCAACCTTTTCTTGGCCATACAGCTGAAGTCATCCATGGATTGTTTAGCTGTATGTGCTCTCCTTAGCTACAGGATGGAGAAGCATAAAATGAGATTTGTTGTGTCCACAGGAAAGCATTCATCAATTTCTTCAATCGGGGCGCTGACAAATCCACTCTAGGTTATCAACACACTTTTGCATGCTGCAATCAAAAGATGTATCTCCCTAAAGGCCTATACATGCTCGCGCGACTGGAACGCAACATCCTCTGCATCCGATGTTGCGTACCTAGCACAAAAATCAAACTCGCAACATGTCCCGTAGTTGTTGCACAGCATTGATTGTTTGGGTAGCGAATGGAGGCGGAGCTGTCATGGTCATAGTTCATCGAGCTAGTACATCATTTTTTTACATTTTACATTTTAAGCATTTAGCAGATGCTTTTATCCAGAGCGACATCGAGATTAGGGGAGAAAGATAAAAGCTAATTTTTTTTATTCTGTGAAAACACCATCCTTCATTTCCCTTAACATTAACATTATTTTCAAGAGTGGTCTGCTGGTTCCTTTGTTCCACGTGAATTTACTCTCAATGTTAATGCTATAAAGGTGAGTTGCTCGCACACAAGCTGCTTTCATGACAAGCGTACTTCCTTAAGGTTTTAAAGTCTATTGTACTGACAGTACATTAAACTCGGAGATTCTGCAAACAACGAACGATCGACTTTGGTCTTCACACCATTCTAAATGTTATATTTAAGGTTGCAAATATCCAGATGTTTTGTGTTGTGCTTTAGATTACAAACAGTATAAATGTAACATGTCACTACAACACCTTAATGCGCGGAATATTCAACTAACAAAACAAAGAAAGAGCTGGGTGCATATACATTTTTTTAAGCATATAGCAGATGCTCTTATCCAGAGCGATTTACTAGATGTGCATTAATACATGTTAAGAACAATCATAGTTGCATAGCTAGCTAGCAACCTGGTATCACGGCCAAATAAAGCTCGCTAACAGTAGCTAACGATATAGATAGCTAGCATAATTAGTTCAACACGGTATAAAATGAACCAGCTTCAGGAAGTGTAAGGACACCATGTTGTGTAGGTTGCGTAGAAGTATGTATTGCCAAGTGCTCTACAACATGTTGCAGAGGAATGTCGTGTCGCAGTCGCGTTGCAGTCCCGTTGCTTACGCAGAAGCATGTAGAGGCCTTTAAATGTATTGCCTTCAAGTGAATAATAAAAATAAAAAAGATCCCTCCCACATTCAGGATTCAGTAGTGCATGTCAGTGCTGCTTTGGTACCATCCACCATGGGTTGCACATTGGAGAAGTCCACTAGAAATGCTTTGAGAGGAGTACAATGTGTGCAAAAATGGTCTCACTGCCATCAAAAGACCTTTTTGCTTTGTCTGAATCCTGCATGTTGGACGCAGCCACGTGCTTCATTCAGAGTCCTGCACACTATTGACACTGCTCTGTGAACAGGCAGCCATCTTGCCATGTGTATCTTGGTGAATTTCAGAACAGGCTTCTGGAGATATTCCTGGAGCTCATGCAATGTATTGCTTTGAACAGCAGAGCTGCTGAAAACAATGAAAATGGATCTCAGGTGCTTTTCACGTGCCTACTGACTTAGCTACATTACAGTGCAAGCCTATGTGCTGTGCAGTGTATTCCTGTCCCAGTTTTTAAACAACCCTCTGCCGACACCCTGTCATGGCCACAGCACAGTCTGTACATGAGCAGTCTTCTCTTTTCAATGCCCGCTTTATTCAATGTATGGGATTAACAGAATGTATGCGCATTTCTGAGATGCCTTTTGTATGTCCTGAGAGGGGCCTTTTAATCATAATTAAATGCTTTTAATGTCTTATTATTTAATTTTCTTATCAGGTAGAAAGAAATTGACTTGGGAAACAATTATTGCATTATGTGGTATCTACCTAACGGATCAAAGAGGTGTCCAATTTAGTTTTCCTCCGTTACGGATCTTAGTCATCACGGTACTTGCCAGATCCCTTTCATAGAAAGAAAAGGACTTGGACACAGATTTGTGTCTGTGTGGGACAAATACAGGCCTGTGTCAAAATTGGAGCTAGGTTTCTCAATCGATCACGTGCTAACCATGCCAGGCTGCGGTGACTCACAGGGTCAGTAGAAGAGGGCGGCCCCGCCATAGCAGGGACCAGAGAGGTGAGGTCTGCTGAGCCATTCATAAGCAGAGTGTGTTGCCGGGGCTCCACACTTAAATATAGAAGCAAAGGGTGAACACATTTGCTGGAAAATACTGGCCGGGGGTGGCCGTCACTTCCCCGTCTGTGCACTTGTGTCTTTGTTTGGGGGGGTAAACAGAGGTCGTCGGTTGCTGAGGGGAATCGCGCTCGGTAGGCGGCAATGTGCTCACAGTCCCCTCCCCTAGTGTCTCAGCACTGTTGCTATCTACATGTCTCGTTCCCTGTCTACATCAATCAAGTGAACAACGTCTGCCCTCACCGTGACCCCTGACATTAGTCATAACCTTGCGGGCGCAGCAAGTAAACAATTAAACTCGATAGCTTTACAGCAATCAGTGAACATCCATTTTCTCTGTGAGGGTAGGTGGACCTGCTTTACTGATCTTTATTGTGGTGGATTCGTGGATTCCTGACAGGCGTTTGATTTTGGGCCACTTGGACATGAATGAGTAACAATTGTACCAAGGTGTTTTCTAAGTTGCACTGATGGAAGGAAAGAAAAGGGCAGCCCCCTTGAAGAAGCAGCCTGAGTGGTTTAACATGGCCCTAGCAGCTGCTGAAGTATTAATACCCAGTGACAGTCAAATCTGGCTCAGGCCTTGTCAGACCCAATGGAAAGAGGAGAGGTGGTTACCAGAGGGGGACAAAACAGCCGCTCGTTTTACTTTAAATGTTTTAAACGTTCAGCACAGCACTCTTTCTGCCCCGGAAAGGGTGTAGAGACCTTAAACGAGACATTATTTGTGACAAAATTGACTTTAATATGTGCACAGGATAATCACGAGAGCCCAACAAAGCAGTTTTTAAAGCTTTATTTTGTTTGGCAGCCATAGTGTGCTAGCGTGTCATTCATATCAAACAAGGTGTATGCTTTTCCTGATCAAAGTGCCATTCCACTGAAGGATGAAAGGTAAAATCCATCAAACATCAGGGCGTGGCAATCCTCCCCCAGGACCGGGCGCTTATCTGATACCGCACAGTCTGCCTTCTTGAGAGTAAAGCGTCTTCTCTCATGTTGGTTGTGAAGTCAGCCTGTCAACACCAGTTTAACTTCCTCTGATGCATCACCTCTGTGCTATGCTCTTGCACCCAGCACACAGGGAAGAACATTCACATTTGATGTGACTCATAGAGCATGCTTAAATCACTGGCCTTTTCTCATCTCTGCTCTCATCATACTGGCATAACTGCAGTCTCTCTTGGCTGCTAGTTAAGATTTTAATCAGCGATTGGAAACACGTGCCTCCTGTTGCTGTTGGCACAATTCCTTCATATTTTGATTTTCCATATTCTAATTCCTTTGTCATATGCAATTTGAAGACTTACGTCGACCAGTGCTTAATTTAGCTGGGAGCATTGTTGTTAGTGTGGATCGGAGACTATTCAAATGGCACATTTGGTTTGTCCCGTATGTAGAGTTTGTTTCTCTAATCAAGCTGCCTTTACTGTCTCAGGAAAGAAGAAAAAGCCTGGATTGAAGATCCCAGATGAGGTCTTCAAGCAGAAGGAGCCCAACCCTGGGTGAGTATTTCTGCAGGGGCCCAAGTGATTCACTACTAAGGTCAGGGCAGTGCTAGGCAATAATCAGTCTTACTTTACTGCAGCCTTTCTTTCGCTTGGATACATCGTGCAGGGATATGTTAGTCATTTGCGTCACTGGTGGGCTTAAAGTCCTTCTAAACGCTGTGCTCTTCTGTCTTTCCGCAGCCCCCCCCGAAACCTGGACTCAAGGACCTTTATTACCATAGGAGACAAGGTGGGTCAAAAGGAGGAGAGGGGACAAAGAGACCTGACAACAGCTGCGTGGGTCCTGGTTCTTTGGGTGGTGGAGGGTGCGGAGCTGGTCTCTGTGCGAGAGACTGGGGGCTAGTTGAGGTCACATGGCAGCATCGCTCTTAGCCGTGCACACAGACACAAGCGCCTGTCTCCCTGTCCCTCCTCCTCCTCTCTCTGTCAACACTGACATCACCAGGACCGCTGACTGAATATCTGCGCTACTGAGTTACTGCTTTATTTATACCTACAGATCTCAGCACTGACAACAACAGCATGGAAAAAGAAGGTGGGGGGGGGGTGTGTGTGTGTGTGGACAAGTAGGGAACAGAGGTCAGAAAGCACTCAGGCACTTTGGTGGAGGTTTATCAGAAGTTACATGGACTGTTTCCTATCATGCGTCTGCAGTAGTACTGCAGGTGACACAAGATTGTCAGTATTCATAACTGTTTTTGCTGTTGGGGTCTCTACACTGAAGGATATTTTTCAGACTTGTTTACTTAGGAAGTAGGGTGCGAAGGACCCTACTGCTCCTCCCTGTCTGTAGTTGTGGGTTAGTGTTGTAGTAGTTAAGAGTTGGTGGAGCAGTTGTGGCTCTTGTCCAGCATTCCTGTTGGATGTGTAAGAAGGGGGAGAGCAAAGCGAGGAGTAGAGCGCGCTGATCTTGGGAGCCGTGGGGTCAGGATGAGCTGCATCATGCCTGCCGGCTGATGTCATGCCATCCCAGAGAGAGAGAGAGAGAGAGCGAGAGCGAGAGAGACAGGTGCTAGAATGCTGAAATAGCACATTGCCTGCTTTGAAAAGGACGATTACCTACACATCCCCTTGGAAACACTTTTTTCTTGTAAAAATATGAGTTTGCATTTCTAAGTATTGTATAATAAATGTGTGCAAATTTGCAGTTCATTTGGAACAAAACACTGTGCAGTTCTAGTTTCCTTCCAGTTAGTTAGTAGGTTACATATTTCACACGGGCCTATACCAAGAGAGGCCCAGGTGCAGAGGGAAGTACTTTTTAGCTGCGTGGATTTCAGGGTGTTCTTAACCTTTCATAATTTGTGTCATGAATACTACATTCTGATAAATAGCTTTTTACAACTGCGTTGCCGTTTGTTTCTCAGTCCAGTTCTTTGTGTCGAAACAACTTTTTCTTTCCTTTTTAAAGAGTCTTAGTGTGGTTTCCGCTCAGCCCCTCACCTCTGTTTGTGAAACAAACTGATCACGCACATGTGTTTAGTTATGGATCAGACCTGTAGGCAGCGCTGAAATGCAGCAGATATTTACGCATGCCGTGCTGTTTTGCATGAATAGGAATTTCGCTGGAGGCCAGAGTCAACAGTGGCACAGGTGTGGCTTTTGTCAGTGCGCATTGCAGCCTAGTAATCTTGTTTATATTTGACCAAAACAATAAGAGGAAAGTGGTTGACTATCTTGGCGAAGACAGGAATGCTAACATCGTGTTCCTTTTCAGCACTGGCTTTCTGCCTTTTTATGGCTCAGTATTACATTTTCAGAGTAGCCATGACAATAGAGGCTTGTATTGCGTCTCATGTCGTGCTTGCCTGTCCTGTTTGATTCTCGCTGCTGGAGACCGGCTGAAAGGTATCGTGTTACTGGAGACTCAGAGAGTGCGCCTCAGTACCAGGCAGTTGAATCCTGGTCCAACCGGAACTTGGCTGCAGTGTGTCTTGGGAAGGCTGGCAGCAGACTCATGCAGACGAATGTGTTGGACCAGTGCTGGATTGGTTGTTATGGGGCTGTCATTACTCTCATTCTGTTGGGAGGGGTGAGGGACTCGGGTGATGTATCCTTTGACGTTTCTCTCAAATCTCGTTTCTCCTTAACTGTTCCAAGTGCAAGTGTGTCTCTCTCTAACCCCTTGAAAACAGAAAACATTGTGTCATGCACTGGAAAGTTCTCAGACTTAAGATAATGAAAACTGTAACAAATAACTGTGCGCAGGTCTGTAATCTGTGTGTCTGTGCAGTGCAGCGAAAGCGATTATCAGGGGCTGCTGGGTGAGCCGGGTGACGTCAAGCAAACCCAAACAAGGACGAGCTCAGGGAGGCATGTCAGACCAGGAAAAATAATAGAATCAAATAGATTAAACTTCATTAACCACCGAGGGGAAATGGTCTTGTCAGCTGCAGCACAGATACGACAAGCTGACATTAGAATTGATGCATAAACTAATTTCAAATGTAAAAATGTCATTATTCAGAAGAGCTACTCCATCCATCCCAGTGCATAGCATTTTGTGCTGCACGTCTGGGATCTGCACACACTCCCAACTACAATAAATTATTAAAATACTATACTAAATACTAGCCTTAACTTCAAATCAAGTCAATAAAACACCTAATTGCTGCAGGCAGGTCTGAATAATTCATTGGAGAAAATTGTCCAGTGAAAGAATTCTGTTACTACGTCACTGTGCAATGCGGGAGGTTCTCAGTCTGCATAATGGCATGAGATCTCTACTATTCTTTGTTTAACTCACAGGAATCTGGGGCTGCACTAGAGGCTCATTGTGGAGCCAGCCTACTCAGTTCACTTCTTGGTTTTGTTTGCAGCTTCCTCTGTCTCATTTCCTCCCCGGGACACACACAGGCATTGAGGGCAGTGTTAGCCGTTACATTTTTGTACAGCATGTATTGCATCTTACTACCAATTTTCAGGACTTTGCACTTTGTGGAATAACTGTCTTGTCAGGGCTCCCCTATACACAGCATCTGTGTTTCCCTTCACAGTCCGCTTTAAGATCAACAAAACACCCCCCAAAAAAAACAATACCACGTAAAGGAAACTGGAGTGAACACTGACTCTGTATTGCAAAGGACAAAGACGATCTAAAACCTGGATGAGATTATTGCTTTGTCATCGTGAGCAGTCATAGCTCAAGGTGAAAAATACCCTGGAGGGCATGAGGTCAGAGAGATGGTGGTGCAATGAGCATATGCACTCGACAGCAGAAATGGCATTGCCCAACCTCCAACCTGGTGATGATGCATGCAGTTACTGCACCATCAAATGCCCTGTGTGCCGTGGATTTCTTAACTCTATCATGAGGTGAAATGTTTTAGTTTTTTTTATTCCCCGGATTGCAAGCTAAAACCTTAAAAATGAAACATTCTAAACAGACCTTGTTAAATAGAGGTTAAATTGAATAATTCGACCAGTGAGAGAAGAATGCTGGTGGAGGTGGTTCTGCTGTACTCATTCCTGTCATAATGTAGGTGTTGGAGACATCCATCAACGCCCACACAATGAACAGAAATTCTAATAGCCTTACGTGACACACATCTGGCCTCTTTCGTCGCACCCCTTAAAGGAAGTCACATGTCAAGTTCTCGCAGGCATCCACAAACGGGAGCGCACTGAGGATATAGTGGGATGAGTTATCACAGTTTCGTCTTTGTCATCGGTTTTGACACCAAGGATTTTTCACCTCCACTATCGGTAAGACTTTTCAGTGTAAAACAACGGGGGCTTACAGCCATATATGACGGAGCCAGCAGTGATGGTGAACGCGGGGCTAAAGAAATACCATGAACACGCAAACCACTCAGGACGCCTGACTTTCTCATAAGTCTATGGCTCTTTAGGCAAATTCTGGAATGTGACCATTCCGTGTGATCGTTTCTGGCAACTGATCACAGCACAAGCGCCGCACATTGTTCATATTGTTGTGTGTAAGTGAGAACACTCACGGCGACAAGGCCATCACCTTGAAAATAATATATCCCCATTACCGTACGAACACAATGGGTTTTTCCATGCTAGAGAAACTAACCTCTGTTTGCAGTTAACAGTTGCGGTTTACATTTCTTTGCCAGTTGCATCGCTAGTCATTTCTTTTGTAGTTAAAGCCAAGGTGGAGATTGTAGTCTTTGAATCTATAACTTTGCTATTCCTTTTCTTGGAACAACTCCCATCTGTCTATTTTCTATGTGCTATTTTATGAATGAAGAAAATGGAAAATAGTCAGTTTGACCACACAGGGACTTTCTTTATAGCACCACAGCTGTTGCTGTCGACAAGACTGAAGAAGCCTGAAGATGTTCTGACTGCATTGTGGGACCGGATCCCTTGGGTCCCCTCTCTGTGAATAAAAACTGTTACACATCCCAATTGGTTTTATGTATGAAAGACGCCAAGACGCCCCATAAAACACTGATGAGTGTTTGTACCAGGTGTCATGCGGTCATGTCTGTTCAGTGTAGCCTGTACACACCGTTGGCCTTCAATGCCCTGCTCTCTCCTTGCTGTGCAGAATTTCGAGGTGCAGGCAGATGATCTCGTGTCACTGTCGGAGCTGGGCCGAGGGGCGTACGGTGTGGTGGAAAGGGTACGGCATGCACAGAGTGGAACCATCATGGCTGTCAAGGTGAGAAAGACTGACTGTTCCCAGCATCATCAGGATGGACATTTATCTTTCCATGTTTAGCACTGGGAAATTAGCATTGACTTGAAATCAATGTTCAGCTGTTGTACATCAACTAGAATATTGTTTCAATAATACAGTGTTACTGAAAAGAGTCCTAACAATGACTCAAACGGGACTATTACATGTCGAATAATATGAAGGCTCATCTAACATCTTACTCATCTAAAATCTTGTGGAGTGCGCGAGAGAGTGTAAGCCTCATACACTAACTGACTGGCCCAGCACTTAATGCACGCCATCATAAGTGAATATGCGCGCATGTTGTACATTATGTCCATTGTGTTCTCAGAGGATAAGAGCAACGGTCAACAGTCAGGAGCAGAAGAGGTTACTAATGGACCTGGACATCTCTATGAGGACGGTGGACTGTCCGTACACAGTCACCTTCTATGGAGCTCTGTTCAGAGAGGTAGGTCTGAGAACTCCGAGCTGTCCAGATCATCTGAGCACATCATCATCTCAGTACATCGCCTGAGCATAGGCTGTCATTTAACGGTCCTTTATTATTGCAGGTGAAATGCTAACCTTTTGTGTTGTGTAACTGTATTGTATGTGTGTCTGTGTCCACTTCAGGGCGATGTGTGGATTTGCATGGAGTTGATGGACACCTCACTGGACAAGTTCTACAAGAAAGTGATTGAGAAAGGGAAGAAGATTCCGGAGGACATCCTAGGGAAGATGGCAGTGTCTGTGAGTGTCTGGCTTTTTAAGCTGTGTGATGTAATGGTTATTACTAGCGTAGTAGATGGGCAGACTGCACATTTGACTGATTCTGCGAGTCTGGCCTGCTTTGTACTTCCTGGCCTTATGCTTACTCTTCGAAGACACTGGTCTGTATTGTAGTATGCACTTTCCAAAGAATACCTTTCTCAATGGAAATAGTTAATACTACGGTCTTCTAAAAATGAATTGTACATTCACTATCAATTATTCTCCCTGTTTTTGATCTAGATTGTCAAAGCGTTAGAGCATTTGCACAGTAAGCTGTCTGTGATTCATAGAGGTAAGTAGCGCCCTCTGGTGGAGCTTTAGGATTACTGTTTCATGAACCCAGTGATGTGTTGCACAATATGTTTTGAAATAAATGTGACTGTTACTTTTTTAAGTAAATAGTAGTTTTCAATTTCAGGTCCTTTAATTAAATTCTGCTCTCTTTTTGTATTCAAATGTGCATGCTTTCTGGAATTTCTCCCTCTCATTATTTTCTCAGACGTCAAGCCCTCGAATGTCCTCATAAACAAAGAGGGCCATGTGAAGATGTGTGACTTTGGCATCAGTGGGTACCTGGTGGACTCTGTGGCCAAGACGCTGGATGCCGGCTGCAAGCCCTACATGGCCGTGAGTGAAACCTGCAGGCGCCATTCCCCCATCTGCTGTCACACTGTTTGTCTTACCGCCATGGCTGAGTTTAATCTCTGCAGTGCCCTTAAGCAGTGAAAATAAATCAATAAACACAGCATTCAAATGTACAGGTATTGTGCAAGAGACCTGTTAGCTGGCACATGATTTTGAAGCCAACATGAATATAATATTTAAAATCCTCTGCACACTAAAGGCTATCCCTCCGTGTGTGTACCTTCTCTACCCCTGTCTATCTAACATCAGTGTGATTAACCCTCTCCTCACCCTTCTGTCTCTGTGTGATTAACCCTCTCCTCACCCTTCTGTCTCTGTGTGATTAACCCTCTCCTCACCCTTCTCTCTCTGTGTGATTAACCCTCTCCTCACCCTTCTGTCTCTCTGTGTGATTAACCCTCTCCTCACCCTTCTGTCTCTCTGTGTGATTAACCCTCTCCTGCCTGTATCTGTGTGATTGACCCTCTCCTCTCTTGTCCATCTCCCTTTAACTTTTTTTCCCCTCTTCTTCCTCTTTGTTTTCTCTCTCTGTGATTAACCATTTCTTCCCGTGTTTGTGTCTGCAGCCGGAGAGGATTAACCCTGAGCTGAGCCAGAAGGGCTACAACGTCAAGTCTGATGTGTGGAGTCTGGGAATCACGCTGGTCAGTCCATCAAAAAACATGCATCAGTTTGTCTGCAATTTCTCTGCTCTTCATGTAGCACCCTGTATAATTCAACAAACCCCGTACCAATACAACAAATACTAATAGGTGTTTATAGTTTAGAGCTCACTGAGTAGGAATTACTTAAAGCACACAAAATTATATATAAGAAATTGCTGAAAGAATCGACATGCAGGTAACTGCCAAAATAAAGGGAACACCAACATAAAGTGTCTAAATAGCGTGTTGGGCTACCATGAGCCTCCAGAACAGCTTAAATGCACCATGGCATAGATTCCACAAGTGTGTGGAACTCTATTGGAGGGATGCAACACCATTCTTCTATGAGAAATTCCATAATTTGGTGTGTTGATAATGGGGGTGGAAAATGCCTTCCAGAATCTCCCATAAGTGTTCAACTGGGTTGAGATCTGGTGACTGAGATGGCCATGGCATATGATTTACATCATTTTCATGCTCATCAAACCATTCAATGACCACTTAAGCCCTGTGGATGGGGCATTGTCATCCTGGAAGAGACCACTCCCATCAGAATAGAAATGCTTCACCATTGGATGAAGGTGATCACTCAGAATGACTTTGTATTTATAGGCGTTTACCTTGCCCTCTAAGGGGCTGAGTGGGCCTAAACCATGCCAGGAAAATGCACCCACACCATAACAAGAGCCACCACAACCCTTCACCTACTCAAGTGTTTCCTTTATTTTGGCAGTCACTTGTAGTTGCTCTATACCACAGAAAGAACATCCATGGCTATATTTTGGAAAGGAACTGGTGCGCGGGGATCTTGTGCAGATGGGCCAATCCTCAACTACCTGTGACAGGAGTTGGAGGAAAACATGCCATGCAGGCCAGCCCCATAACTGCATGGATTTTACTGAGGAGAAGTTATTGTGTTGGACTGTTTACAGATGAAAAATAATACTGGCAGGACACTGAGTTTTCATTGGGGTCTTCTAAAGTTCTTCTAAGTTCCCAGTCATTGTTTGTGCTGTACTTGGAATACAGAGCAGAATATATCAGAAGAGAGAGAAACTTGAAAAAAAAACACACACACACACACACACACACACACACAATGCTAACACTACATTATGCAGTGTTAGCATAATGGTTAAGGAACTGGGCTTGTAATGCAAAGGTTGCAGGTGCTAAATGCCTGTAATGTAATGTCTTTCATGCCAGCATACTCTCCTAGCACAAGAGCAGAACTTTCTTGTCCTGTAAGGACCTTAGATTTATACTCCCAAAGACTCGCCCACATCATCCACCTAATGACTGCTAGCGGTTGGCAGTGTAGTGTAATGGAGAGGGAACTGGACTTGTAACTGAGAGGTTGCCGGTTCAATTCCCAGGTGAGGCACTGCTATGCCTGTTATGCTGACTCTTTGAGGATCCATCACAACTGCTGGTTCATAGGTCAAGAAGTGGAGGGTTCTTCGCTAGTGTGAGATTTCTCAGGGCTCATTATGCAGACTCTGAATATCTATCACAACGGCTAGTCAGTAGGTCTGTTAGTCCCAAGTCATTGTTAGGAATTAATTTGGACAAGTATGTCATTGATGTTTTGTTGAAAGGTCCATGATACCTCAGGAAGTCTCAACTGTGATTTTGGCATCCCAGAACCCCCCCAATACCTGTCCAAGATCATTCCTCTGCCTACTTTGGATCCCAATTAGGGTCTTTTCTCTTCATCCAGATCTTTGGCTACTCCTTTCTGCAGTGTCTGAAAGCAATTTTACCGTTTGGCACAAGGTCTGGCCACAAATCCCCATGTCCTTCAGTAGCCTGGTTGATGCTGCAACAAAGCCCTGGCGACTGTCTCAAACTGGGCACACTTTGATCTTCCAGCCTCGCTGTTCAGGCTCAGCTGTCAGCTCAGCGCACCAGGGCTTTTTCCTCTTTTTGTGCATTAACAGCATCTTCCAAAGGTACTGTTGGCTCGAAAAGATAAGCTATCTGTGCTGCTTTGGACCAGAGCACCGGGTCATTTTTAAGTTGGTAATTGCTATCTCGGGTGGGAAAATCAATCACTGGCTAACATCAGCCAGCATTTTCCGTCCAGAAAGTACGTATCTCAGTGTAACTGGTGTTGCACTCAAGGAACATGCTGGGTCTTCACCTAGCCATTGGTTTAGGTTTTGTAGCAATGGGAGCACATCATAGGTTGCTTGGATTTGGAAGCCGATCCTTCTCACTCCTACACCCCAAAGGTATTTCCAGTTTATCAGCTGATCACTGCTGAACACTTTCCCATTTCATCCACAGGAGACTGCCTTCGCGTATCTTGCTGCTTCTTGCTGATGGTGTACCTCTCCCACCACTAGATGTCTGCCGCCAAAGGGGCTTTGATGTGCCAGGAGGGTTTAGTTGTTCAAAACCACCTCCCCTGTTGCACTGGCCCCATGGTGTCTCTGCTGTTGAACAAACAAAAGCAGCCCTTTGACACAGTTTTTGCTGTCCACTTTTCAATCAATCAATCAATCTTCATTTTTGTATAGCGCCATTTACAAACAGGTTGTCACACAGCACTTCACAATTGGCATTTTCCAGAGGGAATCAAAAAACCAGAAAACCATTGGAGCCAATGTGGGAAACTGGAAAATGATTCCCTGACCCCTTAAAAGGCGGTCGAGGTGAACTCCTGGAAAATGGTGGGATACAGAGAAAAACAAAAACAAATAGTCCTTGAGGCTCATGAGGCTTAACAGACCATCGGAAGGGCATTCTTCGGTATCCTAAGTGTAGGGGTGGGGTGGACCTCATCCCTCCAGATACCAGGGCAGGGCGGGGGATGGAACCAGCAGCTAGGGTCCGGGCCAGCGGCATCCGGCTAACACATGGTAGGGGTGGGGGGTTGACTCTGGCACTTTTGACCTGTTGCTGGTGTGTGTGCAGCTTCCGTTACCGTGGCATCACAAGGTTCTGCCAGGGTCGTCTCTGGTCTTACTTTGGAACACTTGAATTCCTCTGAGACACCCTAGCGTGGCAGTCAAAGAATTCATTTTCCTTACAGTTCTGTGTTACTGAGGCACCGTGGAACCCCTAGCCATTTCCTCACTTATGTGCTGACGATTCTCTACAACTTCTCTACCTTAGTGATTGGTACTTTGTACACAGTGCCACATCATCTGGGGTAATAAGCCAAACTGAAAGCACAAACATTTCAGTTTGCCTGGAAGTAATAACTTATCAATGTTTTGCAGGCCTTTGTCTCCTGCCTTATCTCCAGGACTTGCACTGTATCTGCCAGGTCTGCGTCATACCATCTCCCAAGGCTTTTCACTGGTTTTTCAGTCACTGTTGGGATTGCTTCACCATCGATATAAAACCGATTGTGTGATAATTGATATACTTTAATAATAGTACATTGGCACGAACCACAATCTAATGGTATTTATTATACATTTTAATTCAAATTGATTATTTATTGGAAACTATAATTGTTTCCCCAGAAAAATCAAGAATCATTCATACCCCTGTTATCAGTACTTTGTGGTTCCACCCTTGGCCATTATAACAGCAAGTAGTTGCCTTCTGTAGTGTCATACGAGGTTACGGAACTTCTTGGGGGGATCCTCAACAATTCCTCCATGCAGAATTGCTTTTTTGAGTTCAAACCACAAATGTTCAATTGGATTCAGGTCTGGAGACTGAGATGGCCACGTCAGGACATTGATCTTGTGCTCTGTCAACTATTTGTTAGTTGCTTTGGACGCATGTTCCGGATCATTGTCTTGTTGGAAGGTCCATCTGTGGCCAAGGTGTATCTTCCCGGCAGAGGGAACAAGGTTTTTGGATAAAATGTCTTGGTACATGCTGGAGTCCATGGTTCCATCTATTTTAATAAGGCTGATTTTCCAACATCGTATTCTCCAGCAATTGTGCTAAGACATGATCCATTTTGGAGGGGGGGGTTTTCAGTGGAAAGTGTTACTCACTTTGGTTTAATGTTCATCTTTTTGCATCAGTGGTTGTAAAAAGCTTTATACTGATATGGCATAATTCTGTATGCTACTTCCGTGTTCATACCACGTTCAGTTAACTGGTCAGTCTAACTCTGAGGTTTATCATCTGTAAGGATCTACTGTAATTCACTTAATGAGCACTAGAAGTCATGCTAACTTAGAGAACCACATTTATCTTCATAATGGTATGCAAATTCCTCCGCTCATTATGTCATCATACGTGTCTCCCCCCTCTGCAGAATGCTGGCAGCTTGTTTCCCCCTTAAATAAAATCTAATTTTGCTTCACATCTTTTCCACTGAACTTTGTGCCATTTTTGCGTTCGCTGGCCCTCCTCGCTAATGATGATGTGTGCTCCCCTGTCAGATTGAGATGGCCATTCTACGCTTTCCCTATGAGTCATGGGGCACACCCTTCCAGCAGCTGAAGCAGGTGGTGGAAGAGCCATCCCCTCAGCTCCCGGCAGACCGCTTCTCCAAGGACTTTGTTGACTTCACTGCACACTGGTGAGGCAGCGCTACTTCAGACTTTTACCTTTATCTTCACAATATGTGAATGGTAGGCAGCGTCAGATGCAGTTTTAGCTGCATGTTGTATTGTCACTACTACAGAATTTTAAATGGTCTAGTCTCAGTCACACTTTGGCCGTGTCTGAATACCCCTACTATGTACTTAAAGTATGTAAGGTGTATTAAGGACAATTCTTGCTATTTAGTATTTAGTATGTGAGTATGCATTATGCTGAAAATATGCGCATACTTCCTACTCACTCGTCAGTGACTTGCTTAATCTGTTTGGCTTGCTAATACTATGTTAAAATGGGTGGCTAGCCAACTAGCTACAGTGAAGTGGCCAAATAAATTTTGTTTAAAAAGATGTAATTAATGTAAATACACATGTTTCTAGCTAATTGGCTACCATATTTGCTTAAAAATGTCTGGCCGAACGAAAACTATGTAAGAAACAGCCCCAGGCTCAAATTATTGTAAATACTTCAGAAATAGTGTACTGAAGTATTGCGTGAATGCGTAATTCATATTTCAGTTAGCATGTCATTCCAGGTGCTTCAAACATACTATATTTTGCGTACTAGTCCACAGAATTGGGATATAATTGGCTTTTGTCCCATCATCGGATAGTGTGGTTCTAAGCAGTTGGGGGACCTTGTACATCGGATTGACAATTCCAAATTGGGTGGGGTGGGGGAGATAAATAAAACGGAACATTGGAGAACATTTGTGTTCTCTTTGTGGTGCTTTTTAAGTTCTAATTGTATTTTGTACACTTTTTTTTAATTTAGTTTGAAAAAGAATCCAGTCGAGAGACTGAACTACCTAGAGCTCATGGTAAGTTGAGTGTAAGATTTTCTGCAGTTACTGAATATAAGCACAATCATTCTAAGCAGTTCAGGTAACATGCAGTTCATTGGCCCTTTTTTCCCCCTCTGTACAGGAGCACCAATTCTTCAAGACACACGACTCCAAGGAAACAGACGTAGCTTCTTTTGTGAAGGAAATTCTTGATGATGGTCACAACTGACCCCCCACCCCCACCCCCTTTTTTTGTTTTTGTTTGTACCATAAAAGTGTAAATTAGATTTCCTAGATTTTCAATGGAAAAGGGTGACTCCTTATTTGCCAAGATAACGATTTAGAAGCATGGTGGATTCACTCCCATTATTTACAGTATTTGTTAGTTGTTTTATAAGATCATTGTACCTACTGTTTGGAATACAGAGGAAAATGAAATGCCTCTGATTGTTCACACCAGACAACACACAGGTATCATTTTGTTATTGTTTTCTCATGAGAAAAACAGTGTTGAAATTTGGGTTAAAAACACCTCCTTCTTGGTCCATGAAATCCATGAAAGAGATTAAGATTGAAGCTATGCCACTGGCCCTGTCACACATACATGCAGTGCATGCATTGTCTGTGTCCACTCACAGGCTAATCTATGTGTACTGAACACCACCATAAGCTTCTAAGGGGCTGCTTTACTGTTCTGTCTGTATTGTGTATATATGGCAGTGAATATCTTGCTGAATGTATTCAAAATGGGTGTGTGGGAAAAGGTTTTCAGAGTCAGTCTAAAAGTTGCGTTTATTTATTTAAACCGGTTTTGTGGTTGGGGAAAAAGCACTATCTTGTATCTAACTTGATATGGCTACTCATAAAGGCATTGAAATGTGAAATTGTCCTTATGTAAGTAAAACAGTCTCCATTTTTCTGAATTTATCTTTGTCCTATACAACTTACTCTGTCTGTTCGATTAGCCTGTTTGTGGCTGTGATGAGCCATGCTTAACTGGAATTGATTTGGAAATGTACATTGATCATGGCCCTTTTCACTTATTCTATGAAAGGTTATTGGAAAAGAAAATGTAAATGAAAAACATAGCGGGAAATTAAAAGGAAAATCAGCCCACTCGACTCAAGTGCCTCTGACATTGTGAGTGAAAAGAGCCTTTAGATGCCAGTGCCAAAACCTTAAGTTATTATGCTGAGTGTGGCTGATGCTCTCTCACACACAGTCAATTCTCTCTTACTGTTATTGTACTGTTATTATTCTTTATCCCAGTCCGACAGACAGAAATTATGAGATTAGCTATAGTAACCTTTCTGGAGACTTTATCTCAGACATCCCCTTCTCTGCCGCAACAAGCCAACCAGAGGTACTCTTGCCCTGGCTCAAAAGAGTGTTTCTTGTCGTGCAAGTCGGTACTCCCTCTCCCGGCTAACATGGGATTGTTCATCTGTTTTTCTGAGTGTGCTAGATTTATTTGTTAATTTTATTTGGTTGTGTGACATTTCTTTCCTGGCAGGATGTGGTATCCCCCTGTTGCACCATGCATCATTTTCTCAGAGTTTCGGGGTCAAGAAGCATGTTCTCCTGCTGCACTCCCAAGGGTGTGGCCTCCCACAGGCGATTCACCTGTTTGGGCTCTGAACCATGTTGCCAAAATCAACTCATCCTTCAGCTCCGATCACAACGGACATGCCCGATGAGTATTGTAAATTCCCCTTAACGAGACATGCAGTGCACTGCGTTGTGTCTTGGGATGGGCAGAGCTGCAGATACAGTGCATTAGTGTGTGTTAGATCAGCAGGTCTTCTATGCTGCAGTGAGAATCATGCTATACTTTCAGTAGAATCACTGTTACTGTGAGGAAAATGTGATTTGGTGACAAAGGGTGGGGCGTTTCTGGGGGGAGGGAGGGGGAGAGGGTGTTACAGTGTGCCTATTTAGTGGCTATTGTAAAGATTCATTTTAATTAGAGAATCTATATATATATATATATGTATAAAATACAAATGAAATTACCTAATAAAATGGTTTTGATGGATTTGTCCAAAAATGGTTTTGAGGTAGTCCGTTTCTTTCTCTGTCTGTCTGTCTGTCTGTCTGTCTGTAAGGGCCAAAGGATACAATCCACTATTGTCATCATGTCAGATGGTAAAACACATGCGCATATGCACAGCTTTGTTGACAATTTTTTTAAATACACCCGAGAGGATGACATCTGTGACTGTCCTTAAGAAGAGTCTATAAAAGATCTCACCATGACAGGTTTCTGTAGCGTTTAAAGTAGCGCACTTTGACAAACTTTGACAAACCACGGAGACTTTTATATAATCATGTTCACATCGCCTAATATATTTAGAATGTATATATATATCTAATAATATTGAGAGGAAATGGACAAAAATATAAAATAAAAACAGCAAATCCTTCACTCTGCCTCTGGGGATGACCGCAGTGTTAATGATTATCTGTAGTGTCTCTGTGGCTATCCGGTTGACTGGGCTTGTGGGTACAAAGAGAAAACCCTGTGATATACCATGCGTCATGGCCACTAGGGAACAAACCTTTCTAGTGATGCTGTTATCAGCACTGAATGTTAGCAGTCTACTACACTGAACTTCAAAGAACAACTGTGACAGCAACAGTAGGACGAAAATGCATTTAGAAACGATGCATTATGCTCCCATTCCAGTAGGGGTTCCTATTGGTATAAAATGATTAAGAGCAGAGGTTGTTTTTTCTAAGGGACTTCTGTAAGACCTCAGCATGGACTAATGGAAAAAGGTCCTTCAGACTGAGATGTTTGCTTTGAAGTGCGCTGTACGCCAGAGGTGAAATTCAACGGACATCTCTAAATACACCCAATCGGTCACATATTTATTTCCTAAAACCTTGCCCAGATTGGCATCTATGGGTTTTGTGCAGCAGTTCTAGCACAAGTGTGTGGCCGGGAGAGCAGTGACCCTCAAGCATCAGTAAATCCTCTAGTGGAGAATGCATTTGGTAGGGGACAGCGTTTCTCTTTCTCTCCCTGCCACAATTCTCTGCAGGTCTCTTCCCTGCCCACAGGATCCAAATCTGAGCTTGCCAGTGTGCTGGGGCGAGCTTGTCACATTTGAGCCCTGATTATTCACTCAGCTGTGATGGCACCATTACACCATGGACACCTGTCACTAGCCCATTCCAAAAGAGGGATTGAAACACTACGCTGTGGGCGTTGGGAACAAGGAAAAGACTGCGTTGATCTGCGACGTGCTCGAGGCAGTTCTTCAGAAAACAATCAGGATGTGGGTTTTGTTTCAGCACGCACTGTTCTTTATTTCTCTGTAATTTAATTTCCACAGCTCTAGTCCCTGGCTTATCTGCTGTGACAACCAGAGAGCATACCCACTCTTGTACATAGAGATCGGCTCAGTGCACTTCATTCTCCACAGCAGAGACATGCGTTTTCATACGAGGTTGCTGCATTGACTGGCAGATACTATGAGGCTGAAGTCCTACAGTGACCCTGGGGCATGCTGGACTTTGGTCACTTGGCGTTTGTTAATACATTCCGTACCAATGGCACCTAACCCTATTATAGACTTTCAAAGTGTGATGAATGTTTGCAATCAGTGTGACTACAATGAACAAGTGAACAAGTGGAATCTGGCCACTGGTTGATCCATTACAGTCAAAGCAGAAATATTGCTATTCATGTTCAAATAACGAAATCTTATCTACACGAATAACATGTATGCAGTGCACACTTGCACTTAAAAAACATTGGCATTAGAAATATATACAGTATGTGTGGTCTTTCTGTCAAGATTTTCTGGCCAATAGCTTGCATATTTTTCTATTCACATCAACACCACAAGATGTCAGTCATATACGGTTGCAATTGCCAGATTTCAGAGCAAGGGCAGCATTCTAAGTCACATGGTATTACCAATGTGTTACAAAATTCCAGTGGTAGTGGTATAGCAGCATAGTCGGTGCATTAGTTATTTGCACTGCAATTACACGTTCTGTCCAACAGAGGGTACTGCATAACAATCTAAATCTGAATTGCTATTACGCTGGGTCAAAACTCGAACACGTTTCTATCCCAGCTTTTCACGAATCAGAGAGTGCATATGTAAGTCTGCCTAAATCACAGAGCAGCCAAGAAGCTAAATTTTTATGCTCATGTTTACCCACGTTCTTGGTAACCTCAAATCTAACAGCCCCATCTAAGCAAATGAGCTTGTTCAGAAAACCGCTTGCTATTGTGGCAGCAAGGACAAATATAGCTGTCACAATGCTAATACTTTTCTGCTTGTCATGTGTCTTGGGGTGCTCTTGATTTTAACACGAGGGAGCCCCTTGTGTGCATATCAGAAGTAAAGCTGACAAACTGAAACAAATGAACTGGATGAGTAAAACATTTCATGTCAGAGGGCATGGTGAGCTAAGTACATGATGAAAGAATACATTTTCATTGCACAGGCCAGACGAGATCTTTTCAATCCGCACAATCCAGAGGAAGCCTTAAAGCTGTCGGCCCACAACGCTGGCGGTGTCATTAACGCTACACTCAGCCTGTATTCTTGCTTATGGAATTTTCATGGTCATCAGATTTCCTATCACAGAGAACCTGCAGCTCTTTACTGCTGGCTGCAGAATGAGTCCAGCAGAGCCATGCCTCTTACCACAGTGTGTATCACAAACGGGTTATGTAAAAGACCTCAAAACAAGGTTAACTGAACCCAGCTGAGCTAATAGCACAATTTGTAGAAAAGAATGAAAGAATGAATAAACAAATGAATCCAGATTTGGACCTTTGGCCCTGGAGAAAAGCTCCTGTGGTTATAGGTCTTATCTTGATCAAGCCAGAACCACATCTTCATCTCCCATCTGTCTCCTACACATTATTCAACCCATCCCCCACTCCTCACTCCCCAGCCCCCTCCATCCTTCATCTGTGTATTTTGATACTGTACTCGAAAGACCCCCAAATAAATAATTATGACAGATATAAATAAAGAAAACATTTCCCCCCCCCCAAAAAATCTAATGAATAAAAACACCTGCGGTTCAGAACAGGTATTAAAATATAGTTTGTGCAAGCTGTGCAACGTGAGTTTGGCAACAGCCACTAAAAAGGTCTTTAGCTACCACCATGAGCCATTACACAGGATCAGTTACACTCTTTGAAAGGTTAGGCATGTAAAACAATAACAATACAATGTCCCCTCTACAAAAAGTGAGAGAAACATCTGTTGTTGATATCAGAGGAAAAGTAATTTGTTGGGAGATGGGGGCGGGGGTTATTAGTGACAGAACTGGGGTCTCTGTGAACAAGTGAGCTGGTAGACAGCCAGCCAGCGAGACAGCGGGAGAGAGGAAGGGAGGGATTTTTCTTCACCTGCTCAAAACAATGTAAAACAATGGGTAATGGGAGGAGGGGGTTCCGAGGTGAGCCAGGTACTGAAAGCAGCTCCAGATGGCTGGGGCAACCAAATGCACACATGGGCTGGAGCCCGATCAAGGTGAATGAGACAAATTAAAAAACTATGTGGAAAAACTACCAATGCCCAAAACACAAACTTTATCAAACTTATACTTTCGGAGGATCAAAGGGGAATTCAGTTTGCTATTGAGCCCTTCTGATTGTAACTGGCACTTAAGACATAATGTGAGGCAAAACCTGGACAGATTGAAACAGATGGAACAACAGATTCAGCAGATTATGTTGAATAACAGTGTATGCGCAGTGATGTTTCTGGAGGACCACCTGGGTCAGGTTGTGGATGTTTTGATCCACACTCAAGAATCTGATTCCTGGATACCATTGCTCTGTGGTGCACTTCATTTTTCCATTATTGGTATTGTCCCTTCTTGTTCATTGCTAAAGGAGAGCCCCAGTCAAAATGTTTTTATTTGATGTATTTTATAATATCAATCAAGTACGTACTGTATTGTGTTGGTCATTTTTAACAGATTGCGAGCCACAGAAGGTTTGCCAGGACACAGAGGATCCCCTACCCTTTACAGTAAGTGCCATACGTAAGTGCTTGTACTTAAACCGTCTACTAACGTTACTTCTTTTATGACTTATTCTAAAAGCCACAGTAAGTCAGGAAAGAACACAGCGTGACTGAAATGTATAATAATAGAACATGAGAAAATGTTGCTTGGACTTGGTAATGGACTTAACTCTGACTCCTCTGAGGTTTATCTTTGAAGATTATCCAATCGCCACTATGTTCTCTTTTGAGAGAGGGTGTGTGTGTGTGTTTGCGTGGGTTTGAGTGGAGACCTTTGAGAGGTCTCCATGCCTTTGTATGCTCCCACTTTGAAAGCCCTAAGGCCTGAAGATGCCTTGTTTTTAACAGGCTGCATGGAAATATCTCATCCTGCACAATGAATGAATTCATTATTTTTTGCCCGAGGGAGAGAAAAAGAGAAAACATAATATCCTCTTCCCAAAGGATACACATAGCACAGGTGTTATTTTACCACCAGAATTCCAGTCAGGAACTCTGCCTGTGTTTGTCCCTGCAGCTGAGTTGATTTTGGAGGAGTTTTTGTCAAGGTCTGGCAATGTTACTGAACTGACAGCCTCCGCAGAGTTCATAAAACAGCAGTGTTTTCCGGATGGCCGAAAAATAAGTTTATTTGAATGGTGCGCATGTGATTTCCTTGAGTGTGTTTTTTGGAAATTGCTAATGTTGCCCTCTGCATTGAGGAGACACTTTTTCAACTGTAGTCTTCCTTTCTTCATGTCATGGTGGGTTTTAAAAATATATACAGTTAGCCATTGCTGTGGCCTCTCTGGACTTTGGCTCCTGTGGTCATATGAGTTCCTATTATCTGGTTTGTAGGAACCCTGTCAGTTTTCCTGGCCTGAGAGAACCCGAGGGTAGACAACTCATTAATTCTATTCAGCAGAGCTCACTGAGGAAGACCTGGGTCCTGAAACATACCCTTGACTTTCTCCTATTGCTGCCTATCAAAAACATTTCCCAAATTTAGGACACTAACCTGCCAAATCATCTTAAAGTGTTTATCATTGCAAGGAAGGATACGTGGGATCATCCTGAGGCTGTAGCCTAACCCTGTTAGCCGAAACCCTGCCAGAACTATCACCCACCATGCACATAGTGATAATACCAGTACTGTAACAGAAGTGTAACCATGTTATTTTATTTAATGTAACTCCAGTACATTATAGATTACCAATGAATATATACCATGATCTATCACCCTTGTTAAATATGAGCAAAAAAGGCTGTATAAAATTATTATACATTATATATACAATTATGAGCTATATTGTATGCAAAATCAATGGGAAAATTATTTTATTTTATACTATTACAATTGTTCAGAGAAAAATATTTAGTTAAACAAGTACCATTAACATGTTGTCTTCTATAGTGTTTATGAGAGGTTTTTATTAGTGTTTATTGGTGAACATATTGGGTGGGAGCTTTGACCATATCTCCATACAGAATCTTTCAAGATCTGTATGGAGGAATCAGATATTTAGTCTGTGCTTGTGGACTGCCCTCTTCAATTCAAACCACATTTTCGATTGATTTGAAGTCTGGAGACTGAGATAGCTATTGCAAAACAATAATTTTGTGGTCAGTTAACCATTTTTGAGGTGTGCTTGGGATCATTGTCTTTATGAAAGATCCATTTGCAGCCAAGTTTCAGCTTCCTGCCAGAGCAAATTCAGTTTTTGGCCTCTCTGTGAAGTTCTCGATGGACTGATCTTGATGAAACTGCCTGCTCACACCCTAAATTGATATTTTCAGTCAACTAATTCAGAGATGCTCATCTGTTTTTCCTTGCATCTCAAAACCAAAGCACAAACATCACGGTCAAGCAATATGGGCTTTCAATCACAATTGCCCCATGTTGATGATGTCTGATGGCTGTTGAGACTTCCTCTGCTTCCACTAGCTGTCTGAAACAACCACGATTTCTGAAACCTCTAGTATTTTTAAGGGCATATCCTGATTACAACTGATAAGTGTCAGACAATATATGCCATTAAGCTATATTTTTTGTTTTTATTAGATCTTATTCTCAACTATTCTCAGGGAAGTGAGAGTAGCCCATACATTCACAGGGAGCAGGCAGAACTTCTGCCTGAACTACTTAAGCAGTGCTTGGAGAGAAATTGCAGTTCTGGCTACTGGAGTAGCTATGAGACCACCACACAAACCAAACCACGTTTTTATAAGGTAGGGAAAAACATCAAAGTCTAGATATGTTAACATGTTCAACACAAGGGTTACACTTGGGTAAAACCATTAAAAGATTTAACAAAACCAAAATTTGGGAAAGATTTCACATTGTGGGAAAATGCATGCTCCACAAGGTTGTGAATTACACTAAATTAGGTATATTTCTATTTTTAATATAACAATGTTTATCCATTATATCGCCACTTAATGGGTCTGGCTTACCAGTACAAACAGCAATGGCGCAGAATGAAGAAAATGGGGATGGAAACTAAAATCATAGTTACTATTTCTTGAAATTGTCAAAATTGTGAAAAATTAAAAACTCCAGCAAAAAGAGTTTGCTACATTGTAGATATTATTGCAATTAGCAGAAACAAATATTTTGACTTTATGTTGTAGCATTGTTGATTTATGTAATCCATCATACGTTTAACATGATACTGGACATGACTAGCTAGCTAACAAATGTTTATGTTTCCTGGCTAGCCCTTTGATGCATTTCCAAATAATAAAGCTGCTGGCACTGAAAGTGTTTTTTAGAATGACTTGAACTAGAATGTTCTATTTCAGTTTCAGATGTCTTCCCGTAGCTGTGCCTCTTTCATTTTTAGAGCACAAACTACACCTTGTATATCTTTGTTTTCTGTAAAGGAGATTGTCTATGGTTATTTCCTCTGGCTCTGTTGATTTCCACAGCAAAGGTGATTTGCTGATTTACAACAAAACAATCACTGAGGCAAACGTTTTGAAAAGGTGGACCTAGCAGTAACCTAGCAAACATCTTTTATTTAGATTAGAATTAGTCAGTCATTAGTCTAGAGAAATCAGTTTCGAAAGCGATTTAGAAAATCATGATTGTGTCTAGTCTAGTGAACATGACCACACATGACACCACCTTGCTAACTAGCTAGCTATATTTAGCTGACCACTAGTACACAAGTTCGTCTGTCAAACCAGCTGAACCTAGCTAGCTACTGAATGTTACCTACCTAGACTAACATCCCAATGTCCACACAAATGGACAAGGTAGCCAGCTAAATAAGTGACTAATTAGTTGAGCATGACAAAATGCTGTAACATTTGCTTACACTGCAGGATATTCCTGTGACAAAACACAGCATTTGCAGATAGCAAACCAGTACTTGTTGCTGTTTCTCTTCAGCAACCAATAACAAACAAGGACTTTTGTAGCTAGCTAGCTAGCTTCCTATGTCTATTCCCAGTGTCTTCGCTTGCAATCTAAATGTGAAGTAGCCAGCACTAACTAGGATCCAAAGCTTAGTGGCAGCTAGATAGATACTGGAACTATCCTCGTGTGGCGGCTGATAGTCATTTCAGTTTTGTACTTGATTAAAAATGTAGGCCTATTAAAATAATGTTTTATTAAAAAATGTACATGCATTTTAATTTTAGCCATGGTATAAGAGATATAAACCACTTCATGCCACTGCATATACAAGAATATATGCATATCAGTGGTTAAAAGCCCTTGGCATTCATTCGTGCCATATATTCTTGTATTTGCACAGCATGTCATGGTTTAAATCTTACAAATGTATATACACAGTATATATATATAGAATATACAGAATATATATATTGTACTGTACATAAACATACTGTATCAAAACCATTGCAAAACTGTCTTAATACCATTGCATCCTCAAGTGCACTCCCCGTGGATCAGGCTTCTCAAGACCTGAAAACTCATTTGAACACCATTCAGCATATGCTTACTAACAGATATTCATAATGCTGCACAACCTAAATTGATGCTTTTTGTGAAATCAAGAAAAATCTCAAAACTGAAAGTAATTTTTTTAAATAATGCTTTTTAGTATGCTTTTTTGTTTCAGACAAAAATCATGTTTCTTACATGAGGAAAATTAAAACTCTCTTTTGTTCATTGCTTATTGTAACACAGTTAAGATGCAAACTTCAAATGCAAACTTTAAATGCATCTACTTCCATGTCGCCTATACTGGATACAGCATAAAATGGAGTAATACTATTTCGAATAAATTCTAAACGACACACAGAATTTGAAAAAGATTGCTTTGATCATGTTGCCCATGACCGTGGAACATGTGGCAAAAAAGTCTAATTAAATACAAATGTGTATTTGGAAGATTTAAAAATCTGGAATCTGGTTTATGAATTTGTAAATGGGGATCACAAATCATTTGATTATGTATCCACTCATATGACCACAATCTCTGTACTTAACTTTTTATGCCTCTATTACACTTCATTTGTTCTCTTATTTTTATTTGCACAACATATGAATGTTTTCACAAAATCATTATTCTTGAAGAGGAGCCAGTTCTCTTTTTACAAAGAGATCTTTAGTCTTTATAGGTCCACAAATACAACATTACATATAGAATAAAAAATAAAAATGCAAGATAAATACAAATACAGCACATCTTCAAAGGACCACACATACGAGACAAATACAAACACATCTCCACAGGACCGAAAACACAGAATAAATAGACATATATCTCCACAGGACCCAAAATGTAGGATAAATACACATCTATCTCCACAGGACAGGATTTATATAAATAAATATAATAAAACACCAGTCAGGCAGTATACAGTGATACAGCGCCGTGCAACTTATACAGAGCTGTGTTCCCAGCTATGCAGTCTGTTTCATCAGCCAGCCCACAAGCGGTTTGGCACCCTGGCATAGACCACTCACTGAGTCAGCAGCTCTGTCCACTGATCTGTGGGAATGAGTTTTGAGTCATGGCCCACAGGTGTGTGCTGCCGTGCCCATGCCACATCCTTTAACAAAAGCACAGACCACCAACCAACCAAGGACAAGAGACAAGTTTTCACGATCAAACACGTTACCTTCTGAGGCCTCCCGCGTGGTCCAGTGGTTACAACGTTCGACACTGGCCACGGAGGCTCTGGTTCAAGTGCCGTCTCGCCAGAGTCGGCTCTGGCCGGGACTGCCACCAGGGGCGGCGATTGGCTGTCCGCCCCAGGGATAACAGTGGCCCTCGAGTACCGGGTTACGGTCAACGGCCTGGCGAGTGCCGTCTCGGAGGAGACGTTACTTCGCCTTCATCGCTACCAGTCGCAGGACTACGGCAGCGAACTCACATTACTAGGGGGGGATTGACATAAAAATAGCGGGTGTAATTGGCTACTAAATTGGGAGAAAATGGGAGAAAATCAGAAACAAAATCTTAAAAATAAAAAAAACACGTTACCTTCTGCAGTCTGTATCAGCCTGCATCTTGGCTGGGACCAGACTGCAGTGAGAGTCACAGATCTGCACTTGTGTGCTGATGGGACGGGGGGTCAGCATGTGGTTGGGACCAGACAGGGGCAGCGAGCGGCCGCTGAGGCTACGGAATCACCAAATCCCAGAGTGCCCTGCGAGGGCGGGGTATCGAGCATGTGACTGTAGCTGTGCAGTCCCATTCATTAGACTGTCACACAATGATTATGCTGACCACATTAAAAAGCAATCCAATAAAGAATGATGTCACTATCCAATAAAGAATGATGTCACTTAAATAGGCTGCAGTTTTTTGTGACAAGGCGGGCAGACAATTGAAGTACCAATTGTCCCACAACAAGGAACAACACAAGGAACACGCCTAAGTCGGGGTGATAAGTCGGCTGGTAAAAGGCAGACTAGTAAGACAGACAGACAGACAGAGTGGCTGTTAAACCCTGTGGTGCATGGTGCATAATGACTCCACGGTCTGTTGTGACGCCATCCTGCAGAACGGGGGAAAGGGGGCCTGCTGTGCTGCATTTCTCCCTTTCCCGAAGCTCAGAGGCCCTGCTGGGTAAAAGGCTCAGCAGGATTTTGTCTCAGTACCAAATTGGTAAAACATCACATCAGTGGTCCCACCCTTCCCTAACGTCAGACAGCCTTAAGTCGCCCTCATCACATCTGTCACCGGACGCCCTATCTCAATGCTCAGGTAAAACCCACAGACTCACAGGTTCAAAGACTAGTCCAGAGAGAGGGCTATAACAAATCACTGTGATTGACAAGCTGAAGAAGGGGGAAAACGCTGGGGTGACGGATGACGGGCGGTACAATTCCGATTTCCCCTGCCCGTCTCTTACTTTCATCTGGGCGCTTTGAGACACGTGATTGATGTGGGCCAGGGCACGTTTCCCCCCCCTCAGCCACAACGTGCTGTGGCGCCATCTATTCTCTCTGACGGGAGCAACAATAAACAGCAATAAACAGCAGGCTGCTGCCACTCTAATCAAGACAGATGGCTGATGGAACACACCACGGTCAAGTTCCTTCCTGGCCATCAGTCATAGTGCTCTCTCTCTCTCTCTCTTTCTCTCTCTCTGACACAGGGATCTGGCCCTGTTCCACTGATTTAACGGCAGACTCTACTTGCACCCCAGGTCTCCAAATACTCAACTACCAGTGAGCGTTAGCCTCTGCCAGTAACAGCTAAATCTGCAATGTTCATGCTGACTGGCGAAACAGAGAGGCTGAAAGCATGCGAAACACAGAGCCTGTCTTCACAGTAACATGGAATTCCAACATCAGCCTCTGGATTTGCTGAGTTTGAAGGTGAGAGTATATTTAGCTGTGAATACTTCTGTTTGAAAGTGTTCCTCTAAACCTAAATTACTGCCCTAGTCCTGACCTGTTGATCAACTGTGATCAACATCAGCACTTCCAAGTGTGTTCAATGTGTGGGTTCTTTTCCTGTGGTTTCTGCGAAGTAGAAAAGCTGTTATTTTTCCAACATATCACCAAGGAGGGAAATCACATACTCACAAGGATGCATAAGGATGCAAGGGGGCTGCTGAATTTTCGACCCAGTTCTGTGTGATTATCAGCATGTACTGGATCTGGTCTCCAGGTCCCAGAGCCTGAACCAGTGCTCTGATTCTGTTACCATTTTTAGCCAAATTTAAATGCCATGCCCACCCCCCTTACAGCACCTAGTCTCTGACTCACTCGATCTTCTCTGAATGAGAAAATAAGGGGTCCAGAGCATGCTCCTAAACCAGAGTAATGACCCATTTCTTATCAGATTAAATATTAATGACATGGCAACAATACAGTACATAACAGACCCAACACAAAATCGAATCATGTCAGTGACTATAGCTTGGCTGTTTGATCCTTTCCAACTACAAAATGTATTTCTATCTGAAATGTAATGAGGTCAGCCTGCTTCAGCTAAATTATGTAATGACCTGAAAGGCCATTTGAAGCAGTTACGCGGTCTGTATCAAATGGTAAATGATTAGAGCTAGCAGGTCCTTCAGTACACCGGCCCTCTTTTGTAAACGCTGCATCCCCTCTCAGTCGTTTTTTGGTATGATTTTTATCTTGGAAGAGAGAGCGATCGCTGCAGTACTGATGGAATGGCCTAGATACAGAGCAGAGACCGTAGCTAGAGACTGAGAGAGAGACCGTGTGTTTCACAATCATATAGCACAGGCACTGCATACATGTTTAGGATAAACATTTGGAGGCAAAAGCTCATATTTTATTTATTTATTAAAATTAGTATTCATTTTAGGGATATACTGTTCTTACCTCATCACTATGTAAAGCACTATTACAGCAACAACTATGGCCTCCGTCCAGCTGGGGGAGCTATAACCCTTCCCCAGAGGACTTCAAGTTCATTATGTTGCATTTACTGAAGTGAGCATTGACATATAGGCCTATATTGGTATATATAATGTTTAAGTTACATTCCAGTGTGGCAGGAGTGTGCTGGGGAGCTTGGGTTGCCAGAAGCAGAATTTTCACGGTGCAACTGATCATCACTGGAGTAAGGTGGGGGTATTTGAGAAGGGAGAGCAGCAGGTGGTCAGAAGAGTGTGTTTTTCACTCAAGCTAACAGATCTCAAGTGAAACGCCATGCTTATTCATCCATGCACAAACTTTACATTGTAAAAATGTATGGCTGGGAAGCGGCGTGATTTCCCTGCAGAAAGGAAGCCTGTGAGAAAGGGCAGCCTTTAATCCTTGACCTTATTTCTGAATAGGCCTTGTAATGAACTATCTTTTTAGGCTTTGAGTTTTTTGTGTAATAACCATTACAAAAAGCCCACACTTATTACACGTGATAATGTAACAACCATTACCGTGAAATAAATTGCTGCTCTACATTTAATGCTTCCCATGAAACCACAACTCTGCCAAGTGTACTCCACGGCACCCGTCCTACAGAGAGGGGGCGAACAAGGGCTAGTCCATAGTCTTACATTAATATTGACAAAAGAAGAACTGTTGCACACAATGAACTCTGAGCCATTTGCAAAAAGGGGAAGCAGGAGGGGAAGGGGTGGGGGGTTTCTGGGGCTTAACTTCCCAGCAGGTATTTTGGCTCCCTGCCTCAGAGTATGATGCTAAATCCTGGACACACGCAGTGATTTTCCTGTTATGTAAAATGCATTAAATTGAGCCTGCTGTCTGAAAAGATGTCACTGCTGTGCTTTAAGATTTTACGTGAAGAGACTTTCATGCACTGAAGCCCATAGTGCACCGGTTTGTCTCCCCTCGTGGCATGGCTGGTCACCGGGGGGGACACTGGCACCGTAAACGCTCCAACTTTCAGTGAGGTGGGATGAACATTTCACCGACTGTGTGAGTCATAAACAAGAATGAAATTTTGCTTGTCAATCGGTCAAAGTGAAAGAGCGCCTCTGCATTTCAAGAAACTAAGGTGAATCTCAGTCCATTTCAGTAAGTGTGAAAACATTATCCTGGGTATACCTTTTTCAACATTGTGTGGGGTCTTTGTGGTGATACTGCCTGAATAAAGCATCACTTTAGTGACGTGTGATGTTCATCCTAGTGGCTAAACAATCATACCTATATTTTTTCCTAGAGAATGACAGAGAATTGGGCAAATAACCTGGTTTACAAATGGCTGTAATGACATTCTCTGTTATTACTCACACCAAAAGAGCACACAAACATTTTGCTTGATAAAGCAAATCAGAAGTAGGGGCTGATTCACTTCCTTGAGCAGCAACGGCAGATGGAGCTTTTGGAAAATAACCACCTAAACCAGCCAAATAAATGACATCTTTGAACAAAAGGCCATTAATAACAGCATTAATGCTGACACAATTAGTCATATAAAGAATAAAAATGAAAATCAGACATGGGGTTGATTACTAATGTTACAACTGTAAATGGACTACTGTAATAGATACAATTAGTAAAAGATTAAAACAGAATGAAATGCATGATTACATCTTGTCAAGACTCAAAAATAACCTCTAAATGTCCCTCAGTTCATGTTGCTTCAATTCCCCTGGGGTTTGAGGTGTAATTAAGGCCTCTCTCCTGCCATGAGGACTTGGACACCTGTGGCTAAATCCTGCATGGATGCGCTACGTCATCTACTAACACCAACAAGGTCCTGCCAGGCTGAACTGCCTTTAAAACGAAACTCTGCTGGAGGTCAGATTTAGCCACTGACTATGATTGCTTGGTGCCCTTTAAGCCGGGGTGCTAATTTAACTGGTAATGTAAAGCAAGAAAGTTACAGGTAGAATGCAGAAGACACCAACCTATAGTATACAGTACCAGACGTACATGCGTATTTTGACCAAGAATTTGCGTGCTTTGTACGCAAAATGCGTACAGGTTGGTAGGTCTGCAGTACCTATAAACACAGATACAGTTAGAGATCGAGACACACGTTGATATGCTGATTCAAATGCAATCCCAAAGGTGACTGTAGAATCACTTTAGATGAAAGAGCAGCCAACAGTAGTGGACTTTCATTTGGACAGCTGCAAAGGAAAACTACAGAATTTATTTAAAGTGCACATAAGTTGTCAAAGTCTGCAAAGTTTCCAATTACAAATATGAACAGGATCATTTGATTAACTGTCTCCCAGGTGTACACAAAAGTATTTCTCACTTCTTAAAGAGATAACCTGCACGGCCTCTGTTCTGCAATGCCATACACTTTTCCTCATTTAAAACTTAGTCAGGCTTTGTTTCAGACTGTGTGTTTGCATACAATGTAACAATGACACATCCTAATTAAGGCTTGGAATTGTTTTGGGTTTTTGTGTGCCTGCTGAGCTGACTGGGTGAGGTGTGATGAGATCAATATGAAAAACGTGGAGTATGTGTTTATTTTAAACGACCCTGGCTTCATGTTCCCCCGAGGAGTCATTACAGTTGTACTTGTATGATTAATGGCTGTCTTTCAAATTATCGACTAACGATGGAGTGCAGAACAACAGAATCCGAATCCTCTTCAAAGGAAATTGTTTAGAAATTATATCTTGTTAAATCGGATGCAATTTATTTTTCCTTGCCCACAAAGTGAAGCTACTCACTCAGCCCTCGAGAGATCAGAGGGGTGGATTTTCCACCTGTTACTAACTCCAGGGTGTCAAATATATCAAATATCAAAGAAGTCGACTGGAAGTCGTACAAACAATATGGTCACTATTTCATGAGACAGAAGCTGTTCCACTGGGCCGAGGAAATTGAATTCAGCCTCAGCCTGGGTCTTGGCACCTTGGCTACACCTTGGCACTATGTTACTCACATGGCAGAGAGGTCAGGTAAAGTGCCTGTTAGCTGAGCCCCAGAGAGATGGACAAAGAGAGGAACCTACGACTCATTGCACAGCCACCTCACCCTGTCCGATGTGGGTTCAGGGTCAGGCATTGCTGAGGCGTCGGTGGGTTAGGGTGGATCTCTGGTGACAGTGTGACCGTTTGAGCCGAGCGGAGCCTGAGCCCGCCGCCGAGTGAGTGTCAGCAGGGACACCTGGGACAGACGGTGTCAGCGGATCTGAAACCCCCTCTCGGCTCATCATAACAGCCACGTCGCTGAGAGCTGCAGGGAAATGCTGTCCCGCTTGCCATTAATCCTCCATCCCTGGCTCGACAGGGTTTCACTATAATCCACGGTCACCCCTCCGGTCAGCAGCATCTATGGGCTTACAGACCACATCACCACTCACTATCAACGCTTTGTTAAATATGCATTTGCCTCAACAGATGTTCTGCACCCCAAACCAGCAGGAGCTAAACTTTATTAAAATGGCACAGAAAACAATGCCTGTGCACGTAACAATTTGGGTAAATGAAGGGGAAAGCACAGGCCTTTGTCCCGACTGTAATGCAGGTGTTTAGAGTTGACGGTATGCTCCTCTGTCACTGTGCTCCAGTCCTTCCACTGCTGACTACAATGTAGGCATGATAAATAACCGCATGCCTACCAAGGGAGTGAGGGGATTTTGGAAAACAGTGGAAGATTTATTGCCAGTGTCTTGAACCCCTTCTGACTATATATATTCTTTAAGGGCCGTCACAGATAAAAGAAAAAAATAAAGAAATAAAGAAGCAAAACAAAAACAGGGCCAACCCAGCAGACACCGAGCAGAAGATGATTCCTGAATGTAAACATGTAAACAAGAGATTACTTTGAGGACGTCACCCGGATTAGTCTACATCGTATGTTCTAGTTTTTATAACACCCGGTAATATTAACCACATAAAGGTTTTTGTTTTTTTATTCCTAGAAGTGAAAGCCTGTAATTCATTAAGAACCAAACAGCAGTCAAAATGAAGGTCCAGGTGATGATTTAAATTCGGTTTCATTCCCTAAGAAAGTGCAAATGAGTATTTAAGCTATAAAAAAACGGTTTGGGGTTAAACAGCATTCATTTCAGTCCAGATATACCTTAAAAATGAAAGCCTCCTCCATACGCACAGGCTGCTATGACTCCTTGACCTGACTTCTCATTAACTACACGTTCATTAGCATACTTTTCAACAAAGAGTGGCTCAGTAAAAAAAAAAGCCTGGGTATCAGTACACTACACTGATACTATGACCACAGTATCTCCTCTTCTTAAGGGCCTAGGACTGATGTAATGACTCCATTTGTTAAGCTCAGGTTATCAACAGTGCTGACTTGATGTCACATAAAATTAAAATGAGGCTGGGTTGTTTGCAGTATACAGCAGTCCAAAATAAGTTCTCCCAACTCTCTTTGATTGTAAACTTAATGATGTGTAACCATTTCTGTACAATCCCACTCTCACTATTCAGTGGGATTGTGAGACACTTTACACATGATCATTAAAGAGACTGACAGCACCGTGACTTCACAGAGAAATCAGTTGCTTCTGAAAAACAAACTGTAGTGGAGGATTATTCTTTGTCAATGTGTTTTTTATATTAAGTTTCATTAGGCTTTTATTCAATAAGTCTTTGTGTTACTTCTTTTTTTATACAAATGCAGAAATGAGAACAATGGAAAATATTCTATATATTTTCACTCTTTTATAGTAACTCAAAGAGATGCTCCTCTCCAGAGAGTGTGTTTCGTGTGAGCCTCTGTTGTGGTGATTCATTGAACATTCCTTCTGAGGAGAATAACATTACATGCAGCAGAGAACAACAGCGCAAATGCAGTGCTGTCACAACGTGGCATGTGACTAAGTGCTGCTTAATTGTCCTCTTTCAGCAGTGTTCAGGCCTGCCTTCTGTTTGCTCTCTGCCACCCCCCCAATTTGAGTCTGAGGATGTGACAAAAGACTGCCCCGCCAAAACACGGCCCGCTGCCCTGTTGCATCTTCTATCAAACAGCTGTCTTGTTTCCAGCCAAGGGGCCAATCTACAGCTTTGCCAAATACAAGGCGACTCTATTCTCGAAACACTATCGGATGTTTTCCGACGCTAAGCGAATAACCAAACCCGATACGACAACAATGCACGTCCTCAAACGCCAAGGGAGAGAGGGCTCAGAAAAATTGCTTGGGGGTTAAATATGGCCCGTGGTGCACTTAACATCTTTTACGGGGCAGCTGATGCGACATGTGATCTGGGGACACGGTGAAGTCCTGGGGGAGTTAGGCCTGCCCCTGTGGAGGGTCAGGTGCCACTCTGCCCCCTTGGAGCAGGGATACATAGCCCCTTGTTAATGACAGAGGTGCCGGGTGCTGGATGTCTCTGCTGGAGACCACCTCTGAGGTTGGAGGATGATTTGAGCCACAGAGAGGTAGCAGAGACAGGGCGAGAGACACTGAGGATAAGAGAGGTTCGACTCCATCATTACCCTGCAGTGAAGGTGCGCGGCTCAGGTCTCTCAGACCAGGGCTCACCAGGGAGTACCTGATATCACCTGCTGACATTCAGCTCTTCTACAGAAAGCTGTAGAAGAAGAACATAGGTAGCCCTCTTAGATGTGCTGTATGCACTGGGCCGAGTGCAAATAGAAGTCTTAGGCAAGAAAGAGGCCTGTCAAATATAGGCCTGGATTCAATCATCATTTGTCTTTAACTTACACTTACAAATAAACACAGTTTATTGATAAAGGCAAATTCATTTTGGTGATTGCAGAACTATCCAAACTGTGTTGGGAAGGAAGAAATAAAGATAAAATTTATTTCTTGGTCAAAGTTAAGGAAAAATATTGATGATCATAGAGGGATCGGTAAGTGTGTTAAGCCTTGTGCCTTGTGGATGAAGGATGTATAAAAATAACTAAAATGGTTATAAAAATTCTCCTTTAATTGGCCCCACAAAAAATAATTATATTTAACTGAAAAACTATTTGTGACATTTTTTTGCTAGAATTTCCTTGAATCAATATCGGAGGATTAAATATCCTGATTCTGACTCTGGATTGTGGATCGGTATGTAATAAATAGGGAGCAGATGAAAAATGTACAAGGTGGAAGCTGATTGAAAAACTGAAACAGTAAAATGACTGTGGAAAGAAAGATAATTAGGTTCAGTTTGGGGACAGGTTATAGAAATTAGTTTATGGAATGCTTGGTCAAGATGGAGGCGTGGAATGGACTGTAGTAAAAATGTAAAAATTGTGGTATCGAATATTAGATAGTATAATTTTAAAAACCTAGACAAGAAACAGTGAATTATTTAGCAACTATTGAAATTGGAAATTCATCAATATCATACATTGCAATGCATAGCATTACTCTTGGTGTAGCTGCCAAGATAAATGTGCCTAGGACTCCAGGCCATTCAGATTGAGGACAAACATCAATCTGCCTGTTACTTAACACTCACTGCACCCAGTTCCTGGTGCTAGCTAACCCAACACTTTCAATCGACTCCTCCAAAGCATCCACAACACTGCTGAGTGGTCTTTTCCCTCGAACAGTCTTCCAGGGCATACCTCTACTCATCCTCCACTGGCTACAGCATATATCCGATTCAAAACTCTGTCTGTACTGCCCTCAACAACGTTTCCCTATACCTTTACCATGGGCTCTGTGTGCCTTAATCTACACATGCATATTTGGGTTAGACTGATTTAATTGTAAAAAAAATTAACAATTAAAAAAGGTATACTGGGCTTCTTCCACTTTTTCCCCATAAATGTTTGTCTCAAGTGACCACCTCTGGACTTCCCTTCATTGACTCACAGAATTTTACCCAAGTCCTCCTATTCTCCATTTATAATTGAATAAATACTGGGTTTCTATGAGGCTATGACCCATCAATTTGACCCAGTGAATGAGGGTTGAAACTCTTGTGGGTACAGCTATGAAAGGGACAAGGCCTAACCTACATACATGTCTACGTATGTAATGAAAACAATGTGACACAAAGGAAAGGAATACAAGGCAGTTCCGCAACCTGTCACAGCAGAGAATAAAAGTTGACTCATCAAGTTTGTGAAGAACAGCCCTCACCTCACCGCCAGCTTGGTCTTGCTTCGAGCCCACAGTCACAAGCTTCATGCTCAGAGCAACATGGCTGTGTTGCTATTTAGTTCAATTCGTTTTAAAACCACACAAATACAGAAAGGACACAAGGTGCATGTAAAAGCTGTGCATTCATTGAAATGGGCTTTTCCACAAACATATAGGCCACAAAACTATCAAAACCCTGGTGGTGTATGTCATAAGTTGTCTCCAAACTTTGTGACTCACATAAACATTTTCCTATGAAACAAGCTCCCACTGATTTCATAAAGCCTTGTTGGCAAATCAAATTACTTGACAACAGCTTGGCATGACAGCTTAATCAAATCCCTTGACCCTATATCGTATCTCCACAAAATAATAAATCAGAAACAAATAAAAACCGGTCTCTCTAATAAGCACCTTTCAGGAGCACATCAAAATATCAAAGATTCAAGTAAGTGCCACCAATGTCTTGTTCACCACAAATAACATTAAAATGTTGGTAACCTTAATAACTACTGTATAAATCATTTGAAAATACATGATTGATGTTTAGTCAAACATGAATACATTTAGCAAATGTATTACTAATAAGGAGGCCAGATCTAGAAAATGCCTCACAAGGTTACAATATGCACTGAATATATAGGCATATTTAAAATACAGTGACAGTCAATGTAATGTCAGTTTTCAGGTAGTGGCCAAAAAGGTGTAAACACTTTGGTAAATGGTAAAAGGGAACACAAAGTATATTGAAAGCAGGTGCTTCCACTCAGGCATTGTTCATGAGTTAAGTAAGCAATTAACAACCCAGCATGCGCAGGGTCGTGTACAGAAATGCTGGGCAGGCTTGCCTACCTATAATTATGGCTAACATGGCTAGAAGATCAGGTCATAGATGAAGACAGCTCAACCTGCTGATGTTTCATGAGGAAGGTGATGTCAGCATGGAACTCTGAGGGAAAGACATCATCAACAAACGGCAACTGTGGTCGGAAGTGCATACTCTTGGGTCATGATGTCCGTGCATTATTTCAAGCTATATTGTAACAAGAAATCCAGCAAAAATAAATCTGCATTGATATCCTAATTTTTCATCTTATGAAACTGTATTGTGCCTCCCATGGCTTCCTGTTTCACTGGGATAAAAATGAGGTAATGTACATGTTAAATGTCAGGTTTCCAATTCTACCATCTACCATGCCAATAGGCTTTTTGGAAGGGTTGCCAGAAAAAAGGCTATATCGAGGGCGATGAACAATAATAAGTGTCTGGAGTTTGCTAAACGGCATTGCAACGCTGATTTGAACCAGGTATTATGGTCAAATGAGACAATGCGGAAGAAGGACGATTATGTTAAAAAGAACGTCACACTTATGGTGAAATATGGTGGTGGATCTTTGATGTTATGGGGTTGCTTCACATCTACTGGTCCTGGGGCCCTTGTTAAGGTCAATTAAATCATGAACTCCAGCAAGTACCAAGACATTTTAGCCAAAAAACCTGGTTCCCTCTGGCAGGAAGCTGAAACTTGGTAGCAAATGGATCTTTCAGCAAAACAATGATCCCAAGCGCACCTCAAAATCAACCAAGAAATGGTTAACTGGCCACAAAATGACTGTTTTGCAATGGCCATCTCAGTCTCCAGAATTGAACCCAACCAAATGTGTGGTTTTAATTGAACAGGGCAGTCCACAAGTGCAGACTGAAGTATCTGAAGTATCCTTGAAAGATTCTGTATTCTGGAATGGTCAAAGACCACACCCCCTCCCCCAATATGTTCACCAATCTCATAAAACACTATAGAAGACGACTCGGTAATGTTATCCTTGCAAGTAGAGGGTGCACAGTACTGAAAAAGGGGTGTGAATAATTGTGACACCTATCTTTTTGGGGAAAAAATATTACTTGTAAACCTAAATATTTTTCTCTGAGTAATTATATTAGTATAAAAAATATAATTTCCCAATTTTTTGAGCAGTCAATATACCTCGTTACCTGTATTGCTTATTTCATATAGCCTTCTTTACTCATCTTTATCAACGGTGTGAATCATTTTGGAGGATACTGTATATGTAAATATGTATAGCTGTCAAAAGATTAAAAAATCAACAACATCTTTGAACAAAGTCCCTAATTATGTTAAATCTGGGAGAAAATGAACCTGTAAATGTGTGTGTTGTGACTTCCACCAGAATCTAAACAGGTGATTAATGACAGGTGCGTACCTCCTGCGAGGTGTGACCTGTAGGTCAGGGTCAGAGCGGTGATGGTGACTGTTCATCTGTAACTTGAATAAGCCATCAAATATTTAAGTGGCCTCCTTTTCATAATGGTGGTTTGTAAACAAGCATATTATTCGCGTGATTGATACATTATCTCCTTGGCACGGCTGTTGAAAGTCTATATCCCAGTGGTAATGAAAAGGAGGGGACGGAGGACAATGAACTGGAACTGAATTAATTCGGCGTCGGCTAAAACATTACCAGGGGTTCATCCAACGAGGGCATGAAAAGGAAATCAAAATCAAATGCAATGTGATGTTTATCTTTTATGCCACGGCTGCCCATGCATGGGTGTGCTTTGCGAACATATCATGTTCTAGAGGGCAGTATGGAAAAGTTACCCTTCACGTATATGTATCAGTGATTAACATCTACCCTTTAACTGTGTGGCTTACTAAGCTGTGGGACACAAAAAGACTAATGCAGACACACCACTAGACAGTGAAATCCAATACAGCCCCTTTAGATTTTCCAGTCATTATCCCTCCTTAATTCCAGAACACAGCTTCTTCTTTCCAGCTCTTATTAAAGGATAATTTCATGCACTTTCATCTTAAATGAAGTGAAAGAGGACGGTGGCACAGAGATCAGAGGGGATTCGCTGAAACGGGCAGTGGAAACACACTGTACTTCAGGCCAAATCAGTACAGATCAGATGAGTCTGAAACCAGAAAGACCATGGCGTGCAGATGGTGCAGCTAATCAACTGGGGTCTGCCTCACCTTGTCAGTCAGGGGTGCATCCTATTTCTTCTCCTTTTATCTTGTTATGGAGCAGGTGAGGATAAAAGGGGGACATTTTGATTTGTATTTTAAAAAAGCAAAGAATTCAAATATTTGTTCCTCAATTCTTAATGCATTTACACCACAGGCACATTGTGTTATCTCCAACTGTCCAAAAATGTACTCTACTTTCAAACTGTACCCTCAATATTATTTATTTATTTGGCAGATGTCAAATCAAGGTTACTAGAGAGCTCCAAATTGAACTATGAGCTGGTTTAATTTGAACATCACTATTTGACATTTCCTCTCTTTCCACACTGACAAGTACGACCCCAGTGCAGGACCCCATAGAGACTCTGAAGTACTGCGACTTCACTCCTCGTACAAACCTATTAGACAACCCCCTCCCAGAAATGAAATATGGGCTGCGTCTCTATCGGAAGGCAGCTGCCTTGCTGCCTGCATCCTTCAGAGGCAGCTGCATTTGAAAGCAGTATAGAAACTGATGAAGCACTTCAAAAGGAACCACGTTTGGGACACACTTTGAAGGTAGGATTACCGGAGAGCGTTTAAGTACCGCACACGAGATCTGTCTTTACAACAGTGGTTAATTAAATCAAATCTATAAATTTTTCAACAGTCTCTTTATCTAGCTAGCTAGCTATTTTGTTCAATAAAATAGTTATTACAATAATTGTTTTGATAAAACTTGACAATAATCCTGATCAGCTGAACCCCTGACGTCACAGTTTGCTGGCTAACGTACGTTACCTAGCCATATTGGCTAGTATGGCAATCACTAGCTAGTTAGCTAGCTAGCTTATGGACAGCTTGGGCGAGAAACATTTATCATTACTCAACATATTACTCAAATGTATCACTCAGTTAGACAATATTATTTCATATTATTATACTACATTAAATGGTTGATGAACAACGCTTGTAAACCACCTCCGCTGTCACTACGCGATCGCAGCATCGACAGTGGCCCCCATTATTTTAATGGAAGTTAACAGTTTTGGAACTCTTCGCAAAGACTTATGGGATATCCTACCCGGCAAAGGATACGTTGAATAATGACTTCACATTTTTCCAAAATAAGGCACCTTAAAAGGACGCAATATTTGATGACTTCCGATTGGGTCAGCCTTCAAAGGACAAGTGTGCAAAAGTGTGCAAATGCTGCCTACAAATGCATCCTTTGCAGGCTGCTGCCTTCAGACTGAGACATAGCCATAATTTGAGAACTGGGCACCCCCTCGTCCATCTGCCCAACTGTGAATGAGGATACTCTGGGCCTCTCGGAATCTGTAGATCCAGGAGTGTTGGCAGAGCTGTGGCCACTGCTCTGCCCAGAGGACAGAGGTGTACTCTGTTCCCCCACGTCTGCTATTCGGTTTTTAAACAATATACAAAACACTCATAATAAAATAAGCAGCAATTTATAATAAATGAGTAAACATGTGCAACATGCTACATTTGCCTGATTCAATACAGAAAGCCAGCCCTGGGACCCTGTTGAAATATCGGCACAAGAAGCGTCCATATCCTGCATTCAGATCTATGGTGTTATCTTTCACACCTCCGGAATGCTGATCATTGCCACACTGCCATTTACTTTCACTCTCTGCCTTGCTACCCAACCCAGGCCCTAGCTTTCCCTCACAGTCTCCTTTATATCACTGTTCTGACCAACACTGCCAAGAAATACAAGACTTGCATGCACCGGACAATCATCCTTTGACTGGGTTCCCACAGAGATCAGATTGTCTTTTCCCTGTGACTTTTCCGGGAACAAACTAATGATTTTCTGGGAGTATTTCTGTCATGGAGGTAAAATATTTAGCCACAGCACTCTGACATGGGAACAGTGGCCTAATTTCAATTTGAAAAGGGCAGGGGGATATTTTTGAGCAGGGGTGGGGGTCATGTAGTTCCTTTAAAAATGTATTTGCCATAGGAATCACCTTGCTTTTGTTTTGAATGTGCTAGTTCCTTTGTTTTAATTAAGAAACGTGGGGACAAAATAGCATCCTTCAAATGGTGCTGGGATCATATCCCTGGTGTCCCCAGCGGAAATTACTCATCTGCATGGGGATCTAATATAAAACTATACATGTAAAACTAAATCAAACCATTAACCACTTAGCCAGATCCTGTATTCTGAGGAATACTATCCAACAGACATAAGCACCTGCCTTTGCCATTGCACTTTAGGCTTAACTATGTATATATAATATATAATTATTTCAACATCAATAAAGGTAAGGCAGTAATACAGTATATTTTCATTCAAGCATGCATTTACATTATTTATATACAATTTCAATAATTTTTACAAAGGGCAATTTGTAATGACAGGCACTGTCATTTTTACATTTATTACAAACTTCTAATACATTTAGCTACAAAGACAATGATGGGTTTCAAATTAGTGCAATATAAAATGAAATGCCTGTTCTACTCATGACAGATGCTTCACTGTCAGATATTATCAGATATTATTATGTCTCTGGAATGGTTCACGTGCTGCTTTTTTAATAAAAAAATGTACATTAATTAAATTCCAGATACTTTTTTGAAACATATTAGTTATGTGTATATGCTTTCCATGTAGAATATTATATCTTGCTGTCCTGTCACTAGCTGCCACTCTCATCACATGAACCGGGTTACACTTAAATTAAACAAAAACTTTTTTTATACTGTCTTTATTAGCCAAAGAATTCAGAGTGAATTTAACAGAGCCAATCCTATTAGTAGGGGAACCTTCTGTTATAATAACAATTTTACAATAGAATGGAATGGATTTTCAGATTTCAGCCATCTTGATGATTTTTCCCATGGCTTTTCAAGACAGAAACAATCTCCAGGATTACCAAGGGACTTGAGACCATGATTACAAGCGAAAAGGAAAAGAAAACATTTCATTACTTTCCTGGAATGCCTCTTAATGTGTTTTTGGTACTGAGAGAGATGCCTAATGTTTAGAGCTATTTCGCGTTTTTTTTTAAAATTTGGGTTCCAGTTTTAAGTGGCCGTTTTCCCACCCGCCCCTTTCCTCCCTCTCAGATTTGGCAAACGGCCCCGGCACTTGTCTAATAAACTGAATTAAAGTGAACAAACAGAATAAATATTTTCCATTAATTACGAGAGATGTAGCGCAAAGTAGATGGAAAACTCATTAAAAAGTGGTCTGAATAATTGAGGGGTTACTGGTGTAGGGGTGGATTGGTTTACGTCTTCGACAGGTCCGCACATGGGTCCCCGGGGAGCGCACACAAAGCCAGGCCTGAGAGGGACTGGCAGCGGGCCAGAGGGGTAGTGAAAGTGAGGAGAGGGTGGCGCTGTCAGCAATGCCAGTTTCATTAGGGAAAGATGGAAAAAGGCCATTCCATCCAGGAGATACTGGAATGTAGGGAGAGCATGGCATATGATAGGTGACCACAGGTTATTTCTTTTACGCTCTTTGAGTTACAGATGGATTATTATGTACTTAATAGAATCACTAATGTATACTCCAGGCCTGATAGAAATACTTAATTAAAATTTGAAGCAGAAGATGCACTACATACTACCTGAGTGATTGCTAAGTTGCTGTTAGCAACTCTGTCAAATGATGGTGATATATACTGTACTATTTCTATAAAGGTATCATCTGAATGGTTACTGAAGAGGTGTCTGCAGATTGTTGCCTTATTGTTTCTTTATTGTATAAACAACCAATGGAAACTTATTTAAGTGGAACTATTACATTGCAACAGCAAGGGAGCTGCAGGAACTTCCAATGTTGACTGTAATTTGAGGGGTAAGGCATATGCACTGTCTGCCACCGACTTCACTGAGTCAATCATTTCATTAAGGAGAGTCAAATAAAGCTTGGAACCTAATATTTTAAGAGAGGAGTTGGTTGGAAACTTCTTAAATAGAGTCTATTCTGATTATTAAACTTTTGTGTGTGTGGATTTGGAGCTATTTTTTTCCCCAAAGGTTCATACCTGTTTCAATATTCTTCAGCACCATGGGGTTGATTGGCATTCATGATATAATAAGTTCAAACATATATGCAGGGCTACAAGTAACCTGAATAATAAAAGCTGTAGTCTTGGCAACCTAAAGAAATCAGCGGAGAAACAGGGAAGTGTTGGATATTGCAGGTGGCAACTGATGACACAGCAGAAAAAATGTTTGCCATTTTTTCTTACTCATATGGCAGCTCTTATGAATGTACCAAGGTTAAACAACGTTTTTAAATGAAAGGGCTGTCATAAGAGAATTCTTATTTTTTCTGACAATAATTTAGAGAACATTAGAGCAGTGGTTCTCAACCTCGGTCCTGGGGACCCACGGTGTATGCTGGTTTTTGTTGTGACCTCTGAATTTGAACTAGTTCATTGTTGTTAATTGGACATTTTTTATTTCTATTAAAGTATGATTTACTCTAATGTAAGGCTATATTATGACAGAAATTGCTAAACTGTTTGTGGAAAATGAAGTTCTATGACAGAGCAATTGGCAACAGGCCAAACCTGCATTGTGTTAAAATAGGTTAGCCTTAATTGATAAAGAGATTAGCTGTAACAAAAACCAGCATACACAGTGGGTCCCCAGGACTGAACTTGAGAACCACCGCTTTAGAATGTCCATGTGTGGTCAAGATGTTCGACCAACTCTGAGCTTTGATTAAATGGATGGATACCTTATTCAGAAGTGGTTATATAACTTGCTTGCTAGTTATATTATTGCTGTAAAATCTTCTTGAGCTAGGCTGCCTATTTTTAATCGTTGGTGAGATGGCCAACACAATCATGCAGTCATTCTTGTTTGCTATCAAATGCTATCTGTAATAAGCCATCTGAAAAGTATAACCTTATACAGTTTCACATGTATACCGTATACATTAATTAACTTGTCGTACCAATGTTGCTACATGAGGCAACTAAACACTAGACAATGTTTAGCTGATCCAGTGATGTTAGAAATTGACATGAACATTGATGCAAAAATAGCAAACCAGCATATAATTAACTGAAGTCTCTAAAATAGCAAAGTTACAGTGACTTATCTCTTCCTGTTTGTTTATTTTTATAAACTGTTCAACACATTCTATATCACATGCTGGTCACTTAAATGTCAAAAGCAATTCAAATAATGTAATGTAAGTAATAAAATAGTCAACATATGCTCAAAAAGACAAGAGATAAACAATTGAGTTTCTTGTGACCATACAAGGAACGTGTGCTCTGTAATTTTGTTGCAGACTTTCTCACAAGCCAGCCAGACACTGTTGTCACACGTCACATCATTGGTCACTATTTATGAACATACTCCATCTTCATTCAGAACAATCCTCAAGCATTGTGACCCTCCCAGTTCCACTGGATCAGTCTAACTGTGAAGGGGCTGCTGCACATTATTTGAAATCCAGATGACCACACAGGAGCCCAGTACTGGCCAATGTTGATGCTAAAGAACATGCTATCAGCACCATATCGAGAGGACTTGCCAGCAATGTGCCAAGTACTCTCTAGTGATGATTCAAGGTGTGTAAATTGCCATTATGGACATTAGCTAGTGTGGCACAGGTGCTTAGGACATTATACAATCATGGATCATACAATAGAGTAATCAAAGGAGTGTGAATGTGTGACGCATAATGAGTGCATAAGTAGGGTAATAGCTATGTGTCTTGTAATCCTCAGTTGACATTGTTACAACATACTGGTTCGTCCCTGCAGAAATAGGATGAATGATGAATTTCAGATGGTGCTGGACACGAGAAGGCGAGCCAAGCCTTTGCTGGAACTGAGGAGAAAAGTTTAAGGCAGGTGAAAACTTGGGAGTTCCAATTAGTCCTGCACAGTGGTCTTTCATCTCTCTTGTGACTTTTGAAGATAAATGGTTTCCTTTGATCACATTACTTACACCAATCAATTGAAGTGAATTTTCCTCTTGGGTGGGGGCTACGGAGGCGGGGGAGCTTTAAGTAGTCTTGCTTTGTCCTTTTATCACCGTGCTAAATTCTCTAGGGTTCTCCCTTCATGTTCTAACCTTATTGTATAAATTATTTTGCAAGTCGCCCGAGATAAGAGTGTCACCCAAATTAAAACATATAAAATGTAAATGTTTTGACTTGTGGCAAAGAGCTGAACCAAGAGCTGGGACACTGGACTAAAAACTGAACAGTACTTTTGAGTCCATTTGTATTTTTTGTAGAACCATCTCAGGCTTGGCTCTAGGTGCCTACCCATTTCATGGGGCGGCAAAAGTGATAGGCAACATGAGAACAGGAGGGGTCGGAATCTCAGGTAGCAGCACTGACACCGTACAGCTCTGATGGGGAAACAGGTATCCAACATACAGTGAGACCATACAGTCTACCACTCGGGTACCTCTATAAGCCTGTGCCATCAACAGTTCACCAACGGGTAACAGTGTGGTGTGTTTATTTCCTGAATGTACTCTAGAAATTAAGGAGATGGCACATCCACTCCCCAGGGGTGACATTGGAATTCCTATCCGGAGCAGGAGGTGCTCTGCCACTTGTAACTGAGTTGGCTGTTATCGGGCACCGTGCGATCCACCGATCCTCCGCCGCTTGTCACGAGTGCATTACGCAAACAGATCCAGCTTGGCAGGGAGCCAGTGACAGCGCAGGAGTTGTGTGTACTGACACGTGTGCGTCAGTGCGGCCCACTTGATCCTGGAGCCCCCGGTGTGCCGGAGCGGTGTCACCCGGGGGCCTGGCGGAACAGCCCGTGTCACGAGACGCTGATCTGAGGAGGAGAGAGCCACCAGCGAGGCCATTTCTGAGCGCACAGAAGTTGTGTAACTCCACTGATGCCGCCCCCCCACTGTTTTTCTCCAAATATAGCGTAGTGCTGTAAGGCTGCTGTGTTTTGGAAGGAACGTGGTTATAACGCATGGCTGTGGTCACTGCAGTGCCACCAGGCCAGCCAAGCCAATATTCCCAGCATTGCTGAGCTCTGAGTTCAGAGCTGGTGTATGTTAACTATGAGTTTGTCCAAAGAGAAAGGCATCTATTTCCCTCTAGCAAAATCAATTCAGTTATATCTTAATAAACAGGCAAGTGTATATAACTTTGAGAAGTCAAGAATGAATGCCTTTTCTCGATAGACTCGAAAACCAAATAGTAAATAACAATTATAACAATCTTAGGCATAACTAAACAAACGTTAATTAGGTAATATGACGAGGCCATATGGGCTGAATGGCTTATTTGCGGCTTCAAACATGTGTATGTGCTTGTGTTCTGAAACAAAGTTACACAGAATTTCAGCAGCACTCATTCTTCTATCATTCTTAACACAGAGCAAGTCAGTTCAGTGCCTGTATTTGCAGTCATTCAATCATTTCGACTAAATAAATGCATTAATTCAGTTCTGCAACCTCAAAAACAACATTTCCTCCCACAATGTCAAACATTCCTACTGCTGTACCATGCTGTGCATGTTTATGCTGTAGACTTGGAAAATCCATAAATAAGAAGTAATTGCACTTTGATAATGATTCAGAAGTGTCCCGCGGAGATGCACTCACCATATGACATGAATTTTTAAACACTGACGTTTAAATTCAAGGCTTTGATCGGTGTCTGATAAACTCAACAAAAGTTTACAGGACAGCACTCTTATAGAAGCCTTGCTGAAAATGACATGTGCTTTTCACAAGAACACTTTATTCTAGGTATGCTTTAAAAAATGTACATAGGATTACATCATTATATATTATTTAATAATGTGATGCTGTGAATAATGACAGCTCTGAAATGAAAAAAAAAAAAAGTTTTATTATGTATTTATTCAGCAGATGCCCTTACCCCAGACTGACTTACAGTCTTTGAAAATATGCAAAACATGGTTTTCTGCAAACATCTTTCCTTTTCATTATGTACAGATACATCAATACATCTTGGGATATTGTCTCTAAAAGGCAATTTAGATGAAAACGTGTGCACAATTGAGTAAATAACCCACATGACTAATTGAGTAAAAAACATACCTTTTCAGCCTGGTCTACTGCCAAACATGGTCTACTGCCAAAATGTAAATGTAAAATGTAATGTAAATGTTAACATAGTCTAGGTTTAGAGATGGAGAAACCCTAGAACCTTCCGGAGTGAGAAACCTTCCAGACAGGTACCTCCTCAATGTATCACCACTAGTGTTGATCAGGTGTGCATGGTTTGGAACTCCCTCATGGTTGAGTGTGTTCTCTGTTCCTCTCCTAGTAGGCATACTGCCATAGCTTACATCTGTCGGGGCTAAATGTTTGTATATTTCCTATGATTGTGCGCCCCTACCCTAACTCACCGCTACTGGAAATAGCACTGCTTTATTTTTCTGATTCCATGTTCTCTTCTCTGCCTCTGTCTCTGACTCGTAAGCACCCACCCCAAGCCCTAGATCCTGCGGGAAGTGTGAGCTGCCCCCATCAGCCCCCTCCCATTAACCTGATTCCAGACCACTTCTCCCAACCCCCTACCCCAGTCCATGGGTCTGGACCCCCATTATGTGATTAATGACTACTGGACTACTGGCAAAAAGTCAGAAACCCCATCCCCTCCGTTGGACTGACCCTGATAAGATCTTTTTTGGACACACCTGTGCTGGCCAGAAGAGGATAGGCTCTCCCCCTTTAGTCTGGTTCCTCCCAAAGTCAAAGGACTCCCTGTCCTTTTGACTAAGGTAGTTTTCCCCTATCATAGCCATACCTTCTGAATCAGTGCCACTATGACTACAGGTAAGTGCCCACTCCCTTATTTGAGCAATAATTAAAACAAAAACTAGTGTAAGTGTGTCTTAGTGTAGTTATAATCTCATCCTGTGTGGGTTTAGCATTGGCTGTTTTTCTGCTGCTGGACAGAAATGCTTGTTCAGATATACATTCTGACTGGCAGGGTGCCATTGGGTTAATGCCACATGACTGTGTACAACCAGTATAACCCAAGTGTCACATGTCTAGATTGTAGATAGACCATACAGATTAAACAAAAATGGTTTATCTTTAAGCGGAATGTACTACCAATACATGGAAGCTGCAAGTCAACCAAGTAACACCCTTAATGATCTTAACTTTGGAGTGGGAGAGCTAGATGGCAGATGAGAATTTGATGGTAAATATTTAATATCTCAAATTACAAATTTTGAAGCTGTCTTCAAAAGTTTGAGATTCTCGAAAACCCCCCCAAATTTGTTATAGACACTACTGGTCAAAAGTTTTAGAACACCCCAATTTTCCAGTTTTTACAGAAATGTAAGCAGTTCAAGTCCAGTGAATAACCTGAAAGGGTACAAAGCTAAGCGGTAAATTGCCAGAGGTTAAAAAAAAAGTTTAGGTTACCAAAAACTGGGCAGTGAGTAGTTTCCTACACCATCAAAAGGCACTTGGAAACTGGAGGAAACTGACAGGAAGAGGTTTGGCAGACCCAGAGCCACAACAAAATCAGAAGACAAGTTTCTGAGAGTCAACAGCTTGTATGATAGGCAGCTCACAGGACAACAGCTAGAAGCACAGCTTAGCACTGGTCAAAGTAAGGAAGTCTCAGTTTCAACTGTGAAGAGAAGACTTCGAGCTGCAGGTTTGACAGGTCGAGTGGCAGTAAGAAAGCCATTGCTAAGATAGCAAAATAAGAAAAAGAGGCTTGCCTGGGCCATGAAGCACAGCCAGTGGATTATTGAAGACTGGAAAAAGGTCTTATGGACCAATTAATCAAAATTTGAAATCTTGAAATTTTCAATGTTTTTCGTAGGCCGTCGAGTAGGCGAAAGGATGGTTCCTCAATCTGTGACACCAACTGTCAAACATGGAGGAGGAAGCGTGATGGTCTGGGGCTCTTTTGCTGGATCCAGAGTTGGCGACTTGCACAGAGTGACTGTTAACCCACGTTAACCCATTACTTGTTCCCTGAAAAGGGCCTTTTTTATAACTCTGAAATTGACATTATTTTTCAGCTTTTGGTAACCTAAACATTTTTTTTAACCTCTGACAGTTTACTGCTTACCTTTGTACCATTTCAGGTTATTCACTGGACTTGAACTGCTTAAATTTCAGTCAAAACTGGAAAATGGGGGTGTTCTAAAACCTTTGACCGGTAGTGTAGGTCAAACATATTGATATTCAGAGAAAAACCTTCTCTTCATTGTTTGTGGTCTATTATTCTTTTATAGATCCAGCAGCATAGAGGACATAAATTGTCATCATGTTGGACCAATTCCTTCATTTGCCCTTTTCAGTCATTTGAGAGTGGGGCCAGAGGAATGGCTTTATAATTGTGTGAATGGTGTTTATTTATGAGCACTGTTGTTTTGGGCCCACAAAGATACACACATTTTCACGTGGGCTCATTAGGTTTGCTAATTTCCCTGATCTATTCTGTATTTTTCTTTCTAAATACAAAATCTAATTAAATGGTTTCCCCACGATCTCAGTCACAAACAATCATGTCACACAGCTGTGGGAGACTGGAGCATCACATATTCTCTGGGGAGAGCTCTGAGCTTTAACTGTCACACAGTGGGAAGAGGAGGCGGGTGGGGGTGTGCAGGGCTGCACTGCCTTGGAGTGGGCCCCAATTGGGTAGAAACCAGGTCAATGAAACCAAACTCAACTGGGAGATGATTCACTGGGTTTGATGGATTAGGGCTTACAGAGCACTCAATAGTCTGATTTAAGGGACTGAATGTTATGCTGAATCGACAAAGACGTCTTCAGGAGCTCTTGAGCAGACAAAAGCCACATTTTTATGACCGTAGTTAGTAGTCAGGATGCTCTATTACCTGCATTGCACTAGTTACAATGTACATGCGGTTGTGTTAACATATCATATGTGAATATATGCCATTTCAATCAGGGGTGGGGTTATAGAAAAGTAGTCGCTCGTGAAGTGGGTCATGAGCCTGGAAAGTTTGGAAACATCTGTTTTACACCAAAAACTTGTTTCAACTAGAACTTCAACTACAAACTCTAGTGCGTAAAAAATATATATAAATAAAATAAAATAAACAAAAAAATAAACCAAGCAGGCTGCAAAATGCAATTTTAAGGACAGACAGAACTGTGGCTGAATAACTGCTAATAACACTAATAATTGCACCCGAGGGACTATGGCCAATACAGGAGCAGGAACAAGAGTGATGACGACGCCACTTTGTTGCCAAACAATCAAATCACAGCCTGATGGACAGGGCGAGGAAACCTGAAACTGCTGCGCCACTTCTCAGAGCCCGACAAAACTCATGGATGCGGAACGTCAGCTGGCACTTGGCCCACGGGCTAAAATAGACCATACGTTCTGATTAATGGAGCGGTTTGATTACATGAGCACCAGGTCCTCAATGGCTCTGCACTCACAGTTGTAGGAGACCAATATGCGACTCAGTGGGACCTCATTGCGAAAGCCAAATGAACGCAATGCTATTTTCCTATGCGATGTGAAAATGTTGCAGGGGCACTGGTTCGTCTGCATTACGTGCTCCAATCATATTGAAGGTATCATGACACTTCAGAGCTTGAGATCTGACTCAAGGACCAGAAAGCCAGTTTCTTGGCTTTTCTACCTTTGTGTCCAAGAGTGATGAAAATTTGCCACCTTAATGCTCCGTGGACATGGCTCACACATAGGCCTCTTTCGGATACACATACTAAATACATAAATGAATTCGATTCATTTTTCATTTCATTTTGTGCAGCTTGATTCAATTTCTAATGTGCTACAATGAGTATTCTGTTTATTTGCTATCACTCAAAAGTCTATTTCCAAGGAAGGCTTTTGCTCCTCATATCCAGCAGTTTGTTCATTCTGTTAAGGCGCACAATAAACTGTCTGTCATGTGGTTTTTATTTATCTATTATTTATCAAAACATTTCTATTCATGTAGAAGAAATATGCAAGGCTTCAGCACATGCAACTGCCATTAAGATCCCATCAGCTTCCAGTACTCCAGCCCGTAGGAGTGACGAAGTCTACAGTAGGCTCACGTCGCTAAATCGCTGACTGGCTAACTGGTGTATTGACAACGACTTGGGCTTCATAAACAATTGGCCTACTTTTTGGGGAAAGCCTGGCTTACTGAAGAGAGACGGACTCCACCCGAGCTGGAGAGGTTCTCTTCTATTACCTAGAAATTTTTCCAATTTTTTCTCGCAAAATGTATGACCTCTCAGAGCGCTAGCCAGGCAGCAGACTTCTGGTCCTAAACTACTGTCTGCTAGCTTCCAAAAACCTGTGACTAGCTTAGCTATTGAGACTGTGTCTGTCCCTCACTTTGGAAATGGTTTTAGAAATAAAAAGCTATCTGAGCACACTGGCTGTCGTGGCATTTGTGTACATAATCTTATTTATATTAAAACCTCTCAGCCTGCTGTAAGTGTTGCCTGTAATAAGACAGATCTTAAATGTGGATTGTTAAATGTTAGATCATTTTCCCCCAAGGCGGTTCTTGTGAACGAACTAATCACGGACCATAGTTTTGACCTGATTAGCAGTGAACGGACTTGCACTTATATATCTGACCAAAATGATTGCCCCTTATAAGCCGACATGACTGCTTCGTTCACAAGAAGCCGGCCATCTATTACTCACTAGAATTTTGAAAAGCACAGCTGGTGGTAGAGCCTTCTCTTTTACAGCTCCTCTGTTGTGGAACGGTTTGCCAAGGCATGTTAGGGATTCGGACACAGTTTCAATTTTTAAGTCTAGATTAAAAGCATATCTTTTCAGCCTAGCCTTCTGCCAAACATAGTCTAGGTGGAGATGGAGAAGGCCATGCCCTTGTGTCTTATGGAGTGAGAAACTGTCCATACTTTATCCTTGATTGGGTGTGGATGGTTTGGAACTCTCTCGGCTGCGTGTATTCTCTGTCCCTCTCCTAATAGGTATGCTGCCATAGCTTACACCTGTCGGGGCTATCTATATATTTCATATGCTTGTGCTCCCCTGCTCTTACATAATGCTACTGGCTATAGCACTGCTTCTTTTTCTGACTGCATGTTCTCTTCTCTGCCTCGGCCTCTGACTCGGAGGCACCTGCCCCCAAGCCCTAGATCCTGCGAGAAGTGTGAGCTGCCTCCATCAACCCTCACCCCCACGCCAACCCCAGTTCCTGGATCTGGACCCCCTTCACATGGTTTAGCCCCCCTCACTGTCTACCTAACTCAGGAGGGGCAAAGTCTTTCAGCCCTGAGTCACCTTGGACTGACCATGATATGGTCTTTTTTGGACACACCCTGTGCCGGCCAGAAGAGGATGGGCTCCCCCCCCTTTTAGTCTGGTTCCTCCCAAGGTTTCTCCCTACCAAGGGAGTCTTTCCTTGCCACTGTTGCCTTTAGGCTTGCTTTTGGGGGGGTCTAGGCCTGGGTTCCCCCTCTGTTAAGCGTTTTGTGACAATTCTATTGTGAAAAGCGCTATAGAAATAAATTTGATTTGATTTGATTTGAAATTTGATTTGCACAGTGCAGAATGAAGTACAGTTCAAATAAATAGATACCAAGAATAACAAGCTACTCCTGTGCTACACTCTGTTCCCTTTCCTTTACAGTGCAACACAAGGCACCGGGACTCGCTCTGAGCCTGTGAATAACCTGCCCTTTCACAGATGTGTTTGCTTCTTCTCCGAGACTTCAGGTGAAGGGCTGCTCACCTGCCAGGGAGGAAGGATCTGCTTTTCAAAAGGAAATAAACAGCCAATGAAAACAAACAGAATATCAACTGCTGCTCTTTAGAAACTGCAGTACCCTACAGAACGATGTCCTTTATATAACTGCTACAGGATCACTAGAGGGGAACATAAACACACAATTTGTTCAATATGAAATTTCATATATATGTATAGAAACTGTCAGACAAATACAATCAGCTAGACATCATGAGTAATGGACAGCTTGGACATTATATATAAAATGTCAGAGTCCTCCCCTCGTCTTCCGCATGGTTTTTGTATCATTATACATGCAGGAGTGGGTCTGCTGAGCAGTGTTCCCAGCGTTAATAACAGCAGATCTGCTTAATGCCGGAGGCCCATAGAGCAGCATATGGAAGGAGCACAGCTCCGTGCCATCCGGCGTGACCATGTGACAACTGGGAGGCAGCCACTACTGCCTCTACTTTAGGGACCTTGGATATGCAAGGTAACCCGTAACTTAGTCCACACACACAGTAATGTTACTTCATAATGGAAATCTTTCTTAAAAACGTTCATGCTCATTCCTGTGTAATATGTTTGTTTCATCCTGTGAGGGGCGCATGTTTTACACACAACAAATTAGAAAACAACTGGCGGCATAAAAACGATGTTTCATCTACCTGTCTTTCTCTGTACTAGGGGTTTTAAATCGTTTCTTGCCCAGGGACCGCCATCTGGGAAAATATGAAGACTAGGGACCCCTGTCATGTTTTTTTTGCTAATTTTAAGTATTTTGTAACACAATTTTAGTTTTTTTCAGTGTACATAATTATATTGTTCAAATGGTTAAAACACCGATTGATACTGACAATAACACACGGAAAATATTAAAACAGGTTACTATGGTTGAACAGTATTTCAAAATGAATGTAATTTATTTATTTTCTATTAGAATTAATATATATAGTATGTATATTTGAAGTCCTGTCAAGGACCCCCTGCAGTACCCCCACAGACCGGATCCCAAGTTGAAGACCCTTGCTCTATACAGTCTAAATAAGGTTTGGAGAAAAACACTCTTGAGGGAATTCACAAAAAAATCCTCCAGCATCAGTGATTAAAGAAGTGAAAAAGGGGAAAAGTAATTGTTTGGTCTCTGATGACCTGCACACACAAATAACTCATTACTCATTGGTCATTTTTGGACAAACAGATAATGTAGAAATGCTCCTTCAATGGTCCTCTGAAAACAGGAACACAGGAAATTAGTTTGGCTGTTTGTACCAACTCTGAAAACATTATGACCACATACACACCACAATGAACTACATAATAACATAACATAACATAATAATCAGGGCATGGTTCCACTAATTATGTACGCAACATGCATGGAATGTTTTTCTGTGACCATGACAGAACTTTTTTGGAACAATAAATAATGAAATAAAAAAGATTTTCAACATTTTGTAGCCCACAAAAATACGTCTCTCCACCCCAACAGCAATTCTCTCAGATCTCCCCACCTATTCACCTCACCCAGATCAGTCCTCCATAGGACAAATCAGTCCTCCCCCACCCCATATTAACCCCACTTCAGACCCTCCCCACCCCAACCCATCCAGGGGAAGAAAGAAAAACAAAACAAAAAAAAAACACATTTGAATTGTGGAGAACTGAGGAGAAACTGTACAAAATAATAATAAGTAATGTGATATGAAGTGATGTGGAAAGTAGTAGTAAAGTGAAAAAATGGCTCTATGGTCCATAGCCCCAGGACACCTAAATGACAACCACACAGTTCATGTACGTAATTAATTCTCTAAATTAAGATATTTCATTATGTCTCTTATACAACGGTTATGAGAGGGTGAGGCAACTCCCTTCCATAACTCAACAGCAGTCGGCGATGGGCCAACAGTAATGCTAAGGCACAGAGAATCCAGCTGTGGCTTAGGAAAGTGTGAGCCGGTTGGGGCAGTTCCAAACAGTGCTAAGAGTGGAGTGGACTTGATAGAACGTTTCATTATTTGTCAAAGTATATCAAAGCCTGAGCTCCAGAAATCCATGAATCCAGGGCACAACCAAAACGTGAAAAAGAGAGGCTGGGGCCGTCTTACATCGATCACATGTAGGGTCCACCTCTGAGTGGAGATGGAGGAGAAGTGAGCCCTATGCAACATAGATTCCCGTCTGGCAGTGCCATATCAAGGTCGCACTGCAATGCAGTCTTCACAGCAGACAAAGAGGGACGGTTTACATTGGAAATAAGAGTTATATAGCCAGGACATTGTACCTGGTGTTTCCACGTCTATACTAAGACATGCATCAATGGGAAACACATTCTAAGACTATTTGGGGATTGTTGCCATCATAAAGTTATCTCACAAACAAATGGGATACTGAACGGAATGTTCCCCAATGAAATGTTCTCTTGAAATGTTTCTAGATAGCTGAGAAGTTACTATCACCCTTCTAAGTGCTAGCTACTTAGTATATGCCTGGTACATCCAACAAAACCAGTTTCCCTGGGTTTCATTTTCTAATGGGTATTATTATTATTTTTACAGTGTCCCTCTCAAAACAGATGTGCTTTAAGAGACAGAGTTGGAGTAAATATGCATGCTTCTTCAGAGAACACTGCGAGGTGCCCTTTAAGCATGAGGACCCAGAGAAAAGAAAAAAAGAGATTCGGCACCTGTCAAGAGTTACTGTGCTGTGAAGAATCGCAGGGCTCCCAAACCTCATCTCGCCTGTGACAATTCATTCATGATCGTCGCACTGTGTTTCTGTGGGCTGGCCTGAAGCTGCCGATGGAGTCTTATTGTGATGAGGGTAGAAGTCGACAAGCAACTCTACAGAAAAGATTGATCTCAAACTAGGAGCTCTTAATTTATTTAGAATGATCCATACTTTTATTTCAGTTTTGTATGGCAAACAATCCCTAATTTTAGTTACATAATGACAACAGTCATTACAAATAAGGAGATAAATTGCTAAAACATAATATCAATGCACAGTGTGCAGCAACATTTGCCATTGTGGGAATAGTTTGACTAATTTGAACCAGTCACTGTAGCATAAGCTGTGCAATAACAATCAGACCATAAACAGGTCATGGGGACACTCTGCTAGCATAGTTTCTAAAAATAAGGCTTGCATGTAATTAGTGAGGTAACTGGATTGCCCAGTGTGAATGGGGAGATTTGGACAGGATCTGAAGATTCACCGGCGCTTTCTGCGGGGATACATTCTGTTCTGTACCTTGCACAGATACCTGTACAGGCTCTGAGATCAAATGAAAAGAGTGTTGCATCCTCTAAAAAAGGAAAAAAATGATGTGGTAAAATCTTTAATAAATAAAAAAGGAAGCATCTATCCACATGCCAAAGACCATGGCATTTATTTTAGTAAGTATATAAGTTAAAGCCTCTCTGAAAATTGTCTTAATATATATTTAAAAAAAAAAATATAGCTCATTACCTGTATTGTTTATTTTATACAGCCTTCTTTGATCATCTTTATGAAGGGTGTGAATACTTTTGTAGGGTACTATATATATATATAGTACCCTACAAAAGTATTCACATATATATACATATATACTGTATACACTCAGTGGCCACTTTATTAGGTACACCTGTACACCTGCTCATTAATGCAATTATCTCATCAGCCAATCATGTGGCAGCAACTCAATGCATAAAAGCATGCAGACATGTTCAAGAGGTTCAGTTGTTCAGACCAAAAATCTGAAAGGGGAAGAAAGGTGATCTAAGTGACTTTGACCGTGGAATGATCTCAGAAACTGCTGATCTCATGGGATTTTCACGCACAACAGTCACTAGAGTTTACAGAGAATACCGCAAAAAACTAAAAACATCCAGTGAGCGGCAGTTCTGTGGGCGCAAACGGTCAGAGGAGAATGGCCAGACTAGTTCAAGCTGTGAGGAAGGTGACAGCAACTCAAATAACCGTGAGTTACAACAATGGTATGCAGAAGAGCATCTCTATACACACAACACGTCAAACCTTGAAGTGGATGGGCTACAGCAGCAGAAGACGACACCGGGTTCCACTCCTGTCAGCTAAGAACAGGAAAGTGAGGCTACAGTGGGCACAGGCTCGCCAAAACTGAACAGTTGAAGATTGGAGAAACATTGCCTGGTCTGACGAACCTCGATTTCCACTACATGCAGATGGTAGGGTCAGAACTTGGCGTAAACAACATGAATCCATGCATCCATCCTGCCTTCTGTCAGCGGTCCAGGCTGGTGGTGGTGGTGTAATGGTGTGGGGAATGTTTTCTTGCATTGTTTAAATGCTACAGCCTACCTGAGTCTTGTTGTTGACCATGTGCATCCCTTTATGACCAGTCTACCCATATTCTAATGGATAATACCCATCTCCTTCCAGCAGGATAATGCGCCATGTCACAAAACACACATAATCTCAAGCTGGTTCCACAAACATGACCATGAGTTCTGTGTACTCCAATGGCCTCCACAGTCACCATATCTCAGTCCAATAGAGCACCTTTGTGGTGAAACAGGAGATTCGCAACATGAATGAGCAGTCGACAAATCTGCAGCAACTGCGTGTTGCTACCATGTCAACATGGACCAGAATCTCTGAGGAATGTTTCCAGCACCTTGTTGAATCCATGCCACAAAGAATTCAGGCTGTTCTGGGGGCAAAGGGTGGTCCTACCCAGTACTACAAAGGTGTACCTAATAAAGTGGCCACTGAGTGTATATATATATACTGTATATACATATACATTTTATATATATATATATATATATATGCACATACACACATATGCATGATTTTCTTTTCCAAGTCACAAATATCAGCTGATGCAACACCACCAAACTTCCCATGCCAGATCTGTCGTTTTAAAGAGACGAAACACAAAAACACTTTTCATCCCAAAAGTTCTGACTGAACGAGGTGAGACAATGAGGACGGTGCCCACAGTGCTGTGTGGGCTGCGATGACAAGGAGTGGGCCGTGTTACTGTGGCAACTGCTGAGAGCAGCCAGCAGGGCCGAGGACTGAGCCTGAAGAGCACGGCACAGCCCTGAAACTGGAGCGCTGCTGTCATGCCCACCCCCTCACACAGCCAGACGGCTGCACCCTCGCCCAGCATGCAGCACCCATCCAAGACTGGGACATCCTATATCCAGACACAACATGAGCATTAAGATCGCAGGAATAACCTGTAGGTTTCTCTGAAAAGTGGAACTCCAACCTTTGAATGCCATGACGTATTTACAGTGGAATATCTATCACAGCCATTGAAACAACAATTTAAATGAATGAATTACAGCCTGATTCCTTTCGCTGTGGAGCACTGAACTTGCCTGTTCTATTCAGCCTTGGGGGAGAGGAGTGGTACAGGAGGTAGAGTGCTGGACCATGGGTCCAAGGATCATAGGTTCAATTCCTATGTGTAAGGAACGGCATATGTTATGTTGTGTAACATAGCTTTCATAACTAAAAGCGTTGTACTTAACATCAATTACTCCAGTCAAGCAGTACAAATAGATCGCAAAATGTGTAAGTGGTAACTTTGTTCCGTGTGCAAATTCATCTTGTACATTGTGATGATTACATCAGCGCAAAACATTTTATAAGCAAATTAAACCAGTCTCTGGTAAGGATGCAAGGTTGCAAGGCTAGATTTCTGCCACACTGAGGCACATTGTGATGTTGAATTTATGGGCGACTTCTACAGTCTGTAACAAACAGAATCCAATGTCATCTGAAAGAAAGAGATTCAGGATTAAAACATGAAGTTGTTCTTCATGAATCTATCAAATTTGCCCTGCTAAAATTACAGGCTCCTGCAGAACTGCCATTCTGACCCTGGTCATGTGAGTCAGCTATGCCTGTCTGTCTATTTCCCTGGACACACCGTTTAATTAAAGTAGATTAGGGTGGCATCAGAAGAAGAGATTGTGGTGGATATGAAATTTACTGCAGGGTTTAGCACAGATCAGGTGTTTCCTGACTGTGCGTGACCACAGCTCAGCATGGGCCCCCCAACACAAGGGGGGATCACTGTTGCCAGCACTCACTATACATAAATATCCTTTTCCTTAATTTGACAAAATCCTACCCTGCTACTTCCTTTATATTCAGAGCGTGCACTGGTATGTTTGACATGTAATGCATTATGGCCAAAGCTCTGGTGTGGCAGTGATGTATATACACTGTGAGCCACTCTCATCTTACTCTAGCCACATAAACATCCACCTATCAGGAAAAGGACAGGCCATGGAATGCCTCACCCGACCCAGGGCCTGCACCATGCACTATAATTCAGTGCATTCAAACTTGTCCCACAGCTTTCAGTGTAGGTTGATATTTGTACATGTACACCTCAACTAGACTTTGAATAACACATTGATATATTACAGAAATATATTTTATGTATTTAAAGATATTTTACAGAAAATTTACTAGATGACTGGCAGGAGAGACTGTAGGGTGCTGAACATGAACATGGGAAATTTGCAATGCATTTTAATAGATGGCAAATGTTGCATTAGCTACATTTCCTGTTATTTCATCATGCAAAACCTAGGGGTTATTACAGGATATAAATAAACAGCTGAATATTATATTTATTATCATTTAAAAATTACTTAATGTGTTTCTGAGAGGAAGCCTATCTGTTGAAGATAAGGAGACCAGATGTTTGTTGTGGCAACTTATACAGAATAAGTGTCACTTCCACATTAGAAAAGGAATTACCCTGCAACCACTGGCAACTGTAGCGCAACAAATCGAAACACCAGTTGCAACAAAATACAAAAAAGGAAATAGAAACGTAATGGGCTGACACCAGCCATCTGGTGGGTTACAATATGTCCACTGGCTCACAGTACAGCATGGTTTCAACATTTTGAATACTGTGCCATCAGTATTGACGACAATACTGATAAACACAGCCTGTATAATACAGCCAAATAGTGTTACATACAATGACAAAGAATAGTGCTCCAATCCAATTTCTCCACATACAGAAAATAGGTGTTCTTACCACACTTATGGACCCCTGACAATGAGTTAATGTGTGCATGAACTATACAGTCATGCCATTCTCATCCCCTCCTTGGGATAAAATGCCATCCCCCCCCACCCCGGCCTGACATACAAAAAAAAAAAGATAGACATGAACAGTAAAAGCTGCTGATAAGGTATAACTCTATTCATTCAGGAAAAGCACAGAAGCACCGCAGTTTGGATGTTCCGGTGTGTCGTTCAATGTGTCACCGCTGTACTGAGGTCAGGTCGGTCAGAGCACCGAGGGAGCTGGATAACATTCAGAGATGTTGAAAAGAGTCTGCGGTCTCTGCATGAAAAGCAAGCCCGTGACTCAGTGTCAGTCAGACATCCTAAAAGGGCTTTGAGCACTGCAACAGTAACCGTTTAATGTCACATGAACCTGAGGACTGCTATCAACACTGACTGCCGCGAACGCCGGGGTGGAAAGAAACTAGATAGAGGACAAAGCCATGCCGCATTGGGAGTGCAGTCCACCCGGTGGCCTGACTATGTCCCCCACAGTCTCTCGCCCTCCACTGATGGGAGTTGATTGTCCAGGTCTATACTCCTCTATCGCCTACTGTTGATATCGATTATTTTGCTGCTCGACCCGGCGACAGTGAGTTTTGGCAGAGATGTTTTGGCACCTATCAGTTGGGAATGCTTTTGTGAGGTGGAAACACAAAGAAAGAGGACAAGAGAGAGATCAATTCAACTCCTCACAGTTTTTGTGCACACAACTACGACAGTGAAGAGCGTCACATCAAAACTGTCTATGGTCTAAGAACACAATCGCTGTCCATGGTGCTGACTTTTGTTTCTATTTGTTGAGCACACAGTGGTAATTGCATGACTAAAATGAAAGACTTCAAAAGTGATACGACATGCAGGACAAAATGTCGATGTGTGCGCTTAAGGTAAAATGACAACCCCGAGCACAGAAGTCTCAGGGAAAAAAAGAAAAGAAATATAAAATATTCCAATACTGCTTCCAAATGTTTATTGAGAATTTCTTCTATAGCTCCATAACCAAGAATTGTAATCCGTTTGATCTGTTTGTTGATCTGTGTAATAACATTCCTGTGATCGCTTCAAGTACATATAGTATGACCTGGTTAGTCAGAAACAAGACCCTGGTGTACAGTTGCCAGTTTTAAAAAGAATTGGAGGGTTCAAAGTATTCAGGATACTGGCCAGTAAAGCAAAGCAGTTTGTTCTTTCTACAAAAACAGGGCCAGCCAAGTTATTTGGATTTTGTTCCAGTTTTATGAAGAGGCTAACCATGAGTGACAGCATACTGTATATAGCAACACTCATCAAACTGTTGAATGTTCATGTCACACTGAAGAGGATAATTGGGCCTCTCAGTCTAATTACAATTATGAAATACTACTAAAATATAAATATCCATGCTAGACTATAAACAATCTTCCCAATGTCATATTTTATCATATAAAAATGAAGTAGCAAATTCTGAAGGAAAAAAACAAGAATAGATGCTCCAGAAATGGATTATATGTCTTAGATCAATTTGAGCTCCATTAAAAAAAATACAATTTATGTTTTTACAAATAAATACTAGTATGTATTATATTAATGATATGACCAGCACATGAGTAATAACTAAATCAGCCTCAGGAAGCAACTGTAAAGTACCTACATTGTGATAACACATCGCAAAGTTTAACCACTGCTTTGTAGAAATCCTACGTATCCAAGGCCTTGTTCCTTACTGGTGTATGTGCTGTTAAAGACAAACACATTTCAATCTAACACATTTGCTTTGATTGCTTTGATTGCCCAGGAAATGTTTTCTTTAAATATGTGTGCATGTTTTATTCATAAAAGTTCTTCTGCAGGAGGGAGTCTGCACTCACTTTTCATGATCACTCATGACTGTCTTATTCCTCTGGAGCCATAGTGTGATTAGTGTTGGTGATTAATTTGGCTGTAAGACAGTCTTTAGATGAGAGGTGACGCTAAAGACACTGACCAATTTAACAACTTATGACCAACTTCTTATCGCCCACTTTTGACTGTTCATATTAAAATCTGCAGAAACACTGAGAAATTCAGTCAACTCCAAAATTATTCACACCTTTGATAAATATTAGTAAAAGGCTGTATAAAATAAACAATACAGGTAATTAGCTATATTGTTTGCCCAAAATAATGAAAATAATAATTTTATACTAATACATTTTCTCAGATAAAATGTTTTGTTTAACAAGTAATATTTTTTCCCCCAAAAAGATATGTCACAATTACCTTGTGCACAGTCTCCTCCCAAGGATAACACTACCGAGTCGTCTTCTATAGTGCTTTATGAGATCATTCTGGTCTGTGCTTGAGGACTGCCCTCTTCAACTCAAACCACAAAATATTGATCGAGTTCAAGTCTGGAGACTGAGATGGCCATTGCAAAACAGTAATTATGTGGTCAATTAACAATTTCTTGGTTGATTTTGAGGTAAGCCTCGGATCATTGTCTTGCTGAAAGATCCATTGGCGGCCAAGTTTCCGCTTCCTGACAGAGGAAACCAGATTTTTGGCTAAAATGTCTTGGTACTTCCTGGAGTTCATGATGTCATTGTCCTTAACAAGAGCCCCAGGACCAGTAGATGCAAAACAACCCCATAGCATCAACGATCCACCGCCAATGACAAACTCTGATTGGAACCGGGTGTTATGGTCAGATGAGACCAAAATAGAGCTTTCTGGCCATGCACACCAGTGGTAGGTTTGGCGTCGGAAGAAGGACACTTATGTTAAAAAGAAACTATAAATATGGGGAAATATGGTGGTGGATCCTTGATGTTATGTTGTTGTTTCTCATAAAACGGTACAGAAGATGACTTTTGTGACTCAAATCTTCTTGGAAAAAAATATTACTTGCTAAATAAAATCTTTTTCTGTTGTATTTGCATAAAAGAATATCACTTTTGAGCAAACAATATAGCTCATTACCTTTATTTTAATTTGATATTATACAGCCTTTTTTGCTCATCTTTTTCAAGGGTGTGAATAACTTTGGAGTTGACTGTATATATCCCATATGAACCCACATCCCAAACTCAACACTTTGTAGCTGTGATGGACTTCTCTGAGGTTCAAATAAAAGATTCAGACGAGGACTGGGGTCGGATGACTACCCGATCAAAAAGTGAGATTGACCGTTGAACTCTGAGACACTATCCCAGATGAGGCTGTTGATTGCAAGTGACATTGTGGTCATCCAAGAACACAAACACCTTCCAATGAACTCTGAGGAGAGTTACCCAATCATACTGAAGAGTGATCTGTCTGGTTGCAGACTCCCACACCTACCTCCCGGATCTTGTGTTAGGTTTCTCCTGACTGTGTGAGCTGTGTGAATGAATATTACTGAATGAAGCATTCAGCAACAGGGTATTACCCTGGTCAACAAGTCAGATCATTAAAAATAATTTACTAAGAGCTGTGCATATCCCCTTATAAAGATAGCTATTTCTTCATAGGCTGATATCATTGAACGTTTATGATCAATTCCATTGACCACATTTCTAACTAATTTTCATAAACTACAAAATCGGTATACCTGAACAAGTCAGTTTACTGAAGTGAAATCCACTGTTTGGCCCACATTCCTGGCTTCTCTTATAATACAGAATCGCACTTTGGGGCACCCCTCCAACCCCCCAAAAAATAAACTTTAATCCAGCACAAAATTGTCTATTATTCATAAATAAATAAATAAATAAATAATATCCCACCCCCACAATACTCTTTGTTGAGGTGACAAGTGCACTGCAGGGAGGGAGGGTGCGAACACGGCGCGAACACACAGGGTCAAGAGATTTACTTGGTTTAATCGAGCAGCTACAGACAGACATATCTGTTTTTGCTCATTTGGGACCTCTTAACTGCGCAAACCTTGTTTCAAGTGAAACATAGCTAAGACTGCCGCTGAACTTAACAGATTTGATAAGATTCTGGTACTAAGCATAATACTCCCTGCAGAGAAACCTCTGTAATGGAATAAAAGCAGTCTCTACGGAGACTGGAAACAGCCTCCAAAAACAGAAGAGAACATAAACAGAACATCAGTACAAATCAATGCAGTACAAATCAGTACAAATCACAGCCAGAGAAGGGGAATTAGAGATTCAATTAGAGAGAAAGCTCAGAGATAGAAAATATTTTAACAAGGTATTTTCCTGGGAAATTGGTTATACGTGCAAAAGGTAAACAGCAGTATCGCCTGTATGAGTGACACACTGTTGCAATGCCTGGCATTTATGCACTTCTATAACCCAGACAGTCAGTGGAGGGAAAATATCTGTATTTTCTGGTAAAATAAAAAAAAATGTCAAACAATCGTGGTGACTAACTGCAGTCTCTTGCACCATACTCCTCTCGCACAGCTGCAGTTTACAGGAAAAGTCTAGGAACTATCAAGGATACCTCTCTGTGTCCTAGCCAATATGAAATCATGCCAGTGTAGTTGTAAAGACACCCAAAACACCCCTTATATGTGACACTTAAAACCCCCATTGTAGAAAAATGTTCTACATTGATGTTCCAACACACTGACACATTGCAATCTACTGGGCTACTGTTTGAGAGGCACAGTACAACTACACTGATTAAAAATGTATATGTAATAGTAGTTGGTCAATTTATATTGTAAGCAGCCATTGCACACCACAGCCTTTTGCCTTCAGGTGGAAAACTGCTCCACTGCAGATGGGGACATCTGCTAATGTAGGAGACAGGATTAGACAGTAAACAAGAGGTGCCCACTCACTGTGGCCATTACAGATCCACAGGTACTTATTGCAAAGAATAGGGGTGGTATCCTGGACAGATTCTCAGTCTAGCCATCTAATCATTCTCTTGTTTAGTTAGATAAATGTGTCCTTGCCTCGCCACCTCAACTGACGCGTGGGAGCATTTTAGAATGGTTACCGTGTATTGCCCCGGTGGACGGTAGATATCGATGGTGTTTGAGGTGAGACAACTGTCATTGGTGTAAAGCCCTTTGCAATCCCTCAGAGGAAAGAAAGCGGTTATAGAACTGTAATTTATCATCATTGACCAGGACGAGGGTGCCTAAAGTGGGCTCAGATGTCTCTGGGGCTTTCTTCCCATATTAGTTTCAGAGCATACATTCACATCATCATTACTTTCGAAGGCTCTGCATCGATCCGGGGAAATTCAAGACCTTATCCTCACTCCTCTGGGGATGAGTCTCTAGTGAGAACAAATGGAGTGTCTTGCACATCTGTCACCTCTGCAGTGGATGCCCAGGTGAAATTGTCATTAGTCAAGCTATTATACAGTCTTTCGAAGGATGTGCCAGACACTCATTGACAATACAGCTTTATGCAGAGTTGCATCAACAACACAACAAAATACAGATGGTTAGTGCCTCGCCTGAGAATTTGACCTGTTAAACTTCTGAATAATTCCCTTATCATTTCTCTGCCTATATAAAATTCCCTCCCCTGATTAATTCCTATTGCTTTGACCTTTCTTCTGCTATCAGATGTGGTAAAACAATCTCTCTGTAATACCTTATTTAAGTATTAATTATTAATCCTTAATTATTTCACAAGTAATACCAAGAACAGCATATTTTAATTATAGGTTAACTGAAGGCTTGACCACATTCAAAAAATAAGGTAAAAGACCTTTCCCTACATAATGACCTCAATGACCTCAATGACCTCAATTCAGTTGTAAACTATTCTTGGAGTACAAGACTTTTACAGTTTTTTACCTTATGAAATCATATTCAGACATTTGACAAAGATGTCAAACATGCAAAGATGCCTTCGCAACTGGCATTGGAGGCAGAAACAAACAATCACTGCAAGGGAAGATAAAAGTCCAGGGAAAAGATACAGAATTTGACTTTGCTCGTGTCCTTCATTCACCAGCTCTTTCCACCTCCTCTGGTGGCATGGTAAAATCCCCAGCTCCATCACAGCCCCAGCCTGTCAATCTTTCTTGCCCCTCTCACAACTGTTAAACTGTTAGTGGCAGCGAGCCACTGGGCACATGAAACAAGGCTTGCATCAGCCATCGTCATGGGAAATCGCACAAGGTTACCATACGAAGTGCTGGACCGTCCAACTGAGAGAAGGCATGCTGAGGAGTGCTTCCTTGAGAGACACAGAGAACCTCCAGGACACAGCGGGCGCGGCCAGCTTTAATTTGCCTCTGAAAGCGTGTGTCAGCTTGGCTCTGTCTGCCTTGCATCAAAAAAGAGAGGGAGAGAGCCTCCTGACTCCTGGAATCCTAGAATCCTAGAATCATAAAGAGGTTTTCCACAGCCTCTTTATATGTCCGTGCATCTACATGGTCCTCACTTCTGGATTACTGTCATTAAAAAGCACAAACTTCCCAAGTGCACTGGATATGCATTTTTATTATCATTGAAACCTATAAATCTTGTAGCAAATGCTGTCTTTGAACCACAATCATGTCTTCTTGGCCTCAGAATACATGGAGAACCAGCACCAGAGAAAACCTGTGGCACAATACCAAAGTACAACTTCACATGGATAAACAGTATATTTATAACCTTAAAATAACCTTAAAACACTTAAAATGGGCATATATCTCAAGAAAAAAAAAAGTAAGATCTGACTGAATCTTTTATTGCCATTTACTGTATATCTAACACATATGCAGGAGTGTTGTTATGCTTAGAGTCTTAACACTAATGCAAGATGAACCAGTCACTTTGAATCAAAACACTGAGATATTAACTTAGAGCAGGAGTGGGCAATTCTGGTCTTGGAGGGTCGGTGTGTATGCAGGTTTCTGTTTCCACCAATTACCCTGGCTAAATTAGCTAATTAGCTGTATAAATCAACCCACTCATTGATTAGCCCACAGTTAAAAGATTAACATAGGGACAGCTGGCATTCTTGAGCTTACCAATAGAAGTAACAAAAATGACAGTATACACAAATGATTGAGCTAATTAAATAATTAAGAGAAAATATGGCCCTCCTTCTGATGCTGAGTATGCCTACTCTCAACAAAATTTAAACCCTCTTGTTTCAGTCAAAAACATATATTGACCTTGTGTAATGCTCTCTTGAAGGCTGGGAGACCACAAGGAAGGAGGTTAGATAAGGGATCTGTGTTTGGCTTGCATAAGAGTGGAAGTGAGGGGGCCAAAACTATCTAAGGCCACAAAAATGGTGATGAATGTCAAGTGCAAATCTGAACCCCTAACCCCAGGACTGCTTGAAAGGGTCGAGTGAATTGCCGGAATTCAAGCTCTGATCTCTGTATTTGTTTCGCTTGGATGGGCTTGACGTAGAGAAAATAATTCAAAACAATGTCAATCATAGTACAATAAATATTTGATCTGGAGAGAGCGCTGACATTTGCTCAGTTTCCTCTTGCACTTTAACTTTTTGGGAGACCCGGCAGCTGAGACCACAAAGACTCCTGGACACTGTGACACGAGCTGGCAAGGAACCATGGAAAACCTCCGCTGCACCAGCACCATAACTGACGAGGACGCTGAAATGACGCAAAGGGGGCTGACCGCCACTTATATCAAAATATCGTGTGATGCGAATTAAGCATCAGGAAACCGTTCTGGCAAAGGCAAGAGAACATTTGTGCAGGGAAACGATTGAGGCTTGGCTACATCTACGGAGCCAATCTGAAGTCCTGGTCAAAATGAGTTCACCGAGGGCACTTATTTAAGCTTGCAGGAAAGACCATAGAGAGACAATTCTGAGCCTTATTGTTCATGAAGCTGAAGTGCTTGAACCTCAAGAGCTCATCTCTTGTAATAAAATACTTATAATTAACTTCAGCTGACAGCCATTTGTAATTGAATGTGATGTGAATGGGTTTTGCTAATTAGACACCTACCATGTTACAACATTAAGATCTACAGAAAATACATTTGTGGCCTATTTCTGGGCCTATGTGGATGTGAAGACACTGTACCTGAATGGCGCTGCTCACGTAGCGATTCTGGACAGCTCCTTGCCGTGTGTATTTATAGTAGTATGTACACTTAATATACACCATATGCTAGGGCAGGGGTCCCCAACCCTGGTCCTGGAGGGCTACTACATTTTCAGTATTTTTGGCCCCAGCCCTTCACTAACACACCTGATTTGAACATTAATTGCCTTGACTTGAGAAAGTTGATTAGTGGAATCAGGTGTGTTAGTGAATGGATTGACTCTGCGAAGAGGAAAACCAAAGTAAATGTTGGTGATTAATGGAAATTGATTGAATGCGAAGGAAAACCAAAGTAAATGTTGGATGTGAAAAAGGGCTCAAACAAAAGCCTGCAAGACACCCAGTAGCCATCCACTTTGCTGGACCAGGGTTTAGACACCCTCTGTGCTAGGGGGGTCTTGTGCTAGGGTCATAAAAAAGTTGATGTTAGCAAAGAGAAGAACTAAAACCCATACGGAAAGACCCACTGTACTAAAAAATGCAACGATAACAATAAATACAATAACACACAATCTAAAGACATTTGAGAGATTGTAATCTCAGATAATGGCATATAATGGGAAATACAGGTTACAGAACTACTGAAACTATTCTGGTGGCTTGTGATGGGCCAACGCCCTAGTAAGACACTTTATGTTGGTGTTGTTTCCTTTATTTTGGCAGCTACCTGTACAGTGCACATAAACAGGGGGCAGACAAAATTGTAAAAATGAATGAAAAGGGTTCATTCTGATGTAACTAAATCGCAATTAAAAAGGAGTCTACACATGAGTCCTATATGATTTTAGTACTAATTGCCAATATGTTTCTGCTATAAAAGACACAAAAGACACAACACTTTAATATGTCAGTTTCTAAAGCAACTGTAGTGTGGGTCGAAGGTGGAAGAGCCACACGCAGATTTCACGGGTATCTAAAAGCTGGACGCAAGCGACCAGCCACTAAATCTGAGAACAGACTAAGGAGCGGGGAAACAAAAGAAAACCCCGGGACAAACTCCACGGGAATAAACCCAACAGAAACAACCCTAGAAGGGTGGACGTTCCTCAACGAGGTGCGTTGAAAACAAATAGCTATAGTTTAGTTCTGGGGAACAATAGCCCCGACAAACAAAGAGTAGAGACAACTAAATAATACCCTCTCTCTTTAACTGAGAGAACCACAAGGTGGTAAGCTAACCTTTAGTTAGAAGTAAAACAAAATACCCTCTCTCTTTAACTGAGAGACCACAGAGTGGAAAACTAACTCTTGGTTAGAAATAAAGCGAAGTACCTTATCTCTTTAACTGAGAGACCACAAAGTGGAAAACTAACCCTTAGTTAGAAGTACTGGCTAGAGCGTAATAATGGTTTACACAGAAGCGTTTGAGTGACGAAAACGCATAACTTAAATAGGAGGCGGAATGAGCACTGATAATCTGCAGCTGGGCGTGATCGGAAAACACACCGACGAAAGACCATATAAGGAAGGTGGCTATAACAATCATTCCTCACACAAAACCAAGGAAAACAAGCCATCACATGGTCAAGCGCCCTCCAGCGGCTGAGCAAGGTAAAACCGTGACAGCAACATGAAAGATCTAACAGATTTTGAAAGCAGTCAAATAGTAGCAGCCGGTGCTTCAAAGAAATACCCAAATTATTTAATGTATCAAGGGGAACAGTGTATAAAATGATGACGCCATATGCCAGACAATGAAAAATTGCATCAGGAAACAAGAACAGTGGTCACAAGTCAAAGCTCACCAACTTACCACCAAACTGAATCTACACCTCCGTGACCCAGTCTCAACAAAAACTGTACATTGTGAGCTTCACAAAGCTGATATTTATGGTGGGCTGCCATTCGGTGCCAATGCACTAACACCCCATAACCTGGTTCAATGGACATAAAACCTGGACCTCTGAGCAGTGGAAGAAAGTAATGTGGTCTGATGAGTCGCCTTTTACTCTTTTTCCTACATCTGGACGGATGTGTTTGGAGAAAGCCAAAGGAAGCCTTCAACCCACACTGCCTGTTGCCAACTGTTAAACGTGGTGGTGGATCTGTTATGATATGGCAGCCATCTCATGGGTCTGGGTCCGGTCAGTGGGTCTGATTGTTAATCTGCATGATAGAATTAAGGAATACAAAGCCATTTTAGGCAACCAGGTGCACCATATGGTGTAAACATTGTTTCCTCTAGATGTTCCCATATTATAATATAATAAAACCGTCACACACACTGCTAAATTGATTCAAGAATGGTTTCACAAACATTGAACCTTTATGGGAAGTTCTGGAACATAGAGAGTGCAGTAGATTTCCACTGCCTTCAGAAACTGGAGGTTTTCCTTCTTGAAGAATGGTCCAATAATATCCAACTAGAAACAGTTGACAAAAAATTGTATAACATCATTCCAACAAGGACTAACTCTGTCCTGAAGGCAAAGGATGGCCCAACTCCTTATTAGTTAATAAATATCTATATATTGTTTGGTGTTTCCATTATTTTGTCTACACCCTGTAGGTATACATTATACCTATCAATCTCACACTATTGGGTGTACAGAGAGTACATTGAGACAGCGATATAAAATGCCTGGGCTAGTGAGAGGTAAGAATCTGCCTATGGGAGCATCAGGTGTACCCAGCACTGAGCGGAGCAGCTGGTAGCGTCCTAGGGTTAGCACGGTTCACACGCAGGCCTATGACTTGGCAGACCCTGCCCTGTTTGCTTCCAGTAGGGGATGGCTATACTTCACAGTGTCTGTGTGCCTGATTTTTCTGTATTCAGCTAATCAATGACCTATGTGTTTCATTGTGTCTCTCTCCCTGTATTCCAGTATAGTCCATGCTTTCTGGTGGGCATGGATTGAACCTTCTTGGTTAAATGAAGGTTAAATAAATGAGAAAATATATATCCCAGAACCCAAGCCACGTCGTTTGTGACATCAGAAAGGGTAAATGAGACTCCATATATTCTGTGCTGTTGAAAAGAAAATGTAAAAAATGTAAAACAGTAAAGGAGTTGAGTATCACATAAAAAACAGGCCTCAGCAGGCAAAGGGCTAAGGCAACATCAATGCTGACTGCGGGAAGGGCATGAGAAGAGACTATCATTGCCATGTAAATCCACAGGACAAAGTCTGTGGCACTCAATTATGCCTAGAGTGAGAGAGAGTGAGTGGGGCATTACAGCTGCCATTTTTTACACCAGATAGAAAATGAATTTCAGTTGAGCACAATTTACTTCGTTATTCAACTTCATTCAAGTTTAAGTATGAATTATGGCTTGTGTGAAATAGGAGAGATGGCACGGTTACGATCCCTTGATTGGATTCAGTTTATTTTGAGCTTCCTGCAGCTGGCATATCGTGTCCAGAGATGGCTCACAGACCAAGACTGCTGACTGACTACTGGCAAGAGGGACAAATGGATACGGCAGAAGGCTGGGAAAGGTAGTGATTGACACTTCACTATATGAACATATAATAAATATACAAATGTATACATACATGGACATTTTGTCCACCATAACGGTTAAAAGATAGATAAAAGTTTTCATGATAGTTTTGTACAGATTGTTATTCATTTTGTCCTATAACATAATAATCACTGATTTGTGCTTCAACAGCACAGGATATATGGAGTCTCATTTACCCTTTCTGATGTCACAAACATTTCAACAATCATCCAATTTCAAACCACCTCAACTTCATATCAGGTCAGTTATCTCTTGAAAGATTAATTTAGAAAATACAGTTCAACAGATTAACACTGTGAATTGCAAAATTAAATGAAAAGGTAAATGTTCTGAAAGAAAACGAATTCAGCAGAACCAGCATTACAGCAGCATTGATAAAAGGTTCAAAGAGCGTATTGCAATAAATTTGGTTTATTTTAAAATTGCGTGTACAACGCAGAAACGTTTGATCCTTTGAAATGACAGATGAACCAAAAACTGTTTAACGTGGCTACCTGGAAAAGCTTGCTTCCCACACATTCCAGGCCATACACTTTTTGATATAACTGGTTCAGCTACAGGCCTTGTGCATACACATAAATATAGATATTTGTATTTATTTTTACAAAGCAAACTCACCCCCCATGTCCCAGAGTGATTCTGAACACTTCACATGGGCCTCTGCTCCACTTTCCCCCTCCACAATCAATCAAGAAAATAAAAAATAAAAACTGCTGATGACACTCCATGGACGGAAAGGGGGACACCGAGCAAAAAAGCTCCACCGAGTCAACGCTTAATTAAATAAATAAGGCAGCCTGACCTTAATAAGTGACAAATTACATTCTATTTTCCGTTTTCACCGTTTTCGCTTTTGCAGTCACATGAGAAGCGGGATGACGGGTGGAGGCTCAGAGCGTGCCGCACAGCGGCTGATGTGGAGGCAAGCGTGATCCATTTCTGTCTGTGTAATTACCGCACTGTACTACACCGCCACCCTTTCCTCTTTAATTATACAACGTCTCTGACGGTTCACGAAGTGCCGCAAGGAGCAAGCTTTTATGACTCGCTTATTAATGTACACGCCGCATGTGCATGGCACACCTTTTTGAAACACACGCACGTGAATGAGTATTAATTTAGTGCACAGAGTACGCGGGGAAAAGGGCGCTCGCTGGAGCGATGCAGATTAAGTCAAAGCAGGGGAGCGACCATGTGTGCAAACGAATATACGAGTTTTAGAACAAACAACATGAAACTCCTTCCAATGACAGAGCAAAAGGCAAGACTATATCTGAAGTTTGCTTGTGCAGATATATTCATGATTTTTGCTCTGTCATTGGAGTTTGCCATTGCTTCTTCTAAACTCAGTGAGTATGTGTAAACTAACTCCAATATATGTATAGGTGTTAGCATACATGGTCGCTCTTGTGTGTAGTGCATACTCACTGTAGAGGAAGAGGGACCCCTTTCATGACACTGAGCCCAGCCGAGTTCAATGACACAGCGACACTCAAATTCCCCCAAAAGGTCAATTTCAAAGGCAAAACTCAGCCTTGATACAAACTACATCCTGCCGGAGTGTTTCTCCAAATAGCCCAGTGCCAGGCTGCTGGCATGCCACAGCTACCTAATGTGATTCAACCTGTTCCCATTGACTATGTGTGGCACCCTGTATGACAGCCCCATAACCACTCTCTCTCACACATACTGTACACCGACAGACATGCACACGTACGAACACACACACACACACACACACACACAGACACGTGCCCACACACACATACGTGCATACATTATGGACGTTTCATTGATTGACTTTTAAAACATTAATATTTAAATACACCCCTTGAGAAAGTGAAGAACCTTAATGATAAATGTTCATCCTCTTCTTTTTGAACCAATTTAACTTTTTAAACCAATCTTCCTATTTTTTTCCATCACAAACTGAAATGTCTTCAGAAACCCATCTCATCACTGCGATGTCCACATTCAATTTGGAAGAAGCAGACTTTAAGATTTTGTATTTGTTCTTTATCTGCATATACCATTGTTCACATAACCATAGATTTGCTTTGGTAGCATACCACTTATAGCACACAAATTGATGTGAATGACTTATACTGGAAATCAACATTTATATCTGTGTTCACAGGTTGTATAATATACTTCTTTAAAAATCGGTTCTGAAACAACAAAGCACAGTGCAAAAAAAGGAAACAAACAATAAATTGGGGCAAAATGACTGTCATTTGGATGCTGGAGGGAGGAATTATTTTCATATTTCTGCTTTGAGCAGATCGAATACTCATTGATTCCCACTTGGGACATTTTTCCCCTTATTATTATTTTATAGTCCACATGTCCTTGTGGCTGATGAACACTAATGTTGACATATGATATTAATGGTCCTCTCATGTGAACTGGACTCATCCTGTGGGGTTCTTGAACATACAACTAAAAGGCTACCATGGAGATCCTTTATAGGTGATTAACAAGACCCAAGCGGCATGAGTTAGACAGGGGTGATGGTCTTTTCTATTGATTCCTCCAGCACCAGTCCAAACCACCAGCGATTTATGTTTTCTTCTTTTCCTCTTTTGCCCCCAAGGTGTGCCTTTATGGGCTCTTAAATCAATAATCTGCAACATGCTTTCTTATTGTAACCTCTCCTTGTTACATTAGCTCATTAGGAGACCCCCCTTTCCTCCCCCAATAACAATGCAGGAAGCTGGACAGTCAATACCTTCCCTCACAGGCTCATCCCAAATACGCAGCCAAGAAGAGTTTGTTCATTCATTCAGCTGCAGCAGGAGGCACTACAGGGTCCTCTCCCACAAACAGATCAAAAGCTGAGTTTCCTTTTTTCTTTTTCTTCCATTTCTTTTTCCAATTGTACTATGCTCTCACATCACAGCTATACCATTCACACCCATACAGGGAGTGAGCCAGAAAATATTTTACACACTACAAGCTATACAGCATACTATAGGACAGCTAGCACCATTCAGAGTTGAAGCACATCTCTCACTAAACCTGTTGGTGCACACACAGTAGTGTCCTGAGGAACCCTAGCCACTAGGGGTGTAACAGTACGCATATTCGTACCGAACCGAACAAATGCAATCTTGCTTTAACCACTAACACACATGCAGAACTTGTTTTGTGTGTGGTTGTAACAGTATTGACGGACATTTTTTATTTATTTAAGAAAGAAACATACGTGGGCCTCCCTGCATGGCCCAGTGGTTACAACGTCCGACGCTGGCCACGGAGACCGGGGTTCAATTCCCCGTCTCGCCAGAGTCGGCTCTGGCTGGGAGCGCCACCGGGGGCGGCGATTGGCTGTCCGCCCCAGGGAGAGGGAAGGGAAGCCGAAATGAGATTTGCTGCGCCTAAGAGAGGCCCTGCAGTATACCGGGTTATGGTTGATACTTGGGCGAGTGCCGTCTCGGAAGAGGCGTCAGGTCGCGTGTCACTACCGGTTGCAGGACTACGGCAGCAAACTCACATTACTAGATGGGGATTGACTTAAATAGCAGGTCTAATTGGCTACCAAATTGGGAGAAAATGGGAGAAAAATCTGAAACAAAAATTTACAATTTTTATTAATAAAAAAAAAGAAACATACGTGCCTTACTTTGTTCAGTAAATTATGGCCAATTAGCAACTGTTTACAAAGTTCATAATAAATGAAAAGCAATTTTATGTTTAGCATTTTTTCCCCCTGCTGTACCGAAAACATACCGAACAGTGACTTCAAAATCGAGGTACGTACCGAACCGTGATTTTTGTGTACCTTTACATCCCTACTATCCACCCATTAGTTGCATGTTGCATCTGTTAGATACCTAAGATACTACTGAACATGTCATGTTTGCTGTGCCTTGGACCAACAGGTGTTGGAGGATTGTCAGGATCCCATACTCTTGGTGAGGTGACCTGGACAAATAGCATTGCTCTGCCATAAGGCCTTGTTGTTGTTGTCAAGTGCTCATAGACTTCTCTGGATGATTCCCTGCTACAAATCAAACAATATAAAAGGACTTAATAATAATAAATCCTAATCGATATTCAGAGAAAACGTAGATTTGTTAGAATAGTATTTTTGGGGGGGATGGGGGTTCTTTCGTTAGTTAAAAACCTTTTCTGGGAAAAGTCACTTTGCTTTTCTTGCAAAGCATAAAATATTCTAGTTCGTGTGTGACCAAACTTTTATTGGCTACGGTCCAAACACGAGTTCTCTATAACAATTTCAGTAATTTGTTTAGCTTATGGGCATGCCATTTTATTTTGAAAAATATATATAATTTAAAAATAATAATAATCATCTTCGAAACTGGTGTTGGAGATTTCTGAAAGATCCATCTGATTGAAATTCCTCCAGGATATTGTTTTCTTTAAGAAAATAGTTTATTTGGACTGAAACAATTTTTTCAAGTATCTTGCTAATGAATGGAAGGTTGGATATCGGCCTATAGCTGGTCAGTGCATTACTGTCTAGGTTGGGATTCTTTAGTAAGGGTTTTACAACAGCTGTTTTGAAGACATCTGGGAAGATACCTGTTTGAAGAGATGTATTTATAATCTTTAGGACATGACTTGAAACACTGTCGAACATCCGCTTAAAAAATGATGTAGGTACAGGGTCAATACATGAGGTGGAGGAGTTACACTCAGTGACAGTTTTACAAAGCTCAGTTAATGTAATGCAGGTGAATTTTTTTCATCTTTTTCACAGGGTTTTACATCTTTTACACAGGCTCTTTGAGGTTATTTTATTATTGAAGAACAATGCGAGTTCTTCACATTTTTACATCACAGGTAATACTAGAGTCTCCAGCATTCTCTGTAATAACCTTGGAGAAGTAATCCTTTCTTACCAGACGTATTGCTTTGTTATAAGCAGTCATGGCTTCTTTGTATATATTACAGTGAACTGTGAGCCTAGTTTTCCTCCATTTTCTTTCAGCTGCCCGACAGATTCTCTTAGTCTCACTAACACTGTTATTGTTTAACCATGGGGAGATTCTGTCAGTCGACCTCTTTTTAACCTTTACTGGAGCAACAGTATCTAAGGTAGATGACAAGGTATTGTTGAAGTTTTCAACCATATAATTTAGAGAGCAGTCCAGACTGTATGGCTCAAATGATTTCATAATATTAGAGAACTTTGCTTCAGCCTTGCCATCTAGGAATCTCTTTTTAACCAAAGTTTCCCTTTTAGTCTTTCTTAAGATTAGGTTGGCATCAAAAGACACACAGTGATGGTCAGATATAGGTCATTCGAATACTGAAACCTTATCAATGTTTAACCCTGTTGTTATTACTAAGTCTAGTCAACCATGCTGATGAGTTGCTTCATTTACATGTTGGGTAAGTTCAAAGCTGTCTAGTAAGCTCATAAGCTCCATAGCTTTGGAGTAATTCTTCTTATTAATATGAATATTCAGGTCTCCATTTAGGATTAATCTATCATATCTAGTGATACCAAGTGAGATCAGCTTTGAGAATTCCTGCAGAAATAGTGATGAGTATCTTGGTGGCCGATATAATGTGATGATGAGCACTGATAATTTTGCTTTGAGCTCAAGAGGAAGGTATTCAAATGATGTAAATTCACCTAGGTTGATGTCATTACACACAAACTGTGTAGAGAAAATGGCTGCAACCCTCCTCCTTTCTTGTTTTGTCTGACTGACTGATAAAAATGATAGTTTGGAGGACAAGCCTCTATCAGTGTTGCTACACCAGTAGTGCTGTTTAGCCAGGTCTCAACTAAAAACATACAATGCAAGTTTTTTTCCATTATCAGATCATTAAACAAAAAGGATTTGTTAGCCAACGATCTGACATTAAGAAGAGCTCATTTCAGCTGTAGGGATTCTGTGACAGGAAGGGGGACCGGTTTTGGCTGAACATTGACAGATGCAAGATTACTAAGACATCTACTTACAGAACGTGTTGAGTACTGATTGTTTAGTCTAGTGCTAATCAAAACAGGAATGACATAGTTTAGTAAAGTAGTTTGACGGTCATGCTGTTGTGACGTTATTGGCCCAGTATTACCATTACCAGTGTTTCTCCGGTACACCGTTGGTTTCGTCTGCATCATAAGCAGTATCTTGGACAAGCACTAACGATGCAACGTTAAAAGAAATACATAAAACAGTAAAACGTTATAAAACGTTAAAATACAATGTTAAAATCCATAAAATACGATGTTAAAACCCATAAAACGTTAAAAATCGTTGCGTTGCGATTACTAATTCCCAGCGTCTTCCAGATGAAATATTGCTCGCCGGGCTGCCGCTCGGCGAGCCGGGTGAATCTCCTAACGTAACTCGGTGCCAAGTGAGGCCTTACCTGGGCTACAATGTTCGAAATTATGGCTGAGTATCAAGGTAAGTTCATGTATTATAAAACTTGGCAAGCTAACTTAGATGGACTAACAATGCAACGTTAAAAGAAATACCTAAAACAGTAAAACGTTATAAAACGTTAAAATACGATGTTAAAATCCATAAAACGTTAAAAATCGTTGCGTTGGGATGTAGGCTCGCTCAATCTTTCAAAATGGCTCTCTGATAAATAAAAAGACATACTCACATAAACAGCAGAATAACAAAACCAAACACAAAACAATTAGCTAAACCTAATCTCAAAAAGAAGAATTCTTCCCTACCTCCCTGAGGCAAAAAACAAACAAAACAAAAGGTTTTGAGAAGAGAAGCTAGCTGACTACTCTAATCTTCCCCTCTCTAAGCAAAAGGTGCTCAAAGGAAAGGAAGATGATGGTAGGAATCGTAATGATGATATTGGTAACAAACGGCGAGTCTAAAGGTATTCAGAAACGAAGGAGTGCAATATGCTATATTAGATTAGGTAGTGCAAAATGTTACCCGTCTCCGCAGAGTTTGGCAATTTTGTGGTGCGCAGTGAAGGCGTTTGTGCGACTATGGGTTAGGGACACTAGGGCAACTATGGGTATGGGCATGGGTCACTCAAGGAAGTGAGAATAGCCCATACATTCACAGGGAGCAGGCAGGACTTCCTGCTCTGAACTACTTTGCTAAGCAGTGCTCGGAGAGAAATTACAGTTCTGGCTACTGGAGCAGCTATGACACCCCTGCACAAATAAAATACAGATTTTGAGGTAAGGGCAAAACATCAAATTCTAGAAATATGAGAGCTTTCCCCTTTAACATTAGCATGTTCACCACAAGAGGTCCTGCTACACTTGGTTAAAAGCATTAAAATATTTATCAATACAAAATATGGGAAAAGTTGCACACTGTGGTGAAATACATGTTCCACAAGGTGACGAATTACACTTCTAAATTAGGTATGGTTTCTCTTTTTTAATATAACAATGTTTATTAATTATTTTGCAATTTTGTTAAGACATCTAATGGGACCGGCTTACCAATGCAAACAGAGGTGCAGACAATAAAGACAAATTGAGATATTGAATGGAAATGAAGTTCGTAATTAATTTGTTTATCGCATATTCGTGGACCTTGAACTTATTCACAACCATAAAATACTCAGTACAATGTCCAAATTTGTGTATGGCGATGGCAACATCCACAGCAAGTGGCACAGGCGTGTGTACTGTGCCATCTCAAGGTTTCATAACCCTCTCCATCATGGCATGCAATTTGTTGAATGAGGTTTGGGACGTGGACATTTTCTTTCCAGTCTGCATATGCAAATTCTACCATTACAATTCTTTCCCACTAATCCTGGCTATGAACTTTCATCCGTTGTCTATGAGGGTTTCTGTGTGGCACAAATGGCAAATTGCAGCAGGTATTATAGATCCATTTAGCTATTTCCTCTGGTTAACTGCTAGTGTTAAGGATCTTGATGATAACGAGTGTTTGGAATAAACTATTTTGTACTAGACAGGGCCAAGAAGACAGTACAACTGTCCTTTTCCGGAAAGCAGAGAATAGTTAGAGAATCAGAGAATTTAAAACATGCATGTCCTATAGCTTATTTGGAATACGCTGATTACGATTTATAATGGGATATTGGTGGAGGGCTAAAAGCTATGGACCATGTAAACAACTTTATGAGAATATGGCTTAACTGTGCTTATTATTAAGGATTGATTTGGACAACATAGTCATAGCTAAAAGTTAGTAAATGTAATTATTCTTCTTGAGAAGTCCGTTATTGCACATACAAAGCAATTTTGTTGGGAAAATGTTTCTAAAGCCATTTAGAAAACCATGATTGTGTCTAGTCTAGCAAGCATGACCATGCAGGACACCACCTAGCTTGCTAAACTAAAGAAGAGAAAAACTACTACTAAAAATATTCATAAAACATGCATGTAAATTAAATTACACATTAAATATACATGATCGGTTGTTTCATCGCAGGGAGATAGCAACACCATGAAAGCCTCTTATTGATTTATTAATTCATGCATTTACTCAGGCACACCGGGATAGGGCAGAGGGAGGGTGGCTGCTTGTCATGAAAGGGAATCTGCTGGGGAGGGCAGTCCTCCTTGACATGCCAGTGAAAGGCCTGGCAGTGATGGGGGAGACAGGCTCGGACAGGGTTGGTGTCCAGTGTAGACGCTTTGGCAACACAGGGGACAGGCAGTAAGCACGCGAGGGTGTGAGCGGCGATCGTCCCACTTCAGCTCTCTTCCTCTTCTCACCCAATTAACCTAATTAGAAGCGGCTTCCCAGCTGCTGAATGATTAACAGCTCAGTGCCCTGGCTCAGTTTGTATCTCCAGGGAGCATTTCCAGTTGTACATCTCTGGCCTATTGCTGGATAAGGCTGGTTTCAATGTTGGGCTGGGCTGGGCTGGGCTCACGGCCGCCCCAGGGCACTCTGCGAGAATATGGGGATGTGATGAGATCGCCAGGTAAGGTCCAATATATTGTGCTCTGGAGACACCGAAGAGTGAAACTAGCTTTTCAAAATGAGGAGCCGGGGAATGCCACCAGGGATCTGTCCTCCTAAACCTCTCCTTCCCTCCCTGTGTCATTACCTCACCACATTGGTCAGAACCACTACCAAAAGCAGAAACAGTCCCAGCGGAAAATTGATTCTTAATTACCTTGCCGAATCCTTTACTAGAAACTTGTTTCGTGGAGGAGTAACGGTAAAGTCACAGTTCTGAGATTTGCATTATGATTCACTAAACTAAGCAGAAACACAAAGACCAGCAGTCACCAGAGAAGGACCCTATTTTAGAGGTGGTACCAAAACAGTGGGGGAAAAAAGGAATTAAGCAGTTTGCCATGAAAATACCCTGAGGTCATTGAGGAAAGTTCCATCACAATTTTGAGTACTTGGCACATACCGAGTGCACCTGAGCTCCTCTGTTAGTGGATGGCATCTGGTGAAGGCATGGGCTCTCTGAGAAGAGCTCAACCATGTGCATTTTTCAAAACACACAGAAAACAAGTACACAATGATGAATGCGCATTCATTACCAATCCAGGCATGAACATCACAAGAGGAGCATCTGAATATCACATGCTCATGGTTTTGGCCTGATGTTGATTACATGGATCCTGCCCCTTATTTTCCCTGATAATACATATATGGTATATTAACTATTGAAGGGATTACTAATGACTAAAATAATAATTACTGTAATATTGCATATTGTTTAGTTACAATATGTCAGGTACTACTGTAGCAAGTCAAATCTCACAAAACAAATCTCAGCATATGTAGTTCGTAATGTTTGCAAACAAGTGACTCATTTACAACGTGATTATGTCATGCATTCAAATGTTTACATGTGATGGTAAATTAACATGGCCAATTCTGTTGTAGGCTACTGCAGTCAGAATGTATTCATAGTTGAATGTTATAGAAGTATGGTCAACTGTGTGTTGATCTTATGCTTTAGAGCAATATCGGTGCACATACATACACTTACACACATACACATGCACATGCACACACGCATGTTCTACCTACTATTTATTTAGCACACTACATAGGATTTTATGACAATGTAGGATTTGGGTGTGCAATTGATATTGCTTCCTAAATAGTAAATTAGATCTTTTTTTATCTTTCAGAAACACAGAGGGCAGATCCTTTGTGTTGTAGTGTGTGAGAGTCTGTTCTCCACATGTAATATGTTTTAGCATTGACAACAGCTCCATTTTTGCTCTTCCAAGATTGCCTTACCTGTTCTCATTAAATAGGTCTCACAGTGCATCTCTCACTGTCCTGTTGCTGCAAAAAAAAGAAACACCAAAAGCACACCTGAAATGCAATCCAGTGGTACCTTCAATGTCTATTTGCCTATCCTGGTTGATAAATCAATGTGCTGAAAAGTGCCATGACTGAGCTGCTTCTTAGAGGGCAAGGCTTTAAATCAGGGGACATTTGGGGAGGACCAATATTTGGACTTGTTGTTTTCAAAGAGGCCAGCTTTACACAAAGAATTGTTTTGGAAAAAAAGACTGACTTGAGATTCTTGAATACAGAAAAAAGCCCTCCATGTTTCACATAGAGGCTATCCATATATAAGGTACAGAACACAATGAACACAATGGAAAAGACAAAGAACACCTAACCACTGGCCACATCAATCGAGTAGTGAGACAAAGTAGGGGTTATGAAAGGTCGTGTGGTGCAGAGGGTGCATTATGCATTGGGATAGAGGTCCCACTTAAAATTGAGGTGTTTTGTTTCCTAGGCCAGGCCTACCTATCTCAGAGAGAAAGGACAGCTTTCCATTTGGCACGAGAAGGAAAGCGATCTCCAATCCATTTGTGCCTCCTGCTAGTTCAAAGGCCTTGATGGAGGGCTGACCTGACCCTCTGCCAGGCCTGAGTGGTTCTGGTAATGGTCTCACACTCCTGCCAGTATCATCTGGACTGCCTGGGACATCATTGTTCCGCAGCCGCATCCCTCATTGCCAGGGGCTTCATGGCTACACTTCACAAAAAAGCCCACTCACTCTAGACATAAAGGTCAATTTGCCCAAGTCCAACAATAAACACACATCTTGGCACTGAGCTCTGACTATACTCTCACGTTAGGCTGTGACTACTTCGTACAGTAGCACAAACTACTTGATATTGAAGAAACGGCAGACTCTATTCATGTTCTCTAAGCAGCTGTCTCTTTCCCAAAGATGTTCATGATTGGTACACATACAAATGGGTTTCAGTTAATGGCAATTAGCACTTCTGACCTCTGAACAAATAAATTGCAGTTTCCTTTAAAAGTGAGTTAGATCCATTTGTTTTTGAGCCTGAGGGTATTTCAACTTATTCTATCACATTAAAGTTGCCAGTGGACTTTCCCTGTGTGCTGCTGGCCATTGTAACAGAATTGAGGCCCATGTTCAGCCTAAAGTGTCACTTCCAATCTGCTAAACGATGGGGGACAGAACTCTGCAATGGCGCTCTCCCTTGAAAAGACCTTCTGTGAAAATAAAATAACTCAGTGTTGATTGGGTGGGTCTAAAACTCAGCAGTCATATAACGCTGATAAAAAAAACTCAGATTAGATTTACTAAAGAAAGAGTCGCAGTGCAACAACAGTCACTATGTTGCGGCTATTTTGCAGTCGCAGAAACCAACACATTAATGACCAATTTACTGGTCATTAAGACTGGTCATCAAAGACTGGTTCTAATTACGCAATCATAGACATGAAACAGCCTCATTCGCAATTTTGTGGTTAGAGACACCAATAAAAAATGGTCTGAAACAATATGGCACGCTTAAACGTCCATATCACAAAGCACCAAGAAATGGATACGGAGCAATGAGGGAACCACGAGAAAATGACCACTTGAATATACAGATCAGGAAATATAAATAATGGTCAACAAAGCATGCTTTAGCAAATCAGACAGAATACTTTATCGGTCTAATTTACTAAATCTCTACCCTGTTTTAGCACATTCACCCCAGGCATACATATGCATGAACAGATTTAACTATGTATCTAACTAGATTTAACATATTTAACTGTTGTCGCAATATAAGTCGCAAAAGGACACAACCCCCACAAATTACATCATAATAGCGATTTGATCCATTGCGACCGTTTAGTAAATCAGAGACAGATATCGCAACCTTGTAACAACTGTGTCACACGCCATGTGACAATCCCTGGACTGGAGCAGAGCAGCTGATGGTAATAACTGGCAGAGGAGTGGGGTTCTGCCGGTCTACGGACCGGATCTTAATTTTTTTCTGTCTCTCCCCCCAGACACGGGAGAGAGACAGTGGGAGAACAGGTTAAAATAAAACAAACACAAACACAAAGTCTTCACCCTACTTGCCACAAAGCTTTCTGGCAAAAACAATGAACTAAAATAACAAACTAAAATAATCAAACCATAAATGAAAGCCCTGCCTCCTCCGAGGGGGAAATCCCCTATCGGGGAACACACAACAACCACAGACAATCAGCGGCTTTCCACACCGCCTTCATACATCCACATTTAACACACATCAACACTTACGGGACAGAGTAGAACTCTACGCACTGTCCCGACACACACTCGACACACATCTCAAGACACCGCACCTCCTCAGACCGGAGTTCCCCTAGAACCTCCCCAGGCACACACATATCCAGTGACTTTTCAATGCTTCCCAAACCCATGCACACAGAGACTCAAACTTTTCAGTCCGAGTTCTCCAATCACCACGAGGGCGAGAGGCGGACCCTCTTTCAGGGCGCCCCCTCTCCCTCTTTCCCACACACACAGGAAGCACTCTACTCAGTCACTTTCGACAAACGCACACAGAACTCAACATAGATTCCACACAGACTCCCAGAAGCTTGGATTACAGACACGCGCCACCATGCCCGACAGAGTCACATCGAACACCAACACTCACAAACAACACGCCCACATGAACGAGATAAACACTTCTCCAGACACACACATGGATGACAAGACTCGGACTAACCAATGACACAGTACGTCACAACTGACATTAAACCTATACTCCACACTACACGATATGCTACGCGTGTACGTGCACATTCACACACACATGAACACCAAAACCAATAACTCAATAACCGCACGCACGCACGCACGCGAACAACAATCAACAACTCAATATACAAACATGAATGACAGGACAAGACTAACTGATTCCCCACTTGCCCCACCTGCTCTTAAATAGGCTTACTTTCTGCCTGGCTCAGGTGGGACTCATGAGGCAATAACATTCACACACCTAATCACAAAACACCAAATAATTGACAGACCACACCCACTCACATTCTCACACACAAACAGGTAAGTGAATAATCACTTACCAATTAACATCAATAATTAAAGCAATTATGGCCTTTGGAGCAACCTTCCGGGCACCAGTTCATACTCTCACACCCTGAGAGTGCCAACCCTGCCCCCGGAAGGTCTCACTGCTCCAAAGGCCTCCACAGTATGGAACAACCAAGGCAACCCTGCCACTCCCATGTTGCCGAGACCGACGCCCTCCACAGACTGCTTTTGCATTCGAAAAGCAGTCGCAATTCTCTGGTAAATCTGTCCCTCAGAGCTTCAAATGACTTTGAATGCAAATGCTCACTTTGCGGAGGCTGAAGGACAGGAAGAAAAAGATTTGCACTAATAGTCTGTTCCCCTGTGTCGTGCCTGATACAGGAAGGCAGCAAGCAGCTAAATTTACCAGCAAAATATTTTCTGAGCCTTAGAATAGCCCTGCTGTGCAGAGGTCTGGCCCCTATCTGCTCTTTCTTCCCTCACTCAAGATTTAAAAAAATATGTTTTAATTGAGGCTTGGATTTATATAAAATGTTTTTCCCCACAAATGGCGATACAATAAATCAAGAGCATTAAACATTTCTTAGAGTAAACCATAACCACAAATGTTTGCCTTGTCACAGACTATATTTCAGCAAGGCAATTTTTCTCAAGGATAAGAATTATTTCGGTTTTCCAGTCTTTCTTTTAGCAACTGATTAATGAAAATGTAGAGGAACAGATCATTATAGATCCAATCCAAAAGATTATGGGGATAAAAAGTATTACTGAGTGGGAATGGGATCCTGAAACCCCTGTATAGTCTGGCCTTGATCACCCTTGACCAGAATGATCTAAAGACTATCCGTACAATCCCCACCCAATCAACAAAACACCCTGGGACCACTCTCCTTGCGTCTGTTTATCTATGAAGCTACCACTGTTGTCAGTGATTGTTTTGTGGCAAGTTGCTCTTCTGTGGTGAAGTGTGTCACTAAGGGTTTTAATTGGAGGTCCTGAAGTGTGGGATGTGGGAGTATTGGAGTGTGTGCGTGTGTGTGAAAGAGTACATGTTTGTATGTGTGTGTGAGAGAAAGTGTGGGTGTGTGTATTTGAGAGAGATTGAGCTTATGCATGTATATCTGAGAGAGAGTGAGTATCTGTGTGTGCATGTGCATGAAAGAGAAAGAGAGAGAGAGATAATTTTATTATACATGATGCCACTTGATGTCCAGCAGTGTCACAACACAGTCTCTTAATTAAACCCCTGAAATAATGCACAATTACGGTTGCTCTGTCAGTGTGCTCAATAATACAATCTAACTAATAATCAGATGAAAAAATGTTTCATAAAAACAAAACTTGCCATATCATACACTAAAAATAATGATAATTTCTTCATGAAAACATTTTCTATTACCACATTCTCTCTCCCTGTTTGTGTCTGTCTTTCCCGGCTGCTTTTAATCTGCTATGGCATACCTCGTCTTAAGGGACAGCTTTCAAGTTTGTGCTGCCGATGGTCTTGCCAGAATGCTAAATTGAAAATAAATACCCCAGACTTACAGAAAACACATTCTAAAGGAATGTCCTCTTTTCATATATGGTGTTCTTTTTTAAAGTCTTAATTTAGCAGGCTATGTCAGAATTACCCTTAATGGAAATAACCTATCGTTTGTTTTCAAGTGAACATTACGTTTGTTTACCTTCACTGCTTCTGATGTGCTTCCTATACAGTCAAGATACACGTGGCTGTGCAACTGACTGAAGATTGTTCCCTGGCATAGCTAACTCCATCATTACAGGTACCCTGCATACCTCCTCTGTGATCATTTACCATCATTTCCTTTTCATGAATCAAAGCATAAGTGGAATTTCATGACCAGACTGTACACACTGCGTGTCCACAGGGAGGGACGGAATACAGGGGAAAAAATGATTACAAAATATAAAAATGTAAAACTATAAATACATGCCTCCACATGGGAAACTTGGGGCAATTAAAACTGGATGACCTTTAAAAAAACATTTTCCAGTTGACGGAACAAGTCCGTGGCCCTGAGTATTTCTCTGGGGTCTGAAACTCTGCCCCTGCTACTCTGAGCTGACATCTTATACTTGTTGAAATCCTGAAATGTAGGAAAGATTTTTAGTGGAAAAGATTCCAGCTGCCACTCAACTGAGTGAGTGGAAAATGCCTGGCGATTGTGTTTCAGGGCACGCAGCTTTAACTGATGACACACGGTTGTGCGTTAATCAGAGTGACCTGCTGCGCCCCTTGATCCATGTACTGTCACTGCTCTGCTGTACAGCTGCCTGTTAGTCACACCCAGAGTTTCAACCCTTCACTTGGTAAAACAAGGCTGAAGTGATGGCTGAAGAGCTTCAGAATTCAATGGCAGCAGTCTTCTCTTTTAAAATCAAACCACCAGTTCTGGAAGTACCCATTGTCCAGATTTATGTGAGAGAAGGTTAACTTCTGACACTGACGCTATGGAAGAAGTCGGAAAGATGTCAGGTGTCATGGAACTCCCCTAACAATGAAAGATGACGGGACTACTGCTCCATTGACTTCAATAACAAAAATATATATTTTAGCAAAATAATTAATTTGTAGTTCATCAGTAGCATTCAATTTTGTCAGGGTGTTATAGGAGTATTTTGACATTTCGGGGGAGTCATTGGCAAGGTACAGTGCCAGATTTAAATGGTTTGATTAATTCACACTACAAGCAGCCATACCATCCTAAGTGGAGCAAGGCTTGGTTAGTACTCAGATGGGAGGTGATACCTAAAACCAATGCTCCAGTGCAGTGAGGGGGATGCTGTGCCATAGGTGGTATCTTTTCAATAAAACATTGAATAGACTTGACTCACTGTAGTCAGTAAGGGTATGGGTATGGGTGTTCCCCAATATATCAGGACGGATTGGTCTTGGGAATCACCCAGTTCTATAGCACATATTGGTGTTGACTGATATAAACTCTCCCTTCACTGTAAAGCACACTGAGATACTTGAAAGCTATATAAATACTATTTATCATCTTCAAATGGTGAAATGTTAAAAACATTTTCTCCCATCCGTGTGGCGGCCAAGTAATTCACAAAGCTGTGGACTTAGAGATAACTTCTATCAATCATGTTTTTCATCCATAGTTCATCTTCCCATAACATATTTCTTAAAAGAGCACAGCATGAATGTTGTGGCATTTTCATCAATATGCAAGTGCAACATGATATACCCTCCCAAACCAAGGAAATGTGTTAATTTACTGAGACTGGAGACTACAGTTCCCAGTCTCCAAACAACTATGAATGCCTAAATGGAAAAATCTTCCATTCTCTAATGCACGATTACAATTCAGTCTATGTGGATGAATTTGACTTTGTTTTCATATTTTCCGTATCACACATAACCTTTAGTAAAAAAACAATTCCAGTTAATGTCACAGGGGATATATAGGATAATCTAAGAGGATCATCCATTTTGACGTTTTCAATAAGGTTTGGTGATGATGTATTATGTTGGCATAATAAATCCAAAGCCACAAACCCAGCTGACCCCTCAAACCCTGTAATATTTTCCATGAAAAGTCTTAACCAGATTTTAGTTTTGATACAAACAACTGAACTCATAAACATGCTCCACTGGAACGGGGGCTCATGAGATGAGCGCTCATTATGAACATAATTATGGTTATTTAAAGTTTTCATAACAAAATATTAGAGGTATATAGTGTGACATTTCATGTTAATTCATAGTTATGATCCTATCGGGTGCCCATATTTAATTTTCTAAACACCTTTTAATCCTTCAACAAAGATCGTTTGGAAATATGAAAGAAAATGCAAAGTCGCTTATCCACGCCGGCTTACAGAGCTTACATTCTGAAGCAATTCAGGATAAATGACTTGTGGGCACAACACTGGACTCAAACAGGCAACCTTCTGGGTGTGAGCCCAGTCGTTAGTGTCCACGCCAAATCGAAAATGGATCTGTCTGTAGTACTTACACAGTGCAGCCCAATGCTGTGCAGTAAGTGTGGAATGAAATGCATCCTTAACCTCAAACCCACCAGCCATCCCTGAAGCCCCCCTCCCATGCCCCCCTAACTAACTGTCTCGGGCCAGTGCAGGGCAGGCGTTTGTTGGCTCAAAGGCAGCTGCTTATGTGGCCTTTTAGCTAATCCCTTTCTGTGGGGTGATGTCACCAAGCTTTAATATCCTGATCCTGTGTCGGGATACGGGAGCAGCGATTTTCCATAGGTCTCCCCGACCTGTTGATTCAGCACAGTGTAAAACACACGAGAGATACGCTCATAATGGATGACGCAGTATATCGCCATGCCTACGATCAGCTCTGTGAGGGGATTTACCTCTGGTGGAATGAGTGGTTACGTTTTGATGGGGATGGGTGCCCTGCGCTTTCACAAGTACAACCTTACACATAAAACAAAACGAAAGTGCAATATAAGCATAAGCAAATAAATCGGAAAACCATCCGTTTCAGTTAATCCACAGTTGTTAATGCTGTATAGATAATGTAGGAACATTATGATTATGAGCAATGCTTATTAGACCAAAAAAATCAGACAAAAACAAGTCCTGGGGGACAGGTGGGCTGAGTGTTAAATGGGGGAAGCAATTTGCCTCTGCTTTGGAGTGAAATGGAATATGTGTGACATTTGAATAAAAGGTGCCAGTCAAATGGAAAGCTAGATTCATGTTAGCACCCCAAAGCTAAAGATATAAAATCTGGAGAGAACATTTTTGAGTTGTCGCACCACGTTCTAGTAAAAAATGTTTTTTTAAATTTTTAAATTAATGTTTTATTATAAATGTACCTGAAAATTCTGTAGTAAATTATACTTCATTGGGCCTGTCATGTTACATGTTGTCATGTTACTCACAACCTTATTGGTAAATTACAGTAGACTCTGTTTTCATTCATACCCTTGATAAAGATGAACAAAAGAGATCATATAAGTAATGAGGTATATTTTATGCTCAAAAAATTCTGGAAATTATATTCTTTAATAAGAATTTTTACTTTGTTAATCCCTTTTAGGAATTTAAAACCTCAATCAAATCCCCCCCTAAGTCTGCGTTTGCTAAGTTTAAATAGATTGAGTGCCTTAAGTCTATCATCATAACTTTTACCTTTCATACCAGGTATCAGTTTAGTTGCCCTTCTTGGACTTTTTAAGAGCTTCAATATCTTTCTTGTAGTGCGGTGCCCAGAACTGCACACAGTATTCTAAGTGCGGTCTGACAAAGGCGTTATATAACATTAATATAACCTCCTTTGATTTATACTCAATACTTTTGCTATGTATCCCAGCATCCTGTTGGCTTTTTTCACTGCTGTAGCACACTGCTTTGATGCAGATAGGCTTTGATCAACTACAACTCCTAAATCCTTTTCAAATTGAACACCTACTAACTTTTCTCCTCCCATAAAATACTCCTGTCTAATGTTTTTATTTCCCACATGCATAACTTTACATTTAGCAATATTGAACGTCATCTGCCATGCATCTGCCCATTTTTTGATTTTGTTTAAATCATCTTGGATTACTTTAGTCGATTCCAAACTGTTTGCCAAACCCCCAAGTTTAGTATCATCTGCAAATTTAACTATTTTGCTACTAATGTCCATATCCAGATCATTTATGTAAATAAGGAAGAGCAGAGGTCCCAGCACCGATCCCTGCAGGACACCACTGCCCACAGCACCGAGGTCAGATTCGGCCCCACCTACTGTTACTCTTTGTATTCGTCCTTGCAGCCAATTTTTTAACCCACTGTGAAACTACTCCTACAATTCCTACTGATTTCATTTTAGCAATGAGCCTCTCATGTGGTACCTTGTCAAATGCTTTCTGAAAGTCCAAATATATAACATCATAAGCCTGGTTCAGGTCAACACACTTTGTAGCCTCTTCGAAAAAGTCCAGGAGGTTTGTTAGGCATGACCTCCCTTTGAGAAATCCATGCTGGCTCTCCCTTAAAATACTATTATTTTTCAAGAATGATTCCAACTTATCCCTAATAATAATAATGCATTGACACAATCGAACGGTACACAAATTATAATTGTTTTCCCAGAAAAATCTAGAATCACAAATATTCATACCCGTTATCAATACTTTGTGGTTCCTCCCTTGGCCATTATAACAGCAATTACTCATCTGTGGTGTCGTACGAGGTTATGGAACTTCTTGGGGGGGGGGGATCCTCAACCATTCCTCTATGCAGAATTATTCTAGTTCCTTCAGATTCTTGGGTTGACATTTGTGGACTGCTTTTTTGAGTTCAAACCACAAATGTTGGATTGGATTCAGGTCTGGAGACTGAGATGGCCACATCTGGACATTGATCTTGTGCTCTGTCAACCATTTCTTAGTTTCTTTGGATGTACGTTTGGGATTGTTGTCTTGTTGGAAGGTCCACCTGCAGCCAAGATGTAGCTTCCTGGCAGAGGGAACAAGGTTTTTGGACAAAATGTCTTGGTACATGCTGGAGTTCCATCTATTTTAATTAGGGCCCCAAGGCCTGTGGATGCAAATTCATATTTCACCATAGGCATGAGGTGCTTTTCAACATTAATTGCATTCTTTGGACGCCAAACATAACGCTGATGTGCATGTCCAAATAGCTCGATTCGACCACAAGACACAGTTCCAATTGTAGTTCAAATGTAGTTTGACAAATTCCAAATGGATTTTTCTGTAAATTGTCTTCAAAAGAGGCTTCCTTCTTGCAACTCTGCCATAAGACCATTGTCATGTAGGTGTCGTCGAATGGTAGCTTTAGACACCTTGTAACCCCAAGATGCCAGGTTGTTTTGGAGATCTCGAACTGTTCCCCATGGACTTCTTTTTGCCTTTGGAACCATCCGTCTCACTACACGTGGGGGAAAGATAGACTTGCGTCCTCTACCTGGCAGGTTAGCCACTGTTCCAGTGGTCTTAAACTTCCTAATAATTGACACAAAAGTGGAAAGCGGTATCTTTTAACTTTTTGTTTTTTTGTAGTCATCCCCTAGAGGAGATCTCTCTGTAGAGGTCAATACCCTTTTCTCTGATGCTTTCAGGGAGTTATTTGCCTTTCACCATGATGGCTGACCACAGTATTTCAAACGATTGTTCCCTCCTTATACCCTAGGGAAACAGGAAACCATTGAAGGCCACTGTATAGTTCCATAACCTTCCAATGAACTTCAAATAAATTGTATATTTATGAACATTTGTTTTTGTTGAGGGTATGAATAATTGTGATCCATATGTTTTCTGGAAATGTTTTTCTGAACAATTGTATTAGTAATGTAGGTTTGGAATTTTCTGAATGTTTTGAGCATAAAATATACCTTTATTTTATATGATCCTTTTTGTTCATCTTCATCAAGGGTATGAATAAAAATGGAGCCTACTGTATGTTAAACCTATAACCTTATTAATTTAGGAATATGCATATTTCATGTTTTCTGCTATTTATGATTGAACAGTTTGAATATCTCCATTATATTCCAGGTTAAATAAACATTATTTCTAACAGAATGCATAATAACACACATATCTAATGGAATTTAAATAAATAAATAAATAAAAAACTCAAGGTTTACAAGGTTGTAAATATGAATCGTAGTCCTAGTGCATTCTCTCCTGACAGCAATACAAAAAGAGAGAGAGGCATATGTGAACACTGAGTAAACAGTGTGAAGTGCAAGATGTGTCTGCTGGTTCTGAACAGCTCACAACACTAGCTCCAGGAAAAATGACATCCAACAGTCCACTGTCAACAGCAAGTGCATATGCCAAATGCAGTACGTTAATCGTATCAGTTATGCTATGAAACTTTGGTGTCAATAACACAATAGCAATATTATAAAAGTATCACTACGGAACATACATGCACACACACCTGGTTACATGCATACACAGACTTACAAAGACACACAGACATGCACAGAAAATCTGTACTGCACTGTCACCTTATTTCACCTTATTCCGTGTTTAGTCAGTGCCACTTCCTGTAATTTACAGAAACAAACAGACCCCAGTAATGATAGGCACTCTAGAGTAGACTTTAATAAAGCTTGTGGTAATCTTCATTCATTTTGGCCTGGACTGCAAGTCAAAAAGTGGAGGGAGGAAATGCTCCTCTGGTTTCTACCACCATGTGGATTCATGTTACCTCATAGGTTTAAATGGACCAATTTTATATAACCTTGTCTGTGTATTGACCATTATCCATTAAACTGAGTATATGACTATGAATGTTAATTAACTAGCGGCTGCAGGCAACCTCAAAGGCTTCTAAGCTCAATTCCATAAAACCCTCCCAAAATACGGGAGACAACATGTCTGACTTAACGCCTTAAGAGGATGTCACATGTACAAATACCTTTCCACGCCATTAATGTATAATGGCCACCAGCCCATGTGACCCAACATGTGTGATATAAAGTATTCATAGCAGGAAACATTTTCATTCATAGCAGGTAACCCATAAAGTCTGATTGTTACATGAATGTCAGATTAGGATAAATGGCTTTAAACTGTAAAAATTTGCCATAAGCAAGATGGCCACTGAGTGAGGTGACTTGGCATGATTGATGCAAAGGTATCAAAAGGTGTTGACATTTTTAACCTCTTCGCAAAGTCATATGAGCGTACGATCGAGCAGAGTGTCCAAACATCATGTAAAATGCATTGTGACAAATGTTAGAGGGTCTGGCCACCACACTATGTGCCACCAACTATTGCTTTGAAATTATTCCCACTATGTGTATTATAAAAACTAAATGTTACTGTGTGTGGGGTGCTCATGCTTACCAGCAAAGTATGGTTTGGAACATGTTGTAAGAAAAATGGTGGACAACAAGGGGCATGGCAGGGAGACCACACACGATACAAACGAATGCTTTGCAATCTACGAAAGACCATGTCTGTAGTATAAGCATGCAAGAAAACTAAATCCTGAAAATGATGCTGTAGGAGGCTCATGCTTCAAACAGAGGTATGGAAAACACTTACCTTTTGTGGGGTGTGTAGTAGTCAAGAAGGAGTAGTCAAGATTGTCATCATAATCTTAAAGTTCTGCTAAGTGTGCCCAGGAGGCTTTTGTTTTTCAAAAATGTCAGAAAAAGTGAAAGTCTGACACATGTGCCAAGTAAAATTCTGATTGAGCAAAGTTGCGATATAGAAGTCTATGACAGAAAACAAACAAGAACAATAGGCTTCCACCCTTGGGTGGAGAGACAGGCTCAATTGTCTCAGTAGAGGTGAAATGAGACGGATTCACTTTTTCATTTGCATAAAAAGGATAAACAATGATAATTATCATTATGATAAATTAAATGACGTATGAAACATCATATGTGCTGGTGGGGTATTTCAGGCCTAAAGTGCTTTAGGGGTACAGTAGTCCAAAAAGGTTGGGAACCACTGGCCTAGAGGCTAGACCAGTTAGTAACCAGAAGGTTGCTGGTCCCACCCCCGGCACTGACAGTGCCCAATGCTGCCGAAGTGCCCTTGAGCAAGGCGCAAAATAATTAAAAATAATAATTTTAAAAAAGCAACAAACAAGTGTATATTGGTGTACATTGTAAAGTCACTATTTACTCCTTGTTCTGGGAATGTAGACCAGGCATCTAATCTCACCCTGCGTAAAAGCTGCTTATTGCATGACATCAAAGGTTTTTTTATATTTTCATCATCATCATCATCATCATCATTATCTAACCCCGCTTATTCCTGGTCTGGGTCGCGGGAGGGCTGGAGCCTATCCCAGCATGCATTAGGCGAGAGGCAGGATATATCCTGGACAGGTCACTAATCCATTGCAGGGCACAAACACCATTCACTCACACACTCATACCTACAGGCAATTTAGACTCTCCAATTAGCCTAACGTGCATGTCTTTGGACTGTGGGAGGAAACCGGAGTACCCGGAGGAAACCCACGTGGACACGGGGAGAACATGCAAACTCCACACAGAAAGGCCCCAGTTGGGATTCAAACCCGGGACCTTCTTGCTGTGCAGCGACAGTGCTATCCACTGCACCACTGTGCTGCCCTTTTTGACATTTTTTAATGGTGTACAACATTATAAAGACATACTTAACTTAATTTGCTTAGTTCCCTGAAAATATTTTGTCTTCATTGTCAGAGGGAGGTACATACTATATTTTCAGTACTGAAAATTAAGAAAATTGATTACACTTTATTTTCCAGTGTGTTAATTACCAGGTATATACCCAGTGCTTTCTAATTATCTGCAGATAATTCCTTTAGAAGAGCTAAAGTAAAAGTAAGTAAAGCAATGCCCATTTATGTACACATCGTTTTTTTTCCATAAAATAACTTTAATGTAGTTAGCTACTTGCTGTAGCTTAACTACTTCCAGTGTAGAGTAATTGGTAACTTAGTTAACTACATTCTTTGAGTAACTTCCCCAACACCGGTGACAAGAATGGCCTATATGCACTGTAGCATAAAGTTCACCCGCATCTGGAATTCTGCTGGAGGAATATGACACCAGTCTTCCATGACAAAGTCAATCAACTAAAGCTTAGTTGATGGAAGTGGAAAATGCTGTGTCATTCCAGAATGTCCCATAAATGCTCAATTGGGTTAAGAACGAGTGACTAGAGAAAGCCATGGCATATGAATAATGTAAATGTCATGCTCGTCCAACATTGGGTGACTACTTTTAATATTTGGACAGGGACATTGTCATCTGAAAGACAACACTCTCAGAAGTTAAGAAATTGATATATATAAAGAGATAAAAAGACATAAGCTGGTAATATAGGACAAGAAAGCAGGTAAATCTTTTGGTTTGCAGTCTGTGCAAACACCTCTGTCCCTGGACCCTCTGCAGTGGTCTGGTCCCTGTCTAAGAGGACAGTAGAGGTCTCCTCTGTTTTGCTGTGATGGAAGGGTAAGGCTTTTCCCCAGTGAGTTCAATCCCTCACATCATGAACTCGGACTGAACCAGGCAGCCCACAGCAGTTTGGCGTGAGTACTGAAAAGAAACAGGAGTGGAGGCACACCCTGGAACCCAGCTCTCTTCCCTGCATCATCCCCCTGTTTCCCCCTTTCCCCCCGCATCCCCCTCCTTCCTGCTCATGCTGTGGTATGGCAGCTCTCACATTTACACTAACGTTCTCAAGACTTTGGTCTCGAGAACCATTTCAAGCCATGAATCAATGGCAAGTTTACTGAGGCACACATTACATTTTGAGGACAAACTGAAATTCACGTGTTGTGAAGAACAAAAACATTTCTCTTTTTTAGAGGACAATAAATACTGTCTCCATATCACCAAGGGAAATGGTGACTAGCGAGTTACAAATGAACAAATGAGTATTTGTTCATAATTTATTCAGACAGACAGAGCATATAGGGCCCTATTCAGAGTTGGCCGACTTAAGCATCTCCTTAAGTTCCTCCAGTTAATACAACAGTTGTGCAGAAAAAGTTGTTTGTATTCTGACTTCTTAACTCTAATTGGGCGGAGTGCCAGAAAAATGTAAATGAATAATTTCTGAATACCTGCCCTCTGATGACTATAACGTTTCATAGAGTTTTGTTTCAATAGTGTTTTCCATTCAAGAGTCTCAATTCATCCCTTTAAGCATTGTGTGCCTTTAATTAAAAACCAAGTCAAGCAGATTTTACTAGTTGCATGGAAATAGTTGAAAAGAATGAAAGGGCATTGACATACAGTATATAGGATATATATGAATTTTCCCAATCCATTGTGTTTTGTGGAGTAAATGTATTGTCTGCGCAGGTGTGTCTTCTATGATTTCTATTAAGGAGGGTTTAAAAGGAGAAGAATCTGCGTAGGCACTCACAGAGTAACCGAGATGGAAAAGAAAGAATCAAAGCGGCGAAAGTCACATTTTTCAGATGAAGAATTAGAAATATTAGTCAATGAGGTCAGCAAACACTATTCTACATTATACTGTGCAAATTCTCTCAAGGTTGACAATGCACATAAGCGTGTGGTGTGGAATCTGATAACAGTGACGAGTATAACAGTGGCAGTATAAATGCAATTTGGACAACCTGAAGCATAAAACACCTACCTACGCATCCAAGTAGTTCGAATTTCCAAACACAAGAAAAAAAATACATGAAATATACAAGACAAACAATGGCCAGGTAATGGCGTGCTACTTATTCATCCTTTTTTTCTGGAGCAAACATTATTTGACTTAGGTAGAAATAAGAATAGCAAACATCTCCAGACACACCTCTATTTTGGGAAAACCCCTTTCTAGATGTGTAACTTGCCAGGGGGTGCTTATTTCCACAAATAAGTTCAAAGTCTGAATACAAACAGACAGGTTAGGTGTGTAATTTTGGACTTATCTCCACATTGCGCGCATTCAGCTCAACTCTGAATAGGGCCCATAGTGCCTTGGTATCTAGACTCTGATGGGGTTTCTTCTTTCCTTGAAATAGATTTTCAACAAATTAACTTGTTTTGAGACATTTAAAAATGTTATGGATACCCACTGCGGCCGGGGTTCAATTCCACCAGGTCGCGCCAGTTCGGCTCTGGCTGGGAGTGCCACTAGGGAGCGGGGCGCTGCATATATGAGTGGTATACCTGTGTGTTACGGTGACTGTGGCGGTTGCTGGCTCAGAGGAGGCGGTACAGCGCCCACTACCAATCTCAGGACTACGGCAGCAACCTCTCATATGAGGGTGGGGATAATTGACATGAAAAAGAGAGGGTATAATTGGCAACTAAAAATGGGGAATAAACAGAAGAAAAAAAAGTTATGGATAGGTTTGGCACTGTAAATAAAGTTGCAACTCAAAAGACAAAATAATCCTATGTTTGCATATCTGTAAAGTAAAATGGCTGCCTTTTTTTTTTTGCTAGGGAGCGTTCACCCGTTTCTAAAGTGACAAGACCATTGTAAAAATCATTCGCTTTTTGAAAAGAAAAAAAAGTGTAGGGGATAGCATGAGGGTTACTCCGGGTCAATGGTACCCAAATCTGGGTTAGACCTCTTACAAAGATGACCCGCGAAGCACTGCGAAACTCAGCAGCTCAGTGGAAGCATTAAAAAAGTGTCGCTTGCGTGTAAACACTAGCATGCAGAATGAATTTGCTGAACATCCTCCATCCTTTAAATCCCAGTGCTCTCTGGGGAACAATGGAGGAAATATTTTAACTTTGTCTGGAGCCATTCAGCGCACCCTCTGGGATCGGATGCAGAGCATTAGTTTAAAGCCTCAGAAATAATAGGGATGATGCAACGCGTCAGCTATGGCCGCAGATTCTGGCACTCTGCAGCAAAGTAGACCAGCTTAACCTGGCTCTGTTCTCTTGCACCTCTTTTTTTTGTCTTTTTTATCAGACACATGTAGGAGTTTTCCATCAGAGCCGCGCACCGGCGACTCCACTGACACCAGTGTCGCAGGGAGTCCTCCTCATGAGTCAATTAGCACATACGCCGTACAAGCAGATCAAGTATCATCGCTCTACTACAGGAACTGCTCATGACAATATCCATAATTTAGCATTTCCCAAGTTACACTTCCACAGTAATAGACAGACATACATGGAATTCATTGCACGATTGGAGCACATTGAAGATACTTGTAACATAACAAGCCAATGTGGAGTGCAGTCATCAAGTCTGTAGCAGCATGAGTGTCCTACTGCTGTGAGTGTCTGTTCTTACCATCCTAGGTGAGATAGTTTGGTGTCTACTGTAGAGGCTTACTGTTGGTGAGCCTCTACCTAAGGTGAACGATTGCAAAAAAACTCGCCTACGCATATCCTGTGCTACAATAGAAAGCTGTGAGAGGTCAAAACTGCATATGCCACCCCCACCCCCCTTGACTATGGCCCTGTCCCACAAGCCAACATGTTGTGTAAATGGCCTTGGCTCGAGGATGCCTACAGGTCCCCCATTCCAGATTGTCCTCGAGTAGGAAAGGCTCCTGGCACACTACCATATGCCTGAACAAAACAGCCATATGTCTCCCTTGTTAATTATTTCTTAAAGACAACTGCTCTTCCCATACATCTTGTCACGCAGTACCGTAAAGTATTATTAAACCCTTACATTGACAGCTGTCATAAACCACCCCTTCATACGTATATGGTGAGTGCACAACACATTACATCTGTTCAGAGAAACCGGACTGAAACTAATAATGCAAAGGAGGTGTAGTTTTGGCATCACTCCCTCAGCCACTTAGCAGGAACAGGGATGAGTGTTGAAGAACCCTGTTGTGAGAACTAGACTGTTTGACTCCTGTGTCACCTCAGAATGTTTGATTATGGCGGTGGTTCTCAATCCTGGTGTACCCTGCGGCTCTCCAGGACCAGGATTGAGAACCACTGTGTTAGCACCTCTGTGGAGGTGTGAGTGGTTACTGGGGGTTGTTTTGTGGCAACAGTTTAAGGTCTTTGGCTGATGGTGAAAAAGAAGGTCTACCGATGATAAAATTAGAGCCGGGGCAGCACAGTGTGGAGTCGACAGATGGAGGGAGAGCTCCCAGGGAGACGGGACCAGCTGTAAATAGCTCTCCACACACACACCAGGCGCCACTGGGATGGCAGCGTAGCCTGTGCTGCGGACTTCAGGTGCGCTCAACTGGCCCCGCTAATTCCATCAGCATTGTTGCAGACAGCTCAGGAATACAAGGGGCAGCAACCGTTGAACACACGCACCCCTGAACAAAGGCGGCAGCCAATGGGCTTTACGGATGCACTGAACGGCACTGATCAGTGAATCTGGAGCATGCTGAGGAAAAGGAATGAATCGTGGGGGGGGGGGGCGACAATGCTATGACATAGGTTCCCTCACGCTGGCACGGCTCTCTCTCTGTCAGTGGAGCTGAGCTCTGTGGGAGCTGTCCGATCACATTGGCACTGGGCCCTCAAGGTTAGGATGAGGTGACAAGAAAACCAAGAAAACCCAGTGGCTCTCCCTGATTCCCACTGTGGGCCCTCTCCCCATTAGCCTGTCAATAGCACTTTCATCCTAAAATATTCACCTTGAATGATGACCTGCCTTTTGATGAATGTACTGAATTATCAAATTTGCCAAAAGTACAACACACCACAGAGGTGACATGATGTTTTACACCTTGGTTAATAATGGGTGATACTTTGTCATGTGTCACACATCCATGATCTAACCAGCCAGCCAGCGAGTGAAACGACATATCCATCCATCCAATTCCACAAGACCTACATTACAGCCAAGAGACAACCACTGAGGTTACGAGGAATGAGAAAGAAAACAGCAACACAGAAATGACAAACAACTCCCCCCCAAACAGCTCTCTTATCGAGTTATTAAACAGAACTCTGTGACTCTTAAAAGCTATGTTTAAGCCCTAATCTGAGGTTAAAATATAGCATCCCACTACTGTTTTATGTGGAACCTCACTTCCCACCCAAGCCCTCAGGCAGCTCAAGCAAGCAAGCTCTTTAAAAAGAGGAAATTCACACAGTAGTAGTGTAATCGTTGGGACGCTCCCATCATCACATTTCAGAACATATAAAAAAATACCTCAAATTAAATCATTAAAAATCAACCACTATACAAAACAAAACAAAACCTGGACAGTGCCAAGTTTGTCAAACATTTATCCATGCAACTCATGTCATGGCCTATACTCCTTTTCTTTCAATTCAATATGTTCACTCTCACTCTCTCTCTCTCTCTCTCTCTCTCTTTCTCCCTTTCTCAGAACTTTGCAGGCCATTACTGAGCCCATAAATAATAATGAGTGAAGAAACACGGGCCATAATTATAACTGGATAAAAACTGATCCCTTATCTCTCACAATCCCACCATGCCCTGTGTCATTACTTAATAGAATTTCTGCCTGTAAATATTTAATCCACAGTTTTTTAAGGGCAAGGCCTTACTCAACCTCATCCCCCGCTGACGCCATACATTCGACTTCTCAGTCAAGCATGAATATTAATGAAATGTGTTTCATATTCCAGATGATATGCCTTACTAGGTACACCTTGAAATAAATATTGATATATTTGATTTGAATACATTTTTTACATATATTTTATATATTATATGTATATTTTTATATTAAATTGATATATCTGATTAGAATTTTTTGATATATTATTTGATATATATTAAACATTTTCTAGAAATGTGCTGCCATGGAAAAACTTGGCATGTACAGTGCTTTGAAAGAATACTCATCCCTTTGTACAGTTTTTACATGTTGTTGCTTCAGAGCTCAATATAATTACATTTTTAAATAGAAATGAATATTTCTGATCTACACAACTTACTCCACACAACCCTCACCTGTCTGGCTCATAACCGTATGGTACTAACACCCTGTCCAAGTTGATACTCTGATGTGAGATAAGTCCACCCAACTTCCTGGGATCAGGGATGCAGTTTATTATTTGCTAATAAACCAATGGTCAGTTACTTTTTCTGACAAATATTTTTTTATTTTTTTTTGCCCACCACCACTGATTAACTGAAAAAATCAGAAAATGCCAAGCATTCATGCCATGGGAAAAATTATCCACATTGCAAAATTATATAAGATACATTTAATAGCAGTTTAAATCTGTGATGTCTTTATTCTATTTATGTATTTATTGTTTTGTGTATTGAGGTGTAACCCTTTAATCGGTCATATATATACTGCTCCACTGCTCGCCATCACTCTTGATAGCATGTCGGTTGGTTCTGAATACTATTTTTGATACACTATCATAAGCAAATTTGCCACGCCCACACCGAGAGACTCATAACTTGCAGTTCTACACTTACGGAACTTAAGAGTTGTAATGACAACGTGCAACTATCTATAATAAGACCAAAAGTAATGTGACAATAATTTTACTGACAAATATGAGAAGAATGAATGAATGAATGAATGAATGTTCGCTCACTTATATTTGCCAGCTACTGCATTTAACCCCCTCCATTTAAGATAAAGCAGTTTGCTAATCTCCACCTGTTTAATTGTTTCCTTTCTCTGCCTCAGAATAAAACTGTCTCCCTGAATTGTGCAGATCTTTGGTACCAACTTAAAATACACAGTACCTCTTAGCTCTATGGGTTTTCCAATATTAAAATGCAAAGAAATATGTGTAAAGACCTGTTAAAATTCAAGCTTTTTCTGTAGTCTATTAACCCATAATTGATGGATCAGACATTTCAGGAACTACAAGCAAGATGAAAAAGATGGCGGCCATGTCATACAGTATGTAAATGGAAATAAAAAGCCCTCTATATTTACTGCATATAAAATAGATTGGCTTATGAATGAAGCTTGAAACTTCAGGTCTGTACAAACGGCAAAATAGTATCGGTGTTCACTAAGTTCATAGTTGACTACAAACCTCAGTTTTAGGTTATACTGTAGTTCAGTATGTACCACTATGCACTTGTATGTTATAGTTCTGTACTGTACTTACCTCTGTACAATCATTTTAATGTAAGAAAATGAGAAAATGATTAAATCTTAGTGAAATTGTTACTGAGTGTGTCATAAAAACTAGCCACATAACTTTTTTACATTTGTCAATCCCCTCCCTCGTAGTTCGCTGCCATTGCCCAGTGACAAAGGCGAAGCATCGTCTCCTCCGAGACGGCACTCGTCATGCTATCGACTGTAACTCTGGCACCCCAGAACCACTCCTGTGCGCAGCGAACTGTGTCGGCTTCCTCCCCCCCCTCCCTGGGGTGGACAGCCAATTGCCGCCCCGGTGGCACTCCCGGCCAGAGCTGACTCTGGCGCGACAGGGAATGAAACCCCGGTCGCCGTGGCCAGCATCGGACGTTGAAACCACTAGACCATGTGGGAGGCCAACTAGCCACATAACTTGACTGGTTACAAAACCCATAAATGTTATTTCATTAAACTAAAATAGACCTGAAATATAATTCAGTAATGCATTCAAGAATACAGATGACACAGTGTGATATACTATTTTTAGAATCACCAGAAAAATTGCTGCTTATCAAAAATAATTTCAGCAATTTTACAAATTAGCCTGCAGAACCTGTATTCTGTCCCATAAAGACACATCATCTGACAATACTAAACTCACTCCTTTTCACCCTTAATCCAGCATTTCATTGTGGGTATTGTGGTTTTTAAAGAGATGAGGAAACAGCATGGATATAACAAGAAAATTGAACACACAAAAAAACATTTTTTTGCCTCATTACTTTCCATGCAAAACAACGCTCCCTAGTGATGTGGTATCTGGCAAGATGGACTATGGACTTGGGTCCACTTTGAGATCTGTGATCCACGATTTTCATAAACACAAAGTGTTTATGAAAATAAAAAAGATTTTCTGAAAACAGATGAACATAAATTGCATTAATCACAAACCACCTTAATAAGGTGCAAATAAAACTTGCAAATATATAAAGTGTTATTAGATACTTAACAGGAGGAGCTGCTGCTCAGCATACAGTAGCCAGCTACTGCATTTCCATTACAGACAGTAACTTGTCATCAGGCTGCTGCCTGGAATGTTGTCCAACTTTATCTGTAAAGGATCTCAGAGGGAGAACTATTGCATGCTATATGCTTCTGTGCTACACGCCATGATATTTTTCTCAGCGAAACTGCAGATCAGCAAGAAAAGAATCATCTGCAACTCTGTTTTTCCACCTCCAAAAAAGGGGCACTCAAGTAGCATAAATATACTTTATTTGCGGTACACCATAAGCGTACCAAATTACTGAATTGAAAACTGTTCTTCTGTAAGAATACGGTATGTACTGTTACAACCCTACTAAACAGAATATCAAATTACACATTTGGACCAGATGTTTTCTCTGACTTTATCTGTCATTTCAATGTCGTCCCTTCAAAAAGTTAAGGTCTGTATTTTTATCAGAACAATCTGAACAGCTTGCTTTCGCCTGCTCTTTGTCAACCGCTGTTCTCTTGCTTGAATATTTCAATACTTATGTCACTCCCAACTGTTTTGCTTCTTGTTTTTATTTTGTACTGTTTTAAGAGTTTCACATTGTCCAGCATGTTAACTTCTCCACCCACACAAGAGTGGCACATATTGGATCTGGTCTGTTTCTCTGGTCTTGATTTTGGATAATGTTAATGGTCTTCATCGTGGCATCTAAAACCAAAAGCCTGCAGAACGTATTTGCGCTTTGAGAGGAATTGAGTAAATGTTAAAACATTCTAGATTTACTTTTTAATCCAGTCTGTATTTTTCATTTACATTAGGAATATTACAATTAATATGAATATATTAAGTCTAATTTCCCTGATCCATATCCTATCACTAGGCTAATTATATCAATAGATCATTGTTTGTTCCAGAGTACAATCATATGAATATGAATACATGAAGTATATCAGCTCAAACCTTCACCCATTCCATCTCATGGCACCATATCATGCCTGTTTTAAATTCCCCCCATTGGCTAGATGTGAAATACAGCATGAACTACTGTACAATGTGCTGCTCAATTGTCATTTGGCAGACGGCTTTATCCAAAGCGACTTACAAGAGTGCATTAAAATGGCTAGATTATCATCACTAGAGCTATAAATCAGTCCAATAACTACTCCTTAAGTAAAAGGCTCTCCATGGCCTATGTGTCCAACCCACAGAGCATCCTTATGTGCTCTCATGGCAGCTGTGGTCTTTTGATGCTGGCCAACTTGTCACTGACAGAGCTTAGAATAGCAGTGCTCTCCAAAACTTTTGAACACTTAAATGAACTTACAAAAACCCTTAAAGGGTTTTTGGCTGACCACATTGGCATTTTAAAATCAGAGCTTTGGGTTTTTTAAAGGTACTATATAAATTGAAATAATTATTATTGATATTGTTCAGTGTTTTCCCAGTGGTACCAAACTGGCATAGCTGTAGAAGGTCATGGTCTAAAAATACCGGCACTGGTGTATGGATTCAGGGCGAGGCAGTTGAGAATGGTTTAATTGAACAGAGCAGGGACCAGCAGAGAAAGCAGGGGAGCTGCTGAGAGAAATAAATCACCTAAACAGGAAATCAACTAAAGAGAATAGAGGAGGGAACAGAGGAAGAAATAAACTCCTATGGGGGGACTTACATCTGCTTAGATTGGTCATCTCACCTGGCTGCTCCCCACCTGTCAACATCCTACACACCAGGGAGAAACATAACACTCTCCTATTTTCAGGAACTGTGTCCCTCTGTGCTGAAATAAAAGCTCTTCCATTGATCATGGGCAGTATCTCCAAAGGGAGAACTTCAGAAAAAAATGCTGCGCTGAGAGCAATCACACATAATTTGTTTTAATTTTAATCACTACACAGTGCAGCCTATCTTAGTTATTTCCACAAATGGCTTCTATTGCCTTACCTCATTTGTCTTCATTCCTAAAATTAATTAACACAAACCTTGTATAACAAACAAATGTGACTGGCGTTCATGTTTGGGAATGGGTAATACACTCATAAATATTGTAAATGTATTATGCAGTAATTGGTTATTACAAATAAATGAATTTGTTAATGAAAAACGTAAATGGTAGCTGCCATACTAAGAAATTTGTATTGTCATCATAGTCTATATATAGGAAACACAACACATAGGAAACATCCAACACTTGAATTGATTTTACAAGACGCATTTTCCTCGTGTCATGTTTAGGTGTCTGTGTGTGTGTGTGTGTGTGTGTGTGAAGTTATTATTTGAAGTATGATTTTTACTACTATCAGATCAGATGAATTATGGGGGAGCAACTGTAAAGCTGTCACACCCAAACTGTGATTCCTGACTCACAGTTTGACAATCCGTCATCTTAATGATGGTGTAAAACAAAGGACGCAATGATATCACAAACTCTTAAGCTGCCCAAAGAACCTTAACAGATAGGATTATTTCAGTTTCTTCCCCATTGAATTGAGATGGCTCCCTGGGCGTGCGTTATTTGACTCCATGCAAAAATAAAGGGTATAATTATACATATGTGTTGCAGGAGAGAGAATGATATAAGCTCTTAGATTCACATGTTGTGTCCCTGTGGGTGGGGGCCTGAGTTCAGGGGCAGGAGACGGAAACAGACTCCCACAGGGAGAAGCCTTTTCTCACCCCCATAGCCCCCATAGTGACAGATAACAGCTTTGAACATGCTCCTGTCAGCACAGGAGATGGGGATGGAATTAACCCCAGGCCTGGCCAGGAAGCCCTGCCACCTCCAGATCTGTTTAAGCCAGACAATAACAATACGAATGATAATAATAATAATTAGGGATGTTAAACAAATGTACAAAATGAATAAACATTTAGACAGATTATTTTAAACATTTAAGCGATGACAATTAGAAGTTCAAATCCATATGAAATCAAGTAGCACTCTGAACAATAATGATATACTAACAATGCAGCTAATGCCAATCAGTAAACACTATTTTTGCAATGTTAGAGTAGAATACAGATATACCTCCAGAACAAGTCTGACTCGTTGACACGCTGTTCCCTCGGAGAGAAAAAATAACTAATTCCATACATATTTATAAATAAATTAAACCACTTTATTTAAATGGCAGTGCATTTGTGAAATTATGCATTCAAAATGCAATGTGTCATAGAACCAAAGGGGATTGTGGGAGGTGTCTGAAGCTTTAAAGTGGAAAGGCGAGCCTTGTGGATTGGATATTTATGTTTTTGGATGTTATTTGTATATAATATCATTTTTATAAAATAATAATGTCATTTTTATAAAATTACATTTTTGGTTGACACTGTTATTCAGTCTGAGGTTTAAACAGGCTGGATTTTCTTTGGTGACCCACGGTACTAAGCAATTCTACCATTCTGCAGGTACAGTACACTGTAGCTCATTCCACTATTGTAATTAAATCTATTCATTTCAATTAGGTTTTTTGGTACCCTACCCTGCTAGCCCAGAATTAAATATAAATAAAAAACGACTAAAAATGACAAAACATCTAAGATCTGACAGGTGCATTCAAGTCCACTGATTGTTAATAGGTATCAGCACATTTACATTACAGTTATATATATATATATTTTATATTTATTTTAATTTTTATTTTTTATATTATTTTACAAATTCATTCACCCCATTATAAAATGGATAGTTCCGGTCCTGGATGCTGATTGATCAACCAGACTTCCTGGCAGTGTCAATATTCATGATAAAGCATGTCTAAATAGAATGTTCATACATGATTTTAATATCATTGCGTCCACTAACATAAACATCCTAAAACATATGACACATTGTAAGCTGTCAATCATCATAACATTTGAGCCTTCTTCAGTCACCTCGGTTCTATGTGCAGATGCTCAAAATGGGCTGTCAGCTGTTTCACCTTACACCTTATTGTTGCGCAGAGAAAAAAATGGCATTAACAACAAACAGCTAAATTAATGAGATTCTCTGTGAATCCTAACCAAGTTCAGAAATGGAACTCTCATTGCTTTGTGACCGAATACACCAAGTTTTGTCTTCATAAATGGTCTTGTCTTAATTCATTCATCTATACGGGTATCTTTGGATGGGGACACTTTACAGTTTCATCTGAGGCTGGCACTTGATCCCACGTTATGTCATGCATATTGGCAAGGCGCTCCACTTCGCATCGTGCCTAACAACACCCCCCCCTGCCATGTCAATATTCATGACACAACATGGGTTCTCATTCCATATCGCAAAAAACATACACATAATCCTAAAGTTCTCATTCTAAATCCTAATAGTTGTATCACCTGTTCATGGGATCAGTTCAAGGAAAGGGATTGAGCAATTCAGACTTCCTGTGCTATTGCTCTATGAATTAATCAGGAATTGCCCATTAAATTCCCTCTGCTGTGTGCCAGCATGCCCACTGTTGTGTGGGCAGCCTCAGACGAAACTGTGATTTTTAATGAGATGACTGGAACATGTCCAGCTGCCTCTTCCATCCCCTGCTGTGTTCTAGAACTGTACTCTATTTCAGGCCCAAAGCCATCTATCATCACCAGAAGCCTGTGCTGTTTGCCCTGCCCTCTTTAGAGTGGCCTACTGCCTACTTCAACACATCAGCCTGTATTGTTACTAAAACAATATGCAACCGTACCTGGGTTTGTTATGTTATATGATTAGTACTGCAAATCCACACAAAGAACCAATCATGAGATTTCCCCTTTGAGGGATTCACCTCCGCAACACATTCTCCCTGGCAAGGCTTCATTTGAATTTTAGCTTATATTTTGTGAATCTCTGACATGCCCCCATGTTAATTTAATGTGACAATATCCAAGAACAACAAAACTGAATAAAAGTAAAACAATTTTGTTTCCGATTTTCTCCCATTTTTCTCCAAATTTAGTATCCAATTATACCCTCTCTTTTTCATGTCAATATCCCCTCATATTGTGAGTTTGCTGCCATAGCCCTGTGACTGGCAGTCACAAAGGCAAGTATCGTCTCCTCTGAGACTGCACTCGCCGAGCCGTTGACCGTAACCCCAGAGCCACTCCTATACAAAGCAAACTCATGTCGGCTTCCCTCCGCCCTCCCTGGGGCGGGCAGCCAATTGTCACCGCCTAGTGGCACTCCCGGCCAAAGCCGACTCTGGCGCGGCCGGTGGAATCAAACCCCGGTCACAGTGGCCAGCGTCGAACGCTGTAACCGCTAGACCACCCGGGAGCCCCTAGCTTCAAAGTTCATTTGTGTATCCGTTTGGCATAAATCGACATGCACATTTAAATATTTTGCCTTAAAATACTCCAACCCAACCCAGCCAAAAGCTTAACAATGATTTAAATCCAACCTGGATTGAAGCGGGACCCATTGGGCCTGGGTACAGTTTTATAACCTCATTGGGTTGTGTGATTTAAGCATGTAGCCCTGTCCCAGGGACACCTGTGGCTTTGGGGTCGGTTTGATGAGCATGAGGTGAAGCACAAGTGGATTCTCTCAATAGCGCAGAGCTGAATGCGATAGTAATAACTTCTAGTCATAACTCATTTCCCCTGATGACATATGGAATATGACACAAAATACTTTCTAAAATTACTTCCAGTTATGACCCCCAAATGCACATTTACATTTTGCGTAGCTAAAGAGTGGAGGAATTCTTCATCTCCACAGGTGTTGATCTCTCATACAGAAATGTGCCAGTGTTCTTGTATCACAATGGCTATACAGCACAAAGCTGTGATAAAGGAGCGTGTTCCTCTGTGCCATACAAAAACATAAATATAATCTATCTTCCTGATCTCCTCACTAGCTGTCACACCTGAGACAATGTCACATCTGAAGCATCAGGGGAATGTGACAAAAGCTATTGTGCGGCACATTGATAGAACTGACCTGAATGTTGGGCACAATAAGAGACGCTGGTAGGGGGGTAGAGGGATGGAGAAAAGTGGGTGTCATCATGACGTCTTCAGTCTGTCATTGCTCCACTTTGTCCAGACAACCTGTGAAATCAAAACAAATTGGGTGTGAAATTACCAGCCACAAAATCTTCCATTTCACTGACTCCTACAGTGTGATGTTGTGCTTCCATTTCAGACTCCTACCACAGGGCGCTGTGATACACGAATTGACGGAAGAGGGGAGGCTCAGGAAAGCAATCAGATTCAGGCTATACATTTTATCCACCTTTATTTAACCAGTAGGGTAACATATACTACAGTGAACAGTTAACAAATGAAAGGCATTGTAGTACTTGATAACTAGTGATACATGACTGTTTGGTAAGTGGTGTAGCTGCAAATGAATTCAAACTTGGATTTTAAATACAATCATTTCTCTTAACAGGAGAAACTCAACTCATTACATGTTACAATAAATAAATAACAAAAACAATAGCCAAAAAGGTCCCACTTTACACTGTGGCCCTAATACCTGTATAGTTACACTGTAGCTACATATGCAGGCACAGTGTACCTACTGTGTACTTACACTTTTACACACTTATTTTCGGTTTAAGTGGCTACACACATGTAACAAGAAATATGTAATAGAAAATTCTTACACTGTGTAAACGTGAAATATAATGGTGTATCAAGAGTTGGAAACAAAAAGTTGTAACTATCAACACAAGGAACTTTAAGTCATTGTCCAAAAAATGGGTCAGTGATCAATGGAGCACTGCTGATATTTATGAGGATGGATTAAGCTAATTTAACGCAGGAGCTATTTCCTACAGTATGCTATGTGAGGAGGTGTCTGTGCAAGGAGTCTGCTAAATGCTTAAAATGTAAAATGTATAATGTAAGTCACCTTAATGGGTACAGCTGTACACTGTGCCCACTTTAGTATGTAGTCTTTGTGTAACAACAGTGAATGTACATGGTAAGTGCACAAGAACTGCCCACTAATTGTAAAGTGTAAAACCATTATCACATTTGTGTAACAACAGAGTATGTACAGGGCAAGTACAGGGCAATAAACTGCCTACTTAACAAAAATTGTGACACCCTACTGACATTTAATACTGTAGGTACATGTAAGTACAATAGAACTGTCCACTTAATATAAATTGTAAAACTACTATCATTTTTGTGAAACAATATTGTATGTACCTGGTACACATTAAGAAATGCAAACCCTGTTTGGGGAAAAAGGTATGTCATGCTGGGAGGGATGGAGGGAGAAGTGGAGAGGGCTGGGCCTCCCTTTTTGGCTGCTGTCAGGTGTTCCTGTTCCCTCCCACACCCTGGAGAGTACTACAGGACCTTGTACAGCAGCAGCCTCACCTACAGGCAGGCAATCAACAGGTGTTAGCCATTAACCTTCATTACAAAAGCACAGCCTGCCATGCCTGGGAAAAAGACATGGAGGAAGAGGTGCTGGTTTTTAGTTTCCCCCCTCAATAATATAGTCTTTAGTTTGCATGTAGTTTATGTTTTGTTTGTTTGTTTGTTTTTTTTTGTTTGTTTGTTTGTTTGTTTTTTGTAAAACCATAATAATAATAAATCAGCCACTGGCCTATTGTGACACTGCCTTCATTACTTTGCCTTTTCACTCATCACCTGGCATGGTGGCCAAGCATTTGCATGTAGTGTAAAGAGAATATAATAACTCAATATCAACAGGTTACACTACCCAGGCATGGTCTATTATTCACTTAAAGACAACCTGGTCTCCTGGCTGAAACTGAAAAAACATACATTTCACATCTGCTGAAGTGTTAATACAGTAGTTTATGCTTGAGCCCCTTTCACATTCTGCATCCATTTGACAGCTTGAGGAGCTAATCTGTTTATTTTGGCATAGCAGGGAAAAACACGATAAAATGCAAGTGTCATAAATCACTGTTTTACTAAGCTAGCAAGCAAGCTAGACAACAACGTTTGTGAACATCTTTAGCTATGGAGCTAGCCAGCTACCCAGCATTCAAATTATACTGCAGGAAGACAGCCAGACAACCCACGATCTCATATTGTCCCCTCAAATGAAAGAAAATCATTTCATTAACCCAGAACTATATAGTTCCATTGACTGTGTTTTGTACCAAGCTATCTAGCCAGCTAGAGACAGCAAGAAAAGTTTGTTAACATCTAGACTAGCAAGCTAGCTAGCCAGTATTGGATTTATACTGTAGCTTCAACAGTTACAGATGAACCCGCAACCTCATATTATCCTCTCAAATGAAATAAAAACATGTTTACAAAACCAACATTATATTAACTGTGGTTTTCCCAATCCATCTAACATGAGCTAGCTTGAAACAGTCAGCAAAGTTTGTGAACGTATATTACTAGCAAGCTAGTTAGCCAGCATCGAAATGGCACCGTCTGTAGCTAGCCAACTAACGAGATTCACAGTTACAGATAGGGTGGCCATACTTCCGACAGTCCGGTTTTCAAGCACTCTGTCCTCCGTCTGGCACGTTTCCATTTGTCCTCCTTTTGAAGTCTAGACTAGAAACACTACATTATTCATTAAATCACGTTTGAAGATTCAAATGTGCTTCTTATTAGTTTACCTATTTGTGAAATAATGAATCGCCTGTGTCATTGGTCTAATAATGTCAAGAAATACCACGCTTTAATATGACGTTCTTACGTACACTATGCGCGCGAACGGCAAGCCACGCGATTTTTCTATCTATCTGAGAGTGTTCGGTAGTTCGGCAGTAGCCAGCCCTACAAGATGCCGAAACGGAAGACTTCATACAACCTAGAGTGGTCAAAAGAGCGGATTTATTTCTAAAAGCAGATAAAATGATTATCTTACGTTCTGTAAAATATGTCGGTGCGAGGTGGATAAAATGATTATCTTGTCGTTCTCCATCGAAAATATGTGCAGGTTTCTGTTGTAAGCAATGCATTATACCAGGTGATTTCAATTAGGTTCCCTCCTTAGTTGAAGAAGTGAGCTAATTAGTTAAATCAGTTATTGGTTGTCTGCATACACTCATATGGAATGAGTTTGGTTATAGGTTATGGTTTTAAATTCATCATATAATTACATGTTAAATTGCCGTTGCCTGAAGTGTCCTCCATTCTGAGGTTTTTTAAATGGCCACCCTAGTTAGAAATGATCCCACAATCTCGTATTATGCCCTCAAATAAAAGAAAAACACATTAACAAAACACAAAGCTGTTATCTTATTTCTAGCTATAGACAGCAAGCAAAGTTAACATCTTTAGCCACATTTACATTTGCAATAGCTATCAGCTATGGCCTAGCTGAAACTAGCTAACTATCTTTATGAGACACAATTGCCAAAAAGGATTAGGCCTATATAAAATAAATAAAAGGGTGAGACTTCTGGAAAACTGCTATCTTACACTGGCCTAAGCATAAAATAAAATAAAATACACTTCCCGTCCCACAGCAGCTTTAAAAAAGAAGAACAAACATAAAGGCCACAATCGGCACTATGGCACAAAGGAACACAATTCTGAAGGTACGTGCGATGTTGTTCCCATCATTGTAGTACAAGAAATAAGAGAGCAAGAAGAGGACATCCCGTCAATGAGAAGGGTGAACAGGTGTGCATGGGTGATAGTCATTGTATCATCAGGATAGGCACCACCAGCAGCACAATCTACAGGACATGCACAACACACACACACACACCAGCTCCATAAAACACCATAGTACAGGAGCAGGTAACACACATATCGGGTATTCCATACATTCCTTGGCTGATTGACTATACAAGTCACATGTTTGTTTGGTATATTTATATATTAAATATAATAAGGCATTTATAACACCCTCATGGGCTTGGAATTACTGCTTGCAATCATAAAGAACAATTGTGCTTCATGATGGTGGATATAAGCAATATACCACATATAAAGTGAAACCATGCACATGAAAATGTGTCTCATTTTATGTTAGTGCTGCCACGAAGCACAAAATTAGCTTACAACTGCTTTATAATGCCATGCTCATAAATATGTTGTGAATACTTTAAGATGGTCTTATGAATTACACGTATTAAGTATAACTGCAAAGTGTAAGTGTAATTCATAAGACCATCATAAAGTATTCATAGCACTCCTATTAGCATAGCACACAATAAGAACGGGTAAGGTCCAAAGTCATTGTTTTTAATTGGAAGCGAGCAGAGACATAACTGATCACAAATTGTAACAGGCAGAGTATGAAGCAAGAGTGTGCTTGTCCCTCAAGTGACCTAAGAGGGGCTGTGGGCCAGCTCTCCACTTGCACAGGTGCACCATTTTGAAAGCTACCAGAGCATCACAGAGCGGCAGGCAGCGCCAGTGAGTAGGAAGTGACATGAAGCTGACACCACTGTGGCCCTGGTCCCAGTCCACCCTGCTATGCTAGCTACAGCTCTCGCCATAACCTTCACCTTCAATGACCCAAAAGACAGGGAGAGAGAGAGAGAGATGCAGAGACAGGGATCTTTAGTTGCCGCCAGCACATTTGGCGGCACTGCTTATGAGATTATTAGGCACTTGCACTCATCTGGAACCAACAAATTACATCATGAAGGATTATTATAGTAGTAGTAGTGTTAGTATTATTATTATTATTATAATTATTATTATTTTTGTTATTGCTGTTGTTTTCAACAGGAATAATAAATATATCTGTTTTAAATGATCAATAAATGCCTTCAAAGTGAGAGCATCAAATTCAGAAAAACCAGATGGACAAATTAATAAACAAATATGAAATATCGATGATTATAGCAGCAACAACAACAGTAATAAGGATGATGTAAAATTAATAGATGATCAAAATAGCCATCCCAAGCAATAGCACTAAAGGGACCCTCTATTCAGAACTCCAGGACACTATTTGTTAGGTGTCATGGAAATAACCAGATATAACCAACTTAGCGTATAGTACTCTGTGGTATCATGCTACATACAGGGCTTTGTCCATTGGCATTAGTGTGATTTTCATTACACACAGGATTAAAACTTCACCCCTCATCCACAGTTAATTGCGAAACACAGACCTGATCAAAACACCTTTTTCTGCTCCTGGGGGAATGAAAGCTGTGACATTTTCTGTAAGTGGGGGGGGTTATTTCATTTTCAACCGATATGCTGCTGTTTGTACCTAACATGCAAATTGTGGTTCCAGCATTCCTGGGCTGCTAAGGGTCCGACTGATAAGCATGATCTGCATTATCAATTGCGTAAATGAGCACATGGATGCTTTTAGCACGCAGGCTGCTCTTTAAAAAATCCTGTTAATGTAACCATCTGGTACCAAAACCTATACAACCGCATGGACTGGATCAACAGATCAGAAATCAATCAGGAATAGTGCTGTCCTGCCATTTGAGCAAGGTCATCAAGGTTCGGGCAGCACAGCTCTTTGTTGACAGAGACCTGTAGTAAAAGCAGTTAATTGGTCTGTACACATCACTCTTCCATGTGGCATGCAACACAAATTAACAAGATAGTGTTGTAGCTAATCGATGATGAGGCATGGATCTTTTTTAAGAAGAGAGAATATTAAACTCGGTCATTTATAAAGAGAAGTAAAAAAAAAAGGAAGCCAAAGGCCCATTGATCGATCAGCAGTTGACCAATCCATCAGTGGATGATGATGAAGCTGAAATAACATTACCGCCTTACATAACAGCAGGTCAATAACCTCACTGGCTTCTGCTTCACTGGGCACGAAATACAACAAGTCCCAGCCATGCTGACCAGTGCATAGGAAGAGAGGGGGGACTTTATCCGTAAAACACACTGGGCTAACACACATCAACACACAGCTTCCATCTCGCCTGACTGTGTGCATTCACGTGTTACACCTATACACAGAATCGTCCTTCATGGGCACAGCTACCTACCTAATGAAAGTGACAAAGTTATGCAACACGTATTTATATAAAATATTTAATATTGCAAACCATCTGCATTTTACGGTGGCCTGGAAGTGAAGACCCTATCTCTGAATAAAAAGTAATTGTTTTTAATTAGTTGCTCTCTTTTTTAAATGCTTTATAAATTTAGGATAACACTTTTTTGAAAAGAAAAACATATCTAAATTAGTTAAGCTAGGGGCTGCTGGTTCATTCTGTTAAGGCACTGTTTTAGTGTATGGATGAGTCCCACAGTCTGGTATCGAATCCAGACCGTGCCAGTGCTGACTGTAGCCAGCAGCCCCGTGGGGTGATGCATAATTGGCGGTAACGTCGCCAGGGAGGGAGGGAGTCAGTCGGCCGCATCTTGTCACTCACCAGTGACTCCTGCTGGTTAATGGGGCACCCACGGCCTGTCTGTATCAAGCTGCACATGATGCGTCTTCCTCCGAGTTTGTGTGCAACTTAACATGTGAACTGCATTGAGTGAAAAGAATGCTTGTGTGCTTGTCTGCACTCTTCCGGATTGACAGTGGGGGTTGCAGTGAGTGTGACTCAGTGTGTGTGTGAAAAAAGGGGCAAAAGCATTTAAAAAATCAAGTAAATAAGTTTATTTGTCAGTATTTCTCTGGAGAGAAAAAAACGTAACTATAAATTAAAACTATAAATAATCCTTCTCTTTAAATAGACAAAATTCTAAGGGCTAAAACTCACAAAGCACCATGGGCCAATCTTTGGTAGAATTACAATCACAGCCCAGCAGAGCCAAGTAGGTCAGTTAAATTACATGAAAGCAAACTGATGTGCTGCCTATAAAAAATGTATGACTAAATTGATTATTTGAGACTTTGTCAGACTTGTAACTCCTCTCTCTCTCTTGTTGTATAAACAGTGTAGCAAATATGAATGATCAGCACTTGATCAGTAGTGCTGTAGAAGTGGATCAGGTTTGTGTTATTGAGCTAACCAAGTAGCATATACATTGTTTAAAGACTATCCAAGCCCACCTCCTTTCAACTTTCCCCATCATATACCAGCTGATCTCAGATCAGCACTTACTTATAATTTTATAGTATTGTGGGTTGGAGAAGGATGAAACCTATAGACTATACTGTAGCGTTGTCATCAATCATACCATTTCCGTTGTCAAAATAGAGCCCAATAAGTTATATCACAGTGGTACTCTGAAATTAAATATTATTAGGACATTAGCCACTGAAAATCCAACATTGGACAATCCATCAGCAATCAGCTACAATATTGTCATCTGGTCTAGTCTCCAGAAAATACTTTAAGTTGGACCCTATTTGAAATACAGTAATAACCTTCAAATTCTCATGAACCCACGAGGCAATTGGCTTGCTGTTGGCTTGTTAAAATATTAATGTTCACACCCACCCCAACTTTCTTTGGAGGAACACTTCACATTGCTTTAAGGTCATATTGATCATATTAACAAACACTAACAGCAAAGTGTCTTTCCTCAGCAGTCTCTGTAATTCAAACCCCAGCAGCCTGTATACGTTTAATTGCTACAGGAAGTAGCAAACAAATGCTTAGGCACAAAGTATATCAATGAGCTCTCCTGCCCTTAACCAAGATAAGCAAGTGTTTCTAGAGGCCTGCAATCTTAACCATTATAGGGAGTATGCAAATTATTAGACAGGACAATAGAAATGAACTAACATATGCGTACACATATCTACAATACGTATTTAAACATGGATTGGTAAAAGCAATGTATACTTATGCAATTTAATTAATATTCTACATTATAATAGAATTACTGCAATCACTGCTGTGACACAAAGCATCAGTACTGTCACTGTGTGCTGATTGTCAGTCAATGAGTTGATTAAAATTGGGGTTGTGTGGAATTGAGTGTGTGATAACAAAAACAGCAGGGTTCTGAATGACATCACGGCATCATGTGGATAACAGTGGCAAATGCAGCTGTCCTGTAAGTAGCTGATTGATCAACAGGAATTAGGGACCTCAGATCTGCCCAGGTGTCCGGGGAATCCAGCCAATCTCCAGAATAATTTGATTTTCCTGAGTCATACCCCATAAAAGAAAGAAATGTCAGGCGGAAAGAACCTGCATCACCTTGACACATGGGGGCCTCATTTATCAAACGATCATATGTTCAAACTAAAAAGAACACTTTGGAACACTTCTGCATTTTCAACCAGATATCACCTCTGACTGAGTCATTGGGAATGAATGGAGCTCCTCGGTCCAGTGTTGTTTTCAAACCTTTAAAGCATTTGAACATGTTCCTCGTTAAAATGGCCAAGAGTGGGGGCCTCCCTGGAGGTCTAGTGGTTAACGTTTGATGCTGGCCACTGCGACCACGGTTCGATTCCACCGGCCGCACCAGAGTTGGTTCTGGCCGGGAGTGCCACTGGGGGCGGCAATTAGCTGTCCGTCCCAGGGAGGGGGGAGGGAAGCTGACAGGAAGTTCACTGCGCACAGGAATGGCTCTGTAGTACCGGAGTTACAGTCAAGAGCCGGGCAGAGGGAGGGAACGATACTTCACCTTTGTCACTACCGGTCACAGGGCTATGGCAGTGAACTCACTATACGAGGGGGGATTGACATGAAAAATAGAGGGTGTAATTGTCTACTAAATTGTGAGAAAATGGGATAAAATCAGAAGAAGAAAAAAATGGCCAAGAGTGTCATTGATTTTGAACATACAAAACAAACATACTGTTGTATCTAGTCGCTAAACTACGCACACACGGTTCAATTATGTTTTAAACATTAGTAAAGAATACCCGACAGGGATTTAAAAGTATAGTTTGATGGTCTTTATTGGAACTTCAGGGAAACGTACTGCCCACGTTCTCCTGCTCAGTAGTTCTGCCCAACGTCTGCAGCAGACTGCTTGATTGACATAACCAAGTCAATCTCAGATCCAGTCACTGAACAGTACATCTTTTTATAACTACCCAACCAGAACATAGGATTCCTTTATAACTCATTCTGGGTGTTACAACACCACGCATACAGTCCACAATCCTCCTCCTTTGTCTATAATCCACTGTCAAAATCAAATTCAGTTCCTCAAACAATCCAATAGTCGGTACCATCAAATACAAACAGCAATCCAAAACAATTATTTTCTACTCTCTCACTCACCACTCACCATCATTCTGCCACTTCCATTTTGCTTCCAGGTGGTCAGGTTCAGCAACAGGGGAAAACATTCTCTTCAAACGACAGTTAGCTTTATTCCTTGATTTCTTGGCCACATTAATATTTCCTCTCTCCAAATTGCCATCAGCTGCCATCAGTCCTCATGGCTTTATGTGCTTCAGCTGGTAGTCAGGTGTGGGACTGCAGGCTCCTGGGAACTGTAGTCCTTTTTGGCTCCAGTGGCTCCCAAGAGTTAAAAGGCCAGGCAGCCATTTTCCTGTGTGACCCCTTGGGATGCCACAGTGTTTGAAAACAAAATGATAATTTATTATATATACAAACACAAAACACATATACAAACACAAATATATATCCAAATCCAAATAAATATATATATAGGTTGGATGGAGACTGTTGGTGAATAGCAATTTTCTAATCTTTAAACAGATTCTCAATGGTATTGAGGTCTGAGGTCAAATCAAAATCCATTTTGATTCTACAAAGTAAGAAAATAAAACTTTAAAATGGCATTATATATACAGTATATATATATAGTATATACAGTATATACATTGCAGGCATCTGGAGTCCTGTATCATCACTGGCATCACTGTTGGGATCTGAAAGCAGGTGATCCCATACTGTAGATTGTGTTATTACTGACTGGAAATTGGGTCCTTGTGGCCATTTATTAACTAGCCTTCAGCACACTTTGGACTTTTATAACCTTTTATAACCTTTTCTTATCCCCAAATTTTTCTCCCAATTCAGAGTGTCCAGTAGCATTTGTAGGCCTGCCCAATCACTGCAATGTCCTCTGTCTATTCAGGAGAGCGCAGACTAGTGTGACTAGTGCAGTGTTTGTACCTGCAAACTGAAAAACCCTCCCTCCCTGGGCAATGTAACAGTCAATTATGTGGTGCATTATGGGGCTTCCAGCCACTTCGAGGGCATTACTGCTCAGTGTGAGAAACAACACTTACCATATGTCTGAGGAATGCCCCCCTCTTCCAAAAATACAACATCATACCATCTGGATGGCAGTCACAAATCTTTCCCCAGAGTATGTATATGGCAATGCAGAGACAAATTCAAAGGGTTAGGTATAACTATTACTGTAAATGTATATAAATAGTCATATATTGGCATTAATAAAGTATTTCACACTTGTTCTCAGTAACCAAAATGCACTGTGTTCTTAGTGATTTTGTTCATAAAGCAATGGGTTAAAATACAAGTAAGGGGAAAGTTGAGACATTGTTTCAACATTGTGCATTGTTTTCAAAACATTGTTTCACAGTGTGCCAATACAGTTTGCCAAAAAAGTAATATTTGTGTTTTATTTTAAAAACAATGAGAAAGGAATTACAAACCTGATCAAAATGATTGTCTTTTACCAGCAATATATCCACCGACAATAAACTGCATTGTATTTTCCCTTGAGGGATATTCAATGAATATGATGAAGAAATATATACAGCACCATTTATACTTTATACATACTTTATAGCAGATTATGTTGGAATCCAAATAGCCAGTTTTTAGAAACTATTTTAATTGACTAATAATGTATTTACTGTGTATGTTCAGTATTTCGTTGTATTAAAGCATTACAAATTATAGTATAGTTTGTGAAGTTGTTTGAAAATGCAGAAAAAGGGAAAATCCAGGGATCACTTATACAGTTCTATCTTATTTTATTTTTATTTTTTTTCTGATTTTATCCCATTTCCTCCCAATTTAGTAGCCAATTACACCTGCTATTTTTATGTCAATCCCCCCCTAGTAATGTGAGTTCAATGCCGTAGTCCTGCGACCAGTAGTGACGAAGGCAAAGTAACGCCTCCTCCGAGACGGCACTTGCCAGGCCGTCGACCGTAACCCGGTACTACAGGGCCACTGTTATGCGCAGCCAACGCCATGTCCCTGGGGCGGACAGGGCCTGCCAGCCTGGACTCGGCCTGAGCCGAGGAATTGAACCCCGGTCTCCATGGCCAGTGCTGAACGTTGTAACCACTGGACCACGCGGGAGGCCAGTTCTGTCTTATTTGATATGTCTCTCAGACACACCAGACAATGGTGAACAATTTCCTCAATAGAGTTCAATAGAGGATTAACATGCAAACAAATCACTGACTGTAATTATATCAGCAACAGTGAGTAAAACTATAGTCCTGCACTGCATTGTATTTCTATTTCCTATTGTAAACTAATAAGGAATATTGATTGCACCGTACATCGTAGGGGTAATAACATGGACATGAACTTCCCTTAGACCACGTGACTTGTTACAGAGACAAAGTAACGATTACACTGAAATTAAGTGGAATCTCTGCCATAAGTGAAATGGCAGAGGAGGAACCATATAAGTCACACTTCCTGGGTTCAGATGAGGTGAGGATAGAATATTTTCATTATCTCTCTCGACTCCCGCAGGGGAACCATATGGTCCCAGGTACTACTGAACAGATTGTTAAAACAAAAGTTCAAAACAAAACATTTCACTTGTGTGACAACAGTCCTGAGAAGAATGAAAAGGTTCCCCTTTCGTTATGAACTGATTAAAAAATATATTTACCTTTTTATCTTCCTCCCGTACTCCTCATTCTTCTTCATTTAGCGTGATTGGACTATTTATGTAATCTGTGTCTGTCGCAGCTGTAGTGTAATGGAACCGAATGGCAGTGCCACGGACAGAAGTTGCCTGGAGGCATTGCTAGTGCATTATAATAATCTCCATTCCACCACAGCCACAACCGAAAAGACTTGCTTTCTACACATTTTTGACCTTGTTGTTAGCATTTACTTGTTCTTACGAACTGAGTTCTGTCCGTCTTTTCACCAAATAATGTACAATTTTTAATGTAAATTCATATAGTTCATACCAGGGTTTTCTAATATTATTTATTTCATTTTTAAAATGATTACTATAGTGAAAGAGTTGTTTGAAAATGCAGAAAAAGGGAAAATCCAGGGATCACTTATACAGTTCTATCTTATTTTATTTTTTACATTTTTGTTTCTGATTTTATCCAATTTCCACCCAATTTAGTAGCCACTTACACCTGCTATTTTTATGTCAATCCCCCCCTAGTAATGTGAGCTCGCTGCCGTAGTCCTGCGACCAGTAGTGACGAAGGCAAAGTAACGCCTCCTCCGAGACGGCACTTGCCAGGCCGTCGACCGTCACCCGGTACTACAGGGCCACTGTTATGCAGCGAGCCATGTCCCTGGGGCCCCAGCCAATCGCCACCCCTGGTGGCACTCCCGGCCTGAGCCGAGGAATTGATACCCGGTCTCCATGGCCAGTGCCGAACGTTGTAACCACTGGACCACGCGGGAGGCCAGTTCTGTCTTATTTGATATGTCTCTCAGACACACCAGACCATGGTGAACAATTTCCTCAATAAAGTTCAATAGAGGATTAACATGCAAACAAATCACTGACTGTAATTATATCAGCAACAGTGAGTAAAACTATAGTCCTGCACTGCATTGTATTTCTATTTCCTATTGTAAACTAATAAGGAATATTGATTGCACCGTACATCGTAGGGGTAATAACATGGTAAAAATGTGGTCACATTGCAGGTTGCAATTACCTGAACTTCCCTTAGACCACGTGACTTGTTACAGAGACAAAGTAACGATTACACTGAAATTAAGTGGAATCTCTGCCATAAATGAAATGGCAGAGGAGGAACCATATAAGTCACACTTCCTGGGTTCAGATGAGGTGAGGATAGAATATTTTCATTATCTCTTTCGACTCCCGCAGGGGAACCATATGGTCCCAGGTACTACTGAACAGATTGTTAAAACAAAAGTTCAAAACAAAACATTTCACTTGTGTGACAACAGTCCTGAGAAGAATGAAAAGGTTCCCCTTTCGTTATGAACTGATTAAAAAATATATTTACCTTTTTATCTTCCTCCCGTACTCCTCATTCTTCTTCATTTAGCGTGATTGGACTATTTATGTAATCTGTGTCTGTCGCAGCTGTAGTGTAATGGAACCGAATGGCAGTGCCACGGACAGAAGTTGCCTGGAGGCATTGCTAGTGCATTATAATAATCTCCATTCCACCACAGCCACAACCGAAAAGACTTGCTTTCTACACATTTTTGACCTTGTTGTTAGCATTTACTTGTTCTTACGAACTGAGTTCTGTCCGTTTTTTCACCAAATAATGTAATATTTTTAATGTAAATTCATATAGTTCATACCAGGGTTTTCTAATATTATTTATTTCATTTTTAAAATGATTACTATAGTGAAAGAGTTGTTTGAAAATATATTTTCTAAAAAATATATACTTTAAAATATACTAAAATAAATACATCTTCAAACCACAATCATAGTATATACTAGAGTGGCATTTGAGGGTGCACACCTCCCCCACTCTGAACAGTTGTCCGGTTAATCCTAAAATATAATTTTATCTTTGTAATAATATTTTTTCATGCACAGCATAGACAACCATTTTGGTACAGTCTATGTAAGTCTTCACCATTCCTTTTGTAGTTATCCTGTTCAAAGACAGATAGGTGGAAGGACAGACAGAAAGAAACAGAGGGGCAAGCATATGACCTTTGTTCCTACTAAAGGGTGATGGAGGTAGTGAAATGGTGGAGGTGAAATGATCACCGTAACTGCTTCCTTTAATCAATCTACCTGCAAATCTCAAGTCACACACATTTCCCTTCCCCATTCAGCTGGATTTAGTGGCATTGTCAGAAAGCAGATTGTTGTCTGCCTGGCTTCTGGATGAGTGACTGATCTTCATGCAGAGAGGAACTGAATCCCAACACTGCTGCAGGAATATGGACCAACCCCTTTTACCTACTACTTCACTAATCTGCCATCCTCTCATCCATTAAAGAAAAACAAACACACACACACACACACACACACATTCCTTCTTCCATTTAGTTCAATTAGACAAGTAACTAATTTTCATTTCATCTTCAAAGCACAAATCTGCCACATCATCGTCGACTGTGTATAGCACATATTACCTAAACTGATAAAGACACACTACAAATAAATTAACAGCTCCTAGACTGCATTAGGGAGACCAGAGCATTTTTAAAAATTGCACGATGCATTCATCTGTGCTTGACATTTCCGGGTAAGGCATGATTTTATGATTTTTTAAAAATGGGTCATATGCTCGTTTCGTGAATGAGAGACAGGGTATCCGAGGCACACAATAAACTAATGAAAACTGGATTGACATTTCTGCTGCCCAGTATCATATTGGCTATCACATCCAATGTCATGAAAATCTTTATTACTTCCAAATGTCACATGCTTATGCATCAATAGGAACCTACTGGCACAGCTTTTTATTGTTCTTTACAGGTCAAGATGATGGGGGCCTTTGGGTCCCCTGATGAGGAAACAGAAGCGGTTCTCTTGTGGTTCTTGTGGCTTAGTAGGTAGAGCACAGTGTTGGCAAAGCTTAGGTTGTGGGTTCAATCCCCACTGGGGCCACATATACTGAAAAATGTATGCATTCACTACTGTAAGTCGCTTTGGATAAAAGCGTCTGCTAAATGACGTATATTATTATTATTATGGCATCTATAGCAGTGACCATACCTGGGAACAACCATGAGCAGAACATGCATGTGCTTTGATGGGTTCTCAGCACTTTGTTATTTCCCATCCACTCCTCAGCATCTTTTCTCCCTTACGTAAGCTTAATTGTGTAACAAACATGGGTCAGTTTTAGTCTAGGTATCACCACCCTCACCCTGATGCAGCAAAAATCTGAAAATCCAAAGAACATGTGAACTGTTAATTGTCAGTTTCTTGTGACCCAAAAATTTGATTTCCACTTCCTCAAATGGAACAAATAAAAGCAATTACTGACAGAAAAATAAAACAAACACGTTTTTTGTGAAAATTCTATTTAAACTTTAGAACTCACACATTCTAAGTCTAGAATTTTGTATTCCATTTACGTTTTGTAAAATGACAACATTAAAAAGTAATTGCAAACCTACGAATTTAAAGATAAAAACGAATTACATACTGTAGTGCGCTGTATTTGATCTGAAAAAGAATACCTGGCAACAGTTTCATACTGTGCCATAAAAGTAATTTGTTTAAGATGGGGCACAGCTAGTGAGTTCTGACTGGATGAGACGTGATTAACGTTTTACTCTTCCGTAGTGTGTAACTACACATGAAAAGCCTAATAGGCTCTAAAAATAGTGTAATGTGGCCCCATTTGTGCCTTGTGGGGGATCTTTAAATTTTCATGTCAATGTGACATAAAAAAGACACAAAAAGGGCCAGGCTTTTGTGCTGTTCTTTCCTTCTCAAACACAGATGGGTCACTGCATCTGAGGTTGAGAACGACCACAGGTCACAACACATCCACTTCCACCCATTACTGCTCAAACTCCACTCCTAAAGGAGGAAGTAGAAATGTTGGATAGCACATTTAAAATTGAATGTCTGGAGTCTCATGCATTTCAGTGGCCTGAACACGGCATCCTGTAAGAGACCTACTGTACATACTGTACATCAGATTTAAAAAAAGAGAGAAATAGCTCAAAATGAAATCCTATGAAACATGAGGATGTGCAGATTCTTAGAAAGACGACCCCACGCATAGCAATGATAGAAAAGAGGAGAAAAATCATTCTTGGCATTCATCCGAAACGCCTCCTGGCCTCATGTGCGGTGGGTGTTTTATCAGCGCACACAGAGGAATAAAGGGAAGGATTTAGTGCACACTTTTCCTCCGTTCCCCCATCTCCAAGCAGGGCCCTGGCATTAAAGCAGCAGGTTTGTGTCACACACTACGGGGCCCTGCACTTGTGCTCCGTTCCTTCCTGCCAGGTCTTTCGAAACAAGTGGATGTTCAGAGACGAATCAGAGCAGAATCCTCCTCATCCAACGCATTTCCTTTCCTACTCATCGCACCCTACACCCCAGCCAGACCCCTCAGCTCCGCCTCCTCCTGACCCCTCGGTGGTGGAACGACCTTCCGCAATCGGTCAGGACCGCGGAATTACTTGCGATCTTCCGCAAGAGACTAAAAACCCACCTTTTCAGACTTCACTACCACTGAATTCTGTACATGTACCCAATTGTCATCACCACTGCCTACTTGCTCAACACTTCTTGTATATGTATCCCTGCTTACTCCTCATTTCAAAAAAAAAAAATAATTACTAACCTTTTCCTTCCCAGTGTTACAGTGTTACAGCTGCCTGCAACGATGTCTATCGCTGTATTACTGCACTGATCTCTTGTCCGAACTATGGTTGTTCTTACCATATATTAATGCACATCTTGTAAGTCGCTCTGGATAAGAGCGTCTGCTAAATGCTTAAAATGTAAATGTAAAATGTCCTTTTAAGTGCGCTTGCAAACACAAGGCCTTCAACACATAGGGGGGGACAGTCTTTTTTCGAAGCACTGTAACTTTAATGCTGATCCGTCTGTGCATTGTGGCAAAATCAAAGCTCATCAACAGAAGCTAATGAGGCTCAGTAGCCAGCACTGCCCTTTTTATGATGGAAACCTTTGACATTATGTGTTTTTCTGTCTCTACTGTGTTTTAAGCCAATGGCTCAAAATCAGAGTGGAATTAAATAATAATTAAAAAAACTCCCTTGACACTAGTGTCAATGGCAGAAAAGCTATTGAAAGCAATTGTCAGCGATTTAAGGATTATTATTTGCTTTCAATGGATGAGGCAAGTTTTGATTTGAAAACATCAGTAGCTTGTATGGATCTTCATTGCAGTGGCTGCCTGTGGATTTTTAATGAAACAAATATGCCAAGATTCTAAAAAAAGAAAGATATGCCAAGATGTCCACACTGAGACACACTGTACTGTACCTCTGCACCGGTTCCACTTCATGTGAACCCACAGACATTACTCCGACATTTCACTCTGTAATCAGACTATTTTTGGGTTATTGGCCTGAATTCAATCCACATTTGTCCTTCGCTTCAAATGCAACTATTTTTTTCCATCACAAACGAAGTTTGACAAGTTAATTTTAAGGACAAATGTTAATTGAACCCAGGCCATTTTCTTGGAATCCACAGAATTATCTCTTAAAATATGAGTGTGTCTATTCTCATAAAAATATGTTCCGTATAGGCAAAAACATAAGATGTAAATGCGTCATCATTTAAACAGTTTGGAGATGGACACATAGTAATTGGTTGGATTGACGATTTCCATTTAGGTTGCTATATCCGTCCTATGGATGGCTGAAGTCAGTGTTTATGAAGTTGAGCTGGGTAGATTATATCATTTATATTTAATTTAGAGGCAAATGGGTGATGGATTATGTAACAGTATACTAGAAATTCAAACGCGCGCGTCATTAAATATGGCGCAAAGGGCCAGTTATATCAGATTGATGGTTATTAGATTAAAGCTTCATCATTATCCTCTTCCTGGTCGGTGATGGAAGTAATCTAAAGAGATGTGGAGGATTTGGTCCCACTGTAGAGGATGCTACACAACTCTCATTTGTATATTTTCACAAACACAGTACTCACAGACAATTTGGATTGGTTCAGAGACCTAAAAAGCTGGTATTGTCCAGTTGTTAGAAGGAAGACCACAGAAGAATAATGATTGATTTCCTAAGTCCTTTGTGGCTTTAAAGGCAGAGAACATTCATTGTTTTTGTCAGTCACTGGAGTACATTGCGTGGATTAACCAAGGAACACCCAATTTAAAACTGTGGCACTATCATTCTACTAATACAAATGTATACACTGTTTCACTTCCAGCGAGAAGATAGCAAAGGATGTCAATATAATTTAACACAACTAAACTGTTGTGTTGACATATGAACCGATGCGAACAGCAGGGATCAGATCAATAGCTGCTGCACATGCCTGAAATACCATGTAAAAACAGCCATGGACCTGAAATAGCACCACAAGCACAGATTCAGTCGGATGGACTGAGGAAGGAATTGGATAACAGGAGTGTTTGTGTCACTGGGAGCAGACAGGGAGAGAAGAGCTTTCATATAATACAACTGTGGCAGGGCAGGGAGAAACTATTTCAGTTTTTTTTTCCTTTGTGACCAACAGGTTATTCATTTTTTATAGTTAAAGGAGCAGAGGGATGCCAGGGCATGAAAGAGCAGCATTGCTGTCTGGGAATAAGGGGGGAAGGGGGCGGGACACTTGTAGATTCATTCTGTGAATAACAAGGCTGAAGCATAGGCATAGAGAAATAGGCATAGGGCATAGTCTGAATGCAGCTCAAGCAGCTTGGGAAGTCACATGCTGCTACAGTAGTAAAAACAGTGGGGAAAAACTAATCAAATCAATGACTGTATGACAGCACAGGCGTAGTCCCTGAATATCTGATGCTAATCATGGAAAAGGGCAACCCGATCCTCAACCCTCGTACCCGTGTATAAGTGATCGGCTTTTCACGGCACGCAAAGCAACAGCTATTCAGCTGGTGCCCCTGTGGGAATTATCATTCATTATTTCAAAATATGACATTCAGACGGTGATGTCCCCAAGGCAGTTGGGGCACTGAGGACACGGTGCAAGCAGTGTGAAATTAAACCGAACTCACTATCAGCCGTGTCTGAATATTTTTATCACAACAAAAGTTAATAATGTGACGCACTAATTAATGTGTTACTTTTGACTACTGCGTGTTCCTGAGTAAAGATTTTTCTGTTGACAAACGGGGTGGGGATATCACGCTGTGGGATATTTGCATGAGTTCAATTAATATTTCACACTCTTTTAATAGCTTCCCATAGAGATCAAATCATGCCTGGGTACACAGCAACAACACATCTTTGAAATACATTTACGATGAAAGGCAGAGAGTGAACACGTGATGCCGTGCACTTCTAGTCTCCTGCACTGGGCTGAAGAACTGAGCTCTTATGGGTTTGTATATCTCATAAATGCTACTGCTTATATCTAGATGACAAAACACTAAATACAAACTTTACTCTGAAAATGAGTACAATTACAGTATACTGTATATCTATGTATGTGTGTGTGTGTATATATACAAAATATTGGCACACCTTTAGAAAAAACTCAATTTTCTCTGAAATAAGTTTAAATTGACTAAAGTATTTGGTCTCCACAATTATTTATTTCACTGTTACTAGTACAGAAACTTTGTTTTTGATTCAGAACTTAACATATCCTTTTAAATTATAAAATAAACAGAAATGGCATTGACAAAATTATTCACACACTAGATTTAAAATTTGGTAGCACATTTCGAGAAAATAACTGCAATAAAGCACTTCCTATAGCCATTAATGAGATTCCTACACCTCTCTACTGGCAGTTTGGCACACTCTTCTTTTGCAATCTGCTCCAGTTCTCTCAGATTTGAAGGGTGCCTTTTCCCAAATGCTGTTTTCAGATCTCTCCACAGATGTTCTGTAGGATTGAGATCGGGACTCAGTTCAGTGAGATCAGGACTGGAGTGCTGGGCACTCCAGAACAGTCCAACGTTTTCTCTTGAACCATTCCTGGGTGCTTTTGGATGTTTGTTTTAGGTCATTGTCCTGCTGGAGGGCCCATGACCTTCGACTGACACCCAGTTTTCTGACACTGGGTAGCACATTTTGCTTAAAAATGCCTTGGTAATCCTCTGATTTCATGATGCCCTAGGTAGGATTTATCTGCTTTTGCATCCGAACTCTTCATATATATATATATGTAAGGAAGTAATTGTTTTAACATTTGTGATACTGTGTTCAGATAAATAAGTATAACTAGAATAAAAAAGGCAGTTACTTAAATACATATATTTAACTATATTGAATATACAAGCTATATTTAAATATACAAGGAATAGTTTAATGTCCCCCAAGACTATAAATATCTGAAATGCTGTAATAAATACATAATTCATGATGTCATATGTGTATGCGTGCGTGTAAGGGTTGAAGCATGTTTTCACATGACAGTTCGGGTTACAACATGACAAACACAATATCCCAAATAAGCAAACGGTTTTCATCCAGAGCTGAAACTGTTTCAGATATTTCCTCAACTTGGCTGAAAGCCACTGATAAACCAACAGTATCAATGAGGGCTGTGATTGCGTTTGGCATCTGAATAGAAAGAATGCAAGCTGCTTGCAGTAAGCACAATGCTGCCTGCAATTGGCAGCCTCCCCCTACTGGTCAGTAGGGACTATGACATAGCTTCAACACAGGGTGTAGTACAGTACAGTAGAGAAACAGATTTTACTCTGTTAAGCTACTGTGCAACACCAAAACACTTCTGAGCAGCCATGTCTCTGATATTCTGAATGTCAATACTACTATCAATATTGCTACCCTTTCTACTATTAATACTAAAAACACAACAACAACTATATATACCGTCACTGCTACTGCTATTCTTCTTCTTTTCTTTTGATCTAAATTATTATTAATAATAATAATAATAATAATAATAATAATAATAATCACCATCATCATCATCATCATCAAATAACTGTAATTCAATATATTAAAAATGAAAGCAGTTAAGATGTTCTTATTCTCCTGCCTCGTAACTCCATTTTACATTGCCCTGTGGAAACTGCACTTTTCTATGCTGTTTGAAACATATTACCATTTCCCAGGGCTCTGCTTGAACGTGCAGTACCCTCTGTTTAGTCTGCTCCACACAGTCCTTGTAACCTAGCCAAAAGAGGAATGAATAATCAGCAAAACTACGCAGACTGATAGCTGGACCAAAGACACTGGGCGGAATGATGACGTGACGCTCCCCCCCAACATGATCACCATCATTATTGTTCTTAATGTATTTAAAGGGCCGGCTGATTCATGCAAATGAGGACAGGAGAAGTGCAGCTGGCGGCAGCAGATTGTGCACCTTGTGATGAGTCATGGTCACACGGTCCCAGCACACCCTTGGAGATGTCCGTAGTGTGCGCCGATGTGGATATCCTGTCATGTGACTGCTCTGCCCTGGGTCAAATATCACCTGCAATGTGTTTCAGAACTTAACAGAGCATGACGCTCCATGGGGTTAAACCAAATCTGTGTCCGGCACCTGCAAGTGGCACATTCTCAAGTGTCTCCTCCAGGGATGAATGAGGCGCCTTCTAACAAGTTGTAATTTTTTTGCCCGCATGTTTGCCCAATATATAGTGACAGAATTGTACGACAACAACGAAGGAAGAATATATAAAGGATATATATATATATAAAGGATGCAGTACAGCGTAACAAATAGGGGTGTGCCGATAGGATTGCTTTTAATGTACAGCAACAGCAAATGTGTTCCCTTTAAGCGGTTCTTGAGACTGGAAAGAAAAGCAGCCAGGCTCACTCTGCGTCTATGATTCATATCTGAGGAAGACTGAATGCAGCCAAAAGGCTGTATTTAGAACATTCTCACTCATCTCTGCTGGGCACTCGCACACTGAATCAGAGGAGCCTCTTGTCCTGTGAGTAATGTTCCCTCCTTTTACTTAACACCACAGATTCTAGTCTTTGTCTCAAGTCAGGTCCTCCTACAAGAAATCAAAAACGGCAGAGCTCATGCTAAAGCCACTGTGCTGTGCAATAAAAGTGCATACAATTCAGGGGTCGCAGGGTATTATTATTATTTTTTTAAGGAGGCCCAGACAGTATACACCAGAAGATAATTGTTTTCATTTTAAAAAAAAACATTCACAGGGATCTAAAGCAGCAGTCTGCACTAAAGGTAATTGAACACCCGAGCAACAGAAAACAGAATCCCCCGATGACAGCAATGTTTCTCTTCCTCGTGGGCTCAGGTACTTCTTGAGAGTTTGAATCAATTAAAGAAATGTGACACAGCCACCACAGCAACACCTTAAAACACTCTTGTATATGAAAACATATACATCTCCAAGAACTGGTGACAGCCACAGACACATTTATGTACTCCAGACAGAAGAGGATTATTGGGAGTTTGATGAGTGGTCTGTGATACCTGGGTCAGGCGCACGACTCTTCTGTGTCTGCACAGGCATGTGTGTCTCTGTGTCCCATAACGGATGCACATGTGGTGGTAACATACTCAATATCTGGGGCTTTTCAGATCATGAATTACAAAATGATGTCAGACCTGGTCCTGCTTCTCTATGAAACCTCCTGATTCTGTCTAAGCGACTGCCTTTTCACTTCAGCCAGACAGTGAAACACAACATCTGGTCTAAAGGTCTCAGGAAAGTCCAACCACAAACTTCATCCCAGAAATAGTGGATACCTCATTTCATTTCAAGATGACTACTAATGCAGCACTCTCACAAATAAAATCAAAGCTATATTTCCACTGTAAAAGTAAAATCTGTTCCTTCCAATAAATGGATGATTTTTCACAAGTAGTAGCACAAAAGTGAAGATAAAACATATCCCTAGCCAAATGACCTGAGAACACAAGTTTTGTCCATGTGGAGGAAGCTGCAGATGACTGAGACTGGATTTAATAAATGCAACCTTTATATGAATTACCCCTGAATCGTCTGGGGTAATTGTCGGAAGGGAGGTCGGGGGGGAGGGGTGCTGTAACAATTAGCAGCATTTCCCTATGTCCCTCTTAAGCTGAGGAACAGCTATCCTCATTAAATGAACCCCCAATTAAGGACACCATCAGCAAACATTTTTACATTGTACTTTTATGTTTATTTTGTATGTTTTACTCGTATTCTATCATGGGTTTTGTGGGCCTTTATTTGTTATTATCGTAAAATTATATTCTTTGCTTCAGGTCTGACAGAAACCCTAATTAATTGAATTCATAAGGCAATAGCACACTGTCTGGAGAAACCACAGGAGGACATGTGGCTACTTACATAGTGGATGTTTTGCATTGCTATCATTAAGAATCAGCTGTCAGATTTTTCAAACCCAGCCATTGGAAGGGGCCCTGTGTCGGTGTGGTGGTCACCCTCTTTGGGAGCATTGCTATTAGACACAAAGAGGAGCCACTCGGAGCATCAGGGGCCAGCAGGGCCATACCCAGCCATCCCTGAGGCCCAGAGGTGCCATTACAGCATGACCCCCTCCATACCTTTACACACAATCACACTCATAAATATCTATGAGCGAGCAGCCCTCCCCCAACCCCTCTTGTCCAGTGAGACTACAACACCCCGGGCTTGCACAGGGATTCATTTCCCACATGGGGTCAATACTGATTACACGCCGGACGAGAGTGCCGGGCGTCTCTCCACACCACACCGCCCCGCAGTACAGTATATCAATACACCGCTCACTCCATCACCAGGGTGACAAAGCCCACATGCACTCCACCAAAAGAGAAATTAATAATGCATAGCACATCCATTCATATACTGTGGATCAAATCCAGTCCCTTTCACCGGGCAGCAGCTCTGCACTGTGCTCGAAAAATGTTTAACGGAATCCTTGCTTCAAATAGAGCCCCTTTAACAACACATGTAGTAGCCTAGAAAGCAGCCGAAGTGACTTGGTACACACCCCCACCCTTGAGTAGCTTGAGTCTGCTACATTAAGAAACCGCACGAGTCAGAATCTCACACGTCCACTTTCACACTGTCCGAAAATGTAACCCCCACTCTCTAAAGGTGTATAGGAATTGAATGGCATGCTCACAGAAAATGAAAATCACGAAATGGCATGCCACAAAAAAGTGATTCAAAGGCTTGCGAAATAGATACTTTTTAAAACTTTTTTCAAAGGCAAAGCTGCAAAGCAATACTTTCCAAAGATGGAGATCGCCCTGCTGTACTGTATAAATAAACTTTAACCTGATAAATAAATCAAATAAATGAAAAAATGAAAGACACAACAAAGGAAACAGCCTTTCAAAGTAGAGAGAGGAGCTTGTACCTGCTTTGATGGGAATCAGACCTCAGTGTACAGTAACGTCACAACAATAGGAGTCAATGCATGGATGTGACCAAAAAACATCAAAAGTAGTGCTGATGCGTGGCTTTAGGTGCACATATTTGTGCATCAAGTTGGCGTTCATTGGCAGTGCAGTGGGAGGGAGTGTGTGTGGAGTGAGCCCACAGTGGCTGCAAATGGCATCTACTGTGACACACTGAGAGAGGGAGGGAGGGAGGGAGAGAGAGAGCGAGCAACAGTGAGAGAGAAAGAGAGGGAGAGAGAGGCTGAAAACTGCAGCAGAACTGGATCAGATAGCAAAGATAGAAAGAGAGAGAGTGCGCGTGACTGAGGGGGAAGAAGTGGAAGCTATCTTTTTAGTTTTAGAGGTTTTAGAACATTTACTTGCCACGGCAAAACACACAGACTTACAGGATCAAAGTGGAAGGGTCCCAGTGGGCGAGGATACCATGTGGTTTTCATGCCGGGAAATGATCACCTAACTCCCTCTTCTAAATCAGAGGTTCTGGGGAGTGTCAGTTGCTTTTTGGAGTGTGACTTTTTTTATTTTCCCTTTTTTTTCATTCATTTTTTGGAAGGTAAAAAAAAGAAAACCAACAATCAAAGAGGAGTGAAAGAGAATTTCTGATTGGGGAGAGTCTGCCTGTGGGAAAAAAAAGAGTGAAAAGGCAGAGAATAAGTATTGATGGAGATGATGAAGCTCAAAGGGTTTTTGTACCTCTGGCTCAAATGGATGGAATGGTTTTACCCGTGAGCGTCTGAAAAGAACCAACTCAACCTAAAGTGAGAAAATGCTGCAGTTTGGCTAGCTGGAAGAAGAGAGAGAGGATACTGCATCTCAGCTCTATAGAGTAAGCCAGGGGGAACTCGCAAAGGTAAGCATCACTTCCAAACTTTACATACAGTTTGGCATGCGTTTGAATCTAGGACCTTCTGCGTCTGCAAATGTTACTCTGCGCATCCAGAGCCTTTACAAGCCATTAGACCAGCACACATGTACAAACTGTCAATGTGAAATGCATTCAGCATCCCTTAAAACGCTCTGTCGTGGGCTGACGCACAGTGAGCACAATGTAAATGTCAGGTGTGTGGTGCTGAGATTGGCATCCTAGCAACTACTGTATAATTGTAGGGCAAAGTAGAGGCTGCCCACAAGAAAACCGTCACAATATCTGCTCCAGAAGGGGCCGGCTAATTGAACACACAGCCTTTCCATATCGCCGGACTATGCTCTTAATATCTGGGTGATCGGTTCTGTCTGGAATTAATCTCGGAGCAGCCAGTCCTCTGTGAGGTAGTTCTCTACTAAGGTCATGTTGGACACACATTGAAAACGTATACACATAAATCATATGTCAATGTCATATGTCATTGAGGCCTATATCTATATATATATATGTAAATCTTGTCACTCATACAAGCAAAAAGGTTTAATTACATATGGTATAGTGCAATAAATGACAAATGATTCTATTGCTTCAAGATTAAGTAATTGTAATTGTTACCATTATAATTATTGGGCAAATATTACAATAAAAATTGTTAGGTAAAATAAATAAATAATTGAAAAACTAAATTTTCTCTTTTTTTTTACATTTTCAAATTGGATTTCTGGAAAAAGAGATTACAGATACAATTACATTATTCATGAAATGTAATTATTTTATATATTCTATAACATATTGACAGTATTAAGAAAACCATATATTAACTTTGGAAGGGGAATTTTGCTTTACACAAAGGAACATTGCCATTTGTAGAATGCAAAAATATATTTTCTGAAACCCATGATCAAAGACCATCAATACATGCACCACACGGTAACCCTAAGGGGAAATGCAAATAAACACAAAATGTCCTTTCTTCATATTATTGGGCTTAACAACTTTTTGAAGCTTCTCTTTAAAATAGTTGAATGCCACTTTAGCCCTGTTAAAAAATATATATATATAGTATATACAAGATTTTTTATCTTGAAAATAATCAGTTATTCCCCTTAATGTATGTGGCCTTGAATTGATATGATCTTGCATTTAATTTCATTGCTGCAACAGGTTAAGAGGAAGTCCACTTGCCTGGTTGTTGTCTTTTTAATGGGTGCTACTGCATGAAACAAAGGAGCAATTTGAATAATTAGGCCACTCAATAGAATTAATAACCCTTGCCTAACACAATGTTTTTAGAATTCTTTGCATCATACCACAATACCTTCAATATCATTGTTACTTCATTATATAAATGCTATTAATATCAGAGTCACTACAGCCGTACAGTTAATGCTGTATATTCTCAGTTGGACAATGTTTATATTAATGAACAGAGTAATACTGTAATTTAAAACTATGCCAGATCATTCATTTAAATATTACATTTCGAGATACATATTGTTATAGGTCTCCCAAAGCTTTTTCTTGTAATGAAAATAGTATTTTAATAAATTAATTATTGGAATGAAAACAAATAAATAGAATTTGCTCTACTTATACACTTTAATAATACGAATCTTAAATTCAATATGAATTGTATTTGTATTGTGTATTGTAAGATACATTTTTATTATTATAATGCAAGCATTCATGAATTCCCATTTTTCACATTTTTCCTTGCGTGGTTCTTTCTGTTTGTGAGAGGACGATGGATGTTCAAGGGGCCTGGATAATTAATTTGTGAGTTGGCTTACAGACTAAAGGGGGTGATATCAATAGTTCACTCATTATAACTCAGATTGACTACAAGTGTAGTAATGATTGTGCAGGAAAACAGGTGGCAGAAGATTGTTTACATCATGTTCATCGCCTCAGAGTTGCCCCCTTGTGGAGATGACTTTTACCAAAGGAACCAATCCGTTTTTGCATCTGGTCTAATACATACCTCATACGGCATGTCTCCAGGATGCAAAGTAACACTGTGAGATGGGGGAAATGGGGAAATAAACAAAAATACATAAACAAATGGATGTTTTGGAATAGTTATAAAAGATATTGAAAAAGGGTGAATATAATTTTGCTCCTATACCGTGAGGCTCACCTTCAGAAATGTGGATTTATATTGTGGAATTGCGTTACAGCATACGCACAGCATGGCAGGTCATTTTATCCAGCACACTCAGGGGGCCAGTGTGGCTGCAGACTGTAGAGACCTTGTGCTTCCAGTGTGGGAGGCAAACCTGCGGCTCAAGCTCATGGGACTACCACATTCGCACACACACACACACTTATACATCGCTCTTGCAATGAGGGAGGAAACTATTTTTAGTTCCTTCACATTTCAGTAAAAATCCATCAGTTTCACTTACTGCTACCAACAGCTGAGCTGGCAGGAGTGTAGAAATTATTCACCGAAGCGGGATGTGGTAAATGCTCCTCGCCCTCTAACTTATCTTACGTCTGAAACAGTGTCAAAAAAGCCCGAAATTATCCAAAGCGAGAAGCTAATTTGCAAAGGTACGTATGTCCCAGAAGTCCCTATGAGCATTACCATATAGGGAACAGTATATCCTTTAATTAAACACTGCGGATTTGCAAATCGGTAAAGCAGGATTGAGTAGTGATCTATAAGGAAAGACTCACAGGATATTTGAGTCTCACGGGGGTGTAGTGGTGAGCCGTAGCGGAATACTTGTAGGATACTCGATCTTCTGCTCAAGACCACTCAGACAATAGCCCTGAGTGGTGTCCCTGACTGCGGTTAGCTGATTGAATTTCCCTCATTCCTGGAGGAAGATGTTACACACTCAAGTCCTTTTCGTACAGATGTAACTGTCCGGCTCCTGGCATCTGTTGCAGAGAAATTAATGACGAAACAAGCTTTAAGTTACCCACCGGTCTCATTACCCCTGGCTGCCCCGAGGAACGGCCCAGCTACCCTCTTCCTGTGGGACTGTGTTTTTGCTGAGCTCACTCCCAAGGGCTGCGGCTCTGAGATCCCAAATAACGCTCTGCTGGGGGCTGTGTGGCCCTGCCAGCCTCCTGCTCTCCTCTCTGAGCCAAAGCGTACACACCAGGGATCCCCATCTCCCATCGCCTGTGCCCTCGCTATACGAGCCATTACACTCGTTCTCTATCGACACAGCTCTGCAATTGCCTCTTGACTTTTTCAAAACTATGGATTTGTCAGAATCGAATGTGGTATTTTGAAAGTCTAGACTGAGGCATCCTCCCCAGCATTCTCACAAACAACGCATGCAGCCAGATTCTTTGAAGAACACAAGCCACAAGCAGATAGACACACACACATACACACACACAAACACACCCGTAACACACACACACAAGACAGCAGCAGAGGTAGTACAAGTTACTCAGATCCTCTTTATATGATGTATCCAGACACAATCCTGCACAGCCGAATGCATGTGCAATCTATTATTTGCTTTGTTGTGACAGCCATTATGGTATTGTTTGATCAATGGCTAATATGATATTCTACAAAGATCTGTCTACCCATCATTTTGGTTGTGCTATAAGAGGGCCACTGTACTCCAACACATCCCAAACATTCTGTAAGCCTTCGCCATCCCGCACTGCAAGAAGTATGTGGCAGCGCTGTTCCTGTATATATGGTATTCCAATCTGCCTTCAGCAATAACTCACTGGTTTCTCATCAGATATCTAACATGAGACATAAGCCACAACAAGCAGAGGATCACACACACACACAGAAACACACACACGCACACACACATATATATACAGTTGTGACACTGGAAGGGATGGAGGTAGGAGTGTAGAGGCCTAGGCCTCCCTTTTTGGAGAGTACAGGAGAGTACTACAGGACCTTGGACAGCAGTTGCCTCACCTACAGGCAGGCTCACCTGAGGCTGATTAGCAATCAACTCAGGTGTTAGCCATTGCCTTTTTAGGCCTTTTAAAAAGCACATGCCTGAGGGAAGACCATTTTTTAATTGTAAACTGTAAAATTTAATTTTGAGACATGGAGGAATAGGTGCTAGCTTTTTGTTCTTACTGTCTATATTATAGCCTTTAGCTTCATTTTGTTTTAATGTTTTGTTTTATATTGATTTTTGACTGCCCCAGTAAGGGAAAATAAACTGGCTGCTGGCCTACTGGAACACTGTCTTTGTTATTTTTCCTTTCCACTCACCACCTGGCAACAACTTTCACAACAGTATATATAGTTTATATGTATGTACAAATAAATAATGAGATGTACTATGAAGCTATATTCATCCTCAATATACATATATATATATATATATATACAGTATATGGAGAAAGAGAGGGATGACTATAGCCCTGTTCATGTGTCTATAGTAGCCCTCTTGAACACAGAGACCTGAGGGCATTTATTTTGTGATGTCATGCGCACAGCTGGGTTTTACTTTCGTTTTAACTATTCATGCGACACATGATATGATACGGACACCGCTGTTTACAATAATGGGGCAGTCTGGTTATGCATGTTGTGGGAAATCGGACACCCTAGTGCAGAAGCTCTGTGGCTCCAGCACGCATGCTATGCTCCAACCCAGTTAACACTGATCCTGCATGCATCCCAACTCTGAGTTGTACAGCACACCCCAAGACAATATCTTATTACCCAATACCATCAGCAAACATACATAAGACCGGACCGCAGTGCAGTGTTCTTTATCTACCACAGATATTCAGTGGGGATCCTTTAATATGGCATATCCTGACCATAGCCTCAGATAGACTACACTGACCTGGCTGTTGTGTGTGGCATTCATATTGACCGTAGCCTCAGAAACAATTGACCAGGTTGAAGTTTATGGTTTTTATATTGATCGTAGGCTCAGATGGCTTGACCAGGTTATAGTGTGTGACTCTGATATCTACCGTAGCCTCAGGTAGATTGACCAGGTTGCACTGTGTGGCTTTTGCATCAACTGTAGCTTAAGGCGGACTGACCAGGTTGTAGTGTGTGGTGAGTGGGGCATCTCAGAGTCAGGAGCGGGATGATTAGCCATTGGTGCCTTTACCAGTGGGACAGAAAGACCTCAGTTGAGCCGGTACAACGGCCAGTACCCGAGTGGGCCACCGCCCTCCCAGCAACGTCCAGGTGGGAACACTCTGACCTCACTCTGCTTTTCACACGGAGGCTGAATGCATTAGGGCAGGCTGGCGAGCACCGGGGCCATGGCCTGAAACTCAGATAACAAAAGATCGGACTCACTAATGAGTGCAGAGAGGCTAATAACAAAGCCTTTGTCAACCCCTGGGATCAGCGGTGGTATTCGTGTGGAGGGGAGTAGCATGTGAGCACTGGACTAAACAAACACCTAGGGCACGCATGTACAATTACAATTTACAATTCAGGTTAAGCACCACACTCAAGGGTACAAGGGCACTACCCCACCTGGGATTTACCAAGCAATGGTTATGATGCCTGTACCATTAGATAACCACTATGCTACTCTGCTACAGAGGGTTAACCTCTATGCTACACTACCACTGGATAACCACTGTACCACACTACTATAAGATAACCGCTATGCCACACTACAGTCAACTAACTGCTATGCTACACAGCAGTCAAAATACTGCAGCAGTATGTCACACTACCACCAGATAAATCAGTGACTAGGTAAAACTCATGGCTTCACACTGGGGCATGTTGAACATTGGGATCCAAACAAAAGAGGGGTTCAGGGGGTTATCCCCTAGAAAAAATATAAGACTTAAAACTACTACATCCTAGTGATTTCTAAGCAGTAAAAAAGAAAAAATTAAACCTCATCTTAGCAAAGTTTAGCTTATCATTTTATGTCAGTGCATGGTTTAATTGATTTAAATCTTGAGGACTTAGTTTGTTGTGCCAATTGCAGTCACGCACTGCTGTAAGAGTGCTAACTGTTCAAAATTATGAGTTGTGATATCTGTTATTGTCAACAGAATTCAGATTAGGCAAATAGGGTAACCGAGCCTGCCACATCATGAGATGGAATACGTTAAAGGAATTATATAAGGTGTAAAAAAAAATATTCAGTACACACTATTTCATTTCACCTATTTATGTGGCATCACAATCTCAATAATTATGCGACTCATGCTCATAATGCATTGTTATCACCTTGTGGAGCATCTTAAGACCAACAAAAAGGAGCCAGTGGTCACATATGCTAGAGTATAATGTTGTATGCACCTGGCGTGAAGATTTAAAGTTCATTTTCTTTTCTGCCCCTGACTTTTGAAGAAGGTACTTATGTCAAATGTTAGCTGGCCCAACATAAAAATGGTTTTAGTTTAGCTAGCTAGCTACTGACTACTTGCTAACATTACCTTACTAAACATGTACTGGATGAAGTAACTTAACTAAATGACCTAACTAGCACATATGTAACACCACTAAAGGTGGTTTGAAATATGACACACACCGAATCAACATGTTTTATGAATGACATGCCTAGCCCGTGTCTTTCTAGTCTTTCTTGTAGTTTGCCTTTAAAAAATATAAATGGCAAAAACATGAGGTAGGTACCCCCACTTTGAATGGGAATGATGCCACTGCATATTGATATTGTTACACTGCTAGTATAGCTAGCACATTTTTATCACAGTCCATCTACTCACAATGCCGTTTTTATTTTACTTTGGAACCGTCACTCGCTTCAATAGTAAGGGGAAAAAGTACTGACCCTGGATCAGTGGCTAGCGGAAATTTCAGGGATTAGGACCAATTATGGCCCTAGACTGTACCCAGAGCTAGTAATAAGTGCTCTACCGTTATTGAAAAATTATAAGTGTCAGTATATATTAGCTACCGTTTCTGCGTGTACAGCCTAGAACAGGCTACTTAAAAAAAATACAAATGTAATTGTGATTTACTGGGGGGGACAGATCTAGCGTTTTCAGACACCCCTCTAAAAATAACTCCTATGGCTTCACCTTTATCTATTTGTGTGAGTGCAGAAGCGTTGCAGCATATTATCACTTTGTCAGAACATTTTATGGACCAGATCTAAGATGACCTGTCCTTCTGAAACATCTTACTGGGAAACACGCTTTATGAGGCAATGATGAAATACGAAGAACAGCTGATCTGAGGTAACAGGGTCAGGAGGTCATTTAGGTGGGAACATCATCTTAAATGTTTACCTATAACCAGTAACCCCAGACGTCAAAAGTAACAAAGCATACTTCACAAATAAAGATTATATTCATATCAAACTCATGTAACTTCTCCCAGTTGTATTTTATAATGCAATAAAACAAACTCAGGTTTCAATCAAGGTGAAGATAAGTCATTTATATTTAATGACATGTTCATGTCTAAGAAGTGTTATCTAGATGTTAGAGCTTTTGAAGTTTTCTCTCTTTGTGGCATGTATTGAAGATACACTATATGGGCAAAAGTCACCCCTACTGATATTGAGTTCAGGTGTTTCAGCCACAACCATTGCCAACAGGTGCATAAAATCCAGCACATAGCCATGCAATCTCCACAGACAAACATTTAGAATTCAGAATGGTTCGTAAAGAGCTCAGTAACTTTAAACGCGGCACTGCCATAGGATGTCACCTTTGCCACAAGTCAGTTCGTGAAATTTCTGCCCTACTAGATGTGCCCCAGTCAACTGTAAGTGCTATTGTTGTGAAGTGGAAGCACTTAGGAGCAACAACAGCTCAGCCACGAAGTGGTAGATCACGCAAACTCACAGAGTGGGGACGACGAGTGCTGAAGCGCATAGCGCGTAAAAATCGCCTATCATCTGCTGCATCACTCACTACAGAGTACCAAACTGCCTCTGGAAGCACCATCAGCACAAGAACTGTGGGTTTCCATGGCCGAGCAGCTGCACACAAGCCTCACATCACCATGCGCAATGCCAAGTGTCGGCTGGAGTGGTGTAAAGCACGCCGCAACTGGACTCTGGAGCAGTGGAAACGTGTTCTTTGGAGTGATGAATCACGCTTCACTATCTGGCAGTCTGATGGACGAATCTGGGTTTGGCGGATGCCAGGAGAACGCTACCTTCCGGAATGCATAGTGCCTACTGTAAAGTTTGGTGGAGGAGGGATAATGGTCTGGGGCTGTTTCTCAGGGTTTGGGATAGGCCCCTTAGTTCCAGTGAAGGGTATTCTTAATGCTACAGGAAACGAAGACATCTTAGCCAATTGGACGCTTCCAACTTTGTGGCAACAGTTTGGGGAAGGCCCTTTGCTGTTCCAGCATGAATGTGCCCCTGTGCACAAAGCGAGGTCCATAAAGACATGGTTAGACAAGTTTGGTGTGGAGGAACTCGATTGGCCTGCACAGAGCCCTGACCTCAACCCCATTGAACACCTTTGGGAGAAATTAGCACATCGATTGCGAGCCAGGCCTTCTTGTCCAACATCAGTGCCTGACCTCACAGATGCTCTTTTGGCTGAATGGGCACAAATTCCCACAGACACTCCAAAATCTTGTGGAAAGCCTTCCCAGAAGAGTGGCAGCTGTCATAGCCGCAAAGGGGGGTTCAACTCCATATTAATGCCCATGGTTTTAGAATGGGATGTCTAACAAGCTCATATAGGTGTGATGGTCAGATGTCCACTGACATTTGGCCATATAGTGTAATTAACAGACAGGAAGATTAAAGTGGCCAAGGCTGAATTTAAAATACTTATTTCATACAGTTCCTGTAATAGTATTAGCTTGAAAATACATCAAATTATATTTAAAAAAATCTTGAATACATTTTGATAGCATCTTTTTGGAACCAAGCATTAAATTCATTAAAAGCCTAAAGTGTGTCTCAGCATGCTCACTGACATTAATAGCATAACCACCGAATCCAGAACAATTTAATGACAGGCCCTTCACTTACAATTGCAACATACCTATTATAGTGGAAAGTTGTGAGCATGTTCCTTTTTTCCTTAAACTCCTTTATTTCCTATTTATTAATTGAAAGAACTTCCAAAGGGAACAGTTTACACTGCCTAAAAGATGGATTTATTCTCTTAGCTATCATCAGTGCAACAGGTGTGCAATAATACCTTTAACAGGACTTATAAATACCTGTGATGGATTCATAAAAATATGCCTGTGTCAATAACAATAGTCATAAGAACATAAGAAGGTTAAATAACAATAGGAGGCCATTCAGTCCGGGTTAATCAATGCTAAATTTATCATTTAGTCAACCAATTATGCTTAATCGTCAGTGTAATTGGTCAAAACTGACACGTTTCATTTTAAAATATAAACCCAAATATACAGTAGGTTGTGATATTAACATAATTTATAGCAAGAGGAAGTAGATACTTCCATGTATAACAGGAGACATACTGAAGGTCATAACCCTAAACTACTTATTTATAGGCTGAGGAAATACAGCCTATGTTTAAAATGTTTTTAAAATGTATTTGTATTATGTATCATTTATTCCTGAACTTGCAGAAGTGTTAAAAATGCATGTGGTAAAGAAGGTGGGGGGGGGGGGGCAAAGAGCGATGGAAAGATCACGCACTTCTGCACTCCCAATGAAATGGCTCTGTGTCGTCTCACACCATTCTCAGCCTACTGTTCTCTGGTGTGTGGCACAGTGCCTCATCCTTGTCTTACATTAATTAGATCATTAATCTGTTTAACAGCAGATTAATTGCTCTGTGCTGCAAACAAAAGTCTGGCTGAATATTTCTTCTTAAGGAGGGGTGAATAAATGGCTGTGTGTCACTGACAGTCAAGATTAATATTTAAATTCTTTTTTTTTTTGCAGTGAGTTTTTATTTTTGGACGCATGTGCCATCTGTAACAGGTCATTAGGAAGAAACACTGGGAAGAAATTCAACTAATTTCACAGGAAAATCGTGACTATCCTCATGCAATAGCTAATCAAAATCCTTCAATGTGCCGACAGCAAACAACCCTCTCCCCTTTCACACATCATCCCAAAAACATTAATGATTTCATGGTGGGGCTGGAATCGTCATAAAAGGGGAGCACCTTTAAAAGAGGATGAAAACCTGAATGTCTCCTGTTTTATTTTATCCCCATTGAAGATGTCCACTTGAACAGATTATATTGCTCCCTTCAGCTTTACCCTGGCAGCAAAGCACATTTTTCTTCCAGATTTATGAGACAAAGTCCATACAGTAGTAAAACATGAAAATTAATGGACAAAAAACAGTAGCATGGCTAAACTGCCAGGAGACTGAATGTTATGCAATATTATGCAAAATAGAATATTCTAACTCGTCACTCAAGACATTAATTATTAAAAATGAATTAGCCTCTTTCATCTCATTTACTTGTGATTGTAACATAAACCAATACATGTGCACATACATTAATACAGTACACAACTGTCAACTAAACAACATTGATTAAATAGTTTTTTTCATTAATTAATTGTCAATCTTGCAATAGAATTTAAACTCTGACACCACACTGCTATACAATAACTACAGTTTTCAAACTGGATATGCTGCTGATATGAAACCTAAGGGCTTTCCTTACAACCTAAATTAGAACCAGCCATGTCCCACTTGGAATTAGAAACTGATGCACAGGTAAATGCCAAAATAAAGGAAATTAAATGAGGGATACAAAGTATATAGAAAGTATAGGTGATTACACACAGGTGTGATTCCTGAGACAATTAAGCAATTAGCATCCCATTATGCTTAGGGTTATGTATAAAAGTGAAATCTTGATGGGAATGATCTCTTCCAGGATGGTAATGCCCCTATCCACAGGTTACAAGTGGTCACAGAATGGTTTGATGAACATGAAAATGTTCATGGTTGTCTCAGTCACCAGATCTCAACCTAATTGGACACTTATGGAAGATTCTGGAGTGAAACCAGAGACAGCATTTTCAATCACCATCAACAAAATACCAAATGATGCAATTTGTCATGGAAGAATGGTGTTGCATCCCTCCAATAGAGTTTCAGACACTTTTAGAATCCATGCAAAGGCCCATTGAAGCTGTTCTGGCCGTGTTTCCTTTATTTTGGAAGTTGCCAATATGTACATACTAGGGCCTATATACTACTGGCCCAATATCCTATTAAGACATTTTATGTTGGTGTTTCCTTTATTTTGACAGTTACCTGTATCTCTTAATTTCTTTGCTTTACTGTATGTACAGTACTGGTATCCATCAAAGCACTACAAAAATATACATTCCCACTGGGAAGAAGGGTGAATCAGATGCAGAAAGCTGGTGATCCTTTTGTAAATATCAATGTTTCAATCACTATATACTGCAAAGTGTATACTGTACAGAGTGTATGGTGGGGCAGTGTACTGACATTATGTCCTACGGCACTGCACACGTGTGGAGGGAATTAACAAGCCCTCCTCTCCCTCATACATGGGTGCACTTTCCTTACCCCAGCCACTCTTACAGACAGACCCTATTGTGGACTCTTCTCCCAGAATGCTCATATCATGTGAGTAACTAAAGAAATTGTTCACATGTATGGCCATATTCCATTGTTAGTCTGAATACCCTCGAATTCCCAAACTGATAAACAGCATTCAACCTAACAAACGTATCTTCTTTATCTGGTTTCCCAGTTAATTCAAATTTGAATATTTCCAGTAAGTTTCCAGAAAACTGAATATGATAGGTGATATAAAGGAAGGTGAGTCATAAAATCTTTAGAACTGTAAGTCAATTTGTCCATCATCCTAATGTGTGCATGTCTTTACCAACTATGGGTACAAAGCCACAGAAAGCTTGACCACCAATCTGTTGATAAAGCTGCCAGCTTTTAGGAAGGGAGAATACTGCACTTTCTGAAACACTGCTGTTTATTCTGAACATGTGTCCACTTGCAAAACTGCAATCATGGAATCAATGGAATATTAAACTTTATGTAGCCTAAATGTAAACATCAGATTCAGAATATTTTTCCTGTTTTTATTGTGATAAAGAGACATGTGCCAATAGAATATGTATTTGAAATGCACATGTTTGCAATATAACTCAATATCATGACAAAAACATGCCATAGAAGATTATTTATAATAATGGTATTTTATTTTACCGCTGAAAGTTGTCCTGGCCTACCTGTAGATCCAGTGACCATGCACCCAATATACAGTACCCTCCAAAATTATTCAAACCCTTGATAAAGGTTATATAAAATAAACAATACAGATTAGCTATATTTCATGCTTAAAATATATTATTTTATACTGATACTGCTCAGAGGAAAGAAAAAAAAAATTCCCAAAAAGATTTTGTGTCACAATTATTCACACCCGTTGTCAGTACTTTGTGCACCCTCCCCTCACAAGGATAACACCACTGAGTTGTCTGCTATTATCATTATCATTCGGTCTGCACTTGTGGACTGACCTCTTCAATTCAATCATAATGTTAATAATTTCTAAAACTAGTAGATACAATTTACAATGCTTAAATAATTTTGTGATGTTGAACAATAAAAAAGCTGGGATTTTGTAGCTCTGTAAAAAGACCATGAACTGCATGAACCACTCCACCATCATCCTCAACCATTTTTTGTCCACTGTTCTCATCTGCAATGAATTATTATATTAAAATGCATGTGTCATAACAGGAGGTAGCATTCAGTTACTTTGGAATGGGCCAGTTGGTATATATACATAATAAAAAACGACCACTTGCATTTATTCATGAATCAGGACAAATTTAAGGACAAATGTTAATCCCATTGGGATGAACGCCTCTGGCTGCTAACGACACTGCAGCATATGCCCCAAAATAAAACAGAGACGGTGTGCGTGTGGGTTGTGTGTGTGACCTATATATATAATTATATTAATGTGGTTTCAAAATAACATTGATTTTGACCAGGCAGTCTGCAATCAAGAAAGCCAAGAAAATCAAGAAAGCCATTCAAAGAAAGCCGTCTATTTCACGATCACATGGTTTCAGGGCTCCATAAATCTGATATCACCCTCTGCCAACTAATATGGCAGAGCTTTATAAAAAGACTGAAAAGCAAAGAGGAAGTGCAAACACTTCCAGAAATCTGAAGGAGCTGATTAGAATGTTACTGTAGCTTTCATGAGCAGACACTAGAGTGCAACATTACTCATGTCTGCTTTTAATACATTCAAACATCTGAACATTATACAGTCATCTAAAACCTACAGAAGTTCCTCTTACATACAATGTACAAGGGCTCTCAGATTCACAGTTAACCTCTTTTGATTCACTGTCAAATGCCCCTGCCTGCAGTATTGCTATTCGTGTTTGATTTGAGCAATTACTGCCATTAAGTATGTACCTCTCACTCTCTGCAGGTGTCACATGTTCTGCAGAAAGGCCTTCTACATCTACATCAGTTTCTCAGAGGAATATACAAATTAGAGCTCCATCTGGTGAACCACTGGGTCTGAGCATTGAGAAAACCTTGCCTGATAAATAAAGGTAAACTGAACATGACTATAGTGGCCATCACGAGTGGTTATTAGTTTAAGCGCCGCCACTAGAATAACCTCAAACCAGACTTCAGACTATTACATCACCACCCACCACCCCCCCCCCCTGTCGTCCACCTCCCCAACACATACACACACGCACGCGTACCCAGATTGGCACACACATGCACACGCAGCTGCATACGCACACACATGAAATAGAACTCCAGCTGAAGGCTCTTTTCATCTCTGAGCTGAGGTTATCCCCAATTAAAGATTCATTGTAGTGTATTGTTTTTCCAGAAGGTGGGATCTGCTAGTGGAGGCGGAGGAAGAAAGCTTACACAGTGGTGGTTTCACAGTGCCAGTGTTTAAAGGGTTGCTCAAGAGTATTTACAAGCCTCCTGTTCCTCCCCTCCCAAGGGATCAGGAATCAGCTTATGTGTGTATTTGTTGATGTCTGGCATGCCAGCATCTTTACAGCTTAAATGGCATGAATATTTAATGCACATATGGCATGGAGTTCTCAGCGCTAATCTTCTACAAGAGAAATTAAGTTACAATCTTTTCTCTTAAACACTGTCTGGGGATTCTCAAAAAAATCGAGACCTTATTGAAGTTACCCAGATCATTTGCAAATGATGGAGAAGAAAATAAACTGTGGCCTGGATTCAATCAACATGATTGTCCTTAACTTTGACTTACATTTGAATGTGTTTGAGTGTTCAGTACTCACCACAATTAACTAACCAAATTGTGTTTGTGAAGATAAACTATGTCGATTGAATCCAAGTCAGTGTTTTTCATGTTTCCTCCTAATACTTAACAGACGTACTCTACTGTATGTCAGAAACTGTATCTGCACTGTATCTGCTCTGAACATGCAGCACGTCTAGAAGACTGACTGCGAGACCATTTATTACCAATTATAGCACTATTTATTATCTGTTCATAGTCAGTTTTGTTACTGATTGTGTAGAGAAAGAGTCTGAAGCCTGTGCAGCTACCGCCAGTGAATCAGGTGTTTGGTCCCTCTCTCAGAGTACAGCATCTGTGTGGGTGCTGCCCTAGAAGAGGAGGCATGCAGGGGTGTCCCCTGGGAGCCAAATCACACACAGATGCACTCCACTGGAGTGTGAGGGTGCTGTGACAACCGCTACTTCAGGCAGGGCACAATAAGAGGTTGTAAGCGCCCAGTGCTTAGGGCGCCTAAAAACCGGCAACAATCTGTTCTCATTTCACCAGGGCCTTGATCAAATTTAACACATAAGAGTCAAACTGTGATACTGATGATTTTTCAAACAGATGATTTTGAATCACTCTCAAAACACAGAAAAAGGTTCTCAGATCAATGGGCAGATGGGTATAGATCTGGCATGATGAAACAGATTCACTAGACTGTCATATTCATTGGTTCCTAATATGGGTTCCTATTCATGGGTTCTCTTTCAAGACTCACACCTGTGAGTCTTGAAATAGACTCACACGTGTCCAGTTTATGTCCTGTACAGAGGTTAACTAAGGATGCAACTACAAGTTGAAATCTTACTGCTGGCATCAATCGTGCGAAACCATGTTATTTGCTGAGGTGTTTGTCAAATAATATGTTAGTAATCCACTCTGGCTTAATATGATACACTTACATTTGTAGGTGAAATGTTGAATTGGTCCAAAAAATGATGCAGGGGTAGGATCTTTATGATTAATTTAGTATGAGTATGAGGACGTCGGCTGTGATCTATTTAGCTGTGCTGTTGTTTACAGCACTGCCTGTTCCTAGTTCTCAACTATGCACTGAACATTGTCGCAGAAAACAGGTGATGTTTTGACAAACATATAAGAATAGTGTGTGAAGTTAATTATGGATGCTAGCCCGTAAAAAAAAACAGCAAACCTTGCTGAACCAACAAGCTCATCTGCCCAGATGTGCACAGCACCTGCGGAATTAGATTATCCTCCAGTAAAAATCGCAGTCCACTGCAACAACAGCCTCAGTGATGAGATGTTATGCATTATGTGATTTTATTTGATTAACATTAAGCTAAATTGAATTTCAACGTTGATATACATGAGTATAAACTAATTTGGTTGGTTTTTATGAAACCGAGTATGCTACCAGTAGCTTTGGGTTTACAGCTGTTATTTTTGTCTCAAAAGCATAGAGTTGTCAAGAGAAAAAAATAAATGTATTATTTACTGAACAGGATGTATGGAGAACATAGTTTGTATAGTGTCCATATAATCAAGGCTGAGGGCTCAGTTTTTCTCTACAGGAACAGACAATGGACAGTAAATAATGCAGCCTATTTATTTTTTCCTTATCAGATTAAATAGCTAAGAATATTAATATATTATGTATTTTGGATGGGTTGACTCTGTAAGCTCTATTGTTATGGTACCATTTGAAGTCAACAACAACATTCTGTATTGTCCAATATATCCAGAAAGCTTGTAATAATCGCTGGCATGTAAAAACAACAATTTTTCTGATCAAAGTCTTTCAATTGGTGGCTCATCGCACTAGGATTCTGTTTAGGAGATTTCTGCCTAGAGCGATTGTCAATCAAATCACAGCAAGCAACTTGCAGCTGAATTTCGCCTGCGTGAACACAAAAGAAAAAAGAAATAGATCATTAAATTAATTCATTAATAAACCATTAAAGATAAAAATACCAATTACTTTAGAAGTGACTAAAATAATACTCAGTTGTCTGCAAAATCCCGGGTGACTGGAAAATGTTCAAGGGTCACATCATTACTTATTCATTGTATATTTAAATTGTGTGCAGTCCACATATAGCTTGTCTCTGGTTCTCATTAAAGCCAATGGGAGGCTTAATTCCCCATTTGTTGCCACTGGAGGTATAATACAACATTTTCATCTTTAAAAGTTTTTGGGGGGAGTGAGCATGAAAGCACAAACAGGCTTGTTGGTTAGGGTCTTTTAGGTTTGGGAACATATGGTCCCTATAATCTGGACTAATAGGCAGCATGGTTGAGATTTCTGAGATTTTGTTATATCATCCCAGTACGCAGAGGTCACTCCAGATAAATCCCTGTTGATCTACTGTGCCCTACTCCAGAGCACAGAGTTGGGACATAGATACTGTAATCCCTGTCGGAATCCCTAGTCAAACTGAGCCGCTGACACTACAAGGTGAGGAACGTGAAATAACATCCAGCTGGCCAAAACGGTTGGTACCATTACATAACCATCAGGATAACATCTGTGTTTAGCATCCCAATTTGGATACTATTTAACAGTCATTGAGCAATAATATGCTAAAAGGTTTTTGCACAATTTGCCACTCACATCAGTCACAGCATGATTTATGAATATTGTGTCATCTTGGGTCTATACACTTCTGGGTCAGCTTAGCTGTGAGCAAGATTAACCTTTGTGAGTGTCTTGTGGTCAGCAATATGGAGTGTGTATGTTAATGTTCACTTATGTTTAGTAACTCAACATTGGGCAAAAGGGCCATGGGTACTGCCCTGCATTTTCGACAACCATTTTTGTAGCCTGTATTTCCATTGAAATCCACGACGTGTCTCTATAGCTGCTCTTATTGAACACGCTTCAAGGTAATTGGCTGTGATAATGCCATGATTAATTAGATTAAGAGAGAGCAATCATAATGAGTTTGGTGCAATCCAACAAATGATCTCATTAACTGAATGGATTGTACTAGATAATTCTGACAACGAAAGAAGCATCATTTAAAAGCCTTTCAGCAAGTTTTCACAACACAACCCAAATCCATGCCAGAAGACCAAATTAAGATCAACCATTTGATTAATTAAATGACTATGATTAAGCTTAATACCCAAATATAATACACTGAACCATTCCTGGAGGGGGCACAACATTATGGACATAGCTTGTGCATTTTATAATTAGTTAGGATCCACCATCCACTTTGCAGGGTGACATCCCTAAAATCCTGTTCTCATTAGCAATGCACAAACATGAATCTACTTCAAAATATAACTTAATTTACTCTAGTCACATTTTTGCATAATTTAAAGAACAGCAGGCGGGATACAAGCATGCCAATAAATTACCATAGAATAAAAATACAATTTGCTGTTCTTATAAATGTTTTAAATTGTTTTAATGTAACAAAACAATATTCTGACATTAATACAATACAACATCTGAAGTAATAAGGGTTGGGTACAAATAATTAAGCAATCCTGGGACAGGAAGTTATTCATTATTGATTCTGTTAAAATACTTCTCCTTTTTCACTGTGCAGAGCATGTACACACTACATACATTGGTAAACGTTGATGTACATGTATTATTGACACATTATGTTAAATACTGCTGAAGAAAATGGATGAATGAATTGAACATGTCATTACTTGCTAATTACATGTAATTAGCAAGTATCTTGATGAGGAGACTGTATCAGCAACTTGCAACTGGGGGACTGAATTACAGGCTATAAAAAACAGTTATTGTAAAAGAAAAGAAGAGCCCTTGTAATGAGTTCAATTAATAATACAACTGAACTAGCTGATCGATTCAGATATCTCAATTTACCTTTGTATCACCTATAGGAAATGTGTCTTTTGCTGAGGTGCTGTAAGATTGATGGATGCACTAAAGAGAAGGAACTCCTTTTAAACTCTCTAGTACATTAATCAAGCAGTCCCAAAGGTGTGCTCTCAGCTGCAAAAAAAAGAGTTAATCTGACTCACAGCTTAATGATTTCTTGTTAACTGGTTTGAGAAAATGTCTATTAAATGGACTTAATGGACCGCAAATTAAGGCTGCCTGTATATGGAAGGGCAGAGAGCAAGCCGTTTGCTTAAAGAAAAACAGGAAAAAGACAAAAGCCCTCTCCTGTGATTATACAAAACTGATTTCTATGTTTCACTCTGTTAATAATGCATGTTCCCCTACAAGGCTGAAGCAACTGCTGCTCGGTGGGCCAGGTAAAGCACACGTTAGGAACGGCAGAACTGGACTTCTACCATCTGGTCCCTGGTTGTGCACACTTTAGGTACAGTAAGCATAGCATGACTTTTGTGGGTTTGTCTGTAGTACTAAGAATGGTCCACAAGCCTTTGACTCGCTTGCTAGGCCAATCAATAGAGCACTGGAGCGAGGCACACATGGAACTCTAACGGCTTCCTAGTCATACTGCTGCACCTGGTGAAGGCTTTCGCCTGATATAAAAAGCACCATTTGTTCCAGTTGTCAGGTTTGGGTTTAATGACATTATTAAGGAATCTGCAGCCGTATTACTCTGTAAATCTTTACACCTTATGAGGTTACATTAGTGATGCTCTTAATATGTCCATTCTCTCATCAGACAGATTAGCAGACTTCCGTGGTGCACTTTGAGTTGTTCTGTGGGAAAATAATACCTGGAAAAATGTCTGGTTGGATGGCTGTACCAAGAATTTATAAGATTTATAAGAGCCTAGCCTCACTTATCAGGCTCATAACATAACTGAGCCAGATTAATAAATCACTCTGATGTGGTATAACTCCGCCCAACTTCGGAGATGTGCTTTGCTAAGAAGCCAACGGTCAGTTACTACTTCATGGCATCTCATGACATCTTGTGTTAGTAGGACTCCAATTTGCATGACAAGGCACCATGTATAGGTAGATACACGCTGCACGTTAAATTATTACTGTTGTGTAATAAATGTATGTATTCTTCTAGAGAATTGCAATCTCCAAGTATTGTATGTTTTATATGTATGTAATTATTCCATTTGTAAAATGCATTTAGAGGTTTTAATGTTATGTCAATTTAGCTGGAGAATAAATTATTGTCTGGTAGGAAAAAATGATATGAATCATGACAATGTACTCAACGTGCGAAAAGGAAAAAACTTACTGAAATGGGTAAACATCACATGTAACTTAGTCTACTGTATGAAAAAGTGCAAACATGTACTTTCATTCTTTCTAACTCTTTCCAATGAATGGTTGGTGTTTTCATAATATCGTAGGAAATGTTACTGTCATCTAGAGGCAGAATAAATAGTAAAAGGTAAACATTGCTCATAGTTGATTGCAATATCCCTGTTTGACACTCTATAAATAAACATTTGCACAGAGGCTTATGCATTATTAGATATATAATGTGAAAAATGCCAAAGGGGTGAATACTTATTATACCCACTGTACAAGAATTTCTGGTCTTTTTGAGCCCTAGCACTAGATGGCATGAGACAGACTTGTCAAATTGGTCAGACACTGTTACATATAAAACCTCAACTTTTTATAAATCACATCACTACTAGGAGCAAAAAGTGGGAGTCTTTAAAACAAACCCACTACATGGTTTTTCTCTCTGTCAACTTCAACACCAGAAAATTATATAGTATATTATATTACAACATAGTGGAAAATATGGCAACAACCTCACGGATGGCTTGAACGGCGGGGGGGCGGGGGGCGGGGGGAGAAGAGAGGTGACAGCTCAGCTCAGGAGCTTGGGAGAAAGCTGGGTTTAGGTCTGAAAGAGGTGGATAATTCCTGTGACAATGACACCAATGCGGTGCGCGGGCGTGTTCCTGTTGGAGGGCAGATTGCAGGGAAGTAGAGGTGCTGTGAGCAGTGAGCCTCCCTGCCTGCCACGCTGATATATTTAACTCCAGTCTCTCTCTTGGCAGCCCATCACAGAATCGCTGTGTCACAGCTGAGACAAGCCGCAGCGCAGCCTCCAGGCCCTCATGAACGCTCTCAATTCAGGCCAGGGGTTGTGGGGGCACATCGCTTGAATTGGTGCCTCTGTTGACCAGGATCGTAGGGTAGACAAAATAATGGGAACACCAAATAATAATGGAATATGGGAACATCTTGAGAAAACAATGTTTTCACCATAGGGTGCACCTGGTCCCTTAAATTGGGTTCATATTCCTTGTCTGTAATTCTACCATACAGAGTAATAATTGGACCCAGTGACTCCTACGAGATGGCTTAATACCATAACAAATCCACCACCATGTTTAACAGTTGGGAACAGGCAATATGGTTTGAAGGCTTCTTTGGCTTTCTCAAAAAATAAACCCATCCAGATGTAGGGAAAAATAGTAAAATAGGACTCATCAGACCATATCCAGGTTTTGTGCTCATTACATCAGGTTATGCATTGTTGCACATTGGCCTTGGTTACAGGCAATTTCCGAATGGCAGCCCTGTCATAAATATCAGCTTTGTGAAGCTCACAACGTACAGTTTTCGTTGAAACTGGGTCACGGAGGTGTAGATTCAGTTCTGTGGTCATTTTTGAGGCCGTTGTTTTATGGTTTTTAGCAAATATCCTGTTAAGTGTCCGTCTATCCCTGTCAGTGAGTTTCAACAAGTGACCACTGTTCCTCTTTCCTGATTGATGTTGCTTTAGAAGGATCTTAAAGTGTTTATTTTAAAACATATTTTTAGCAGAAACCTATTGGTAATTAGTATTGACATTAATGTATTGGACTATTTCCAATGTTTTGTTTACCCCCTGTATATGAAGCAATGCAAGCATTGGATTTGAATGTGTAATGTCCTCCAACAAAACTGCAGAAATGATGGACATTATAGTTGGATTCTGAAGTTGGAGTCTCAGGTTCAAAATACAGGTTGTTTTAGTGGTGTTCTTATTAGATATAGTAACATTAGAGTACTGTAATGCATTCTCTTCTGGGTCAATTGTGCTGATTGTGATTGTCTGAGGGCAGTGACTGAGGGTTATTCATGACACAACTTTAGGTATCTGGGTTATTGGATATGATTTTAAGGGCCATCTGTTTTGGCTTAGGCAAGCATGTGAGTGGGTTTTGAATCAGTCATACTGCCATGTTCAGGGACAGAACCATGTAAGGGACTGTGTTTTTCAACTACAGATTTTCCAAACAAGGGTTAAAAATTGGCCCTGGTATGTAGCTAAACCTGCCAGGCCACGTTTAAGGTGCAGCTATGTGTCCAAACATCTTTCTGTACGTAACATCATATTGGTTTAATCATAGTGCATTCAATATTAAAACAAAGGACAATCTGTATTAATAAAGCCTACTTTTAACGAAATTAACTTTATTTGTATTTTATATAGCCTATAAAACTATTTGTAATAGTAGCTTATCTTCATTTATATTTTCCTTATTATTTTTAGATTTTTAACAGAAACAAATAAATTATTAACAGGACTCAAGTATGGTTTACATAGGTTTTGGCCTACTGGAACTAAGTAATAGGTTATATTAATACTGGTTTCGTTATAATTATGCGTAGCCAAAGGCTAACCGCAAAATATTGAAATCAATAGGCTTAATTTTTGAACATCTGGATTTTTAATGATGTACTATTACGTCATAATCACTAACTCCAGACAGGTTTAAAGCACTGACTGTCAGTCTACATACACTTGTCCGTCGCCCGCTGCTAGACTACTTACAACGGCAGACAACAGCTAGACAACACAAACAGCCCGAAGGTAGGCTGCCAGGGATATACCGATCATTACATTATAATACAACTGGAAAAGTTACGTTTTAGCTAGCTACATGCGATAAAAAATAGCCTTTTAACCAACACAAACATTAGGCCATATAAGTTTAGCTAGCTATAAATATTTAGCTTTTAGATTAAATAAAGTATTTCACACCAGTCCAAAACAAATAAGTAACCTAAACCATAAACTCACAGGCTAATATAGAGTAGGCCTATATATATATAACCTATATAATATTATAGCAACGGGTTAACGCTCAATTAGCTGAGTAGCCTATATTGCATTTTACCGCATTCAGTGAAGCATGTTCCTTGCAGTCGGACAATAAGGAAACAAACGTTGAAAATCTGATGAAAACGAAAACATGAAAACATAAATTTAAATATAACGTTAAATAAGTTACATGAATTAAGAGTATCATTTTACACATGAGTTGAAAGTAAACATATCTCAAAAACAAATGATTGAAATATGAATATAAAAATATATCAAAAACATTAAATAGACTATTGCTCCGTTAAAGAGTCCATTAATACATGATGGTTGAGCAAGATTCCAAATTAAGAGCAATAAGACAGAGAAGTTTAAAGTTGAATTCAGGTTCATAAAATTCCGTTGATTTTATTTATTACAACGAGTCTACTTTATAATTTTTTAAATAGTTGTATAATTGAATAGTTGCAAAAGTAGTTAGGCTACTTTATGGTATATGTATTGAGATAGTTTTGAAAAATAGTTACTCTGGGGATCGGTAGAGTGAAGGAAGCCAAAGTAAAACGCTTTTTGGTAGCAAGACAGTGGGAGAAGTCCACCAGCCTCTCCAGGTCTGCTAAAATTATGTGGCGAAATAATTTGGAAATATATTTATGTGTAGATGCTACACATCTTAAAACATAATGAGACCCAGTCTCATTAAAACGTGGAACGTTAGAGATTAACGTGAGATGAATAGCCTAGGCCTACCAGATTTTAGATTAATATACAAACGTAGGCTACGTGTGCTACTTTTACGTGGGTTTCCCAAAGCAGCTGGTATTTTACTTGTTCGTTTAACGTGCTTAAGGCACTTTTCCATTGCACAAAAAAACAAGAACTAGATCTAACGGGAACTAGTTCAGGTTCTAGTTACCATTATTGGTTCCGCCGATTTCAGGGGAAACAGTTAAGGTTTGCGCTAATTCAGAGCAAACATCAGCAAGGCAAAGAAACGATTTTTCGCTTCATTTTGGTTAAGCTGCCATGTGAAAAAACTAGGCCTATCACTTGATACATTAAGGTGCTATATGAAAAAACGTATCACTTCATACATGTGTAGATGTATTGTTTTGATGAGAATGTGTAGATAGCCACTGTGTTGTACAGAAACTGTTATTTGGTTTATGCTGCTCTTTTGATGCACTATTTTTCTATTTTTGTTATGTTTAATTACTGTGAAACAGCTACTGAGAGTCCACGACAAGTTTCCCCACGGGGACAAATAAAGTATATCGTATCGTAGGTATAGCTACATTAAGATGCCATATGAAAAAATATCACTTGATAGCAAGCTATAGCAGGATTAAACGTTAACATTTTTTCCTCTCTTGCCCGACCAGAAATCAATTTGCCATAACTGCCCTCATATGGCGTAGTTTAACTGGAACATAATCGCATAAAAACAGACACTGCGCTTCTGTAACAACATTAGACTACACTTTATTTTTTAATAAGAACTGCACTGTTGTATGGTCCCGTGGTTTTCTCCATGTTTTTCTACAATATGCTGATATTCCTTTTTCAACAAATGCTAACAACAACGCTTCTTCCTCCTCACGATCAGTCGTGAGTGACGCAAAGTGCGTAACCAATCAGCGATAAACAGTGCTGTATAGTAAATGTAAAAAAACATATAACCACTTTAGATAGACACCAATGGATGCCTGGGTACTGTTTTTAGAAACAACACTGTAGAATGTGATTGCTTTCAGATAAAGATATTTGCATCCAGTTTTTGGGGAAGTGTACATGCTTGGGGTAGCACATGCAAGGAGTGGATTTATGTTTGCCCGCACAGTAACATTATTAGGCTGCGTGGACGGCGTAGCCGACAAAGACGGCGTCTTTGGTTTAAATGGAGGATTCTCTGAACCGCTGCAATTATTAGGATAACCTGGTTAGCCCTGCCTGCTGCTCTTATTGGTGTTGAGTTAATATATGATAACCTTAGGTGGCAAATTAATTGAAAATCAACTTAATATAGAGCCCGAAAAAGCCTCGATCTTTATAGGCTATTCTTGTGACCAATTAAAATGCATATGTCATTTAGCAGATGCTTTTATGCAAAGCAATTTACAGTAGTGAATGCATACATTTTTCAGTATATGTTGTTCCAATCGGAATGGAACCGACAGCCTAAGTGTTGTCAGCGCCATGCTCTACCTACTGAGCTACACAGAACCATGTAGTCTGTAGTTTGTATAATTGTCGTATACGTAGGCTACAAATACAGATGTTTGTATCTTTGCAAATTAAACCAAATTCCATAAAGAGCCATTGCCCTCTTGCATTTGTATCACGGCTGAATCTTATAATCACTTTAGTGCTGAAATAGGATACCCAATGTTGCTTTGGCTAACCATGTGACAACATGAAGAATAGCTGCTACCAAGGTGATCCTAAAGGAAAAAATAATAATTATATATATATACACACTATATGGCCAAAAGTCAGTGGACACCTGACCATCTCACCTATATGAGCTTGTTGGACATCCCATTCTAAAACCATGGGCATTAATATGGAGTTGGACCCCCCTTTGCGGCTATGACAGCTGCCACTCTTCTGGGAAGGCTTTCCACAAGATTTTGGAGTGTGTCTGTGGGAATTTGTGCCCATTCAGCCAAAAGAGCATCTGTGAGGTCAGGCACTGATGTTGGACGAGAAGGCCTGGCTCTCAATCGATGTGCTAATTTCTCCCAAAGGTGTTCAATGGGGTTGAGGTCAGGGCTCTGTGCAGGCCAATCGAGTTCCTCCACCCCAAACTCGTCTAACCATGTCTTTATGGACCTCGCTTTGTGCACAGGGGCACAGTCATGCTGGAACAGCAAAGGGCCTTCCCCAAACTGTTGCCACAAAGTTGGAAGCGCCCAATTGGCTAAGATGTCTTCGTATCCTGTAGCATTAAGAATACCCTTCACTGGAACTAAGGGGCCTATGCCAAACCCTGAGAAACACCGAACTTTACAGTAGGCACTATGCATTCCGGAAGGTAGCGTTCTCCTGGCATCCGCCAAACCCAGATTCATCCATCAGACTGCCAGATAGTGAAGCGTGATTCATCACTCCAAAGAACACGTTTCCACTGCTCCAGAGTCCAGTTGCGGCGTGCTTTACACCACTCCAGCCGACACTTGGCATTGCGCATGGTGATGTGAGGCTTGTGTGCAGCTGCTCGGCCATGGAAACCCATTCCATGAAGCTCCCGACGCACAATTCTTGTGCTGATGGTGCTTCCAGAGGCAGTGCCGCGTTTAAAGTCACTGAGCTCTTTACGAACCATTCTGAATTCTAAATGTTTGTCTGTGGAGATTGCATGGCTATGTGCTGGATTTTATGCACCTGTTGGCAATGGGTGTGGCTGAAACACCTGAACTCAATAATTAGTAGGGGTGTCCACTGACTTTTGGCCATATAGTGTATATATAGGCTGCACAACACATCATGTTATAGGCTAATATGACATTATATCTTATTTTACATAATAAAACATAATAAAAACATTATTTTACATAATAAAACACTCCAAATAAATGTAATGCACTAAATAAATCCACTTATGTTGCTAATTGTCCACATTTCCAGAATCACTAGTCACTTGATTTTATAGTACTCTATAGTGGCCACTGTCTGCAGTGAAGAGTGGAGCAGGCAAAAGTGAACTTAAGAAGCACGTTATTTATTTAAAGATTTAGTTTCTGATTTTATCAAATTTTCTCCCAATTTAGTAGCAAATTACACCTGCTATTTTTTTGTAAATGTCAATCCCCCTTCTAGTAATGTGAGTTTGCTACCGTAGTCCTGCGACCGGTAGTGACGAAGGTGAAGTAACATCTCCTCCAAGATGGCACTCGCCAGGCTGTCGACCGTAACCCGGTACGGTCGGCTTCCCTCCTCCCTGGGGCTGACAGCCAATCACCACCCCTGGTGGCACTCCTGGCCAGAGCCGACTCTGGCGAGACAGGGAATTGAACCCCGGTCTCCGTGGTCAGTGTCGAACGTTGTAACCACTGGACCACGCGGGAGGCGCACATTATTTTTAACATGTGGGTTGGGTAGCACGTGAATTAACAACGGATACATGTTAATATACATGCTAATACATGCTACTTTCGTTTGGGAAACCCACGTAAACGAACAATGGAACTTGCGACACTTTCAGGAAACCCACCCCAGTCCTATTCCAGATGAGGGATTCTAAACCATTTTCCTTGACAGTGAAAGCCTTTATCGTTTTTCGACAGCTGACAAGGAAATCATGCTTTTGCAACTGTTCTAATAATTCTGTCTCTGAATTTTAATCACATGTACATTGAAGTACACAGAAACACAGACATACATAGAGCTATGGAAATGACTCATTCTTATGAGCTTGGTGCTGGTTGTTGAACCTGGCTCAGGCTGATGGCTCAGCAAGTGGTCCAGTGTCTTCTTTAGTGAGGTACTTGACAGCAGGACAACGCTCAAGATCGCATACCGCTCTCTTTCCCAGACCCTGCAGATGACTCACTCTGTACGCGCTTGGAGCGTGGAACATATACGGCCCACTCCATCGCGTCTGAATAGACACGGCTTAAGAGTTTTATTACCCCCCACCACACCGCATCATGTTTCATACCGCGCGCATGCAGACGGAATAGCATGGGGAAAGAGGGTAATACGTTTAACCCTTTCACTCTCCTCTTTGAACTGGCCTCATTAAGTACAAATCTCTTTGAAACTGCCAAGTTTCTTCCTGGCTTAACCTTCAACCATCACAGGAACACCCCCCTGGGTATCTAAACCGTATTACTTCTGCATTACTTACTTTAGCAGTGCTGGCAGGCATAGCTCCTTGTCATTGTGGAGTAAAATGTCAATGGTCCGAGGTGTCATTTGGCTGCTTTGTTGAGTTTGGATTTAATGTACAAAAAAAAGAAAAAGTACTTTGAATCTGAGATTAAAACTATGGCCTTAATGACATGGTCAAAGGAGGAGTGGTTTGATAGTGATGAACGAGTCTCATCTTTGTTGGGACAGGGCTTAGGATGTTTAGTAATGGCTTACACACATACAGGCTCTGCTATCAAGACAGTCAAAGTGTTTCCCACACAGCTCAGTGACCGTGCCACCAAAATCTCCATCAACAAGATGTGCAGACTCCCCTAATTATACCATAAATTGACAATCACTTTAACAAAGGGGTAAAAAAAATTAACTCATAATACTTTAAGTTGTATTGTAATGTTACTGTAAGGGCAATACGTGTAGGGGAACCCTGAGCAATTGAATACTGTTCATCTGCCTGTAGATTTGACTAGTGTCTGCAGATGGTTATTCTGTTTTGAATTGACAGTGTTTTTTCACTGGCTACTGCCCAATGAAGCAACTGCAGAATTTCCCCTCTGATATAGAAGAAAACTTTTCTTAGCTTTTAACACTTGATATTCAGCAAAATATTTCATTGTGATGATAAGAAACCAGAATGATTTCTGCTAACTTCCACAAGAGAATACAGGCAGTGAATTAGCACAATTATAATATGCAAATGAGGGATGCATGAGGGAAAAAATATTTATTTGTGGGCTACTATGAGTTTTGCACTTTGATTTGTGTTGTCTTTTTGAATGAGCTATAATGAAATTACAGTGTAATATATTATAAATCTATTAGAGAGAGAATTCAGATGAATACAATTATCTCCTCAAATAATGAACACTGTTTTTTATTGGTTCAAATATTACTGTGTAAGTGTATTACTCGAGAACAGAGCAGAAAATCTTAAATGGTTTGTGTTTGTTCAGAAGCCGTTTATGTTCCTTCTTGCCGCTCTGATTTTATCATCATCGGGCCAGTCTGTCGGTTGCCATGACAACCGTGTAACTATTCATCAAATCCATCCCTAATTAGCAGTGTCGTTTTGTCAGGTTTTCTGTTATTCAATTTGTTTAGAAGCAGGGGGTTCAAATTGCTGTACAAAAGGACATGGAAAAGTTCCATGTTATTTTTCATTTTCAAGAACCTGAACAGCTATAATTTTTTATATAGACCATTGGAGCTCAGAATTCAATAGGAATATATGGAAGCTGATGATGAGGACAGGCCATTCAGCCCATGTAGGCTGGTCAATCTAGGCTCGAGTTTGTGTACAATGAAAAATGAATGTATGTAAAAACACACATACACCAGGAAGTGATTCATTGAACCCATTATGTTATCACAATATGATATATTGAGCAATAGGAGGGTGGGGCTTCATGAACTCCATTTCTATCTTTTGATTGGTTCATATGAGTCAGTGATGGATAACAGTGCTCATGATGGTGGGGTTAATCTATCTCATCATAAAATTACTATTTTGTTTAATCACACACACTAAAATTAGATTATGACAATCGGAGATCAGTTTACTAGCTTTACATTAACAGACATACAGTTTTGTTATGGGGATACTAATTAAAACATCTATAATTTAAAGATTTAAAGATGCCCTGCGATGGATTGGCGACCTGTCCAGGGTGTATTCCTGCCTCTCGCCCGGAACGCATGCTGGGATAGGCTCCACGACCCTGACCAGGAATAGCGGCTTAGACAATGGATGGATGGATGGATAATTTAAAGAAATATGTCATTTATCAGGTGAAGGATACCTCAATAGCATACATTATAAATGAAAGGAAAACCATGGAAGAAAGCACACATGTGCACACAAGTTGTGCTAAATTTCACAAATAGAATGCTAAAATAGGGTTAATAATTTTTCTTCTCAAATAAACAAACTGTGGGTTATACATTATTTGATATCAAAGTGTTTCTGTACTCAGTACTCGGCAGGATTATTACCAAAAACAAAAAACCCATGTCAATTACCTGTACTCAAATGTACTGACAGTTTTAACAGGTACATGCTATTTCATTTTCTTCTTGTGCTGGGGGAAAAAACAGCCTCCTGTCTATTGCCCAAACTAAAATCAGAACACATAGAAGAATAGCAAATTGCAAGTTGTAAATTGGTTTCACAATGAAAGTGTTAGTCCTGCTTTAATTAGGAGTCCTAATTCCTGAAATATCTAAAATTTCCTTGGTTTGAACAAAGCAGCATATAGATAATTGCCCAAATAAAGGAAACACTTGAGTAAATGAGGGATGCAAAGTATATTGAAAGCAGGTGCTTCCACACAAGTGTGGTTCTTGAGTTAATTAAGCAATTAACATCCCATTATGTTTAGGATCAAATTCTGGGCAGGCCAACTTGCCCTGTTTTGGCTACCATGGCTCGAAGAACAGATCTCAATGACTTTGAAAGAGGGGTGATTGTTGGGGCACGTTTGGAAGGAGCTTCAGTGACAAAGACTGCTCAACATCCAGAGGGCAGTTACCTGTAAATAATGAGCATAGCATTTTAGGAACAAGACTTTTCTGATAGTAATAAAATCCTATTCCAGCAACCTGTGAAATTACATAAAATGTTCATATAAAACGGATTAATAAAAATAGGAACAATTCATACATATCCCTGCATTCAGCATGAATGTTTTTGAAACTTGAACTTGAACACCATCATTCAGGTTTATTCTCTTGGCCCACCTTCCTTTAAAGGGTTTCAATGTGAGACTATGACACTCATGTAGTAGTGTAGTGACACTATAAGACACTATGACAAATATATGTATTATATGACAAATATGACACTGTTGTGTCAGGCTTTGTAAGAATGTTAATTAATTTGTTTGCAATTCTTCTCTTTTGCAGGGGGAGGCTGGGAGCCCGTCAAGGGGGCATCAGTGCACCAGCGCCCCCTGGATACAACTGTTGTTGCTGCTGTGTTGAATGGTCTTGCTGGCGCATATTGGGGAAACACTGCTTGACTTTTTGGTTCTCTGTTGCCCAAGATCCTGGGAGGCATGAGTGTGGGCAGGATCAAGCGCTACAGCATCGTATCGTCGGAGGAAGAAGCATTGCGCCTCACCACCATGCCCGGAGTGAACGGCTTTGGCAACGGCAAGATCCATACCCGCCGGAAGTGCCGCAACCGATTCGTAAAGAAGAATGGCCAGTGCAATGTCCAGTTTGCTAACATGGACGACAAGTCGCAGCGATACATGGCCGACATCTTCACCACCTGTGTAGACATCCGCTGGCGGTACATGCTCATCATCTTCTGCATGGTCTTTGTGCTCTCCTGGTTGGCCTTTGGGCTGGCCTTCTGGGTCATCGCCCTGGTCCACGGCGACCTGGACAACCCTGCCGGGGATGAGAACTTCACGCCCTGCGTCCTGCAGGTCAATGGGTTCATTGCTGCTTTCCTCTTCTCCATCGAGACGCAGACCACCATAGGCTATGGGTTCCGTTGCGTCACAGAGGAGTGTCCCGTGGCGGTCTTCTTGGTGGTGTTCCAGTCCATCGTGGGGTGTATAATTGACTCTTTCATGATTGGCGCAATCATGGCGAAAATGGCCCGGCCCAAGAAAAGGGCCCAGACGCTACTGTTTAGCCACAATGCAGTAATTGCCATGAGGGATGGCAAACTCTGCCTCATGTGGCGGGTCGGGAACCTCAGAAAGAGCCATATTGTGGAGGCCCACGTCAGGGCACAGCTGATTAAGCCACGAATCACGGAGGAAGGAGAGTACATACCTCTAGACCAAATAGACATTAATGTGGGCTTTGATAAAGGCTTAGACAGAATCTTCCTGGTCTCACCCATTACGATCCTCCACGAGATCGACGAGGAGAGCCCCCTGTTTGGCATCAGCAAGCAGGACCTGGAGACGGCCGATTTTGAGATAGTGGTTATACTTGAAGGGATGGTGGAGGCCACAGCCATGACAACGCAGGCGCGCAGTTCATACCTGGCCACCGAGGTCCTGTGGGGTCACAGGTTCGAGCCTGTCCTCTTTGAGGAGAAGAACCAGTACAAAGTGGACTACTCCCACTTTCACAAAACATACGAGGTGCCGTCGACTCCTCGGTGCAGTGCCAAGGACATGGTGGAGAACAAGTTCCTGGTCCCTAGCACCAACTCCTTCTGCTACGAGAACGAGCTCGCTTTTATGAGCAGGGACGAGGACGAGGATGAGGACAGCGACAGGGTCCTGGACGACCTGAGTCCAGATGGCAATAGCCGACACGAGTTTGAGAGACTACAAGCTACCATAGGACTGGATCAGCGGTCATACCGGAGGGAATCTGAGATATGACCCCCCGGCCCCTGAAGTCAGCTTTTAAATATATATTTTTTTTTGTTGTTTTTTTTTCATTAATAAATGCAGAACAATGCAAGTGCCATAGGAATATTGAACTACTGTCATAGCAGTGCAAAGTCAAGAGACAACAGCTGGCGGAGATGAACAGGGAAATCATGGTGAAAATATGAATGAAAGGCAGAGAGATTGAGGCAAACGCGATTCAAAGCATTGTGCAAGAGAAAACAACACAGGTTTGTGAAAGACTAGTCAAGAATGTCTGAGAAAAAGAAAATAGTCAGAGAAAGACTATTTTTCTTTTACAAAAAAACTTGAATATTTTCTTTTTTTCCCAAGGTAGTTCGAGCCGAGAGCTTTAAATGATACGATACAAAGAATTGTTAAAATAGAGGAAATAATCTCACATTTAAATTGTAAATAGACTGCTTAGGTAAGTTATGTTTCGTGTGGAATATTATTTTTTAAAAATCTATTAAAAACAAGTCCTTTTATTATTTGAATCCGCTCCTGGGCACAAATGACCGTAGTACTGCCAGAAGAGAGGTACAATACTGTGCTTGCCCATATGGAAACGCTGGTTATCCGCAGTGCAGCTCCTGAGTTCTTTGGCATATTCAAAACTCCCAGGAAGTGCACTACAGCATGTAAAGCAAATGAGCCACTCAAACCCAACACACATGTCAGTGTGTCTCCTAACTGAGGCAAAAGATCAACATGCCACAGAGCAAAAAGAAAAATCAAGAAGGGAGATATGGAAGTGGTCTGGCAACTATGATCAGATTTATCAAGCACTAAATATATCATTTGCACTATAATTTGAGGATAATCAAATTATGTATGTTGCACAATTTTAGAATGGGCAACATGTACATTCTTTTTTGAGTTCTCATTTTTTTCACGAGTACCTGAAGTGACAAAATAAGTCGGTATTAGGTGTCTGGCACAAACCGCTTGATATCCCTTTCTTTAAAATGGATGACGGGAACAAAATGGGGAAATGCTTGCACACACAGACACACCTGTGCTGAATCCATCAAGTGAGAGAAATTACTTTAAAATGATTTATTCGTAAACTAAATGTAAAGTAGAGATAACCTCAGTTTATGGATGTCTGAATTATAATTTAGCAAATCCTTTCCACTTGAAATTGAAATAAAGGTTTGAGGCACATGGGGGAAAATGAGAGATCACAGTTAATTTTCTGTTAGGATTTGTATGTCACTCACTTCATAACTTGTATCTATGCACATCAAATATGTTATCAGGAAACAAAGGCTACATGTAGTACTGTAGAATATATACTTGCACTGCATTATCATCATCTTGTTTGAGTTACTCTGCAAGAAGCCAGGTTAAAATAGCTTGAAATTAATGTGTTACCTCGAGGCAATGAAATCTAAAGTCATACCAATGAGACTCCATTCCCTAGAAACCTAGCACAATAATCCCCCTTTCCCACATCCGTAGAGACCTAGACTGAATAATGAATACATTGCAATCTACAAGGGATAATAATAATAAAAATTATGTCTCAATAGTAACTGCCCAAAATATAGACAATATGACAATATTTGCAGACAGGCATGGAAAAGAGCAGAGGGAGGGAAGTGAACAGCCAGCCTGCGCAGGAGTTTTCCTCCTGCCCAGATCTCAGAAAGTGAGTAAGGATGAACATAAAGAGACTCCCCTCCCCTTCGAGCGGATAATGATAGAAATCACATGGGCCTGATTCCCCAGGGTGCACCTATATTATAGCATACTGGACAATGGCCTAACACAGTAAATCCAAAGGGACCATGATGCAAGGCCGAAATTACCATATAGATTGGGGGGGACACATCCCCCCCAATATTCAGATATGCTCAAAATGTCCCCCCCAATATATAGCCTAGCTTAGGGTTTGGCAGATTTGGTCCCCCCCAATGTTGACTCCATGGTTACGGCCTTGCCATGATGTCTCCCAGCTAACAGCGTGGATTAGACAGGATCTCAAGAAGTGCAAATGGCTGAAAATAATAAGCAGGGTATTAGAACCATCTGGGAGGGTATTGAGTAAAATGGAACAAAGTAAGTGTTCTTTCTTTAGCATAATCCATGCTTCAACTCAAGAACACACTTGCACGTGTGGAGGCTTCACACCTCTTTCGTTTCAAAGCTCTAGTTGATTTTGTTGCTATTCTAATGTTTTTGTGACTTTTTAAAACTAGTGGGAGATATAAAAACCAAAGTTGCAGATTTAAAAAATAAACAAGTTGTAGAATGCATGTATTTAGCAATATCCTTAATAGTATTGTACCATCATTCAGTGACTTGCGTAACATGTCAGTAATCCTACAGTACAGGACAAACCTTCCCCAAGCACATTAACCTTGTAAAGGATGCACTGGGTTACTTGGAAGAGTAGTGAAGAAGTTAATGACTTCTGATTATTTTTGTATAGCACATCTTCCTTATTTGCGTTCCTGCAATTTTTCCGTTGTTTAAGATCCTCATAGAAGAATAAATGCAGACAATCTTTACAGGGCACGCAAAAATCTGAATGATTTTCTTTCTGATGAGACCAATTGCGCTCATCCCAACCCCCAGTTTTCTATGTTTTCTTTGATAATTTGTGAAAAAAAGAACAATAATTATACATTTCACATTTTCACCTGTTTCTTATTGACAATGATCCCAAAAAAATATTAGTTTTTGTTGATTTTCTTTGTTGTCTCTTTGTAGGAGAGGGAACATTTTAACTGTACCACATCGCTAACTTGCTATTTCATTTCTTTTCAGTAAACATTATTCTCCTATTTATTTTGTGTCAAGAAACATAACTCTCAAATAGTAACAGATGACAAACCCACTCAACTTCTGTTTTGAACTATTGATGCCACATTCCCTTTAAAAGGAAATGGGATTGGTTTGTGAATTTTTGAAGAGAAATAAAGGGTTTGAACCAGGGCCATTATTTTAGACATGACATTATCAATTGCCTTGCGGTTTTTGGTTCATTGCAAGAACATTTTGCAGACATCGACAACAGTTGAACCTTATGGGCAATGGCATCACTCCAAGCTACCGGTTTTCACCCAACTTGTTTTATGCTTTTCCTGAGGGTATATGTAAATGTGTGCTTTTAAAATAGTTCCTGGTACTGAACTATGTACCTGGTTGAATGAGAATCTGTAAACAATGTGCAGTGAACTTGGCCTGGTTTTGGAGAACAAAATCAAAATGTAAATGTTATGTCACAAATAATGTACAGTCAAGAAAATGGACTGTGAATGAGCATAGTTAACTCTGCCAACTGTCTATGTACATGCTTATTAATACTGTCAGGAAGCAGGTTGGGGTTCTCTTCAATTGCTAAATTTTGATTGAAATATCACCTTTTCGTTTCCTATGTTTATTTGCACAGCCTTTCCCATTCAGATGACTGGCTCCTTAACCAAGAGCGCTTCCTAAAAATGTCCAATTTAACTAAATCTGTCTATCCCAGAAAGTACATCCACTGGACACAACCAGTGCAACATATGGCCCTCTGAAAAGCAACTTTGCATTTATTGCGAGTGCTCGAAATGAGCTCTCTTTTGAGTCCTCTATTTTAACAATGAGGATCAATGCCCCTGCTTTTGGCCTTTTTAAAGCTATTGTTTGGAGGGGCAGTAAGATCCACATACGTTTTTTGGGGAGGGCATTACAACAGAGGCTATGAGATGGTGAATCCAATGAGAGAGTGCTCTCATAGCAGCAGCAGCAGTAGGGCGGTGACAGGACAAGCAGTGAGTGAGAACGCCACTTTTACAGTGTTGACTACTCTCTTGTGAAGTATGTATGAGAAGCAATAAATACAGAGGGGATCTGGACAGGCTGAGCAATAAGTACAGGAATCCACACTTCTCAACAGCCACAGAAGCAGAACTCATGAATTTGCTTCATCTGGCTAGGGGTTTGAAAGGGCCACCATTACTGTTCCGATTGTGTGTGTATGTGTGTACATCTACCACGGCTCGCAACATCTGCGGGGGCCGAGGTATATCACTTCTAGTTCAAACAGGTCACAATGGATGCTCTGAGGATATTCTAATCCAGCTAATTTGCTTTGTGACATGGCATTGCTATACACTGCAAAGGGCATGCAGATGTTGAGGATGCTTCAGGATTTAACCGAAGAAATGCAGTGGGTATAAAAAGCATTCATCCCCTTTGGCATTTTTCACATTTTATTTTCTTACTTCATGGGATCAAAATGGATTTAATTAGGAATTCCAGCCACTGATCAACACAAAATAGTCTAATGTCCAAACAAAAAAACTCTAAAGCTTTTTGTTAATAAAAAAAAAAACAGACAATAATTGATTGCATAAGTATTCACCCCCTTTTCTAAGACATACCTAAATAAACTGGTGCAATCAATAATTTTCAGAGGTTACATAATTATTTGATTGGAGTCAACTTACAATTAAGGTGTTTTAAATTATTTCAAAATAAATACATCCGTCTGTGAGATGTCCCACAGTTGGTTAGTGAAACAAGAGTTTCATCAACATTCAAAGCAATTCAGAGAAAAGATTTTTAAAAAGCACCAATCAGGCAAAAGACATAAGAAGATTTCAAAGACTTTGAATATCCCCCAGAGCACCATTAAGTACTTCATAAAGAAATGGAGAGAATATGGCACAACTTTGAATTTGCCTAGAACAGGCCATTCTCCAAAACAGCATCTGTGCGAGAAGGGCATTTGTTAGGTATGCCACCAAGAGGCCTATGGCAACTCTGCAGTTACAGTCTTCCATGGCAGAGATAGGAGAAACTGTCCATGAGACAACAATAGCCCTGTCACTTCACAAATCTGCGCTTCATGGGAGGGTGGCAAAAAGAAAGCTATTGTTGAAGAAAACTAACATGAAATCTCACCAGAAATCATCTTTGCCAGACAGCATCTGGGGGACTCTCAAACCAAGTTAAAGAAGATTCTGTGTTCTGATGAGACCAAGATTTGGCATCAACGTTAGATCAACATTTGGCGCAAGCCGTTACCGCTCATCATCCCAAGAACACTATCCCTACTGTGAAACATGGTGGCAGGAGCCTAATGCTATGGGGATACTTCTCTGGTTCAGGGACTGAAAAACTTCTCAAAATAGAGGGCAAAATAGATGGAGCAAGATATAATCAAATCTTGGAGGAAAACTGCAGTCTGCAAGAGACATGGGACTTGGGAGAATAGTTATAGAATGTGGCCCAGTCAAAGCCCATTGAGAATTTGTGGAAATATTTGAAAATTGCTGTTCTCCACCAGTCCCCATCCAAACTGATGGAGCTCTAGCAATTTTGTAAGGAAGAATGGGTGGAAATTGTAAAGCTGGTAGAGACTTATTCAAATATACTCACAGCTATAATTGCAGCTAAAGGTGCTTCAAATAAGTATTAAGTCAAGAGGGGTGCAATCAATAGTCTGTTTTCTTATTTGTAATTATAATCTATTATTTGGCATTATAGAGTATTTTGTGTTGATCAGTGGGAAGAAATCCCAATTTAAAGTCCAGGAAGTAAGAAAATAAAATGTGAAAAAATGAATACTTCTTATACTTATACCCACTGTGTATATATATATAAATTATTTGGGAGTTGGGTTGGGTGGGTTGATGACCTGTATCAGGAGAACCAGTCTCTGTACAGAAACTGTAGTGATAGACCCAATGCTTTTATTGACCTTTTCGCATTCTGTATTTTGGACAAAGACAAATGCTTCTCACCTCGACATTGGACATACCTTCATAGACTGCTTAATGACGAACAATCAATGCTTGCTTTCTTTTCAGTAAGTCATTTAATCTGTCTCTCCCACAAAGTTGACAGAAATCCATATGTCCACTTATTGTGGAAATCTGATTGTCTTTTCCTTTTTGTAACAATTGATCTTTTATGAGGCATTACTAAAAGTATATTTTAATATGTGCTATCATGTGTGGCAAATCACTAATTACCTTTCATGATGTGACACGTGATAACCTGTTATATATGTTGAAATGTGTGCTACTCAAGCTCTACAGGCTGGATATCAATACAGGTCCGTTCTACATAGAATAAAGGGTGCACTGAATTTAAGCTGACAGCAATGATTACTTGTTGGCTAAAAGTGGATTTGTGTATGGCATCTCTCCACAACGGAGAGGTTTGGATATCTCAATGTTATGTGTCCCAATGTGGCTGGGCATCCTCTGTTTATGTGTTCATCGCACAAACAGTGGACTGCTTTGTCTATAGCCACTTTGCCAGATGAATCTATAGGAATAAATGAACATGCACACTCCAATGGTGACAGACTAGCCAGGAGAGCCTAGCTGTGTTACCATTTTGAAACCGGCCTGTCATTCCATCTTTAAGCAGAATACACATTTCAGCCTGGCACACAGTGACAGAGAATTCCTCTGCGATAATGTATGTCACAAGAGAATTCAATCAATTAATGAATCTTGTTTAAACACAAAAGGCCTCCCTGGGAGCTGTATTCATGGTCTCACTGACAGGGGTTTTCTTTACTGAGTGACCCCTTTAAAAATGCCTTTGTACTTAAATACAGTAGGGACGTTATGTGTTCAAGTGAACAATTATAACTTAAAAAAACGGGGTGGCTAACAGGCTCGAGGAAGATTCCATCCGAATGATATTGCCCTACACTCATGAGCACTCATTGGTGTGAAAGTCAATCTGTTGTTTGCAAAAATATGAAGGATGAAAGACAGATTTTCAAGGTGAAAGGAGCTTTTGTCCCAGTCCTAATCTTTATGCTTTGCATTGCCTTCTGAGAAGGCTCCGGCAACCTATTGTGTGAAACCTTTTTTCCTACCTTAGGATGTGAGACCTCTGGGATCATCTCACTAGAGGTAACCATGGTAATGCATCATCAGCTTCTATGCTGCATCATGGGACTGCAAATTTCATTATGCTTTTGAGTTTATCTTTTAAAGTGAAACTATTTATCAGTTCTAATGTTGAACAACCTGACCCCACTATATAACAGGAAATGTGCAAGATATGCAGATGTACCAAAGGTACATAAAACAGACAGAACATGTAGAGCTCCATATTTACACAAAACAACACATCTATTTTTATACCTAGTTGTTTTTGTCAATATTTAAGTATTTGCTTGGGATAATATAAGAAAACATCCTGAAAACATCAATAAATATAGTTTTCTGCAAGAATTAGAATACAAATTCTAATACACAATCAATACAAAGAAGTAATGACATGTTAAGGATTAAGTTATTATTTTCATCTGACTTAGAAGTTTTATTTTGTTTCAGCACAGAAGCTTATGATAAAACTGGTATTTCTCTTAAAGGGATGATTGGATGACCTTTGACCTCTGTAGAAGTCTTCCTCTATGCCCAGATTATAAACAAAAAATATTATACTGGGTTTTTTTTTTGTTTGTTTTGTTTTGTTTTATTTTAATGGATGATGAAAAAATTAATTAAATTATTCAATTAAAATCTAATGATTAAAACTGTTTCAAAATCTCTTTATTATATTACAGCTTGTCAAGTTGCTATGAATGAAATAACTAGGAAACATCAAATGTAAAATGGATGGAAAGGAAAAAAGATCCACATATATCATTTTACTTTTCTGCATTATACGTTGTCAAAAGGCAACTGTGGGTGGACAGGGATGCAGTGTACACAGTCCCACCATGGATACAATATGAAACTTCAAGGGTTGTATTTTGAGGGCCCAAAAATATGATGCAATGACCAAACACATTTGACTATCACAATGTGGGTGCTATTTTCCCCATCTTATCCTAGCACTTAATTCAGTAATAATTCAATTGTCTTACTTATCCCCCAGGAAAAAGGTGGTGTGAGCGGAAATGCAATGTATATCATATATACACTAGATGGGGCAGAAATGAGAAAAGATGTATTGAACATGTTTGGGAGGCATCCACACACAGATACTACTGTTGTACAATATTATACAGTATATAAATCCATTATAGCAATTATTACAATATATATGTATCCTACTGTTTTATGTAAAATGTTTTCTTTGCAATTGTGGATACAACATATGTTTGATGTTTGATCTATAATCAAACATCTGTTGTGTCATCAGCTAATTAATTCCCCATCATTTAATTCCCCTGCAATCACCATACTCAAGCAAAATATACATGCAGGTAGATCAATACAGTGTTGCAGCCTCACAGAAAGAGTCACGATCACAACTTTGCAGATATCTATCCCTGTTCAATAGAAAATGTGACAGCATATAGCACAGACCGGTGCCTGAAGAGCATACAATCCTCATCGTTTAATAAATTAATCATTTAACAGGGCCATGAAATACATTCTGGCCACAATGACCCAAATATGTCACATACAATTTGTGTACGGATCCCGACAAGTCAGGATTTTTGTATACATCTGTGATTTAAGTATTTTCTTATTTAAACATGACAGAGACTGAATACAGGAACAGACTCCACCTCCCTTAAGGAATGTTTCAGAGAGACGTCAAACATCTTCTCTCCTCTTGTAGCAGAGCTTAAGGCTAAGTTACCATGTCCCTTACCTGTTGCTTACCTGTTGATGTAAGGATTGCTTCACTCAATAATGGCATTCATGTGAATCATAAGCGGGTCCTTATTCTATGCGTTCAGGTGGTTTGGCATACAAAATTCTGTGTTACCCAGTTTAATTGTTAATTATTATACTGCTGTTGTCATCATCATGCTATTAACTTTGGTATTTTAGCAATGGGACGATGTTAAAACAATCTAATTAAAATTGTGTTGTTCAAACAGTCAATTATAAAGTTAGCTACACAGTAACAATACAAGCTTCAAAAAAAGGGGAAAAGCTGAAATAAACATGCAACTACCTCCAAATAACATTATAGCAAAAGTGCAAATCATTTATTTTCTTAACTTGAGGTTGAGGTAAATTTCCAACAAAGTAACAAAAAACTTTGGCATGGCAAAAGTGCAAAAAAGTCAATTGTGTGCATTTCTATACAGATTATTGGCAGAACAGACACAACAGAAATTTCACACAACCCCCAGAGAATTTTTTTTTCTTCATTTAGGACACCAAAACATTACCCATACATTCATACATTACCCATAATTTTATTTCATATTCGCTTAATTTACAATTGAAGAGCTAAATTTGACAAGGTTCAGTATGCCTGCAGACAGAAATAAAGTCAATAAAGAGAATTAAAGATAGAAATACACTGAGTGAGAAAGACAGATAAACAAACAGGTTCTGTGAGTGATAGATGACCCATGGAAACATCAGCAGCCTTCACAGAAATATAAATGGAGCAGCTGACAGAGACAAGTGTGGATTAGAGTGTGCCTGTGTGTGTATGTGTATGTGTATGTGTGTGGGGGGGCAGGGGTTGTGTGTTTGTGTGTGGGTGTACATTCATTACCCAATGGTTCATCACCACACATGAACTATGAACTTCTCTAACCCCTACCAGGCATACGTGGATCTCTCCCAGCCAATCCTTGTGAAGGCATCTCATCAAGCCCACCGACTGTAGTGAAACCACAGATAATGATCCCCGCCAAGAATGTGCGCCAGCCCCCTGAGACAGGACTCCTACTCTGTTGCCCACTGGGCACTGTGTGGGCCTCACTAATGCCTGCGTGTCTATCTACAGCACGAATAGATCATTAGGTTATAGTTCAATAATCGTTTTCGCACAACTGCATACGTCTGTATCAGTAGTCTCCGTAGACTCTACAGGCACCTTGAATCGGGATTAAATCTAAACTGCATGAAACTATTTGGGATTAAATCCCAACTGCCTTAACTACTTAATGCGCATGTAAATATGTATATATTAATAACGTATATATTTCTGTTAAATAACTGACTTCTCTTATTGAATTGAAAGCCAACAGTTGCCGTATGTAAACAGGCCAGCTGGACACCTCTAGAGTTTTTTTTCCAAAAGAAATGGTTGACCTTCAAATAATGGACTGAATCTTGAAAAAGGTCATCTTGACTGAAACATGGTTTGCGCTATTGCATAATAAAAGACACCACAAGAAGTTAGTGTCTTTTGCAGTCATTTGTTAATTTACATTTTCTATGGTCAAGATTGCCTCAGTGTGCATGTCGATTACATTCTTGAAATAATAGACCCTTTAAATGAACAAGGGTTGAATTTGTTGAGCCAAACACGCGACATGTGAAAATAAACATGTGGACAGTGTTGATTAAATATTAACAGGATTTTTACAGATTTACTGCAATTATAAGAGAGTGAGATCACCAGTAGTGCTTTGGTATTGCCTACAGGGATTTGGATTATTTAATCAGTTAATTTGTAATGAATTACACTATTTCTTGTTTCTATTAAATACATGAGGAATCTGTGCAATATGATTGAGCTGTTTCATGAGCTCACTATAAAGTGTGCTGTTCCATTCACAGTATAATTGCAGTGTTTCCAGGGAACAGGCTTCCATAAACTAAAGACACTTACTGTATATTTACTCTCATTCATGATCTTTCCCAAATTAAGAACAACAAAAAGCAATAGTCCCAGGCTTGCACCACTCATATGAAATACATGAACAAATACATGCATTCAATACAGATCACTCCTATATTCAATATCTACTGTTAATAGATATTGAATAATCAATAATCAGTGCAAGTTGTTTTTACAAAAATAAATGTTGTTTCAGATTTTCCCCAGTTTTTTCCCTGTGCCCAAGTTGGTGGCCAATTTGATCCTCTATTGATCCATCTATCCCCCCCACAAGCCCGCTGCCTGCAGCTATGGGACCAACCACTACTCTGGGACCGGCAGTGGCAGGGATGGCGAACCGCTTCCTTCAAGACAGAACTCATCCCAGCGCCAACCGTGATTCCGATACGTCCAGAGAAGTAGTCCCCGGGGCAGACAGCCAATCACTGCTCCCAAAGGGGACTCCTGAATAAGAGCAGGGACCAGACCATGCTGCCAGTCACATTCTGTACTGGTACACTCAGGATTTAATTCCAGACCATTAGGCACACACTAGAACCCATTGTTTTAGCAGGATGAGCCATCCAGCAGCCCCTACTTTCTATCATTTTGTCTGAAATATTGTTACTGTGTCCCTTTGAGCAGACAGAGAAATTTTTTTTTCACTCAATGACTCAAGTGCATTGCAGGTAGATCTGGACACAAGAACTGACCTAGCAGTCAAATGCTTTCCTTGATGTAATGACAGGAATAACTTAACATGCTAATAATACAAGGATGCGCAACGAGCTTAGTCTGCGGCACTACAGGGATTGGGATCTGGAAGACTGGCTGCCAAATATAGAGTGACAAGCTATTGAGGCAACTGCTTGAATCACATTCTTGCACCTGGGGAATGAAAAGGTTACTCTCATGTGTAAGGCATGCATGGTCTTATAATGTAACAAGAGGGCAAGCAATTTATTTCCAATCACAGCTTAACAAAAGGAATCAAATCGTTGTGTTACGTAAGCACACTGTGCGCGTACTTGAGGGGTTTATTTCAGGGCTATTTCACACATATGGGCAAAGCTGATGTGCTTGCAAAGGGAGATTATCAGGAACGTAATCAGTCGCTACGTCATCTCGGTCATCTTGCGACAGCCGGCGCCATCCGACACCTGCAGGCGCACCCCAGATGGGTGTGGGTCTCAGCTGATCAGTGGCCACAGTACAAAACACGGGACGCTCCTACGGACTTAGAGGCATTAAATCCTCCGGAGGATGGCCGTGCCCTGTGGCCGTGTGCAGCATGCACCATCACGTCTGTCCCTCTGAAAGGATCATGTCAGGGGCCGGAGCACGCGATTTCCCCGATAATCTGAGCTGGTTGAAGCCAAGGGCAGGGCTTATTTAATTCGCAGAAAAAGCACTGTGAAGGGGCTGTCATGCACTGTTATGAAATTCATATATATATATATATATATATAGAGCTACCCACAATTCAAAACTGTGAGCATAAAATGAACCTGAATATGAATATATATACAAATATTAAGTTAACAGTACATGTATAGCTAACTAGCTAAATTAGCCAAATGAAGACACTTGGTTTGGGTTGGTGGGACCCATGCACACTCTAGAAATTGCATCACGCTCCACTAATCCACTCATGTTTTTAAATGGGGGAAATAGTCTTGTCATTTTCAGAAAGCCTATACTAAGCAACTCAAGTTGAATATGGTGCTGTAACTTTACAAAGATTGTCACTTGTTCCAATGCTGTAAATACATTTATTTGTTTATGAATTCATTCATTTTTACAACTTACAACTTACAACAAGTAATTCTGTCAGAAAACAATAGTCTTGGTTTGTTTCACATGCAAACTAATACACCTTACAGAACAAGATAACAATTTAATCGACATATTCTATGCTACACAGTAGTAAACCTTTACAGAATTTCACAAACGTGGACCGTGAATGTTCCCAGCGAGGATGGAATCAGATCTGGGTCTATTCAGCATTGTCTCAATAATGAAGTCCCTAATTAAGCCAGCAGAGTCACTGGGCCTACCTGATGGTAAAAAGGTAACAGGCCCCATCTGTCTGAAGGCATGAAGTGAATACTCAGGTGAAAGGGCCCCTTTACGGACCTTGCACTTGCTGTGCCAGGACTGTCAGGCCTGCATGTCTATGTCACCTCTTGGTTCAGTTGGCAGTTCGGTCATGCAAGCAAACTGATAACCCTGCACCACGCAGGCACTTTGCTCAGATCCATGAAATGTACATTTGACAGCGAAATACTTTATGTTCAAAAGGTAGCTTAAGAAAAAGTGTTAAGCAGCGTTATGCAACAATATTTTATGTATGGCATTTGGAGTGTAAAAATAAACCTTAAATATGCCTTACTCCCCAGTGTTGAGATGAAGATGGGGGTTGGGGTGAGGTGAATAATTCAGATTAAGTCGTGGTTCACTATGAAGATATGGGGTGGAATAGCTCCTGCAGGGACCTTTCTCCTTTTCACAGAGCGAGAGATGCCGAAGAGCACAGTAACAGCGGTTAAATAACAACATTGCGCCTCATTTATCATACTTTCGTAAAATTGTGTGCACATTTACTCGTAAAAGGATACGAACTAACAAGTCCCGCCGGGATAAAATGAGCTAAAATGAGCTTGCTGCATATATGAGTGGTCCTGTGTGTTACGGAGACTCGGAGGAGGCGGTGCAATGCTCACTACCGGTCTCGGGACTACGACAGCGAGTTCTCAAACGAGGGAGGGGATAATTGACAAGAAAAAGAGAGGGTATAATTGGATGCTAAATTGGGAGACAAAATGGAATAAATAGCAAAGATATGAAAATAAAATAAAAACATAGTACTCAGTGTCGTGAGTAGTGGGGTCACAGAGACAGGAAGAACCCAAGGGTGGCAGAACATTACTGTGATGAAAAAGGTTTGTCAATAAAATTGGTATTGTGTGATTTGGGGAAGCCTCACATGTTGCAGCCAGTGAATGAATGAATGAATTATTTGAGAATATTATTTTACTACAGGTGTGGGGTAGGCTTTGTGTGAACAGTTACCATTTGCCTTCATGCTAAATAACTGGTCTAAATGTAACATGTAACTTATGGTCGTACACGGTTTTACAGTGCTGTGTGAAAAATGCTTGGAAAAAAAAAAGAAAAAGCCATAGTCGATCACTGGAGGAGTCCAGTTTTGTATATACTACACACTGAGCAAGTAAAGCTCATTACCCCATATATTAGCTTTTACACATACATTTGTATTCTTCCATTGACAGTCCAAAAATTAGTAATAACTGACATTAAGACCTCTCTTTATTTGAACTTGTATGTAGGATTAGCATATCATTTGTATCTGGGGTCTGACAGACATGTAGCTTTCAAGTGTGCATTAATGAGGTGTATCCTTTTGTTCTGATTCTCTGGAAGTAGAAGGGGAGTGGAGTCCCATTACATATGTTTTTCATACAGGATGAGAGAATCGTGGTGATAATATGTACCTTAATGATTTGTGTAATGAATGACAAGATCCTTTTAATCAAATATCACTGAGCTGCAGCGTTTCTTTGCCTAAGAGATGTTCACGGATATCAGATTTTGTATGCAAATTGTTAAGCTCGAATAATATATCCATTAAAACGTATCAGAAGAATGCTTGTTAACTTACACTGTCGCAGGACATGTGCTGCATGTGAATTAGGTGCTTGAAGAGAAATTAATAAATAGCGCATCACGACATGTGGATAGCTGATTCAACTGAGAACTGGTCCGAACAGTGGCTGTCTCTGCTTTTCTCATCCTATTTGTTCAGAATGGATCACCGGGCAGTCATGTGGAAAGCCTTGTCAACTAGGACCTGGCTGTGATAATGAGCTGCAGACACAGATCTTATCCTCACCTGTGGGTACTGTCTGATCTAATCTGCACCACCGCTGACAAATCTGACAGCCCTGTTTCAGAGTCAATGGCACCAGGGAACATCTTTTCACTCATTTCATAACAGGTGGTCAGTGCAAGTGGAAAGCAACACAAACGACACACTGGAATATTCGGCCGGCAAAAGAAAGGGCAACGGGAAAACCAAAGTCCCCCTTCCCAACACACAAAAAACATGAAAGCTCAACTGATCCTTTGACATCTGCATTTTCTCCCCTTGCCCTGTCTGCCCGGAAAGGTCACATAGCTGCGGTTCAATAATAGTTTATTACCACTGGAGCGGGCCCTAGGCTGCCTGTGCCACTGAAACATGCTCTTTCCTCTGCCACCAGCATTCCCTGCAAATCAAACCTATTAATTAAGATACAGTCGGCATGTAACGAGCAGGACAGAGAAAAATAGCTTGCAGCTGCGTGACTCTTTAAATAACAGAGCCTGCGGAGAGACTGAGGCACAGACTCAGGAGGCTGACTCCATCACCACTCTGGCCCACTGGGTAAAAGTGTAAAGCAACCATTGTCAAAGCGCAAGGCAGTGAATTCATCTTCGTATGTACATGTACATAATTGTTTTGTTATTTTCACTGATATTCCATTGTAAATGACATCTGAGAGTAATAGCTGATGCAGCCCAAAATAAATTGTATTTTTATGCATGCATCAAAATGATGGAGCAAGCAAACTCCCTGTGCTGGTTCAGAGCTCAGATCTGAGATCAGTCATGAAGTCAGTCTGGTAAAAATGCTGTCTGGCACACTGTGGTCTGATCATCGAACAGGCTCTTTTCTCAGTGCAAAGCACAAACATACAAAATACACCCCTCCATCAAGTGTCTTTCAGAGAAGTGTTATTATAACACAGACAACGAGAGGCAGAAAAATGGCTTATCAACTCGCTGTCTGAATCTAACATGAGAGCTTTCAAACAAGCAGAGGCACTTCATAAAATAAAACCTTAGCAAACCAAAATGTGAGAGGCTTCATTGCCATGGCCACATCTGAGGTAACTTTTGAATGACAATGACAGAATTATATAAAACCAGTAAGCAAAATCTGATAAATCAACCATGTGTTTAGTCTATAAATTCTTATTAAATAAAAAATAAAAATTAGACACAAGACTCGTTTGACCAATCTTACATACTCCTAAACTAGGTAAAGACACCAAAGGCCTTCTAATTCAGGGACAATCTACTTTGAATGTATTTTTTTCATGTACATACAGTAAGTACTTAATCTGAGCAATAAATAAGCTTAATTATTTCAAATTAAATGTGTGAAAGACATTCAGTGCTTGATCATTTTCAGCATTGTACACACAGGGCAATTTCTTGTATGCAGTATGCAGTCATACATTCCCACTGATCTTCACATAGTGAAAACACAATGTTCTTTATGTGGATGCAAGCCTCGAGCAATGGGCAGTGTTTCACTGCAGTGAGTTGCCAATGAGTTGAGTGTCAATCAGTCAGACCTGTAACTCCTTTGGATTGAACTTTTGATAAAAGGACTGCTTGGGCACCCCTGAGAGACAGGTGACAATGACAGGAAAAGACACATTGTTCAGGAGGCAAGCTTGTGTTTTGACACTTGCTAATCCCCTACAGGTTCACATTACAGCCAGTGTTAACATGCTTTGTCAACTTTTGTCAAATCAGCACTTCCCTCTGCCACCCATTTCTATTCATTTTTTATCCTATGATCATTGAGATGGGGATGAATAGGCTTATTCTCAAAAGCCGATGGGGAATGGTTCCCTGCCAAACTTTAAACATCTCATATTTTCATGAATTACTACCTTGCCTCTTTCCACAAATTCAGGCAGTAATGTGATCATTCATAAAGAAAATACACTGATGCATTAAGATTGAGGTTTATAATCCCCTTTAAATATTTCTGTAAATTACATTGTTTTCTTTCTTTACAGTTTGTAAACCCATCGAGAGTACAGTATGAATATGAACAGAGTAAATACTTTACTCTTATTGTTATGTAACAAAAACTGACGTGGGTGGGAGGGTCAAAGAGCAGGGGGTCACCGTGCCCTGAGGGGTTGAGTCTTCCCTGTTGCACATTTCTTTCTTTCATGGTCACATGACGAGGTGAAGAGGTGGAGAAGAGCAAAGAGCATGTTTATATATTGGTTCTATTCTGGTTCTCCTTCTCTTTGGCTATTAGTGAGAGCTAGTATATATTGCTACTTTATACATGCTTTGTTTTCTCCTAAAGTTGTGTGTGTTCTCAGTACGTGTTAAGGGGACATAGGGAGGCAGTGTGTCTCAGTTGAGCCAAATTCTCTTTAGAAGCACTCACTCTCTTTTCCAGGAAAGGACTTTGCTACTGCTTTGATGGTGTGAGTCACCTCTCTTCAAACTTCTCTCTCCCTCCATTTCGCTCTAGCATTCACAGAAGACTAGCCATGTGATTTCTTGAGCCCCTTTCAAGACACTGAGCTCTAGGGACTGGCTGGGCAAAACTTGGACTCAATGACGAGGGAATTCTTCAAGCACAATGAATGAGCACTGAGAACCATGTGATGGACTCATGGGGGAGCTGCTAAATTACAAAGTGAATCACACCATTATGTTAACAAAATTGAGAATCAGTTTGCCAGGCCAGTACAGACAAACAACTAAGCTAGCACCCAGTTTGACCATAGAGTATAAATGAAATGAATAGTATTACTGTGTATGGCATACAATATAATCATTATTTAATACACCTCTCAAACATTCACAAACAGCCACTCTCTACTCTGTGAAAACACAATTTGATCCAGTCAAACCTTTGGGAGCATAAATTTGTTGCAGACCAGAATAAATGCAAAGCTGGTGTCTCTGATAAAGAAGCACAGGCACATAAACAGTGAAAAGGAAACACTCAAACGTCTTTCCCAAATGAGGCATGATAGCAATGGCTAGAGAAGCACACGGGATATACAAATTACCTCCCACATCCGGCTGATCCTGCATTACTGTGCCCATGTGAAAACTGCCTCTTAATTTAATGATTTGATTTGATTCACTTATTATACTTCTCACAGTGGTTGTGTCATCTGCTTAATGCAATTAAATGACATTTTAATTTGTGTGTATATACAGTATATATATATATATACATATTGTAGTGTCCCTTGGGGTTGGGCGACACTCCAGGACCTTTTCAGAGGGCACAGGCAAGTGAATAAACCGGAGGAGGCAGTATTCAAAACAAAACGAGGGTGTCAGTAGTCCCAATCGCTTGACTTGGCTCAGGTCTGAGACTGCAGACTGCTGGGAACTGTAGTTCTTCTTCCTCCAGTTGCTCCAAAGAATTAAAGAGGCAGGCAGCCAATTCCTTATACTGCCCCTTGGGATGCCACAATATACAGTGTATATATATACTGTATTATATATTATATAGCACTTTTAAATAAACAACAATAACTTAAAGTCTGCTTTTCTTGGACATCTATTGCAAATAAAAACCTATTTAATAGAATGCAAAATCCATTTCTCATGCACCCAGTGACACATTAATGATAAATGACTGTTACGGGCTAGGGCATCGACACACATTAATCAATGATAAATCTTCATTGCTTGTTATAGCAGACATAATAATAACTTAAGGATCTTATTATCATTCTGCCTATGGTTGTAGTTACCATGGCCTTCAGTGGGATTATAGACCCCACCACCACCACCTCCCAGCCCCTGAAAAAGCTTTATCATATTTAGATTCACCACCACCACCTCCCAAACCCCTGATATAAAAAATATAAAAAAATCTTTGATCATGGTTACGGCCTTGTTTAGATTACTCAAATTCCATATTCAGGAAGTTCATGCATTCAGCTAAGATCTAAAGCAAAAACTGCACATTAGTATTTTCAAATTATAGAATATAAATATGTGTGCATTTTCTTTTATTACACATTTACAGAATTTACAGATATTTTCCTGATGAATGATACTATAGGTTATAGATGAGTACTTTAATATTTTATACATATCTTCGTAAAGATGTCAATACTATACTTTATAAAATATTAAGGAAGTTCCACTGTTTATACTTTATGCCTACTGTAAACTGAATAATTAACTAACATATTGTGGATAGGTTGAACAACTCTAGATTCTTATGAAGTGTTAGCTAAATATTGCCAGTCACATAACCATCAATGCTAGCCTATGAATAAGGTATTTTTCTAGGTAGCTTTTTCTAAGCCAAGGGTTCAGACATGTTTTTCACAACAAAAAAAGTCTGCTCCCACTGTAATATTCAAAACACCCCAGGCTCTACAGGAATGAATTCATGAATAAACACATCATAGAGGTAGGCAACTCACTGCACTGTCCAGTGGCATAACACTGTTACTATGGTAATAGAGTACTGTTTTCTTAACTACCTTCTCTAAATAAAATGACCCAAATGACTACCAAAATGGTTTCGTAAGGAATAAAAAGCAAGAGGAAGTTTTGGAATTCATTGTATATTTTTAAATATGTTTGTGACAAAAAGAGTATTTTCTTAAGAATACTTTCCATGATGTTTGGTAACATACAGCACAATAGTGCTCTAGCCCAGATCAGAGGCAGGCACATTTAAATTGGCTCTCAAAAATTGTGTGTAAGACTGCACCCTTGTTGTTTTTCACTGGAAAAAATAATGACCTCACATTTCTAACAGCTAAGAACCAAATTTAATTGATAAGACATAAAAGACACAATAGGAACAAAAGCCCTAATGGTGGCACTGGTGTCCCAGCAGAGACTCGGGTAAGCTGATCCAAACCCCCCTCACATCACGAAAATGAAAAGGGAAGCTTGAAGCGTGAAGCGGTGACATTGTTTCCCAGGAAGCTTGTGTTTCAAACCTTGAAACCAGAGAGTGTTGTTTTTCCCCAACAGGTGGCTTTCAGACCTGTGACACTTGTACTGTGTTGTTTTCAGTGCCTGGGTCAGGACCTGCCCTGGTCAGGGGAAAAGGTAATACGTTGCCAGGGTATTGAAGTTTGATTTGGTCGTGGAACTGTGGAACTGTGTAGAATTTCACTCTGGCACTTTCTTTGCCCATTATATTTTGCTAAAAGTTCAAAAATATACACTACTAAATCAGTCAATCATTAACAGAAATGCAGTTTATCACTATTTTCTGTGTCACCGATATACACTGTGCCATAGTACTGTACATATAAATATATACTGTAGTGTCTCTGCAACATTGTAAATCCAAATAGATTTGAAAATACAGAATCCAACCACTGCACATTTTTCCAATTGACATTATAAGAAAAAATGCACCAAAATTAATGTTTAATGTAGAAAATGAAATTACATTAAAGCACATACATTTATTTATGCCTAAATAGATATGGCAACTACGTGTTAGGACATTATTTTTAGGACAATTACGTATAGCTATGCTAAATGCATAGGAAATAAAAATCGGAATGCCTATCTCCGTAGGAGAGTATTCACTACCCCAATTTTCAAATTCATAAGGAATAATTCCACTGGTTGAACTATCACTCTGGGTCTTTTTCTTTTATTGTGACACCACAGCTCTGGTACAAGACATCCAATGAGGAATCACCCATGTTTAAAATGGCCCAGTCTCCCTGATGAATAAATAAAAAACAAATGCATACATAAATAAATTCTGCTGAATTCTGTGATTGAAACTGTTAAATAGGAAATGGGTGCAGGCATTGGAAGGTAGTGAGAAATGGGATTAAGAGTACCAAAACAGTTTCCTTTGGCATGTGATTCGGACAGAATCTGAAAATGCTTGTCTGTCTGATTCTGCATCACCTGAAATGTATCTCTAAACGCAAGCATTTACAGTGCAACCCACCATCAAAGCCTAGTCTGACTGCTTTTTCCCTTGAGGCCTGAATATATATCTGATTTAATCTGGTTTGTAAAAATAGGTAAATTATTCACTAAGCAACCTTTCCTGTGGTTGTATGGTATATTTCCACATTTACACTAAAATTTACACCACTTCCTCTGGATTTTGTGTTGATTAAGGCACCTCAATATGAGATATTTCTCATGTCCTGTCACTTTGGATGCCTCAGAAAGAGGCACCCTTTACATTGGGAACACAACCATGGGATATATACTCTGTATTGCAAAAAAGACATATTTAACGATGATATATATAACTGACTGTTTTAAATTGCTTTTTAAAACAACTCTTAACTTGTCTTAGTTGGATATGTCACATGGAAAAATTACAGCAACAGAAATAAAATCTAAATGTTTTCATTTTAATCCCCTGCAGGTGCAAACATCATTTTAAAATCTAAACATTTTATTATTTATGCCAAATTAATTTTGCCCCTATGGGATGGGAACTCCTCTTAACCCTCCAAAAGGAGTTTGTGCTCACACCTCTGCCATTTCAGGGCTTTAAATGCTCGCACGGCTGCACAATTAGTCCCCTTTGAAGAAGCTTCAGTGTCTGAGCTATGCAAATTGTACTGCTTTGCAAGCCCATGCGTATTAATTAGGCCCGCTTCAAAACTCCCCTCTCAGTGGATATTAATAACACTTTAATGATGGTGAGTAAGGTTGAAGCAGCTATATAATGCACTGTCACGTTTAAGCATTACGGTCCTTTGATTTGTTTAATTTTCTCATGGGATGTTCTATTAGTTACGGCAGGGCACCATGGTGATTTCTTTCTCTCTCTCTTTCTTTGTCGAACATGGTCTCCACAGATCACTTTAACAACGCCAAGTCTTATGAGGTAAACAACCATATGGAATGAGGCCCAAAGATATATTTTAAAGAACAAACAAGTGACTGGTTGATATCATTTAAAATGCATACCGTTTAATGAAAAACACTGAATATGTATGAATATACTGTATAGTATGGACCCTTAAATTGTCTGTGTGACCTCATGTACAACCCGACTTTATTTAGCTTAGCATTTCCATAGCATTCCCAGTCTTCATAATGGTTGCTAAATATCTAGCTATCTTTGATGCAATCTCAAATGTATCAACTTTATCTAATGAAATGATTCACACCTTTGAGGCAGCACATTTGTGTAAGATTATTTACTCAATTGCATTGCTCAGATATCTCTGCAATTCTTATTGCAAAGTAAAAAAAACCCTAGGGGTACTGTTCCAATTTAATCCCCCCCCCCATTCCCACCACTACGCCTTCAGCTCCAAGCGCACTCTTACTTAATGTAAGGTCACAAGACTCTTGAGGAAAATTCTGGAGGAATTAAATATAGCTTTTTCAGTGCTCTGTATCATCTCACTTGTTACTCAGTTCGTGAATCAATGGTGTTTTCAAAGATGGTGTTTTATCTGTCTCTCTCTTTCTATCTATTAATCTATCCCTCTCTCTGTACATACACAGTACCGGTCAAAAGTTTTAAAACACCCCCATTTTCCAGTTTGTACTGAAATTGAAGCGGTTCAAATCCAGTGAATAACCTGAAATGGTGAAAAGGTAAGCGGTAAACTGCCAGAGGTAAAAAAAATAGTTTAGGTTACCAAAAACTGAAAAATAATGTACATTTTTTGGCAGTGAGTAGTTTCCTACATCATCAAAAGGCACTTGGAAACTGGAGGAAACTCTGACAGGAAGAGGTCTGGCAGATCCAAAGCCACAACAAAATCAGAAGACAAGTTTCTGAGAGTCAACAGCTTGCGTTATAGGCGGCTCACAGGACAACAGCTTCAAGCACAGCTTGTGGTTCTCTGTGGCTCAGTTGGTAGAGCACAGCGTTGGCAACGCTTAGGTTGTGGGTTCAATTCCCATTGGGACCATATATACTGAAAAATGTATGCATTCACTCCTGTAAGTCGCTTTGGATAAAAGCGTCTGCTAAATGGCATATATTATATTATTATATTAGCTTAACACTGGTCGAAGTAAGGAAGTCTCAGTTTCAACTGTGAAGAGAAGACTTCGAGCTGCAGGTTTGACAGTTCGAGTGGCAGTAAGAAAGCCACTGCTAAGATGGCAAAATAAGAAAAAGAGGCTTGCCTGGGCCATGAAGCACTGCCAGTGGACTACTGAAGACTGTAAAAAGGTCTTATGGACCAATTAATCAAAATTTGAAATCTTGAAATTTTTAAAGGTTTTTGTAGGCCGTCGAGTAGTTGAAAGGTTGGTTCCTCAGTGTGTGATACCAACTGTCAAACATGGAGGAGGAAGCATGATGGTCTGGGGATCTTTTTCTGGATTCAGTCGGCGACTTGAGACCCTCTTCTTCTGACATGACTCTGGCAAGGACCAGACCCCATGAACAATCACTGGATGACATCACACTAAGTGTAACCAATATCATTCTTCTCAAACAGTGCATCTTCTGCTCATTGAATGCTCACATACTCATCCTGTCCACTCTTAATTAGCACCTCTGAAGACCTGCAGAGACAGAGAGGTGGAGACTAAATTTATCCCTCACCTGCTAATTGGATGCACCCTACAGGCCTGAGTCATCTCGTTTCTTAGCAGATTGTGATTATATACCCAGTAAGCACGCACACCTTTCTAAGACGCCAATATGATCTCTGCCAATCCATATGGAACACATTTTCTCCAGGACATCAGAATTAGATGGTAGATTAACATCTAGCAGCTCTATTTGCGTTGTTTATGAGCCAGGTATGCTGTACATATGCTTTTCACAAGATGTTTATAGAGCAGCTCTACATCTGGCTTACATCTCCCTGATATCAACCCTGAAAATCCCAGATTCACTACTTTGATCCTAGCACCCGATAGCTTGCTCAAAATGATGACAAATAATATTATGAACACCAATAGTCATAACATTAATATCAATAATAGGCTAATAATAGTAATCATATAATTTAACTACATCAACACTGATAATAAGAATAAGAATAATTTGCATAATAATTTTTAATGCTCTTCCTGGAGCCAACCATAGGATGTTTTTCTGCCTCAGCCTCATTGGGAGCCAACAGAACGGGGTTCTTCATTACTGCAGCAGCATGTTGAACATACAATTCTTCAATTATAAAGTTTATCATAAATGATACCATCAGGAGAATCACAATAGGCACAGTTAGCTATATCTATCCATCTAACTTTTTCATGCACCAGTCACTGTAATTTCAGGCTTATCTCAAACTAGCCATCTCATGTGTGTACACTACACACTTTAATTTTTAAAGATTCAATTTTCTTTGATGGTCGTAATTTTTTTTAGGCTAGTTTGATCAACAATAATGGTTCCGATTTCTCTAAATAGCTGAAGGAAAACCACTGACATAGATGGTTTACGAATTCAATCTTGTAAGAAAACATCGGCCTTGGACCACCTACCCAGTGAGTTAATTAGCCTAATATTGCAATGTAATGGTCTGTTAGAATCTGAGGAGATGAGGTCATGTAGCCTAGGCTAGTATATTAATATTTCAGATTTCCTCATACTAATTCTAGACATAAATCAGAAGTAACATTTATTTTCAGTTCTAATTAATGATAAAGGAAAATCTGACTAAATTAGTGAAAAAGGGACTAATGTAAGTGAGCTACATAACATGTTAGTTGAATGAACGCAATTATGCTCAGGTGATGTCAATTAACAAATAGCTCTGTATGCTTGATGTTATACTGATGATGGCTACGTCTGTCTCTTTTGTCTATTAAAAGCTAAACAGAGCCTTTTGGGTTAGTGTGCGGGTTCCACCTTCATTCATTTATTTAGCTATTAGCTTTTAACATTAGCTTCACCTCTCCACAACATTGTTAAATTAGTGAAAATAGCTAGTTAGTGAACTAACTATAGTTACCTAGCTAATGTAAGTGATGGCAATTAAAACATGTGGATGGAAAAGTGTTCCACTTTGTGGTCCTCAGTTAAAGAGAGAAGGTACTTCGCTTTACTAATGTTACATTGTTAAACTTGCTTTATTTCTAACCAAAAGTTAGTTTTCCACTCTGTGGTCTTATTAAAGAAAATTTTGTTTTATTTCTAACCAAGAGTTAATTTCTCAGTTAAAGAGAGAGGGTATTTTGTTTTACTTTAACTAAGGTTAGCTTAGTTTAAAGAGAGAAGGCTAATTTAATTATTATTTGTTATCTTTACTCTTTGTTTGTCGGGGCTATTGTTCCCCTGAGCTAAAGAAGCTATTTGTTTTCAACGCACTCGTTTACCCATTTGATTGACTTTGCTCCATAAAAGTTGATGATGATCTGCGTGTGGCTCTTCCACCTTGACCCACATTACAGTGGTTACCCATTTGATTGACTTTGCTCCAAAAGTTGATGATGATGTAGTGGCGACTAATCAATTTCTGGTTTTAGATTAGAACCAGAGATTAGATTAACAATTTGATTTTCATGTAAATGTTCAGACACTCTATATACGACTTACCAAAATGGAACCCAATGTTTTGCAGATGTACCATTCTTATGCAGACAAAGTAATGTGGTTACAGGGTACATGTAAGGAATAAACAATGACAAACCGTGCATTCTCAGCATATATACACATGTCTGGGCTGATGCTATGGTATGAGGCTAACCCCAGAAGTGCGTATATATTCCTGAGAACACATGACTTGGAATGACAGTATTAAAATGCAAAACTATTAAAAATCTAACCATTATCAAGTAAAAATGATCATTTTTGCCAAATCATATTTTGTGTAAATCTGCCAAGAAATATAGTTCCTCGTTTTCCTAGGTTCAGGAAGAGATGAAATGTTCATGACTTGCACAGTAGATGGCAGCATTGAGCCAAACAGACCAGCCAACAATCAAAATAAAATACAGAGCTATTTGGAAAAATGTGTTGGAAATGTATTCCAGTCATCTTCTTGTTGTCAAAAACACAACCAGAATGATAGCAAAAATTATCTTAAACTAGAGCCAAGATTAGCTCAAAGTAGCAATGAAGGGGAATATAAAAAAATATGTAAGTTAACAGTGCTAAGGTTAGCTAGCTATCTTACATAATTACCTAACTTAACAAGCTTGTAAACTAGCAAAGTACAGTACGTTATTGTAGCAAGTTACCTATCGATGTATAAAGCCAGCTAGCTATCAAAGTTGGTGCGGCTTGTACTAATATGTCTGGCTAGTAACTTAGTATACAAAACATCTGGCAAGCTAGCTGCAACTGCTCTGGTGGCATTAAATTGTTTCTTGCAAACATTTTTAGTGAGCAGTGGCTAGTAAGTTATTTAGCTAGCTAGTTTGCTGAAAAAGGCAGAAGTTAGAGAAACTGTCTGGTTAACTTGGAACATATTTCAGGGTTATTGCAATCTTTTGATCTAAGCAAACAAGTGCTGTTGATTTAGAAAACTCCTATACAGGCTTTCTGATAGATGGTCTGGACATTCATTTCCGTAACTTGACAGATCTGCAGATGAGCTGCCATGTGCTGATGGAGGGGCTGCACACTGTATGTGATCTGTCAGCCATTTAACACCATCTTTGAGATTATAGACCCTAGATTATAGAATGCATAACCCAAATCTTTTAATCTGAGGTCATGAGTGAAACAGAGCACTTTGACTACTGCCCCCTGTGATGGAAATGATGGGAATGCTTAACTGTGGCAACATTAAACAAGACTATACCTGAACTTCTGGTATTCCTGAGCTGATGTGTTCTCTCAAATATATGACTCGACATGGTTACCTGACACATCAAACTTCTTGAGGGTCATGGTGAGAGTCCATTCATTATCAGTCCAGGGCCTGGTATGTTGCTGAGGGCAGGGTTCTTATCATATGCTGTGCTTTCAGAGGAGCTTTCAGATTACAAATTAAAGCAGCTGTCCACTAGAGGGACTGACATCCATTAGTCTGGCCCAAAGAAAAGCATAGTAGGCTGATTAAGCACTCGCTATCATTCTCAAGATACAGTACCCTACAAAATTATTTACACCCTTGAGAAAGATTAGCAAAGAAGGCGCTATAAAAGAAACAATACAGGTAATGAGCTATATTGTACATTCAAAAAAATGTGGAAAATGATATTATTTTATACCAATATAATCAATCATTTCTTTCCCCAGAAAATATATGTGTCATAATTATTCACACCCATTTTCAGTACTTTGTGCACTCTCCCCTCACAAAGATAACATTAGGTGAACACTAGCAGACCATTCGTGTATACAGAATCTTTCAAGATCTTTCAGATCCTTAGGTCTGCACATTTGGAATGCCTTCTTCCATTCAAACCACAAGTTTTAGATCCGTTTCAGGTCTGGAGACTGATATGGCCATTGCAAAACAGTAATTTTGTGATCAGTTAACCATTTCTTTGTTGAATTTGTGGTATGCTTGGGATAATTGTCTTGTTGAAAGATTCATTACATTACAGGCATTTAGCAGACACTCTTATCCAGAGTGACTTACACAGTTTCACATTCCTTTACATACAATCCATTTATACAGCTGGATATTTTACTGAAGCAATCCAGGTTAAGTACCTTGCTCAAGGGTACAACGGCAGTGCCCCCACCTGGGATCGAACCTACAACCTATGCGTTACAAGCCCAGTTCCTTAACCATTATGCTAACCCTGCCACCATTTGCACATCAGGTTATGGTCACTCCAGATTTGATTACGTTTGATTGCCCTCAATACGTAGAGGCATTTTCCTGTCAAACCTTTTATGCTATTGGCATGGAGGTGGCATCTGATGGTAGATTTTGAGACTTTGTGTCTCTAATATGCAGCCACGTTTTGTAGATTTCCAATTGTGGTGTATCAGATCACCATGTGTGGGGGCAAGCAACACTTGTGTCCACTACCAAGTAGGTTTACCACTGTTCCAGTGGTTTTAAACATATTAATTATTGACCTAATAGTGGAAAGTTGTATCTTTAGTTCTTTCTTTCTTTATTTGTAACCTTTTCCTGATTTGTGAAAGTTGCAGTTCCCTAAGATTGAGATGAACTTAGACATAGAGCATGTTATTCCAGATTTATTTTTTTATTTTATTTAGAATAATTATTATGGGTGTGAATAATTGTGACATGTCTTTTTGGAAAAGATAGTATTTGTAAAACAAAATATTTTTCTTTGAGCAATTGCATTAGTATAAAATAATATAATTGTCTAATTTCTTTGAGCATACAATATACCTGTATTGTTTTTTTATACAGCCCTTCTTTGCTCCATGCCAATAGTATTTTTCTCTTATCAAGGGTGTGAATAATTCTGGAGAGTACTGTATGTCATTTACTTTTGGAGTGACAGAGTGCTCTTTTTTGAACAAGTTTGCTTATGCAGAGAGAAGCAGGGTTTGGGGGTGGGGGGTGGGAATGAAAGGCTGGGATGTTTTCTGTTATAATTCAGTGGTCCTTTGGAGTTGGTCTCCACTCCTACTCCTCCTCCTCCTTCCGCTCAGATTCTCCTTCCAGGTGCTGGGTTTGCTGGTGTTTCTCTGATCAGCTCCAGAGCGGGTGGCTTCAATCCTCAGTACCTGCTGTCTCCAGCTCCCATGCTAGCATGAGAGTGCTTTACAGTGAACCTGAGAAGCTGGGGGAAACGTCATTTTCATTCTTCATCTACAGAAGGAACAGCACTCTCGTCTGCATTGTCTATCACTAGCCGTCCATATGAAAAACACATCATTATCACGGGCAAAATCAAATAGCTTGCCTTTTGGGTTTCTGCACACCAAAAAAAGACATCTTCCCCAGGTAATGTTGAAAACAGGCATGCCTTTCAGAGATGGCCCCTGAGGATTAGCATGAGCTGAAGTCATGAGAAAGGCGGAGGAGAATAACAGCACTTTATAAGACTCTGGCCCTGACCTGTACAGTGCTGAAATCTGTGTTATTAATCCTCTCTCTGGTGACCCTATTGTTAATGTGAACCATAGGCCTTTCAGCAAGCCAAATGCCAGGCACATACAGACACCATTTTCACTGACATCATCTAAAGCATTCTTCTCCCAGACTAGGGGCGCTCAATTCCTGACAGAGCCCTCTTTCTTCACACAGAATGGGCCCATTGTTCAAACAACAGGACGTTCAAAGCACCGAGCAGTGTCAGGGTGAGGCAGTTCTGTCTCGGCGGTCCCATTAGCCAGAGTCGTGACAGCGGTAACTAAAATTTTCTTAGACCACTGAAGAGAGACTGTACTCTAATCCCTTTAATGGGCTCCCCCCCCCCCCAACCACCCACCTTTAAGGGCGCAGATCACACTGATTACAGACAAATGGCAGTCACGGAAAGAGGGAATTGGTTCTGATTACAGAAAGAAGAAAAAAAGCGCCCCATGCTTTTAGCCTTGCTAAATTAAGAATGTGCTAAAAAGCCAGCCAGACATGCACAGGAGGCAGGGCATGGCTCCAGTGAGGTGTGCTGCAGTCTTGGCCCTGATTACTTTGTGCCCTGACAGCACTGTAGATTCATTACCAGTGTCAGCTGAGGTAACAGAGAGCATCACCAACAAAATGGCTGAAATGTGAGATACGCACTGACAGGTCCCCCCATACCACACAGAGACAGAGGCTCGCTTAGCTCACTAAAATGGATGGCCTCTTACTTTTATTCCATTGTTCATTCGTCTATCATTCCATTCATATTCATTACCAGGATTAAAAGAGATTATTTTAGCCATAGAACACAACTCTAATAGGTATGAAATATCAGATGCTAAATTGTCCATGGTTTACCAGATGAATCAATATTCGTGATATCTGGGGTGTACAGTCACTACTTTTTTTTTTTTTTTAAGACTAATTCTGGTTTGAAAATTGGCCAATTTTTTTTCTCCATTTGTTGATTTTTTCAACACTTTCTTCCATCTTCTAACATTAGAATGTAATTAAATGTGCTAAAAAAGCAATGCTTTAAAATCTCCAGAGATAATAGTTCTGTAAGATTTTATTTTTAAGTAAATGGAAAGAATATTCTTCTATTCCAATTTCTGAGTTGCCATTTCTCATCATGCCAGCTGTGGTGTATGAAATTATATAGTCATACAAATTTCTTGATTCCCTGCCTAACAGACTTTGAAAACAGAAAATCTGTCTCCAAAAGCCAATGCCGCAGTTCCATCTGTGATTCCACAAACAGTTGGGGACCTATTGGTGTGAGTAGCTGGCTAAAAAAATCAAACGTAACTGAAAAGCCTTAGAGTAGTGCACTGAGTTTTAGCTGTTCCCTATTTGAACCTAGACTCCCTTAAGCAGGGAGCAAAGTCTCCAAGGGCTGTGGTTGTCTCTTTGACCTGAAATAAACTGGTGATTAAAGTTTGAAACCCTGTGCTGAGATGGAAATCTGAAATACTTGTTGGCCACAAAGACTGCAGTGACTGCCCATCATTGACATGCAGGGTGACAGGGTGAAGAGGGGCCTCGTTCTAGTGCTCTAAGCACGGAAGATTAAACGTGTGTAAAGCCCTGCACAAATCATTACTACTGTGCTCAGAAAATAAGAAAAAGGAAATATATATAAACGATACATGTTTCCCAATTTACAAAGGTGGCATACTCCCTGCATTATTTTTACAGGTCATTGTGATGGCCTAACTCTTCTGCTGAGGGAAAATGATTTGTGCTAGAACTATAATAAAAGTGACAGGCATATTTTCTTAGTAATAAAACATATAAAATGATGCCTGTGGGGAAAAAAACTTGAAAGAACTATGAACAAAGGTGAAGGTATGTGTGGGAAATGTGTGGAGAGGACATTGGAAGGTAGGGGTGTGTGAGAGAGGACAGGTGGAAGGTAGGGGTGTGAGAGAGGACAGGTGGAAGGTAGGGGTGTGTGAGACAGGACAGGTGGAAGGTTGAGGTGTGTGAGAGAGGACAGGTGGAAGTCTGAGGTGTAAGAAAGGACAGGTAGAAGGTGGAGATGTAGAAGAGAAGGCACTGGAAGGTAGAGGTGTGTGAGAGAGGACAGGTGGAAGGTTGAGCTGTGTGAGAGAGGACAGGTAGCCAAAGGTCATAGTAACAGTTCTGTCCCTGAGAGGCATGAGAGAACCTGATGGAAAAAACAAACGATACCCCTGACATTTCACCACGTGTGGTGGGTCGAATTTTAACTGGGGACATGAAGACAGCTAAAAATAGAGAGACATTTAAAAGTCCTATTTCCAAACCCTTTCTTATGCCCTCCTACTTGGAAAATGGCTGTACCCCTGTTTCTAAAAATAAAAAGACCTTTATACATATTGGATTATGATTTAATATGGTGCTGTTGCTGTTGATCTGCTCTACATCTCAAGATTATTTCCAGATGAGAGGGCGGCACCATAACACTTCAAAGGTATTCTTTTTTTAATATGACATTTTATTCATTTTAAGCATAAGTACAATACAGATCAGTCAGTTGGGGAGCTCAATGTATTTTTTGATCCTGTGTAGGCAAACAGCATATGGTCTGGCCTAACCTAAATCTCCACCTTGACACACTTATTGACCTGGCTTTCCTGGTTTCATCACTGACAGGTTTTATTCCTGTTTGAATCATACCAGGGCACTTAGGCATGTACATTTTTATTCATACCCTTGATAAAGACAAACAAAAGAGATCGTATGAAGTAACTAGGTATATAAGTAATGAGGTATATTTTATGCAAAAAAAAATCAGGAAATTCTAAACCTACATTACTGATACAATTGTTCAGAAAAACATATTTTAAAACCCTTAAAAGGGCAAGACCCTAAAAATTGTAAGGAAAATTAGTTATTTGTTATTTTCTAATACATTTAGTCTAAAATAACACAATTTCACATTTCTTTCCCAAAAATATTTTTATTTTTCATTTTACAGTTTGTATCTGATACATAAACTGTTTAGGGATACATTTCACAATTAATAAATTCAATTTGACATGTTAAATTTGTTAAATTTATGTTTGCTTTCAACATTGGGGTTAGACCCTACACCCAACTATAAATCTAACACTTGAATGGACAGTAAAAGTACTGCTATTAACATGCTATGAGGTCTGGATAGCTCATATTTATTGTTTTCACACCACAGTTACCTATAATCTTCCCCCATTTCATTTACATAACCACAGGACCTCCCTAGTTTTAATATATCTTGGTCTTGATTTTGGTTAACCCTTTAACGGTCTGCTCAATCATTTGGTAGAGCACATTGTGACTTTTGTCGTTGCTTTTTTCTAGGCGAGACATTAAAGGGTTAAGATTGGAATTTAGTAGGTTCATAGTAGGTTCATTGACAAACACTACTCTTATTGGCAATGGAAGCTGTGGAAGCAGTTGCGAGCATTTTGACATATAACAATGCGAAGCCTCACATTGCACTTTTCACGCATGATGGAGGTATGTCCACCTGGGCACATCCTGCACCTGCCTTTCACGGACAGGATAGGGAAGTGATCGATCCTGTCACACCTCATGCCAACCACAGGCCTCGATCTTCTTCCATTGGGCAACCCATCAAGCGGTTCTTTCGAATGGTCCCCAAACTTCTGAGGCCCATAGACTCCTGCAGATGGGTTATCAGCCTGAATGACGTAAAGAAGTTGTCAAAGTAGACAACACATTCTTGGGGGTTTCTGATGGTTCTGCAAAGATTCAGAACGATATTGGTACCTAACCCAAGCTCTTTGTCTGGCATTTGAGTAGCACCATCAAATGTAGACTTCCCTGTGTAGACCATGAAGTCATACACCAAGCCAGACATCCCAGCTCACACAAAGATCTTAAATCCCCATTTCTTGTGTTTTCTGGGTAGGTACTGCCTCAGACTTCCTGCTTTTTTGCCTTTGTAAGGAACCTTCATTGATTGTGAATTGGTTCTCACTTTCAATTTACACGCACTTGCTCCTCATATGGTCAAGCATAGGCTTGATTTTCTGCAGGCGGTCTTCACTGGACTCAGAGGCCATGTTATCCTGAAAGTAGAGCATTCTGGACAAACATTTGTAGCGCTTGATTGGCATGACATCTGCGACTTTCTCATATCTGGTATATGCTGCCCAGTAGTCATCCATGGAAGGCATACTCATTATGTCCATAATAAGCTTCATGCCAATGAATGCTTTTATTTTACATTTACATTTTACATTTTAAGCATTTAGCAGATGCTCTTATCCAGAGTGACTTACAAGATGTGCATAAGTACATGGTAGGAACAATCAGTGTTGAGCAAGTAGGCAGTGGTGATGACAATTAACTAGGTGTACAGAATTCAGTGGCAGTGGAGTCTGAAAAGGTGGGTTTTGAGTCTTTTGCGGAAGATCGCAAGTGATTCTGTGGTCCTGACCGATTGCGGATTGCGATTGCGATTTTGGTGGCATTGGTGTTGATGCTGCATCCAATTTCTTGACAAGTGTAGATGTTTGTCTGCTCTGTAATAACATCAAAGATCTCTTCATCAAATAATTTGGTTTAGTAGGTTAGAGGAGAGGAGAGCTTATCTGGTGCAGTGAAGGAACTTGGTGAGGCAGCTGACTGGTGTTCAAACTCAATTTTTCTCCAATTATGAGTTATTAATAATGTGAAAAAAATCTCATACAGGCCCCTCCCCACACTCACTCACCATACATACTATAAACTATATATAATATTATACACACACCACACACATGTGTACATGTAGGCATACACATGCACGCACGCACACACACAAACAACCACAGACAATATACACTGCAGGCTCCTCCCTGCCACTCACTCACCCACATACATCACCATACATATTACAAACTATATGTAATATTACACACACACACACACACACACACACACACACACACACACACACAAACAAACGTGCAAGCACACACAGTCACACACACACACACACACACGACCACAGACAATGTATACTGCAACACTACTACTGATAATACATAGGTCTTTGAAATAAGTGTGTAACTGTCCTATTCATAACAATTACCTAAATGTCCTCACTCGTCACTAGAGCTACTACTGATATCCTCACTGCAGCTGCTGTCATGTCATCCTCACTCTGGCCCTCTGTCCCTTGCTCTGAATCTGAAGAGCCATCAGGTGGCAAAACTACTGCCTGTACCTCTCTCTTACGTCTACCATAGAAGGTATTGATGGAAATGCCCTGAAAAATTAATATGTTGGTGACTTAAATTAATCAATAATATACATGTAAGAGCAAAATAAAGAGTAAATATCTATTTAAAAACAGCCCTATTAGCAGCAGCCCCATTAGGGATTATCTCTGTTTTATACCCCTACTCAGTTTACGCATCCCTGGGGTTACATACTTTGCATGACTGATTCTCAAAATAGTGCAAATGTCATTCTTTATTTTTTAAGAGGAACATATCAAGTCAACCTTGAAAATTAATATTTTCTCAAAAAAATCCCTCCAAAACTGTATAAACATGAAGAAAAAAATCAACACTTACCCCAAGGTCAATGTCCTCCTCACTACACACCACCATGACAGTTTTTGATAAGGGTGACAAGTTGATCGCAGAGTACTGATATGAAGTCACATGACCTAAGTACTTGTAACAAGCCCCTCTTCAATGTTTCATTCATTCTACACACTCCTGCATTATTGGGCGATCTGGGCCCCGGCCACACTTCAGTGCTCGTTTTCTTTGGTTCCTGGCTATGTGTGTCTGCATTTTGGGAGAGACATGGTTTGGTACAATTTTCTTAAATTTTATCTTTAGTTTCATGATTCTTACATATGTTTGTATGTTTATGATTGTTTTATGTTTAATGTTTGATAAGGTAGTAAACCTATGCCTGTAGATTTGAAGTTGAGAGTGTTGTATCTTAATAAATCAGCTCTTAATTTGAATTGAATTGTTCGTTTTGACAGGTTGATCCACCAGATTGCTCTGTCTATCAACAAATGCAGTGATTTAATTGATAATTGGTATCCTGTGTAATAATTATTATATTAAATCAAATAAATATATTTTACATGCATGATAGGTGAGGGGTTTACCACTTAATACCACTTGTGTTAAGTATACAGAGTGCTGAACCTTAAGAGGCATTTAACTGTTAAGGCTAGTGGATTCAAGGAATAGACATTTTTAATTCAATTCTCACTTGCCCAACACAGTGTGCAGCTTTTCAGGACAGCATAGTAATGTCACAACAATGGCCATTCTCAAGCATCAGGTACATCACAAGGCACAGCCCATACTTATATAATTTCAAATATCTTGGTTATTAGCCCCTATAAGAGGGAATTACTGTGAGCTTGCCACTCCATCCTGGCCCCTCTGCCACAGATCAACCAGATCTCCCAGAAGATGATCAAGATTTGGCTGCCATAACCTAATTAAAATATTATCATTTAATCTGGCACAGCCTTTCTACGGGAAATGATACAAGAGGTAGACTAAATCACAAGTCTAGACATGTATTTCATATTAGTGGCAATACTAATTACCAATATATTTCTGATGTAAAAGATGCTTTAAAATCAGTACTTTAATATGTGAGTTTCTAAAGCAACATAACAGATCTGACAGATTTTGGAAGAGGTCAAATTGTTGATGCTCAAATTGCAGGTCATTTAGTCACAGAAATGGCTAAATTATTTAATGTGTCAAGGGGAACAGTGTCGAAAATCTTGATGGCATACACCAAACAAAGAAAAACTGCATCAGCAAAGAAGAACAGTGGTCGCTTACTGACAGGGACAGATGGACTAACAACACAACCCTACAAGCCTTGAGAACAGGGAGGAGGACAACAAGTCCAACACGCTGTGCCAATGAGTACTGGTTGCAGCTCTGCACCATCCAGGAACCATCCATTCAAAATTCATGGAGGAGAGAAACAAGGCTGTGTCTTAGCACCCACCTCGTTCAGGATCTTCTTCTCCCTCCTCCTTCGCCAAGTGTTTGGGTCCTCCACTGAAGGAGTCTACCTCTACGATAGGAACTGATGGAAGACTCTTCAACCTCACTCGGCTCAAGGCAAAAACCAAAGTGCGACCACTCCTTGTCGGAGATTTGCTTTTTGCCGATGATGCAGCGCTGGCAGCACCCTCTGAAGAACACCTACAAATACTTATAAGCCAGTTCTCGCCATCATGCCAGGACTTCAGCCTAACCATAACCCTCAAAAAATTAAAACAATGGTGCAAGGCATTGAAAAAGCACTCTCTAGCACCATAAACAACTATGCACTGGAAGCTGTCAACACCTTTACTTACCTTGGGTCCATCATCACTGACAACCTCTCTCTTGATGCTGAGCTTAGCAGTCGCTTCAGAAAAGTAGCCTCCATGTTAGGAAAACTCACAGCTAGAGTATGGAGCAACCAAAAGCTGACAGTGCACACAAAAATACAGGTCTGTAGTATCTGTGTCACCAGCACACTCCTCTATAACTTTCACCTGCGCTGCCTGAGGCGTCTACTGGGTATCTCCTGGCAGGACAGAGTACCATACACCTCCATCCTGGAGAGGGCAAAACTCCCTAGTATACACTCTTACCTGAGACAACGACGACTCCGCTGGCCTAGCCATGTTCGACGGATGGAGGACAGATACCTGTCCTCTGGTAAGAGACCTACTAGCCACCCCCACCTCCGGTTCAAGGACCTCTATAGAAAAGACCTCCAGTGTTTTGGAATTGATGTGAATACCTAGGAAGACTACCCAAGATCGCCGTCTCTGGCAACAGACCATACGAGACAGACAGCTGAAAAAAGTCACTCTAGCGCAAACAGAGACACAAAATGTCAGAAGAGGAAGGAAAATATGAACACTGCTCCAACTACATCAGCGACTAACCTTCACCTGCGATAACTGCGGCAAAACCTGCCTCTCAAGGATTGGACTTCACAGCCACAGAAGACAGTGCACCAAAACCTGACTCCAAGGCACAAGAATCTATGGTCTCATGAGACTGCAATGACGACGGTGATGATTGTTTCGTGATTCCATTATTTTGTTTACTCCCTGTATCTACACATTAAAAAAACTTGAAAATGTTTTAAAAATTAAAAAAATACAACAAAATGAAAGAACCCAGAACTCTTTGTCTGCTATATATTTATGAAACCAGTGAGCATTTGTTTTTCTTAGGTTATGTTAATTAGGTCACCTAATTAGTGCTAATGGCAGTTTTCAAAACCAGAAAAAACTTAATAACCAAAAGCATAATCCCCTTTGCAAAATAATTAGGTTTAGTGTTTTATACTTTCTCCATTCTAATTGTAAAACTAAAGTATGCTTTTGTAATACATTTGACAAAAGCTTCAGCATTTTATACAGTATATGATTCACCGCTGTCTTGTATTCGCACTGAAGTCCCCATGTTCACAAATGAAAATGCAAAATTACATTTTACATAATATGTAATAATATATATAATTATATCATATATAATAATTATAACCAAAAGGAGCAAATACTTCTCAGTATTCCTGTCCATATTTGTGCATGGCATTAACCTGTTGGAAACCTATTTAAACCTATTTACACCATAGTTACTATTCTTGGTCGGCATGGAGGTTATGTCACCAATGTGCTGCTATTTCTTGACATGTCGTAATTTCCCATAAACCTGCCATATGCCCATATACTTTAGTATAGCTGCTGGTGTTCCTGGATGCGCTTCATAATGAGTGTCTCTTCTTACCCAAAGATATAGTCCTGGAGAAGCAAGAATTAATTAAATTATTTATTTATTTCAGCATGTCAGTAATGAGGGAGAAATATTGCCATAATATGAGAAAATATCCTTCTGTTTGGTTTGAAGCAGAAACATAGTTCTCCATCCAGCACATACATAGTTATCCACATTGTCACATATAGTCACAGGTGCAAGACCATCCTCCTCATGATTAGGCATGACTGCTGAGGTGTGCACACCATTATATAACCTGAGGGAAGAGGGCCCCCGGGTGGCTTATCCGGTAAAAGCACTTGCCCAGAGTGCAGGTGCCCATCCCAGGGGGAGGGGGCAGGGAAGCCGGCATGAGCTCGCCGCAGGTACACAAAGCTTCCCCGCGTGTATCGGATTTACAGTCGACGGCTCGGCATGGTCCATCTTGAAGGAGGCGGTTTGCTCGCCCTTGTCACTTCCGGTCTCAGAGTAGCAGCTGGTCACGCAGTTGCAGGCGGTGGGCCCGTGGGGAGGGTAATTGAAACAATCAGAAACAAATGGGAAAAAAAACCTGAGGGGAAAACTATCTGTGATGTTTATATCAGCATCAGTTAGGATACTATTGAGTAAAACTGTCACATCTGTCTCCATAACAGTACTGTGCCATTTAAACATTTTGGTGTTCAGCATGCAGTTCACTGCATTTTGCATCCATTTAAGGTGGCCTTTGCAAAATTCTTGCTCTCCATGGAGAATAAAGGCAGACACAGGCAGTATAAAGGCAGTTTGACATCATGATGGCCCAAACTCGAGTGGCTCATGGCATTCTGAGCTTCTGCTCCTAACTTCAGACAAGGCCTGCTGGTTATTGAAGCTGCTGATTCTGCTTGCTATGGCTTCTGATGAAAACCAACCTGGCCTGTTTGAGACAAGACCCCTGAAGCTGTTCAACTCACATTGTTTCCACTGAACAAGAGGAATGGCAGAATCCAGAATCACAGTGTCCATCTGTTCTTTAACCCCAGAGCTTGTCCTTGTGTGTGACCACAAGACAAGAGCAAGTGAGCACCGTTGCTTCCTTCATGGGCCAGAGCACAGTTTGGAAATGGCTCCTACCCTCAGGAGTTATGCAATTGCACGCACCTCCCTTAAGGCAGTTAACCTGCCCTGGATGCTGGTTCAGACAGCAGACCTTCCTACAATGCCTCTTCTCACCCAGACACTCCGTTCAGTAATGGTCAGCTGAATCCAGCTGAAGATATGGTACAGCATGTGAGCTCAGAGCAATCAACCCCCTGCCCATAATGATGCTCCCTAAAGCATGTGATATGCCCCTGAGCTCAGACTCACAATGAACTTCAGTGCAGACCGCTTCTGGAGAGAGGCATCTTGTGCTTCAGCAAACTATTGTCCTATGACCGATTATCTACAGTGTGTATAAAAAGTATTCACCCGGTTTGGCATTTTTCACATTTTATTTTCTAACTTCATGGAATGAAAATTGATTTAATTGGGATTTCTTGCCACTGATCTACACAAAATACTCTATAATGTGAAATAAAAATAACAACTCTAAAGCTTTTTGTTAATTAATTACAAAAAAAGCTTTACAGTTGTTTGTTTATTTGACATTATGGTAAGAAGATAAAATGTGAAAAATGCCAAACCGGGTGAATACCTTTTATACAGTGTATATCTAGTCAGATCATTTTGGTCAGCCGAACAGCCATGTAAATGGGATTCCTTAGATGTTCATAGGGGAAAGGATATTTCAACAACTGTTCTCAACTCATAGTATCATAGTATCATCAGCCTTGTCAACACAAAAAAAGTTAATAAAATAAAGAAAAATGTGTGTGTTTTGCAAAAAAACACGCTAACATTTTAAACAGTTCTTGTATTTGTAGTTTTCACGATTTCACAGGCATTTCCTATGTCAATTGTGACCATGGTAACAATGGCAAACCCTTAGCCTTAACTGTAATCTGTAGACCTACCATTGCTGCCATTAAACACACAATGTCACACAATTCCTCCCTGACAGGAAGCAGTACCTCCTCTTTCCAACTGGGTTCTGTAAAATAACAATAATTACCTCTGCTAGATTAATGAGTGTCACGTGATTGCTGCTGACCTTCTTCAGTACTGTTCAATCTGGTGGATGGTTGCTCACAATTTACAAGAGTAAACAGGTACTATGAAAGAAAATTCTAAATTTGAACTCGAGGGGCAAAGCTGATATACGCACATGAGAACACAATGCTATGATATACAGGTCTCAGCCCTGCTTAAGCAAGCTGCACACCTGCTCTCTCACCAAATAGTCATCCTTCCTTTCATAGAACAATGGTATAAATATTGCTCCCAGAAATGAATACACAGACATTATACAGTACATTCATATCATGGAGAGGAGAGTGCATCAAGTTACTTACCACAGTACGTGCCCTAAAAATGCACTAACATTACTGAAAACAAGTTGAGCTACCAACAGAACAAACTACAGGACAAACCTCCTTCCACATTACCCCAGTCATACTATAGATGCTATTGTTTTATTGTCTATCTATAGTATGAGGATAATTATAATTATCCTCATACTGTAGATTTTAATTAAGTGTCTGCACCTAATATGTTAAATATCTAGTAAATATATAAAAGTATAAGTATTATTACTTAGTATAACATACCATACATATAATAAGTAAAATAAAGAAAATTCTTTTTCCAGCCAAAATAATAAATTAGAATAGAAAAGTGGGGGTGCTTTCAGATTCCTTTATATATATTCATATGTAAAGGTTCCAGATTGCCTTCAGATTCCGTTGGAAATGCGTTTAAGATCCTATCAAGGTAATTGGTTTGTAAATTACTGTTGGTATTCACAAAGCTTTCTTTTAACCTTTGCCTCTATTAATCAGACACAGAAATAGCCCTGGAACTCATGCTTGCTGATTCTAATACTAAACCTTTGGGGAGAAAACAACCCTCTGAAATCCCCTTATTGAAGTTAAAACAATGTTTGGAATTAGAATGAGCAATGAAATACACAGCAAGTGTGTTTGGTGTGGTATGGTGTGAATTTTCAGACTAGATAGTAGGTCATAAAAAAGAGATGGCTCTTGTAGGTGCCATCTCAGTATCGCTGTTAATCTAATGGCAATATTCTGCCCAGAATATACTTACTATTTAATGATAACCATATTTCCTCATTTTTTAGAGTACTGTACTTTTGTATATGCTTTTGAAGTGACATATTGACATGCAAATGAAACACAGTACACCATCATTATTTCATTGTACTCTATGTACTTAGGACACGAATTATCCTAAATTATTGCAATATATAGAACACGCTTGAAATCCATTCAGTGAATACAGTATATTCCTAACAGTATTTTGATTGGGGGAATAGAGACACCTGGTGATACACTTGAGCAATGACAGTCAAGTAATGGAAAACAATGTAATCATTATTAGCAAAAAAATAATATTAAATATGAATATACTGCATATAATTGATATACAGTATTAATAACACCAAATTAAAAAGGACTGATATTTTGAAGTAACTAAATCACAATTAGAAAGGAGTATACAAATGTGTTTCATATTAATGTCAATACTACTTACCAATATGTTTCTGCTATTAAAGATATTTATTTTAAAATTACCACTTTATTATGTGAGTTTCTAAAGCAACATGAATGATTTAACAGATTTTTTTTGTCACAGAAACAGCAAAATTGTTTAATGTGTCAAGGGGAATGGTGTTGAAAATCATGACGGCATATGCCAAACAAGATTTTCCTCAAGATTTTCCTATATTCGAAAACAATAACACCCCCACACACACTGCTAAATAGATTAAAGAGTGGTTTAATGAACAGCAGGATGAAGTCAAACAACATGTGCTCCCCAATCAGCAGATCTAAACATGATTGAACCTTTATGGGAAGTTATGGAATGTAGAGTGCAGAGTAGATTTCCACCGCTTTCATCTTTCAAAGAACTGGAGGCTTTCCTTAATGAAGAATGGTCCAACATCCCACTAGGAACAACTTGTATAACAAGCATTCCTAAACAGCATTCAAAACATGTATAACAACATTCCAAGAAGGACTGAAGCTTTTATGAAGGCAAAGGCCAGCCCAGCTCCTAATGAGTTAATATACATACATTTGTTTCCATTATTTTGTCTAGCCCCTGTAATTTTCAAAAAGAAAGATGTATTGATATATAATTATCATATAGGGCAGTGTGGTATAATGGTTAGGGAGCTGGGCTTGTAACGTTAAGGTTGCAGGTTCAATCCCCAGGTGGGACACTGCTGTTGTACCCTTGAGCAAGGTACTTAACCTGAATTGCTTCAGTTAATATCCAGCTGTATAAATGGATTGTATGTAAAGAAATGTAAACTGTAAGTCGCTCTGGATAAGAGCGTCTGCTAAATGCCTAAAATGTAAATGTAAATGTAAATAATTGTATGCATTATCATATTTTATTTTAAATTTTCTCATTTGAAAATAAAAAGTCAGAAAAAACACATTAGAAATGACAGCAGATTGAAAAATTATTTCAATGCACCGAATCCCTCTTGGTCATTAAATGACTTAAATTAAATTAACTTATACGCTACTGTAGCATCGTGTCCTTACAGTGGAATGCATAAACTGGTACCTAATATTGCTATATAAATGATAGCAACAGGCCTAGTTACCTCATGTGGTAGGAATGTCATAAAATTCACATTTTGAAAAAGCTAACAGGCAGCATATAGGAAGTAAAAATATTGCAGAATTTAAGCCAAAGGCTATTTATTTAATTAATTAGCATTTTAACACACAAGGCTAGTCTTCGTCAAGAGCTTTCTTATTATTATTACTCTGCTTCCAGACACAATCAGCTGATGAGTCAGCTTTTGAGCCAGACATGTAATACTAATGCCATAACTGAGGTTTGTTGTTTTAAATATATCCTGTAGGAATACATGATAAAAAATGTGTTTTTAACACTCGCAAAATAGCAGCATGACAGCATACCCTGGGCATACCACTTTACCAAGGTGGCCACAATATATTTCCAGGCAGTTGGAAATGAGAATTTACACAAGTGATGATATTTGAGCCAATAAGAGTCAGTAGGAAATCCATGTTTAATCCATAAGTAGGGAAGTAAGAAGGCCTGAAAATTCACAACATAATTTTCCAAAGCTAAAATAAAAGCAGAGTGTGCAGCTTGGGGCATAACCATCGAGCCATATTAGCTACCTATCTAACCAGCTGAAAGATGACTCTTTATCGTAAGTTACCTGCCAATACCCAGCCCTAACTGTAACTATCAAATGAGAAATTATACAAATTATGATATATATGCATATGGTTCTATGTTAACATAGAAGAAGGTTACGGACTCATTAATGTTAAATTAACTCAGGGTGGTGTCTCGGTTAAAAAACTGACAAAATGAAAGCTGATGAAAATAAAAGAAAACTTGTAAGTAACTAAAAAGTTCATTTTGCTTCAAGCTGAGTTGCATGACATGAAATCTTTCTGCATGACAAGAAAATCTTTAAAAAATAAAACATTGAGAAAAAACAACTCATTCAATCTTATTCTCATGATTGTACAAGATCAAATAAAAAACACTACCCACCAGAGTATTCCAGTTTTAGATCAACAGGTAATTGAACATTAAAAAGCATTTTTACCTCCGTTTAGCTCAGATTTAGCTTTTTTAAACAGTTTGCTATAATTCTTGTTTGCCCCTTGATGTTGTGGTTCAGAGCAGGGTGGAGAAGACGACCAGGGCCATCATGCAGAATAGTCTGCACCCTCTCCACCCTGTCCTGATGAGCCACATGTCCTCTTTTAGTGGTCGTCTCACTGCTCCCAAGTGCTCGGCTGAGCGGTTTAGGCGCTCTTTCTTACCTGCTGCAGTTCGCACTTTTAACAACACAAGGGCAAAGCCTACCGATCGATTGACTGATTGTTTTAATGCTGGTCTGGGGGTTTTTTTTCTTTTCTTTTTGTGATGTCTATTGTGTCTATTTATGTTTTCATCTATCTATCTATCCAAATTCTGTATGTGCTTGCTGAACACATTCAACTTAGATTCTGTGTACAGTGACTTCAAGCAATGATAATTGCTTTTGCTAATGAATTTCTAGCATGGTTGACATTTTCACAAATTCCTAGTGCCAGGTTTCAAGAACAGTGAGGACAGAACTGGATAATGCTGGACAGAAGCAGAAGATTTATTGAACTGTGGTGACGGCATGAAGGTTTACTTGATCCATCTGCTGACAAACAACAGAAGCATTGTGAGTGGAAAATAGCCAGGGAGCTTAATAGAAACAGCTGGCGACTGTGTATTCTGGAGTTATGATCAGTGCTTTATAACAGTATAAAGCAGCAGCATTGATCAGTAGCTTGGAAAATGTTGCAGAGACCTATGGAGGTAGCCCATTCGTAGTGTGCCAGGTTCACTTATTAGCATTAGCATGTTCTTATTCCACACTCTTTACAGCTATAGTGATCCAAAATGCGACCAGCCACAATTACATTTTGGGGCATGGTGTGAGTTCTATGCTGTACACATTTTTTGAATAGACAGGGCCCTCAGCTAAAGAATGCCCATTACCTTTAGCATACAATACAGCTCATTACCAGTAGTGTTTTAATTTTTCAGATTTTACCCCGTTTTTCTCCCAATTTGGTAGCCGATTACTCCCATTGTGCTTAGTTCAATCCCCTCCCTTGTAGTTCGCTGCCGTAGCCCTGTGACTGGCAGTGACAATTGCGAAGTGCTGCCTCCTCCGAGACAGCACTTGTCGTGCTGTCGACTGTAATTCTGGCACCCCAGAACCACTCCTGTGAGCAGCAAACTGTGTGTCGGCTTCCCGCCCCCTCCCTGGGGCGGACAGCCAATTGCCGCCCCGATGGCACTGCCGGCCAGAGCAGACTCTGGCGTGACGGGGAATAGAACCCCGGTCACCATGGCCAGCGTCGGACGTTGTAACCACTTACCAGTATTGTTTATTGTAAACTCATCTTTACCATGGGTGTGAATAATTTTGGAGTTTACTGTATTTGATTGTACTGTACATCACTGTACATGATTTATAGCTTATTCATATCGTAGAACAAAAGTGTACAAGAGCATTTATTAAGCTTCCTCAGGTCATACAATATAATGCTCGATAAGTGCACCACATCATCTTTTGTAAATTGTACTCCATAAGTGGAATGTTTTGAATAGAACATCAAGGTAATTTGTTGTGTAAAGCAAAGTCTGGTCGGATGGAATTCTTGGGTCTCTAATGTGATGGAAGTGGGGCAGGACTCATGGGAGTGGACAGAAGGGGCTGGCTCACACAATAATTTGTTGTGCTACACTGAAGTGTAGTCACTCCCATGTGGCAGGTAGCTATAAATATAGGCAACAATAAAAAAACACAAAAAGCTATATTGAGACACATGGCCCTAGTTCATTGGAAATGCATGCAATTCAGGTCAGGTCCGGTAAAGTTAATCAAATAATTTCACTGGTTTCATCAGTTCAAGCCCCACCAGTTAAAACTATTGTAACTGTGGGGAAATCACCTTACCTTGTTGTAATACAACCCACATCAATAGTGGTCAATTTTGAACAGTGTAAAATAATATGCATTTAAAATATAAACTGCTATGCAAATATCAATGCTGTATATTATACAAATGTACAGGAGCCAATTGCCAAAATAAAGGAAACATGAGTAAATGAAGGGTTCTGGTGGCTCTGTTGTGGTGTGTAATGCATTTTCCTGGCATAGTTTAGGTCCACTCAACCCCTAAGAAGTCAAGGTGAACGCCAATAAAGTCAAAGCCATTCTGAGTGATCACCTTCATTCTATAGTGAAGCTTTTATATGGGAGTGGTCTCTTCCATGACAATGCTCAATCCACACAGCACAAACGATATAAACCATATGGCTGTGTCAAGTCACCAGACCTCAACCTAATTGAACGCTTATGGGAGATAAGCACCTAAGACAGTGTTTTCCACCATCAACAAAACACCAAATGATGGAATTTCCCATGGAAGAATGGTGTTGTACCCTCCCAGAAATTGTAGAATCTATGCCAAGGTGCACTGAAGCTGTTCTGAGGCTCATGGTGGCCCAATGTCCTATTAAGGCACTGTTGGCGAAGTCCCTTATATCAGTACACTACTACCATGGACTAATTTAAGTACTTGTAACTGGATGGTAAAATGTTTATCTGATCTGATCACAGATTTGATTTATGAAATAAACTTCATAAAGCCAATGAATACCAAGAATCATGGAATGTTCCATGTTCCATGGGTTCAGAAACGCTTCATTTATTTATGACAACATGTTTTACATTCAAACCAAAATAAAAAATATTTATATATATTTTTATATATAGTGCTAGTAAGCAGGATACAGATTTAAAACACGTAAAATCACAAAAACTAAATTCTGTGTACCAAATATTTACAAGGCGTGCTTTGAATACTATACAGTGTGTTTTCATGGCGGTTTAAATTTGTGTATGTTTTTTTTCTCTTAAATTAGGAAGAAAGACAAAATAAACATCTTATAGGGAAGGAAGCAGAGGACTGAAGAGAAAGGGGATGAGGACTAGGCACGGGGCTTTAAGACAGCCTTGCCAGGTAAGACGCAGCACCTCAAAGCTCATTCCAGTTGATGGTAAGAGGGGACACTCCAGGAAAAACTAGGCATCAGTGGCTTGTGTTACACAAGCATACTCATTGTTACTACAGGACAAAAAATATACCAAAAAGCATTTTTGCAAGTTAATACTCTGTCATACCAAGTCCTACAAATAAACAAAGAAAACAGGCCAAACACTTTGGAGAAAAACTGAATACCCCCATAGGAAGTGCCAACTTCCCTACTGAATACAGTTTTTTTTACCTTGCTTGACAAGACAAAAGAATCAGTAGCAGGTTTGTTGATTGACATTTGCAGGTGTATTAGTTCGGTTGCACTGCTATTCTGTATTAGTTGAGCCACCATACAAAGGTGCGGACTGCCCTTCCCCTTCCAAAGTAATTAGATGCAATCATACATCATTGTGTAGTTCATTCCTCATATGTCTAATTTCTGATTAACAATTACTATACATATTACCAGTGTTAATAAAATAAAAAAAAAAGAAACACCACAATCATCGGTAACTACATTCTTCCATTAGAGCCATTTATATTATTCATTTGACAGGCTACATACAGTCACCATTTTTAACATAATCTTTGTTACACTTCTGTAAGAAAAATAAATCTGATAGGATTTTTAAAGAAAGATATGTAATGAATTGCTTGGGTTAAATACGTGATACAAGTGGATTGTTTTGGCATATCAGTGGATATACAAATACTGAAAAGGCAAAAATGCTGCACATTAAATGTCTTAGTGAACACTTTGATGATTGCTATGCACCCAAAGCTACTGAAATTAAAAACTATTTCCATTGCTGACAAGCGGTATTTAAACTGCCAGGGATCTCGAGAGAACATAATTTGTACGCCTAAATGCTATTTAATAGTCTTTAGTTCAGTGTGACAATGGCTGCTCTTAAAAAAGTAACCTATAATATCGTATTACGTAATACGGTGATGGCGATTTCAAAGGACCTAAAATTGTAACGGGACAACTGAGATGGATATAAAATTGAAAGGAGCAACCAAAACATAAAAATAAAAAATAGCCCATCACCACATATTCCTCTAGAATGGGAAGAATTCTTCAACAAAATAACAGTACACTCAAACTAGTACCGCTTCTTGAGTTAGTTTCATTCTGATAATAGCTGTTTTCACAATATGACTACCACAAACTGGGTTTACTGGGGTTACCTGGGAATCAGTCAATGTGAAAGCCACAATATATTTAGTTTAATTTGCTCATGCAAAAGAGCACATTTGATTAAGAAAATGTAATCTAAATGTCGGTTATCATACTTGAAGAATAAACTGCCAAATCGGTCAGTAATGTGTAAAGTAGTCTTCATTACTGCATGCCACATACATTTGCCAACATATGCCAATGGACAAGCATTAATGGCAAACATATTTCCATCCATCCATCTTTCCCATAGTTCCCCTGTGATCTTTGTTTATATGACAACAAAACAGAATAAAACAGCCATAAATGGGAGTATTGTCAGGAACTGAATCGCACTAAACGCACTACTTTTTCATTTACCCCAGCCCCTGACAAACGCTCAACTACCTCTCTCCATATACACTCCAATTTGAAAGAAAAGTGGTATAAATATAATAAATATATCAAAAATGGAAAGCAACAAGAGACTTCATTCCCATCTCAGCAAAGACCGCAATAAACGACATACATACATTTTGGCATTTGGCCTCTGCACTGCTCGGGGGACATGGAACTACAATATCACCAAAACCACCATTATCACTTTAATATCCTCAAAAGTACATACAAAAGAAAAGAGACAAAGGTGTAATGTTAGATTAAGAGTGAGAAGGATCGTGCCCAGGGCAGGTGGACAACAGAGGAACAAAATGTAAGAATATGTCCACTCCACGAGCACAAATAAGCAGTCCATGCCTGGCCTTGTACCTGCATGTCATTCATTTCAGTCACTCTATAATAATTATCTTTAAATGATATATGTATATATAAATATATGCACGTGTCTGTGAGAAGAATGCCTTGCTGGTGGCAAGGTGGCCAGTCGGCCAGCAGAGTAGGAGGGGGAGGAAGGAGAGTGCAGGATCCGGAGTGCTCAGATCTTCTTGGAATCTTTTGCTTCAAATAGCTTCATGCGCTCCTGCACAGTCAAACCCTCCTTCAGGCTCTGGGACATGAACAAAAAGACACACAGAGAGAAGAGAAAGCATTTGCCAAAAAGACTATTGAGGGGGAAAAAAACAAAAAACAAAAAACCCACAGCGGATCAGGCACTGTTCAGAGGCTGCAACTAATTTGGTGGATCCCCCTATTAGTGTTGCCTTTCGCCATCTGGTGGTAGAACAAAGGCATTGTTACCGTGGGGGACCGCTCACTCAGGGAGTGAATGAGTCGGGGAGGGACACTACCAATTCTCGGGCCGCATCATTGAAACCAAAAGGAATACAGTGGTTTCCAGAGACATTAATCCCACACCTCACGTTTTTACCCTGACAAGCAGAACCTGGAAATGCAAACTGCCATACAAGTACAGAGCCGAGACATGAAAATGTGCCTGTACATGGGAAAGTACAGCCAATAAACTCCTGTGCACTGAAAGTGGGAATGTGTGGGAACAGATCCCCCCTCTTCAGCTTGCGTTCTGAGGCATCGAGATGCCTGTGGTTTGAGATATTTGCCTTCAAGATGTAGCATCTGTATCAGACCCTGAAACAACCCAGGATGTCACATTTATGCCAATGTGGTCCAGAACTGTATGCGGCTGGAACGTTAACAAATTGTACACTTCGGCAAGGCTCTGTACTTCTTCAGGCTTGGTTTCAAACAATGACCAACCAAAATTGAAGCATTTTTTCCCCAAAGGAGGGCAGGAAAGGCAGTTTTGTGCTGCCCCGACCAAATGTCAGAGACCCAACTCCATGGAAGTGTAGATGGAGAGCCGAGAAAAACCTGAAACGCGTGGACATCTGCAGAACACTTCCATAAAATGTTAAGAGCAAACACTGATACCAGCCCAGATTCACAAAAAATGTTTCTGTAAGACTTTCCAGATTTCCAGATACAGTATTCAGAGTCATTAAAAATGAACAACCTCTACATGCAGAGGAATACAGTCATTAGCATACAATAATGCAGTAATGGTTAACCAGGAAAACCCCTAGACTGGCATGGTTAGACATTTTTTTAAACCTGGGCATCTGTTGAAAAAGCACTTTAGTATAAAAAAGGAAAGATGTGTTGGTGGACTTTAGTGAACCGGGAACCAAGCGGAGGATGTTAGTTACACATGCTGTAGGAAATGAAGACTGTCCAGGAACACATCCATTGCTCTCTGATTACGGTCTCTGAGCAATTTGTGTTCAAAAGCCAGAGGCTTGCACTTTCATCCATTAATAATAACGGCACTAAAAGAACCTGGATACAATTTAACCATCAGCGCATGAAACAAGTTCATTCAGAAAGCACGGTCACTCGGCTGGCCAAGTCGAGTGATAGTTTTACCAGGAACAAACCTTGTTTTACGACACTTGAGTTACAGAATGGTACGCTCCTGGCATGCTGTGATGTAGTGACAAATGGTATTAGCACAAACATGCCTGATACAGCACTGCAATGTCCTATTGCTCTCAGACAGGAGAAACAACTGCTTGGTCCACATGGTAACTGCATTTATAATACAGTGTTAGCCATTTTAAATGCTCGGGATGAGCTGTCCAGCAGCCCGCAGGTTGCATGTTTCTTGGTCAACACGTTCGTTAAAAAAAAGTTTTCATATACATAATCATCAAGTATTCAAGAAAAGTCCAGGTCTGAGGAAAAAACTGGAAGTGTGTCATGGGACTGTTTTCTCCATTTTAACCACAAGAACAAGCAAAATAACATTCCGATGCTTATCTTTGCTGTCTGCAATCTGGAGTAATCAATGCTTATTTGCATAGTGGTAACAACCTTCTTTTTGCCAGTTGGCAGCTAGACAAAGCAGTTTGTATCCCACACACACACACACACACACACACACACACACACACAAAAAAAGCACACAATTATCTGAGGGAGCCTTCATAATATTAGCAATGAGATGTCTGAGCGCCTTTAGGCAAAGGATGCCACTTAATCACAGCTGCCCAGTCAGAGCGGGGGTGCCTTTACCATTAATATAAGTAGATTAAAACCTGAAGAAGGGACATGTTGAACCAATGATGGTGCTTTAAACAGATTTGACCCTAACTCCAGTGCTGGACTGTCCTTGGTACAGGGGTGGGGGGTGGGGGGAGGCAGGTGTGCGAGGGCGAAACATGCGATGTCGGACATGCTCTGTGATGTACTGTACCTAGATCACGGGGAGACTCGCCCCCCTCAGGGGAGAAGTCAGCTGTCCCATGAGACCTGTTCAATGACAGACTGTCAAAGCAAGAGACAGAGGACACGCTTAGAAACAAACACACACACAGGGTACGACACGATGTACACAGGCATACATGAGGGAAGGCAGACCTGGAACACAATCATTTATCATTTTACTCAGTGCAGTTCTATCTGTTCTATCTGGTAGGGAATCGGTTTGGGATTAGGGGGTTTGTGCAGACCAAGCACACATGTGGATATGGGGCACTCACATTTGTCCACAGGGTTGGGTTATCACACAGTCAAATAAGGCCCATGCCACACCTAAAGGGGCACAGTCACAGTTGCAGTCCAGAAACCACATGTAACTTCCCCTGCTTGGCACCATCAACAAACTACACAGAAATCTTTTTGCAGGTGTCCTAATTGTGGGAATTGCCCATTTATTCAAATAATGGTATAGCAGTTAAGGGACACTGAATTGTGATTTGTCTTTTTTTTTTCTTCTAATTAAGTAGCACTAAGTCAGCCTTTTTTGCCATGGAATGAATATTCTCCATTAAGGAGTAATATTTCCTGAGAGAAAGGAATGCAGCTCCAGGGCCCAATGCTACAACACAGGAGTGCTCACCTTTGACCGTACTCCTCTGATCTGCCTGGACAGTGACGACCGCTCTTTCTTTAGAAAATCAGGATTGCTTTTTGACTTCATGATATCTGCAAGGAGCAGAGGGGGGGGAAAAAAAACAACACGCATTAAGACTGCAGGACGGAAGACGACCATCAACACAGAATCCATCATCGTGCGTGTCCATATTGCCAACGCTGTGTGTTGAGCAGTAGTATAAGTGTATTGGGAGTGTGTGTGGGGGTCAGAAGTGCATTGGGTGTGTGTGTGTGGTTCTGAGCAGGGGACAGAAGTCATTGGGCGTGTGTGTGTGCGTGGCTATGAGAGGAGGACAGTGTGTGCGGCTGCAGGGGTCCAGAAGCTCACCATAACCCTGGACGGTGGTGGTGCCGTCAGTGCTCCTCTCGCCCAGGGCCTCGGTGGCCACCATCAGCTGCTCCTTCAGCTTGCCGATATCACAGTCGGCCTTGGCCTTCACGATGCTCAGCTCTGTGTAGATGTTCTTGTACCGGTCTGTGGTATACTTCTTATCCTGGCCAGATGGAGGAGACAGAGCAGTCACACTTTACCACAGTGCCCTTTCATAAGCTGATTGGAGGAAGACGCTTTGTGGTTTGAAATATAAGATGATATTTGCCATCAGGCTCTTTTTAAAAATTTTTTTTTAAGAAAGGTGGATATATGAGAATCCTTGTCAAACACGGGGAAGTGGTTCTTCCATACCCGCAGTGCAGACTGCAGCTCATCTTTCAGGGAGTGGATCTCCTGTTTGAGGTACTGGATTTCCGATTCCTTGACCCGCAATAAGACCTGAAAAAAAAACAGGAAATGTGCAAAACCGCTCACTTGTTGTGCTAGAAGTTTTCATTTTGGAATACTACAGAACAAAACATTTATTTTTAGATTTCTTCTTTTAATTACCATCATCATCATCACTATTTGTACTATTCATATGTGAGAATATTGGCCATATGATTTGCTGAATCTCCTTAAATATTCTTGTGTGTTGAATTGGCTTGGAGAGAATGGAAGGTGGTGTCTCAGAAAGTCTCATTTACGTGTCTGCAGAATATTTAGGTTACAGACAGCCATTTGGTCTGTGCATTAGCATGACAGTGGTCACTGTTTATTTGATAGGAGTGATTAGGTTACTGTGGGTGGAACATCATGGATGGTCTAAAGTTTAAAGACACACACATTACAACAGCACTTTGTATTTGACTTGCCTTGCTTTTACCTGGTATGTTGCATACTGTAAATAAGACTATTTTTGCTTTGTTAATAAATTGTTATTGACCTAAACTTTGGAACTACAATTCTTACTTTACAAGGAAAAATACAGATACACATAATATCAATAACAACACAATACTAATAATGACAGTAATAAGCACCCTGTTGTACTGTCATATACAGTATATACTGTCCTATATAAAATTATATCTACAGCAGTGAACTTTAAATTGGTTTCTTACTATTGGTGACGGGATTATCAAGTTACAGTATATTAGATACCCTGAAAGCGTGTGTGTGTGTGTGAGAAAGTCTGTGCACTTGTGTATGTAAATAACGTTTGAGCTTGTGCACATGTTTCTCATTAGCGTCCTGAGGCTGTTTGGCACTACCTCCAGCTCATACAGATCCTTGCCCTGTGTGAGGGGCGACCCAGCCATCTCTCCGCTGAAGCAGGAGCGCATGCGGGAGATCTCCACTGTCAGACGGTTGTTCAACTCCTGGAGGGGGGAAACACAGAACTCACCACTTGGCCTACACCCACACTGCACTCTACACAACATCTCCATCTCCAAGAAGCAAGAAAACCTATGGAGCCCTAAATCAAGCTGGTCACACTGGGATAATTGCAGTAGAACACTACGATGTCACAAACACTAGAGTAGCAGTGACATCATCAGTGAGAGGGAGGGACCAGGCTCACCTGGTTGTGGGAGTTGAGCTCCTGGTTCTCCCGCTGGCACTGCCGCAGGGCCTGCCTCTCGGCCTCCAGCGCCTGGGCCAGGTGGGCGTTCTCCAGGCACTTCTGGGAGTACTGCTCCGACAGCACCTCCAGCTCCCGGTGGATGGACTGCAGCTCCTCCCTGGGGCACAGCATTCAAAAATATCAGTGACCGTTTGGAGGACTTGCTCACCTTCCTCCTCCTACACAAAGCCCTCTGCTCCACGCTGCGGTCAAACTCACTCGTACTGCTGGCGCAGCTCATCGATGTCGGAGCTCATGCCACTCAGCTGGGAACGCTGGTTCTTCTCCAGCTCCTCCCGGTGGGCGTTCTTCATGGCTTCAATAGCTGCAGTACAACACAGGTAGGTAGGATTGCCACATCAACCGGCACTTCACGAGGTACCCTCAATCACCGCTGCGCTCGAAACATCCTATGATAGACCAGTGTTTGGCCGGCTAACCTGACACAGTACAGAAAGCAGTGGCTTTGAGAGCATTACCAGCAATGGTAGCAGCCGTCTCCTCGGCCAGTAGTCTCTCACGCTCCTCCAGCAGTTTGGACACCTCCCTCTGGTGCTGCCGTTGGATGTCCTCGATCACCTTATGGTGGGTCTCCTCCATAGCGGCAAAGCCCCGCTCGCAAGTCGCCTGGAGCGCGGAGAGGGGTGCAGGCACGCCAGATCAGTCAGTGACAGGTCTCAGCGTTTGAACTGCATCACGGTCAACCTTAAATCGTTCCAAGACCACGGTGAGCGCTAAGGGCTCCATTTTGCTGACCCAAATCTTATGTTGTAGTTGAAATGTGATAATACAATATTCCTTTAACACTTAGTAAGCAAATGCATGATCATTGCTCTGCTCAAAACAGACTGCAAAATGGAGCAACACCCAGTAGTATCTTCACTGCTTTAAAAGTGGTCTAGAATGATTCAAGGGGCTCACCCCAACTAGTCATTAATGGAAATTAATCTTTCAGAGGTGACACATTCCATCAGTTACCTAATCACCAACAGCAAATGATGTTTCTTCAACAAGATACAAACGGATGAGACGTATGATTTAAATGAAACCATGGACATGATCTCATCAGTTTTGATTTTATCACTTTTTTTTAGAGGATTTTTGTCAGCTGTGACATCTGCGGATCTCAAACGTATACTTTACCCGTGGGCCAGTGTCCATGGTGCATCTTGATGAGTGTAAAGCTGAGTCACAATTTTAATATGTCATGCAAGCACTAGCTATCAGGAGCCAAGCAGGTTAGTCACAATGCCTGGATGAGTACAGAGAATATGGGGTATGGAGAAAAGCTGTGTAATGCAGAGGAGCATGCTTCAAGAGAAAACAAACACCATTTGTCAAAGACACAAATTGACTATCTTTATATTCAAAGAAAAAACTGAATGGGCCTCCAATAGCATAGTGGTCTAACGCACCCGTATTGGCTGGTCCTTTACGAGTGTGAGCTGCCTATCACGGGCGTGGTTCGAAACCCGACTGTACCACACCAGCCCTGGTGGGGAGCCCTGATCGGGGTCAGTGTTTGGCTGTCCGCCCTAGGTGAGCCAGCACGAATTTTCTGAGAAGCGCGTAAGGCTGACTCCAGAACGTGGGGGGGCGAATTCTGTCTCGAAGAATTAGCTTGCCACATAGAGATGAGCGGCAAATTCGTGTGGGGTATATATTTATTTGGCCACTAAATTGGGAGGAAAAACAGGGAAAAGAAAAAGAAAAAACTGAATAAGCAAGTACTAGCTACCTTTGCCCACTGAAAATAAAAGTTATGTTCTGGGATATCAATAACACAATTGAATTATTCTGGGCTGTAAAATGTAGTTCTAATCTAAAAAAGATTTGAGGTTGTTTGTTTATTTAATTACACATCTTGATTAAGTGTTATTTACCACTCTTAACACTTAACAATGTGTTATGTTATTTTCTGCGAGAAACTAAAATTCTTGTGTTAAGCCTGCTGTTGCTCAATGGAAAAATGTGGGCATAAGCTTTTTGAAATATAATATTGCTGGAAGACACAGCAAATGAAAGTGCTAAAATTAATGAAAGAAAAACACCCAAAAGGCCAGATAAAGAACAAAGAGAAGTTGATGTAACTGAATAAACTGAACCCACACCAGATAAGCTACTGTACTTCGCAACAGCAGCACAGCTTGGTTTTTCATACCCTGCCGCATGGGAAGTTATGACAATGGAAGTAAATGGCACTGTGTCTAAAATGCCTTACCTCCCAGTGTTTCCAAAGGATGATGAAAAGATGGTCTAGCATGCATTGAGTTGCACATGTCTAATGTCGCATACTACTGTTGAACACTAATGTTGTAATTGTGTTGTGAAACATGAAAGCAAAGGTGTGCATGTGCAGGGAGGGGGTTGCTGGGGCTGGGAAATACAAGAAGGTGAAGGTGCAGTATGATCAACATGGGATGACATTACTCCTGCATATATGGACCTGAAGCGGCAATGGTCAGTTTTAAAAGTATTTTTAAATTGTCTGCAGCAATTGTGAGAATCCAAACAATGCATCATTGCAAAGAATCCAGGAAATGCATTGGATTGCTTACTTGCAAGAACGTGTGGCTATAAAGGAAGTTTCAACGTTGCACTATAAAAATGCAGCTACATTTGCACAGCTTTCGTTAAAGCCAATTGATTAATTGAGATTGGGACTGACCACTGCACTCCAAAATCCACAATGGAGCTCTATCTGAATGCCTAACACAAAACACCTAGAATTACAAAGACAAAGACAGAAACCTTCAAGCTCTCAAAGTCTTTCTGGTATTTCTCCTTCAGGCTGGAGACATCTCCCTCCAGGTGTTTGTTCTCCAACTCATCCTTCATAGAGTTCATCTGTGTCTCCAGCTCCTGGATCCTCTCCCTCAGCACCATCATGGAGTCCAGCTCCGCCTTGCTGGACTCAGCTGGCTCCTCCTCCATGGGCAGGACCTGGTCTGTGGGGGGTGTGGCTTCCATAGAGAGGGGTGAGTCATCAGAGTGTCTGGCCTTCATCCTCTCCAGCGTGTCCTGCATGGAATGTATGGTCTGCATGTAGTGGGTGTGCAGCCGCTGCATCTCCTCCTCGTGGATCCGCTGCAGCTCCTGGATCTTCCCCTGGAACCTGTCCTCCAGCTTCTGCACGTGCTCCTCTTGCCGGTCCTCCATCCGCTCTATGTCCATCAGGATCGCCTCCAACTTGCGCTGGCTGTCCTCAGTCTTCTCCATTAGTGCCAGTTCGGTGGTGGACCGCCTCTGCTCTGCCTGGCTCAGCTCTAGCTCATACCGGTCCTTCAGCTGCTCCATCTCGCCCCTGAAGTGCTCCTCCAGCTGTACCAGCTGCTCCTGCTGTCGGGAGAGCTCAGCAACGTGGATGGATACCTCTCCCTTCAGGGCCTCGTTTTCCTCCTGGAGACTGGACACTGCCTGAGTAAAGCTCTGCCGCTCATCCTGCATGGAGGCCTCATACCGCTCGCGAATAGCGCCAATATTCCGGGCGTGTTCTTGGCATAGGATGTCCATGCTCTGGCATGTGTCCTTGCACATTTTCATGTCCCTCTCATGGTCTGCCCTTCAGCTTGCAGGCTATGTAGGCAATCTGGGCCTGGATCATAGCTTCTCGCATGCACAAAGAACTGCTTGTTATTTCAATGCCACGTTGGTAGCTCAGATTTGCTTGGGAAATGTTGAGCAGCGCTTGGTGGAGACTGCCGCTTTCTGCCTTGCAGACCTGCTCAATGTCCTGGGAGAGATGCTGAAGAATTTCAGCCTGCACCCTCAGCTCAGCGGCTAGTCTCTCTCGCCCCACGTGAGTAGACTCAACAAATTCAATGCTACAGGACGGTACATCTCCTTGAAGATGTCGACTGATTACCTCCTCCGCCAAGTCACGGGCCTCCTCCATTTCGATCTGTTCTACATAGGGGGCAAGCTCTGGAGGACTTATGCCAGCTAAAGACTTCCTCTCACTGAAGCCAAACTCATCGCTCACCTCTTGAACGACTCTGTCAAAATCAGACCTCTTTGAGGACTTCACAATCTCTTTCAATGCAAGTTCTCGGTGCTGCAGGTTTTTGTGGGCCTCCTGTAAGTCCGCTCTGAGTTTCTGGAGCTTTTCCTCATAAAAGTGCTTAAGATTCTGAACAGCAAATGCCAGTTCAGCTTTGATGCAGGCATTGCTGATAATAGTGATGCCCATCTCCCCTCCAATATTGCCCCTTACTGATTCTATATCCCCTTGCCCATCACCCTCCGCTACTTTATACTGTTCCTCAAGCTTCTCTACCTCTGCCCAAAATTCACTTTCTAACATCAGCTTCCTACTTAAGACATCTGCGTACACAATCGCCGTATAACTCTCGTCACTTCTTTTTAGCTTCTCAGCCTCTTGATGAATCTCACTAAGGCCCTGCAAAAGGTCTAAGTTTGGATTCTGAATTGAGAATGCCATCTTATTTAAAACCAGTGCCTCAAAGGCTAATGTTTTGGCAAAAAGTTTTATTCTCTCCTCATCCAAAACCTTGTTTTCCTCCATCTCTTGGTTCTGAATCTCGTGCTGCTGTTCTTCCCAAGTGCTCCCTCCCTGTCTGATAAACATCGTTGCATTAACAAGCTCTGTCTCGATCTCTGACAATATGCACAGCTGCATTTCCGTGCTGTCCTCTTTGTGACTCCTCAGGATAGCCTGGACCTTCTCCCTACTCGACTCTACACAGGCCAGGGCCTTCTCATATTTGGCGTTTACTGCCCTGATGCTGCAGTCTGTTTCCTGAGCAAAATGGCACCTCTTGTCCATCTCCAGCTGAAGCTGAGTAGTGAGCTGGTCCACTTTGGAAAGGCTCTCGTTGAGCTGCTCCCGGAGCTCAGCCTCACTCTTAGCCCAATGACTGTGTTGTTCCGCCATGGACTCCAGCTGCCTGCCTTGCTGCTCATCCAGTTTCAGTGTGATTTCTTTGAGCTTCTCCTCTGTGGTGCACAGTTTGGTTTCTAGCGTGTGGATGATGAGGATGAACTTCTCCGGGTCACTGCTGGCGGAGGTGATGTACTGAAATGGCGTGTCAGAGGAGCCGCTCTCTTCCGAGAGTGAGTGGTCTTGGCTAATGTCTGAGGAGGTGCTGTTAGTCCACAGCTTCTCTGTGCCCTCCAAGGGGACGTATTTTTGGCAGTGTATGCTTGAGAACCGTATCCTCGGTCTTTTGGCCAGTGATCCCCCAACATCGGCACCGGTGCTCGCTTTTGGCCTGACGTCAGCCATGGTGTGAGACGCTGTCAGTGAGGACCCATCGGGTCTGCTAATGCTCTGCAGAACATCACAGTCCTCCTGCAGCTTGCAGTGCTCCATCTGCAGGTCAGAGTAGCCGAGCTGCAGCTCGTTGAGGTGTTGCTCCAGCTCGTTGATCCGATCCTCTGCCACAACTAATTTAGCCTGCAAGTCCCTCTCCATGCCACATGGCTCCATGTACCCCTGACCGATCTTGCAGATCAGATCCTCTTTTGCCTGCAATTTGAACTCCAGTCTCTTCCAGGCTGCTTCCCAAAGCAGCCATCTTGATCATGGCCTCGTTGAGGTCCTGCTCCTTCCGCTCCATTAGCCTCTCATACATCTCCTTAGCCTCACGGATTTCTTCTTCCTTCTCCCGCAGAACCATGGTGATCTTCTGGAACTCCTCAGACACCTTCTCATAAGAGTGCTCTAGGTTGTAGTAGTCTGTCTCCTCTGTCTTGAGTCGACTCTGGAGCTTAGTCACCTCGTTGTCTTCTTCAGCGATCTGGTTGAGCAGCTCCTGACAGCGGCAGGTTAGCTGGCTCTTCTCTTCCTGCAGCTGCAGGATGACCTCTGTGAGCTTCTCGATGGCGTCCGCCTTGACAGCCAACTGCTCCTCCAGCTGGTGCACCACCTCGCTACTTGCCAGTCCAGAGGTGTGCCTCTCTCTCAGCAGTCCCTCCACCTGCTGATCTGCGTCCTGCAGCCTGTCCTCCAGCTCCTGTACCTTCCCCTCTGCCTCTGCAAGACGCTTCACCAGACTCTGCCTCTCTTTCTCCTGGCTCTCGCGGAGGACGTGCAGGTTCTTCTGCAGCCGCTCCTCCTTCAGAGCTTGCGCCTCTTCGGTGGCTATCAGCCGACCGGTGACTTCTGCCAGCCTCTCCTGGAGCTTCTGCACCTCCTTCAGGTGGTCTCGCTGCAGGGCCTGCTGTCGCTCCAGGTCCCTCAGGGCCTGGCTCTTCTCCAAGAGGTGGGCCTCTACATCCTTCAGCCGGTCCTCGCTGTCCTTGAGCTGGGTGCGCAGGGCCTGTTCATCCTGCTCCCAGTCCTCCTTGCGGTCCTGGAAGCGCTCCTGCTCCAATTTCAGCTCACTGCGCATCTTAGCCACTGCCTGCTCGCTGATGAGGATCTCGGCCATGGCATTGTTGAGTTTGGCCTGCAGGGCTTGGATCTCTGACTCGTGGTGCCGTATCACATCCTTTGCCTCGCTGTAGTTCCTCTTCAGGGCCTGCACCTGCTGGTTGGTGAGGTCCTGTTTGCGCCGCTGGGCTGCCAGCTCATTCTGAAGGTCCTGGTTGAGTTTGTGCAGCCGCTGCCAGGCACCCGAGGGTGGTGACGAGGAGGGAGAGTCGCTCTTTAAGAAATCGATTAGACATTTTGGTTAGTCACATTCCCTTTGTTCCCCACAGGACACTGAGTGCCACATCTCTGGGGCTGTTCGGAAAACCCGGGAAGATTAAAAATGTTTTTTTGTTTTTTGTTTTTTTACACAAAATTTCTTCAAAGCTTTCCACTGTGCTTTTTCTGGGTGGTGTTTGGCATACATTTAAATGCATTAACCCAAAAGGAACAAACCATAAAAAAGAGCAAAAGAATAAAAAATTTGATAACTCTCGGTTTCAAAACAAATAATACTAAATATCCAATTTAGTAGTATATTAAAGAGTTACTGTAACAGTTTTCAAAATCTTTCCTATATTAAAACGATATATCTGAGACCATAATTGTATGCATCAAGAAATCTAGAGGTTTTCCATGGCTGCAATCACCAACGCCTTGATAAGGTAAACGTTGCTGATTATCGTCCTCCACTCATTGCACCTGCACCCAAGTTAAACAAATAGCTTTATTGGACTTCGGTCAAAGATTTTGCCTTTTCTTTAAATATATAAAATAAAGAAACAAAAAACTACTGGACTACAGTCATTGAGGACCAGATATGAAGAGTCTAGACTTTTAATATCTTCCTTTATATGTACTTCATGTGCGTCCAGATGTATTCTGAATAACAATAATTATTATAGAGGTATACCTCTATTTGCGAACTTTATATTTATGAAATGTTGCTGTTATGAACTTGATAATATAGGCAATTTTTTCATTTAACTAATTAAATTTTCATTGCACACAAGCATTCAGCACGTGCACAGAGGAAAAACTACCATCTAGTTGATTAATTAGGAACACTTTTCCTCTAATATGCCAAAATGAGTACGGTAATTAAAACAAATCTAAATGGTGGCCGCCTACACCTATATTTTGTTACACTGATCTTTCTGTTCCAAGTACGCTACAGGCTATTTACAACGTGATATATTTATGGACTTCTCATTACATTTTCAGTCATTAAACTCGTTTAACATCATTTAATTTTATAAGCATGCCGATGCCAATGTTTTAATGTCCAATGAAAAAAAAAATTACTGTTGCCAAAATTTTGACTGCCTGAAACGTATCCCCATTAAACCAAAAAAAAACGCTATTCTACAAAATGTGAGGTTTCGAATGCTTTCTCAGGAACGTAACCCCTTCATAAATCGAGGTACACCTGTACATTTACTCCTTCAGTTCTGTATAACTGCCTCCCTGCAACACCATGCATCTTTGAGTCTAATGATCCACTCTCAATGAGTCTTGTTTAAAAGATGCATCAAGTTTATTTAAGTCAAACATGTTGTGGCTGGAAGCCAAGATAATAAAGCTATTGTTTGCACTGACATAAAAATGCATTTCTATCATGCTTCGCCATATCCATATTAGCCATATCTGCCTTGGTTGATAGATTATTAGCAAGCTCCACAAAATGACTGGTGGTGGGCGGTTTCTGGAAACACAAAGGCCTTCATTTCCTGAAGCTCTCTAAAGGAGGGTTCTTCTCTACTGCAAGTTAAAGTTCTTACACTGCGCAGTCTCAGTGCACAGTGTAAGAAACACCAATTCCAGTGTAAGGAATACATTATCAGAATGAAACATTGGCTATTTGATGAAAACTGTTACATAAGCCTTTTTTGCCATTCGGAAAGTGTTTATTCATGTCATTAACCTAAAGCTAACAGAACGGTCAGGACTCAAAATGACAATAGAAGGGTGGTGTGTATTTCAGCATTGAATATGAACAAAGTGCTTAGCGCAAAATGTCGAGGTGCAGTGTGGTCCTCAAAATGTCCTACTTGACAAACTATTAGTGTGCACGCGCAGGACACGAACCATGTGTGAATCAAAAATGAACCGCAAGCATGCTTTCTGTCCCAACAACCCAAAACCATGCAAACAAATAAGGCTGTGAGAGGACAGGAAAAGACAACTGACGAACAGGAAGAAAAAGCACAGCACAAAGCCCTCCTGCACACTGGTTTTCTTACCTTTCTTTTCACTCATGCCAATTATTCCCCAGAAGACGTGAGACTCAGTTAAAACAGTTAGAGAAGACTCATGCCAAAAAACACCGCAACCAGGCAGGCCTATCGTTTGATTAAGCTCCCAGTCTTGTTAGTGAGATTCACACAGCTAGTAATTCACATTTAAAACATATTCACTTCTTTCAAAAAAATTAAAGCATTCGGTTTTTTGTTCTGGCTCATATGATTAATGATTAATGACTACCAGAATGTTCAACTGTAAATATGTTCTCTGTTATTTGAGATATTTTCACTGTTGAGTATCACAAATGTAAAATTCAGCATCAAAATCATTCAATCCATTAACAGTGTACAGTCAAGTTCCTTGCTGCATAAACTGATACCAATATGTCTTCCCGAGAGCCATCTCCCTGGCTCTCTGTCTCTGTGAATGAGTTCCAGTCTTAATTTGATAGACCTGCAACACATACGCTCTCCCTGTGTGAGTGAGGTTCAGACTCTCTCTACCCTCTCTATGTGTGAGTGAGGTTGACATTTTGACATTTTACATTTTAAAATACAGGTTGAAGTGTCATACCTGCAACACATACCCTCTGTGTGAGTGAGGTTCAGACTCATAGACCTGCAACACATACCCTCTCTCTCTCTCTGTGTGTGAGTGAGGTTCAGACTCATAGACCTGCAACACATACCCTCTCTCTCTCTGTGTGTGAGTGAGGCTCAGACTCACAGACCTGCAACACATACCCTCTCTCTGTGTGAGAGTGAGGCTCAAGTCTCATACCAACAACACATACCCTCTCTGTGTGTGAGTGAGGTTCAGACTCATACCTGCAACACATAGCCCTCCCTGGCGCTGTGTTCCCTTCCCCGTGCATCCTGCAGCTGCGACTGAAGGAGGCTGTTCTGCTCCTGCAGTTTGGCCAGCTCCTTCTGCGTCTGCTCCAGCTACACACCAAACACACAGATAATCACGCAGTGAAAAAACAACACAGTGAAAAACAACACACAGATAATCGCGCAGTGACAACACATCACACACAAAAGCTCACTCTCTCTCACACACTCACTGACTGCCACACAGACAGAATTGCACACAGTAATACACACACCGCACGTAAAACTTCACTCTCCCTCAAACCCACACACACCACCGCCGCCACATGGACAGAATCAGTGCACAGTGACAAAACAGCACACCGAAGACCGCACACACACACACACACACAGACCACACACACACACACACACACACACACACACACACACACACACACACACACACACACATCGGGACCTTATTAACGCTCATACCGCTCTGTCATTCCGCAGACACACGAATAAATCTTTGAGAGTGCCAACTGAAACCGCTGAGCTGCAGTCTGCTGCACTGTAGCCTCTCACCAGCTGTGGGCTCGTCAGCCGCGGATTAAACCTCACGCAAAGAATGAATCGCCCTAACTGCAGTCTAACGCCGCGATTAACCATGGCGTCACCTGCATTCAACTGGTCCAAATCCGTACGGTAACCTTTCTGTCAACGGCATGCATCTCCCTCACGTGTGCCCTCATTCACTGGTGTGAGATTACCGTGCAGCACCGTGGACTCACTTTCACAAGCCAATGCCCAACTGGCGACAGTCTGGAGATTTAACTGCTGTTACTGGAGTTTACTCCCATTAAGTCAGTTCACCCCCTGCTATACCTCTTTGTCCAGTATGGTTGCTAGCTCTTGCGGGGGCAGTCTCTCGGAGGCGGGGTCAGAGGAGGGCACGGTGGTGATTGGCACCTGCTTCTCCTCCCGGAGGGGCGTGGTCTCCACCTGGTGCCAGCGCTGCTCGATCTCCACCCGCACGTCGGGCGGCTTGCCCCTCGCCGGACTGAGGGCCGTCCACCTCCATCCTCCCCTGGTCCTGGTCCTGGTCCTCGGGGGTCCTTGCCTCGCTCCCGGCCGTCCTGCCCGGGCGGCGGTGCTCTGGAATCGGCGCCTCCTCTCCTCGCGCCGCCGCGCCCGCTCCTGCTCCAGCTCCTCCTCCGCGGCGGCGGGGGGGGTTCCTGAGGGGCGCGGCCGAGGACGAGGACGGCGACGAGGCGGAGGACACGGGCGGGGAGGACGAGGGGACGACGCGGCGGTGGACGAGGAGGCGGAGCTGACGTCCACCTTCTCCGCCGCCTTCTCCGGCTGCCCGTCGGACTCCTCCTTCTCCGGGGGCTGCCCTTGGCGAAACTCGGCCCAGTCGAAGGTTTTGGAGCGGCCCTCTCGTCGCCTCTCCCGGATCCGGCTCTTGCGCTGCTCCGAGCTGCTGCTGTCCCCCGTCTGCGTGTCGCCCTGGGGGCAGGCACCTCGGGGCATGGCCGAGCTCTGGGGGCGGCTGGTGGCTGATCTCCAGCGCGCGCGGGCCTTCGCCCTCTCCTCCGGGAGGGAGCTGAGGAAGGCAGGAACGTGGCTCAGCGTCACCAGAGCACGCAACGTCGGCACCACAGCGCACATGACAACACACACACACACACAACGCCTCTGTTAAAGAACTCGCGAATGAGTTCAAGCTCGTGTTTTTAATCTACGGAACACCCAGGCATCTACAGCTGTACAGAGCTCTACGGGGAGACACACGATTCACGCACATTCACAGTGAGAGACATGCAGACGATACAAAGGCTCTGCGTGTGCGCTTCAGGCCATGGGGGGGGGGGGGGGGGGGAATGTGTCCACAGTATACCAAGAATTGCGTGGTATTCAGTTCCACTGTTAGGGAACGGACACCTAAATATGAGGGCTGACGGAATGCTCTATTTCAATCTGCTCGTGGGGGGGGGAGGAAGCGAGGGGGCAACACCAGAGTGAGGAAGGTGTCTGATAAGTGTCTGCAGGGAAGCACCGAAAATATCAAGCATTCCTGTCTATACTAGCGAGCCAGGAAGTGGATGCCAGAGTAGTTGGCAGGTGGGAGGATAACGATGGCAGGTACGGGCCCACAGAGGGGCTCCAGGGGTTCTCCTACTCTCTGTCCCAGCATGCACTGCACTGAGGGACCCCCCATGCAGCATACCGTGGACTCTTTCAGGTCACGCCCCATTAGTCTTCGCTTTGCACTTAAACGCCTCAACAGAGCTGCTGAGTGTCAAATGACCCCATCGTGAAACTAATTTAGGAACGTACGGTAAGGAAAAACAAGGAAGGTCAAAAAACAAGATGAGGTCTGGCAGAGAAAGAGGAAAAAAAAAGAAGAGAGATCGAGAGAGAGAGAGAGAAAAAGAGAGAGAAAGAGGAGAGCAGCTAGTGTATAAAGCCCTGGGCTTGGTGCAAAGTCTTGACGAATGTGAGTGTCAGTGGCCTCGAGAGCGCAGCAACTGCCACACATTATTCAACGCACACATGACAGAGGCGGGGACAACACATAGACGGGGCCAGTCAGGCAGAGGAGCGAGCGTTCCAACCTGGGTTTCAGAACTGACAGTTTCAAAGAGACGTTTTTCCTGGAGGCAGCATGGAAAACCGAGAGAGAAAACAAAAACGGCAGGGAAGAGTTGAAGAAAAGATCAGGGAGAACAGAAGAGGAAATTCTCTGGAAAGTCGTTCGCAACGTGCGCTCCCCGCTCCCGGCCGGCTCGTGGTCTCTTACCGGGTGACGTCGGGGGCGATGGTGGGCCGCACGTTCTTCATGATGGCCTGGATCCAGTTGCGTCGGATTCCAGAGGTCATGGCGGACAGCGTGAACGCTCCTTCTTTCGTCTAGACGTGGAAGGAAACGCTTTTGAAAAACAAACGCATTATCCCCTCCCAATCTGCAACGAAACCTGCAGGGAGCCCAAAGCGTTGTTAACTCCAAACTTTGCAGATCCACATCTGCAGTTCAGGAGTCCAACCCTTTCCAATTCGGGCCGCTACGGTCAACAGTGGCAGTTTCCACTTTAACACTGCCCGCGTTAACACTTCCCTTTGCCAAACATCAGTTCATTGTCACACATACGCCAACAACACACGCAGTACACACAAGGGGGAGTAGTGTGTGTTGCTGGGAGGGAAGGAGCCCATGGCACAGCAGTGGTGAGCCATTTCCACTGGCTCCGATGCTGAGAGCGGGTTATAAATACTGGGGTTATTAATTTCTTGACACTAAACCCGTGTTGTTCTCGGCCAAAGAGAACGATACGCTCCAACACTATTTCTGCATCCGCCAAAATAACTGGCCGCCACGGCGACAACGGTAGCAGCGGCGCATCCCGCAGTCGATGTAAACACAGCGGCCAATCAGAGCATGAATGAACTCAAGTGCAACAGGCGCAGACGCTAAGTAACTAGCACCTGCTCGAGGGAGACCCAGGCTTCCCGGCGTTGGGTCTCGAATGGAAACTGTCCGCCCCCCCGCCGTCACATTCGGTCACTGCAGCATAGCTCGCATTCGCGGGCGCCGCGAGAAACGCTGGATCGAGCGCGGAGTGGCAAAGCCGCTATTTCAGGAGACATGCCAGCTATTTCACATCTCTTTTCCCGTCTGACATGGCCGTGAGGTAAACACCTGGGTTGTGCCCCGCTGAAAAGCGGCTCCGCCTGCAGAGGTTACGTAAACACGAGCTATTTGGGACGTGAATCATGAGGACCGGGGTCCCGGGGGGGGGGGGACAGGACAGAGGAGTCCGTCTGCGGCAGAATTAAGCCCCATGATGTCACCCACAACAAGACGGTGGGTCAGGTGCCTCTTCCCAATGTGACAAAGGATTTTTTTCGGCAGAGGGATGATGTCAGTTTCAAAGCCTAACAAAGCTGTTGCCTTTTCTCTCTCCGAATGTCTTGACCATTTGTGCGCGATGGACACGGTCTTGCCGTCACCGGCGACGACTGACTGAAGTCTCTACTCACGTGGATCTGGAAGCCATAGTTCCTCTGGACGGGGATCTCGGTGACGTCGTAACAGGTGGAAAGGTCGATCTCGCCATCCAAGTCAGCAGCCTGGAATGAAGACAAGCCGGTATTGCTGGAGAGAAGAGCCCATGGCTGGGTCGGGTGCAAACCATGACGCGCGGCGTTACAACATACCTCTTCTGCAATGGAATCCCTGTAGTATCTCAGACTCTGGTCGGTGAGCACAAACCAGTGCTTCTTCCACTGGTGGGAAGGAGAGGGAGATAGAAGGAGAGAGAGAGAGAGCATTAGAGAAAAGGAGTGAACAGGCTTGAAAAGCAGACACCCCTAAGCACTGGAATCCTGACTCACCAGCCCCTCTTCGTACAACTTGGTCATCCATCCTTTCTTGAAATTCAACAGGTCAGGCTGAAACGAAACAAGACGGCTCAAGACTCAGGGCTAACATGCCTGTAGAGCAGGAGTACAGCACAGTGACATAAATAACTCCTGCCACTGTTCTGGGTGATAAAATGTGTTTTCTTGTTCGCAAAAATGCAATCTTTCGAACAAGAGATTCAAAAAGGCAAAATCCAAGTCTTTTACAAAAGCATTTTACATCAATGCAATTTGCAGATCTGAAAATACAATATGAGCATAACAACAAAATAAGCACACAGCACCTTGGTACTATATAACAAAATATATTGCCTTATTCTTCAAGCTAAATGACAAGAAAAAAGGGAAACCGTGTTTAGCAGTAATAAACAACAGTTTCTTTGCAAAAGTGCGCTTCTGCACGACGCAGCCAAAGCGCCGTGGTTAACTCAGTTTCCATTGAAGCCTCGGCCCTTTAAAGAAGCGTATAGCCTGCTCCTACAACAGAGCTCCCAAGCCCCCGCTGAGTTTGAATGAACCCCGCCGCGATGCCTAAAGAGCCAAGTAAGTGGCGCTCTTTCCTGCTAAGCTCAGCTCATTCGCTCGGGGCGGCCCCGGTCACCTGCGCACCGGCAAAAACGGCACGAGCGGCGCACGGTGCACTTCACAACCCGCTGGAGCCCGGCGACGCCCGGTCCTACCTTGTTTCTGTTCCGCTTCATTGGTCGTGAGGACTGGAGAGATAACATACACACACACACACGCACACACGCGCTCTCACACCCCTCTCTCTCTCTCTTGCTCTCCTTCTCGCAGAGCTCTGTCCTGCAGCTTTTTACCGTCCGCCCCCCTGGCCGGCTATTTATAAAAGGGGGGCGGCGGCTACTCTGACAGCTGCAGCTCACGTGGTGACAGGAAGCTCCTTACGACGGTGAGAGGAGCAGGCAGGGGCAGAGCTTTGCCCTGGTCAGTGTGGCCGTGGGCCTCGGAGAGCGCTCTAACGCAGCGGGCGATGACTAGCAGAGGAAACGCTTAGTTCACCGCTTGAAAAGAAAAAGAAGAAGCTCTCGCTTACTCGCTTGTCTATTTCGAGTCGGATAGAGCTGCTTCTGTGCGGCTCAGTGGGTAGAGCGCAGTGCTGGCTTTTTAGCGTTTAGGTTGTGGGTTCAATTCCCACCGGGACCACGCACACTGAACAGTGTATGCGTTCACTACTGCAATTCGCGTTGGATAAAAGCGCCTGCTAAATGGCGCATGTTACAAGGGCTGTCGGATCACGTGTCTTAATGTACGATAATCTCCTGCTTTTGTGCTGAAGAGACGCCCTGCTGTCCCGCTCACCGTCATGGAGGACTCCGTGGCGCGGCGGTCCAGGGACTTGGTGCGGCGGTAGTTGGAGACGGAGGAGCTGGAGACGTCGGGCATGGAGCGCTCCTGAGCAGAATCTACAGAGATCTCCTACACGGGGCCGGCGCGGAGAACACAACACAAATTATGTGATTTAGGGGGACTGGAGAAGTACAAAAACTGGGGACACATATACTGAAAAGTGCATGCATTCACTACTGTAAGTCGCTTTGGATAAAAGCGCCTGCTAAATGGCATATATTATATTATTATTATACTATATCCTCAAAAGTGGACCTTGTTGCAGCGAAGAAGGCAGTTCTGTGGATGGATTTTGCTACCGACACACTCTGATGGTAACAGTGCCGTGTGGAGCTACAGACAGTGCAGTGGTATAATAGCATCGTGTGCAGGTGCTGTACCCAGGGCGCTGGTGCAACAGTGCTGTTTGTAGGTACAAACAGTTCAGCAGTACAGTATAACGATGCTGTGTGGAGGTACATAGAGTACAGTGGTATAACAGTGCTGTGCGTAGGCAGTGACAGTACAGTGGTATAATAGCACTAAGTGGAGGTACATAGAGTACAGTATAATAGCAGGGTAATTCCAATAAATTACCTGTTGACCTCAGCCCTTTTGATTTGAACAAAATCTTACGTAAATGTTAGCCCATGGGAGAAATGGTTAGACTGTGAAGTTGACCCATTTCGGACCCCCACCCTACAATAAGACATCCATATCATCATCACAGGTAAACATAGAAGAATTGAGGCACAGCATAAAGTTCAATACACGGGTGCCAGGTCAATATTGGGGCCATGTGTCCCTGATTTTGCGTGAATAATGAATTTATTGTTCTACCCATTTTCAGACGGAGAGAACCCTCATAAATGACTTGAGTTTCAATGTTTGCTCAGTAGCTTGTTGAGGCGCACAACTCCCAGTGTAACCATTTATTCCACGGGCAAACATTTATGGAAAACGCTGTTCAAATCGAAAGGGGCGAGGACAAAAGGTGATCGATTTGATGTGGAATGACCCAGCAGAACTAAGTGAGAGGTAGTAGAGGACCCTAGTAGAGGTGGTGGAGGACCACGGACACCGCGGTGGCGATAAGTGTGCAGTGCAGGGGGCGCGCGTGGACGCACCTGTTTCTGGGGGAAGTGACGCCTCTCGCTGCGGCCCTGCCGTTGGGCAGCGGTGCTGACGATGGAGGAGGAGGGGGGCTCCGAGGAGGAGCTGGTCTCCATGTGCTCCACGCCGTCCCCCTCCAACGACTCAAACTTCTCAATCACCTGAGACCGCCTGGCCAGACGAACCAACAAACAACTGCCGTGAGAGAGCAGGAACCAATCTCGTAAAGAGGGAGTTCAAGCACGTCCACGCACACACAAACACCATTACTCACACTGACATGCACATGAGCAACGTTCGCCTTCCACCGTCCATTCTAACCCCGGACTGGCAGGCACCATACAGGCAGGCGGGCACAGGTGTGTTTACAATGCCGAGGTCTTACAGGGGAAGCTGCCTGACACAGTCTGGGAGCTGTAGGGGTTCAGTGCACCAGTGTGCAGAGGGGACGGCTTCGAGCTCACAATCAGCCCAGCTACACTGACGGGGGAGGGGGGTCCTCTACACGAGCGGTGACACGCCTTGAACTACTTGCAGTACAGAGGCGGACCGGGGAAAGTGTCCTAATACAAACTAATGAGGTCAAAGGGTCGCTATTCTAATAATCAAAACAGGACCAGGAAATCAAGACTAAAAGACAAAAACGAAAGCTGGTAACTGGGAATGAGGAAATTAAACAGAGAGAGATAAGGGGCCCCAAAGAATGACGAGAGAAAGAGCAAACAAATGTCGTCGATGTACAGAATGAAGAACGATGAGTGGCTGTAAGAGAGAAATGCACCGCAGAGGCCAGGTTTTTGGAAAGGACAGGGAAATAAAGCAGTTTTTAGGTTAAAAAAGGGCAAAAAATGAGAGCTCTGAGCAACAGCGATGGCAGCAGCAGCATCAGCATCAGCATCAGCCAGTGAGGCGTGGGTCTGTGTGTGTGTGTGTGTGTGTGTGTCAGAGAAAGTCAGAGAGAGCGTTCCCAGGTCAGCGTTTTTTGGAGGTGGAATGGAAGCAAGCGGAAGTCAGCGGGGCGCGGCGGGGCGCAGCGGCAGGACAGGGCAGAGGTTTTGGGAGGGCAGATTTTTCGGAGCCTCCTGGAAGAACAAAAAAAAAAGACAAGGAGACCAAGCTGAGGAGAAGGTCCAAGAAAGGAAAATAAGAAATCGCAAATTAGATCATCAGGCAATATGCATCCATTTGAAAGTAAAACTTAAGAAATGAACACGCTTAGAAAAAACATAGCAGATCAAAAGAATATAATAGAAAAATGATGGAATAACAAATTCATTCATTTCATTACATTGTTCATCTTGCATCTAAAACCAATGGAGTGGATTATTACAGACATTTTCTGAAAATATGGAGGAGAATTTACTGATCTGTATACTGGCCATTAGTGGTGATCAGTTTTCTTAGTTAATGACTTAGTTAATGAGCAAACCTCACGATCTGGAACCGTTAACATCAGTGAATGCAACTACAGCCACCAGATGGCGCCAAAAACAAGTGCATGGCTTCTCTGGTGGCTAAGAACCAGGAGGCGCAGTAATACACATGGCTGGTATGTTTACAACTCCAGGGTGAATCATTAACACACTGCAGAGGTGAAAGCCCCAGAGTATGTCCTTGCAGATAACATGTGCATGTGTGCACAAACCAAGTGTTCAGAGTCAGCCAGAAGCTGTTCTGGGGATTTGGCTGCAAGCACTTTGAAGCTCAGCAACACTTATCAGTAGGCTGAGCCAGACACCACTCGCTGTACCTTCATGGGGGCCGGACAACGATTTCACTACTCTCATCGCTCATCTCATTTCATGACTCGCCCGGGCCCTCAACCCTTTCTTTATTACACCTCCGGAATGAAACCGAACTGGGGAGCAGTTTGTGTGTGCATGTGGGAATAAGGAGGTGGAGTTTGTGTGTGTGTGTGGGCAGGGGTGGAGTGTGTGTGCATGTGGGAATAAGGAGGTGGAGTTTGTGTGTGTGTGTGGGGGCAGGGGTGGAGACTGTGTGTGTGTGTGTGTGTGTGTGTGTGTGTGTGTGTGTGTGTGTGTGTGTGGGCAGGGGTGGAGTGTGTGTGTGTGTAAGAGAAAAGTCAGAGAGCGTTCCCAGGTCAGCGTTTTTGGAGGTGGAATGAAGCAAGCGGAAGTCAGCGGGCGCGGCGCGCGCAGCGGCAGGACAGGCAGAGGTTTTGGGAGGGCAGATTTTGGAGCCTCCTGGAAGAACAAAAAAAAAAAAGACAAGGAGACCAAGCTGAGGAGAAAGGTCCAAGAAAGGAAAATAAGAAATCGCAAATTAGATCATCAGGCAATATGCATCCATTTGAAAGTAAAACTTAAGAAATGAACACGCTTAGAAAAAACATAGCAGATCAAAAGAATATAATAGAAAAATGATGGAATAACAAATTCATTCATTTCATTACATTATTCATCTTGCATCTAAAACCAATGAGTGGATTATTACAGACATTTTCTGAAAATATGGAGGAGAATTTACTGATCTGTATACTGGTCATTAGTGGTGATCAGTTTTTCTTAGTTAATGACTTAGTTATGAGCAAAACCTCACGATCTGGAACCGTTAACATCAGTGAATGCAACTACAGCCACCAGATGGCGCCAAAAACAAGTGCATGGCTTCTCTGGTGGCTAAGAACCAGGAGGCGCAGTAATACACATGGCTGGTATGTTTACAACTCCAGGGTGAATCATTAACACACTGCAGAGGTGAAAGCCCCAGAGTATGTCCTTGCAGATAACATGTGCATGTGTGCACAAACCAAGTGTTCAGAGTCAGCCAGAAGCTGTTCTGGGGATTTGGCTGCAACTTTGAAGCTCAGCAACACTTATCAGTAGGCTGAGCCAGACACACACTCGCTGTACCTTCATGGGGGCCGGACAACGATTTCACTACTCTCATCGCTCATCTCATTTCATGACTCGCCCGGGCCCTCAACCCTTTCTTTTTACCTTACACCTGGGGAATGAAACCGAAGTTTGTGTGTGTGTGGAGCAGGGGTTTGTGTGTGCATGTGGGAATAAGGAGGTGGAGTTTGTGTGTGTGTGTGGGCAGGGGTGGAGTGTGTGTGTGTGGGAATGAAGAGCGGGGTTTCGTGTGTGGGACTGAGGTGTGTGGTGTATGTGGGCTTGTCTGTGCTGTGTGTGGAATGAATGAGGCGGGGCTGTGGGACTGAGGCGGAGGTGTCCTTGTCTGCGCTCCTGGAATGAGGAAGAGGGGGGCCACCTCCTCCCGGCCGGGCCACTTCCTCCCGGCCGGGGCTGCGCGTGCGCGCTCGCAGCTCAATCCGCTTCTTCTCGGAGCGGAAGGCCTCGCGGTGACTCAGCCTCTTTGCCCGGGGCACATCCGCCAGGCAGGTGTAGTCCCTCGTGCCCCGTCCCGCCCGTCCCGCCCGCTCGGCTCCGCCCCCACCGCGCCCGTCCCAGCTGGCCGCGCTGGTGGGCGTGGTGGTGCTGCTGGCCTCCGAGTCCAGGGAGCTCTGGGAGGAGCTGATGGTGGAGCCGCCGTTGGAGTACAGCGGCCCCGGGGGAGGAAAGGGGTCCCCGCTGCGCTCTGGGGAGGGGTAGTATGGGGAGGTGAGGGGGTCCGTGTCCGAGGAGCTATACCTGTGGGGTCCGCCGTGGCTGCTGGGAGAGGACAGGGACAGCTGCTGTGGGGGCTGGGGCTCCGGCTTGGCTTTCTCCAGGGAGAAGTAACCGCTCTCAACGCGAGCCTTGCGTCCTCCATTCACTGGGGCCTTATCTGAGAGAGAATACGAAGACATGGCTTCTCAGTGCTCAAGGACAAAAAAAGCACAAAAAGGAATGACTAAAACACACATACACACGTATATACACACACACACACACACACACACACACACACACACACACACACACGTATATACACACACACACACACACACAATCACAGCCAGATCCAGGCTAAAATGCCCACTTTCTGGACCCAGTTGCGTAGGCGAGCAGCTGAACGGGTTCCCATTAAGCCCATCCCGCCAGGAGACCTTCAGGAATGTAACGTCATCCCCAGCGCAGCCAGCAGCTGTCTTACGGGCAACCTGGCCCTCAACACCCACCACCAGTAACCCAAGATGAGGAAGTCTGAGTGCGCCAGCATGTGCATATAAACCATCACCCACCTAAAAAAAATACAAAAATCCCTATCCACAAATCAGTTAGTGATGCTTTCCTTTCTGTAGGTAAGGTCCCATTCTTATGTCTGCTGGCTCCTCCGCTAGAGCTAAAGGACTTATTAACTCCATTTATTTATAAATGAACTCGGCCTTCCCCTGTCCTCGCTCCGTTTCCACCCTCGTTATCAAAAGTCAATGGGTCTTAGCACAGAAGGATTAGTGTATTTCAAAGGCGTAAGAGTCTACATCCATTATTTACAGATTACCGTTGAACCTCTCGCACGTCACCTTTCATTCAACCCATGCTCACGTCTGTCCTCTCAATAATAGAAGATGTATTTTAAGGTAAGGTGGTGAAGGCCGACTGGGGCAGGAGGGGTTGTGAGCTCTGGTCTGTGGAATCTGACGGGGATTATGTGCGGAGCTGCAGGCCTGAGCTGCCGCTTTGGGACTGGAGAACGGCCTGTTTCCCCACTTAATCACAGGCAGGTGTGAGCGCCCCTCTCCCCCTGCTGATAGATATAAACCCCTTCCTGCACACACACTTGCATTACAGACATATAAAAATGCACACGCACGCACACGCATGCACGCACGCACGCACACACATACAAACACGTACGCACACGCGCGCACACACACACACACGCACGCACGAGTGCTTGCGCTCAGAGACACGCACACACATGCTCACCACACTCGCTCCCACACACGCTTTCAAGAAATCTTTCCGTCACTTCAATAATATTCCAAAATTGCCACATCAAGCGTAAACTAATGAGTTTTTAATTAAAAGCAGGCCGTTTCCCAAACCCGCAAAAAAAATGCTTTTAAAGTATGTCAGCCTCACGCCAACAACACAAATGAAATGACTAACAGGTAAAAGGCCAAACAAACATGACTGCAGCAGACTGTTGGCCGCGCAGGATGAAAGATGTGCGTCCTGTAACGGGAGCAGAAGTCCTGATCGGCTGCCCTCTCCATCGCAGGGCTTTAACCAGCAGGAGCTGAGCTCCAAAGCCCCACAGACAGACAAAGCCCCATGTTTAATGCTGAGCCAAACCTTCAGCCTGGGGGCTGGAGGCTGGCTCAGCTTCCCCATCAGGGCCCAAAACACTGTGGAACGTTCCGGAAAAGTCATAACACCAGACTGGGGGGGGGCGGAGTCTGAGACTTTTCTATTATAAAGGCCGAAGGTCTGGTCTACTGTTATGACTGTGCCAGGAAAGGCTTCAACCATCAGTCAAGCGTGAATTCATCAAACCATTTCACTGATTTCTCGCGACTTCGTTTCCGTGACGTGTTAAAACAGAAAGCGTTTATATGCGCAACACATTCGCCTAATGTGCTGGGTGTGAGCTTAATAGTGTGTGACACCCAAAGTGTTTCCCCTTTCACTGAGGTTTTATATTGTTGCTAATGTCCCAAATGTAACGAAACTGCTACCAATCCCCCCCAATGTAGTTTCATTATTTCTGGAAACATTAGCAGATATATTAAACTTCAGTGAATGGGAAAACACTGTGGGTGTCACACACTAATAATCCCCCAATGAGGACAAACAGTTTTCCCCCCCGTTTCTCACATACGCCAAATTATACCCAACTACCCAACGATGCAAGTGAGAAAATTGATGCCCAAGGCAAGCACAGGAGAAAATAGATTTTTTTAATAAACTTTTGCATAGAAATGGTATGGCCCCCACCCACTCAATTAGGAAGAAACGTACAGATAAGGCCATTTATGACAGTGATTTTAATGGCCATTTGCACCACGTGTTGTAATCGGTTCATAAATCGTAATGGAAATCAAGATTTCTTTTGTGTGTGGAAAATGGTTCAGATTGCAGCATCGGTTTCCTAAACCACCTATGGAGGTAGAGTAGGAGACGTCCGCACCGCGCTCACAAGGGACTCGTGTGAGTGAAAGGTGCAAAGCTTGATGGGTAATCAGGGTGGTGCCAAAACGGTGGCGCAATTTTTATTTAGTAACCAAATGCACATCTCAATAAATCAGCTAAAGCAACTTTAGAAATTAAATACATTTAACCAATATCTTTGACTGCAGGTAAAATACCCCTGACACGCCACTGCGGTTCTGCAGCAGAAGCGGATTTCATGTGAACGTGCACAAGCAGCAGTACGCAGCGGTGTAAAGACACCTTCGAGTCATAGTGTACGGCGGTGCAGGACCCAGGGCCTGAATGGCTCCGGCTCTGCTCACCCTCGGTTGAGCTGTAGGGGGGCTGGTAGCTCTGGCTCAGCTGGCTGAGGCAGGAGGCGCTGCGGCTGCATGGGATGGACCCCCGGCCCCGCCTCTCCTCCTGCCACAGGGACGAGCGGCTGGCCGGGACCCTCTCTGCCGAGGCGATGCTCCCCACACTGCTGCTGCTGGTCACCGCCACCTTGGCCGGCCCGGGCTCCTGAGAGAGAGAGAGAGAGAGAGAGGAGAGAGGGAGAGAGAGAGAGGGAGAGAGAGGGAAAGAGGGGAGAGAGAGAGGGAGAGAGAGGGAGAGAGAGAGCATGTGTGTAAGGGACAGAGAGTGAATGGGTGTGGGGGACAGAGAAAAGGGGGGGGGGGGAGAGAGAGAGAGAGCAACAAGAAAGAGAAGGGAAAGTTTGTTGGTTTGTTGGTGTGAAGCCCAGAGACTAGCGGCACAGGCACCAGCCTCAATCCGATTGGCACCAAGTCGAAATACACAAGGCCTCGCTCAGCCATGCAAACAAACAGTGCCCCCCCCCCCCCCCCTCCGACCTGAAGCCAGCACCACCGCCTCGGCTCCCACGATCCTCTGTGAAAGCTGTAGGCATCCTGAGCAGAGCGCCGCAGCCAAATCCAGTAATGAGCCACCTGACGCACTTCTTTATTTACACTGCTCTCCCTGAATCCTCTGTCTCACGTGCAAATCACCGACGTGGCTGACAAATAATCCAACTGCACCCTTAGGACAGTTCAGGCTCGAGTGCATGTTCATTTAGAGTCAACGGATTTACTAGCTGCATGTTTAAATTAATTGAAGCAATTTGCACAAGAACAATTTTTCGGCAGCAGCAGAATTGAAAAAGGGTCGGCAAACGAAAATCTTCACTGAACCTTCCTTATTTAGCAGCAAAAGCCAGCAAATTACAAACGCGACTAGCTCCTTAATGCTTCCGCTCTTAATGAAATCGGAGCTGATTCAAACCACCTTTGTGCGCGTGTGTGCGTCTATGCGTGTGTGAGGGGGTACAAGTGCAGAATGGGGGCAATAAATCCTACCCTGCAAATATTCTCCTGAAACGTTAATGCACACTCTTCAATCCCACCGCTCGCTGCCTTAAAACACTCGGACCCTGTCGATTTCACCCTGCGTACGAAACGGGAGCGGTGGATGTCTAAACGGGCATCGCGGTCACGGCCCCACGTCCTCGGCTCCCTGTCGCTCTCCTCTGAAGACCGCACGGCGTGGGCGTGCCACAGCTACGCTCCATAAAGTGCCCTGAGAGAAAAATCATTACTCCTGCAGCGGCGGCGGCGGCGTGCGCCTTATCTTACACGCGAAGAGGAACAGCAAGGTGAAGGGCTGGATCGGGGAGGCTATGGGGGAACAGACAAAGATCAAAGTGAGGGAGAGAAACAGTGTGCCATGCAGGCAGTGGGGGCAGGGGTGGCATTTCCTGCCTTGGAATGAAAAACCCTCTGCTTTCTGAACTTCCTTAGGTCAGTGGTTCTCAATCCTGGCCCTGGGGGGACCCCTGTGCATACTGGTTTTGTCTCCAACCACAGTCGCAACCCCCTGATTGTATCAAGCTGTTAATTGTCCTTGATTAGACATTTTAAATATCTATCAAAGTATGGTCCACCTTCTTAAGGCCACGTTATGTCAGAAATAGCTATGTATGCCATGAGGAATAAATGTCCCATATTAACACCCCAGGACTTAACCGGTCAGATCAACTGATGTTTTCATTTTCTGTAACGTGCTGTACGGCAAACGATTACAGCGTGGACACCCGGGTCACTGAAACGAAACCATTTTGTTGACAATGACAAATTCAAGACAAAGCAAATGGCAATGAGCCAAACACGTATTGTGCTAATAGGCTAAGGAAAAATGATAAAGGAACTTAAACTCATGTCGTCAACAACCTTAATCGATCGAGAGACCAGCATGCACAGGGGTCGCCCAGGACCAGGATTAGGATTAGGACCCTCTGCCTTCGGCCTCTGCACAGCTCACGTGCCCTCTATGTTGCTCTGTCTGCCTGGCTTGGCCTCGCATGCGCTCGTCCTCCTGCGTGCGCTCACGAGACACGGATGGGCGGATCGGCGGTGTCCCGTGAAGGGCCGCCCGCGTGGCGACGCGGGGGGGAGAGACGGGAGGAGCACCTGACACTGGCTCTCACAAAGGGCCCATTCATGGAGGAAGATGCCTGCACTGGCGCGGAGTGGGAGGGAACAGACAGGGAGGGGGGGGGGCGGGCGAGGCGGGCGGGGCGGAGGGACACTCGACACCTACGATGTCGCTAATTAACGTCTTCCTTTGTTCCTTCTAATTACAGGAACGTGTTTGTGCCGCACACGTTCGCCTCGCGGCCTTCGCTTCTGAGGGAGCCTGTTCTCCGCCCTCGGCGTTTCCATGCACGCAGTCACGTGACCTTGAACGTCCCAGCTTACAGACAGCGAAAGCAATGAATAAGAGTTAAGAGATTAACACTGAATATTGACAGCGGAGCGATTTTCAGCTGCTGTGCAGCAAAGTGACAGAAAGCCAGATGCCAGCAGAGAGAGAGGCCACAGAAAGGAGGAAGATGGATGGGAAACAAAAGCAGGCCTGAGCACCTCAAAGCGGCTCACAAATCACTGTGGCAGTCCCCGTACCAGGTAGCAGACAGGCATGCCAGTAAAGCCATGACGACGCCACTCATTTCAACAAGCGACGCTGCATATTTAGCCAAAATTAATTTCCCTCTGCCCCGACTCCAAACCTTGCTGGGGGAAAAAAAAATGCAATCATCTCCAAAGTGCCAAAAGAGAGCGAGATCACCACTCTGATTAAGGGTCATTGTGAGCGTCTTTTCTGGCATTAGCGCATTTGGCTGTGCGGAACTTACGAGGTGTCCATTCATGCTTCCTGAAGAGTGCTGTTGGGTGCTGCCGGTGCCCTCCTGTCAATAACACAAAGCAACACAGAGTGCTGACAGGACAGAACTCGAACCGTGCCACCTCCTCCTGGCTTCGCCCTTGACTTGCACAATGACGTAAGGTACACAACGCGGTGTACTGTGTGTCTCTAGTGCTATTCCTGAAGCATTGTGGGCTTTTTTTTTTTTTTGCGGGTGGGGAGGGGGAGGTTGGCAGCAAAAGATAAAGTGGGTCTAATGCTGACAGAGAAGGGGGTGCGGAGACAGAGTGGCCAGCTCTTGTTTCTGCCCAGAGAAGATTCCAGGACGGACACGAGGAGCGGGCATTCAGACCATGTGGGATAAACAGGAGAGAGGAGGGACGCTGTGCGGCTCCTGTGCGAAGCCAGTGGGGTCTGTGAACGCTCGGGGCTTAAACCTTCCGATCACTTAATCCGGTCAGCGCCCTGGGTTCAAATGCTTGATTTAACACACTCCCGTCAATGGAGAACGGGGACACAAATAAAAGTATCAAATATCAAATAACTGTCGAACACGTCACACTGACAAAGTGTGGCAAATAGGGATTGTGGGAAATGTTAAAAGGTGCGGAATGTTTTGTAATGAGAACTGTCGCGCCGAACAGGGAGAGTGTGTGCCGAACTCTCGGGTGGCAGGCGATGCTGGAAGTAGGGAGCAGTGGTGTCGTCTCCCTCACTCTGCCCATTCTCCACACCATGTGACCCCCACCGCCCACCCGCCCCCATTCCACTCCCTGCAGGGGAGCAGGGAGGGAGGGAGGGAGCAGGGAGGGAGGGAGGGAGGCAGGCCTGCGCTTGTGCCTCTTGTTCAGGATGGCACCTGCGCCTGACTGCCCGAAGGCGTTCCTGCGGTGAGTGATGACAGACTGCTTTATTAGCACGCCGTGCCCTCTGCGCTCTGTCACTGTCGCTGGCAGCAGATGAAACCTGCCTTACATAGGAACAATTCCACCAAGGCAAACAGACTCTCTGTGTCTTGTGACAGGTGAATTTACTGTTCCTCAGCTATGCTCTGCATCAGTGATGTCAGACTCATTTCTGGTAAGACAGGGGGGGTTATTCCAGCTGTCTTTATAAAAGAGGGATGCCAATTTTTTTAATTTTAATATTTGATCCTAGACCATTTGACAATCTTTGTTGAACAAAGGTCTTCAAAACCAGGTTATCAAAACCTCTGCAAGTTCGCTGCTGAAATGAATCATTCGACAGAATGCAACTTAACGAATGTCAAAAACACGGTCCGTTTTCTGAGAGAAAAGCACAGTGCGTCAGTTTGGTTTTCCCCATTTCTTTACGGCGTGATGGTAATATTTCAGAGGCCTGCTGACATATTAAAAGTGAAGAGCCAAGACGCGTGGGCCAGAGGTTTCTTGTTCACCAATCAGGAAGTGGGGATTTCAGCGTGGGGCTCAGGCGGCGACAGACTTGTGTTCCTCTGTTCCTCTTCACAGCAGGGCTTGGCCTGTGGGCTTGTGGCCCCACTGCGGTCCATCTAAGGACGGATGGCTGGCAGACATCCCCAAAACCCCCACACGGCGATACAGGAACTCCAGAGAAAACATTAACACCTTCCCCACAAACACCATTCCTTACATTGTTCTTTCCATATCCGAGAATGGAAATTTCTCAAGCCCTTCCTTTAGGGCCAATGGTTCCACCATAAATATATACAGTACATGTCTCCTCCACACACACGCATACACTTGCAGAAGAGACACCTAATGTGGACACAAAAACACAAACAGAAATGCATACGAACACACACACACACACGCACGCACGCATGCACGCACACATGCACGCACACACACACACAGCTACCAGCCCTTGCTTGGAAGAAACCTAATACGTATATGCCCCATGGTGAAACCATTATGAAGCCTTTTAATGCAGGAATACAACTCATTTATTTATTAAAAAAGAAAAGGCACAGGTGGGATTAAGATTTAAACCCAAAATAATTCATATGAAGGGTTCCCTTTTGTGTTTGCACATTTCTGTGCAGGATACAGACAATAACAATAATTAGTGTCTGTCACCGGGCGTATAGCAAGGCGCTGACTGGCTGCAGGCTCCCACCTCCACACGGCAGACAGCCCAATTACACCACCGTCGAGAGACTGCCACATGATGCCTGCAGGAAACAATTACCAGACAGACAGAATTTGTTACTGCCACCTGTGTCTGCAGGGAGCCTCGTTTACCGTGGTAAAAAACGAGGCCCAGCCCTGACCATGGCATGGTGTGAGAGGGGCTGATAAATTAGAGGGTCGATGGTTTGTTTTTTTCCCCAAGCGAAAAGCGAGGTTGTTTGCATGGACTGGTGGGGGAACGGGGGGTGAGAACAAGGGCCATGAAAGAGCTAGGAAATGAGCTGATTTAGTGGGACTTTAAGAATGACTTTGAGCACTGGCAAAATCTGGCACGGAATCCAAATTTTGTTTTTTTTTTTAATAGAAGAAAAAAAGGCTAAACCACAGAGCAGGGTGGGTGGTCGGCAGCCATGGAACAATGAGGGCCGAGATGAGAGACAAAAACATATTTATATCCACTGCCCGTGCTCCTCTTCCCCTCTTATTTTCTCCTCTTTAATAAATGGCATGACATACTGACGAAGGGGAAGAACAGGAGCAGTGAGTGCAGTGTGGAGCCAGGGCGGTCAGGTGGGTACAGCGGCTGCCAAGTCTTCACTGGGCAACGGGGCCGCGAAGAGGCTGGGAAACCGCGCTTTTGTTTGACTTGGCAACAAAGGAAAATGAGCCAAAAAAAAGGAAAAAGGTTTTCTTTCTTTAACCCGTCGAAACTGGGATTAAGGACGTGAGGGATCTGGTTTGGATTGGTTCCGTTCGGTGGCGCTCCGACTCCTTTTTACAGTCACGCGCTGGCTTCCCGATCCGATCAGACAAACTGGCCAGAAACCTCAGCAGGCAACGAGACACAACACCACCGGACTGTTTTCATTCCTACGGCTAAGAAATTGATTATTTTTCAACATGATAACAATTTTTTAAAAGATGACATTCACTAATTCAGTCCTGCTGGCCATGACGGATCGGATGAGAATGGACTTCCCGTGTCGGACGGAGAAGAAATGTTGTCCCAACCAATAAGGCAAGAGCACCATCCCGTGCATCTCTGTCAGAGGCGAAATGATGTGGTTGGGAAACTGCAGAAGAACAGTCCCCGATGGTCAGTTTATATTCTTTGTATTAACGCAGCGCTATTCTGAGCTGACGTTGATCTATTGAGACAGCTTTTCCTCTCTGAATAATACGGCCTGGGAAAAAACGCCACATGGGTCTTTTCATGTTTCTCTCTCCCTCTCTCCCTCTCTCTTTCCTTCCTTTTGTTCCTGTGCAGTGTAGTTTAGAGGGCCACTTCCTCCACCTTTTCATTTTGCATTCCTGTCATCGAATAATAAAAGGGGGATAATAATCAACGGACGCGAACATGGAGAAGTCATTTGGATGTTAAAACCATCAGTGGAAGGGCCTTTCAAACACTCAGTCTGAAGTTCCCTTCCCGCCGAACATTAAAGAGACACCTGCGGACGGAGACGGCGAGAAAAGAGAACGGACTCTCAAAGGGGAAAGGGAACTGACAGAAGCGGTCGGAGGGGTTAAAGCTGCTTCGCTGCAGCGAATGTGTGTGGGAGATATTTCCTGTCTGGCCACGGCCAGTCATGAGATAAGACTGCGCGCCGGAGAAGTTCTGGGCAGCAACTCGGGTCATCTGCCCACCGCTCGTCTCCCTGGCAACGGACGGGTGGATAAACAAGCGCCACCGCAGAGCGCAAACACGCAGCCCTGCCGTTCGTTTACATGTGCCTCCTGATGGGCGACCGAGAGGAAACTGCTTTGCAGAGAGGGGGGGCGGTCTCTGAGTCTCCCTCTTTATCAGCGCCGTGAGTCACTGAGTAATGTACAGATCCTGTGACTAAGGCCCGTTTATCACAAAAGCATGCTCCACTTATGTCATAAAAAAGTTTATAATCGGGGAAATAAAAAGTATTTCACCAATCCACCGTATTACAGAATTACAGACATGCCTATGAAATGGCTGGGACCAGTACATTAGATTAGTACAGTAACAGCATTGTGAAATAGATCACCCTCTCTCTGTCTTTTGAGTGGGCTCAGCGACTCCTTCATCATTCACAGAGTTCAGCTCACTGTGTATGTGTCCAAACCACACACACACACACACACACACACACACACACACACACACACACACACACACACACACACACACACACACACACACACACACACACACACACACACACACACACACACACACACACACACACACACACACACACACACACACACACACACACACACACACACACACCCACACACACACCCACAACCCCTGCCTGAACAAAAACAAAGACGACGTGAGAATATTGACGCGAACAGGCTATTCAGCTCATCTAGACTTGTCATTGGTAGAGCAGTTTTAGAAATTCTTCTGGTGGTGTTTTGGCAGGGCTATGTTCGCGTGTGAGTGAGGTTGTACCTGAGGAGTGGGTGGCTCAACCTTCCGCTTCTTCTTCTGGTTCTGCTTGTTGGTCCTGGGGTACACCACCAGGGTCTCCTGCCACCTGCACAACAGAGCCATGGGGTCAGAAACGCGTGCAGACGCACACACGCACACATGCAAGCGCACACATACACACAGAACAGAAAAACGAAGTGAGACACGTTGATGACATGTCCGGAAAATGAATTCCCCAAATCCAGACAGCCCGTCATTACTCCTGTATTTGTAGAGGGCATGCCACTGTCACTTTTCAAACACACCTGGTATACCTAGCCATTATGTCATACAGATTACCACCATTGCGCATTACAGTTCGAGGCCATGTGCAGTCAGCCACATTTTACAGTTGATCATCATCGCTATCGACTTGGGAGAAAGAAATGAAATCGCTGAATACTACAGCTGTGCAGAACAGCATTTAAATACTTACTGTCATGACCATTACTACTTTGAATTGAAAATGACATGTGTATAATGTATACAGATTACAGCCACGCTGGCAGATGAGTGCTCCACTGTGAATAGGAAATTCAGCTGGATCGTAAATCAGAATCCTGAAACGTACTTATTTTCTTTCCTCGGCATTGTCCGATACTTCAGGACAAATCCTACCGCAAAACAGTCAGAGACCGCCAGCCCGATGCAACGGTAGGGAGGTTTATCCCGCCGAAGCTGTACAATGCAGAGGTGGCCCTCTCCTGCTCGCTCGCTCGCCCGCTCATGAATGACATTAGGGCCCCGACGGTGTGTCCCCAGCTGGTCTGCGAAGGATTCCATTACAGTATTACTGGATTAGAACCAGGCCTCTACAGCATTACAGGATTATCACACTCTGTAGGAGGCAGAGGGCTGGAGCAACCGGCCCCCTCTCCTGCACCGTGGGACCCCACTGCGTCAAGGGGAAACTGGACCTCGCTCACTTTATGGACCGTTACGGACGGGCATGTTGGACACGACGAGACGTGGAGTATCGCTGCTGAGGAAAGCGTTTCAACAGGAGGCAACTCTCAACCCCGCATTTTATGTTTAGCATGAAAAAGCAGACAGGGTCACCGGTTGATCAGTGGGACCATTATTATTTGCTTCGAGCGGATTTGGTTTTGTGATATTTTCCTATGACATAACACAGATGTTGGCACAATTGTTCTCACAGTTGAAATATTATGCTAATGGAAACCGTGGTGTTCTCATGTATCAGTACACTGCATTTATTATTGCAAGTAAAAGTGAAACCATTTACGGAAATGTAAAAAATAAATGAAACCATTTACGGCAACCCTCACTTTAAATATATGCAAGAAGAAAATGTTTTTATTACTTAAAGATCAATGTTTTGTAACATTCCAATTAGAAGATTACTTTTTTGTTCTTGTTGTAACTAAACTAAATTCATGTTTAAATAATGGGAAATGGAGTTCTGAAGGTTAGTTTACACACTTAAATCCATAAATGATTCTGTACATTGGTCTACTCACTCAATCTATTTATCTCAGGGAGTTGACAGCACTACCACCCTTTAGAATAACGAGAAATGAATGGCTAACCAAAGACACGGTCATTAAATCAATGTTTAAAGAAACTGCTTTCAAGGGACTATAAAATAAAGAGCTCATGCAACGCCCAAATGAGCTGGCAGGTAGACAAGGATGCTTTTAGAAAATAAAAGCATGGCCCGGATCAATGGCGAGTTGATCGCTCTCACGGTATGGCTCTGCGAAATAGCACAACAGCGGTCGGACATGAATGAGCTACAAGTGTGGCAATGAATCAGAGTTTAGTGGCTGAGTTCGGCTGGGACAAATTACAGGCCCATCTCCATGACACCAGCAGACAATACGAACAGCCACAACGGAATTAAACCATTGTCCGCGCGTCGCCGACTCCACCGCTCTGCCCTGAGACACTGAACACCGACGCCATTCATGAATTACTGCTGCCGAACGGCGGAACGAACGACGGTAGTCAATGTTGGCTTTGTCAAGACGATCCATCTTTCTCTTTTTAACAACTAATTTCTCCGTGCAGGAAGGTATTTCGATAACGGTGACTGTACTCTCCAGCTTCAGTGTCTGTTTGAGAGCTGGCAGAGACGCGGGTGCTCGGTGATTGGACGACAGGGTAATTATCGAGTGGATCAAGTTCCAGTGTGGGGCACCTGCACTGAGCCAGCCTGGATTACTCCCTCGTTGGTTTACTCTGCTTGTAGCTTTCAGGCATTTAGCAGATGCTCTTATTCAAATGCAGTTTACATTTCTTTGCAAGCGATCCATTTGTACAGCTGGTTATTTACTGAAGCAATTCAGGTTAAGTACCGTGCTCAAGAGTACAACAGCAGTGTCCCACATGGGAATCGAACAAGCAACCTTTGAGTTACAAGCCCAGGTCTATCACCATTATACTACCCTGCCTGACCAATGTGATTGCTGCCGTATTACAATAAGAAAGCAGCCCCCTTTGTACAGATGGGGGCTGTGGCAGGGGATGACTCACGGACAGACACCCACTGACAAATGACGGCACGTGCAGCCACGACTTTGACAATCCCTATAAGCATAGTCCTTGCCCTAAATCAATACCGCAAGTGCAGTCTGAAGCACACAGCAGACGCCGCTAACACCGCCTTCTGTGCGTTATGTACTGCACAGCGCTGAGGCGGAGGGGGAGAGAGGCCGAGGCAGGGGTGGCCCTGCTCTTATGAATGTCTACTTATTTCCATAGCCATAAACCACACTGAAAAGTAGTCACTTAACTTTGTTTTTTCCCGAACACATTTTCTCCGTCAACTTTAATGACTCATAGCTAACAATAATAAACCTCAATAATCATTAACAGCCACTGTAACACAACTGGAGCCATATGTGTGTGTGGGGTTAAGGCTTGGACATGCAAGCAGAAGGATCGGGCACGTCCTTGGCGCGGGAGCAGGTCTGCCTGCTTGCTGCAGCTCGGCTCGGCGGGCCAGACACCAGGGAAAGAATCGCCAGGCGGCAGAGCCTGCCTTCAAGGCGGAGAGAGGGGTCGACTCTGCGCCTGCCTGAGGGCCCGGCCCGGACAGTCCGGGACACCAGCCCGTCTGCATAAACAGCTACGAGGACAGACCCTGGAAAGGCTGAGTCTACCGCAGTGCCAGAGGGAGTTCTGTCCTGTGAGTCCCCCCCCAAATCGCCATGTCATCTAATCACCATCTTCTGCACACAGCCGGCCCTCCCTGAAATAACACAATAAATGGAGCATCACAGGAAAGACTCCACCCTGCAACCCGCCTGCACCAGCTCCCCCCACCAGATACAGTGTGGACAGCCTTTGTGGCAACGTGCAGGATTCTCGGAAGCAGAAAGGAAGAGGGTGGCGCACGTAAAATGATTCGTCTCAGTGGACAGCTTTGAAGAGTTACTCTTTCGCAGTATTTTCACACTGCATCTCACAGGTGGGGATTCTGTTTGGATGAAAGGTACGGCTTTACAGCGCTTTCAGATCGAGAGTTTCGAGGCCTTTTCCCCCTGACCTGCTCTGAGGTCCATGCTAGAGCATCTCTCATGGTGTGAGCCAGATGTCCTTCACGGTGGGAAAATCACCACATCATCTCAGAAAATGTTTTACTGTTCACTTCTGTGGGACTTGAGCACCTGGCAAAGTTCCCACGTGACAACAGAATACACAAAGAGCAGAGGGAGTCCGTCAGAAAACCTAAGGTGTTTCCAGGCACCTTGGAGAGCTTGACCAAGCTACAACACAGCCAAGTCTTATTCTAAGGGGTCTGTTAATGTGACTTCCATTTAGAATTATTTTAATTATTACAATACTCATTTATTTTGAGGGCTGCCAAACAATGAGCTTGGGGAAAATTCAGTGAATGTAATAACCGTCAGGTTCCCATGGCGATCATATAATACAGAGCGTGTACAGCTGGACAGGAGAGACATCTTGAGTGGTAATGAGAACAGATTTGGCTGCTGAAAAATGTGCTTATGTTCAGTGGAACATCTCTCAATCCCGCATTCCATTCTCACATTAAAATGTGACACGCTCGGAATATTCACCTAACATCCTTCCAGGAGGCCGGTGGTTGAATTCCGTGGTGCTAATCCATCACCCCACTGTAACCACGTTATGAGGCTATCCCATCTGCCGCATTAAACGTTCCACTACTACACCACCGCACATCGCGGAGCCTGGAAGAACATGCTCACCATTTTCCTCTCCCAGTACAAAATCCTTCAGTCAACATTAATCTCGTGAGACTTCTTAGTGATATGGTATGAAAGGAAACATCTTTTTTTTTTTGGGGGGGGGGGGGTTGTGTGGTTCTTTACATACTGCCTATTACCAGCTATGTTCTAGGGAGGCTTCAACAATTTCGATTACTAATAGGACCATCATTAAATGAGTTTCACAATCCCCACTGTCCTAACAGGTCTTACTGATGGCACAGATACACAGGAACTTAAACAGCAACTCACATAAACTATAATATAATAATAATATAATAATAAAGATAATTACTTATCCTATCCTGCACACAGGTTTGTTCATTTTTTTATTTCAGATTTTTCGTTTTTCTCCCAATTTGGCAGTCAATTGTACCCCCTACTTCTTAATTTCTCTCTTCCCCACGAGTGAACCGCAATGAACCGCTTCCTCCGAGACGGAACCTGCCTATTTGTTTTGCCCACAGGGAAGCCCTCCGCGCCTCTCAGCGAGCTTGTGCCGGCTCTCCCTCCTCCCTCCCCCTGGGGCGAACAGCCAATCGCCGCCCCCGAGCGGGGCTCCCGGCCAGAGCTGGGCTGGCACAGCCGGAGATCGATAGAGGCCCCGTCAGCATAGGGGTTGATAACAATTAACAGTTTACTATGAACAATTTAAGTTTTTCAATAAATACATATTACAAAAAAAAATTGTTTCTATGAAAATAATACTCATAATAACCACTTTAAAATATTGTGATTACCATGACAAGTACTGTATTATGGACTACAAAAAAAGGGCTTAAGCTTGCGGTCTTACCCCACACCCGAGATGAACCAAATAGTACCAAGAGTCAAAGGTCCTTTTAGGAGATGGCAGCCTTGTTCAGGTGCATTCCCCTTCCGACACGACTCTCATCGCCCCTGACAACGGCCATAACAATGATGCATGCCAGAAGGCCGACATGCTCAGCCTATATGCACTCCAGGTGAAGGACACACCATCAAAGAATGTGGCACCAGGTGGGGAAAGGGAAGACTTTTATGGGCATAACCATATGTGCTCATAATCCCCCGGTGGAGCTAGGAGAGCATGCGGCTTACCCCGATTGTATGATCAAACTGAGGGATCCTCTTAAGGTAAACGTCTATCGCTGGGCTGTGGCATTGTCGCGCGAGGGGACAAGGCGTCGTCCGCTTGGCAAGTGGCCAAGACGTATAGGGGGGTGGGGTTTGATGGAGGGAGCATGCGATTGGCCAGAGATAGGAAGGTAGTGTATGCAAGGCCCTGAGGGACCAGTGGGTGGCAGGCTTGTACAGAGCTCAACGGAGGACCCCTCACATGACCGGGCCTGCTGCTCACGAGCACAAACAACCCAGCTTTACCTGGGAACTCTAAACCCCTGATCCCATCAGAAGCTCCTGGCTGAACAGCTGGGGTTTCAGTCTGGCGGTGTGGGCCAATACAGTGCAAGAAATAGTACAAGCTAAACTCGTTCCACACCATTGGCCATTACATTTAAACACATGGAATAAAATATCGTATAATAGACCTATATAGAACGATAATAACCAAATCCTATAAATATATCATATACTTATGATCCTTGCATATGGGTACTTACTAGCAGTGTAAGCTTTGTGAAATCAGTGCACTGGCTGTGATTATACAACATTATTATTTTTTTCTAAATTATTTGCTCCAAATGTCTGATCGTGTGCCAACTTCGAGGATCACCGAACAGAATACATTGTACTGCCATGATAGCTGGCGGGTTGACTGGAAAGATGGCTTCTCCCAAGACTAAAACCACAGAGGACCAACTGTGCACAATATGTTACACCCCACACTGTGGTTCACTGGAATGCAGAGGCACTATCTGGCTACAAAAAAAGGTACTTCTCGAGCGGTTTTGTTCGCACTTCTCAAATGTTTTGTTTGTACTTCCCACGTATTAGGATTCTTCCTTTCTGATCTGTGGTGGTTGGCGCACTCTAGAAGTGGGATGAGGAGTCACTTGCCTTGCGGGATTTTCTCAGCGCAATAAAACCACAAGATGTGTCAGTGTGTGTGAGCAAGCAGCCAGAGGTCTGGGCAGAGAGGAGCTCAGCCAGGGAGATGCTCACACTTGTGTCATGTTTCCTGATAGTGTCAGCACCCAGCGCGGTTCTTTCTTTTACATCTAACAGCATTCTTTGGGGTGGGGTGGGGTGGAGACGGAGAAACCTACACCTTGACTAAGGTGGGCCCACTGCCATGAATTTTTGGCAAGGTCAGACCTTCGAATGAGGCAGCTGGTGGCTGTGGCACTGCCTTTACCATCGCAGGAAACAAATACCTTTGGAGGTCACTCGCCTCATGGCGAGACAGACCTCCTATATCCTTCCTATATCGCATCAGACATTCAGTCATCAGATTGAATACGCAGCTGTACACCCTTGAGAAATTGCTCTCTCTCTCTCTCTCTACAGGCATAAAGACAGAGAAAGACATGTGGACAGCAGTGTGTGTGTATGTGTGTGTCAATATACAAATATTTTACACGGGAGTATTTTTTGTTGGTGTCATGCAAAAACCTTGCATATACATTTTTGTCATTTTGTTCATTATTTTTACACATTGACATTTCTAGCTGGCTATATGTACGGCACATCAAAACTAATAAAGTTGGCTGAAAACCCCAGGTGACCGAAGCTAAACAGAAGGTTGTGCCGATAAACTGCAAGACACAAACGAGACGAGACAAACCACACACACACACACACACACACACACACACACACACACACACACACACAGACACACAGACACACAGACACAATTTTCTTTACCGCAATACTGCTGTACAGCTCTTCCACACCCAACACACAAACGCACACAGGAGAATTTGAGTGTCTGCGCTCTCCTTTGATTCCACCTTACGAGAAGATATACACATCTGACTTGATCTCGCAGCGTGTTACACGTGTACGGGGATAGGAACGGGGGCCGCCGGCCTGCTGCAACGCATAAATGGCTCCATTTTAAGGATAATAAACGGATGAGGCCGAGGCTCCCATAAAGAGTGCGGCTCTGGCTGCGGCCACGGCGCATGAGGCAGACATGCGGCTGCAGAGCTCCCGTCTCCAGCGTACTGACAAACAGATGTGTGTGGGCACGGGGGCCTGCACTGCCTCTCTCCTGCTGCGGGGACCCTGCCCTGGGGGACGGGGTGCCTCAGCCACCCAGCCACAGACAGCGACCGTCCCTCTCGGATTCACACAGTACTATAGGTGACCTTACACACCGAAGCAGTGGAGAACGCGAGACAGGGACACTGTCTGTCCCTCTCTAATTCAGGCAGCATTATCTTATACACCGAAGCAGGGGAGCAGAACACAAACCAGGACACAGTCTGTCCGTCACTCTACAATTAAGGATGACCTTATGCGGTGAAGCATGGTAGAAAGAAAGAGGCTATCATCCGGGCGAGTTTAAAGTCACCAGCCTGACAGTGCTGAACCTCTTCCGTGTGGCTCGGTGGGCAGAGAATGGTGCTGACAGTGTTTAGGTTTTGGGTCCACGTATACTAAAAAATGTATGCGTTCACTACTGTAAGTCGCTTTGGATAAAAGAGTCCGCTAAGTGCCATATGTTATGTTACCCCTGTTTGAGCGTGCGGCTGCAGGAGAGTAAATAAAGGCGATGTTGATGTTTTGCTGCGGTTGTTTTGTCTAGCGGAGGTGTGTTGTGGTGTCCCTCCCTTCCTCTCTCACCCATTGATGATCTCTTTGTTCTCCGCGCGGATGAAGTGCTCCTTGTCGGGCGTCAGGATGCAGAGGGAGTTCTTCTGGCCCGTCCGGGCCTCTCCGTCGATCACGTCCGAGCACTGGTTCATGTTAATGGTGCCCTGGGGCAGGGTGCTGGGCTGTGGGAGGAGCAGAGACAGGGCAAAGATCAGACCGGGTCAGACAACAACACTCAAAACGCAGTCAGAGAAACACCCAGTCAGACAAACATTCAAAACACACCGGCGGAGAGAAACCTAGTCACACAACGACGTTCACAACACACAAACCCAGAGAGACACCCGGTCACACGGCAATATTCACAAGACGGCCAGAGAAATCACAACAGACATGCAGAGGACGATCCGAAAACCAACTGCACCTCAGGCACTGAGCAAGTCAACCAACAACCCAAAACTTTCTGGGAGTAACAAGAAGAAAGGTCTTGAGAGAGGCACCACAGTATCAACCTCTTGTTGATACTAGGCAGAGACACTGACTCCTGCTCTATGAGAGCCGTTTATTTTTTCACTGCCTGTTTGTTTTCATGTACCAAGGCCATGAACACAAGCTCTAAACATGAGCTCTCTTGTGGGCTCGGGCCTTTGGTCCCACCCAGGAAATTTGAGGGCCGGGCACAGCGAGCTTGGCAGAAGGGCAGAAGAACACAGCCGAACATGCTTCCGACCTCCATGTGCGTCGAGAGGCAATAAACAGCGCGACCGCTAAACTGGCGCAACGGCGACGGAGGTTTATGTACGTAGACACAGCTCATTGCCTGTCCGCCCGCGTACGCCGAGATGAGCAGAGGGAAGCGCTGCGTTGGCCCTGAATGAACAGAAGCTCCTCAAATCCTCCCTCTGAGGCCCTCTGTTGCCTTAACAATGATTTTCAGTGGCAGGCTGCCACAGTGCGAAAGGCCCATCTCTGGGCTGCTGCAAATGACAGAGCCCGTCCGCTCGCGCAAAACAATTCCAGCGCCGTCCGCAAATAAACACGCCATTGTTGCTTTACGATGTTGCGCTTGGCACCGGGCTCTTTCTCGTCCCACAATACACTGCAGAATTGTCTGTCCGCACCTCATTAAACAATACACACAACAGATGAAGACTGAATGAAAATAGAGAAAAGGCAGTCTGTGGTTCTGCGAGCCTCAAATTCAATCTCTAGCCTACGTATATCCTTACCTGAACTTAACCCACAGGAGACTGGCAAAGCTACACACGATACATGTGACAGAATTGGCCTACTTACATATAGGCTCCATGTAGCGTTACATGCAAAGATTAAATATTGAGCGCAGCCTCGTACGCTGTAGGCCCATCGTGCCGTGCGCATGGGAATCGTTTGGCATATTTTCTGAGGCGATTTCCATCCCTTAGTAATGATAAGACAGCTGCACACTGCACTGTAATGTGCGGCTGAGCACAATTCCGACTGTGCACCCGAGACGTGCTGCAGCACGCAGGCAAAGACACTACCCTGGCCTGGCCTGGCCGCGCTCCAGCTGCAGGAGACCCGCACACACCGAGGCCAGGCAGACAGAGAGGCACGTGACCCTGTGATCACACCTCACACCCGAGCTGATCTCCACACTCACACACACGCGCATCCACACACACACACACACACACACCATCTATATTCACTCGGAACTCACGAACGCACGCAGACATACGCGCTCGCACACAGAGACACAATACAGACATACCTTCGCTCAGCACGCGTGCAGCGACACCCGCAGCATACCAACAAACTGACACGAGTACAAACGCACACCACGCAGACGCGCATAAACGCTCTCGCCTCGGCGCGCGGACACACGCGGAGCGGCGTGCTCAGATCTCAGCCATTAACGGCTCCCGTGAAAGTCTGGGCAGCGGCGTAAACCACAGTACGACCGTAGGCAAAGGGAACAGATTCGCTTCCCGATTACGTTAAATAATGAATTCATAAACCACCTCTCCTTTTACCGCAGCCTGTGGTTAGTGGTGACCAATGCCGAATTTTCTCATTCTCATTATGTGACGGCATGCATTCTACTTCACCTCCCAATAACATCTCCACCTGTTCTTTCTTCTTTTTTTTTTCCCTTTTTATTTTTTTTTTTTTTACTCGTTCTCTCTTTTCCTCGCTCCCTCCCTCCCACAGAGCCCGCAAGGGCGTACGCGATCACACGCGCAAGCGAACCGTGCGAAAGCGAGGCCCCTGCTCTCCCGCAGTGGGGGTTCTGACCTCCGCTCCCCTCCTTGGCCCCTGAAGTGGGCCCCCGTGCCGGGCCCTGGGCCCCCGAGCCCTCGGCGAGCACCGCGGGGGCGAGGCAGTTAATCTGGCTGATCCGCTCTAATGACCGGGCTTACCCAGCGCCGCTACGCCGGGCCATCAACTCCAGATGCTGCTCTCAGTTGAGCAGGGAGGGGGGCGAGGCCTACAGGTCACGGCAAAGCCCTCCTCGCCCAGGCAACCGTGCCAACTCTGGGGTGTCTGACTCGGGCGGCCTCTGTCGAGCTCCGCCTCCACTCCGGTGCACAAACGCGGACGAGGGAGGCAGGAGACCTGAGCGTTTTGTGCCAGGCGGGCTTGGTGCTCTAAATATAGACAGCGTGATGAAACCAGTGTCTGTCCATTTAACGCGATATTTTATACGAGCATAAAAAAGATGCCATTGATGGCAAGTTGTTTTATTAATACTCTGTGTGACCGATCCCAAAGCACTGTTCAGCAGAGCCCCACTTGCAGCTTGGAAACGATGTACACGGCAACAGCCAGCCAGCCGGCCGGCCCCACGGCGTCCGACTACAGCCTCGCTGCCCTCTCTAACAGACTGCAACAGCAAGTCGAATCGATGTCGCGGAACTATTTTCACCGAGACGAAACTGCGTGTGAAAATAGCCGGTTTTCCAGAAACCCCGGGCGACTGAGCAAATCCCTTCTGCTCAGTCAGCCCGGGACAGTGTGTTGCAGAGGCTTGCCTGTGCTCGCCCCACTGCAGGACACACACACACACACACACACACACACACGTCTCCTCAGGCTTCCCTGAGTGTGAAAGTTCGGCAGACAGCTGGCTTCAGCCCAGAGCGCAGCTAACACTGACAAAACAGCAGGGGAACAGGGGGGGGGGGGAGCTGAGGAGGCACTTTTTTGGGGACGGGAAGGATGCAGCAGGAGCTGTCTGACGGGAGACAGAGCTGCTGAGTAAGAGCACGACTTCTACGGCTCTGAGGAGACGGCCTCTGGGTCCTCGCTGCTAAAAACTACAGACACGGGGGATGGGGGCGGAATTACAGGGAGGCCTTGATCTCCAGCATCGTGTCACAGTGGGAGAGAGAGCCTGAGCTGGCCATAAATAAATGGAACGACACCCGCGGCGGAAAATGAAAGTCGTGCCCCGGTTCACGCCCATCTTTTCGCAGACTGCAGACGGCCCAGCGGAGATTGCGGTCCGATAGCCAAATGATCACCCCCCGGGGCGGTCTGCACACTGCGGTGCGGTACAGTGCCCGCCACACAGGGGAAGGTGAACATTCTTCCTCAAACTCCCTCCATGATGTCACCTTCACGGGCTAAATAAGACAGCTGGCGGCAGACCGCATGCAAGTGGAACCTGCAATCTTCCTGCTGAAAAACATACTCTTCCCTGATGTTCCTCCGCTGGGGAATGCTACGGGCTGGGATTCTCCGCTCGACGGCCAGGAGACCGTAATAGGCCGTAATAAGAGCTGGCCCAGCACTTCGCTGAGAGCTCACGCTTCAAGGAGGAGCGTGCGGCGGAAGGGCACTTGTCTCAGCCGGGGCTGGTTTTGTTTTGGCGCGAGGGGACAGCTGGCTGTGACGGTCAGCTGCGTGTGTCTGAGAGGGGGCTGGTGTCAGCTTGTCCTGAGAGCCCCGGGCTGAGACGCGTCGGGCTCCTGCAGTCTGAGCACGGAGAGAGGTCAAGGTGTCAGCGCCACACGGACACACTCACTCCAGACTGCAGACCATCTGTGTACCTCACCTCACACACACGCACGCACGCACGCACACACACACACACACACACACACACACACACACACTCACACACAGAAATACAGAGACACACAGGCTGACTCATACACACATTTTCACTTAGCACACACACACAAATTCACGCACACACAAACACACACAAAATCACTCAAACACACAGACACACACACAATCATTCACTCACACCTACGCAGGCACACACAACACACACACATACATACACACGCGCAATCACTCACTCACATGTGCGCACACACACAAACACTCTCACACACAGAAATACAGAGACACACAGACTGACTCATACACACATTTTCACTTAGCACACACAAAGCGCGCACGCACACGCACACACACACACACACAGAACTGGAGACAGACACGCACACAAAGCACAGGCGTGCACACACACATTTTCACTTAGCACACACAAATGCACATGTACACACACACACACACACACACACACACTAGTAGTAGCTCTCACTGCCCCTTCAGTTTACGACAGCACAAAGATGGACCATAAACAAGTCAGGCAAAGTGTTGTCTTCCTGAAACACTGGTGGATGTGGAATCTCGTATGTACTGATGGGAGTTAAAAGGCCAGTTTTCACAACACCCCTGAGCAGTGACAGAGAGCACAGTGACAGAGGAGTCGCACTGCAGAGCTGGGAGAGCGCCATGCTAACAGTGAGTGAGAGCATGACCAATCAAAACAGGGACTGCAGCAGCCTGACGAAAAAAGGGAATGAAACTCACAATACAAGCTGTCGCAGCCTGTGTTTCTGCCACGGGGGCATTCACACATGCACAACACATTCCCTGCAACTGAAACATGAAACTTGGACACAGACCTGTTTTTTCCTTTTTTAGCAAATGCAAAAAGCTACACTGGGAAATAAAACGTGTCCTCGAGGCTGTGGGTCGAGTTCTACTTTGACGATCAGGACTGAACGCGGGAGGCGGGACCTGACTGTTCTGCTCCAATGAAATACTTCGCTTCTGACCAGTTTCTCGAAACAGGAAACAGGAGCCTTTTGTCTTTCTAGAGAAAGGAAACAAAAACGTAGACATGTTCCTCAGGCCCTGGCCTCTCGCAGTGCCACCGTTCCCCGCTGAATCACACTGTCAGTCAGAGGATCACCCCAAGGCCCTGTGAGTGACAGCTGGGGTGTGGCTCTTACTGACACCGTGAATACTCTCCCCTCTCCCTCAGGCTCTGAGACACGCCCGTCCCTCCCCCAGGCTAGGGCCTTCTCTCATCGCTGTGACTGGCACAACCAGCAACAGCTTATCCCTGCCTAAGGCGCTGTCAATCAGGGAGCGAGAGATACTAAACACGCCATGCAGGGGATATGAAGAGGCCCATATGAAGCGCTGAGGGGCCACGATTCTTACACCGGTCTAGCCACTTTGTATGTGGAGCCCAGCAGAAGATTGCATTGCCGCAATCGAAGACATTTGTATACGCAGCTCGGGGTAACAACTCCAGTGCTAGCCCTCTGCAATCAGGGATACAATTATTGTACAGTCATACACTCACAGCTATCTGACAAAAAAACCTTGCGAGGGCCAGGAGTCTGAGAAACAGCTTGGTGGGACTGGCCAGCTCACGGCACTGCAGAAACAAACACCTGCTCGAGATATGGCCTGGCAGTAACACAAGGGAGCTGGTGAAAACCGGAGGCCCACCATGCTTTAGGCTGGTGAGCGGAATGGGGCTCGGTCATCCAGCAGGCCAGACTGAAGCTCGCGAGACACTGCATTTCAGAGCAATTGAACTGTCAGAAACAGTGTGGTGAGCACTGGAGTGCACGTTCGGAGACCACACTGGTTTTACAACTTGAAGCACGAACATTTTCTTGGCACAAGCAGTTGGCTTTCCTCTGCAGCACTAGCTGAAAAATGTTTGGAAAAAAGTATGCCCAAAATATACTAATATGAGCTAAAGGCAGGATTCGAAAAGATCAAATCCCTTCTGTGCCTATGAATAGTCTTGAGCCTCCTTTTTTTTTTTTTTTGACAACCATAAATCTTTTCTTTCATCACGGGGCTTAGAAGTCTGAGAGAATCCCCTTTAAATGGACAGCAGTGACAGCACAGCGGAGGAGTTTATTTTCAAGAACCGAGCCAGGAAAAGGACGGTAACACTCTGGCTCAGAGTCCTACTGACGGACCCCAAATAAACTCATTATTCAATCATCAACGATCATTAAAAAACGACTAACTTTTCAATTAAATAGAGATTCGGAAGTTCCCGGGCAAATAAATCGGCGGGTTAACTTCCGCTTGTTCCCGAAGCAAAATAAAGATGTTGCCTCTGCACAGACAGGCACAAAGGGGGCAAAGGTAGAGGCTGAAAAAGGCAACAGCGGCGAGGTTAATTAGTCCAGTGAGGGGGTGGGAGGTGGGGAGGTGGGCAGTCAGCACGGGACTCGGCTAACGCGTGTTGACAGGAGACCCAAACCTGTCAGCTCCCATTGCAGCCTGGCGCACTTGAAACCGGGAGGAGAAGAAAGCCTTCGCCTCAAAAGGCAGGCCCGGTCCCTCTCCCCCGGCCACTTCGCCGAACAATGGGGCCTTTGTGGGGCAGCACCAGTATCCACACAATGTGGAATTGTCACCCCCTTTCAATAAGGAAACCAAGAAGAAGAAAAAAGCAACAAACCTGCTTTTGAACTCTGTGCACAGGACCTCTGAGCACAATGCACAACACGGAGGGATGGGATCGTCTCCACTCACCTCTGTAGTAGTTTTAAAAATACAAATAAAAGCTCCAGTGAAACCCGATGGTAGCCCGCCAAGGGCGGACATCAAACCAATGCTTCCAGGCAACAAAGGCATTGTGGGAGTTTAATATCTGTCATCCTTATGCCCACATTCATCCAACACGATTGTGACATGTGCTGTCCCTGAGCAAATGGCTGCTGTGGTATTAACTGGCATGGGGTAACACCCCAACCCCCTACTTTGGACAGTGTCTTACAACTCCATTCACACGTTATACTCTCAACACAGCTGTTGGCCTGTATTTTACCATGTTCATTTGTAGAATACTCAGAGATTGGGAGCAATTAGGCAAATCAGACACAGATATCAGCCACCGGCATTGCCTGCACTGAAGAGCAAAGCCAACATCCAGATTCCCCCCCTAATGACATTAACTGAGATTAACTTTTTGGCAGGCCCGTGTCTCTGCATATTTTCAGCGTTGGAAACAAATCGGCAATGCCTCCCCTTTCAGTGCTTAAGGCTGAAAGTCTACTTTCATGCATGAAAACTTGAACCTTAATGAACTCAATTAGGAGATGCTGATAGGCAATGAGTGGGGAATTAAGAGGCTTGGCAATGGGCCCTCAACTGATCTGAGCGCGGTGGCTGCAACAGCACCACCAGCATCAAAACTGCCATCGTATCAGCTGTATCAGATATCGTATCTGCTTGTTTTTCTGTTGTGGTCTTGTTGCCCATGCACGTATCCACTAATTAATGTCGTAAAAAAACATTTGGGCAACGTTTCCAAATCTGTACTTTGTTCCTGGAAAGATTCCTAAAAGTTCCACTATAAATCAACTGTTTGAAATAACAATTTCAAAGGTACAGTGGGTATAAAAAGTATTCACCCCCTTTTTTCACATTTGATCTCCTCCACCTCAGATAGTCTAGAAGAGTCTTAGGTGAAGGAAGCTTCCAGAAGATTCCAGCAGTGCACTGGCATTACAGCAGTGGGTCACCACGCTTTGCATACAGCAGGGCAGGTGCGCCAGCGCATTTTCCAGGAAAAAGTACGTCACGTACACACGTACAATCAGTTGAGAATTTACACAGAGCAAGGAATTCGAGGAATGTTACGTGAGTGTTCCATTATTGTCGGAGAGTACGCAGGGGGGAGTGGAGGATGGAACCGGTGGGGCGGCTTGATTCCTGCACAGGGGGTGGCGATGGGAGATTACGTTGTCAGCGGTGCTCTCACACGGTCCGGCCTCCTCTGTGATGACTAACAGCCAGAAGCACTTAACCCTGGCCAGCCGCTGGGGCCGTCCGGGTCAGAACGCATCACTGCAGACCGACCTGAACCGACCGCGTGGAGCCGGCGGGGTGTCTGGAGCGACGGGCCTTTCTCCAGTCCTCCAAATCGGGCCGAGCCCGCAAGGCCAGGGAGGCTATAGGGGAGGCCCGCTGCTACGAGGGGCGCTCAAACGAACAAGAACATGATTCAAATAGTGGAGAGGGCGAAGGCCAGGAGTACAAACCACAGCACTTCGGAGGAGGCACCAGAACCCAGCCATGAACCATGTAGTCTGGACTCAAGCTGCTCAAACTCTGACAGAGCGTGTGGATCACTTTGTGAAGCTTTCTCGCCTAGGCTTCCTGCAATCCGATTGGTCCCGTTTAGATTTCTGACAGTGGGCTTGGTTGGCTTGGGCAGTTTATCATTTCTTGCACCCACTCTGTTGTGGGATTCGTCAGAAGCAGTAACCATTGGTTTATTAGCAGAGCACATCCCTGGAAGTTGGGCAGAGAGAGAGGTTAGTCACGTTCATAGTTATGAGCCTGACAAGAGGGGCAATGAGGCATGAGAATAGCTCCTGCTATTCCACAGTCTGAGTGAAGGAACAAAATTGGAAAATAAAGAGAACCTCAACAATAAGTGTGTTTAACTGCATATACAAACTTAAGAGATTACCAGGAACTGAAAGCTTGAGAAAAGCATTTTTTGGACACTGCCTCATTTGGTGGTTGTTTGTTTGTTTGTTTTTCCAGTTTGGAGGCAGTTTTCATTTGTTCAGGCTTCTTCGTTTCACATGGGAACCACAGCAACTGCAAGAACGTTACTGGCTCTGTCAGCACACTGCTACAGATTGTGCTCACAAAGAAAGCCAAACAAACAAGATTCGAGGCTAGAACCATCCTGTAGGATGACATGCCAAATAGTGTGGGGCTTCTCGATTCTGTCACGCGGGCATGGCTCAACGACAGATGTTCAACAGTCCATTTTCAAACAACTTGATGTTGTCTGCTTAAAGTGAAACAAAAAAAAAAAAGAACATTTGTTAAACTTAAAACTTGTTCGGGAGAACTTATTTTTCCTGTTGTCATCGACAAATGGAGGAGAAAAACACAACTTTATTGACAATGTCAGGGCCTGTTCTCCACGGATGGCTGCCAAACACCCTGTGGGTGCGAAAATCCGGCAGGCATCCCAATTTGCGTGTTGTGCCCTGACAACAGGTGCAGTGACAACAGCCTCACAGCAGGCAATAGCACTCAACCCACGTGAAACATAAACAAACACACACCCATGCTCACCCTAGTGTCAGACAAGCCCGCATTGCTCCTCTGGACCAGTAACAACTCTGCTTCCCACACCCTGGATCCCAGTTTTCATCTGTCCATCTATACTCTCTCTCAATACAAGCAATAGCAGTCGGAGAGAGGGCAAGAGCTTTGTATTTTGAGCCCAGAGATAGCCCTTTTCCAGGGGAGCTAGCCCACATTCCAATACCAGGCAACAGAAAGCCAAAAATCCAAAAGGAAGAGTAAATATTTTTCTTCATTCTTCTTGTTCTCTTAGGGGAAGGAGTCATGTGGTTGCCTAGGTCAAGAGGAAATAACACAGAGGAAGGGTCAAGTGTACCACACCTGAATCTCCAGTGTTAGCACTTTGCTTTATAGGAGTGGCCTAGCAGCAGCTAAATTTGAGAGCACAATCTTTACTAAACTCGTTGCCACACTACTTGTGAACGTGCAGCACAGGGAAAGGGTCCACCCCCACTGCAGCAGCGGTGTGGTAAATGATATTCAAATGAATATAATTTGTATAATATGATAATATCCAACCTCGGAATAATATATCCTGAGGTTGGATATTCCATTTCTGCCATATAATTCAAGTCTTCATCATTTTGAAACATTTGTTAAATATTACTGATAAAACAAACTGACTATTACTGATTATCTTTCAATTGAATATATTGAATAAGATGCCATTTGCACTTGGGTTTCACATTGGTATGAAGTCATAAACAAGCCACGCAGTAGACTGGAGATCTGCCGTTTCCTGTCCAGCGCCCACATGCAGCAGGAGACTCTCAGAACCGAGTGGTCGGCCCACTCTTCCTGGCCCAGGCCCGGAGCAGGGGCTCATGGGAGCGACGGGTTCACGTGGCTCCAGCGGATGCAGATGTGGGCTGTGCGATGACAGAGCCGTCTGCTGGCAGCACTGAGAGCCTGCTTCTTCAGCCAGCTCAGATAACCCCAGAAAAGGAGACAAAGAGGTGTGGTTTCCACAGAAATCGAAGGAGGTGGAATCGGCCAGTACGCTTCCTTTTCTGCTCCCCCTTTCCCCTTACATCCTGAGATAAAGTTCCACCTGAAGTGAACTTCATCTGCACCAGATTGTGGACGAATTCACCTGACAATCTGTACCATTCTATAGATTCTAGGAGGTGAGGTCTACCCAAGGGAACACCAAAAATAAAAGCATAAATACAAATGCCAAATTGGTAGTATGGCTTGGCCATACCGCCAACTAGAGAGACAAGACATTCGTATGGCTCACTTATCTCAGGAACGTGAGCATTAGAAATAGTGATGTAATAATACATACCGATTTCTGTACCTCTATCATTACACAAACAGTGAGTAGCCAAACCTTCGCCCCACACCTACCCTTTGCCCCACAATATCTGAGACAAAGCAGAAATTATGCAATGGAAATCCATTTTCTTTCTTTTCATGTTTCTGTGAGAAAGTGCAGGGCAAAGGCTCTGGAGGCCTGCAAATTCCACCGTCTGCCAATTGTTACAAGCCACTATCTGTTTTATATCTGCGGCACAACATTATTGGTGGCTGTGGCCTATTAACTTCAGACACACAAGCTGCTAGGCTGGCGAGATTTTATTATCTTCACGTTCCTCGCTGGCTACGGCATGAACCGGGGGTCCAGCGACATCGCGGCGGCCAGGGAACTCTGCGCTCCTACGACACAGAGAGACGTCCCCGCCTGATAAAGACGGACCTGCCAAGTCACGCCGGGCGAATCCACGCTACACTCTGCGAGGGACGCCCTGCCTCAGCTTTTGCAGACAAATGAAGACAGGGAGTTAAGAGGCACCTTCTGTGCTAGAGAGTATCAGAAGCTCAAAAGAAAAACAAGCCCCTCTGTACTTCAGGCCAAGATAACATTCCACAGTCTGGTGCCTTTTGGTGAGAGGTGCACGGAACAAAGGGATTCAACTCGGGGGTCTTTGCAATTACACTTCATATACGGCGTAAACAAAACCTTATTCGTGAAATAAAAGCAAACGGCTTTTACCTTTACTGATGTATGGTGCAATCACAGATAATTCCACAAATCAAGGGCTTCTACTCAAGTATAAAAGAAGGAAAAATACCCCCCCCATGTCATTTGTGGCTCTTGAGATCTACCGCAGATCTTTTATTGAGCAGGCAGCACTGATAGTAAGACAATAATTAATCTGACTACAGAGAGGAAGAGACCTCTTGGGTTTGTAGATACCATGAGACAATAATCCACTGTCTTTCCTCCTCTGCAGTAATTGTGGGGAGGTCTATCAGTCTGCACTACAAAGGAGTCTGCAGTAACTCAGGGCCTGGCTCTCGCATGCCACAGGGCTCGTTTTTCATACCCGGAGAGGACAAACACGTCATTTATCACGGCTGCCTCTCGTGTGCTCTGCCTTGGCAGTGCTATTGGCAGCCGGGCCCCTGCCACGCTCCTGGAATACTCGGCACGCCGCGGAGCGACCTCTGCCCGCCCGCCCGCCTGCCCGCCCGCACCTCGTCCTCTCTGCGGCCGCGGGTCTCTCTCTCACCGGCTTTTGTCCGAGAAAGACGAGGCGCGGATTAGTGTTGAGTTTCTCGAGCGCCCGGTCTCCACTCTAAAGGAGCCCCTGGCTCTGGTGGCTGCAGGGAGCTGTAGTGGGCCACCTAGCTGATGCACATGCCGGCACCATTAAGATGGACCATTCACATGTGAGCTGGAGAGGAATCAACGTTGAAACGATTAAATGTTGAAACCCTGCACTGCAGCACTCGGTCAACAAACCAAAGCCAGGACGACGCAGGCTCCCAGAGAACAGCTACAACAGAGAGCCGTTTTGAGAGTTATTTGGTGCTGCGAGATGGCTGCGGCGTTGGGGTGCCTGCCTCTGGCATCGGGAGAGAGTGTGTGGTGTTCAGGGGTTCTAGGCTCCAGTCTACTTCCAGTCTTCCATTACTGGAGAGCGAGCGTCTTCATTAACCACCGCCTGCTCGGTTCTTATCGCCCACCGCCTCCACAGAGCAGATGACTCCTGTGTGCTGGAGCCCGTTGGGATGTGAGCAAGCGGGCGAATATTTTACAGAGCCAGGCATTCGCTCACTGAAAAAGAAATGACTACTGCTCTTGCACACGTCCTGGCGATGTTGACAGGAATTAGATGCCAGCGGAACTGAACGGCTCCTCTAAGGATCTCCAGGGCAGGTTGGAGCAACATCTTCCCTTGCCTTAGAGACTCATAACAGCAGCACAGACACAGACACAGACACACACAAACACGCACAAACACAAACACGCGCACACAAACACATACACAGACATGGACACAGACACAAACACACACAGACACAGACACACACAGACACACACAGACACACACACAGCTCTTTCAGAGCTGGTGCCAGATGCCAGTGGTGTTATGTCATCTCATTCCTTGTCGTACACGTTACAGGCTGTGGCGCTCTCTCCCTCGGCAAAGCCCACGCTCTGCGCCGTTCACAGCAGCATGACAGCATCCCCGTTACGAGGCATTGCAGAGGTCCGTATGAATTTCCCCGCACAGCCGCTGTGAGGGACGGGAGGGCTCTCCGTCACCGTTATTCCCGGCTCGGCATCATTAGCCGTCACGTGCCTCCGCATCGCGCCCCGAAACACAAAGGAGCAGGCACAGGACGGAGCGCGGAGAACACGCCCCGGGGAATAACTGAAGAAGCGGTGTCAACCCTTCGCTTCGGCATGACCACCGCTGCTATATTTATCAGCACCAGCTGCAAGCTGGAGGCGTGGGACGGGTGAGAAAGGAGCAGAGGACAGGATTCTAATTCTCTCCTTCTCATTAAGACGACAAGCTCGACCGCAGGGGGCAGCGTTCCACGCCGAACACAAACAGACAGCTGGGCAGCCCCCCTCTTCGCTAATTAGCGCTGTCGCTATCGCTGGTGTCTGGGGGGCTGGAGGGATTATGTCCGCAACGGCGTCCTGCGGGGACAGGCTCTTATGTCACGCCGCCTCCGGGTGACACCAATCTGGGTCCCGGCTGACATTTAACGTCCATCATTCGGAACGCTGCATGTCAGGTTTATTCCATGTGGGAAGGCTTCAAGTTTCAATCTGCACCGCAGGTGTGAAGTGCCATACTTCTCCGCACAAACACACACGCAGGCGGATATGAAATGAAGTGATATAAGCCCCAAATAAATACTGCGTTGAAGATTAAGATACGGACATGCACCATTTGCGAAATCCTGGAGTGATACTATCATGGACTGGTAAAATGCATATGAATTTTAATTATTTATAAATGTTTCAACTTTTCATCCAATCTTACTATCGTAGCGACACCACCACTTACCGGTAGTACTAGTAGTCAAAACCTACCCCGTCAAACATACACCAAGGACACTGAGTCACTTAGGGGAAAAGCGTCAGCCAAATAGATAATAACAATTATTACGCACTCGCTGCTGTATCCTCAAAGCCCTGTAATTTAGCTACCACAGCTGAAGCCTCCCACTGACAATGGTGCTTGTTTTCCAGTTTGTTCAGAAGACAAAATACTGAACTCTCAACCATATCTGGTCATTGGCTGACACTTAGCATTTCTGCCCGGACAAGTTTTATACCTGACTGAGTGTTCGCACACCTCACACACCTGGAATGCAATATATACAGATGAAATGACGATGATGTCGGGTATAATCTGACACAAACTACATTTTCCAGTGTGCCCCCTGAGAAAAACCCCCAAAACCTCTTCAAATACGTTTTCAGCATGAATGGCCCTTCACATTTGATACTGGTTCTAACCTTTGCCGGTGGGGGGGGGGGGGGCTGGCCGAGTGCTGCTCAAGAGCAGGAGGCAGTGATGTCGACCGAGACCACAGGGTTCTCAATAAAAAGTGTTCTGACGCACGGACACCCCCGCCGGGCCAAAGCAAACAGCACGACTGCTATCATTTCAGATAGACTTCTGAAGGGGGCCACACAGCCTTTGAAGCCTAATTTTCCCTGGTATTTTGCCTTTTCTTATTCACAGCACGAGAGATTAGGAAGCCGAAACATTTTAAAGGTTTAGACTTGTTTTTTTTGCGTCGCAATTGCCAAAATTCAGAACAAAGAGGCTGGAAAGGGAGGGAAAACAAGAGGAGAAAAGAGAGAGGGTGATTGTAATATTTGGGTGTAACACAAATGTCGACTTCTCTCAGAGGCCTGGGCAGCAGAGACATGACAGATATCAACCCAGATATGTGCCCAGACGGGGGCCTCGGATAGCGTAGCGGTCTAACGCAGTGAGCTGCCTATCACGATCACGGTTCGAAACCTGACTGTGCTAAACCAGCCCTGGCTGGGAGCCCGATTGGGGGTGGCATTTGGCTGTCCGCCCCAGGGGGAGGGGGAGGGTGAGCCAGCAAGAGCTCGCCGAGAAGCACGGAGCACTTCCCTGTGGACAAAAATAATAGGCGAGTTCCATCTCGGAGGAAGTTGTTCATTGCCGGCCTCGGGGAAGTGGCTTGTCTCGCAGAGGCAGGCGGCGAGTTCGTGGGGGAAGGTAAATCTAGAGGGTATAATTGGCCACTAAATTGGGAAAAAAAAACTGGGGGAAAAAATCTGAAACAAAAATAAATAAAATTGTAAAAAAAGATATGTGCCCAGGTGATACGTCCTCAGCAGAACACAGACAGAGACATAATCAGCTCACTATCGGCAGGCGATGCATTACCTCATTAAAAACATCCCCTGCTTGTGTTAAGACTCTTGGAAATCCTAGATTTCCAAAGCATCTGAGACATTAAGGCAACAACTGCCAAACGACCGCCTTTCCTGTCCTGGCACTCCTGTGCACACTCCATGTCAATCCGACTGATGTGACAAACATCCTCTGAGATTGCAGGCATACAACGGGAGAAGTAGCAGAATTGATGTTACTTTCACTTACATTTTTACTGGGGTTCAAAAGGCATTTTTTGAAGCACCATTGGTTTCCAAGTAGGGCCTTTAAGAATTATCACACTGGACTGCACAGCCAGCTAAGCACTATAAAGTCAATGAAATCAAACTGAAACCAGGTTAGCGTCCAGTTTGTGTCTTCATTTTCTTTCCGCTCCATTTAAAAAGTCCATAAATTCAAACATCAAGCAGAACCAATCACTCGAGATATCTAAAAAGCCCCCGTTGCAGCGCGTCTCAAAGTAGATATACGTCTGTATGTCTCAGTGGTTTTTCACCCACCTGGCTAACCTAAAGGCAGGATCAAAGACATGTTCATTGCCATCACTGACATATCAGAATTAATAACCTACAGCCCCGTTGGCCCACGTCAGCGTTTGAGTCTGTCAGATCAAGGACTTCAGTCGGGGGCCTGCTGTCCGCAGACACTGGTGCCGAGGATGTTTCAACGGAACGGGGAGCACAGCACACCCGCACACGCCCGACTGGGGGCCGAGAAGCAGCACGCTGCCAATCATCACCGCTCCAAAACTGCGTCAGTCCGTTTAAGATTGTTGCACTGTGAGACCACAATCTGCAGCTCAAGCAACTGTTGGGGAACATCCCATGACTCACACAAGAGGGAGAAAGGAGGGGGTGGAGGACGCAGTTGACTACAGTGTGGTTCTCTGTGGCTCAGTTGGTAGAGCACAGCGTTGGCAACGCTTAGGTTGTGGGTTCAATCCCCACTGGGGCCACATATACTGAAAATGTATGCATTCACTACTGTAAGTCGCTTTGGATAAAAGCGTCTGCTAAATGGCGTATATTATTATTATTATTACAACCACCTAAATCTTGAGCGGGGGTGGGGGAATCACTCCCCTCCCTGCCCCTGTTCCCCTCCGCTCAGCTCAGCTACCGCCCGTCGCTGGAGCGGCCCCTCAAAGCCGGCCTCTCCCGGGAGTTTGGGCCGAGCGGCTCGAGCAGTGAGAAACCAGCGCACAGAAGCGCCTCGCTGCCAAACGCGCCACCCGCACCGTGCCGCACGGTTCTCAAACGCTCTACGGTGACACGAAACATAATTATCCACTTCGGCGAGACGGAACCGAAGGACTTAGCGGTATCCGCGTGTTGTGCGAGGAAATGGCTCAGCCGTCTGGATGACGGGCGGAAGCAGCTGGGCCGGGGCGTTCCCCCTCTCTTCCCCTCACCTGCGCTTCGCTCCACGTGTGAACGGCGCGCTGCGGGGCTTCCCGGGCCGTCGCTCCCTCACTCACTCCAGCCTGCGCCGGGCGCCTGCGAGGAGCGGGTGCTGAAGGAGCCGCTGGGCAGCTGGGTGCCGCGTGTGGGCTGCCCCCCGTGATGGAGATAATGTGGCCTCGGCGCCGTGTCGGAGAGAAGCCCGTCCATTTCTGACGCTGCGTTCAACACCCGTCCGCGAGCGTCTTTCGTCACCGTTCCTACCCCCCGAAACGGCGACAGCGTATCGCACAGCCAAGCAGGTCTGCACATGGAGCACGTGGGAATTGTTCACCCTTGGCTAAGTGGACACAGCTGCGGAGCGAGAACTCATAAGCTTCTCTGTGCAGTGCACGACGTTGCTCCTACAGATCCGAGTGCCATTACAGTATATCGCACGGATATAAAATACGCGATTCTTCCAGTAGAGCAATGGCAGCATGCTCATTAGCACCATCGTACTGAATATTTCATGATTACATTGAAACAATGTTAACGCGGAGAGCGCGCATTTGTGTCAGATACCAAGAAGCATGAAGCCAGTTGGCTACGCGGTCATGTCTGATGCTGGCGTGGACACGTCAGTCAAGCGCAGGTTCACGCAGATGGCGTCGCTGGTTGCCGGCCAGGGAATGATGAATCAGGCGGAACGCTCACCTGGCTGGCGGGGCGGGAGCGGTCTGGGCTCACGCATGGAAAACGGAGGAGTTTGCCCTCGTGTTAAGCGTTTCGGTGAGTAATCCTTGCCAGAGCACGTCGCCCAATACGAGCGAAACGTACCACGCGACACATGTTCTGGTACGGTGGGATCTTACGGATTCGTCTGTGAAACTACACCAAATAAAGCAGAGAAGGCTGCTTATCATCTGCAATGCCAGTAGAGACTGGTAGAGTTTAATATGTTAAAAATGACATTTTCCTTGACTCTACAAGTCAAACCAGATTTCTAACAAAAATGAGTTTATGCAACCGGCTAGCTAATCAGCCAGCAGGCCAGGCTTAACCAATTTAATGATTCGTCGTTAATGACCCATCTGTTTGCGATAGAAATGCTTCACTCTCAGTCACAAATTAACTCTCATCTGATTAAATGCTCAATAAAAGTTGATCTGTACCAAATTAAAAATAAATTATATTCGTGTTCAAGCATTCTATTCTGGCAATGAGAAATTACACTGACATACAGCCAAAGAGCTCCTTGGGTCATGTAAATGTTCAACACCCTGCAGCTTGCAAATGGAAGCTGTCTTCCTACTCCCACTCCCACTCCCAGCATGCGCACAGACACACAGACAGAGACAGACAGACAGACAGACAGACACACATCTATCCTACTTCTATAAAGTAGGCCTAAATCCAGTGCCTACAGCACGTCATGTTTTTCGGCAGTTGCGTTACGGCGGATGGAGGCGCACGATGAAGAGCGCCTGTCCGTCAGTCCTGTGAGAGTGGGCCGGACGCCCGAGGGATCAGCGCTGCAGCTCTGCACAGGAGGAAGAGCGGCTCAGAGACAGGTGTGCTGTTCGGGACCGGTGAGTCAAAAAGCAGCCACACCCACCGGCACAAGATCACACATGTCGTAATGCCTTCCTGGGATAATTATGACTTCATAATGAAAAGGAGCAGGGGGACGCACCGTCGGGCGGTAGCTATTGTTTTAAAATTCCCGACACACACAAGCTCGTTCCAGTCTATTGCAGAGCGGGATTACTTTCAATTGGTTTATGCGGTGGGAGAACTGTGCCAGAAGGGAAACAATGCAGTCTTGAGCTCTGCATTCCGGAGGAACCAAAGAGTTAAACGTGCTGCTCGCAGGTGGGCGGCCTTGAAGCTTCAGACTCGAAAGCGGTCCACGGCGATCAATGATCTGTTCTTACCCAACTTCTCATTTATGTGCTTGGCTTGTGTTAAAGTGCACTGGGTGAGGATTACAGATGTTCCCAGCGTGCAGCTTTGCGTCTGCAGGTTCTCCGCATTACAGGGGTTTAAAGGCCGAGTGCGGGCCTTTGTACACTTACTACCAGGTGGAGAGAACGGAGAGGAGGGGAGGAGGGGGGCAGGGGGCAGTGGAGATGATTTAATGTGCGAAAGAGATCTGTTGAGGGGAGAGCGGGGCTGCAACTTGGCAGCGAATCAGTGGCATAAACCAAACACGGACGCCCTGATGTCACCGGGGTCTTAAATCAGCTCGTCGGGCCGAGTCTGCGGTCCGCGCTGGAATCTGACCACAGAGCTGCTGGAGCAAAGGACCGCGGTGGAACGCGGCGGGACTCCCTGTCCAGCTCGCCCCGCCGCCAGGGAAACCTGGAGCGGCTGCCGTCGCCGAGGAGACCGGAATTACGGTCACCTGGGCAAACGCGTCCGAGCCTCTCATCACGCCCAGCCCAAATGGAAGATTAAAAGGTGCGACATAACGTAGGCGTGTTTTGACAGGGCCGGGGGGGGAAAAAAATGAGCTGTTCCAGCGCTGCTGCTGTTTACATAACAGAAACCTGCATCGCATTAGGCCTGCTATAGAGTCAATAAAACGCTTCGACAACAAAGAAAACAACCCATCAGAAGAGGCTCTGGTGGTTTCCTTCCCTGTGAAACCTGAGCGTCGCAGTGCAAACGCAACCGATCGATGTAACGTTAATCACCGTAATCTATCTGCGCCGAATTCTCGTAATCATCCCCCCACCGCCCACCCCACCCCCCAAGATAAACTGGCACTCAGTCTGTGCTGCAGTAGGACTTCCAGCACTCGACGTTGCACACAAGCTGTGCAAAGAGGGCGTCTGGAGCCTGTTCCTCAGCTGTCCATTCTGTGAACATGCTAAATAAACTAGAGGTATACAATTATGCCAGAGAACAGGGAGGGGAAGATAAAGCGCAGAGGGGGAGGGAGGGAGGGTGGGAAGGAGAGAGAGAGAGAGAGAGAGTGAGAGAGAGAGAGAGAGAGAGAGAGAAAAGGGAACAAAACAGAGAAGAGAAAGAGAGAAACAAAACAGAAAAGAAAAGAGAGAGAGAGAGAAAGGGACAGAAAGAGGGGGAAAGAGAGACAGAGAGTGAGCGAGCCAGAGCCTGTTTATATTTTGTTAGTCAGACATCCAGGTCAGAGTGGATGTTCTTGTTCCAATGGCTACAGGAAGGACTGCTTATCTCAGCGTAGGTGGCTGAAAACAGGCGCTGCTGTGCTTTATGGAATAGTCGGTGCATAAACACACAGTTTGTGCGGTGCGTTTGACACCTGACCCCCAGTCCAAAGCTCGAAAAGCTCCCGGGTCCCCAGGGCTACGACTCACACAAGCACAGCGTCAGTGCGCCATCCACCAAATGGAATTCCTTCAATTCAAATCAATTCAAATGGAGGCCCTGTTCTCTTCCAAATGTCTGCTGCTCTACAACATGCATTCGTACGATGGAAACTCACCAATGACGTTTACAAGGAACACTAGTACATAATCCACTGCTTATACAATCAACCTGAAGAATCCTACAAAAACAAAAACAGTAGGCAGGCACTAAAATATGGTGGATACCAGGGTCTTCTTTATCAAGATATTCCTCACGCCCTCATTTGCCCTGAAGAATCACTAGCCTACACCGTAGATTAAGCCAAGCAGCTTGTCCAAAGCTGTGGGTAAATCTGATAACCAAAGGATGTGAAATACGTAATAACCCAAAAATATTAATGCTACGCATGACTTCGGCCATTTTTCAATCCATGCCAATGGGTGATATTAACAAACGACGGCAGACTCAGGGCAGAAAGGAGGGGACAGAATCTGTGCGAGAGACAGCCAGTAGTCGGTCACGTGAAAATATCACACTGTTTTTGCAGCATCATTGCTCTGTCTGTCTATAATTGGACGGCAATGCCCTGAGCACATAGCCCCAGCAGTGCGATTAATTAGCCCTCGGCACAGCCTTGTGTGGAATGAGCACTGCACCAGATAGAGTCACTGTGATGCATGATCCGCATCAAAGGAATCTCTTCTGCTTTCTTCATGATCGAGTGAGCGATCGGGTGATCTTCCTCTGCTGCCCATCTCCCTAGGATTGGAGAATAACCCCAGGTGACCTGTAGGGGCAGGAAACCTGAAGGCGTTCGAGACAGACTCTCTGTGATGCGTCACACGCTCGAAGACAATGGACTCGCGGAACTGCACAGGGACGTGACATCAGCTCACAGCATGTCCAAAACATTCATATTTCCAGGTGGGTTCGCACACCACTTAGTTTCCTTTTCCAATGCCATTAACACACTCAAGTCATACTACAGAGTGCATCTTCTGTAATGCATTTACATATACCCTTGCTGAAAAAGTCCCACCAAGCATTGCCATTAAAGGCAGCCAGTACACGTACGCAATCCCCACGCTTGGATGGTCTTCAATGCAAAACAAAATGAGCATACATCTTCACATTTCAGACCACTAAGGCAGTATAATGGTAATACTGTACCTCTGTGTGTGCTACAAAGGCCCTTTGAGAGCTTTTAGACTCATTCATGCAAAGCTTTCCATATCAAACATTTTATTATCTCCGGCTTTTAATAAGCCCAGCCTGGATAATGATTATTCATATACGAGTGTATTCAAAGACCAGGCAGGGGACAGGCAGAGATACCGGAGGGAGAGGGGGAGGAGAGGGGAAGAGAGGGATAGAGATGAGGGCCGCAGGTGAAGTTGAGCACAAAAGGGAGCTGCCGTCTTCAGCTGCTCAAAGAGTGTGTTCTAATGGAGACAATTTGGAGGGGAGGGGGGGAGAGGGGGAGGGGGGGTACGTCAAAGCAGCACAGAGTGGCTTTGTTGCAAATTCCCCGGTATTTGAAGAACGTACCTCCACCAAAGCCCTGGCGGGAGGAGACAACAACCTGGCAATTACTGCACACCTCGGCTCTCGCTACGAATCGGGAGAGGACACTCGAGGCCCTCCGCTCACCATGGGGTCCGGAAATCACAGGGGGTCGAGCATGCCCTTGCTGTATCCAAAGCCCAGCTAGCAACAGGCTGCCATATGTTTACAGGGGAACAACAGAGCAATTTGTTCGGTCCCCCCCTCAAGTGTGCCAGCGTGCCTGGATTCGGTCAAGATCAGTTCGTGCGTTGGACAGCGTGCGCTAAAGGCCGAGACGAGGCGCACAGGAAGGCCGTAAAGACGCGCGAGAGCCGAAGCGGTTTCCTCTGACATTACGGTCCAGTGGAAATGCTTTTCTCTCTCGCTCTCTTGAGAAAAACTGGGCTTCAGCGTGAGTAGGTGGCAATCCGCCTGACCTCTCGACCCTCATTGGGAGGTGAGGCCTTCTGGATGGGCCAGTCACCACCAGCACAGCCAACTCACTACATTTCTGCAACAAAGCCCCTTTCTTTAGCTCCGTGCCTTGGCAGCGTTCTGCACAAACTCCCAAAACACAAGAGAAATGCACAATCGTCAAATGCGGAGCTACCGGCCAAGTTCTGAGGAGCCCGGTTGAAACGACGGCGCTTTGTTTCAATTATGCGAGTGGAGGAGCCTGCTCTGCGCCACAGCAACAGATCAATTCAGTGGTTATCAATAGCAGGGACCGTGCATCTCGTAGCGGTGTCACTGCTGACTAACAATATGCTCTCTGCACTCCCAGTGAGCCGAGGTGTAGGAGACTCCAGTTGTCCTGGCCCACCATGAGGGACACCCGTGCCTGGGTCCAGACCCAGATCTCCTTCCTGTATCTGTCCTCACTTGCTGCTTTGCTCCAGAACAATGCTGGAAAAACTAAACTTTTGTTTCCCATTCTGACTTACTGAAATGTTTGATGATTGGACGTGAGAACAATACAGAGGTGCAATAAGCAATAAACAAAAAAAATTTAAAAAATTTTGACATGCTACAGAAGAAACAACTCTTTCACTACATACAGTATAATTATCAACAGGCTATGCATTTGCATAGCCAAACCTGTAAACGCCATATTGAAAGGAATTTCATATATTTTTTCTTCAAGCAGGCATTCACACAAAAGGAATGGGTGAGCTGGCAGCCCACAGAAAAACAAAAATGAAAAGGAGAGATGGAAATAATTCACTTTGGTGTAGGCCTGCTACCCAATATGCCTCAATTTCACAGAAACTACATTCAACACACATCGAAGGAAAAACAATAAAGGAAGAAAAAAAAAAAACCCTATGAAAATATTCACACCGTCGCTGTACTATTTTTATTTGTCCGTCTTTTTATTCGCTAAAACAAATGACCACTTTTTACTCTGCTTTGAATTATAAAGGAATGAAACCCGTCAAATCAGGAGAGCTCCAGCGACGTGTTCTCAAAGTTCTTTAAATCTCTCTCCAAACCGCAGCTGCTCCAGAAGAGAAACATTCTGTCCCTCAAATAACTTCCTCAGTCACACAAAGACTTCCAGTTGTCCCCGGTGTTGATGGACGGCTGTTTTCAGTCTCTGTGTTCAGAGCAAAGAAAGGAAGGTGCTATGGAGAATCCGCAAACACGGGGGCGGGGAGGACTAACAAAGCCCTGCCGTTGGACGAGGCACCTGACTAAGGTAGGCCTCGTACAAGCGGATGTACCAGTGGGCCGTTTCCCACACGGGTCAGAGTCAAACAGACGTCCTGTTGCTGATTTGAAACAGACAAGGGAAAGGGCATTAGCGCAGAGCTGAACTAAATCCTCTGCGTCTTCAAGGACCCGTGACAAAGCCGTGAGGAGATGGCAGAACAGAATGTTCCTGAGGGGGGCCGGGGAGGCGGAGATCCCCTGCAGCAGTAGCGGCACTGCCTGGACTAGGCGGTGACCTCCGACACAGCACTGCGGAGGAGGAGGAGGAGGGGCCACTGGTTGTTCAGGCTCCAGGCGACGTCCCTGGCTGCTTGGGAAAAAAGCGTAGCCCTGAGCTGAGAGCCTCCATGGGCCCAGCTATCTCACAGTCAACATCCTCCCGTCTGCCGGTCTGACAGGGGCCATACGCTGTGAGGAAAGCCTGTGGACTTTCAAACGCACTCATGTGCGCGCACTCGCATACAAATGCTTGCACATTCTCGCGCGCGCTTTCGTTCATTCGTATATCGACTCGCACGCACTCGTACGTTCACGCGCACACTCGCACATTATTCTCGCAGGGACAGGTTTTCACTGCCATTACTGGCATTCGTACGTTCTGTTAAATGTCCCCTCAGAACATGCCATGCTGAAGGAATAATTAAAGGAGGGAAGAAAACAAAGGGACAGAAAAAAGCGAGTGGTAATCTGATTAAGGAGTGTGTTGGAGTGGCGCCAGGCCCAAGCAGATGGCACTGTTTACACTGGGCCAGATCCTAAGGTTGCTCCTGCGGGTGAATGAGATTACAGTGTGGTTATTAGGAAACGCTGAAGAACCAAAGAACCAACAGTCATGAACTAAGTCGCAATAAAAGGACTTACAGAATGACTTCATGGATTAATTTAAGGACATCCACGGCAAACTTCACCTCCCTAAAACTCCTCTTTTTCGACTGAACAGGCAGCGCAGTTACCCCCCGGCATACTTGAGCAATCGACACTCCAGGTCTGTCTACTGCAACAGATTCAGTGAGCTTCGCGGTGTGAAAGGGCTGCTGTGCTGGTGGTGCGGTGAATTACGCCCTCCAAAGTGCTCTCAGACCTTCGGACGAAAGGATGTCGGCGCGAGTCACGACTGTGGCTGTGGCGACTGTTTGGTTGGCCGGCCATTTGTTATGTCTGTGCTGAACGTGAGTTAAAAGCCTGGATTTGCAGGGAGATCCCAGGCTGGACAGGACAGAGAGCGAAGCAGCTGGTGTTGCTCGGAGGGAGGCCAGAGCTGCCCTTTTTGAAGCAGGGGTCACGGGGAGCAGCAGCACCTGTTGGGACCCTGAGAGACGGCCTGGAGCAGCTGCCGTTCACAGCTCCGGACGGAGCCCTCACCTTTAGAGACCGCTGCGGAAGGCGACCCGCTCGGGAGACGCGAAAACGCGTTTCAAATCCCACGACCGTACGCCTGTCGGCCGAAAACTGGGCACGCTGCAACATTCTCGATCGTCGTGTCTGAGAACAGTAGCTCGCACACGCCCACACAGGAGCTCAATCCACCCTCTGCACGAGGACAGACGGAGGCGTCCGTGTGCAGCAGAACACTGCGGTATTCGTGCGCCTCTGGACACGGAGGGCCCCCGAAGACGGGCTGAACTCGACGCTGCACCGTTAAAAAGCCGCGTTCACAGGGCAGAGACACAGCGTCGCTGTGTGAATGAACCAGCTGCCCGAATTGAAATGTTCCGGAAGTTCTTCCCACCCCTTTCTGCCGTTTTGCTTCTCAAGCATATCTTACCCTCAAGCTTTCGTAATGATTCAACCAGAGCGCGTTTTTACGAGGCAGTCCGTGAGAGGACAGTTAAAGCGAAGACGCTGTGCTGTGCAAACGTACACCTTTGATTTATTGGCAAAGCGGAGGGAGACATGTTAATGGGACACAGTAAAATTAAGACTGTGCGAGTGTAAACTCATTTAGCCCAGGCTCCCAAAGCCATCCATTCACATGCCCATGAATGCCTGGAAATCCCTGAAAGCAAAAAAAGGGACAGAAAAAAAGGAAGAGAAGGAAAAGGGGGCCTGCAGTATAATAGAACCTGTTGAGGATTTTTCAGCATGCAGCGCCCGGGGAAAGGCACCAGGCATCAGTGATTTTTTGAATTTCACCTCAGAAAACCAATTCAGTAGACCAGGAGGTATTTAAAGGAGATTCCAGCTTAAATCCAGACATTCAAACAGAATTAGCAAATCGCTTCATTTAGCCTTGAAAGAAAGGCGGCCAAGGCTGACTGTGAAAGCCTTTTCTTCCTCCCCCCCACCCCTGCCAAAATGGCTCAGATATAACACTGCCTACACTGAAGCTTCTAATACACAGAGTAAAGAAAACTAGTGATGCTGTTACCACTGAGCACAGCACCACTGATGCCACTGAGAACACGACTCCAGAGGCACCGTTGGTCTTGTGGAACAAACATAAAGGACTTGTCGAGAGGTCTTGCTTTAGTGTACTTAAGAACCTCAGCGATTACGCAACTGGTCAGATAAATGCAGTGTAATGCAATCTGTCGTGGGAAGGAAATGATGGGATCTCACCGGGAGATTAATGAACGTAGAACGTTCTAAGACTGCAGAAATGTACAAACACCCTTCCCCTGCGGCCGGTCTCGGAGCATAACTGCACGATGCCCAGCTAGGACCTTAAAGCTCTTTACAGCAACGCTGGAGTTAAACAAATGGCACCACTTTGAAGAGGCGCCAGCGGCCAGTGAAGATGCAAGTATTCCCAAAAGGACTATTGCTGCTGCGCTGTTCTTCAATCTGTTCTTCAATCTGCGCTGTTCTCTGTGTCTTTGCATTGGCATATACTCAGGTTTCTGGATACATTTTCTCAAAGGACAGAAGGACAGATAAGCCTGTTTACTGAAACAAGGTGTCAGGAGTTGTAAGTGGCAGGGAGGGAGGGAGGGGGGAGGGAGAGACGCATAGCCTGCACACGTGAATGAGAACGGACAAGTGATCGGTTTCAGAGACGTAGGTGCTTGTTCTCTCCCTGCCTGATCCAGTGCAAGTCAGCCGGTCCAGGTGCAGGCCCCTCCCCCTCCCTCCTGAAGCCCCACAACGGGCGGGGCGCCGTGCCCTTGCGCCAGCCCACGCAATGACACAGGACCCAGCCCTGCCAGATAAACAGCATGAGCATGCCAGCTGCCGCACTCCTGTCTCCATAAATTAAATTACACCAGAAATCACGCTCATTTGTGGGCCAAGTTGTCCAAATCATATCTAAATAACAAAATGTGGAAAGGTATTTTGATAAAACATTTGCCCTTCTACCGTGCGACATATCAACCTCCAACATCCTGGTTTTCCCCTCTCTTGTTATTGCGGCTGCATTCACGGGGGATAACGGGACAGCGCTGCCTCTGAATCCCAGGATTATCCTGCCCTCGCCGAAACCTCGGGATGTAAACCTTTCCATTTTGGGTTCAGGCCCCTGGGAGGGCGCTCCCACCCCCTCTGCTCTCGGGCCCTCCGCACCCCCACGCCACTCAGGACCCCCTTCCTCCTTCGCATGCAGTTTTCGAGAGGCATAAATAAAATCTCAATTAGGCAGGCCCCCGGCATGCGGAGAGAGAGCGAAAAAGAAATGGGGGAAAAAACTCCATGTCTAAATTTGGGCATGCATAAAGAGAGAGAGAGGGGGCTTGTACACACGCCCCCTACTCTAAGGTTTTCACAGAGGGCAGCACAAATCCGGGCAGGCCTGGGAGTCCACTTCCATTCCCATGGAGCAGGGAGGGAGGGAGTGAGGGAGGGAGGGAGGGAGGGGGAAAAGGAACAACACAAAATCGGGGGCCTGAGGCAACAACATCAAAGACGCGTTGCTGTTGCAGTGGAGGAAGATAAGGCTGCAGAGCTCTGTCCCCGGCTAAACCGACAACGCTGTGAAGTGTGTGGGTTTGGCGGTGTTTGAGCCGAGTGTCAGTCCGTCATTGAAATCTGAAGTTTGTATTTTTAGACTTGCAGTTCATTACAAGGTTTGGCAACGGTTTTGAATCCCAACGAGAAAAAAAACCCTATAAAAAAAAAAATAAAAAACAGCTTTTAAGAATTCAGCAACTCCATTCAAATCCAGAACAGAGGGATTCAAACAGCTTCGTAGCTTCATCAAGTTTGCACCATGGGTATTTTTGGTCCAGTGCACCAATTGCTAATAATACCTTCTCATAAAGCTAGTTCTATTTAGAGTGGAGGCAAAGATCAGTGGGAGAAAGGGATACCAGGGCAATGTCTTGCAGCGCTCATAATTGCAGGTAATTGTGGTCGACAGAGAGAGCAGCGAGTCCACTTCCATTGGGTTGGGCTGTTTATCAAGTTCAGCTTTCACAAAACAGTGATAAAAATGTCTGAACTGTGAAGCGCACAGGCAGATAAGATCCCAATCAGACGCTCCACATCCGGAGAAATGTTGACTTTAACTGCAGCTCTCACTGGTCCTTGGGATGGGATAAAAAAGTGCTAGAGGGCTTTTTGGTGTGGCGCAGTGTCAAAACACATACAGGAAGTGTGTGCGCGTTTATGTGCGCGTGTGTGTGTGTGTGTGTGTGTATCCATATGTGCTCATGTGTTTACATCTTTATGTAAGCGGATGTGTGTGTATGTGTGTGTATTTCTGTGCGTGTGAGCCTGCGTGTGTTGTGTCTGTATTCTGAGTGTGTGAGTGTGAGAGAGAGATATAATACCCAAGCTGAGACTGATGCGCCAGACACAGTGATATTTGGGTTGGGTAAACAGTTAGCGGCAGATCAATGGAAGTTGCCATGAACACCAGTTGGTTTCTTTAGATCACACCAACAGAGCTCCAAGACCTGGCATACACTTCTGCAACAACTCTCAGATGCTGTAGGAATACACAGTACCCTCCAAAATGATTCACATGATCATGATACAATTATGCTAAAGATGAGCAAAAAGTCTGTAGAAAATAAACAATACCAATGAGCTATATTTTATGCAAAAAAATTGGGGAAATGATATTATTTTCTACTAACACAATTACACGGAGAAAAACTTTGTTTTCCCCCAAAAGATGTCTCAGTTAATCACAACCCTAATAATTATTATTTAAAATAAGTTAAATCTACATGAACATGCTACTTTTATAATTTCATCCCAATCTGAGGGCACTGTGGCCTCCCATCGCTTCCTGTTTCACTGTGGTATAAAATTGATGTAGCATATCCCTTTGTCATCCAACATCATGAGGAAATGCAAAGAAAGTCAGAAGAGATGGTTACAAACAAATACATGAATACATACAAAAACGTTCCACTATCAAGTCAATAATTACGTTTAAAACCACGGGAACAGTGGTAAACATGTCTGCTAGAGGATGCAAGTGCATCTTTCCCCCACGCACAGTGAAGCAGATGGTCTGGGAGGCAAAGAAAAAATCATCAAAGAGCCACAGTTGGAGATATACAAAACTTTGTTGCATCTTGGGGACAGTCTTCAAATCTACTAATAGATGCCACATCCATGCCAATAGGCTTTTTGGAAGGGTTGCCAGAAAAATCCTCTACTGAGGATAATCAACAAATATAAGCATGTGTAGTTTTTAAATGCCATTGGAACTGCAATTGGAACCGGTGTAATGGTCAGATGAGACCAAAATTGAGGTTTTTGGCCATGCACGTGAGCGGTGGGTTTGGGGTCGGAAGAAAAACACTTGCACTGAGAAGAACGTCATACGGTGAAATGTAGTGGTGGATCTTAGATGTTATGGGGTTGTTTTACATCTACTGGTCCTGGGGCTCTTGTTATGGTCAATGGAATCATGAACTCCAGCAAGTTTGGCCAAATACCTGGCTCCTTCTGCCAGGAAAGTGGGAACTTGGCCGCAAATGGATCGTTTACGAAGACAATGATCCCAAGCATACCACTAAAATCAACCAACAAATGGTTAACTGACCACAAAATTACTGTTTTGCCATTGCCATCTCAGTCTTCAGACTTGAACCTGATCCAAAATTGTGATTTGATTTGGGAAGTCCACAAGCGTAGACCAGAGGATCTTATAAGATCCTGTAGGGAGGAAAAGTCAAAGACCCCCAATATGTTCACCAATCTCATAAAACACCATAGATGACGATAGTGTTATGCTTGCAAGGTGAGTACTGAAAACATGCGGGGGGAATAATTGGAAAACATATTTTTGGAGAACAAAATATGACCTTTTAAACAAAATTGTTTTCTCTGAGAAATTGAATTAGTATAAAATAATATCATTTTCCCAATTTTTTTAGCATGCAATATAGCTCATTACCTGTACTGTTTATTTTATACGGCCTACTTTGCTCATCTTTGTCAAGGGTGTGAATAATCTTGGAAGGTACTGTAGATGACTTGCAGATAAGGTGTTCTTCCCTGATCGTGTTTGAATCCAGACTGCGAAAGCTACCACGTCTCTCTTTACACACAGAGATCAAGGTCGTCCTCCTTGAACTAATGCAGCCAAGGATTCACACAGAGCAGGCTCTGCAAGAGGCCAAGGAAGAGAAATGATCAGCTAGCAACAGTTATGTCTGTGAGCACCACAGTTATCCTCGGTTTCTTTCATTCTGAGTAGGTGCAAATGCTTTCAATTAAACATACGCTGGGAATAATTCTCTTTCTTAATACACAAAGGGACTAATGTATCAGGAACCAGATGGTTTTCAAATCCTTTCTCTGAACGGATCTCCCTGCCCCCGGACTATTCAAATGCACTCTGAATGTGCATATTCCTCCACTCCCACGGTAAAGAGCACTAGCGTGGTCTCCAGAGCTGCAGTTTTTCACTGGCATCATTTGCCTTTGAAATCAGCCTCCCCTGATACCCGGCCAGCTGAAGGCCGCATGAGAGTGCATGAGAGAGTGCGTCGGTGGAGCTGGGCTCGTGTCCGTCATCACGGCAGATACAGGGCTGAGAGGCCAGACGTGCCTGGTGCCGCATTTGTCCCGCTCCTCTCACTGTGAGATCAGTGTCCCTCTGAACCCCACATCCCCACTGGCGCAGTTGAACATCTTAAACGAGGGCGAGTCGCAGGTACAAAATGGGACCTGGTGTCTGGGCCTGGAGCTGCCACAAACCTGGGAAGGAGGCCTTGAATCCTGCCTCCCGCAGGCCACCGTTGTATAGTGCGCTTTCTCGATCACTTTTTCTCTCGCTCTCTTTACTTCTGTCTCTTTCCTTTCCTCCTCTCCCTCTTTTTCTCCCGGGAGTGACATGGCTCCCTGCTGTGACAGCTCGGTTTACAGTCATAGCTCTCTGGGCAGCGGTTATGCAGACGGACTCCATTCGGGAAGCAAACCAATGTCATGCTCGATACGTCACATGGCTTATCGGACTGGTTTAAAGTGCAAAGGCATGACCATCGCCTGACTGCATGAGACACTACAAGAGGTTTCTGTCACAGGTGCGCACATTGGGGACTGCTGAAGACCGGGAAGTTAAGTGTTTACATAACCGGTCAAGGAACACTCACGACTACGCTGCCTGCCTGAGACCTGACGGAGCGACCAGGGCATTGCCGGACATGTCAGAGCAGGGGAGCCTGTAAAGATTATGGGGCCAGCGCGCCAATACCGACGCAGTCTGGCAGTGTAAGAGAGATTACTCCTTCGTGTGACTGGAGCTGTGATCCACGGTAATCCACTGTTGTCTGCATTCCAAAGACCAGTTACGAGAGAGGCTGGGAAGGAAGGGCAAGGGTTAAAACCAGTCTCACAAACCACTCTCCAGACTCCAAACACTCTTCAACCGGTCTGTAAACAAGGCGCCATCACACTCTGCTGGCTTCAGCCTTCCACATTCTTGAAAACGTACTTATCAACTTTCAGGGTAGTGATCCTCCTCCTTCTGTTCCGCCCCAACAACACACCCCCCCCCCTCACCAGAACACTTTCCCATGGCTCGTTCCAGTCTCCGTGTGTCTGCCTGGAAGCCCATTTAATTGCAGGGGAGCTGGTTGCCAGCCTGTCCTGTCGCAGACTGCCCAAAGACAAATCAGCACAAGACTGCTGTATTCCCTGTCTGCACCTCGAGGAGAACAAAAGCCACTCTGTGGGAGGGGTAAAAATAGCCCAGTTTAGTTGGGAGGCCTTTTGGCAAGTGCCAGCATCTCTCCTCACACGTAACGTACAGGCATGCACAGTTCGGGACCAAAGAAAACAAACTGAACTCGCCATTGTGGGGTCCATTGTACGCCGACAACCTAATACCTTTGTTGGGGCTGGTTCTTTGTGACTGGGCCATTCAGGCGGTGTGCTGTAACGGAATGGGAGAGGAGGCCCAGAGATGTTACGGGAGAAGCGTAAAGGGCCATGAGCACGGAGGCCCTCGGTCGCTCTCGCGTTGGCTAGGAGTTGCCGAATGTCTAACCGCGTGGTAAGAGGCGATGCTATTGATTGCGGCTTTGTTCGGGTTCAGACACGGTTTCACCGACTTGTTGGCCTTTGTTCTCGTGCCACGTCATTGGTACAGATGCACGTCACATGTTTACTGAAAAGCCACCAAACTGAGGACTTGGCCGCGCTATACGATTTCACCTGCAAGTTGCACAGTGACGTAAGATTGCGCGTTTGGGAAAGCGCATAGTTGTAAATCTTGGGATGGCGGTGACTATGGTTCAGCTGCTTCTGTAACAGGAGACCTTGGGTTCAGGAGAGAATGGAATAGGTCCTCTGGTGCGTGCTCTTGTTTCAGCCAGTGGGGCACCTGAGGAGGGGGCAAGATGAGGCCAGGAGCGCTGAATCAGCAGGATTTGGACAACGTTATCGCAAATTAATACGTTAAACAAAACAACTCCTCTGCCGTATAGAACAAATAGGGAAATTGAAAGGAGCCCCTTCTAAACACTGCAAGGAGAACACTCCCGACTACCGTCACAGATCCGGCCGCGAGATAAGGTATTACTCCACAAATTAATATATGGTCTCTCTCAGGAGATAGCGTAGCGGTCTAATGCACCGTATCTTGGCTGGTCCGATACGAGTGTGGCTGACTATCAGGGATGTGGTTCGAAACCCGTCTCCGCCAGACCGGCCCTGACCATTAGCCCCGATTGGGGGCGGCATTTGGCTGTCCGCCCCGGGGGGAGGGCACAAGTTCATTGAGGAGCGGAATGACGTCAGGTCAGGTTCCATCTCGGAGGAGGCAGATCTGCCGGCCCGGGAAATTGGCTTGTTACCCGGAAGACGGGCGGCGGACTCTGGGGGAGGGTGAATTGAGATAAATAGAGGGTATAATTGCAAACAAATTGGGAGGAAAAACAGGGAAAAAAAAAAAAAAAAAAAAAAAAAAAAAAAAAAAGATTTGGTCTCTCTGAATATGGAGCAATTTCAGGAAGATGACCCTGGGGAACAGGTAGGTCCCTGAAGCAGTCACATAAAAGGCCTGCCTTTTCATGCACCAATTTCCACGTCAGGACATCTTGCGTGTAACAGTTTAGTGCTGTAAACTGTGACTGTGCAGTGACGTTCTTTTTCTTTTTATATTAGTGTACCCATAAAAGCTCTCAGTGTACATTCAGATAAGGTCTTCTTGACGTTCATGCATATGCATTCCGTTTCGCTTAGGGTCATTTAAATGCAAGGTTGAGAGATGTCTAAATCTGCCCGAGAGAAGGGCAGCGCTGATCTGAACCTACCCTTTGCCTCCGTGGCCACCTGAGAAGCCTGGACTCCTTTCTCAAAGATTGTGGATGGCAGGAAGGTGCTTGATTGTGGACATAATGGCACTAGAAAGCCTGTTGTTGTCTCCCACACTTCTAGATAAATAGTGGAAAGTTTATGCATGAATTATTAAATATGACACATCACGTGGTTGCAGGGCAACTGGAAAGAGACAGGACAGCGCAAAGATGGGGTTTGGCAAAAGGAGGAAGAACTGAAATCCCAGAGACAATGACAGCTTGCTTGTTTGTTTACTTGTCTTATTTCTGGAGCCAATGCAAGAGCGCATCGCTGACAGGGCTTTGAGACAAACAGAAATATATAAAGCTTCATTCAAATTATATTTCTCATATGAAAGGTGGTTATCAACAAACCAAACACACATTCAAACGAATTATTTATGCCTTTGTTCCATAGATTAGTGTTTTCAAAAGCTACTTCTAGATTTCAAAGCAGTTTGAACCATTGTTCAGCCACAGCACGGTGTGGTGGGTGGCTTGGGTGAAGGGTGGCCAGTTTTAATCCGGTCACACATAGGTCATCAGGGGTGTTGGGCTTCACATCTCATGTGAGCGAAAAGGTCACCTCACACACACTTCTGGCCTTTCTCCTCTCTGTGCTAATGGAGATCTTATCCGTGTGTGTGTGTGCGTGTGTACATGGTGTGTGTGTGTGAAAGAGAGAGAGGGTGAGAGAGATACTGTTTTGTGTGTGCACTTTCTCCTCTCAACAGAGGAGAGACATCCACGGGTAAAACATATACTGCACATAAATATTTATTTTTAAATATGAAGAAATATGAAGGTACATCATATTTTGTGAGCTGGTATGATGTAGGTCAACCTCAAAAAGCTTGTTGAGAGGGAAATAAATAAATAAAAAGTCCTGACTCATACATTTCTAATGAAAAGACTGCCTGCCTAATTTACAAAAGATGAAATGAAAAATGTGGCAAAAAAAGAGAAACCAATCACAGGATGCGTGATGTGAGAGACCCAGGTGCAGAGACTCAAAACATTTCACAGAGCCGGTGCCACACACACAACTGTGGCCCTGTCAGACCTTTTCCTGTAATGAAGCCCTCGTCTGGAGCACTGTGGGCTCATATTCCTCCACCTCTTTACACACGCTCATAAAATTTGTCGCCCATTAAAATGGAACTGGATCTCGTATCAGTTCTTTTTCCAAATCTGTGGCTCCGACTGAATCATCGGCTTTCTCCTCGTGACCGCGTCGGGGGTAGGGACCCGGACGCTTTGCAGTGACGCCAACGGCCTCTCTGATAAGGTTCAAACACTACAGCGCCGGAATTAAAAATAGCAACGAGCGATTAGAGGCTACCTCTCTGAAGGAAGACAGCAAGCACGTCGTCCTACCGCGCTGAATAATAATAACGGTGCTCTTCTCGGCAGCTGAGATAATTGACCGTTTGGAGGAAGGGAGGCATTGAAAGGAGAGGGCTGCATCTCCTTGCGTCGCGTTCCCCCGACCTTCCTCCGGCCTATTATGTGTGTACAATGTGCCCGAGCTTCCTGTTTGTAAGACCTTCCTCTCTCTCTCTCTCTCTCTCTCTCTCTCTCTCTCTCTCTCTCTCTCTCTCTCTCTCTCTCTCTCTCTCTCTCTCTCTCTCTCTCTCTCTCTCTCTCTCTCTCTCTCTCTCTCTCTCTCTCTCTCTCTCTCTCTCTCTCTCTCTCTCTCTCTCTCTCTCTCACACCACCTCTGCAGTGAAAAGAATAAATAAAAAGAAGAAGAAGTAGAAGAGGAACAGGAGCAAATCGGGGGCCCCGGGAGTGAAAGCGGAGAGGAGGATATGAAACGTCAGCCATTCTAATGTGCATCACGGAGCGCCGCAGTACAGTACGTGAGAGAATCCTGTCGATGTAATAAACAAAAGAGCGGCCCTGGAACCTTGCCGGCTCCCACTCGTTTCCTGATGAAAACATCCATCTTCCACGATCGCTCTGCCAGCAGAACGGCCCTTTTCATTCCTCTGCAGGGCTTGGATTGAGATCTACTCCAGCCAGATGCTGCGCGCCGCTGGATCTACGCACAGAGATGTGTCGGCATGCGTCGAGACAGATCCACAACTCTCATCAACTCTAAACGCTAAACATGAAAAACATTCTGCGCGACCGCAAATAACAGACACGTCCGCAGTCTCGACGGCCACTTCTCTATTCCAACGTGTGCTCCTGTCACATTGCTTACATTGACAGTTTTTATTATCCTGGAGCATTTTTGTCCATTACATTTTTACTATAACGGGCTGTTTAGACTTGCCCCAATTCAGGCATACCTCATTGTGGCTGCGGTCTATGTGGCATTTGCATACAGTCTAAGGTTTACTTCCACAATGGCTCAACTCTTGGCTCACTCTCATATATGCAGCTGAATGTGGCCAACGACGGTCTAGCAGAAGTAGGCGTGTTTATTGTGTCATTGTGAAACAACGAATCGGAGCGTTTTCAGGCCTACACGATTTCCATACACAGTATAAACAGGTCTATATATAAACAGGAAGGGTTGCTTTGCTTATTGTTTTATTGTGCTACTGTGAGAACCATTGCAAAAGGGCAAAAAAAACGTCCGTCAGCATTCTCCTTTGGGAGCAGAGGTTGCTGCTATGACATTTTGACTCCTTCAGTTTCCATGTTTTGTTCAATTTCAAGCCAAGTCCCATATGCTCAACTGGAAATAGTATGCATGCACAAAAAAGAGAAAAAGAAAAAAGCAAGCACTACTCTGGTCACGCTTCATTAACAGCTGGCAGGCAGGGGAGGAGTGAGGACCAGCCGACCTCTGATGTTACCAGAACACGTCTGGGGTCAGATGTACCGCAGAAATTCAACAAAAACACAGACCACCCTTTTGGATGCCCCTTAGTCAACACAGTTTACTGCACATACACCTGAGTGTACCCGGGGATTTGGGAGAGTCCAATTAATATGTAACCTGGGAATACACAGAAAATATGCCAACTACAAAAAGGAAAAGTGGGATTGCAGATGAAGCAATTGCTCACCCAATCCCCCTCCCGGCCCGCACGCACTCACTCATGCACGCACGCACGCACTGGCTAAAGTAGACACTTTGAATTTCAGACCTGCCACTCACAACTAACCAATAGTTGTTTACAGGATGCAAAGAACGCTGACTGAAAGTGGAATCAAATGAAAGTCTCGGGTTCAGGCGGGGACTGAAGGGCACAGGAGGGCACAGGACTGGTTATGTAAGGAGTCCAGTAAATCCGCCCGCAGTCGAATGTGCAGGTGACTGGAGGAGAGAGGACTGACCCACGGCGTAAGGGGCCCCCTTCTTCCCTTTTTACTCATGCTTAGCAAAATGACCACACCCAGTGGTTAAACATTCATGATAACTCACAGGCAGGTAAGCAAACATAGGGATGTCATGGTAACGAGGCCTCAAAAAGCCCCGTCTGGGAGCCTCAGCTCAGTTGCGAGCAAGCAGCATCGCTCATTTCGAGGCTTGCGGCCTCGACAGAGGCACACTCATTGCAGCTGACCCGCGTGAGGTTCCACTTCGACTGACGGCCTGTAAACAAATCAATGTCTCCGTGATCTTCATTACTTCGAGAGGGGTTTGGAATGGAATGCAGCTTTCTGCAGCCAATAAGGGACTCAACATCTATGTTCGCAGGACAGATGGAATGAGATTTCGATAATAGTCTGCAGGCAAGCATGAACTCACAACTGGCCTTGGGAATAGACCTTTTTATAATCTTTATTAGGCCATGTTACGCACATTTTTTTACACTGGGTAATTGGAATTGATCTTTTCGCATACCTCTCCCAGATGCATACACACCATCAGAGAGGTCTGAGCGCAGGGTCAGCCATAGTACAGCGCCCCTGGAGCAGTTTTAGGGGTTCAGTGCCTTGCTCAAGGGCACTTCGGCAGTGCCCCAGGAAGTGAACTGGCATCCCTCCGGTTACCAGTTCATTGTTTTTCGTTGGCCTTCCTGGGATTTGAACCAGCAACCCTCTGCTTGCCACCCCGTGTCGCTAACCACTGAGCCACTGCCACCCCTTAAACTTTTTGAAACGTAACTTTGAAAAACGAATTCTTCGACATGCTGAAAACACACCACTAGACTGCCATCAAAACTTCCCCAGACTAAGAAAACTATGCAGTGCCCTGCATCAATGTACTTCATTGTAACATAATAGACCACCCTTTACCAAGAGAAAGACTTCATTCAGAAAAGAGATCGTAACAGCGAGGAGTTCCTTCACACACGCGCACACACACAATGCCCGCACGCACGCACGCACGCACACACACACACACACACACAGCCTCCCAGAGAGTTCACCCTGAGGGATTTCTAACCACCCCACAACAGTGTCTAATCTCCCCAGACCAACAAACACATTCCCCCTGAACAGTACCACTTCCTGCAGGCAATCCCAATCCCCCATCTGCCTTCACTTATACGCAGGGCAGAAACCAGCACCCGTAAAACAGGGGAAGCATGGGTACCTTCTCATCTCCGACCAATCTTCTGTGATTGGCTTCTGATGTGGATGGAGCCATGTTTAGGGGGAAAGTTCACATCAACAATGTTTCATTTCATTTGAAGCCAAGTCGTTCCATGATACTTTGCCCAACAAATCCTACCACACACATGGCGTACCAAGGCAAGGAACATTTTCAAGGTCTATTTGGTAAGATTTGTACAATTCTTTTTTTAATGTAATACTGCTTTGAGGGCTTCACAACGGGGAGTGTTTCTGTAACCCAATCATATCAATATCACTCACAGCGGTACACCATTCTGACACACTAGTGTGTGCCAGCAAGATTCAACATCAATCAACAATGCTGAGACAGGGCAGTAACTAAATCTGTGTGTACATTAGATAAGCCCCATTTCTTCCCGGGGGTTTACCCCTCCATCATATCAGGTAAAGACTTCCAGCTGACCACGCCCATCGTACCAGACAACGTCTGACTGGAAGAATGCAGCGGTGATCAGTCGAGTTCGCACACCCAGAAATTGTCTAATTAAAATTCCCCGGTTTGGTGGGCAACACCTCCAGTCATGGTGCTGGTGCGTAATTCCTCCAGAGGTGAGGTCACAGTGGAGGTGCCAGTGAGTGTAACACTGCGATAGAATGTCTCTCCGTGGCACATCTGGCACTCAGTGTGCAATAACACCCCCCTGAGGGTGTGATATAGTATCATCCCGTAACTCGCATTCCGAAACAGAGCACGACTGAGCTGCGTGTCGTCGGTGTGCAGAAGTGGGACCACTTCCCATTTGACTGCACAAAGACCCCGTTCCATTTTACAGTACATTTTAGGCATTTAGCAGATGCTCTTATCCAGAGCGACTAACACAGTTTACATTTCTTTACATACAATCCATTTATACAGCTGGATATTTTTACTGAAGCAATTCAGGTTAAGTACCTTGCTCAAGGGTACAACAGCAGTGCCCCACCTGGGAATTGAACCTGCAACCTCTGAGTTACAAACCCCGTTCCAGAAGCTGGGTGATGCTGGAGAGCGGTAATAAGCCCCCTCACAGCTCTCAGGTGCATTCTCACCAGTCTGTGATGAAGGCAGTGAGAGCTACAGGGGGCACGTAAAATAATGGAAACCACATATGAACATGTATTAACGAATAAGAAGTTGGGCCGTCCTTTTCCTTCAGAACAGCTTCAATCCGTCTTGGAATGCTGTTACACATGTTTTTACTGGACCATTCTTCAAGAAAGAAAGTTCCAGAGCTTTCCATAAAGGTTCAATAATGTTTAGATCTTTGTCCTGGTGTTCATGAAACCACTCTTGAATTCATTTAGCAGTGAGTATGGGGGCATTAGCTTGGAATATGGGAACATCTTGAGGAAACAAAGTTTGCACCTGGTCACCTAAAATGGTGTCGTATTCCTTGGTCGTAATTCTACCATGCACAGTAATAATCGAACCTAATGACTCCCACGAGATGGCTGCCCATATCATACCAGATCCGCCACCACGTTTAACAGTTAGAAACAGGCAATGTGGGTTGAGGACTTCCTTTGGCTTTCTCCAAACATAAACCCATCCAGATGTAGGAAAAATAATAAAAGACAACTCATCAGACCATATTACTCTCCTCCACTGCTCAGAAGGCCAGGTTTTGTGTTCATCACACCAGGTTTTGCATTGTTGCACATTGGCCTTGATTACAAGCGGTTTCTGAATGGCAACCCTACCATAAATATCAGCTTTGTGCAGCTCACAACGTACAGTTTTTGTTGAGACCGGGTCACGGAGGTGCAGATTCAGTTCTGTGGTCATTTCTGAGACCATTACTTTGTGTTTTTTAGCAACTATCCTGTTAAGTGGCCATCTATCCCTGTTGGCGAGCTGCTTCTTGCGTCCACCGTTCCTCTTTATTGATGCAGTTTTTCCTTGTTTGGCACATGTCGTCATGATTGTCGACGCTGTTCCCCTTGACACATTAAATCATTTTGCGGTTTCTGTGACTGATGCATATTGACCTGAAATTCAGGCAACAACCATTTGACCTCTTTAGATCTCTGATGTTGCTTTCATAACTCACATATTAAAGTGTTGATTTTAAAATTACTTTTATAGCAGAAACATTCGTAATTAGTACTGACATTAATATGAAACACATGTGTGGACTCCTTTTTAATTGCCATTTAATTACATCAAAATATGAGTCCTTTTTCCATTTGGGGCTTCCAATATTTTGTCTACCCCCCCTCGTAAGTGTACACACTGAGGGATTGTGGGAGCATTATAGCCTCTCCTATGGCATATAGCCTCTCCTAGTGCCAGCCCCTTATCACTAGTGTTCCAGTTGAATTGCCAACCACCACAAAAGGATCACCATTGTTGGCGGCAGTGTAGTGTCATGGTTTGGCTGCAGTGTAGTGTAATGGTTAGGGAACTGGGCTTGTAACTCAGAGGTTGCAGGTTCAATTCCCAGGTGGGGGCACTGCCGTTGTACCCTTGAGCAAGGTACTTAACCTGGATTGCTTCAGTAAAATATCCAGCTGTATAAATGGATTGTAACTGTGTAAGTCGCTCTGGATAAGAGCGTCTGCTAAATGCCTAAAATGTAATGTAATGTCATTTTCGGCTCAATTCAGGTTAGGAATCGACATGAACTTCCGCTGACTACTTCTGTGCTGCGTCTCTCTCCGTCTCTGTCCCCTTCCCACTCCCCAGCTCTGGTCTGTAATTACGCAGATGGGGAGGCTTCGTTTAATATGTAGATTTGTAGCGCTGTCGCAGACCAAGCCCTGCGGACTGCAGTGATCTCTTCCTCCCCTCTAATTACGCACGCTGCCCTGAGCGTCGCTGGCTCCAGCTCTCCACCACTTCAGGAGACGCACTGAGATAATGACAGAATACCAGGCAAGGAGCCGACATCTTCAGACTCCTCCACGGTCCACACCATCCCTGCGTAACACAGACCTGAGAGCAGAGGAAATGGCAAGGGCCCAACTGGACGGGTAGTTCTGGAGACTAGATATGAGACCAGCCTGCACTATGTTCCACACTTCTGTGACTGGACCTCCTGTACCGCAGGCTGACCGGTAGGAAAGCGACGGTCAGGCTTTGTCGTGCCAGGCTGACCGCTGAAAGTGGGTCATGAGCGGACAGCCCTCAAGACCTGTGGGGCGTTTTCACCCCCAATTAAATCAACTGATGCAATCGGATCCGCTCCACTGGAATCACTTCAAACAAATTTGTCAGGATTTTTACTACCATCAATAATGGCCAGGCAATGGCTCAAATCCATCCTGTCTTATTGAACAGTGTGAATATTTTAAAGACAGGTTCATAACGCGCTCCAATTAGCAAAATGATTCCTCTAATTGGTCTAAATGGAGGACAGTAGCTAAACCGGTCATAAGCCTTTGGAAACCAGGTTTCCCCCCTACCTCCCCCCCTGTACCCCATTTTTTGAGATGAGGGTAACAGTGGCTATGCTTGAGACAACAGCACAGAGAGGAAGCACCCCAACTCTCTGCCTATCCCAGAGTGCTTATCCCCTATGTACCCAGTCTCTCTCTCCTCCATCAAAGGCCACAATACGCCCGCAACTGATGCCTGTCAAGCTGTAGGCCGCTTAAGAATCCTTGTGTGTGCACGTCTGTGCTGTGCGTGCCCGCCGGGTGCGAGCCCCAACAAGAGCGACTGAGAGATAAAGCGAGAGAGGAAGAATGGTGAGAAAATTGAACAGTGAGAGAACGAGACAGTGAGAGGGAAAGAGAAGGGGGAAAAAGGAGAGTGTCTCCTGGGTTTGAATCCCCCCGCTCCCACGGCCGCCTGGTTTTTCTCCCGTCTAACGAGTGCCCCCTTACTCTCAGGAAACATTTACCCAGCACCTCTCAGTGCTGCAGTGAGCACAGGTGGAAGAGATTACGGTGCGCCGGCAGGGATGACAGCGCTACAGCAGACGGCGAGAGGGAACAGAGCGGAGCCCAGAGCGGGTCACTCGGAGAATTCCCACTTCTCTGGAACCTCACATTACAGTGCAACATCACTCCCACGGTTCCTGCTACACCTGCTTGACTCCACGAGGACGACTTGTTTTCATTTCATTTCCATCTGGTCTGACCGCAGTTTGATTAAGCCGAGAGGCCCGATGAGAGCAGAACGTTAACAAAGGAGACCCCAGGAACTCTGAACCGAAGCATGTTAGAAGAGCTGCCCTATAAACCAGTTATGCAACGCTTAAGCAGACTTTGTAAGGGTAGAGGGAAGAGGGAAGATTGGACTTTACCTTGCAAGAAAACATGCTATGCAATGACCTGGTTACCCTAAACAGCTTTACGGTACAACCATTGAAAGCTTTGTGGTACAACCAATACTTTGTCCATAAGAGAGATGCATTGTTTTCTTGCAACTTGCCTCGCTAGTCGAAATGAAGGGAGGAGCAGGTCTTACCAGGTGTTTTACAGTCAGCTGTGCAAGTTACTAAACTCTGCTTAGAGTGCACTGCCAAGTGCATCCCAGTTTACTGCCGGTTAATATTGTGGCGACTTTCAAACCATCCTATGATTCATTTTACTTGACACAATCTATAATGCTACTGCAATAAAATTATATTGCACATCCTCTCTTGCAAGAATACAAAATGCACAACTCTGGAATGCACGTGGGAGCGTGGATTACGGTCAATTACGTTACTGTGTTTAACTGAATGACTTGCATCAAATGCGGGCGAGCGCAACGGAGATACAGATTCACCTTATTAATCTGTTGTGAGCAGAACTAACCTCCAAACACCCGAGGGTAAACCTCACCAGACTGTGCTTTGAAGCTCTGTGCCTACAGGAGAGCTCGAGGCTGGGTCTGACTGAAAGCTGGATTGATGCTTCTGTGCTGGATGCGTTCCAGCAGAGTCTTGCAGATAAGACAGAGCAACGCTTGTTGTTCGGCACAAACACCCCATTAGGAAGGCTTCCAGCACTGTGCCACAGATAAAGGTACAGGACTTCACTAATTAACAGGCTGCGGAGCGCGGTAAGTAGGAGTAGAGTAGACTCTCAGACTCTACACACACACACACACACACACACACACACACACACACACACACACACACACACACACACACACACACACACACACACACACACGAGAGAGAGAGAGAGAGAGAGAGAGAGAGAGACACACACACAGAGACAGAGATACAGACACTCACACACAACTGTACTGCAGTGCTAGTAAACAAATGACAAAAACCAGCCATACATAACATATTCATGATCCATGAATTGTGGTTATACCCCCTGTCCCACTGAGCCTGTGGAATAATGCTGGTTTGCAGGCTGTGATGTAGTGCGTCACCTTTCCAGTTCCTGGAACACACAAAGGACCAACAGAGCACAACCGGGCCCCATCAGCACAGAGCAGAGTATGTGGGACGTATCCTGACATCTCACAACCAACTGGGCGAAATCTATACACCATCAAAAGCTTGAAGTGTTTAGTGCCGGGGCGACGACAATGGAGGTTAATTCAGCCCTGGATTTGGCTGAGAGAGCAGTGTGGGTGGGGCTCAGATACCGTGATCCGTGGTGACAGCACTGGCTCTCTCCCTGGGGGTCTAATGGGCCGGCGCCAGAGGAAGTCAGTGTCCTCGATGTTCCCTGCTCATCGGCGACTCTGTGACTCTGTGACGTCCAGACCTGCCATTAGAGATCAATGGCCATCACACGGTGACTAATGCACGGGTTCACAAAGGACAGAGGCTGTGACCGACCTCAGGGGAACAAACCGTTCCCACTTCCCACCGAATCAAAGTACTTGAATCCGCCAGCGCTAAAGATGCAATGCGTTGGCATGAATGGACTCACCGCAGCGATTCAAGACAAAGTTTTGAATGCAACCCCGACAGGTATTTCAGAAACCACGACAGACTCCAGAAATGATTACAGGCCCTTGGGCCTAAAGCACAGAAGGGCCCCTTCTTTTTCGCTTTCCGCTCGACGGGACGGCAGCTCGGTGGGGCCAGCTAACGCGCTGTGACATCAGCCAGGTAATCAATAATGACATCAGGTAGCCCTGTAGGATGGGTCATATCAAACCTCGTCGGCCCTGGCTGCCCAGGCGTAGACCAGCCTTGACCCAAACCAAAAGGAATCCCTTTTTTACCACGCTGCATGAGCTCATACCGCTACCTCTGCCTTTAGCCGTGTGCCTTTACTCAGACGGCAGGTCGAGTTGAGCAGAAACCGAAGGGTGAAAAATAATACTTTCTCTCCTCCCCCTTCCTCTTCGCTCTGACCACTTTTCTTCTTCCCTCTGTTGCGACACGCTTACTCAGCAAGACAATGAGGTCATGTTTACAGTTGCTGCGCCGCTCTCCATCGAGGGACTCCAGCTGAGACTCTGCGGGACTCTGCTTTAGCCGCTTGGATGAGCGGGAGACATTTTGCTATCACCGCGTAAAAAGAAGCACTGAAATTCACTCCCTCATGCCATAGAGGGACTACAGATCACCTCGAAATTACCCACGGATTTCTGCTTTGACAGCACACTCCAGGTTTCATGGAGATTTAAGGTGAGCTCTTGGCTATTCTAAAAATGTATTCAGACATTTAGGGATGGCTCTGCTCCTCGGTGAGCTCACCCAAAAACCTAGCGACTAATGATGAGGCCGACCGTACCTGAAGCTCTCAGACAATAACACTTACATTTCAGAGAATGTCGTTTTAGTGAGCTGCCTCTCGTTTAGAGTGTGAGGACGTCTATTTTCTACACGATACACACATGCATGCATACATGCATATGCATACATGCATATGCATACATACATACATACATACATACATACATTCATACATACATAGAACCAGTTTTAACCTTTTAATCATGCATCAGGGTAACCTGGTGGCATGTTCGTCATTATAAAATAGTTATTTTAACTAATTGTTTAAGCAATGACACAATGGGAATTACATGTATTTAGGTCTAACCTCTCACATTGGGTTCACTAAACAACTCCAACACAGCGGCACTAACAAGCGAGACTCCGTGCATTTTACACTCTACGATAAGGAGTGTTCCCACCCAGTTTAGAGTGGCGACAGAGTGACCTCTCCCTCCCGGCCCCCATCCCCACGCTGTAACGGGTGATCCCTCTCTCGATTTGGGACAGCTGACGCACTGACAGGATTAACACTTTCCCTGAGAACCCGCTGGCCGTATGTTCAAATGGCTTTTGGGACAGCACTGTCCTAACCCCCCACCTCGGGCCCAGGCGTACGAACGCGAACGACGTTTGTGACGGTGCTTGTCGCCGTCGCCAGGGGGTTTTTCCATCACTGGCAGCGCCGCCGTCGAGCGTGTTTACTAAACACTGGGCGACACGGCAGTTTACAGCAAACCAGCCAGCGTTAAGAGGATTACGGAAGGCTGTGCGGAAGGAGAGGCCAAAAGGGCAGCGTGCAGCCAAGTGGTGATGTTCCAAATAGAACGCAATTCAATACATACTGTTTAAATGTAGTCTCTTTTCATTGGTTTCACGTGATGTCACTTTCGGAATTTTCCACCACGTGAGGTCTTGTAATGAGTCGTCATACGCCGTCTATCCCATCAACTTGAACTTGTTTGAGGCCCGGGTTAGCTGCGCCACGCCACAGACGTGGAGGGGTGTGGTTGAAAATCACCAGGGCGAAAACTATGAACAGAGATCGAAATCACATTGCCTCTTCTCACGTCCTGCCTGACACAGAATATAGGTACATGCTCCCTACCTTAAAGATTGTATAATGAGGGGCCTGCAGCAGAAGTGTTTTGAGTGTAGTTTCGAGGGCGAGTGTTAGAAAAGAGACGTGCAGGGTCTCACGTCCGCTCTGGACGGGCCTGCGGTGGCAGAAAGAGGCAGGCATAGCCCGTCGGGTCCAACAGCAACATGTGGCATCCGTTGGCACATCGTGGACCGCCAGCTGGCCGGGCAGGCAGGCTGTGCTGGGCCTGGGGGAGGGATGGGGGAGGGAGCGGACTAATGAAGAACAAGGCCCCATCAGCCTCTCAGCATTGGGGCGCTGTGCTGACCGATGTGCTGAGGCCTCGTTTCGGAACATTTCTTAATAGCAGCAGTGATGAAACAACTGGACACGGGCGGCAGGGGCTAACTGCACACGGCCCTTCTGAGCGCGCACAAACCTGCCAACGAACTCAAAGACACAGACTCTGCGTTTCTGCTTTGCTTCGGCACCCGCGCTGGCAACGCGGGGGGACACACTCAGACCCGAGGGCTGCGCTCTGCCCCCGCCCACACACGCGTCCTCTCCTCCCGCCCCCACGCTGTGCCCTCCCCTCCAACCGTCTCTCTTACGTAACGGCACTCGGCGTCGCTCTCGCCCCCCACACAGACCGCGGAGAACATCGCTCTGCAGCGAGAGGTCAACAGCGCTGAAACATCCGACGCATTTTTCACCTCTTACTCAACGCCCTGCGACTCATCCAAAAAGCTGGGGTTTTTCTCGCTCCAGCTTCACCTTCCAAGTCATTACATAATAAGCGTGTAGGCTGACAATCAATACATAGGCGCCCACGTTCGGTTTAAAAAGGAGCTTGATGCTGGTAGTCGACAAAAGAAAAGACACTCGAAAAGATCATTTGTTTCGCTAAACCAGAATCCTGCGCTCCATAAGGAGCGGAGGTTTGAAACCGTAGATTCGAGCCAACTTCACCAGCAACAGCGCAGCCAATAAGTACACTGAAGGAGGCAGTTCTCCAGCATTCTGCCTGAACCGCTGAGAGAGGTTTTTCCAGTTTCTCCCCCAGGCCATTGGTTGCCAGGTATCTTGTCGTTCGAGTGCGCCTGTGCCCTTTTCCCAGAGCCTGGTGGGTAAACAAAAACCCCGATCGCTCTCGGTCTGGATCACAAGGCCACATTTCGCTCCTTTCGCCACTTAAAGATGCCAGACAAGATGACTATCAGCATGAGGCAAAAGCTAGCTCCAGGGCACCTCTCAGTCAACAGCACAGTGACAAAGAGGAGGGCCACGGCTCACTTCAAACAGAGCACGTACGCCGGCCTTGTTGAGTGAGGAAGCCGCAGAAATGCACGCAAACGCATAGTACTGCTTACACTGGAAGGAAAGAATTACAAGCACGTGTGACAATACAACACAGTACTGTTGCTTCCCCCTTTGCAGTGTCCACAATGAGTACATAGGCAAAACTGCTTGTCAGCCACTGAAATCAAACACGAGACAGGAGTTGTGCAAGCAAATGACTGAGATACCGATGCATTCAGTTATGTACAAAGCTACCGGAAGATAAGCCGTTTCTAATGCAAACAAAAACCCCATACACTAGCGAAGCGAAGAATTCAAAAATAATTTCTCAACAGCTCGCGTCTTCAATGAAAAATACTTTGCATTACAGCAATTCCTCGGCTGTTGGCAACACCGATACCGCATCTTTTGGGACGTGCGCCATTTGCCGCACTCACCCAGAATGACACCCAAGTTAGAAGTGCGCTCTTGCTCTCCACAGCTCTGTAGTCAGACACCCGAGAAAACACCTTGACCGGTCACTCGGGGGTGGGGCTCTCACTCACCATCTCGTCCAGGGCGTAGCGCAATAATCCATGCTCGTAGAGGATGAAGAACCTCCTCTGCCATTTCTGAGGGGGGGGGAAAAAGGGAAAAGGTCAGTGTTCAGTCACGCGGGAGGGAACACTGGTTCATTGGGGAGAGGGGGCAGCACACACATTGGCCTTTGAAGCTCTGCTGGGTCCAGTTTGTGTTCTTAGCGGACCTCGGGTCTTTACTGACAGTGATGAACTGCCTATCGCCTGGTTTTCCAGGTCAGCTCTAAATCGAACGTGACCTCCCGCTAAGGGTCTAATGAGGCCGGGTGACGCGTCGCCAAACTGACCACTGGGGGTCTGACCTTTGAGGTGAACGCGCGAGCTCGTAAATAGCAAGTGCTCCAAAAGTGCCCTCCATGAGAGCGCATGCAGATTAACATAGCCAGCGCCTCTGATCCAGGATCCCTCCCTAATCTCATTAAAGGGATATGGATTCGCTAGCAGTGGACACACTCTCCTATTACACACCTTCATTCAGTGTGTGCTGCACTTTCTTTCTGGCTCTCTATATATATACTTTATACAAAATATGCCTTCAGTGTAGCAGGAATGTAATGGTGAACAGATGTATGGACATATATGACATAATACCATGCGCTAATAAAAAGTAAATCTGTTGCCAAAATAATACAATTAGTGTGAGATTAGTTTTTAGCAGAGCTGGACTGGTTACAAGATGCTCCAAACTAGTTTTGATACTTGATATGAACTAATTCGTTCTGATGGGAACCACAGGTTCTGTTTGGGTCAGGCTCAGTTTACTATTAAGATTTAGGCCTCAGGCCAGAACATTTCAGAGAACATGTGCACTTTGGCTAACATGTAAAAGCCTAAATTCTGTTGCTCAAAGTAATTGCTGCTGCAGTTTTAGTGACCATGGGAGCATGTTGGTTACCTGCTGACAAAAAGAAGCCTTCTGTTGGGAAAACGTGTTTCCATGATGAATACCTAAGACTATATTAGAGGAATATCTGAGGTATGCAGCAACTTGGATTTGGTCGTTGCCAATGATGATGAATGTTCTTGTAGGTTTGTAGGTTACAGAGCAAAATGTGCGAAACACTTATGAGTTACGACAGTAAAAAGACCGGGAGTTATTTTTGCCGACAACAACATACGGACCGCAGATGGCCTTGTCTGAATCGCTTGGCTTAAAATGACACTTTGAATTTGACAGTTTACTTTAAGGTTCATGGCTTGGGGTACAGTATTCACTGTGAAAAGCATGTCGATACACAATGTTTTGGTACAGTATTTAACCAATCTCTAAACGTTTATGTCAAATTGATTATATGACTTCATTTTAACCTCAATCACTTTCAATCAAAATGCAGCTTTTTGACTGGAATGGTCCACATTCAGAATGAAAAGAATATATCATTTAATTTTTTGTTTTATTCTCAGAGGCGATCTGCCATATTTTTCTGCCATTATTCTATCACCAAGAATAAATCTAGGCTCAGGTCAGGTTTTGACACGAAGTCGTCCGGACTGGGTTGGTCTGGGATTAAACTGCAAGCCTGATGAAAACCCTTCCACAAACGTCGTTTTTGAATTTTAGGGAAATCGAAAGAAAGTACAAATAAATGAGGAAAAGGGCAGAGCGCACTTCTTTCCCGATTGGCAGCAACATTAAACGCAGGGTGTTCGGGATGCCAAAGATGGCTCTCCCATTTCCTGATGAGATTCATACTCCCCAAAGAATAGTGCTTCTGCATCCAGTTTCTTTCATCCTCTAATCAAACTCAAAAGACTTACTTTCCCAAATAACAAAAAAAACAACAGACACACACAGTACATAAAGAGGGAAAGAGCGCAGTCTGTACTCTAAACATGCATCCTGCAAGATCCCAATTTCCTCAGCTCTCGGTTGGACAGTGGGGAAAGTTCCCTGCTTTGTGGTCCGGGTCCTACATTGTCTGGCCGCAGGGCTCCATTCAGCGGATTCCCTGTGACTCAGCGGGCCCGGAGCCCAGACTGCGGACCACTCTTCTGCTCACCCCGGACTCCCAGCCTGCGCTGGGTGCGTGGGAACCAGGGCTGTGAACCCTCCACGCTGCCACGAAAAGGGGAACAATGCCATATCAATAAGCATGACTCGGTGCATGCCCCCCTGCCCCAAATCAGACAGAAGCCACACAACATAAACAGAGGCTTGGCTCAGGGGAAAGAGCTGCCTCAGTGGGCGGGCTTATCCCATTGCAGCTCCTTTCAAATATGTGCTTAAAAATGTCAAGCACGAATATGACAAAAGTAGTGCAAACGTGGAAGGAAAAGCACCTTGCTACGGTATCTCTAACCATTCTTCACGAGTTAATGATCCCGAAGGCCAACTAAAAAAAGCCAGTGTGCAATATAAACTCATGAATGGCTGAAACCCCTGAGGTTATACTTTACACAATGGTAACAAAGCAATATAGGCTAGTAAGCAAACAGCCATTCAGTGAGTCACAGTGCACTGTAAATGTATGTGCCACAATGGCCTGTGTGATTGTGCAAACAGGCCTGCATCAGTAATAAAACATGGGTGGATGTGGGCTCACCTCAGGGAGGATGCCATATGAGGTAATAGGGGGTGGTGAAAGCAAACTGATCTCCGATCCGTAAAACCAGAGGATACACATGCTCTGAACTAAAAACAAAAAGGCCAATAAACAAAGGGCCAGTAAGACAGCAATGGTCAGGTGACTCATTGCTTTGGTGTAAAATGTGACCTGTACTCTGCCAACATAAGACACCAAAATTCAGTCATCTGCCTCCTCCTCCTGGCAGTACCAAAGCAGGGACTTTGGCAGCAACTTGGGGAAACTATGTGTCCATAAACGCTATTCAACTGGTTCACTGTTCGTTAATGCCAGTACACCGAGACCGTTTATATCTGTCAGGGGTTGGAAAAGTACTAAGCAAAGACAGCCGACTTTAAACTCAATGTCACAATCCCACTGGTTCTGGACAAATCAGAGTCATGCAATAAAACTGACAGAAAAAGAGGGACCCATCTCCTCACATCCCCCCTTCAGTACTGTAAAATTCCACTTCTGGGAAGAAGCCTGTGTTTTGGGGGGGTTGGTTTACAATGAGCTTTCCCACGGTACTCTGATGTTGCTTGACTTTGCGCTAAGTGCTCTAACATAAATAATAGATAAGTTGCACTGCGCGCGCACTGCTGCCCCACTGACACTCGAGTCCTCCGTGGCACGTCTGCGGGTCGCCAACAGTGCGCTGGAATGGGGGAGCATGGCCTTCGGCCTAATCAGCACTTCGAATTGAGAAGGCCAAGTGAGTGAGTGGTGAGCAAGGCTTCAGAGAGGGGTACTTTACAGCACACTGGGGCGTTGTGGGGGAGTTGGGAGTGGATGGGAGCATCCAGGGCGTGCCCGAATAAATTTAAGCACAGTAGTCTCAGGGCTAATTACAACTTGACTGCGACAAAGAAGCATAGGCTTCAATCCAAAAATCTCCACCAGACGGCGAGCCAAAAGGGATGTTTGGATCCAGACTGCAGATATGGAGCTATGCATAATATAATTTTTCCACTGCTATTCCCATCTTCTTTAATTCAGCAATTGGTTACGCTATCTTCTTTCCTTTAGTGCATCATTATGGGCTGGTTTACTGTTTTCTGAGGAGAAACAATCAATAAAAAATGAGGAAGTGCTTTGTGCTCTAAAAGACATCAGGGACTCGGAGCGGAGTTACCAGTAGGACTCCTCTGCAATGGCGTGGCCCACGGAAACATTATATACTTATTGAGGGAGGCCATTAAACATTCAGATAGGACTCCTGAGGGCTGGCTGATAAAGCAATTATATTCCAGTTGAATATTTTGGAAGAGGGAAGAACAAGGAAAAAAAAAGGAAGGGAAAAAAAAAAAAAAAAAAAGATGAAGAATCATGGAAAGCGATTTACGCCAAGTAAGAGTTTGTCCACTCTAATGCAGTCCACAGTGCTGTTCAGTGACAGCCACCTACCTAACTGTGCAGTGCACGCGAGTGAGCCAGCACGACATTAACGCGAGCCGGTGGGCAGCTCCACTATCCCTGCCACATCCCTTCATATGGAAGACATTAAGGCACTGCGTAGCAAGCCTGATCATTGGGAGACTTTTATTTGTAATCCACTTCCAGAATGCATCAACAACACGCCTCATGCGTAGGAGGGAAATGTACAGATTGTACAGTAGGAGGCCTGCGATATTCCTATACTGAGATGGGCTCAGTATTATGCTTATTACGCCTGGAGAGAAATTGCAAACATGCCCAAAGAGCTTTCAGAACATGCACCCTTTTCCTTCAGTAACCTTTTGTGGGCAACTTCAGCGCAAAGAAGGTGACAAGAGCTTAACCTGCCAGTGCAGCAGAGAAAGGAAAATTACAGCAATAAATGAGCCCTGAATGTAGATTTACTGTGGCAGAATCCATTACAACCTCGTTTTAATTCAGACCAAAATGTTTTGCAACAAACTAGAGGTACTAATGGCATTCTGTGGCTGCGCAATTCCCAAATGCAATGATTAAAACCACTGCTGTACTATTTTTTTTAACTTTCAGTAGCCAAATCAACAAGTTTTATTGCAGCGCCATTTTAATGAACGTTTTTAAGAGGGCTAAACGAGTCAAAAGGTTTTCTGAAGCAGTGAAACCAACAGGTTTGTATTTAGCAGATTAAGAAACAAGTGGGGAGTAAAAAATGACCCCTTCTTCATAAATGACAGTCCCTGGACACAAGGCAAGTCAATATCCAGCTGCAGCAAAATGTCTGAGGTTAATTTGGCGGTATTCACAGCGGCAACATTTGCAGGTGTGAGGAAAGCCAATTTTTTTTGGATGGCGGATTGAGCTCAGTCTCCATGGACTACCATGATTGATGCTCCAAGCCAGACCCTTAACAAAACGGAGACTGAATGACCCACTAACGCAATCTGAAGGAAAAACATCTTCCAAGGTTTGCAACTCGAGCTTTTCCACTGCTGAACCCAAAGAAGCCGTCAGGTCTAAATTCTGCTAGTGTGCTGCACATCTGCATTAGATCACTCTAACCACATCGACACCAGGAGCAGTTCTATGATAAAATAAAACCCAGGGAAATTATTTGGTTGGAAGTTCCTAGCATTGACAAATCAGCCTCAATGCGTGTGTGTGGCATGCATTATTAAACACTTTTCCTGGGATTTCTTTTCAAAGAATGACTTTTCCAGAAACAAAAATCTGTTGTTTTTATTAAGTCAAGCCTATCGGACATCCATGTTGCATCATAACTGATAATGATGAATCACCAAAAACTTTTAGGACAACAGCCTTACAGTGTACAGTGTCCTTGTGAATGTAGTGAGATACTCCCTTACCCGAGATCTATGCAAAGGATTGTCAAAGTTTGTCCCCTCTGGCGCCAGCAGCAACCAACCTCCATATATAGGTTTTGCCTAAAAGGAAAAAATGAGATGTCAATGAAAAGCAGTTCAATGGATAACAGCCAATTACAGTAAATGCATGGAATGGGACTTAAGGAACTTAGGAAAGGTATTTGACAGGATAGGCCAAGCATTTATCACTTCTTATGGGCAATTTACCTGGGCTACATTCCAAACTGTCTCCTCACCTGCTCCCATCTCAGCAAGTGATCTGAGTAGCATGGTTATTACTTTACTTACATACCTTAAAAAGTACCATCAACACAGGTATGTCAGGCCATATTGATTACAAATACTGTTTTAATAGATTTTAACATTTAACGTAATTTGCGTAACATTAATTTTGAAGAGGTCGAAAGAAAAGGCAAAAAACCAATGGAGCATATATACTTGATTTCAAGTGATATTACTGTGTCGGATAAATTAAAAACCACCTTCCGTTTTACAAAAGTACACCTTTACAACAGTTACCTTAGGTAACCCCATTACAATGCTGGTGCCCCAATTCCAAAAGGCAGGAGGAGCAGACTAGACTGGAATAATGCCACGGTGAGTGAAGAGTATGCCCGAATTAAATTACATATGCAAGTAGACACTGGTCCTACTGTGTACATTGGCCCTGTTTTTTTGTTTTTTTGTTACAAGAGATAAGCAATTATGCAGAGAAATACCCTCTCTGCCCTTACTGTTCACTTCAATTATTTAAGGAGGACTATTGATCAAAACAATGACACCACGCTTGTCAAACTACAAATGTCAATATCTCCTTAACCAGAGAGGACATTGCAACAGCATCTTAGACCACCTATGTATCTGCAAGCTCTATGGATCCAGAAAATACTGAACCCCTTTCTAATATGGAGTCTGACAGCCGGCAACAATTGTGATTGAAATACAGCCCCTCAGCTAGGCACAATCTGCCCCGAACCGGTAAGAATATGGTTACAAATGTGAACCAGAGAACGTGGTTCTCTGTGGCTCAGTTGGTAGAGCACAGCATTGGCAACACTTAGGTTGTGGGTTCAATCACCACTGGGGCCACATATACTGAAAATATGCATTCACTACTGTAAGTCGCTTTGGATAAAAGCGTCTGCTAAATGGCGTATATTATAAGAATATCTACTTCCTGCTCCACAACACATGTGATAGAACCATTTCAAAAATCTGATCTCTCTCCACATGTCTTCGTGATAGGCCATTCTGTGTGCTGTGCTCAGAAGGGATAGAGTGGGCTGGAGGAGACAGATCTAGGTCAGAATGGTTCCTTCAATGGTTAAACGTGGTAATTTGTGTGTGTGTTTATTTTACAACCCCCACCCTTCATCAGAATCACATTTGTAAAATTCCACAGGGAAAGTGGCCATTTGGTGGAAGGGGGTTGGGGAATGACAACGGTCTGGCGGAAAAAGACTACGAAATTTTAAGATCCAAATAAAGCAGTCCACATTGTTATTATAGAGACTCTACCCATGGTAAATAATTGTCTGTCAGTGGATGTTGGTGGAGATCAAGGCCTTTAAGGGCCCCATTAATTATGGCTCTTCAGCATATGGCTCACTGAACCCACAAGCATGCTCACTGATTAAACCAAGCCTATAGCCGGCTTTGCCATTCTGGCCACGGTGAACCTTAACTCTACCTGACATAAGACTCAAGAGTATTGTTCTCAATTAGGCACAGGAAATAGGTCATCCAATTGGATCGCTCTCTTGAAATCTGAAGTGCATGACATTAATGAAACAAAAAGGCACCTTCAAAAAAGAAAAAAAAAACATTCATAACTAAGGAGAGAGAGGAAAAGTCAGTTATTTTTCAACCTACAGTCAGGAATTCAATCCAGCATACCCAGTGCTATACCATTCCCATCCCTGCTTTGGAATAAGCACCCCACTCAAAACATTGCCAGTGCTCTAGAGATTAAGATGAAGTCATAATTTCTGATTTTGACACTGGATCAGTTTGCTAAGGAAGAAATCAGGCATGCAGTGTAGTGCTCTCAAGCTGCCCTCCTTCCCCCCAGGGGAATCACCCGTCACAGAGGAACATGCTGATACTACAGACAAGATGCAGGTCTGACTGTTGAGCAGTCATCATGCTCTTGATTTGCAGGAGACACCCTCCCCCTAAAAGAGATTTTATAACCTTTATATTTTCACCTAAGCTTCAAGATCAGGTCAAACAGGCAGGCAAGGAATAGGGCAAAGCCTCTGGTTCTGATTGTGACTTTACATTAAAAACAGATAGAACTGGTGGGAATTCTTGCATAAGGCATGGCTAAAACTGGGGGACAGGGGTGATCAAGAGCTAAATCTGGATTTTGGTAGCTCCTAGCTCTCACCGTGACCCTACACAGACTCCACTCACATCAGCCTTACTAATTCATTAACAGAGGCGATGCCGATGGCCACATTATTCTGCAAACAGACACACACTCATCGCTGTTTCAGCATTACTATGACTTTGTCCTTTCTGTTGCAGGCAAAACAAGTAATCACTTCACTTGCCTGTGGCTCAAAAACCTCCGGTTATTAAACTTGGTCTGCATAGTCCATATGGGAAAGCAGGGTAGATTTGTATACTGCATCAACTGAAGCCAAAAACTATCAGAAAGCCTGCTCGCCAAAGTTAATCATAATTGCACTATCGCAAGTCAGCTGACGGTGTATGCCAATGTCTGAGCAAGAGCAAGAGTTACAAGAGGACTGCTAGGAAGTGCTTCACAGACACCAAAACTGAGGCCACGCTGTATTCATCTGCTCCAAAGAAAGGTGTCAGACAAGCGTGCGTAGCAGCGCTTTGTATCAGCGTCAACACATGCGGGAAGGCTCCATTTGAGAACATTTTAAGAATGTGCCGACTTTGCTGTTCGATTCAGGCAAATTTTGTCACAAGGTTAATTAAAACCGGAGACTCCTACTGATTCAGTGTAGCCTTTGGGGTTGGGGGAAGCAGCTGTACCACCGGCACCCTGCGCCCAAGGTCTGCCCACGCAGCAGATTAAATTAAGCACTGATTCGTTGGTATGTCAATTTCAGTGATGCAAATTAAAATATAGTACAAGGCAACCCTTAACCTAAACCAATCGATCATTACATCCAGGAAGAAAACAAAACCACGTCGGATATATAAACAAGCCAATACAATATTGCCCTGATGTATTGTACTTTTTATCGTGAAAGGTTGGTCAAATGTAAAATCACCATTCTGTTTAGTTGGACTTCGGGATTCAGTCCAGCCTCTTTTGAAGTTTTCCCCAAAAAATATTGGCTGAGAGCTTTGCTGAATCCCCGGAGACCAGTTTCTCTTTTCGTCTACTTTAATGCATAAACCCTGCACAATACTCAACCAGCGTGATCCTTAAAGTCCGCAAAATTACCGACTCTGGACATTGTGGAAATCATATTTTAAAAGACTAGGTGCGATGATGTACACAAAACAGTAAGATTTCTGATAGCGGCAGGATATAACGTTATTAATATGGGAAACTAGCCCATAGTAAAATATCTGTGATAATCCACTAAAATGTATAGTTGTTCTGCACAGCGCTATGCTTATATAAATAATACAAGCATTTTTCATTATTCTGCACGGCCACACCTGTTTGTAGCAATTAATGTATCCTGTGCTGCTCGAACTTTAAGACAGAGTTTAGATAATTATTGAGCTATTTTTGAAATACATACTCCAACATATGTTATCCATCATAAAATGCCGCTACTGTGTTTAGCTAAAATTATAATGCTAAACACAGATGCGGAAGATTATAGTTTATATCGTTTTCTGTAGAGCAACCTAACGACTAATCATCTAAGGATACGTATTACAATTCAATCAGATTGCGAGGTGCCCAAGATAATCTACATATATTATAACTTCCTAACTGGTTAATGGCTAGCTAAGGTCAGATAACGTTAGTTGGTTAATGGAACAACTGTCACCATGACAGCGTATTCATTGGAAAAAATGAAAATACACCAACTTGGAAATAATTCAAACATGTGTAAAAAATAAAAAATAAACCTAGCTAATATATTAACTTTACCTTGTTTAAATCCTCGTCGTTCAACAAATGCGACTCCCTCGGTTTAAAACAATTCTGGCATTTGCTTTTGTTAAAAATATTGGCTTGAAACTTCCGACAAGGATTGTCTTTGGATGACATCGTTGTAAAATTCAGTCAAAGTGCGTCCTAGTGAATCCGTAAATGACTTCGGCTTGATTCCGTTTTGGAATCGCAGACTAAAAAACTGCGCAGATTCTTCTACGGCGAAGTACTCCCACGGGGTTGCAGTAGCTAGCGTTAAAGCGCACTGTCCGCAGTTCCCAGGTGTGTGCTGCTGGAGATACAAAATCATTCAAATGCCAGAACACAACTTGTCCGAAAGAGACACGAAAGTCTGATATCTCGCTACAACCTAGCTAAATCATACCGCTATGCAAAATCAGAAATGTGAAAGCTTTGTCTAGCCAATTAACCAGCTAAACCCAAGCTCATTATTCCTTTCGTGGTAGCTAGCAAGCTAGCTGGCTAAGTAATTGAAATCTTGATTATCATGTTGCGCTGTAGCTAGTCAGCTAACGAGCTAGCAACATACGGAGGCTAGTTAATGTTGCTTGGATAACTTTTGAGTTCGCTCTCTTCTGCTTCCGTTTTTTATTAGCCAAGTAGCTAAAATATTGACGAAGCCAACCCAATGCTTGTGTCGGTATTGCAGAATGGCATTCCCTCTCTGTCCCGTCGCTAGCTTGCTAGCTAGCTAGCTACTGTCCGCTGCAGCATACAACACGGTGCCCAGGTGACACTTTCGTCCAGTTCCAAAGAGTAACAGTCCCACCGGAGCTTCATTAGGTCCACGACTGCATAAGCACGCATCTGGCGTTCCAGTCAGCTGCACATACAATTTTTCGACATCGAGAATTAAACTTCACTTATTTTGGTGCGCTGTGTCAAAAATGTTCTGCTATGTGTCAACTTCCAAAATGCACCACAGAAAAATTAGACAAAAACAAGATAGCGACGTCCTATACATTAATTGTTCTCAGATATAGCTTGTTAGTTCTATCCTCAACAATTCCATCTTTTGAGTAGTAGTAGTATTATTTTCAATCTGTGGTCTCTTATGCCGTGGTTTTCCTTAGCTAGCTAGCTAGCTACCATTCCATGCAAGCTAGCCAGCTAGCTAGCTACTTCTCGCAAACGTAGGACTCATTCGCAGCGCATGCTAGATTGCACCACACTGAAATCGTCCGAGCCAGCACTGTTGCTAGTTTGAAACTCCAAAGTGAACCAGTAAAGGAGGAGGGTGTTTGGGAACGGGTGGTAAGATGATTGTCAATCGTGTACACCAATAAGAAAAAGGTACACTCACAGTAACTAAGCAACATTCCACTATTTTCTCCAATAGAAATAACAACAATGCATTATAGGGTGGAACAACAACGTTTCATGTTTGGTGGACAGCCCAAAAGTCTCGAGTATGTTTTTGAGCGATTGATGGGGCGGTGTGATTTAAGGTGCGACCAACTTGTCATATATCATAGCAAACAAGAATGGATGTTTCTTACAGACTGTCAGCTAGCTATTTCCCTAACTTACCTTGCTAACTACCGTAAGCTAATAGTAGCTGTGGTTGACATCGTTAGCATACGCAATAATTAGCTAACGATACATAACTACGTGTTATCTAACGTTATAGAGCTAGTTTGCTAGTAGTATTTTTATTTCCTGAACGAGTGCACCTGGAAGATGACTATCAAATGTGTGACTATCAAATGTGTAACACTAGCTAGATTGCAAATGACACAAATCATAGATGTAGTCGCTAGATTGCTACTTAATTATCTGATATTTTTAGCTGGTGGTCACTAACACGATCACTACGCTAGGTGTCTCCTTGCACCTGGATCAGTGACTGGCAAATATAATAGGTTGCGGTCTGGCACCTGAAGTTCCTGTAAACGCGACCAATACTTGTGGAGAGTTAAAGAAAAACAGAATACTTATTGTGTAGAGGTATGGTCTATGTTCTCACCCCTCAAACACATACAAATTGGAAAATGTAAACCAATATTACACCACAATCTGATGTTCACGATCCTATGAATCTCTGAAATGTTTGACAATGAATGAGGGCCAATGTTCCACTTTTCCGATTCAATTTAATTGCTGGGACAATGAAAATTCATATATAATAAAAACGGAGTTATATTCATATTATACTGTAACAATAAACTAAAATCTAGAAATGCACAGAATAGTGGAACGTGTTTCCAAGAAAGATCATACTGATAAGGTGAGTCAATAGTTATTTGATTATGCACAGCGGGCTTTTTCGGGGCATGTGTGGAACTAAACAAATCCAGGAACTCATAATCCTATAACTTGAGACTGATTACAAGTTTACATTGAATTAGCTAACAGGATGGTATTAATACTAAACATTGTCACAAAACATGTAATATTAACATTTCTAAATGTGTTTCTTTAAAACAAAGTGTCATTGGTTGGCAACATAGTTTCAGCTTTGAGGTTATCTAACTAGAAATACAAACTTGACCAACCACTGCAGAACAAGCAAAAACATCACCTGTACCCAACGAGTACTTTCGGATGCGGACTGTGGCACACAATGCATAGCGTATGGATATGCGACAATGTCATGTACTCACTTGTTTGCCTTCAACTATGAATGATACTTGGAAAGTGTCGCCCGTGTGTGTGTGTGTGTGTGTGTGAGAGAGAGAGAGAGGGGGGGGGTACTGTAATTATGACACAATACAACATAAAATCCTCACAGAAGTATGGTTCTATGGTATGAAGAATATGGTTCCCACTCGGTGCCCCCCCATGTTGGTCTCATGTTGGGACGCGTCTGTGCTTGCTTGCTACTTTCTCTGTGGTTAGGTTTAACTGTTTGCGGACAGTAGTTTGGAATCATACAACGCCCTCTTGTGACACTAGATTTGTGGTGCAGATGTCAACATACGTAGTTAGCTTGCTGGCTACTTTGAGAAAATGAACAATACAACTTTAAAATGTGCTGGGGTAGATAGGCACGATTCATGCTCATGTTTGGCCCCTGCTCACCATGGTAGCAAACTTACACAACTAATTGCTGCGTGAGATGAATAGTCTACCACTCCAAAAAGTGCAGACTGTAGAGCAATGCACTAGGACACTATCAAAGTCTTCAGGTGAATGTTACCTCCCCAAAACCGACCCAGGACGAGCTACAACAAACTTAATGCTATTGTGAAAAAACAGCAATGCGGAAAAAACTTGAAGCCTGTCCAGGATCAGTGCAGAATCAAGTTTCTAAGCAACAGACACGCGGTTACCAAGCAACCCGACTCAAATTTCCGGATGATTCCAAGGCAGTGTAGTTCTTAGGAAAAGTTGAACAGTACAAGCTTAAATACAGCTCAGAAGAGTTCCATGTCTTAAAATTGTATATGTTTAAATAACATACAACAGCAGCAAGTTATCTTAGATTAAAAGTAATGTACCGTTGAAAAACGTGTGACCAGTTTACAATACAAAACCAGCCAGACTGGAAAGTTTGAAGTCGGCTAACGTTAAGTTGCATAACGTGAGATAGCTAGTTAGTTATATGTTAGACATATATGTTAGCTTTTTAAAAGCATTACAATATAAAGTATACATGCGCTGCTGAAAAAGCGGATACACTCCTAGCTGGGAATAAGAAGCTAATTATGAGAATTCTAAACACAGAAAACGGCATCAGTTTAAATGGAAACGTCACTGTCACGGAGACGCTACCAACGGCAGGTATTTATTTGATGAGACTGTGACCGTTACATTAGAATTCGATTTTAATAGACTAACGGCATACATAACTGTAGTTGGGTGTTTTTGGTGTATTATATGACATATTTACAAGAGTACCTGCGATCAATAGTCGTTTTATATCAAGGTAAAGTGTGTGTTTCCTCCCACTTGCACTCACCATTTGCTTATTTTTAGCAGATGGAGCGCTTAGAACAGGTTGGACACAGATTCAATAGATCGGTTACTGACGAAATTTGAATTATTCGAGGTCTCGTTGTAGCTACGTCAAAATTAATTCAATTGTACAAATAATTTACTGTGTGTTTCACTGCAGATGGAAGATAATTCTATAAACAATATGAGTCAGGCTACAGGATTGCCTGAAATTACTCATTCTACGGCCGAGGACCCTTCCGAGCTATACCAGGTGAGATACACAGATGAACAGCTACATTTGCTGAGTAACGTTAATCTTGTCTCAATAAAATAGTTTCTTCCGAATGATTAGTTAAAAACATTGAGTTGCATTTTCGAGATGCCCGGTGTTCAGTTTGTTTTTTGTTGTGTTACGAATTGTAACACACTAGTATTTAACACATATTATTACGTGCACGGGTATTTTAGTAAGTAAGTTAACTTTATTTATGTAGCACTTTTCAAGAACCGGTCACAAAGTGCTTTAAAGGTGCAGGTAAAACAGCTAAAGGTACTCACACACACACACACACACACATCCATAAAACAGCAAGACATAAAAACAAAACAAAAAACACAGGCAATACAGTGACAAAAATGTTAAATAAATAAATACAATAAAATAAAAACACAATTAATAACACCTGTCAGTTGAAGGCCTGTCTGAACAAATGGGACTTTAGATGCTGCTTAAAAATGTGCACAGTGTTGGCAGATCTAATATCAGAGGGAAGGCTGTTCCATAGCCTGGGAACCACAGTGCCAAAAGCATGATCACCCTTCGTCTTCAGTCTAGACTGTGGGATAGCCAACAGGCCCTGGTCCGAAGATCTAAGAGATCTACCGGTTGAATATGGGGACAGCAGTTCATCAATATATGCAGGAGGCTAACCGTGCAGTGCCTTATATGTAGTCAACATGATTTTAAAATCGATCCTGAATTTAATTGGTAGCAAATGAAGTGTGGCCAATATGGGTGTAATATGAGCCCTTCGACAAGATCTAGTCAACAGCCGAGCAGCGGTATTCTGGACCAACTGGAGTCGATCCAATGCTGACTTGATGAGGCAGGTAAAAAGGGCATTGCAATAGTCCAAGCGTGACGAAATAAAATAATGGATAATTGTTTCCAGCTGAGAAGTAGACACCACAGTTCTTAATTTTGCAATATTCCTCACCTGGAAAAAACATGACCTGGTCAGCGTCCTGACATGTTTTTCAAAATTAATGTGCTGGTTGAAGATAACCCCCAGGTTTTTAAAATTGGTCTTAATAATTTTAGAGTGAGATCAGTTTTAATTATTTGTACATACGACATGTGGTTCATTTGTAACTCCAAATCTTTTGTTTCAGATTGTTATCCAGCACAATCACTACCCACCTATCCTCCAAAACACATCCTGGACTCTGGCAGTGCCCTTCAAAGAGCAACGTCACCACCGCACCCCTAGTGAGTCCATAGGGAACAATTACAGCCCCCATGCTAAGCACCTGAAGATTCGGAACCTGCAGCGCAGACAAGGAGCATCTCCTCAAAGGATTTCTTGGGATTTGTCCGCAGCATGTATCCTTCCCTGCTGGCTCATATTCCTTAAGAGGGCATGGCATTGTAACACAGTGGTAAATATGTTGATCAATGCACTGACCAACATCTAAAGCAAAAGCTTCTCGTCTTTCCAAAAATGCCTCTGCCGCCTGAAGCCAATAACGGCAAGAGGAACATTTCAGCTAGAGATGATGTTACAGATGTGGTCCAAGTCAGGATCAAACCCACACCCTTTGCAACCACATGGCACAACCGCAAAGAGATGTGATTAGCGCTGTGAGCCACAGACCCAGGTGTTTAGTACAGGAGACTCAAGGTGGTGGTGTCTTCCTCTCTAACTGACTCATGTATGGCAAATGCAAAAACACCAATACAAAGGATTAAATAATTTAATTGTGTAAAAGATACAAAAAAGTTAAACTTGTGCATTTAACAAGGTTTCATTCCTGAGCTTCATTGATTTTAGCGACATCAGAATCTCTTCCAGTTGAGAAGAAGAAGAGATTAACACCAAGAGACAGGTACTGTAGAGAAGGAGAACTCTAAAGCCAAATGTGGGATTGCAACAGCCATTATAGCCTTTTTTTCCCTCCCAATTTGAAATGCCCAATTGTATTCCATTGTATTAAGCCATGCTCGCTGCCACCTCTGCTGTCAATTTGGGGGAGCGTAGACAAGCACGCGCTCTCCTACAAAACACTTGATGTCAACCGCCACCTCTTTTCACACCACAGTCTATAGGTTAAACCTGCACAGACATGAGTCGGAGGAAGGCACTTCATGCACAGCTTTATACCGGTGGACTGTAGGTGCCCGATTGTCGCTGGTGTGCGACAAGACACGGGACACCCATCCAACTTGATCCCTTCGTCCCTGGGCGACGCATACCAATTACGTGGGGCTGCTAGCCATTGTCGGATTCAATACCAGACCATGGGGCTTATCCACACACTAGAACGGTGCCCTAACAGGATGAGCCACCCAGCAGATCTTATTGTGTGCTTTCAGCATCAATCAAGCAACTTAAGAATTGTGATTATGACGGGTTGCCGAGTGGTATGTCCTGCTAAAGCACTGGTTTTCAGTGTAGTGATGTGCCCTGTGGTCTGGTATAATATCCCGACCGTACCACAGTGTTCCCCAGAGGGTTTTTCATTGGCAGGGTTGTCCTTGCTCATTCTAAAAATTAGAATTCCTCTGGTCGACTGGGCACATGCAGTCAGCCTGCACAAATTGCATATGAAGTGTACTCCTCCGATGCAATGACTGAGCATTTCAGCTGGTGGACTACAGAGTGAAAAGAAGTGGGGGCACATACATTAAAGGACGGTACATGCTTGTCTGCTCTCTCCCAAATTGACGGAGGACAGACCTACAAATGCGAGTGGGCATTCAAAATTGGGAGAAAAAAAATTGTAATTAAAAAATAATTTTTGTAATTATTTATTATCAGTACTTTTTCTTCAATTTCTCTGTTTTCATCATCCAGGGATCCAGCCTCCCAGTCCTTTGACTCAGATGTATGCAAGCCCAGTCAGACGAGGCCCGAGGCCCCCAGCAGCCCGCCCCTGACACCCAACCAGCAGCTGGAAATCATAATGAGGCAGGAGGAAGAGACACAGAGGGAAGAGGGAGAGCCCTCAGAGAGGGACCTGGAGGTGACCATGGCCAACATCAGGGCAGGATCCTGGGTTTAGCACCTGAGAGATGTTCATATTCTTCAAGATGTAAAAATGCTCAATGCATAGTGTCCCAGGTTGACGTTCCTTTTTCCACAGAGGTACATGCATTATATCACCAATGGCGTGCAGAGTGACATGATTGCTGCCCAGCCTGCACAGCAGATGATGAATATCCAGAAGCGCGTGCCTGATTTTCATCAAAGTGAAAGCCTCCTGGGGCAAAAACTGCATTCGCAGCTTTTAGAAGAAGTACTAGACACCTACAATTTTAGCTTGAAGAAAAGCATTGGTGAGAAATTGGGTCCTTATCTTGTACTCAAGGGGTAATTTGCCCTAAACGTTTTATAAAGGTAAACACTAGGTACCAGCTTTGATAAGAGCTTCTCCTTGTGGGTCTCAGTGGACTACATCCTGGAGGACCCCTTTGAGAGGCAGCGTCTGTTCATCCCCAATGTCCCACACCCCTTCCCCAGAAGAGTAATCCGCGGGCCAATCCCATGGGCCAGCAGCTACAAAGAGGCCCAAAGCTGGCAGACTCAGCACCTCTTCACTATCAACCCCATGATGCTCCACCTGCAGGACCTCTGGCTCAACCGGTAATCGACTACACTGTTATTTGGCTATGCTTTATCTTATGTATATACTGTATACCCCCTCCACATTCCCTAATGCATACTGCTGAGTTTATTCAAGAAGATCATGAACAGAAAGGGCTAAGAGCTGACGTACTCAGACTTCTGTTCTGTCACTGATCCCCTGCATATGGGTTTGAGGTTTGGGGATAGGGTTACAGATGTAGTTATATGTAAAGTCACATACCAGAGTGAGAAATATGATACAAGGTGCTCTCTTTAACTTCCATCTCTGACTACAATTTGTTAATAAGCAAATTAGTTATATAACACTAAATATAACATTTATTATTCTCTGCTTGTATTTAAAGGTAGTCCATTTCTAATTTGTGGTAAACATACAATTTATACTACACCGCTACAAAAAATTAACAGCCTGAATATTTCAGCCCTCTACCTGAGACGGCTGAAATAATATGACTGTCAATGTTTTTGTCATTGAAAATCGAAGAATACCTTGTTTCTTTGATACCACTTGTAGAACACATCTGAAAATGAGCTGAAAATTTATCATGGATGTATTCCAAAATGATAGTAACCCACGGGTTGGTAAAAAGAGTTGTGTATGAAAAGCTTTGCATCATTAGAAACCCTGCCATTGCTAGGTCTGTCCTCAGCATCAAAATAAATACATAAACAGAATCATTGTTTTTTCCTAGAACATACTTAATTGTAGTAGATTTAGAACGGCTGTCTTGATTCACTGCCCTGCATCATTAACTGTGGCTTCCCTACTTTTGAACGAATGCAGCTTTTCCTCCCTGAGATTCGTAAAGCTGGAGGAACTGTTCTCCGCCGACTTTCCCCTGCTCCTCACAGAGTTTGAGGATCTTTTACGGAAGCAGTGCCAAGTAACCCGGGAAGATCTGCTCAACAAGTGAGTGTGTCAGTCTGATCTGCATCGCTAATCATGTAACAGATATTTTGCTCTCATGTTTCCTGTCTTCCTTTTTAATATGTGTCATATACCTGTTCAGTTCTAAGTCACACTATGTGTTTGCTAAATTCAATCTCTCAGTTACTAGGTTCCCCGTCCAGCCTAATTGCCAAATTGCATATAGACGTATTGACACACAATGCCTCGTGATTTTCATAGGTTTGTTGTCTTAGAATTTATCCTTCATGTTGTAGTTACTAGGATACTCATGTTTTGTTGATCTTAGTTACAGGTTAGGTGCTTCCAGTCTGTCGTGAGATAAGGCTCACCTTCTGCCATAAGAAACCTGGAAAAATGGGGAAAAGTTTTTATCAGATATTTCTTAGTAACACTTGAGGAGAACCTGTCATAAAAACAGGTCATTATTAGTCCAATTTCCAGTCTCATTGTTGTTTTCCCACCTGCAGATGGCTTCCTGAGTGCGCGTCTCTCTTCATCACCTATAAAGAATTGTGGCTCCCACTAGTGCCTCAGAGTGAGAGGGTGGCCCCTATCAGAGCCCAGGAGTTCTTCTACTGTGTGGCATCTCTCATGTCTCTGCAGCTGCGCAGCATGGTGGTCTCCTCCCTGCACGACCTGCTGCACTTTTTCATGCTGCACCAGGTGCGTCAGTCTACTTTAATTAGTCGCCATTGTCTGTCTGCTGCCAATCATGAGCTGCACAGCATTAGTCCACTGTTTTTCCAACAGTCTGATCCCTCAGATTGTCAATTTGTTAGCCTTAGACCTTTATATACACTACTCTGTACTGGAACTGCCTTGTACATTGTATCAGCCTTTCTTTCCTCTTATGTTATTCCTCTTATATACTGGGCAGAGGTGCCCAGACTCATTGACCGTTCGATATTATTGTTGTTGCTGTCCATCAGGGTGGAAACGACTACAGTGAGGATTATGACGAGCTGCGCTTCGTGCAGCAGCAGATTCTAGTCGTGAAGCTTAAGGTGGAAGAGCCGTATGTGGTGTTCCAGCCGAACCTACAGCAGTGCTGGGAGCTCATCCACAGGGGTTTCATGGAGATCATCAAGAGTGCAGAGGACCTGCCACGGGTATGGATCTGCCCTCCCTCTCACCACACCATTACTGCTCTCTCTGGCTTTATTTATCACATACATTCACGCAGAATCACATTATCGGAAACCAAAGTTGTTCTGAGGGCAGAACTGCCCCGAGAGCACCCAACCACTTTCTTGTTACTGAATGGTTAACTGTTCACACTTCTTGTTGCTCACTACTGATTGGCTTTTTTGCACGGTCAAACTGTGAGGATCCTATTACTATTGTGAAGTACGTGAATTTGTGTAGTGATTAAATAGCTAAACGTTATTGAAATGGATTACTGTTATACTCACATTAGCTAAATCCATCAGAACTAACGTTAACATATCAATGTTTTAACTAGTGAATGACAAGAAGCTTAAATAGTTAAACCAATCAGAAACTAGAAAGTGGTTGGGTTCTCTCAGGGCAAGCCTGACCTCAGAACAACTTTGGTTTCTGATAATGTGATTCTGCTACATTCATAGCCATGCAGATATACACTTTGCATAAAGGGATACCTCTTGAAGATTTCTTACGTTTTATTGTCTAATGATTTATGTCTGTGTTCGTGTCTTTATATCAAAGTGCTCTATGTTGCTTTTCCCTTCCATTTTCCATTGTTCTGTCTCTCTGAGTAAGTGTTGCATGCAGCCACGCAGTATTGCAGATCAATGATGAGTGAAGTGTGTTCTCTGATGGTCTGCACACAGGTGGAGTGTAATCTGTTCCCAGATATCAAGGAGCACAGTCTGATCCTGCGTACCGTTAAACCAGGGGAGGAGTTGGTCACTGACCTGGTCAACAGAGCTTTGGAGGTTTTTCAGAAGAACACATTGGGACCACAGAGGTGCTTTATCTTTATTGAACCTCTCGCTGTCATTGACAAGTCACAAACACTTCCACTGACACTTCCTCAACACTGGCACTGATAACTTCGCAGCACTGGCATCTACCAAACACTACCAATGGCATCTCAGCAACATTGCCACTGGCATCTCAACATTGTTACCCCAGGTCTGCCACTGACACCTATCAAATACTGACACAGAAATCTCAACATCACTGTCACCTCCCCAACCTGCCCACTGTCATCTCAGCAACACTGCCACTGTCATCTCAGCAACACTGCCACTGACATCTCAACATTGCTGCCACTGACACCTCTCCCACACTGCCATGACAACTCCACAAATGTGCCATTGACACTCCTCCAGTAATATTGCATTTCCCCATCATCACATTATTGTTTTAAATTACATATCACTCCTAGAAAATGTAATGTCGTTTTCTAGTATGAAGCAGCTAATATAACAATTAGACATACTCAACACATTTGTTGAGTATATTGTTTTTCCAGGTATCTGAATGTGTACAAGAAGTACAGCGATCTCCTAAACAACAATGCAAAGCAGGAGATAACTGCATTCCTCAAAGAAAAACACTCCCTGCAGGCTTTTACTATGGTAAACGACTATAAAATATTTTAAACATTATACTCTGGAGAGGCCCTACATCATTTAGGTTGCAGGGCTACAATTTATCAAATTGTTGCAGGAGAAAGGATTGGCCAGCATTAACATTTGCACTGTTCCTTGTTTCTTCCTGGGTCACAGAAAATTGAAGGCATTCAGCGGCTGTGGAAGGAGATTGCCTCCCTGCACATCACTGTTCCCCTGTCCATGTTCTGCCTGGATGCTGCTAAACTGAATCAGGATTTGTGCGATCGTGCCACAAGGCTGAAAGAGTCTCTGATCACATTCGAGGTGGATGAGAACCGAGAGCTCAACAAGAGGTGAGGGCTTCCCCCAGTCTCTCTCATCTGCCACCATTCCTGGCTCACGGAGATCATGCTGAATTACCCAGCGGGCAACACTACGTAACAACAGACAGCCTTGATTATGAAGAGGTGGTCATGAGTTTCAGACACTGATTGTTCTTACACAGCTTCTCCTGCATGGGTGATGGAATGATTTAACAACATTATTCTCTAACAGTGCGATCATCCATGTTAACTACATGCTGTGGAAAAATCAGTTGAACTGTACTTGTGCTGATGTGTTCCAGTGTCTGCCGGCACTATGATGAGATTGCAGAGACCATCAGTAAGATTCCAGAAAACACAGAAGAACTCGTGGCCCTCAACCAGTACCTGAAACAGAGCAGCGAAGTCACGATACACAAGCTAAAGGAAGAGATCAAAGAGGCAGCCAACCGCCTAAATTTCCTGCTGGACTTCGCCACGCTGCCTGGTGCGTGTAACACTGGCATAGTGGCCCCTCTTTAATGTGCTCCAGTTTTTGGGAGAACACTTTTATTTATTTTTTTCAGAAACACATTCAGTTCCTGGATTGAACAAGTCTGACTGTTTCAATATTTTATTTTGTCTCCTGTATTTTCTTTTTTAAATGTCTAAAAGGTAACCAATCTAAATGAAAGATGCTATCATTATCATACAGTCAGAATCATGAGTAATACGGCAGCCATTATTGACTGATACTGAGAAAAACCCTCTCCCCGCAACTGAAATTATGCTCATCCTTACTGGCTATACACCATGGGCCATGCTCCTAAACTGGTATCTAATACTTTCGTCCTCAGATGAGGACGTGAAGCTGAACAGCACTGTGTTCCACTGGCCAGACCAGATATTGCTTCTGTTTGAGCAAAGCAAGAGCCGCCTGGCCTCATACAAGGAGGACGCAGAGGACCACCTCCTCAAAAGGTAATGGCCCACATCCATTTGCTGCACACAAACACTGTACTTGAATTAGATGAGGCCCATTTAATGACGTGCATTGATTGCCATGCCATTCTGAAGCAAGTTGAAATGGCCCCGTCCATCTCCAGGATCTCTGAGTTTGGCAAGATGCTGGAAGGTGTCAGTAAGGAGGTGGAGGGCTTCAAGAAGAAAGAGCTGATGACTCTGGACGAGATGAAGAATAACGCGGAGAAGCTGGACGAGCTGACGGCTTGCCTGGATGCTGCCGTCACAGAGCTAGAGGTGAGTAGGACCACATCCCAGGCAAATGGTTACAGAGTTACACAATGAGGGCTCCGTCAGACCTCATTAGCAACGACCCTCATCGTGTGTTCTGATCATACCACTGTGTTCATTTTCTATGATCCCTAGCAGTTATTCTCAGAGAGTGAGCTATTTTCTCTTGTTAATCAGCATATTGAGCTTTTCTCTCCCCCTCTCCCATGAAGGACATCAACAAGGAGGAAAGTCTCTTGGAGAAAGAGCTGAGTGAGTTCCCCATGGTGCAGACCCTCATGGCCAGCAAGCTGCCCTATGACCAGCTCTGGAAAACGGCCCTCAACTTCCAAATCAATTCAGAGGTTTGGCTGAATGGTGAGCATGTCGCCTAAATACATTTTCAGGACAATATACTGTATAATGAACAACCAATATTATTAACCCCTTGCAGTGTAAACATTCAGCAACACTCACCACTGGAATGTAATGCTCTCTTTTGTAATGCTAAAAGTGATGACTTTCAATTGTAGTTTATGTTACTGGAGCAATCTAAACACCAGTATATTTATTTGTAATTCAGCATCATGTTTGAATTAAGAGCCATTGTCTACCACTTCCCTTTGGAGACCAATATTTGCTAAAAACAAAAAGTGTGAAGCCCTCCCACTTTATGAACTGACCATCTGTGCCTCAGGTCCATTCCAGGATATAAATGCTGAGAAAGTCACAGATGAGCTGGGGGGCATGTGGCGTACTATGTACAAGTTGGCCAAGAGCTTCTCTGACCTGCCGGGGCCCCGGCGTGTTGCCGACAGCTTTAAGATTAAGGTTGACAAGTTCAAGCAGCACCTGCCCGTCCTCAACACCATCTGTAACCCCGGCATGAAGGAGCGCCACTGGCAGGAGGTCAGTGTGCATGCCAGCCTCAACTTTATGCCTGAATTGTGAATGGAGTTTCTCAGTATATTAGCATGTGTCAACTAAGCCAACATGTTCCCCTGAGGTGAAATGCTGTACAACTGTACAATTATAAATAGAGACAAAACGGGCATGAAAATATTATCTACTTAAGAACATAAGAATACATAATGATGAAAACGGGCCGTTCAGCCCATCTAGGCTCATCATGTCCTAATCTAAAGCATATCTAGTACTGTATCTAGCCTGGACTTGAATAGTCCAACTGTTTTTGTCTCTACTACCTGACCTGGCAAGCTGTTCCAGCCACTGACAACTCTCTGTGTAAAGAAAAACCTCCTAGTATCCATGCGGAATTTGGCTTTAACTCATTTCCACCTGTGGCCTCTTGTTCTGCTACCCAAACCTATCTTAAAAAATATTTGGTAGTTAACTTTGTTAATCCCTTTTAGGAATTTAAAAACCTCAATCAAATCCCCCCTATCTCCGTTTGCTAAGATGAAATAGATTGAGTGCCTTAAGTCTGTCCTCATAACTTTTACCTTTCATACCAGGTACCAATTTAGTTGCCCTTCTTTTAACTTTTCAAGAGCTTCTATATATCTTTCTTGTAGTGTGGTGCCCAGAACTGCACACAGTATTGTGAGGTCTGAAAAAGGCATTATATAACATTAATATAACCTCCTTTGATTTATACTCAATACTTTTTGCTATGTATCCCAGCATCCTGTTGGCCTTTTCAATGCTGTAGCACACTGCTTAGATGCAGATAGACTTTGATCAACTACAATTCCTAAGTCTTTTTCAAATTGAACACCTAATAGTTTTTTTCCTCCCATAAAATACTCCTGTCTTATGTTTTTATCTCCCGCATGCATAACTTTACATTTAGCAATATCGAATGTCATCTGCCATTTTTCTGGCCATTCTTGGATTTTGTTTAAATCATCTTGGATTACTTTAGTTGATTCCAAACTGTTTGCTCCCAAGTTTAGTATCATCTGCAAATGTAACTATTTTGCTACTAACATCCCTATCAAGATCATTTATGTAAATAAGGAAGAGCAGAGGTCCCAGCACCGATCCCTGCGGGACTCCACTGTCCACAGCACCTAGGTCAGATACGACCCCACCTACTGTTACTCTTTGTATATGCCCTTGCAGCCAATTATGAACCCACTCTGAAACAACTCCTGAAATTCCTACTGAATTGATTTTAACAATGAGCCTCTCATGTGGTACCTTGTCAAATGCTTTTTGAAAGTCCAAATATGTAATATCATAAGCCTGGTACAGGTCAAAACACTTTGTAGCCTCATCAAATAAGTCCAGGAGGTTTGTTAGGCATGACCTCCCCTTGATAAAACCATGTTGGCTCTCCCTTAAAATACTATTATTTTTCAAGAATGATTTCCAACTTCTCTAAAACTACATGTCATTATTTTACATGAGATGCAAGTTAAACTGACAGGCCTATAGTTCCCTGGGTCAGTACAGTCCCCCTTCTTATATATTGAAATTATACTACCTTGCTTTCAGCCATCTGGTATTTCTCCATTGTTTATGGATTGCATAAAAATATCTGTCAATGGTTTATATATAATTTCCCGAAGTTCTGTGGGTCAGGCCCTGGTGATCTCATGTCTGGACTACTGCAATTCCTTGCTGGCAGGCCTTCCGGCCTGTGCCATCAAGCCACTGCAACTAGTCCAGAACGCTGCCGCTCGTCTGGTGTTCAACCAGCCGAAGTTCACCCACGTCACCCCTCTACTCTCCTCTCTGCACTGGCTCCCCATCGCAGCACGCATCAGATTAAAATCACTGGTGCTTGCTTTTCAAGCGGCCAGTGGTACTGCTCCCCCTTACCTCCAGTCACTCATCACTCCCTACACCCCTCCCAGACCCCTCCGCTCCGCCTCCTCTGGTAAACTGACTGTCCCTTCCCTCCGGGTGCCTGACAGCCGCTCCTCGTGGTCTCGCCTCTTCTCTGTCCTGATCCCTCGCTGGTGGAACGACCTTCCGCAATCGGTCAGGACCGCGGAATCACTTGCGATCTTTCGCAAGAGACTCAAAACCCACCTCTTCAGACTCCACTACCACTGAACTCTGTCCATCTAGCTAAATTGTCTTCACCACTGTTTACTTGTTCAACACTATACTCCCAAAAAAAAGAACAACCTTTTCCTTCCAGGTGTTACAGGTATGGTACACAGATGCCTGCAATTATGTCTATTGCTGTATTCCTGCATCTTGTGCGCTAACTATGATTGTTCCTACCATGTATTAATGCATATCTTGTAAGTCGCTCTGGATAAGAGCGTCTGCTAAATGCTTAAAATGTAAAATGTACTCTGGAATATATGCCATCAGGGCTTGCTGTTTTATTTGTCTTTCGTTTTTGTAGTTTTGGTAGTATTTCTACGTCCCTTATCTCAAAGTCCTCCTGTCTCAATGTCTCATTCTGTACATTGGCTATACATTTAGGCATATTTATAACCTCTTCTCTGGTAAATCTCTCAACAAACTCACAGTTTAATGTGTTAGCAATATCCTTATTATTACAAACCAAAGTTCCTTCCTTATTCTTAATGTAATTAACCTCATCATTATCTTTCCCTTTTCTACTACAATATTGAAAAAACTGCTTAGGATTACTTTTTGCATCTTGGGAAATTTTATTTTATTTCCTTTTTAGCCTTAGCCCGCATATTACAATAATCTACCTTGTTTCTTTCTGAGTTTTCCTTTTTATATATTCTGTACAGTCGCTTCTTTTGCTTCAACATCTTGCATAAAGATTTAGTCATCCGCTGTGGAGAATGTTTTTTCATTCTATTTTTCTTTTTCTTACGTTTGGGATGAATTTACAATTACAATTTCCATTTTTAATTCACAGTTCTGCAATCTAGAAGTTTTACCCAATCCATATTACTTAAATTCTCTTTCATTTTATTAAAGTCAGCTTGTCTGAAGTGAAAAATTCTAGAATTAGAGGAGGCCATCTTAACTTGCCAAAAAATATCAAAAGTAGCTGCACTATGATCACTTGTCCTCCCTTGTGGTTCTACTACATCTGTGCTGCAAATTCTGTCAGGATTATTACACAAAACCAGATCCAGTATTGATTTCCCTCTCGTATGCTGAGTAACAGACTGTGCCAAAAAGCAGACATTAACTGCCTAAAAAAACTCCTCTAAGAACTCCTCTTCTCATTTACTCCAACCAGTCTCTCCCTACATGCTCTAGAGGCTCCCCCCTAACCAGCTTTGGTGTCCATGCTAACTTTCTAAACTTGCAGTCGAGACTAGCAAGTTGGGCTTTGAGATCAAGAATCTTTCTCACGAGATGCTTAACAAGCTGACACCAGTCCCAGACGAAAGCCTTCTGGAAGTCTCCCTCCAAAAAAACACTCACACTGCGTTGCCGATGGTCAATAAAATTACAACCAGCACCAGGTGGTTGCAAACAGACAGATGCAGAAATTAAAAATGGCAACAAACCCACTTTTAAAGCTAACTTTGCAAACGTTAGGTCTGGTTGCCTGTAGCAAGCGAGCTAGCAGCAGCCAACTGAAACAGTTATCAAAAGCTAGTTAGTCATCGAATTTCCCAGGAGCGCTTGGATTTGCTCCTGAGAGGTTGAAGAAACACAAAAAACCTAATGTCAGCTAAATGTAATGCCAAGTTTGGTAATTGGTTCGCTTTTTAACAAGCTTGCTGAAGCTATGCAGGGAAAAAAATGGAAAATTATTTTTGGTGTTAAAGGCCAATATACAATCCCAATAACTCAACGACCAAAAATATTGGTAAAAAAACTGCTGTCGTGTCTCAGCAAACTCTCTGAACGACCTCATCAGACACAAGTAATCAAGCAGAGCAGAGCAATCGGGCAAAGGTATTATCGTACTTGTACAATGGAATACTGCAGTATATTTATTGTGGTAATTCTTGTCATTGAATTTGTTTGTTATGTAATCGGTCCTCCATCTTCTGTAGAGATAGATTCCATTTCATAGCCCAATGCAAGGCATTTTCTGTAAATGGGCATGTAGCCCGGTCAGTCCAGGAGCCATGAAGAATAGCTGAATAATTGATGCTACCTCTCATTTCAGATTAGCTCCATCGTAGGTTTTGATGTGACACCTGAAGCAGACACGTCACTGTCTAACATGGTGGATCTGGGCCTGTCTAAGTTCTCTGACAAGTATGTATGCACAAGAAGGAGTCTGAAATAAGACATAAAATGGCAGCACAATGCCATATATTTTGCAAGCAAATTATTAAGCAAGGTTTAGACTTTCAGTTTATGTGAAGCTTCAGGACTATGGTCCATTTGGGGAATGGCTGAGTGATTGCTAACACAACCCTGCAGGCTGGAGGAACTTGGGGCATCAGCCAGCAAAGAGTACTCCTTGGAGAAGGCCTTGGACAAGATGAGGACGGAGTGGGCTGAGCTGTGCTTTATGTTCTCTCCGTACAGAGACACGGTGAGCAATTCGGCATCACTCCATTCAGCCTGCAAATACTTTCTAATACAGGAAGTGTTCTTCTGAATCCAGTCCTCATTCAAACACTTTTTTTCATGATCAGCACACTTACTAACTAAGACAATCTACTCTGTTTAGAGTTTTACAGGATGACGTTCAAGTCAAGTCAGTCAAACCAAACAATAATGTTTTATATATTGTGTTGACTTGCATTATTGAAGTGTAAATTTAAACCTATTGAATCAATATCAGATTATATTACCTTCTGATAAGCATCACTATTTTATAAGGAGTTGTCCCCTTAAAGTTAAATATATGATGTAGTGGGGATATCATCATGCCCTTTTCATTCGATTCTTGAAGGTGGGGCACGTCACTGTACAGAGAACAAGTGATTTAGATGGACCTGCCCCAACAGCCCCAAAAATAACCATTTTTAATGAGCTTGTGTTTTTAGGGTACACACATTGTGTCTTCGGTGGATGATATCCAAGTGCTCCTGGATGATCATATCATTAAGACACAGACAATGCGTGGATCCCCATTCATAAAACCAATTGAAAATGAATGCAAGGTAGGACTTTTTCTGTTCTGTGTCATAGAACAGGTCAAATTCCAGCTGAACTAGTTGGTTGCGTTTAGTTTCAGTAGAACTAATAGGAGCCAGTGTCACTGTTCATGCATTTCTCAGTGTTGCATGAATGTTAATACACTCAATTATTCGATTTCTCTGGCTCCTAACCTGAAAGCACTTGCTCTTCTCTGCAGGAGTGGGAGGAAATGTTGGTGCTGATCCAGGACATTCTGGATGCTATGCTTAAGTGTCAAATTACTTGGCTCTACCTGGAGCCCATCTTCAGCTCTGAGGATATAATTGCCCAAATGCCAGAGGAGGGGCGCAAATTTGGCATTGTCGACAGCTACTGGAAGGACATCATTGCAGAAGCGGTAAGAGTTGCACCAATCTTAATCATATGTGATCTTTAAGTAGTTATTCTCTTAGAATTACATGTGCACCCGGTCTGATCACTCTGTGGTACTTGCCTCCATTTCCAGGTGAAAGACACTAGAGTGCTGGTGGCCACACACCAGCCCAACATGCTGGGGAGGCTAGAGGAGTCCAACCTGTTTCTGGAGGATATTCAGAAAGGACTGAACACTTACCTGGAGAAGAAGAGACTTTACTTCCCCAGGTCAACTGAACAACAGTCAACACTTCTGAACAATTGTATACGTGCTGTGGTTCTGACATTGACATTGAATTCTCCTGTATGGCCAGTGTCTTCTCTGTAGAGTTTTGAAGCTGGAGAGGTGTGGTAACATGGGATCCTTGTTGGATTTACAGGTTCTTCTTCCTGTCGAACGATGAGCTTCTGGAAATCCTGTCAGAGACCAAGGACCCATTGCGTGTCCAGCCCCACCTGAAGAAGTGCTTTGAGGGCATCTCCTCGTTGGAGTTCACAGAAGACATGGAGATCACTGGAATGATTAGCTCAGAAAAGGAGACCGTGCCCTTCATAAAAAAGATTTACCCAGCCATGGCCAAGGTGCCCAGCAGCTACTGTTGTTCTGAAATGGCTTTCTGTCTGGTTCTGCACAGCTGAACTGTGTCCTACAATTTAATCAAGCTTTATATCACGCTGTTATTATGAATTTGTAATCTGAGTGATTGCATTTGTAAAAGATCTGTCCTAATAGAACTTCCTCCCTTACTAACGTACACAGGGAATGGTGGAGAAGTGGCTCCTGCAGGTGGAGGAGATGATGCTGGCCAGTATGAGAGCTGTTATCCATGAGGGAGTCAAAGAATATGTCCAGGTACCTGTCTTTCAAAATTTAGACATAACCCATAGTGAACTAGGGGGTAACAATATCCAATTAGTTTAGCATGGATATGTCATAAAGGCACATTAATCATTTATCATTTCAGGGAGCATTTGTTGTAGTGAGAATTTGTTGCAGCAAGCATTTGTTCTGGTTCTTTGTAGCGGGTATTCTTTTCAGAAAGTGTTTATTCCTCAAGCGCTTCTGGTAGGCCTTCACAGCTCTACAATCATTAATTAAAGTCAAAGAGTATCAAAGTCAGCAGTTTTATTTTGTTGGCTGTCATCTCATAGGTTCCCAGAAAGAAGTGGGTCCTGCAGTGGCCGGGTCAAGTGGTCATCTGTGCCTCTTCCATATTCTGGACCAACGAGGTGTCTGAGGCCATTCAGAAGAATGCCCTGCCTGTGAGGCTCATCTATGTTTGTCTACACTTACACAAACCATTCACTGTTCAGTAATGACACAGAGTTAATGTGTTTAAGTCCACCGTGTTATCTAATCTACCTGATGTAATACCATTATCTAATACAGGCTACAAAAAAAACCTTCTTAACCCTGACAGAATCACTCCACAGCAATGTTATATTTTCTCTTGCCCTTCTATATTAAACACCATTGTTTTCTTGGGAAAAGGACTACCTGGAACAGAGTAATGCACAGATAACTGACATAGTGGAGCTAGTGCGAGGGAAGCTGCCAGGAGGGGCACGGGTCACCCTGGGGGCACTGACTGTCATCGATGTGCATGGTAAATCCCAAGCACATTTTTACCGTTAACTGAAAAGTGACCAGCTTCTCCATTAACTCATGCTGATTCTTACTCACAAACCCCTATTGCTCTGCTCCTCAGCTCGAGATGTGGTGGCCAAACTGGCTGAGGATGGCATCTCCTCCCTCAACGACTTCCAGTGGACCTCTCAGCTACGCTACTTCTGGGAGGAAGATGACGTGCTGGTGCGCATGATCACCACCACTGTGAAGTATGGCTATGAGTATTTAGGGAACTCCCCCCGCCTGGTCATCACCCCACTCACTGACCGCTGCTACAGGTTAGTCACAGCCCTCTAACCTTAACACTACCCACAGGTAATTCATCATCATCATCATCAATGACATCATTTTCAAACTCACAATGTAAAAACAATGTGGCATAGCAATAGATCTTGACAGCATATATGCTTTAAAGGGTTCTGAAGGACAGGATATATTTTACAAACTAGTAACCTGACTGAAGAAAAATTGAGTATTAGCACTTTACAGAAGAATAACTCTTACTGCAGTGAGCAGGTTTAGCATGTGATAGAACGTGTAACCACTGCCGGGTATTAACCACCATTAACCACTGCTGGGTATTAATGAGCTCAGGACTCTGATGGGGGCTCTGAAGCTGAACCTGGGTGGGGCTCCTGAGGGCCCCGCAGGTACTGGAAAGACAGAGACCACCAAGGATCTGGCTAAAGCCCTTGCAAAGCAGGTATGTTACAGCACCATGGTAACCTCAGCCACAGTTTGTCACCATTCCTCTCAGTATGAGATTAACTTAAATGGGAGAACACTCAAGGGAAGGCTTTTGGAAAGTGAGAACCATCTTTGTAATGTATTTGTTTAGAAGGCCACTGCTCTTCAGCGCAGAGGTACGTAGTCTTCTATAAAACATACAAACTGCATTCTTGTCACACTGTCTCACAAGTCTGCATTGGGTATGCATCACATGACAAAGTTTTTCCTGGTTGTGTTAAGCATATCATGCTGTGCAAGATTATGTGCTCATAAACAGATCTGGGTAATTCAGCCTATACACTATGCCCATTATATTAGTTCATGTGCACAAATAAAGATATACGAATATGCATATGAATTTTGCAGATCAGGACATCTTCAAACAGGACCCATGTCTGAGAGGCACAGAAATAAAGAGGTCATCTTTTGTACACAGAGAGTATTCAGTACATATTACACAGGACTGCGTTTGAGTAGGCCTCACTTCAGTATTAGAACTATAAGCAGTGCGGGGCTGGCGGATGGCCCAGCGGTCTAGTGCACCGCGCTTTGGAGCGGTGTGCGCTGCCTGTCAGAGACGCGGATCGAAACCCGCGTTTCTACCAGACCGGCCCTGGTCGTCAGCCCGATCGGAGGTGGCATTTGGCTGTCCGCCTCCGGGGGAAGGGGGAGGGAGAGCCGGCACGAGTCCGCCGAGGAGAAGGTTAATGGAGTCCGTGGAAGATCTCCGTCTCGAAAGAAGACGGGGAAATAGGTCCAGGAATACGAATCTCGTTCCCGGAGGACAGGCGGCGGACTCGTGAGGGTGGGGAATTGAAAATAAAATAGAGGGTATAATTGGCTACTAAATTGGGAGAAAAACGGGGGAAAAATCAGAAATAAATTTATAAAAAAGAAAAAAAGAACTATAAGCAGTGCAAGGGTGGTCATAGTGAGCCTCACACAGGATTGATGATTGTGGGCTACCCAGGATGATTGTGTGAATAACAGTGAAAAAACACTATACGCATGTGTCCAAATCCTGACAGAAGTGTTCCAGCTCCTTCTATGTGGAGTGAAATAGTAGACACAGACCCATAGAAGGTGGGCAGTAACTAGCTGCTCTGATTCCATGCATATAATTCTGGTCTTTCAATATCTTGTGAAGATGCATGTATGGAAGAAGTCTGAGTCATGTATGTGATACATGTATTTCCCTCAACCTGTGTGTCTCCAGTGTGTGGTCTTCAACTGCTCTGATGGTCTAGACTACAAGGCCATGAGTAAGTTCTTCAAGGGGCTAGCACAATCTGGAGCCTGGGCCTGCTTTGATGAGTTCAACCGTATTGAGGTGAGCATGACATAGACATGAAACTTTGACAAACTACCAAAATGAAGGTAAATTAAGTCAATCATCAAATACACTGAATACTATGTATAAATATCACTACTTTGATACATATCAAACATATCATACATCTTAATCATTGTTCAAATAAAGGTTAATCAGTCCAAATCCAATGGACACAATTGGAAGGAAAGCCTTCAGTGGGTGTCCGGTGCCCATGCTGGAACACAGTGCCCTGTTGACTCTGGTCATGTGTCTGTGTCAGGTGGAGGTGCTGTCTGTGGTGGCCCAGCAGATTCTCAGCATTCAACGGGCCGTCACATGCAACATGAAGACCTTCCTGTTTGAGGGAACAGAGCTATCACTGAATCCCACATGCTCTGTCTTCATCACTATGAACCCTGGCTATGCTGGCAGGGCTGAACTGCCTGACAACCTCAAGGTACTGCACTCCAAATAAATTTTAATGAGAAACTGACATTTGAACAAGTTCATATACAAAAGTATGATGGGATGGGCATGAGGTCTGATATCTGGAATCGGTTCTCATTTTTGAAACCAGGTAATAAAATCGGTCCACATCAACAAAATTTCGACCTGCTTCGAACACTGTGGTAGCCGAGCGATTTCATTGCCGTTGCAGTTAACATTACGTCATTTGCTAAACAAAAGCCAATAAAGCCGGTAAATGCAGTCTTCTTGCAGCTTGATGTAATTTCACATTTTGGATTCGGTTTTTCGCGTAGTCATGCTCACCTAATAAAAAAATGTTGGCTCACAGCTCCCCATTTCACGCATACACTGCGTCCTGTAGCGTTATAAGTCATACAGCACATAGGCTACACATATAGACCAGATGCGGTCTATTTACAGAGTTACGTCAACTTGGAACAACGATCATGTTGACACTTTCAATATAATGCCATAGTTATACAATTTGATACTATATCTTAGCTCGAATAGGTGCAACTTAACAACAAGACAACGAAGAACCGGAATCGTTACATTCTAAAATTTGGAACCGGTTCCCCAAGCTTCGATTCCTGATTCCCTCACATCCCTAATTCAAAGACCCGTTTGTATTCATGTGTAAAAGTCTTTTGTCTTTGTTGACAGGCTCTCTTCCGAACAGTGGCTATGATGGTGCCAGACTATGGCCTTATTGGTGAGATCTCATTATATTCAATGGGATTTATTGACTCCCGCAGGTAAATGCATTTACGTCTAAGCGGCTATGATCAGTGCTTTTAATCTTTCATTCTCCTTCCCTCACTCTACTGTACAGTCTGCCTATACAGACAAATTAAATTATTATTCTCCATGACACGATGAACTTAACTAACTGTCTGACTCGCCCCATGCAGTCTTGCCCAGAAGATTGTGGCCACCTACCGGCTTTGTTCAGAGCAGCTTTCATCCCAGCATCACTATGACTACGGGATGCGTGCAGTGAAATCCGTCCTGACAGCAGCAGGGAATCTGAAGCTGAAATACCCAGAGGAGGACGAGAGCGTGCTGCTGCTGCGCGCCCTGATGGACGTCAACATGGCCAAGTTTCTGGCCCAGGATGTGCCGCTCTTTCAGGTCAGATATACCAAACACAGCCTGATCAATTTTCTAGTAACAAACTAAATGTAGACCTCCAACACCATTGGTGTTTTATACAATTTTCTAGTAACAAACTAAATGTAAACAAATAATTTCCACAGAACCGACTCACCTAAAAGATTTGTTTAAAAAGAATGGTATTTACAGGATTTTCCGCTGGCTTTATTTCTCATTAGAAATATTCAAAGAGAATCCACCCGCTAGCAGTCACAGGCAGAGACTGAGAAGAATCAAATAAACAAATAATTTCATGGAGTTGATGCAGTTCATTTCGTTCACCTAAAAGATTTGTTTAAAAAAGAATGAATTGTTTGCGAATGACCCATCAGTAACACAGTAAAAAAAAAGTACAGTAGCAAACAAAAAACTTGGCAGATGACATTTAAAAATTGCTACAGGTGCCAACAGTTTCCATGCGCGTAAACAGTGACAGATGTTGTGGCAAAGATGAGGGGCAAAATAAAAAGTATATTTCAGGTGGTTTGTTGAATAAATTCATTTGCACAAATTCATATTTTGAAATTGTGTAGCCATTATGTTTATTTGAAATATTACTGTTCTATCCTAACTTTCATGTATTCCATGGATTAAGTGGGAGTATACTGTATTACTCTCTGCAAACATAATTAATTGTATAGCTTTTTGATTGTCTCCTTCCATTGCCGCATCAGATACAAAAGTTAGGGTTAGGGTTAGGGTTAGTTTTTCTCCATGTTTAAAAAGAAAGTGACTTTTCCTTACTAATAGCAGTGAACCATATTAAATCAAGGCTATTCCTGATGTTTTTGTCTGCCATGGATGGGTAGGGTTTCAGTATGTATTATTTCACTGCAGGGCATCATATCTGATCTATTCCCTGGGGTGGTGCTTCCAAAACCCGACTACGAGCTCCTTCTGCAAGCTCTGAGAAGAACATCGCCGAGCGAAAGCTGCAGCCCGTTCCCTGGTTCATAGGCAAAATCATCCAGGTAGATGCATCAGCAATCCAAATACCTACCAGAAGAGATGCAACTGTCCCATTATCAAGCAAGTCCCCTAAATAAGGACTCTGAGTGGTCATCTCTATGCTCCCCTCAGGTGTACGAGATGATGCTGGTGCGTCACGGCTTCATGATCGTTGGAGACCCTCTGGGTGGGAAAACCTGTGCCTACAAGACCCTAGCTGGTGCCCTCGGTGATCTCTACCATGGTCTGTCTCCAGAATGCGACATGTAGAGCTTAGAGCAACTCAGATGTAGTATAGTCAACACAGATCTCTAGGACAGTGTATTTTATACATCTGGAAATCAGGTCTGCACTTATCCACTAATGATATCCCTGTATTTCACTCCAAGCTAAAATGATGGAGGAGTATGCGGTTGACTTCAAAATCATCAACCCAAAAGCCATCACCATGGGCCAGTTATATGGCTGCTTCGACCCAGTCAGCCACGAGTGGTCAGACGGGGTGCTGGCCACATCTTTCAGGGACCAAGCTGTGTCCACATCCGAAAACCGGCAGTGGATCATCTTCGATGGACCCATCGACGCCGTATGGATCGAGAACATGAACACCGTGCTGGACGACAACAAGAAGGTACAGTCCTCAGATAGGGACTGAGTATTAAATTGTGTAGGGACTGTTGTAAATAGCCAGCAGTGCAGGTGAAATACAGACAAAGAACATGCGCATGCGATTAAACAAGAGCTCAGTCTCCACCACACATCAGAAGTCTGGCAAACGTTAACCTAACCTAAATAAGCATTTTCATGTTGTTAACCATGGATGTCCTGAGAGTCATGCCTTTGTTGACATTGACTGTCACTCTTGTCCCTTTAGCTGTGTCTGATGAGTGGTGAGATCATCCAAATGAGCAACAAGATGAGCCTGATCTTTGAGCCTGCCGATCTGGAGCAGGCCTCCCCAGCAACCGTCAGCAGGTGAGGGGGGCAACACGCACTGTAACGCACAGGTGAGTGCACCATCACAGTGACCACATTGACTCTATCTCGCTTTATCCAAGATGCGGTATGATATACATGGAGCCACATCAGCTGGGCTGGGCCCCCCTGAAGGATTCCTACATGGACACCCTGCCAGAGAGCCTGAGCGATGACCACAGGGAGCTGGTGAGAATGTGCACGTGCTGCTAACTAAAAAAACTAGTGCCATCATTGTGATTGCATTTGCAAGGGGCTTTCAACAACTAGATACCAACTGTAATTGATGGGCCTTTTACACCTACTGAAAAAGAAGATTGAGTCACTTTTTTGCATATGTATGAAAGTGAATGCAAAATTAGCTGCCTGAGAAAGATAATCACGGTCCACTGACATAGATAGTCTGAGCTGCAGCTGAGGTGAATCCCACATGTTATGCTCAACTAAGGTGTGAAGTATTTGACATCACATACAGGTGAAAAATTCTGCTGATGAAGAGCTTACGTGAGAAGTTGGTGTCCCATGTAGTCGAAACATTTATAACTCACCCATCAATCATTTGTGCTACATTTGTGGCATATGAAACATCATTTGTTCATTTTTTGATTTTTTATATGTGCAACGTCACTCAGCATCCCCACAATGTCTGAATTGCACAAAAATGGTCTCTTTGGTTTGTGCTATGTTAGTGCTGGCTTGAGCCATAAGAACCATAGTTTGTGCAGTTATTTTAATATCTGAATTCTGAAAGAAGCACAAACAATGGTTCTTAAGGCACAAATGTAGCACAAACCATTGATAGGTGATTTATAGATTTTTCTCTCATATGGGACTTCACAGAGCTGCTTACTGCGTGGGCCTTATCCATTTCGGATTTCAGAGTGTAGCCAGCTGCTTCTTTTCTCTGCAAAGTCTACCAGTTGAACTGCACAGTCATTGTGCTCGAGTACTGCATAGCTTACACAGCGAGCACAGGTAGGCTGCAGGTGCCAGATTGATCAGAGGAGTCACTCTCCTGCAATGAGGCAGGAAGGACTCAGTTGACTCCTCCATCCTTGGGCAAGGCTGTGGCCAATTACATTCCACATTCCAGTTCACATTTGGCAGTGGCACAGTAAGGACTGTATTCCAGATCATGGAGCACATCACTCCACAAGGGCTAGTGCTGTATCTGGATATGCCACCAGTCAGCCAAACAGACATACTTTTACATTTATTCTTGAGAGGATGGAAGATTGGAGTGGATTTTATTGCACTGCAAAAAGTAAAATTGTGGGCAGTGTGTTGACAACAGCAGGAGGAATGTAACTCATCAAATTATAGTTATGAAGCTTTTTTGGACCTGCAACTCTTTCCGTATTTTATATTCTATGCATTACTGATAGGTAGGTTAGGTTAGGTAGATAGGTTTGTTTAGTAGGTTGCCTTGGCCACATCTTTTTTATTCCAGATTTCTAGTAGAACTGTGTATATTTACATCTCTTTTTCAATGTGTCTGGCACTGGGTCTGTTGAATTGGCATGGGTGTAAAAGTGCTGATGAAGCTGTCTCACACATCTCTTCTACTACTGTGCACTGACAGGAGAAAACTTGGCCCAGTGCTAATGAAAGCGTGTTGCACGTGATTCTTCTTTCTGCAGGTGGGGGACATGTTCAACTGGCTGATCAACCCCTGCCTGGACTTCATTTACAATGAGTGCCGCTTCTTGGTGCAGACCTCTCCCATCCACCTGGCTTACAGCATGATGAGACTCTACACCTGTCTCCTGGGTGAGTGGCAGTACAGATGGACTTCAGTCGAGTCGTCCATTGAAAAGCGTTGATTATTCTGAAAATGATAAAGAAACTACTCAGCTATTGATATAATTGTCTGGGTTATTGGATTGGTATTGGATTGGTATTGGATTCAATTTATTGTCAGTGTCCAGTACAAGTACAGACAGCGAAATGCATATACATAGAAAAGCACACATTGTATACAAAAAGTAACACAAGTGGTGGGGGGTAGGGGGAGGGGCAAGGCCCCCAGCAACGTACATACACGAACAACGCCGACAAGGGTGTGGGGGATGGGGAGGGTGGGAGGGTAACACACAGAACAGGCTTCCGAAATACAGCGACGTAGCGCGCAAACCGCCCACCTGTCCGTGGAGAGAAGGGAGGAGGGAAGGGAGGAGGAAGGCGGGGAGGTAATGTCTGTGTGACCAGTCCATGTGTCTGTGTGTGTGTGTGCCTCTGTAGAGTTCTTCCAGTTGAGACAGATCTCAGGCGTGCGCAGAATGTTCCAACGATAACAGGTTGCTACAGAAACGTCCTTGGTCGGCCTCGTCCAGAAGTCATCAACAGAGTTGTTTGGGTTTGAAACGAGAGCAAGTTCCCGTCCTTCTGTGCAAATTCCAGGGGAGTTTGAACCACGGCCTTGCCAGACCGATAACAGGGGAGCCAGATTAGAATGTTATTGGACAAGATGAAGAGCAGGTTCCATGCGAACTGCACCTCATTCTCCCCCAGACGAAATTTCTCGTTCCTCAACGATTGCACGTTGCCGTTGTAAAGTGCGGAGTATCCCATAGATCTTGTTCAAATCCCGGCCAATCGCCCCCATCTGAGAACCCAGCACTCTACCCATCTCGTTTAGTATGACAGGCACCCTTTGGGCGTTTTGAGACGATGCCATCCTTCCAATTTTCTGATAGATCAGTGCCATGCTTAATCCCAGCAACAACTGTCCTGCTATCATGAAGCCAAAAATATACAGATCTTCCACGTCTTCCACGGTTAGCGCCGCCAAACATACCACCCGCCACTTCGTAAGCATCCATGGTATATCCCGCAGCGAAAGTGCCGGCTGGACAGACAGGCTCCCCGAGCCTGCTTTTCTGGTTGAAAAGATTGTGTCAATTGCGTTGAGAGACCAGCTTATTAACTCCATTATTAGAATTTAGTGTCGAAGAGGCACAGAGAGAGAGAAACTCAGACCGACAGAAGCAGCAACAGTCAGAGGGAGAAGTAGGAAATGAGAAGTCAGGGAGGAGCAGCAAGAAATGCGACCGCCTTCGTCGAGAGCAGGAAACAGTTAGTGTGAATATGAGTTTTCACAATGCATATTTTGATGTAGTGAAATCAAAAACTTTCTAAAATTAGATTTTAGTTTTATTTGACACTTTTTGTGGATTGAGGTTTCCCCTTCTCCCAATTGAGTGGCCCATCACAAGTGAAGAAGACCTGCTTTATATTTTCGTTTATACTTTATTTTGTCCAATGTGTGGAATAGAGGATGAATTGAACTGAAATGAACATGTTTGTACCTTGTGTGATTCGGCAGATGAAATTGCAGAGCCTGAAGAAAGCGACAAAGACCCCTTAACCAGCCAGCAGGTGACAATGTGGCTCCAGGGCCTCTTCATGTTTGCCATCGTGTGGAGCCTGGGGGGCACCATTAATGGGGAAAGCCGCAAGAGGTTTGATGTCTTCTTCCGCAAACTGATCACGGGCATGGACGACAACCACCCTCGGCCCAAGAGCGTCCATCTGACCAAGAAACACATCTTTCCTGAGAGAGGTCACCTTTGCCATATAACAGCTAAATGTGAAATTATGCAGTTGTTCTGCCCAAAGCTGTCATCTAGCTCAGGCCAGTGATTTGTACAAATGAAGTGTTTTCAATCTTATTTCAACCATCTGTCCACAGGCAGCATATACAACTATTATTTTCACAAGCATGGACCAGGGCAGTGGAACACATGGACAGATGCCATCACCAAGGAGGAGGCCACCATTCCTGCTGGTGCCAATGTCAGTCAGTCAGGGGTCTCAAACACCTTAGAGGCTCAGCTCACAAATACCTGTTTAAAACCTCATGTCTGTGAAATTACATGGCTGTCACTCACATCTCTCTGTCTCCCCACCAGGTGTCAGACCTCATTATTCCCACCATGGAAACAGCACGCCAGTCATTCTTCCTGCGCACTTACCTGGCACACGAGGTCCCCATGCTATTTGTTGGGCCTACTGGCACAGGCAAGAGCATTATCAACAACAATTTCCTGCTCTGGCTGCCGAAAGAGCGTTACACCCCCAACTGCATCAATTTCTCTGCCCGTACCTCTGCCAACCAGACACAGGACATCATCATGGCTAAGTTGGATCGTAGGAGGAAGGGAGTTTTTGGCCCACCTATGGGCAAGAAATGTGTGGTGTATGTGGGTAAGGACCTGGTACACATTCCCATATTATTTAATTTAATACTACTTATATCTTTAGCAGACGCTGCTGAGGATTGCTTTTAGTTCCTGTTCTTAACTGTAGGTCATCACTGTTATTTTAACTGACTTGTGTTATTTTAGATTGGGTTATGTTGACTTGTAAATTATTTTATTTTTTTCATTTCTATTTTATTTTATTATTTATTTTTCATTTTGTCTTTTGTTACTTTGTTCTTTTATTTGATAAGTGCTTTGAACATAATGTCTTAAAAGCTTTCTTTAAATAAAGTTATAATTATTGTTATTATTATTTTAGTGACTAAATATGAATTGTGATTGCCTCAGATGACCTCAACATGCCCGCAAAAGAGATTTATGGTGCCCAGCCTCCCATAGAGCTTCTGAGACAGTGGATTGACCACAGCCACTGGTATGACAGGGACACTTCCAGGCTGGACATTGTGGATATCATCTTTGTGTCTGCAATGGGGCCCCCTGGCGGTGGAAGGAATGACATTACAGGTACACAATGCTAATAATTTTAAAAAGAAGCATACAAAAGCTGTCAAGCACACATTTGTGGCACGAAATTCTAAATAGCACTATATCATAGCCTTAATCTAAGGTGACTTTAGGTAGTTTTAGATACAAAAAAATAAGGACAGGATTTTGTATTTAAGAATGAAGAAGTTGCATTGACTGACACGTGTACTGACTTTTGTCCTTTTTGGAGACATATTTTGGTTCTCAAAATGGAACATTTTTATGACATATTTTCCAATTTTGGTGTATTTGTTTATTTGAGTACATGTTTGCTTGTTCAAGGCCGTTTCACCCGACACTTGAACATTGTTTCTATTGACTCCTTCGACGATGAGACTCTGAGCAAGATATTCACCTCCATCACAGACTGGCATTTTGGGATTGGTTTTGATGCTACTTTCTTCAGGTGAGAAGGTCACAGAGGCCAATATTCCCATTATAAATGGCTTTTGAAGTGGTGATGTTGATTAAATGTGTAGGGCAAAATATTGTGAAAATATTCAAAATCCTAAAACAATACTCAATGATTGCAATTTTAAACTTGGATTACATACTTATTTTATTTCAGCAGTTTCGCTAAGTTTCAGTTATCTAGTGAAGAAAATACTCTTTCTATCACAAACATATAATTATAATTATGGGTTCATGGGCTGTTTTCATTTGGACACTACATTTACCTCACAGGGTGACAAGATGTAGTATCATGAAACTGTTGCTGCTTGTCCACAGAAATCATAAATTAAATAATAATTAAATTACATATTATTATTTATTTTATTTTATATTATAACAGGCCTGCAGCAGATATGTATAGCTGAAAATACTCCTCTCTGATGTGTGCCTGCTTTATGAAGAACGGCTTAGCCTTCTTGTTTTTCAGACTTGGTAAGATCCTGGTACAGGCCACCATGGCTGTGTACAAGGACGCCATGGACAGTTTTCTTCCCACACCCTCCAAGTCCCACTATATCTTCAACCTGAGGGACTTTGCAAGGGTCATCCGTGGAGTGCTGCTGTGCTCTCACACCCACCTTCATGCAAGTCTCTGAGTCATACTCTGCTTTTTTTGTTTTACCTCAACAGTGTACAGTGTCCTTCTCTGTTGACAGTAACAGTAAGGACAGTAAGTTACAGTCAGACTGTTCTCTGTGTATTGACAGGAGGGAGATAAATTGATTCGACTATGGATCCATGAGGTTTACTGAGTGTTCTACGACCGTCTCATTGACGACAAAGACAGAGAGACGTTCTTTGAAATCGTTAAGGCGAGATCATCTGACTTCTTCAAGCAGAGCATTGACAAGGTACTAAAGTGACTTTCCTGACAGGAAACACTAAATTCTCCATGAACTTGATGGAGGGGGTAGTAGTTGTAATAAGCATGTCCTAATAAGCAAACACTACTCCTCTCCTCTTCTCCTCCTTAGCTGCTGAACCACCTCTCCCCATCGGGGAAGGTAACAGATGAAAGTATCCGCAGTCTGTTCTTTGGGGACTACGGCAAACCTGACTCAGACACCAAGGCCTATGACGAGATCACGGACCTGAAGCAACTTATGGGGGTGATGGAATACTACCTAGAAGAGTTCAACAATGTCAGCAAGACGCCCATGTCACTGGTTTTGTTCAAGTTTGCCATCGAGCACATCTCACGCATCTGTCGTGTACTAAAGCAGGACAATGGGCATCTGCTTCTGGTGGGCATTGGTGGCTCAGGCCGGCAGAGCGCAACCAAGTTGGCAACCTTTATCAATGAGTACGACCTATTTCAGATTGAGCTGACCAAGAACTATGGCATCCCAGACTGGAGGGATGACTTGAAAAGGGTGATGATCAAGGCTGGCATAGAGGGAAAGAGTACAGTGTTCCTCTTCAGTGACAGCCAGATTAAGGACGAGGCTTTTATTGAGGACACCAACATGCTGCTCAACACTGGTGATGTGCCAAACATCTTCCCTGCCGATGAGCGTGCGGACATCATAGAGAAGATGCAGGGCATCGCCCGCACAGAGGGCAAAAAGATTGACGCCACGCCTCTCTCCATGTACAACTACTTCGTTGACCGTGTCAAGGCCAACCTGCACATTGTACTAGGTATCGCATCCACTCATTTTTCTGCTCCTTCTAAACAAACTGTTTTGATATTCCATTCAATATTGGCATTTTTGAGTATTTTGTGTAAGATCATTCATTGTCATTTCAGCAATGAGTCCAATCGGGGATGCTTTCAGGAATCGTCTGCGCATGTTTCCCTCCCTCATCAACTGCTGTACCATAGACTGGTTCCAAGCCTGGCCCACAGATGCTCTGGAAATGGTGGCTAATAAATTCCTGGAAGATGTGGAGATGGATTTGGACATCAGGAAGGAGTTAGTCCAAAACTTACACTCCTTCTGCTTTGTAGTTTATAGTAGAGCCCTGCACTGGGATTGGCTTCCCACGGGACCCGTAGGACCCAACACAATTGTTGTGGGAGCAGGACATTTTACTCTGTTGTGGGTGGGAGTATTTTATATTTACATTTACATTTAAATTTTGCAGACGCTCTTATCCAGAGCGACTTACACAGTTTACATTTCTTTACATACAATCCATTTATACAGTTGGATATTTTTACTGAAGCAATTCAGGTTAAGTACCTTGCTCAAGGGTACAACAGCAGTGCCCCACCTGGGAATTGAACCTGCAACCGCTGAGTTACAAGCCCAGCTCCCTAACCATTACACTACACTGCCAGCCGTTCAGTGATTAAGAGTGCGGGATATTTCCATTCTAAAAAAGTAGCCATTATCATAATTTTGTCCATCAATGGTTTAGTTGCAGTTGCACGCTCATAGTAGCTCATTAAGAGTCACAGTTGGTTTCTATTTTATTTGGATTAATTCAGCACCTATGTGCCTATTGACTCCATTTCATTTTCTGCCATTTCTCGAGCTAAAGAGATAGCATTTCAGATAACAGTTTCTCCTTAACATTCCATCTCTTTAATAAATAGGCTTCGCTTCTACATGTACAAGCCACAAACAAACTCTCAAGCAAGCACTGTCATTGGTCACGATTCATTTGCTTGTCCATCAAAATGACAGATAACTTTTATTTTATTCCTTCAAAGCATCTACAATTCAGCAAACGATAGGTAACCTAATTGTCGGAAAAAATCATTGGTTTGTATTTGTTTAGATTTTTAATTAAAATACTCCTAATTATGTGTGTTTTCTTAATATGTAGTCTATATTTATATTTCAAATGTTCGTCCCTGTAGGCTATTAAAAAATTTAATTATTAGATGAAAAAGTGGGCTATGCGGGAGAGGGAAGACATGAATAGAAAACATTGGTGCAGGTGGAAGTGGTCAGAGAATCCTGTGGGAGCGGGCGGGAGTGGTGAGAAAATGCTGCAGGAAAAGGTAGGAGCAGGACTTGTATAATAGAAAATGCTGTGGGTGAGGGTGAGAGCGGGACTGATAAAATGGTCCTGCGCAGGTCTCTACTTCATAGTGTCCCTTAAAATACCACATTTAAGATCACCACATGAAAAACTGTGATAACATCAACACTTTGCTGTTGCTAAACTGCTCTTTTTCTGCTGCAGGGTGGTGGCCATGTGTCAAGTCTTCCAGGAGAGTGTGAGGGAACTTTCAGAGAGGTACTTTTCCCAGCTCAGAAGACACAACTATGTGACACCAACCTCATACCTGGAGCTCATCCTCACCTTCAAGGCCCTGCTCAACTCCAAAAGGCAAGAGGTGGACACTGTGAGGAATCGCTACCTGGTGGGCCTGCAGAAACTGGAGTTTGCTTCGTCTCAGGTGTGGAATCTACACTGCCCTCATTTAGTAGCAGCCTTACATTGTCATTTTGCAGATTACATCCATTTACCCATGGCCATTACTTAAAACAGTGTAAAGACAAACAAACAGGTAAAGATGTTAAAGAAATGACAGTTCAGACTCAGTGTTCTGTACATTTCCGCATTTGAAAGCAAAATACAATATAAACAACGAGCAGATTTGTTTGCAGACTTGTTTTTTGATGTGATAGTTACCTAACAGTTAGCTTGATGAAGTTAGCCAGTTCTAAAGCTTTTATAGTTGCTTGAAATGTAGTTAGCCAGGAAAAAAATAGATAGTAGGTAACTAAATGTAATAGTTTTCTTGGTAGCACACACTACCCTTTAGCTAGCTATATGAAAAACAACATTAAATTGCTATGTCATTTGGAAGTTCAACCCTTTAGCTAACCAGGTGGAAATAAACAAAATGAGAGCCAGCCAGCTCACCCCTTTAGCTTGCTTGTTTGCAAGTTATCTAGTAAGATGAAAATAAACGAAATTAAGATATTTCAAATGTTTTACTATACAGTCGCAGGCCTCCTACAGAGTTTCAAGCAGCACAGCTTGACAGCGTGTGTCAAATAGACAAGGAAATTTGAGAGGACACTCCAGTGTCCATCCTTGATTGATGGAAATTAACCAATAGTTTCTGAGAAAGGGAGTGAGACTGAGTGCATCCAGAGCATGGCTGAAACACTATTATTGTGAGATACCACCAGATTCAAATTGAAGGATATTCAGCATGCTCTACCTTCAGATTCAATCAGGACTGAGGAATTACTTCCACAGGAAGTTCAACACTCAAGTTGGAAAGAATAAACATAATTTATTCTACATAACAAATATAATATTCTTAAAATAACCTGGAATCATTTGCACTTTTCATTTACATGAAAATACATTTTAAGGAACACGCTGAGCACTTTGTGGTGTTCATAACACAGTCTATCTTTCACAAAACATGCCTTTGGTTAAGAGTTAGTTAATCATAACTTAAAAAAAAAAAAAGATTCATATGATGAGTTTAAATAATAATATTTTTTTATTCAAATTTTTCCAAATGCGATAAAGAGTAAAATATTTTTTATGATTTAAACTCTTGCTTTACTTAACTAATGATCTGAATGTGGTCATCCATGCACCTTTAGGCCAATACACCTTTTTCTGAATCAAGGTGCGAGATTAATAGTTTTCTAATAATAACGTTTTACCCATGGCCTGCAGGTGTCAGTGATGAAGCAGGAGTTGACAGCCCTGCAACCAGAGCTGATCAAGACATCAGCCGAGACTGATCAGATGATGGTGAAGATTGAGAAAGAGACAGTGGAGGTAGACGCCAAGAAAGAGCTTGTGTCTGCTGACGAGCAGGTGGCCAATGAAGCAGCAGCAGCAGCCAAAGCCATCAAGGTACCACCCCAGTGCCTGAGAAGAACACTTTTAAACTGTCATGTTCTGCATCCATATGCAACTAAGACATGAAAAATAAAAATGTAAATATATACTTGAATTAATATTGATTTATACTGAAACATGATTAGCCATATTTCCGTATTATCATTCAGCCAGAATGTTTCTTGAATGTTTCAGAATGTTTCTTCACTTTTAGGACAATTGCTTTTGAGGCCAGACATTTTTTTTAGATCTCTCCGAAATCCATGGTGTTGGATTTGATATATGTTATGGACAATTTTCAATCTTAAGAGTTTCCTGGTTGCTTGATTGGTTCACAGTTTTCCCTCTTGTTGTATAACACCATTGCTGATTGATGTGTGCAGGATGAATGTGAGGGGGACTTAGCAGAGGCCATGCCTGCTCTAGAGGCTGCTCTGTCAGCCCTGGACACCCTGAAACCATCTGACATAACAGTGGTGAAATCCATGCAGAACCCACCTGGACTAGTCAAGCTGGTCATGGAGTCGATTTGTGTCATGAAAGGCATAAAACCAGAGAGGAAGCCAGACCCTGGTGGCTCAGGCAAGATTATCGATTATACACTTATGAGACATTAAGTTCAGAGCAGTTAATTTTTTAAACAAACAAGGGATTATAATGACTTTTTAATGTAATTTTCAAAACCTTTTGTATACTTTTTGTTTTGTAACATAGGGAAAATGGTCGAGGACTACTGGGGTTGCTCCAAGAAGCTGCTTAGTGACATGAAGTTCTTGGAAAACCTGAAAGCATTTGATAAAGACAACATCCCACCAGCCAACATCAAAAAGATCAGGGAGAAGTTCATTGACAACCCAGAATTCCAGCCTTCCATCATAAAAAATGTGTCGTCTGCCTGTGAGGGGCTGTGCAAGTGGGTGCGTGCGATGGAGGTGTACGAGCGAGTGGCTAAGGTTGTAGCCCCCAAGAAGGAGCGCCTGAAAGGGGCAGAGGGAGAACTGGCAGTGCAAATGGCAATGCTGGCTGTGAAGCGAGCAGAGTTGAAGGAGGTGGAGGACCGGCTGCAGGCTCTGAATGACACATTTGAAGCTATGAACAAAAAGAAGGGGGAACTGGAGGCGAACATTGAGCTGTGCTCACAGAAGTTGATCCGAGCAGAGAAGCTTATAGGTGGTCTGGGTGGAGAGAAAGACAGGTGGACGGAGGCTGCCCGGCTGCTGGGGATCCGATATACCAATCTTACTGGCGATGTGCTTCTTTCCTCAGGTATGGTGGCATACCTGGGTGCTTTCACCGTGGACTACCGTGTGGAATGTCAGAAGGACTGGCATATGCTGTGTCAGCGGAAGAAGATACCATGCTCAGAAGAGTTCACACTCAGCAACACTCTGGGGAATCCAGTGATGATTCGAGCATGGCAGATTGCTGGGCTGCCTGTGGACTCCTTCTCCATGGACAATGGTATCATAGTGTCCAATTCCCGCCGCTGGCCTTTAATGATAGACCCTCAGGGCCAAGCTAACAAGTGGATCAAAAACATGGAGAAGGCTAATAAGCTAGCTGTCATCAAGCTCTCTGATGGCAATTATGTGAGAACCCTGGAAAATGCCATCCAGTTTGGAACACCCATCCTGCTGGAGAACATAGGGGAGGAGTTGGACGCCGTGTTGGAGCCTGTGTTACTAAGGCAGACATTTAAACAGCAAGGAGTAGAGTACATGAAGCTGGGAGAGAACATTGTGGAATATTCCAAAGACTTCCTGTTCTATATGACCACTGGCCTCAGGAACCCTCACTACCTGCCTGAGATTGCAGTCAAAGTGTGCCTTCTGAATTTTATGATAACCCCACTGGGTCTGCAGGACCAGCTCCTGGGGATTGTGGCTGCCAAGGAGAAACCTGAACTAGAGGAGAAAAAGAATCAGCTCATCCTCGAGAGTGCTGCTAACAATAAGCAACTGAAAGAGATTGAGACTAAAATTCTGGAGATTCTGTCCTCCGAGGGTAATATCCTGGAGGACGAGACTGCAATAAAAGTCCTTTCTTCCTCCAAGGTGCTGTCAGAGGAGATTTCTGAAAAGCAGAAGATTGCCAGTATTACAGAGAAGGAGATTGATAACACTCGTATGGGATACCGGCCTGTGGCAGAGCATTCTTCCATTCTCTTCTTCTGTATTTCAGAGCTTGCAAATATTGAGCCAATGTACCAGTACTCTTTGACATGGTTTATCAACCTCTATGTCCAGTCCATTGCTGACAGCTTGAAGAGTGAAGATCTTCAGATTAGGATTAAGAACATTGTTGAGCACTTTACGGTCAGCACCTACAACAATGTGTGCCGCTCACTCTTTGAGAAAGACAAGCTGCTCTTTTCCTTGCTGCTCACTGTGGGAATCATGCAGGGGAAAGATCAGGTGGATGACGAAGTGTGGCGTTTCCTCCTGACAGGGGGCATTGCTTTGGACAATCCCCACCCCAACCCTGCCCCTGAATGGCTGTCAGACAAGTCCTGGTCAGAGATAGTGCGGGCCTCCAAACTGAAGAACTTAATCGGACTTTTCGAGCATGTCCAGGACAACATCACCAAGTGGAAAAAGATCTATGACTCTGGAAAACCCGACAAGGAGCAGTTGCCGGATAACTGGAAGGACGTGAAGGGGATGGACCGCATGGTAGTTCTGCGATGCTTCAGACCTGACAAACTAATCCCGGCTGTGCAGGACTTCATCGCAGACAACATGGGCAGGACCTACATCGAGCCACCCACCTTTGACTTAGCAGGCAGTTACAAAGATTCCAACTGCTGCTCACCTTTGATCTTTGTGCTTTCTCCTGGATCTGATCCCACTGCAGGTAAGGCATTAGTGTTTCATTTATATGTAAATATAAATCACTACTCACACAGTCTTCAGTTCAATCAGGGAATTCTGAATGTTGTACAGTGCCCTCCAGAATTATTAGAATTATCTTGGTAAAGATGAGCAAAGAAGGCTGTGAAAAAATGTATTTGAAGAAATCTAACCTTTAACTGAAATACAATTATGACAAATAAATTTAAAAAATCCTTATCAAAAAATAAATATTTTTCTCAAAAATTTTTGTCATAATTATTGGCACCCCTGCATTTAGTATTTTGTGCACCCTCTCCTTGCCACGATAACAGCACTGAGTCTTCTCCTATAATATTTGATGAGGTGGGAGAACACATAGCAAGGGATCTGAGACCATTCCTCCATATAGAATCTCTCCAGATCCTTCAGAGTCCTTGGTCCTCACTTGCGGACTCTCCTCTTCAGCTCACCCCACAGGTTTTGAATGGGGTTTAGGTCAGGGGTCTGGGATAGCAATTGCAAAATCTTGATTCTGTAGTCAGTGAACCATTTTTGTGTGGATTTGGAGGCATGCTTTGGATCATTGTCCTGCTGGAAGATCCAACCACAACCCAGTTTTAGACTTCTGACAGAGACAGCCTAAAATCTCCTGGTACTTGATGGAGTCCATGGTGTCATGTATCCTAACAAGGTTCCCAGGGCCTTTGTAAAATAGCCCCACAGCATCACGGATCCTCCACCATACTACAGTGGGGATTAGGTTATTTTCTGCATGACCATCCCTCTTTTTACACCAACCCACATCTGGTGTTTGTTGCCAAAAAGCTCTAATTTAGTCTCATCTGACCATAGAACCCAGTTCCACTCAAAGTTCCAGTGACGTTTAGCAAACTACAGGCACTTACATTTGTGGTTTTATGACAGCAGAGGCCTTCTTCTGGCAAGCCTTCCAAATAGCTTGTTGGCGTTGTATTCCTTTCATTTAATTACTTCCCCATCCCATTTCATATGCACTACATATAATTACAAAGATTTGATTGAAATAGCACTATCTAGGTGTGACTGTTATGATTCACTGTGTTCCTTTTGGTTTGGGATTCAGGTCTGCTGAAGTTTGCAGATGACCTGGGGATGGGAGGAAATAAGACTCAGACTATCTCCCTGGGCCAGGGCCAAGGTCCCATTGCAGCTACAATGATTGACGAGGCCCTCAAAGAGGGCTCATGGGTGGTGCTACAGAACTGCCACCTTGCCACCAGCTGGATGCCGGCCTTGGAGAAGATCTGTGAGGAAATTATCATCCCTGAGACTACCAAGCCAACCTTCAGGTCAGCATGGATGAATGGCTGTAAGGTCATAGTGTCATAGTCCATGCATTCCTTGGCCTCAACATCAGCTCAGTCCTATCTTTGTACAGATGGGCATGATGTCTATCTACATTTGAATTGCTAACATTGTTGTTCTTTGATGATGTTGCTTCTGCAGGCTGTGGTTGACCAGTTACCCCTCAGACAAGTTCCCAGTGAGCATCCTGCAAAATGGAGTTAAGATGACCAACGAACCTCCAAAAGGTCTACGTGCCAACCTGCTCCGCTCCTACCTCAGCGACCCCATCTCCAACCCCTCCTTCTTCTCCAGCTCCAAGAAGCAGGAGGTCTGGCAGAAACTCCTGTTTGGCCTGTGCTTCTTCCATGCACTGGTCCAGGAAAGGAGGAACTTTGGGCCCCTGGGTAAGACACGCAGCTCTCTCTGTCTAGCTTGTCATTCTTGTTTTACAGAATATATTTCACCATGTGAAATGTGTAATTCACAATTTTCCTGAGGTTTGACATGAATTATTGAGCACAATGTATTGAATTGAATTGAATTGAACATTGGATTTATATAGTGCTTTTTTCCCCCCAAGGAACCCAAAGTGCTTTACAATGATAGGGACAACTCACCTCAACCACCACCAATGTGCAGCCACCAATACAACCCACAATGTATATATTTTGTTGCATGACAAGACTACTTTGTTCTAACATAATGAAAGCCTTTTGCTTCCCATGGTACTCTCAGGTTGGAACATCCCCTATGAATTTAACGAGTCTGATCTTCGAATCAGCATGAGGCAAATCCAGATGTTTCTTGATGAATATGAGGCGATTCCTCTGGAGGCCCTGACTTACCTAACATTTTTTTTTTTAAATTGAGGCAATAAGGGGTTAAACTAGAGCTTGACCGACACCGTTTTTTTCTTCTTTTTTTCTTTTTCCTTGGTATGATACCGATTTTGAAGTATCCTGGTCCACCGATATATGGACCAATATTTTGATACAAAAGTCCCTTAATCACTCTTAAGAACATATGCAGGCACTTGCCAAAATAAAGGAAATACTAACATGAAGTGTCTGAATAGGGTGTTGGGCCACCACAAGCTGCCAGAACAGCTTAGCCATTTAGCAGATGTTCTTATCCAGAGCGACTTATAATGAGCTCTACTTAGAACCACCAACAATGTCATCACGCTGTAAGGAAACCCCATGTGTGTTGTCAAGTAAGGCAAACTGCAGATTTGTCCAAATATTTTTAAGAGATTAACCAATTTCTCATGTTTCTCTTATTTTCAGGTGAGTGTAACTATGGAGGACGGGTCACAGATGACAAAGATAGACGGTTGCTGCTGTCTTTGTTGTCTGTCTTCTACAATAGGGATTTGGTAGTGCAGGAGGGCTACCGCCTGTCTGAGGGAGACCTGTACTACGTTCCTCTTCATGGCCCCTACGAAGTGAGTTGATGAGTTGATGTTACATGTTCCAGTCAGTATGGAAATTAGGACAGGCTAAATCAGGACTCTAAAGAAGGGTTTAAGCAAAATAAATAAGTCAAATAATAACCTGTCAGATGGCATTGTAGATGGACTTTCTCATTTTTCATCCCTGTTTATCTGTTTCAGACCTATATTGATTATGTCCGAAACCTGCCCATCAGTGCTGACCCTGGAGTGTTTGGGCTTCACAGCAATGCTGACATCACCAAGGACAACCAGGAGACCAATCAGTTGCTGAGTGGAGTGCTGCTGACATTACCCAGGCAGTCAGGAGGTGGAGCCAAGTCTCCCCAGGTGAGAATGGGTTTACATAAACCAATTAGGCTGTTTGGTCTTGGAGGTTCCACAATTCATAGGAGAGGGCCTTCAAGGGTTTCAACTCATTGAAATAACTAACCAAATAACAGAGCTCATCTGGTTAATAGGATATCTTTGGCTGATTGTGTTATGTACATTTCACCCCCCAATTTTTTTTTTTTTTTGTGTTTGCTTCATGAGCAGTTTGTATTAAAAACATAACTGGCAAACCTTTTCTTCTGAACTCATTCAGGAAATAGTGGATGAACTGGCAGCTGACATCCTATCCAAAATACCAGCTGACTTTGACATGGCGATGGTGATTAAAAAATATCCAGTGGTCTATGAGGAGTCCATGAACACAGTGCTGAGACAGGAGCTCATCCGCTTCAACAGGTACACTGCATGTAGAAAGAGGGAGTGGAGTCTGGGGCTACAGCAAGGAGACCTCACTGTTCCATTTGTTGATTCTTTGATTCTTGCGCGATACACACAGACATTTATATCTATGTAAAAAAGAAATTCACTAACCTTTTCCTTCCCGGTGTTACAGGTTTGATCTGCAATGATTCTTTTGATTCCTGCACTGAGAGGCATCATGATTGTTCCTACCATGTATTGATGCACATCTTGTAAGTCGCTCTGGATAAGAGCGTCTGCTAAATGCTTAAAATGTAAAATGTAAAATGTATTTAACACAGTTGTGTATTTGATCTCGTTTCTTTTGATTGTGTCACATCAGTTGCCTCCTGTGATCCGCTGCAGTCACTGACTCAGGTCAGGTGGCGCAGCAGTCTAGTAAACATCGGCAAGGCACTGAAAGGACAGGTGGTGATGTCGGCTGAGCTGGAGAACGTCTTCAAGAGCATGCTCTTGGGAAAAGTACCGGCCATGTGGGCGGCCAAATCATACCCTTCATTGAAGCCTCTGGGCAGTTATGTGTTGGACTTCCTAGCTCGGTTACATTTTCTGCAGGTAATTCATGCATTTCTTATGACATCAATACACTTTATTTTTTTTAATTGATTGTAGTCGTTGTATGTTTATAATTATAAAGTCCTTCAAATGTATATTTCCATATTCTGAAATAAGACTGATGTTCATTAAGATATGAAAACCTGGCAATGTCTGTCTTCAAGATGTCTTGAAAAAAGTCTCACAGTCTGAGCTCTTCAAAGACTCAACAGTAATTATGGCCAGACTATCTCCAAACACAGTAACAGTCTCAACCACATTTAATAATTCAAGTTCAAGACATTTGGCCTGAAAAGGATCAAATACTTTGCAAATGTTTAAAAAGAAAAGTTTTAGCAACCTGCTACCAGTTAACTTAAAACATTTTAGTACCGTTTTTCAAGGGCTTATTTGTAAACCGTTTTTAATAGTCTCACATAAATACTGCAGCCAAGTGAAAAACGAATTCATTCAAAGTATGCAAGTGGTAACTTAGTTTTCTGTTGTTATCTATTTGGGACATTAAAAAGCTTTACAAAACACCAGTATGCCACTTTAGTGAAATGTTTTGGTATTAACAAAAACTCTTCTAGCTCTTCTTGCAGTATCCACTTAATCTATCAACTCAATGCAAGCAACTTAAATAACACTCCACAAAAGGAATCGTACAATTTAGCGGTCTTACAATCTTACCATTTTTTCTCTGAGCAGCAGAAGAAAAAACATTTTTGGCTAGATTTTTAGCCAAATGAAATCAATTTGTTTTTTGTTGAGCATGTCAATATTTGACAGGAGTCTCTTGGCTTAATGGGGTGCATAATTTCAGTGACAAAATTGTATGTTTAGCTTTGATGGGTTACGCAAATGTCACTGAATAAAGCATGCACTTACACGTAAGTGAAAGAACACAGCAGTCAAATTCAATACCCCTTTAGTTGCATGGGAAAACACAAACACATCAAAATCTTTTAGTCAGTTCCTGTCTTTGTTGAATCTGGAACTAAGTATTAATATTGGTCTCAACACCTTCAGTAGTAATGATTCAACAGTTGGGAATCACTGATGTTTAGATAAAAAATTGCCCAAGTTAAAAATGTCCACTATTGTTCTACAGGACTGGATAGACAATGGACCACCCACTGTCTTCTGGCTCTCCGGGTTCTACTTCACACAATCCTTCCTCACAGGGGTGTCACAGAACTTTGCACGGAAGTACACTGTTCCAATCGATTACATTGGGTTTGAATTCGAGGTGAGATCAACCTGTTTTTTTTACATAGAATGTTTTCCACTTACCTGGCCAAAAGAGGCGTACTGCTTAAGCTTTTGATCAAATCCAGTTCATGACGCTTATCTTTCATTTTAAGGTACCCTACCTAGATTACTCCAGTAATATTTCCATAACTTTTATGTGATGAACTGCCCATATAACAAGACGCACAATCAATTTAACAAGGCGGCCAAAGTTGTAATGTCTCCCTTGTGTCTGGTCAGGTGACCAAGCAGGAGACAGAGATGGAGCAGAAACCAGAGGATGGGGCCTATGTCAAAGGGCTGTTCCTGGAAGGTGCACGCTGGGATCGGGAGAAGATGGTGATAGGGGAGTCGTACCCCAAGATCCTATTCGACCCCCTGCCCATCATCTGGCTCAAGCCAGGAGAGATGTCCAAATTCCTTCATGAGAACATCTACGTCTGCCCCGTTTACAAGACCAGTGCCCGTCGCGGCACACTCTCCACCACCGGACACTCCACCAACTACGTGCTCCCAATCGAGCTCCCCTCAGACAAGCCCGAGAAGCACTGGATCAACCGCGGCGTGGCCTGCCTGTGTCAGCTGGACGACTGAGCTCCCCTTCTGTCAAACTGGCCCATTAGAGCAGAGACTATTAGGACTGCATAGTTCATTTGAGTGAAGTGTATGTAGATACACAGGATTCAAATTTTGTACAACCAAAATACCTAGATTACAAAACTATTAAAAGTAAACAAGTTCCAGTTTGCCAAAAATAAAAGTCAAATTATAACAAACAAATATACAACACTTTAATGGAAGTCATAGAACTATACTTTGCTGTTGTATTACAAACCCCCCCTTTTTTTTGAGGGGTACGTTTAAACTGAAATCCAGTTTACCTAAACAAAACCTCATTACTACCATTGATATTGTTTACATTAGAATATGTTCAAATGACTGACAAAGCAAATCACTAAAGCCAAAGAAAATAAGTTATTTTACAATTTTTTCATCTGTATTTGATCAACATTCTATTACTTACAAGTAGTGTGTTTCATGTTGCTGGATCTGCAACTTTTGAAAATGTGTTTTTTAAGGTCTACTTGAAATGTAGGTTTATGGTCAGACATGCAAATGGCACTCCAATGCACTTTATTCTGATCAATTCTTTGCTTTATTTCTCAGTTTTGGATTTCAATAACTTTTAAATATAGCTTTTACTTATACTACTAAAGCATATACAGACATACATTTGTAAAAAATAAATAAAAAACATTTTCTTGTACAGAAGCATAAATAAACTCACATGTAATAACATCTCACTAAATATCGTTTACCTTGACTGAAAAATAAAATTGTGTATTAACACTATGACATTTGTCACAAATCACATTCCTTCTAGTATGTAGCAGAGGCAGAAACAATATTGATAGATTGATACAGTTGACTGTGAAGCACGGCTCTGAAATGTTTACATGAACAATGAACTTTACCAATACGATAACATTACATAGTTTTATATTTATGAAATGGCTTTTGAAAATGAATTTTATCGCCAACTGAAAGAAACCTAAGAGCCAGGCAGCCTCTTCACTGTGAGTCACTACCACTGCTCCAGTGTGCGGACAAGGACAAGCATACTGGGACGGCCATGAGTGTAGTGCTGTAATAACAGATGGAGCTGTCCCCATCGTGATCACAGCGGCCTTTCAGAGTCCTGACCTCTGACTCAGACCCTTTATACACCACACAAACCATGCCCTGTGACATCATCAAGAGGTCTCGTCATGTGACCGTAAGTAAATGGGCCTGGCCTGCTTCCTTAGTCTCTCCTGGCTCCGTAGCTTTCTCCCTGTCTGACTAGCAAGTCCCATTGGAGGAAGGTATGTCTGTAAGAGAGAGTTGAGGATATTGTCTATGAACAAACTGCAGTTTTAATGTCTCACTATATGATTGTTTACTGCATTGCAGTGCACTCAATTTCAAATGGCTGTCTATATGCATAATCGATGCACATTTTATAATCAGCTAGTGTGTACGCACCTTTAACAGGAGAATACTATAGTACAAATTTGATTTATTTTTCTGTATCCTCACTTACCGGCCTTGGATACGGATTCCTGTAATGTAGCCCTGAAAAAATTTAAAAAGGTTTTCCTTTAGTCTAACTTGAGATTTTCTCTGGGATATTACGGTTTTTAATAAACCACAAAACACCTAAATATTTACACACAACCCAGGAAATGTAAAGCCAAATTTAATTTTAGTACAAAAATATTTGTTTGACCATGTAAAGTGGGAAAACAGACTTATAAAGTTATACTTTAATTTTAACTTGGCTAAATTATTTTAAACCATGCATTAAAGAAAACATTTCACTTGCTTTTGTGCATCTCACCTATTTCTATCCTTGCTTGGCATTCTTCTATGCACTTCTTGATTGATTCTGGGTCAGTCATCTGAAATCAAATAGAAGGAAGCTAAGCAGACTGACACAGGTGTAATTTCACAGAGACTTGACCCTCTGGAAAAAGACAGCCTACCTGCTTGTTCTGTCTGAAAAGGGTCTGAGCCTCCTGAGCTATGTAGAGCCTCTCTATCTCTGTCTCCTTAGGCAGTGCAGACTGTGCCTGCCAGCTCCGAGCAATGCGCAGCACCCGTCTGTACAATGAGAGAATCTCTTGCCTTGTGGTTGCCATCATCTGGCCTAATGGGCAAATACACAAAGTTCACCCAAGTCACACCATTTTAAACATCTACATTCCCCTGCTTGTTCACATGTACAAGTTCAGCACAGGTGCTATGCAGATCCACTGATATTTATATCATCTGAATGGGCTGGCAAATGAATTGACATTAATACTTAGATTGGCAAATTCACATAATATAAGGATCAGAGAATTTGCACAGTGCTTGTTTTAAACTGATTCCTGTGAATGCATTTCACCCTAAAGCCACAATACATCCACGTGAAAGACACTCTAGGAAAAGTAGGAGATAAACATTGTACACCAACCGAGAAACGTTAAAATCCACTGTACTCGGATTAAACAGTCAAGGGAGAGGTCCCACAAGTCACCAGTAGATGGCAATAGACGTATACCGTTTAATTGTTAAAACGCATCAAAAACAAACACAAATGCCATACCACAACATTTAAATATACAGGACCAGTAGGGACATACACAACAAAATAATCCTATAACATACAAATAACAGTTAATTATATGTCAACGTACAACAATATACTATAGCTGCAACATGCAACACTATTCCACAATGTATGCTGTAGAATCGGGGTGTGGGGTGGGTGATCGATAGATTAATGACGGTGACCGTCCTGAGAAATTGAGGTTAGATTAAGGTTAGCTAGACATTTATTCACATGGGGAAATGTCATCGTCTAACAGTTCGTTTAAAAAGAAAGCGATCAAAATAGGGTCTTCTAAGGGGGGCAGTTTTGCGAAAGCTAACGTTACGTTTACTTTCTCTTTATGATCAAACATTTTTATAAATAACGAAGTGGCAACGCTAAGAATATGTGCGCAAGAAGTTGTCATATGCCACACGGAACATTATTTCACAAGGATAAAGGCTTTCAGGCGTAAGATTGTTAGCCTCTGCTACCTAGCTAAGTTAGGTTAGGTTAGGTTAGCTAGCTTGGCACGGAATCTATGCTGGTACATTTAAAGTAATTAAAGTCTGGCACTATTCTATTACGTTAACGGTAGGTTGTTGGCGCTTGTTCTCAAAAGCTTCCAACAAACACGCTGAGAAATGTGTGTGTGTGTGTGGATAGCTACACGGAAGTCAGATCAGCACGGAAGACAGAAGTCTATCCCGTCCTGCTGAGAAAACAGGAAAACTACAGTAATAAACTATCGTTCGGTTTAAATGGCCGAGATTATAATGTCACAATTCTTAATATTTAGCTTTTCGTCTGGCTAATTGAATTTACTTGACCTACCTTAACTGCCTTCTACTCTTGTCGCTTCATCAATGACGCTGTATGTGTGAGCTCATGCCGAGTGACGTTGTGCACAAGCAGCTGGGTCTTGGCTGTAGCGATCAGTGCTGCGCTGCAGGAAGTGATGCAGGGAAAATTCCCATTAATATCCACTCAGAGAGAAAGAGAGAAGGGAAGAAGAAAATAAAGAAACTGTTCGCTATCAGCTTTTAACATTGTATTACCTGAACATCTAAAGTGAGAGGTAATGATATAGAAGGTTTGAAGTGGTATGTGAAAAAGCAGTCGGAAGGCAGGAGATTTATCAATTCGAGAAGGCTGTTTTGTGTCGTTGTCTAACCTGTGTGGACTTAAAAGGCTAGGAGTGATGAGTGTCAAATCCTCGACAATATATCGATCCATTTAAAAGGTAAGAATATTTCAACCTAATTCAAATAGGCTAGTATTTTTTCTCTAAAACGGATCACCTTGCTATGTTTTTAGTTCCTGTTTCTTCAACTTTCCGACAACTGTCCGTGGAAAACAATTTTGCTAGCTAAGCTTGCTACAGTAGTAGCCAGTCAGCCACTTTAAATCAAACACGTTAACATTAGCTAACATGTACCTAGCTAGCAGGTTTAACTATACGTTAGCTAGGTGGATAGCTACTTTAGGTAGTTAGCCAGCCAACTAACGTGGTCAGTTTTAAAGTAAAAAACATTTTGGCTAGTTTATCAGCTAGATAGCTAACTGATATTCGCTTTGTTTGCTTACAGCGAAACGAAAAAGTTAATATCGAAAGTCAGCGAACATTTACTTGTGCACCCCTGTCTCATCAAAATTATAGCATACAAACGCCGCTTTGCCAGCAGTCATAGCAACGTTAACAAGCCACACTCAAACTGTGTTAACGTTAACTTGAAATGCTGAAAGTAGATGGCTAGCTTTAGTTACATTACACTTTAATGTTGGTAGCTATCTGACCACGATGTAACAACTCCGGTCGACTGAAATATTTTACTTTCAATTAGGTTTCAGCTACCCAATAAAATAATAATACGATAAAACAGGAAAAACTAATTCGCATCATGTATTCTCCGAGCTGGCCCCCACTAAACCCCCAACTAATTGAGAAACTATTTTGATTTGCTATTTTGTCTATTTGAAACCCGTGGTTCCCTTCAGTTATATGTGACAGATTTACAGTTGCCAGCTTGCTAGCTACTTTTAAAAGTGCAGTAATGGTGATCATGTCAATCCTTATGTCATGTATGACGAATCTGAGCTGACACTCATGGTGGAGCTCAAAAAGTGCTTCTTGTCTTTACTTGTCCTTGTGGGGATGGGATCAGTGTTACATACCTATTGAACGTTTTTAATTAAATGTCGTCCGGTGTTGAGTCAGGGTGAATCTACTTTCAGATACGTTATCAGATGCTGAGCGCAGAGGTGGAGCCAATGACTTAGACACTTTACGAATTGATTTTATTTAACGATCTGTCTCTAACCTTATATGTCCTCTTAGTTGACCTCCGAGAAAGAAATCGGTACTCATTGTTCCCCACTGTGACGAAATGCAGATAAACACAGATGCGATTTAGGGAATGAAACATGGCATGTTGAATTGTAAGGCAAACGATGATATCAACCAGTATATGTGCCTGCAAGTTATGGCTGGAAACTGGTCATTCATGGTGGTTTCATGGAAATTGAGGCAGGGCCTGTGGCTATTGTTCGCTCCACAGTTACATATAATCTCTTTTATTTATCTCCCTGTTATTCTTCTTTGCTTTGCCTTCTACCATCTTGTAAAAAAGGCAAGGCAAGGCAAACAAATTTAAGTTTGCCCAAAACCACACAATAGATGTTTAATTAGTGGCACAAATGTAGTCCCTTCTCAAACTAAAAATTACATCCATACCCACAGCCCTACCATCTTGTTACAGTGGTATTATCAAGACTGTTTTGATGCTGGTCTCAAAATATAACATTTTGGATCCACATTCTTAGGATAATATGGAACAGTGGAAAGGCTGCCAGTCACTTTAACTTCATTTCGGTGGCCCATGTGCAATTACAATTTTCTATGTATTTATAAAGTTTTTTTTAACTGCAGTATTAATGTATGGCCATGTATGTGCTGTCATTCAAATACACTTAATGTAGTCTAAAACAAAATGGCCGCTCATCCCATATGTTGGAATACTATGTGAAATCTCACATTGTCTTCTGTAGTGACCATACTCTTTCAGTATGTGGTATACAGCTCTGATTCCACAGTTAAATCCTGCCACTGCAGACATCTGTGTAATGCTTAATTGGGACATTTTGTTTGCTCATATTGTCACCTTCTCGTTTCAGTACTTTTTACATAGGCAGCACGAGCAGTTGGAAATCTGACACCAGCGTGAGGGGGGGCACTGACAGCCCTCCCAGAGCTGCTGACAAGGCTGTGGAGAACCCTTGCACTGAGGGTCTGTGGAGCTGGGAGCAGCACCACAAGCATTCAGGCGCTGAGCCTAGGAGGATAAGTGGAGTGCACTGCTGCCATGGCAGAGTTAACCCTCAGAGAGAGCGAGAGAGGGAAAGAAGCAGCCTGCTCCACTCCTGACCTCCCCAGTGCAGCTCTGTAATTAACTGGCCTCCTGAGGTGAGGTCTCAGCAGAGGATCATGCTGCTGAAGTGCTGCATCAGAGCCACTGACCTTTCAGCTCTCGCAAAGAGAGGCTGCGATTATTGCAAAATCGTGTTTGGCGTCCTCTGTTTCACATCCACAGTTTGTTACGCAGCACTGGTTTAGTGTTATTGTTCTTAATTACATGTTCATCATGCATGCTCTCAGCTCGGCTTCTTCAGTTATATGTGTTTTAGGTTCGATAGTTGCTAAACGGAAGGATATGTTTACTCAAACTCTGCTTGGATGTGGACTGTCATTTACAAACCACTCAACAAACAAAAAAAGCTTTTGTTTCTGGACACATTTGTCTTTTGCTCAAAATCCATTTTGGTTGAGGGTGGGAGTCACCTCTGAATTTTATATTCAAAAATGATGGGCTGACAAATACTTGTAGATTTAGAATAGAACTGGAAGATAACCCCTTGTGATAAATGCTTATTTAATTTGGCTTATAATTACAATTACATTTTAAGCAAGTAAAGGAGGAGTTTCTTGGAAAACCTACCCTTTGCAGGACCATGGTTGGTTATATAAATGTCAGTACTTTTGTTTGTAATTTTGAGCACATGTGCTTGAAAATTGAAGTAATTAGAAAAATGTGCAGGCCACATTTACATAATTTGTATTTTTTGTGTAATGTATATGTGCACAAATAGTAGATGTTACATATTATTATAGAGTATAAGAGTGATATAATGTAGCTACAAAAACATGTTTTAAGGCTGCTAGTATCCTGATTTATATAAACAGAGCAATGCAGCCAATTTAGTATTATAGGAGTCAACCACATTTTCCCCCATTGACTCCATACCAGATACTCTTCTCATTATGTTTTGTGTTTTAACAATTAAGTAAAGAACTAGGTAATTACAGTGCATTTCATAAACCATTTGTTGCAATACTGCCACTATTTCAAAGTACCTCAGATCTTCAATGTAAAATGTTACCTGTTATAGGCTATAAACTCTGTCACTTAATGCTCGAAGTTGACTACATCAAATCTTGAATCTTAGATCATACAAGCTGTGATAGGCTATCCAAATGATGTTAATAAAAGGCTTTCTATGTGATATTAAAGGAGTTGACTTAACATAGAATCTCTCGTCTGAAATGCGAGTGAGTTCTGTTAGTTGTATAGACTAGAAGCACCCTAGCTCAAGTCATACATGTGCATGCAACTGCTACCATTACATTTATTTTTATTTCTGATTCAGATTTTTCCCATTTTCCTCCCAGTTTAGTGGCCAATTATACCCTCTATTTATTTAAATTTGCCCTCCCCACCTGAGCTCGCCGCCTGTCTCTACGAGGCAAGCTAATTCTCAGAGGGCAGCGAGCTCATCTTCCTTCAAGATGGAATTCGCCCACCCACTGCAGACAGACACCCTTATGTGCTTCTCAGCAAGTTCATGCCGGCTCAGCCCCCCCCCCCCCCCCCCTGGGGCAGACAGCCAAACGCCACCCCCAATCGGGACTCCCCACCAGGGCCGGCCTGGTACAGTCGAGTTTCAAACCACAACCATGATAGGCAGCCCACACTCGTAAAGGACCAACCAATACGGGTGCGTTAGACCATTACACTTTTCACACATTTACAGACTTCCTTAGAATGGAGGGTAACAAAGCAAGTTCAGTGCTAATTTTTGCGGTTTGTTCTCTTGGTAGACTTCAAGCATATTTCATTGTTTCCACTGGAATGTGTTTTTCTCAGTTCACCATGTCACGAGTACGTTTTCAAGCAGAGTGGGTAGTATATGAGCAAAGGTTTCACCAACCGGATGTTCTAGGCCAGGGGTGTCAAACTCATTCCATTGAGGGCCGAGTGTGTGCAGGTTTCTGTTGTAACCAATGCATTACACCAGGTGATTTCAATTAGATTCCCTCCTTAGTTGAAGAAGTGAGCTAATTAGTGAAATCACCTGGTGTAGTGCATTGGTTACAACAGAAACCTGCATACACTCGGCCCTCGATGGAATGAGTTTGACACCTGTGTTCTAGACCATTACGATGGCCCACAACCACACAAGAAAGCAACAATCACATAATGCGACAACAATAGCCATGCAGTTGAGCACAACATTAAAATAAGTCAATAACAAATGAATGACATGTCAGTGTGAAAATATAATCTGAGTGGATAAATAAAAAAACGTTGACAAGGCATAATACAGGACCCACGCCATGTCCCATGGCTCATGTCATTCAGGAGACGATCCCTTTGGTGCAGTACAGCTATGTTTTTGGAGCAGGTCTACAAGACCATGGTTGTGCATCAACGCTTGTCTGATTGTCCAATTTGTTCCACATCAAGCTACAAACTTCAGATTTAAATCCAAATCCAGATCTTCGGTCAGCCTTAAACTTGAGTGACACTTTTAGAAGTTAATTCTTTAACATTGGGAGAGAGGAGGCAACTCTACCAGTTCTTCCAGATATATGGCTAGTGCCTCTCCTTGTTGTACAGTGGGCACTAAACACCGCACCTTATTTGTTAAAGCTTTCAATTCAGGAGCTCAGCATTGAGATATCTGTATATTTCCATTTCAGCCAGGAAAGGGTTTTCTTTATATTTACAGACTCCTACGCAATTAATTGATCCCTGATTCATCCTCACTCAGGGTCAGCATTCCATTTAAACCCAACGCTTGTTACTCTTAATTTAGAAAATCAGCAGAACCAATCCCTAATATGAACTAAAATGCAAGGCATATGAGTGTATTAACGTTTATTCTCCAAGGCAAGTGAGCTAGGTAATGATAATACAGTCATGCTATTCAGACAAGTCACTCGTCCCTATGGATGAGCAAGAAATGTCATTCTCTTCAGAACAACATATTACTATCCAGCCTTGTTTACGAGGCATCTTAAGCTGTCACTAATTTGCATCATTATTGGGGCATGGATGAATCATAATCATAACATATTTTTCTGCTTCTAAGCCACCAGATTGTAGCTCTTGAAACCATCTGGGTCCTGCTGCTTTCACAGCAACACAGAGACTTGCTCAGCAAGTTTGTTTGTGGGATTTATCTTGGGAGGTATTCTTCAGAAATTTGTCAGGCTTTGCGTCAGTTGGATCTTTATAGATCTTGGTGTTTTTGTTGTATTGGAGACTGTATTTTGACTGTATTTTGAAAGCAGAGAAAATTCTGTGTCGTGTCATTGCTTTACTTTGCTGTGAGGACAAGCCAACCAACAAGTGGTGTTTTGTTGCACGTTAAAATAAAATGTAGCTGAGCAACTGAATGAGAAGGGAATCTAGCCATTTGATAGGGGAATTGGCTGTGGAGCTGGGGACACAGCCAAGTAGGCAGGATGCTAGTTTTATGACACTTGCTCTGAATATTTATGATAATGGCACATTCTTCTGTGTTACATTTGCAATCACTGCCAGCAGCAAAAATGTGCTTAAATGGCAGAAACAAAAAGTACAGATGCGCATATCCACCATGCCCTTCTGCCCCCATTGTTTGCTGTAAAATGTCCTGTCACAGTATCCATGTTACAGCCAATGCTGTACAGATTGCCATGGAAAAAGAAGAGCCCCAGCCATACAGTGCAAGTGCATAGAGGGGCTGTATGGAAATAGAGAGAGAGAGAGTGAGGGACTGGGCCAAGTGGTGTCAGCAAGGATTATCAGATTAAGGCCTTGGGATTGTCAGGCAGGCTTCGAGGTCTCCGCCCGAGTCACTGCTCACACAAGAGCCTTCCGCAGATGAAACCATAGAAACTCAAACGTTGACCAGGCTACAGACTGGAGTAAGTCCTGGTTCTGTCTGCAGTGATGGGAGTCGAATCCTTCTGATTGTAGAAATAAACCCATTAAAGGAGAACGCTTGTGAAAAATGTTTTTGCTAGTTTCTAGGCTTACAGGTCCATTCAGAGTAGAGCCCTGCATGGGACTATTTAATCAGTCCTGCTCCCACCCGCACCTGCAACATTTCTCACTGCTCCCACTCAAACCCACAGGATTTTCTGACCTCTCCCCCTCCACCAATGTTTTCTACTCATGTCTTTCTTGTTCCCGTCCCACATAGGCAGTTTTTTCCTCTTATAATTTAACCTTTAATAGCCCACAGGGATAAACATTTGTAATGTATACATACAGGCTGCCATATTAAGAAAATGTGCACAGAAAAGGAGAAAAGATGCCAAGAAGCTTCAGGATGGTTTGCGGTTTGGTTTAAAATTGAGGTTTGATTGGGGCCCCAAAATGACTAAACCCACCCGTGTTCGAAAGGACTTATCCCGCGCTCTTGATCTCTGACCATCCCCTCCCGCCCGCAACAGAGTAAAAATGTCCCGTTCCCGCAACAATGTGTGTTGAGTCCTGTGGGAATCCAATCCCATTTCGTGTCTCTGGTTCAGAGTGCTCAAACGTGCATGCAAGTAACCGATGCACATCATAAAACAGTTTTAAGTACAGTGTTTGAATGATTTTGCCTTTAAATGAATGGTTTTTTTTGTAGCCAGTCTTAACTTTCCCAGTGTGAAGTGGTGCAAGGCACTTTGCTGCAAAATATATACGAGCAGTGAATTTATACTTAATCCATTACATTTACGGCTTCTCTGAGCAGAATTTATCACTGTTCTTTCATTGACATAGCTTGAATAGCTTAATGTATATTTTTAATGCTTTGGTTTTCCTCAACCTGAGAATGTCTGGACACTCATTTAAATAAATTCCTCAGTTGTTATTTACCCCCATATTTGCTCTATTCACGTGTCCTGAGGTCTTGTAGGTGAGGATTCTCTTACATGGTTAAGTTACCCCCCACACTGTCATTGAGCTTGGATGGGAGTAAGATAGGCTTGTAGGTTGGACCCAAGGCATCTATTGTGTTTACATGTAAACCCAACCAGGAAACCGATGGGATCCTTTGCCTGTTACAGCATTAATCATCCTTTTGTTAAGTAACTGGAGAGGCCTATGAATGGGTGGTGCAGTTTGGAATGAGTGGTGGCCACGATCAATTTAAAACACCCGATCACAAATGACAAACCCACTGCAATGTGAACTGCAAATCCCTACTATTCCTGGTCCATGGAACCTAAAGGGCAATAACAAATGAACATGAAGGATACGCAGGCTATTTAAATGTATTTTCTTCAGTGACACTGTCCTATGTGCGATTGTAGGGTAAAGGCTGCAACTGTCCATGGAGTGCAGTGATGTAACACAGTTGCACACTATGCCCCATAATAAAGTTTCCTCTCCGTTACTCATAATTTACTACTAGCTACTTGTTTGGTTCTTTTACGGCCAGCCTAAATAGTCTCAAATATATGCATGTAATCTGTAGCTAAGACCTGCTTTGATTTTTACTTTTGACTCTTGAGATTTTGATGCTGAATCAAATTTCTTTTAAAATTTAAGTTGGAATAATAACGTCCATGGGCCGTTGTTGCTCAGCTCACCTGCTCATTCATTTAACTCTGACTTTGCAGTGACAAAGCAGCAGCATTTATCATGGCCATCTTGATTACCCGCCTGACGATGTGTACCATTGTCACTATTGGCCTGATTGAGCGTTTACCTTACTGTGCTCACTGTGTTTGTTTCTCCAGTAATTAGTCTCAATCACGTCACAACTCTGCTGACACCATTAGGAATTGAGAATCTACACGACACGGAAAACAAGCTGATCAGAAAGGCAGTTATGTAACACAATTTATGTGCTTAACAGACATTCATTGTTCTGGAAACTTTAGCAGGTTTAATGTTATAGACTTTATGCCCCTCCTTTAATATGTGTTTAGTGGTGCTTCTCGTTTATGATTTTACCCGAAGTAACTATGATAAAGTGCTGCACTAGAGGGTACAACGGCAGTATCCAAACATAGAATGAAACCGACAGCCTTCAGGCCCAGGATCCAGTGGCTCGACTGGTGGGTCACATGCTACTCGTGTCTGCATTTCAGAATTGCGGATGACAAGCTCAATGCCGCGGCGTGAAAAGATGATGCCTCCTGTGCCCGCCACCAATGCATTCTGAATCACTGCTGTGAGTATTGCCCCCTGTTATGTTATCTTTTCTCCTGAATGTTTTTGTGGATATTTGTGTAGAAGTTTGAGTCTTGACATGGCACTACAGGAGCCGTTTGGGCAGAGTTATGAGAGAGGATATTCATGATGTCATGCTCTTCAGTGTCCTACTCCAATCTGGTTATCCAGAGCATATGGGTAAGGTTCCAAGCTGAATGCCAATATAATTTATAGCCTAGATCCAATTAGATAAAGATGAGATGGTTGTCTGCTACTCATCCGGTTCAGTTTGCCTCTGGTTTTGGAAGGTCATTTCACCTCGGTCTGTAGAATCTACTGAAATCAGTTTACTGATGTAGTCAATTTAACATTCATCTTGTGCAAAATATTGGAATCCATAGCAAGGAACATGTTGGTTATTCTAAAGTAAAGATGGCAGCATAAGTGATAGTCAACATATATTACTTTGCATTCCTACTGTATTGTATGTTACTGTGTAACCTCTGCTGCCATTCTTGGCCAGGTCTCCCTTGGAAAATACATTTTGAATCTCAATGGGACTTCCTGGTAAAATAAAGGCTAAATAAAAAAATTTAAAAAATATATATATCTACACTGTAGGGGGGAGGAGATTTTTCTGTGAGAAAGGAAAGACATTTTGACTCATCAGGCTTACGATCTCATGTTTGTATATTCAAAAAGCCTTTGACAAAGTAACACACATGGGACATATTATGAAACTAAAATCTACAGGTATTGAAGAAATCCAGAAGGATTACAAATCAAAATCAATGAATAATGAGAGGGATCGCATCTGAACAGGGTGTTTAAAAGTGACCCAATTCCGATTTTTTGCTCAGATGTGGCACACATCGGATGTATTATGAACGTGTAAACAGGAAAAAAGCACATGGAATCAGATATTTTCTGATCCGTTTTGGGCCACATTCGTATGTGGAAAAATGTCATCTAAACGCACAGATCGGAATTTCCCTGTCATTCCGATTCGTATGTCATTCAAAATGCGACACTCTTATACTTTTTCGTATTTGAATGACGTGTGAAGTTGCACATATCGTCATTTCTGGTTGTGCATCGCAACAAAACGGAAGAGATTTCAACAGGCATCAGATCAAGCGACGATTCTCACACCTTCACACAAAAGCGTAAGTCTTGGCTGAAAGGAAATCAAAGCTACTCTCATTGAATCTTGTAATGTTGTAAATAGGAAGTGTCTGATTATGAACTTTTTTTTTTCTTCTCGTTTTGGCCTACACTCTTTTTATACTCTCCTATATTGGCTCTCGAGCTAACTCTGGCGTTGTACCCATTGACGCTTTTTGCGGATATGTGCTGTCCCTTTTAAATAAATAAAATAAATAAATCCTACATACTGCATCTTTAAATATAATGTTTAAAAATATAAAACTTAAATTTTACATTTTCCAGCGCTCATTACATTTTCATATAGGGCTATATACAGTGTGGCTGTGGTTGTTGTTCACTTCCCTATCGGTAACCAAACCCTCATGTACGCAAACGGGTTGTTTCAAGTGTAAATCATGTAAACAGGCGGTCAAAAAATCGGATGTAGGCAAAAAAATCGGAACTGCACATCAAGGCCTGCAGTGTAAACATAGCCAACGTGAATGGAGTTGCCCTGGGATCAGTATTGGGTCCTCTGCTCATTTGAATCTGCTAATATTTTTAAAACAAAAGTATACACCCCAGCATCAATCACTTTGTGACTTGTATTCTTTAAGACAAGACTTGACGCAATGAGATTTTCACTCATTTTCCTAATTGTACTCTTAATCAATCTATATGGCTCACCTGTTTTATTTTAGTTTTGGTGTATTACTTTTTATAGCTCTATTGCAGTTACTGTTTTTTAATGCTTTACTGTTTGTGTTTTGATGGATTAGAAGCAACATTTTATTATTATTATTATTATTATTATTATTATTATTTAATCATATACTGATTATTTTTTAATTATCGTGTATTTCCTCTGTCTAAAACAAAATGGCTGAGGAGTAATTACTGAGAGACATGGAGTCATGTTTGGGGCCGGGGATCATCTGGTGTGAATTCACTCACTGAGGTGCTGTGCTACCATGTTTTTTTCATGCTCATGACTCGCACACCGTGTGATGACAGACGAGCGTGCGACAAACACAACTGACTCGCCTCCGGACCCGTGATCACCTTCTGTAGCTTCAGGAACAGTTAAGGAATTGGAATTCTGATGGATGTCAGTGAACATTTAAACGTATTCTAATTTCTCTCTGCCAGTTGTGTGGGTTTTTTTGGGGGTTTTTTTTTTGCAAAGCTGTCAAAATGTTGATGGTCCATTTCCATTTCTTCAAACAAGGACAAGCTGCCAGCATCTTCCGTGTGTGTGTGTGTATATATATATATATATATATGTATATCGCAAGGCATTCGTCGGGCCACTGTAGCCCTGTTCAGCTCCGGGTCTGTGGGAGTAGACAGTGCAGCATCACAAGTGCTCATTATGCTTCGAGCCCTGGGGATGACCGACTGTTAAAATACTCATAATGCTTGAGTTTTCGGCGCCCTCTGCCCACACACTGCTTCACTTGTCGCGCACTCGCCCCCTCCAGTAATTCGAAAGTAAATTATCTCAATCTTAATGCTTCAGCAAAAAGAAAAGAAAACACATAAAAGTAATTTCCACAGCACCGTTGGCTAGCCTGTTCATTTGCATATGATATTTCTTCACATAGCTTTATGCTCGCTTTTTCATCCTCTACCCAGTTTTAGATGTGATGTGTAGAAGCGTTGACTCATACGGATTGAACCCTGCTACACTCTTGCTGGGCTCAGCTGGACTCATCTGGATTGGAATGCCTTTTTAATGCTGTGTTACCCGTTTCGGCTCTTGCAGGTTTAATTGCTTATTACAGGCTCTCCAGAAATTCTTTGCCTTGGGGACTACTCATCCCCAATGTAAACCCAATGATCAAAGGAGATTCACTGCAGTTCTTGGTCCCTGTCAGAGCTGAGAGAGTATCTCATGCAGGCTACCCTCAGGTTCTGGATGATGAATAAGGGATAAGGGATCAGCACCAGCCCTGCACGACTCCACCTGACACTCGAGGGGCCCCCAATAATAATATAAAATCTGCCCAGCTCCAAAGGGTGCTGTATGCTGTAGTTAGTTCCAGGCTGTCAGTCATGAACATGCTCAACTCCAGCTGCCAATCACAGTACTCTCTGACATCTTACTCTGTGGAATTTTCCATTAAAAGAGTTGTTCATTACAGCTGGGAGTCAGTGCCCTAAAGTAAGACCATGATGCTTGTGGATTATGGTTAGAATCAGTTGTGATAAAAAAAAATTAATGAATAAATGAAATGCCAAAACAGTGGGTCAAATGAACGTTTAACTCTTAAGGGAAAATTACACTTTACATTTAAATTAAACTTTTTAAATGTTCTCTTATCCTTTAAACCTTAAACGATTAGCATCCTCAATACAATCTGATAAAATGTGTGTAATGGTGAGCAATTAAGCATTATGTGCTGGTGAACACGTAGACTTGTTGACTTATTGCCGGGATGATTGATGTCGTCCTTGCTATATGCTTGTGAAGAGTGGACACAGTCCAGCTCACTCAGGTGATCACCATTGACTGGACCCTGTACCCACCCTCTACCCCTCTTCCCTGGCAGCATCTGATGGCACGTTAAGGGGCACGGCTGGGCACGGAGGCGGAGCCAGCCAGGCCTGAAGCACGGAGAGGGGGAGGGGAGGAGGACAACCGGGGCCGAGAGAGAGACATGGGCCAGTGTGTCACCAAGTGCAAGAACCCATCGTCCTCGCTCGGCAGCAAGAGTGGAGACAAGGATCCGGGAAGTAAGTCTCATCACAAGAAGGGAGGCGGAGGCTGCAAGGAGGAGCCGGGCCCGGTGTGCGGGGGGAAGGCCTCCGGGGACCTGCTGGCCAACGGCACCAAGACGATGGAGGCGACCGCAGAGACGCCGGTGATCCCAGCGACTTCGCCGAACCCTCGCAAGGAGGAGCTGATGGCCAACGGCGAGGAGTTCTCCCTGCTGCGCATCGAGGAGCTCTTCAGCTGCTACAAGGACGAGCAGGACGATGCCATTCTGGAAGAGGGCATGGAGCAGTTCTGCAACGACCTGTGTGTAGACCCCGCTGAGTTCCGCGTGCTGCTGCTGGCCTGGAAGTTCCAGGCTGCCACCATGTGCAAGTTTACAAGGTGAGAAAGCGTGCGTGCGTGTGGGGGGTTTGGGAGTGGGAGTGGGAAGGGAAATGTAAATGGGAAAGTTGAGCATTATAATATTAGGGAGTATGGTGTTGAGAAATAGGAGTAGTATGGGGGAGATTGGGGAGTGAGAGCAAAACTTGGGAGACATAGTTGAATAATGATATTTCGGTTGGTGGCAGTGGTGGAACTGGACTGAAACACTTTTTTGACACGGATCCCTTCTTAAATCACAACTTGTTTGTTGCTGTCACTGTCATCATACATGCCAACAGTTCCCAAATATCACTGATATCTGAATTAACCATATTGTTAACAGCTTTGGCTACAAATCGTTAATGATAAATAATGATGACTTAAGAATACTGAAAGGAGGCCAGCAATCTGTAATGTATTTGGAGAAAAATATATTGTAATATGGTGTTTGGTGGGGGTCTCTACCAGACCTGCCCTGGTTGTCAGCCCCGATTGGGGGCAGCATTTGCTGTCCACCCCAGGGGGAGGGGGGAGGATGAGCTGGCTCGGGTCCACCGTGAAGCACGTAAGAGAGTCTCCAGAATGTGGGTGGGTGAATTCGTTCTCGAAGGAAGCGGAGTTCGCTGCCCTCTGAGAATGAGCTTGCCTCTTAGAGACGAGCGGCGGACTCATCTGGGAAGGGTAAATCGAAATAAATAGAGGGTGTAATTGGCTACCAAATTGGAAGAAAATCAGGAAAAAAATCAGAAACAAAAAATAAACATATGGTGTTGGCATGACATAGAATGTTTGGGTAGCGATCCAAACATGATCTATAGTAGTCTATAGCTACTCCATTTGGTATGCAGCAACGTATTTCAACAAAGCCTGAAGAAAACCAAATTGGTTGAAATGGTTTTAATAATTTTAGTCATACAGTATGATGTCTTGTTTGTGAGATGGATGTCATCATGTGCCATTATGTTTTCTAGCTAGCTAGGTAGCTGATACCTAGCTAGCTAACCACGTATGCCATTTAGCAGACCACCGTTCCCTTAAACCACACTGTTCCCTTGTAGTTGAATTGGAGGAGTTGGTTTATGACCAGCCATTTTATGATGTAATAATAATTTTCTAATGCATTACCAGTATTACCAGCTAGGTAACTTAATTTTAGCCATCATTCCATTCAACCTACATAGCAGGTTTGACAGCTTTTTTGTCTGCATTACAGCAAGATAATTATTGCCTGCATTTGCTGAGATCCAGAAAGTATCTAAATGTATGGCTAAACTGCAATAAATGTGCCAATGGATAAACCGCAGTGTTCTTTCATCACTTTTGGTCTAATCTGTACAATATATAGTGCTCAGAAGCTCTAATGACATTTATTTCTAATAGCTGATGGTGATGGTGATGGTGACAACAGGATGGGGTCATGGGGTGAAGTCGGTGTAAGCATGTGTGAAGCTTGCGGAGACAGCAGCGATAAAGGTGTAGCAGCAGGCCAGAGGAGGGGACAGAGATTGTTCGGTTCTCCGCAGGAGCCCATATACAACAGCAGATGGATTTCAGCATTGTTCTCCCTAATCTCCCCAGCGCAGCTTGCACACCCAGCCCCTGGCATGTCTCAGCTTACACAAGCTCCGCTCACCTCTGCTGACTGACAGGGACACAGCGCTGGAAGTGGGTCAGATGCTCGCGTTCTTCACGTGGTACAGTCCATTAGGAGCCCGAGATGGCTTGGACTTCATTTTACGGGTGGCGTACGTTTTTCAGGAGAGATACTGTGCCGGTTTTAAAGTCCTTCTAAAGCGATCGGCTATCAGCGGCTATTGATTATTTTCACTTTGTTGTGCTCTTTGGCGTAATTGAAATAGGATAGCGACCAGCCCTGAAATAGATTTTTATTCAAGCTTTGAGACCGTATTTAAGAATCCCCCCCCACCCTCTTAGCTTCAAAGGTGTATGAGGCACCATCTGACCTCGTCACCATGTCCCTATCATTTAGCATGGCTGCCCTTTGATTAGTGAAATGGTTTGAAATATTTACACTCGATAAATTCACCCACTGGGAGGGATCTTTCGCTCCTTGCCAGAGGCGTCCTGCTGCCCGTTGCCATGGTGAGAGCAGAGCAATTAAATATATACAGCCTTGAGTAAATGCAGCCGAGATTTTCAGGCATGATCCAATCGTAGCACTGTTTGAACCGCATTTAGAGAGGATGTCATTTTTCATTTCACACATGCACAGGCGTACTGAATGTTCTCTCCCACACAATCGTGAAAGCCCCCTCATTAATTGTCATGTTAAAATGGCTACTAATGTTTTGGGCCTTTAACAAATGAGGACCTAATGATGTTCACATAGCGTAGGATACTCAATGGTTAAAATGCAGAATCAAGTTAGATTGACCAACAGCATTCAGAATTCAGAATTTCATTATGAAACGTATATAAAGGAAATATTTCACCATCATTTCACTGATTGTGTTTTGGTGAGGTTGAGTAATGGATTTTTGCCGATAGAACAGTGCAGTAGGTTAGTACGCAGCTTCAGTGTGAAGGAGGCACGGCTCTGTTTGTCCCCTGTGTGGCCCTGTAGAACCTACACCCCACCAGGGAGCTGAGGCAGCAGTATAGGGGATGCAGTAGGGTCAGAATGCTGGCTCTGCAGGTACTGTCCTGGAGGGAATCTCACTGCTGGCTCTATGGTGCTCGTTCTCCCGTTGTTTGTGTACATCTCTGCATTGGTTATAACTATGAGTTTTCCCCTCTTGTATTGTGTTTTACACTCGTTTTTGAAGGAACAAATTTGTGATATATCAATGTAGCTTTAAAAAATATATATATGTATGTTTTAAACCCCATCATTGAAAAACATAGCTGTATATCAATACTCCTTTTCCACTATAGGGCTGGAACCAGGCTGGATCACTCGGTTTAGGTTCCGGGTGGTTTTCCATCATCTGTTCCTTCCGTCGTGCCGACCCTTGTCAGCTGAGAATGTGCTGGTGCTGGCATAAAATGCAAACTGTGGGCATAGTCAGAAAGCTAGAGATCGGTTGATTCGCTCAGAGACGATGCAACATACTGAGGAGATGAAGTCCAGGCAGTGACCACAATCACCCAATCTGTGACCACGGCTGTGACGACGTGTGCTACAGCTCAGGTCAAAGGCAGTACAGTAGAAAAGAAATGTGCACCTGGTCAGCCGGCTTTGGCTCCGGCATGTGCTAGGCTTGACTCAAGCTCTCAGGTGAGATGTACGACCTCACGTGAAACCCCTGTGCATCTGTGCATGGATATCATCAGCTTGCATCCTATGGGGTCTCGTTGTTTGTGAGTAGCCGATGCATTTATTTCAGCTATGAATGTCAGCGTGAAGGATCTCCACCACAGCGAGTCTTTAACAACAGGATGTGGTGAAAGGCTTTCAGGGTTTTTTTTTTAACTCTGAGGTTGGCATGTATCTGTTGCTGAACCTTCTGCAGGAGCTTATCAGCTAAAGCAAGCAATAGTTCTGTCCTTGGTTTCCTGATCTGCAGGTGCACAGCACGTGAGTGCAGTTGGCCTCATTGTTTTCAAAGGAAGGCAGAAAGAGCTAGCCTATGTGCCAGTGTTGGCACGAGTTGAAATTAAACCGAAGATAATTGGTTCTGATATCACGCAGCCTCTGTATTGCTATTGTAGCCACGGGAAATATGCTCTCCCACTGTATACCAATGGGGAATAAGTGAGAGGAGATTCCTGAAAGCCCTGCTTTCTTTTGCTCTTCCCCTCACTGCAGGAAGGAGTTTGTGGACGGCTGCAAGGCCATCAAGGCGGACAGCCTGGAGGGCATCTACTCAAGTTTCCCCTGCATGCTGCTGGAGGCCCAGGCGGAAGACAAGTTCAAGGATCTGTACCGCTTCACCTTCCAGTTTGGGCTGGACTCGGAGGAGGGCCAGCGGTCGCTGCACAGAGACATCGCCATCGCGCTGTGGCGCCTGGTCTTCACTCAGGGCAGCCCCGACATCCTGGACTGCTGGCTGGACTTCCTGACAGAGAACCCGTCCGGGGTGAAGGGCATCTCGCGGGACACGTGGAACATGTTCCTCAATTTCTCTCAGGTGATCGGGCCCGACCTCAGCAACTACAGCGAGGACGAGGCCTGGCCCAGCCTCTTCGACACCTTTGTGGAGTGGGAGGTGGAGCGCAGGAAAAAGGAGGAGGAGAAGAGGAGATGTGCCCAGCCAGAGACAGAAGAAAGTGGAGGGGGTTCTTCTTCTTCTTCTTCTTTCGTGTAACGTCAGATGTCCAACTCGGTGTCGCGTAGCCATGCCCGCATCTCTGGTCCTAGGTCGAAGAGGCTGGCTTCCGAGGGTGGTCCATATAAGGGGCAGATGTTGATTATATGGTCGGCGGTCTGCTCAGGGTCACCGCACTCGCATGCCGCACTGTCCACTTGCGGAGGGGGTTCACCAAACAAGAGTGGCCACTGACTGAGCATCTGGGGGTGTCAATGGAGGGACACAATAAGTAGATTCTCCATCTGTGAATCATTGGGTGAAAATCAATATTGTTATTGTTACCATTTATTATTATTATTATTATTGGGGTTTTGTGTTTTTCTTTCAGTTTTTTTTTTTTTTTCTTCTTTTAATTTTTTTAATTTTTTTTTTTTAAAGAAGGGGTGTGTGTGTGTGTGTGTGTGTGTGTGTGTGTGTGTGTGTGTGTGTGTGTGTGTGTGTGTGTGTGTGTGTGTGTGTGTGTGTGTGTGTGTGTGTGTGTGTGTGTGTGTGTGTGTGTGTGTGTGTGTGTGTGTGTGTGTGTGTGTGTGTGTGTGTGTGTGTGTGTGTGTGTGTCTTCAGCACCCTATTTGCCTTGTTTTATGAAAGGGCTCCAAAATACTGTATTATGTTTTTCGGCACTTTTATTTAAATTATTGTTTTTTTTAAAGTTTTGTTTTTTAGCAATCAGGTGTGCAGGCGCTTTTTAATCTTAAATGATCCACACCCCATACAAATTTTGTTTGGTCCCACAGGCTCCTTATCTGTTTACCTGTTGCTTTTGTGGTAATATTCCAGGGAACCAGATTGCCACATTTCTCCCATTTATACACACGGCCTCCTCCTGCACTTTCTCTTTTCACATCGTTTTATCTATCTCTTTCCTGGAGTTAAGTGAACGTTTTAGTATCATGAATTGCAGTAGTGCCACAACAGAGATGTTTTTAACAGAAGGAGCCTTTAACTGGGTGCAATGCTATTAGCATTCATAGCAGTTACTTCATTTAATTTACCATTTCTCCTCCTTAACATAATATGCAGTGATTGACGACAGTGTTAATCATTTAATGCTGTTCCTTGAATAACTGAAAGTGGACCATGAAATAATTTTATTATTTATAGATATTCACTTATTTATTTACCTACCTTCTGTTGTTGTTACAAGGCTAGACAAACTGGTGGGACATTGCTACAGTCACACACCAGGGATAAAGCATATGTCACTCCTCGTTTATTTCCCACTACAAGAATAGCCAATAGCCTCTTCTTATATCAAACCGCTACAAAAGAAAATGGGAATGATACTCACAAAGTGGACCCTGTAATATGGGAAAAGGCCTTTTCAATGGCTAAAAGGTGTCCGATTCTCCTTCCACCCGCGTCCTTAATTACCCGATTGAATCGATTTGTAATTGAATTGGGCAGGTTTACCCCTTGCTCTTCAGAGGGTAAGATAAGAATTCTGTTAGATGTGCTGTATTGTAATCCTCTGGGACCTGCCAGAGTTCTGCATCTCAGGCTTGCGGGCAGAATGCGCTTTACTCCAATGCTGTTTCCACCTGCACCTGAGCTCCCAGCGTGGATGCTCCCACTTACTCCACCCACACCAGATTGTGGCCTAAAGGGGACTTGGCCTGGGTGTTTTTGCCTACCCAGGAGTTGGATGTGGCCAAAGCGTTCTGGGTGGAAGTAGGCTTGAAAAAATGATCTAGCTCACTGTAAGCCTTTTAAGATGACCCTACAGAACTTTTTGCCAGCAGTCAAAATTATCTCAAGATAATGTTGTCCCCGCATAAATGCCTTTGTTTTCCAAGTAAATATGTCACTCCTGTTCATTCTTGATTTAATAAAAACCAATGTGTTTTAGAAAGTCTTCTCGTTGATTTAATTTAATATCACCAATGGTACTGTACACATTCAATGCTTCTCATGGCTTGTGAATGAATTGTTGAATATTCAAAACAGTCATATCTGTCCCCCCCCAATAATTTGTTGATATAAAACATTCCCTTTCATTATGTCTCTCCACAATATTTAATGTGTGGCTACGCCCTTGCCCCAGAGACCAGGAGGCTTGTCAATCCCAACCAAGCAATATATTATTACTGTTCCGCTGTTCACATAATATATTATCAACTCTGACCTCTAATGGCTTGTTGTGGAACTACATGTATACGACTGGAACAGGCTCCAAAAGAAAATCAGACACTCCATTTACACAAACCGCTTCTTTTTCGTTCGTTCTTTTTGATGTCTATATAATTTGGTTCTGAAGTCCCCCAAAAAATGTCAGAATATGCATAGTTTATCGCCTATTTTTTATTTTACAAAACCAAACGTTGTCTTTGGTCTTAAGAGGTACAAATATGTAGCCATCGCTTATTTATTCCTTGCAGTTAAGTTCTATGCAGTATGCAACGTATTCTCGATATGGCGGGGGAGCTGTACTGCTCGGTGATCCGGACTATGGAAGTTTGTACAAAAGATGCTGAAGCGCAGGACCAGGGTGGGCGTGGCCATGGTTATCTGGGGCTTTCGCTATTGGTCAGGGCTCTCCTGGTAACCAGCACAAACTGTATCAACACACCGAGGACACACATGAGTATTTTTGAACGTTTCTGAATAACGAGAAAGAACGCAGTCAAAGAGATGACATGGACTGTAAGTTAACGTTAACTCTTTCAAGTAGGAGGCCCTTATATTGTCACAACTGGCTAGTAAGCTACGAATGAAAGTAATTAATTTGGTAGTTTATCAGACGCTAGATCGCTAACATTAGTTAGCTAGCATCAGCTACGTTTATTCTTGAATGTTATTTCAAAATGGCAGGTAACGGTATTGTGTGATTATTACCAGTGTTATTATCCCTCATATCTATTGCGAGATCTTGTATTAAAGATGAATGACAATGAGCGGCTTATGCTAGCTATAGCTAACAGTTCGCGAGCTCCGAAAGTTAGGCCTTCTTTTTAGCCGCGGTGTGTACTTTACTGCCTATGCGGCAAAAATGTATCTCAGAGGGTGGGGTCAGACTGACACTGTGTGCACCACTGCTGTTCCCCAGTTTACCTAAGCTTGCTGGACTACCACATTTCTATTTAATGCCTATTTTACCTCACAACTTCATTTCACGATGAAGAAATTATTTCACGATATAAATAAGTTGGCTAGCCGTAGCTTGCTAGATGTAATGATGTGGCTATCTAGCTAATGCTAATGCTATCATAAGGGCAACCATCATTGCTGTTTTCTGTACGGGTTAAACAAGTCTATCCCCCTCCTACTTCACTTACAAAAACAGGGGGATCCGAAAGACACTGCTCTAGAACCACGGAAAATGAGGTAGGCCAAATTGATCTGTTTTTTCATTCGGTTTAAGCTCCACTGTTTGACAAGTTGTCTCTTCTTGTCAAAATACAATGCAAACATGTCTTTGTTAAAGTATTCCAATTCCATACGAATCACTGGAGAGGCTAGCTGCTAGTTAACTTTACGCTGGCTTCTTGAGTTGAAGGTTTAAGTATTTCTTAAATGACAAGTTACTTAAATTAAACCAGACCAAAAACAAGATGCACAAAAAATAAATATATACTGGAATGTATTTGCCTGAAAGGTGTCACTGTTTTCTTATTAACATGCGAACTACAGTACATGTATTCGTCGGAAAACAAAATACACAGAGTTAATGTTTTCCACTGGTCGTGTGATTGCTTTGCATTCCTTGAACTTTGCTTTTGCTCTATTTCTCTGTCACGGCGGATGCATCAAAGCCTCCATCAGTTTATTCTATTTTCTGCTTCTCCTCTGCCCCCATCCTTGCCTGTCTCTTGCAGGTGCTGTAGTTGGCTATCATACACTATGTAAGAGGGCTCTTGATTTATTGTTCTTTCTGCATGTATTTGTCATGACTCGGGCAGTTTTTAAGAAACACCGGAGGGCCGTCAAAGTCAGGAAAAATATCAGTTTTCAGTGTCATCAGCATGTTCAGTCAATCTGAGCGTTTAACCTACAGTGCACCTTTTCTAAGACTCGCAATTCCCCAATGTGATTGTATTATTTAAAGTGCATTAATCTTGAAAAAGAAACTTTATAATACCCCCATAATTATTTTTTCTTTTTTGTAAACAGTTGGTTATTGTATGTCTTTGTTACAAGTGGAGTGCATTGCATTTTACGCAGATTTGTTAACCTCCCACTATTTTTAATGGTTTGCTATTATAGCGAAACATGTTTTCCATCTTTTGAAGTGAGAGGGCGTGGAAACTCTGGATAAGAGCGTCTGCTAAATGCTTACAATGTAAATGTAAATGTACAGACCTATTTCTTCTCCTTGTGTACCCACAAGACACATATTGCATATACATGTTTGAAATGTCAAATGGCTTGGTTCCTGGATGGTATTCTAACTTCACTTATACATCATCTTCTGTTATTTCATGTTATGAGATGGCATGCAGGAGCAGTACTGCACATGCAGAGGCAAATTTGTCTGACTGCTGCATCTTGTTTCGTAGGAGTGTCATGGGAGCCCGGGCGGAAAGCATTCGCCTGCAGATATAGAGGAGAGACTCAATGAATATTTAATTGCTCTTCAACAGAAAAACAGGTTAGGTGTGACTATTCGGTTTTGTGCAAGCATCTCGAGTTACCGGTGGAGATATCTGTCAGTCAATAAATAAAACTCACAAGCTGTGATTGGCACCAGGAAACTGAATGTGACATTGCATCCTCTGATGTGACTGTTGAAATCATGCTTCTTTGATTTGATCACAGACCAAATTCTGTCTCTTTTACACCCTTAAAACAACCCACACTCATAAACATAGAGAGGATGTTTTACATATAAATAATACTTTATTGAACCTGTTTTTTGAAAACATACAAGTGCAATATATATATATATATATATATATATAGTGCAAATGTAAATACGGGTTAAGTAAATTGTGCCTCAAAAAGGTGAATGAATGTCAGTTGCCATGTGACAAGATCTCCACGGGGAAAACACGTCCATTGACTAATATGTCCACTGATCTTGGTCAGGATCTTGAAACGACTGAAAACAAAAGACCCCAAAGACATAGAGCTGGAGCGCCTGGAGCAGGGCTTCTCCATCTATGTGAATGGGGCCAACGGTGAGGCCAGCAGAAAGCCCCAGAGACAGGGACAGAAGGTGCTCACCTCACCTCCACCTGTAGAGCGGACCCCACACACAGCTGGTGAGCAGACCGTAATCCTCCGCCGTGCTTCCCTTGTGACCCCCCCTCCTTTCCCTTAGTGTCTACTGCCTTCTCTTTTCTCAGAAGGCCCTGTTCACAGGCAAATGCATGGCCACAGATTGCACATCTGTTCTCTTGGCATGTTCCCTGGTTAAGAACATATTCAGGCCAAATGAATAAATAATAGTGGCTTGGTAGAGCTGCTGATAAAATATTTGCCACGCTGCTGCTGGTGTCTGCGTTTTCTTACACCCAGCATTGTCGTATGGGTGTCAGTTTTGGAGAGGACTACGCATGTGTGTGATTTGTGCCTTGGCTACCCCCAGATGCCTCTAGAAGGTTTGCTTTGTTAGCGGAAGACCAGCAAGATCTGCAGGAGGCACGGAGACAGAGGAGTCAGACTGCCCCAGGGAAAGTGCAGAGAAAAGAATGGGTTCAGGTATGCTCCAGTCAAAGGTCAGACATGTTGGAGCATTAAGAGGAATCACTCATAAACAGTGTGCTTTATATGCGCTTAGGTAATCACATACATATACACAGTGTTGTGGAAGATCTTTATTCACTGTGTGGGAGTCTGGTCTTGGGAATAGAGGGTAGTCATCATACTCAGTCATGTGGAATGCCAGAACTTTTTAAAGCTTCTTATTAATAAATTATAGCAATCCCACAGTAGCTGTAGAGCCTGGGGCCGGATAGAACTAGATTCTTTAACTGCAGGTGTCCAGAAGGAAGAGTTGAAGGGTATGCTTGACATTCTATTTGATTTCATTTCAGTATATTTTTCCCTGTCTGTCTGTTGACTGGATGTGTGTAGGAAGTGTGTAGGAAACCCTCCCAGCAGCACTGCAGAGAGAGGCCTACATTTTAGGCTGAGCCGTAGTGACCCAGTCCTGTACCTTTCTCTCCTCGCAGGGTTCGGTCCACATTAAAGCAGAGAAGGGACCTGGCCTGCGGATTCACCCGGAGCACCTCTTCTCGGAGGACTTTGAGCCCTATGAGAGCGTGACCATGGAGGTAGGGGGTGCCTGCGGCTGCCGGGCCCCAGGGCTGTGCTGCTGGGATGTGTGTGTAAGCCGGCGTCTTCCTGTGTGTCCTCCCTCTCAGCAGTCCGCCGCTCAGTCCCCCCACAGGGACGCCCACACGGGGTCCAAGGCCCACTGTGACCCGGAGCGCAGCGAGCGAGTACTCCTCAACATGGACGAGGTCAAGGTCAGTGAACGCGCCTGACAGAGACCATGACCGCGACGGCACGTATTGTCACCGAGGCCCCCGGGGCTTACAGGGCCTTGCTTCTGTGTCCTCAGGTGCTGCGACAGAGCCTGGAGGTGAGTGTGAGCGTGAGGCGGAGCAGCCGGGACTCCATGGGGGAGGAGTCAGAAGAGGAGTGGGTGGAGGAGCAGATTGAGAGGGAGGAGAGCATGGAAAGCCTAGAGGAATTCGGTCTGCCCTCCAAAGGCCGCGCCCCCATCCTGCAAGCCAGCAGCGCAGCCCACCACCACCTCGATCCTGGGGACCTCATAGTGCTGGACTTTGGCCCCTCGCCAAACGGTAACCCCAGCCACCCTGTTTTGTCAGTTTTGAGGCAAAAATGTAGATTTGTGTAGTGTTGCTACTCTGCAATCTGAGGACTGGAGAAAAAAATTCTGTAAACCATGCATCCAACATACTTTTAACTCTTAATGGCTGCCTGTCTGGTCTGGTCTGGTTCTGTCCCTCATCTGCAGGTGGAAGGGAAGAGCGTTCACTGTCAGCAAAGAGGAAAGAGAACATGGAGACGTATGTTCCCACCAAGCCGGTCATGGTGAAGAGCAAGGCCCTTGACTGCCCTCCTTCCTTACAGGGCAGAGATACTCCGAGTAAGTACAGTCCCTGAATTATGTAGCTCACAGCAACTTCAGAGAAAACCTATGTGAATGTGAATAGTGAACCGTAAAGACATTAAAATACTCTCTGGGTTTGTCAGTGTCCAGGATCTCACATCATAGCAAAATGTAGCTAAATAACATCATAGCCAAATGTGTTCTGTAAGGCTGGCATTTACTGCTTTTTGTTCATCATTGTTTTCACCTCAGGGTCATGGAGTCGTGTGGAGCGCCCCCTGTCTACGGCCCGGAAGGCTGCGCTGGAGGAGCGGGATCCTGAGGAGGCTGCCTGCCAGGTTTTCCAGGCCCTACAGAGAGAGAACACCCCACTGCAGCCAGCACTCAGAGCCTCCCGGCACAGACCGGTAAGTAGGAATCGTAACCCTCTAGTCACTTTACCTGAAGGCTAAATGATCATTTCTGAAATCCACAGTAAGAATCCATGTAAGAATTTTACCACGGTGATTCATTGTGTATCTGTGGTAACGTTTTATTTCCATGAATGTTACACCTACGTATGGCAGTATTAATGTCTCTTTTGTGCAACCCATGAATGTCTGACCCACCTCTTTCCTGACTGGTCTGTTTCTCTGTGTTCAACCACAGTCCTCATAGTTCTCTTTTTGTATCATTGTACCACAGATCAGAGGCCAGATAAGTAATGGCTCTGAGGCGTTTGGGGAAAGTGGTGTAGCCAAGGCCATGCAGAGAATAACCCTCATGGAGCCAAGGTACACCCAGAACCAACCTCCAACACCCGTCTCCCCTCACAGGGACTCTCCCTCCTACTCACATGACCTGTAGATGTTGTGCCTTTGTCAATCCATTTTAGATAACACTCTAAAGTCTGTTTTAATTAATGTCAACCTTTATTAATTATCAGCGGTCTTTTCTGTGTGGTGCACTTGAAGTTTGCATTGAATCACTTTTCTGCAGTATCCGAGTCCTTCAAATATGTGCCAACGTTGCTTTTACGAGACTATAAATGCATTTATATCAATTTGTTTTTCAAAAAATCTTCTGTCTTATCCCAGCCAACAGAAGAAACTTCTAAAGGCACTGGAAAAAATTGAGGCTGACACTAATGTGGATTTCCCTCAGATATCAAAGACCAGCAGTGTGAAACCAGCAGTGAGTTTATTTCATATTCCTATTAAAGGACCTGTTACAGAACATGGAAACACTGGGGATGGGATTTGAGTGAAAGTACCCAGAAACAGGATTTCAATGAAAATACCCAGAGACGGGTTCAGTAAAAATATCCAGAGGCAGGGGTTCAGTGAAAATACCCAGAGACGGGTTCAGTAAAAATATCCAGAGGCAGGGGTTCAGTGAAAATAGATGTAGTGTCTCAGTCCAAAAATGAACAGTAAGGCTGATTGCTATTCACAATAATGCATGTGTGGGAGCAGAGAAGTTTCAGAGCTGACATATTTTCTTGCTTTACAAGACAAGCATTCAAGTGAGCGCCATGTTGTTTGGAAGCTTCTGAATAAATTGTCATACTCTGTGAGCCGCAGAGCCCTGTGGGGGGCTGTGTGGCCAACGACGCAGAGAAGAATGGCGGTTCTGTTGTCTCGACAGAGGGCGCAGGCGTCTGCAGAGGTGACGGCCTCTCTTTACGTCACCATGGAGATTCTGTCCAACTGGGGGAACAGCAGTCAGGTGGGGCTGACAGAGATGCAGTTCTTCTGCCTGAGGAACCGCAAGGTGTATGTGTCACCCCACGACCTGGACATCAGGAACGCCGACCATCCGGGGAACCTGGGGGCGCTGGTCAATGGGAAAGCCAAAGTGAGTCTATTTTCAGACAGTGACCTTAACAAATATAATCAAATTCAGCTCCTCCAGTCTTTTGGAGAGGAGACTGTCACATAATCCAGTGTAGTTGGGTTCCTTGTGGGTTCCGTCAGCAGCAGTAGTTACAAGATACAAGCCCGGGCTGTTTGTGTGTGTTTGTTTGCCCGTTATGAATCACCCGAGGTGAATTGAACTAATTGGCCCCTTCTGTCAGTCAAAAACCCAAAATAGACTGCCCTTACTTCACTGTAATGTTGTTGGAGTGTTCCTGATTTAATTACACATAGTTAGGCTTAGGCCAGTCATTTGTGATTTGTCTGCCTGGCTGGGCCCAAATCAGAATCCACCAACAGTTTAGTCTGTTTGCTGCTTGTTTAATGTTGTGCTTTTTCCCTTGATTGGAACTAAAAGACCACAAAAGAGCGGCACATGTGGACCTGCCCGTTCCACCCGCCCGTCCAGCTCTACTTCATCATCCGCAACCCAGAGCGCTCTCCTGACTTCGGCATCTCCCGGATCAAGATCTGGAACTACAACAGGAGTCTCAATGTAAGGCCTCTTTCCATCACCGTCAGGGAACAGGGTCAGATTTCATTGGACACGTACAGCAGAACTGTTCATGGTGATACAAGTCAGGCCACACTGTTGGGATAATCTGAATATTGGGTTATACCACATAGCAGTAATAAGGGTCCTAGGTTTTTGTAAACAAAGCTCCATTCAAAATTAATGGTGAAAAGTTAGCTTCTGTGATAGCAAGGTACACTTAAGTACAACAATGCTGGAAACTGGAAGCCATTGCATCACACAAAGCCATTGTTCAGAGCCATTAGTTAGAGCCAAAATGGCAGCGACCAGCAGCCCACTAAATGCTATTATGACTACTGTGTTACTTTCCAACGACCATCACACTCCTACGCACTGAACTAGCAGTTCAAAAACATTGTTAGCGGATATCTAAGTTAACTTAGGTTAGTCAGTCTATCAGCTTGGGTTAGTTCTTGCAAAGGGTACAACTTTGTACCCTTTATTTAGCTATAATAGTTTTCTGTGTTTTCGGTTGTTCATAATTGTTTAATTGAAGTAAATACAAATGGTTTAGCTAAGCTCTAGCGAGCTACTTAGCCACATTAGCGAGCTAATTGACTACTTCTAAAAATTTTATCTGATTTTTTCCCAGTTTTCTCCTAATTTAGTGGCCAATTATACCCTCTATTTCTTTCGATTTACCCTCCCCCACGAACTTGCCGCCCGTCCCCACGGGACAAGCTAATACTTTGAGGCAATGATCGAGACTGGACTCGCCCAACTATGTTTACCAGGTTGCCTTACCACTCTTCGGCGAGCTCATGCCGGCTCTCCCTCCCCCCTTCCTCTGGGGTGGACAGCTAATTGCTGTCCCCTAGCGGCACTCCTGGTCAGGGCCGGACTGACGCAGCTGGCGGGTTTCGAACCCAGTCGGACACTCTTACCGTTACACCACCCAGGAGGCCGCTAATTAGCTACTTAGCTACATAGCCACAGGGAACGTTGGGTAACTAGGTAGTCTCAGCTGGTTTGACATGTGAAGTTGGGTGCTAGTTGTGTCCGTTCATTAGGTGCTTGTGTGGATTTACTGTCTTTTTTGGCTTTTGCTAATCCTTATCTTAAAACAGTTTTTGGGTTTAATCTAAATAACATGCAGTAATATACATGGACAGCAAAGAGAAATGAGAACACCCACTTATATCTAATGCCTTAAAAGGTTGTTAATCCTTTGGTTATTGGCAAAATACATGATCTACAGTAGTGAGGTTATCTTTACTTTAGAGAAGAAGTTGGCAAGGCGAGGACATGGAGCTGGGTGAAGATGCCTTTCTGAGCAGAGCAGAGTGGTGCATTGTGAGGGGCCGCCCTGCTGAATGTGGAACAGAGGGTGATTAGGGCCTTGGGATTAGAGGTGGATCACATCGGCCTCATCCTCTTGTGGTTTTTAATAGCCGTCGGTTGCTGCTGCCAGGGTTCAGAGAACCAGTATTGTTTTGCATGTCTGGGGGATACACTTGGACACAGGGGGAAGCAGCGCCTGGTGATACTGGTGTAGAGTTTCCCAGCTCTCTGTGCGTGGCGGTAAGTGGCGGAAGTTGTTGAAGATCCCAGGTCCTTGTGAGTCGGAGAGTGTTAGTGTTCACCCTGTGTGTCTGTGCGACACAGACGGCCGCCAGCAGACTCCCAGGCGGAAGTCCTCAGCTCGTTCTCCTCATATGAGAGTGACGTGCATACGATGTGCAAACAATGCTCGGAGTGAATCGTCCCCACCGTGTTTGTCTTTCCAGCAGACTGCGGCTTCGCTTTTTCCCTGAAGTTTGTTTTGCTATGATGTTTTGTGAGTTTATACGCTTCGGGGCTGCGAGGTTTGGTTTGAGTAGCCGCAGTGGCATTCGGTCTGTATGTTTTCGTAAATGCTGGACGTAAAGTGTTTTTCCGTGTTTGTCCTGAACGGAGTGGTGAAAAGGCTGCATTGTCTCTTTAAGGATCTGGATATCGGCGCCCGTCATGTGAGACTGTATCTCAACAGCACCTTGGTGTTTGAAGGCGAGCTGGAACGGGGCTGCGGGAACCAGGTGTTTGACTACAGCACCATCATCGACCTACAAGCCCTGGCCCAAGAGCCCGTCTCCCCCAGCCCCATCTCATCAGGTCACAGCCTGGACATCGGCGAGGACCACTCCTCCGACCATGACAGCAGGAGCCAGGAGAGTAGTGGCAGTAGCCGCACCCAAGCAGAGGAAATGAGCGAGGGACGGGCCGACCCGCAAGATGACTCCTCCCCGCTGACCGCCACGCCGCCCTCGCCGAAAGGGAGGGTCTCCCCGGATGAAGAACTCCCATTGAAGGAGCAACTGGAGCGGGTCACAGGGCGGGCAGTCACCGCCCAGCCCCTCTCCAAACCCCCACCCTGGCTGCAGCCCCTGGACAGCTTCGAGGGGGGGAAGGAGAGGCCCCCTTGGCTCTCCTCAGACCAGCCCCTGGAGCCCAAACCCTCGGCGCTGCCCGAGCTGGCCAGCAACCCAGGAAAGTCTGGTAGGGGTTCTGCGCTGTGGGGGGAGAGGGCACAGAACGGGGAACCAGCCCGCCCCCCGACACAGTTCAGCGCGGACTTGCTGGACCTGGGCAACCTGCTGGAGGACTTCCGTCCCATCAGCAGCAGGAAGAGTGCCCGGAGGAGCTCACAGCAGCTTGAGCCCAGTAGTGACAGGACCACTGGCACGCCCAGGAGAGGTAACCGTTTTTTGTTTTTTTTAAAGTTTTTTTATTAAGTTAACTTTTCACATGATGTGATAATAACACTTTACAATCATGGTGGGTGAAAGTGGGGAGCATTGGTGATAAAATTAAGGATTCCTTCTTTTTTTTTCTTTTTTTCTGTCCTAGCTATGTGAAGGTTTGTCTTTTTATTGCAGTATTAAGTTGGTTTTTTGGCCTTGCACATTTGGACTGCTTTTTCATATTTTTTAAATATATATAAATATATATACATCTTAAATATAATGTATTATATTATCTTATCTGTGTTCGACTGGATTTGCAAGATTGTATGTGAGCCTACAGAGGTCAGGGCCTTACTGGGTAAAATGAAGTAGCGTGTGGTTGTGTGGGAGTAGGTAAAGCCTAATCTGATGGAGAGACCCCTTGTGTGCAGTTGTTATGTACAAAATAGAAGTGCTGATAATGGGTAAGTTGTCATGGACACGAGCAATTATTCTTACGCTGCAAAGCTGTGATCATTAGCACTCTCTTATTGTCGCTGTTGCTTTGCTTTAAGGAGGCTGATCATTATAATTTAGCCATTATTTGTTGGTGTTTTTACCTTTTTAAATTGGATGTGACTGAGAGGAAATTGCTGCTCAATGTGCAAAAAAATATTTGCACAAATATTGAATTGTGCTACTAGTTTTTCAGTATAGCATACTGTACTGTTGGATACCTACTTGTGTTTCTTTTTCATACGTCATATAATTGAATGCAAAGCTTCTCTGTTTACATTTTTTTCACATATGTGATGGTAAAATGATTGCCCATCCTGGGCATGTTAACAACATGACAGTTTTATGAGAATGACTGAACGCTATGTACTGTAGTGGTAGTTACTCAGACACAGGCAGCCCTCCAGTATTTTCATTATTGGTGTCTTTTGAGCTTTTGGTTGTTAACTGCTAAATGTTAGCCTACTGCTTTTCAGACATGTGTTTTTTACACATACACTAGGTATACCCAATTTAATGCTTTTCTGTTGAGCTCTCTTTGTTCACTGTTCACATGTTTGTTTATGAAGAAAATCTATTGTGAGAGTCAAGATATCGTTCTAAAGGCTTTGAAGCCTCTATCCGCAACTAGGGTTGATCTACGTGCTCAGTAAACTAAAACAAACACTTTGATTTTTGTTTGCTTTGTTCAGTCAATCGGTGCTTGAATGATTACAACTCGTTACTCCTTTGAATTTTTAGTTTTATTTTATTTCTTTTAAATGGTACTCATCATCATTTTGTTAGTTAAAAGGCAAGGCGAAGCCAAATAATTATTCGATTATGAATCCCTGTTATTAGTAAAATATTTGGGCCATAATGGATGATCTGCAAAATATATTTGTTGCAAATACATATCTGCACTCCACAACAGTGAATTCTAGAATTTTATTTGGGCTATCTGAATGAGATTATCTTGCCGGCAGATTGTCATATCACTCAAACTCTTTATTCTAGTAATCCCACTTTATCCTCCAGACAGCAGCCTGCCAGCTTATTAGTGGTACATTTGCAGAGATGTGTTCTCTAGCGCAAGAAATCGTCAAGAGCAGCTGCTATAAGAGAGAAGGTACAGCCAAATTAAAATGCTAAAGTGGGTCACAGAGAGTGGATTGCCTGGTAGACCAAAACACTAGCATGTTTAATGGTCTGTCACCTTTAATTTCAACAATTTGCCACTGACACGATTAAAAATGCCCAAAACTAACATGCATGTGTGTTACCTTGTACTGGTCGGGAGATAATGCGTTCATCATCCTTCTTTTGCACATTAAAAGGTTAAAAAGGTTTGAGGCAGAAAGATATAGAATCCTTAATGGAAGAGTGAATGAAGAACAAATGTGAAGCGCCACAAGGCTGCAGGGAAAGAGGCCGTGACATTTTGTGCGGTAGTGAGCTTCCTCCCTTGTCCACAGAAGAGCCTGGCTCGGCCGGCGGCAGCAGGAGGCAGTGGACCCCGCGGGCGCAGTGGCGCAGCGAGCAGGACGACACGCTCATGGAGTCCTGGGACTCGCTCACCAAGTTCAACCAGTGCCAGCGCGGCCGCATCTCCAACATGGGCTTCGAGGGGGACATCTTCGACGAGTTCCTGCAGCGGCAGGGTCGGCCCGAGGCCGGCCTGAGCGGCCAGCACCCCCGGACGCCCCGCCAGGGGAACCTCGCCGAGGAGCCCGAGGAAGACCCCCTGAGCGAGACGGAGCGCGACGACGAGTTTGAGATCCCCGTCCTGCCCGAGGGCCAGCGGCTGGTGGTCAACATCCTGTCCACCTGGGGCGACCGGCACTACGTGGGCCTGAACGGCGTGGAGATCTTCAGCTCCAGCGGGGAGCCCGTGCTGCCCGCCCGCATCCGCGCCGACCCTCCCGACATCAACGTCCTGCCCGCCTACGGCAAGGACCCGCGCGTCGTCACCAACCTCATCGACGGCGTCAACCGCACGCAGGACGACATGCACCTGTGGCTAACGCCCTTCACGCCGGGCCGCTCCCACGTCATCTTCATCGACTTCCACAGCCCCTGCCGGGTGGCCATGATCCGGGTGTGGAACTACAACAAGTCCCGCATACACTCTTTCCGCGGGGTGAAGGAGGTGGAAATGCTGCTGGACGGGAGGTGCATCTTCAGGGGGGAGATCGCCAAGGCCTCGGGCACCCTGTCTGGAGGTATGCCGCCGCTCCTCTCTGTTATTTAAGGACAACTTGACCATGACTCATGCGACTGCATGCAGTAGTTTTAAGGTACAGCAAAGGGAAAGGCAGTTTGGTAATTATGTCCTTAAAGTGCCTTAAAAGTGTCCCAACATGCAGGTGGTGTAAATTTGTAGACCTAGGATAAATATGATATAAAGGGAGGAATCTTTCCTCAATCTACTTCTCAGCCCTAGAGCAGTTTGGGGACACCATCCTGTTTACCACGGACGACGATATCCTGGAGGCCATGTCCCGCTTTGACGACACGTTCGAGGGTGAGGCAGAGGGCCCGAGAGCCTGGTGAACGAGGAGGAGCTGCAACGGCCTCGCACTGCCGACGGAGAGGGTGAGGAGCGGCCCTTTACCCAGGCCGGCTTCAGAGACAACAACCAGCACGTGAGTTTACGTTTGAACCTTCAACCATCATTTCCTATTTTTCAAGCCAGCATTCCTGTTGTGGAAAATATGTTTTGAATTGTGGGGATGCCTCTTTGGTTTATGTTTGTGACTTTGCTGCTGTTTCAGGTGAAAGTACATCCTAACAGAGATGGCTTGTCTGAAGTAGCTGCAGAGCAGGTTCCTGGAATGTACACTGGAAAGTGTGAGTATTCTCGTACTCTCTTCATCTGGCGAGTTTAAGTATGAGGTGGCTCTGTGGCTTTCAGACATGGCCTTATCGCTCTCCTCCGCAGGCCTTAAGATTGACTTCGGCATGACCTGGGGGGACTCTCATTATCTGGGTATCACTGGGCTAGAGGTGGTGGGGAAGGAGGGCCAGAGCCTGCCTCTGGACATGAGTGTGTTGGACTCCTCCCCCCATGACCTCAACGACCTCCCGGAATACAGCTGTGACCTGCGCACCCTGGACAAGTGAGTGTCTGCTCTCACACAAACACAGTGGCTATGGATGATCACGGAGATGGAGTAGCTCTTTTCACTCAGCTGACTGAGGAGGTTGTCATTCATTCATTATCTAACTCACTTATTCCTGGTCAGGATTGTGGGGGAAGGGGGGCCGGAGCCTATCCCAGCATGCATCGGGCGAGAGGCAGGGATACATCCTGGACAGGTCGCCAATCCATCACAGGGCACATACACCATTCACTCACACACTCATACCTACGGGCAATTTAGACTCTACAATTAGCCTAACGTGCATGTCTTTGGACTGTGGGAGGAAACCGGAGTACCCGGAGGAAACCCACGCGGACACGGGGAGAACATGCAAACTCCACACAGAAAGCCCCGGCCGGGATTCGAACCCGGGACCTTCTTGCTGTGTGGCGACAGTGCTATCCACTGCACCACCATGCTGCCCTGAGGAGGTTGTGTCTCAGTTATTGAACTCTGAGGCTTGAGAGACCTTCTGGATCTTCAGGATGTGATTAGAGGAGCTATTGTTCCCGGCAACTTCTGAGCCACTCTGTACCAGCATGATGTTTCATCTTGACCTGGTTTAATGGCAGGTTGATTCACCTGGTTTGATGGTTGCTTTCTGTGAACAGGTTGATTGACGGTCACAACATCACCACGGAGGATGACCACATGTGGCTGACCCCCTTCTCCTACGGCAGCGAGCATTGGCTCACTGTGCGTTTCGAGAAGGCCCAGACCGTGGCCGGACTGCGCATCTGGAACTACAACAAGTCTCCAGAGGACACGTACAGAGGGGTGAGAGATCTGCGTGCATTGCTGCCTTGCGATCTCAGCGCCAGCCCTTGGCATGTGTGAATGGCCGCTTTTCTCCGCCCTGCAGGCGAAGGTGATCCATGTGTCCATGGACAACGTGGTCATCTCTCCTCCTGAGGGCTTCTTGATCCGGAAGGGTACGGGGAACTGCCACTTCGACTTCGCCCAGGAGCTCCTGTTCATTGACTACCTGCAGCCCACTGACAGCAGGAGCACAGAGTCACAGCACATACACAAGTACAGTAGCATGAAGTCTTCATAGAAATCAATTTTGTATTGTTTTCAGACCTGCAATGCAAACTCAATGCAACCTTGACGTGCAATCGCTTGTCAGTGAATTATCTTTTCATAGTCTTACGGTTAATTTTCCTTTGTTCCAAAACTGTTGCAACGGTCCCTTGATTACGCATATTGTCACTAACCACTTAGTTATATGTCAAAATATAATGCTCCTCCGAAAAGGGTCTTCGCTCTGGCAAAGTTGCTATCGTACACCTTAGGCAGTATGGAGTGTGTGCATGAACCTCGCAAAGAGGGCTAGTACTGCAGCTGTGCACTGAGAAATTAGTGCTATTCGGTTAGTGTGAAAACAGAGTACGAGTGTTCCTCGCATTGGCCCCCTGTTTAAATGTTGAGGCCTGAGCTGAGATGGAGCGTAGCGCTGAAGCTCACAGCAGCCGTTTGCCTTTCTCAAACAGGGGCAGCTCTCAGAAAGTGGAGCAGGCCAGCATGGACTATGAGGCTCCCCTCAGGCCCTGCGGATGTATCCTTTCTCCCGCCGCGCGGAGGCGTGATGGGCGGCGGGCAGGCAGGCGTCGTCATCCGTGCAGGACGCGCCCGGTCTCTTCCTTAACTCCTGCTCTCAGTCATTTTCCAGCTGCAGCTGCTCACCACCTGGGGCGACCCGTACTACATCGGCCTGAATGGGCTGGAGTTCTACGACCAGCACGACGCCAAGATCCCCCTCAGTGACAACAGTATCCTTCACAGCAGCCTGATCTGCCGGTGTCACTCACGCCAATGCAGATATACTCTGTTTTAGTTTTATGCGGCTGCATCGTTTAGCGGTGTAGTGCAGCCAAAATGATTTGTTCACGGCGTAATTGGGTAACTGGCAGGCAGGGTACATTTGTCTGGATTTAGTTAATTGTCCAGACCCTGCTCTGCAGTAATCCCAGAGCCAGATGCAAAAGAAAATCTTGGCGTGGATGAACAGTGACCTCTGGAGGAAAACTGTGGAACATGTTTGATTTAGCTGAACCATACATACACTCGGTAGCTCTTTAACGACTCGTGCTCAGACATCGCAGCGTTTCCAGACAGCGTGAACGTGCTGGACAGCGTGAATGGAGACGTGCGGACTCCAGACAAGCTGGTGGATGGAATGAACAGCACCCAGGACGGCAGACATATGTGGCTGGCCCCAGTACTGCCAGGGCTGGTGAGTGGAGTGTGTGTGTTTTTGTGTCCTTGTCTCTGAAGGCATAGATGTGGACGCTGTGGCATTTTTTAAAACTTTTGCCCCTAATTATTACTGTGTGCCTGAGGATTGTTATAGATTTGGTCTTCTTTGTTTACAGGTGAATCGGGTATATGTAATATTTGATAAACCAGTGACGGTGTCCATGATCAAACTTTGGAACTACTCCAAAACGCCACAAAGGGGAGTGAAGGAATTTGGGGTAGGTTTCCTACAGTTACATATATAATATAATAATATAAAACTCATAGTGTGTGCTGAAGAGAGGGCTTTTATTTCTCTGAACAGCTCCTAGTGGATGACCTGCTGGTGTATAATGGCATCCTGGACTCTGTGAGTCACGTGGCCCGAGGCATCCTGCCCAACTGCGACCCTGTGGTGCCCTACCACACCATCCTCTTCACCAGCAACGCCAAGCTCACACACCGAGAGAGGAACACCGTCATCAGGTACAGCGTCTGAGGCGCTTTCTCCAAACCACACGTGCACTATCGATGCTGTGACGCTGAAGCTCTGGGTCAGTGGTTGCGTCTCTGTTATTGGGTCAGCTGTGTAATGGTGTGAGCTGGTAATGATCTCTATTCCAGCCCTCAGCACTCCAGGAATCTGGAGCCGTGAGTACAGAGCTGCTCAGCACTGCTGCCCCCTGTGGACGCTGTGACACAGTGCACTCTGTGTCTCCTAGGATCCCTCTCCCCCAGCTCTTCTCCTCTGTCCCCTCAGTTCTCTTCGACCCCCTGGCTCTATATCATGCTCCTGCACTAAGACTTGAAGCCTGGACCTGCTCATTTGTGTCTCAGTGCCATAGTGGTCTCCCGTTGCCTGCAACTTCGCCTTCACACAGCCCTCTGTGTACTCTGCCCACCACTGTAACCCTGGCTCCCCCATTCCTAGATGTCAAGAATGTGGAGATATAGCACGAATTAGGGGTGTAACGGTACGCAAAAATCACGGTTTGGTACGTACCTGTTTTGAAGTTACGGTCCGGTTCTTTTTCGGTACATCAGTACATCAAAAAAAAAAAAAGAAGTTTTAATTGCTTTTCATTTATGACATTTGTAAACCGTGGTTAATTGGCCATAATTTACTGAAATGCTGACGAGAGGAAACTTCGTAGTGGGGCTCAATCACTTTCAACATATGTTTAAAACCTGTGCTCTCGACAATGGAGTATGGTCGCAGATCCGCTGCTATAAAAACACCTACAGCATTTGTTATTGCTTTGGCCCGGTCTGAATTATCAGCGAGAGGTTGCTTAAATGCCATGGGGAGCTGGGTTTGCACTCCACACAGTTTTTTACAGTGATGTTCACATTCAGGTGATGCCGTTTCAAATGAGTAATCAAGTTTGACGTACTGCCAGCGACATACCCAATCTCAGCATGCTACTGAAGTTCACTGGGGAACCGTAATGTTCCCAAACAGGAGACTTGAATGATATGGGAGGGTCTTCAAGCTCTGGCTTCTCATTTGCATTCGCCATACTGACTACGAGGCTGGGCTGTGCTAAATTAATCTCTCTGGTTCAGTGTTGTGCCACAGACGTACGTGGGCTGAACGAACAACATCCGACCCTTTGTGCAAGTTGTATATCTTCGGGAGGGGGGACTCTATATTTTGAATTATGTTCCGCACACAAAAAAAGTTCTGGATGTGCGTTAGTGGTTAAAGCAAGATTGCATTCGTTCGGTTCACAGCTCGTGCCAAACCGGAAGTCCTGTGCACCGGTACACCCCTAGCAGGAATACAACCCTGTTGTTGTATTTTCTTCTTTTGTAGCAACTACGTGGAGGACCAGGACGTGAAGATGACCAACGAAAACCAAATAGTCCACCACCACAAGAAGAAGCAGGCGGCCGATCCGGGTAAGAGTTAGACGCACCAGTCTGGCGCAGCTCTTTCCTAAACGGAAAGTCCGTCCCTTTCATTGTTGTTCCCACTGCATTGTCTGTGCAGCCCTGCGGCCGAAGACCTGCATGACGGACAGAGGGCAACTGGGGAAGAGGCGGTACTGAAGGACAAGGGGGAGATGCTGGCCGTGGAGAGTTGACGGACTGCAGCTGTACCACACTGCCCAGGTGCTTTTTCACTCCGTGGTCTTAACCTTTCACCCCTATCCGTCTGTGCTCCAAGAATCTGAAGCCTGCACTTTGACAGAGAGGACAGGACAGCTTGTAACAGAACTGGTCGGTGTGTTCACAGCAAGCTGTAGGCTATGCTATGAATAAACCGATCGCACGTCATGGGTTTGGTTCATCCTTACAGCGCGCTCCAACAGCTATGACTGAAAATAATATCTCCCTTTAGCGTAATGGAGTTTTTTTGCTCACCACATGTTGGCTTTGAAGCCATTGTTGCTCTTACATGTTCCACGTACCAAGCTTCAACTTTAAGGTGTGGTTGCCTCACGGACCCCCCCTGTTCTTCAGTACTCTGCTGCTGTCGCTGCTCCAGGTATGAGAACAGTGTAACCTTCCCAACCACTGTTTGGTGCACTCTGAATGAGAAAACCTCTAAAAGCTACTTGCATTTGACTTCATACATGGGATTGACCTGACAAAGCCTTTAAGAGTAATTGCCTACTTGCTGTCAGCACAAAAATCAATAGAATACTTTTCTGTAAAATAAAGTTCCAGTGCAGTGTCGTTGTATCGCTCTGTTTAATCTCACTGGTTTTTACGATTTTGCTGGAAATAACAGGTTGTTGTTAAAAGATGAGGGTCCAAATGACTAGTGCCTGTTCCACAGCACTGCATAAGCCTGCAAAGTGGTCAGGTCAGAGGACTAGTTTAAGTGCTTGTCCTTGTTACTGTTTGAGACCATGCTATATACATGTAGTTGTATCTCCTTGTTGTCATAGAAATGCACTCGATAGTAACCTGTTCAGCAGCATCTTTAGTTTTGGTGGAATATGTAGTCAGTCAGATGACTTCATAAATACAGCTGTGTAGTTTATAAAAGCTGTGTGGTAGCAGTGGTCATGCGTTGATGTTATTATTTAGGGGCTTTTAACATGTCTTCGACAGCAAGTGCAGTGACCTGGCTGTTTGCAACTTAAGTGACCTTAAAAGTCTATTATATCTAAGGAAAGATACACAAGATTCCTGAATATGTACTCTTCTGTATTTTTATCCAAACACTATTCTGCAGTCTAGAATCTTAAAATATCACTGAGACACTACTCTGCTCAATAGTAAATAGCTCTATGTAAACACGCATTTTGCCGTTTTTGCACTGGGAGTACCGCCTGTCTTGTACAATGTCATTAACCAAATATCGAAATGTGTAATTTTGTGCATCGTTTGCATTTTAAAGGTCTTTTGACATTGCCAACTCATTGTGACAGAAGACCGTATGGAAATCTTGGCTCTTGATTTGGAAATGGCTTATTTTATCTTCAGAGTTAGGAAATGTATGTTCAGTGTATTGTCTTTTAATGGAGACACATTGTAACACAAACACCAATACTAATAAATATGCAAGCACGGAAAATATACCTCAAGTAGAAGCTAGATAGATTTTGAAATTTGAAATCCTTACACTAAAATAGATTGTAATGTGAATGTGGCCAGAAACAGCGGGAAGTAATGTTTATATTGCATATTCCATACAATGATTTCACCACTTCAGTGTGAAAGGGTATCAAATTACTGTTAATGACAAAGGGAGGCACTTTTACATTTTGTAGAGGTTTGTGTTCAAGGGACGATATGTGTTTGGTGCTTTTTGTGATGGACACCATGTGATATGGTTTCCATCACAGAAATGGTCTAAGAATGGTCTTTAACTTTCTTTTTAAATGCTGTTTTGTGCATTTCAGTTTTACCTCAAAGTCTGTAAGAAAGGATTTCAATTTTCACTATGTCATGCTTCAGGGTTCTTGGATATTTTGTTGCAAAGACTGTATATGTAACATTCCATGTTAAAATATGTTAAGAGTATTTTTTTAATCACTTACAGATATGTGTATATTTAATGTAGCTTTACCTAAGTGAATAAAAATATGTTCAAGTAAATAACCCAGCTTGTCTGAAGTGTTTCTGTTGTCATCGCTTTTCACTTCTTAGGTTCCAATGAGGGCAGGTAGTTCGAGCATTGAATATATATCAAGAAATGACAAACCTTCAATCAGTATACATTTACTAATTACTGTGCAATTAACTCATTTCTAAGATGATGCCAATCATAGGATTGTGTCAAGTATGTGGGCCTTTATGTATGTGTCAAGATCTAGGTCTTTAATCTGGCTTCAATGCTGAATTAATTTGATAGTTTAATTTCTGAAAGTCTTAATAATTGTCCAACAATATGTAAAGAATAAACCAGGACAGGCTTTGCCGTTGTATACAAATAAATCACAGGGTGGTGTGATGTGTGTCAGGGCTGTTAACCACCCTGCAGTGGTTTATTTTCCTACAACTGCACAGCCTGGAGTGGCTTATTCTACTTATACTATGGCTGCTTGCAAAATAAATAAATCAACACTCAAATGTAATTAAACCAAATTGTTATGTTGTTGTTGTTGTTTACCTGTTACTTTTTGGCCTTTATTTTCAGTTGTTAATAGTATGTTAAATTGAAATGAATTTTGAACGGTTTAGTATTAATCTGGAACATTGACAAGGCACCTTCGTTGGAACTACTTCATAGTCGTGCATTATACTATTTCTCCTTCCAGGTTATCAGAAAATAATCGACACCCTCTCAACCAATCAGAATAGAGTATTTAACCAGGCCATGGTATAAACAGCAATATTTTACCTTGCCAGCTGTGAAATCATCACCCTAAACATGAACTACCTCACAGTAACTGAATTAGCTATTCATTATTAGCAATTATTTAGCGCAAATGCCTATTCATGCAATGGCAAAAGGAATCTGGGCTGAGTTCACTGGGTCAGCACTGAGTAAGTGTTGGTGGGGAGACATGTCCATAGTTAGAAGTCGTGGGGTCATTTTACCTTCCCATCAACACCTCAATATTTATCCTCAGTCCAAGGCTACTTACTGTTTTTGTGCTAGGTCAGTCCATCTTCCAGCTTTACAATGGCACAGTGATGTATACTATATTTAACTTCTAGAGGTCTACATTGCATCAAAGGAGTGAGGGTATGCAACCTCTGACTCTAATTGTTACCCAGTTGAACTCAGCCCAGGTTTGACAGCTTTTCTTGAGGAGGTTGCAAAATGTGGTCCATTGCCCTTCTAACCTCCAGAAAGACATTTCTCCCGAATTATGTTGTCACTCTGATTTAAAATGTACAACAACAAAAAACATAATAGTCATCAAGACCTAAGATTACACTTCATTTGAATTTATTGCCTGAGAATTGAATGCAAAAATACAGTTTGTACAATTTTTATTTAAGGAATGACTGTTTAGTTATACCCTGCTTCACATTCCAGGAGAATATAAGGAAATGGCGGAGGACCCGTCTGAAGAGTGCCCCTCCACTGATGCCGAAGGACCACTTCTTAGGATGCATTTCAGATCTTTCCAGGGAATATACCTTCCTCCCTCTGGTCATCCCATTTTGTAACCTAGAGACAGAATTAATTATCCAGTTCACAGTTTGTTTTGAGCACTTAACCATGTGAGACCCATTATTGTGAATATGCTGTACATTGACTGATCATTACATAAACACAGCACATCCTGAGACATCAATCTCTGTGTGCTGCCTGAGATTTACTTCTCCGGGAAATAAGAACAGCATGTGTACTGATTGCACTCCTGTATCTACTGTAGAATTCAAAGTTCAAGTGTAATATGCTGTGGCCCATAACACAATTTGAATAGATTTTTAACAGGGTTGCATATTTATACCAGGTCTCACTGTGATAAATACAATAAGGGAGAATATTTTCACTTTGATTATACAGGAAAGACCAAAAACAAAGGGCATGTTGAACTTTCTTCAAGGAGCAATTGCCCACAAAAGAATGTTGCTATCTGGTGTTGGGGTTAAAATAAACTGATGCAGCTGGAGATTCAACAAAAAGAGGAGAAATGGAGGCAAGAATGGACACAACTTCTGGGCTGCCTAGACACTCACCCAAGATATGGGGCACAATGATTTGTAGACCCTCTTGTACCAGTCACATGGGGCGATATCAACACCTTTGTCAGTCAGGGTCTTTTGACAACGATGGTAATCTATAAATAGATCAACACCATGAATTCAGCTGCAATGTGATCATGATGATGATGATACGTGACAGTCTGTCTATACCTTACATTTCACAGCTTTGCTTTTCAGGACTGCCTTGCTGTACTAATTAACAGTCATTCTTGGGTAACTGACAATGATATTTGTGTCAAGGACCTCATTGTACCTTCATTGTAACCTTAATGTCTGTCTTTCACTGTACTTAAATGTAGAGACTTACCAAGATAGTTCTGCCAGCAGTTCTTTGTTTGATTTGAGTTTGGGAACCTGGCATCAAAGGGTGCCGTGCGGTACCTCTCCAGCTTAGCTTGTATATCCTCTGCCATGATCTGCTGGTCTAACCAGTCAAAAAAGAAAGGATGACAAAATATGTGTGAAGAATAATGGGTTTTCCAAAATTGCACTAACAGGCAGGTTCTTTGCTTCACACTGAACGCTATTTTGACACTTTGAATCCATTTAAGAAGGAATATTTATTTGCATAAATTACGTTTAAGAAAATGTATTTGTCTTTTTATTTGAATAGCCTTTAAGTAACAAGAACGATCACGTAGGCGGTTACTGCAGTGATATAGCCTACAGACTTTCTATTCGTGTTGATTTAGACCTGAAGACAAGTCCATAAAGCTGGTGAGAGGATGAGGAATACGCAATAATGCAGCATTTTAAAGATTTTTCGAGAAATCAACCGGCATCCGCTCTTTTTCATTGGGTCAGTTCCCTCCTACATAACCTTGATTTTATCAAAACGTGTTGGTAGCAATTTTCATAATTGTCATCAAATTACTTGATATTATTTATGATGAAATGCATTTAAACTGTATGTCATTCCGATACTGATGCTGATCGGAAACGCATACTTTCGGTTATTAAAATGCGCCATGTTAATTCTAATGATACATACACATAATTTTCCAGAATTAAGTTAAACAGCTTGGAGTAGCCTACTTTAGATTAAAAGTTACGCGAATGAAACGTATCGAAGGGTAATAGGACAAATAACTCACTAGAGTTTAATTCCATCAGTAATTCTGGTTTCATTATGAGGCATATAGTAGTTACTCCATTTAATTTGTATAAATATTCAATATTATTACATTCTGTTAGACTATACATGTATATATACGTCCTATGCTATACATGTACATGTAATTTGCTGATCACATTATAAAAACAGGATATATTATAAAATCTTGTTATAAAATAATTTACCTCAGATGTTTAGCAGATGTTGCGTTAATGACAGTGACTTCCGTGCTGTTCAACTTAGCTCTCAAAGGTGGTGCGAAGTCGCGGGTATCCGTGTAGTCCTATCATTACGGCATGGCGGACTAAGGTCACATTGAGAGAATTGACGTCAAATACTTCCACATTTGCTGTTTGGCATTGGCAGAGAAGATTTGCCAAATTTTTCATGGCTGCAACCCACATACTCAGCTGAGCTGCTCATCCCACAAGTGCATGTTCCTTACAAATGGGGCACCATTTAAAAGGGAAATAAATAGGCTTTCTAACGGTATACAATTTATTGCCAAGAAGCATTGTTACAACAGACAAATAATCTACCAAACACAAATTTCTGAACTTTTTGTTCGATGTTTATAGGCTATAAAACGTACAATAAACAGAATGGTAACCTACTAAACCAGGAAGAGGGATATGTTACTAGGCTACTATTGCTGCTTCGGGTAAATAATTAGCTAACGTTAGTCAGAAATAAGTTAGTCACGTAAAAGTGAACCAACCCCTTTTCCAGAAATAGCTATTTTAACTCAGTCTGTCAGGATTCATGTTTATGTATGGAATACTATGTATGGAACCCAAAACACCTGGATCTGACGTTTTGGCTTTTTTGGGGGGAAAAAGAACGTTGAAGATGCTAGTTCAACAGAACCACCGCTACCGGTTACCGTTTCCTTGTAACGTAACATGTAGCGTGACTTCGTTTTACCCTGGCAGTGTAGCCAGCTCAAAGAAATAAATATTCCTTACGGAAGTCTAGTCGTCGGATAGCTACTAGGATGCACTGGAAAAAAAAAATCTGATAAGTCTTTTGTTTGTTTTGTATTAATGAATCAAATGAGGCGAGCCATGTTCAGAACTGTTTGACGTTACGGTTGCTGGTTAAAGGAAAGCGCATGCAAAATAAATAAATGAATCGCATATCTAGGGATGGTGCTGAAGGACGCTTATCTTCCCCAAAACGTATTGCGGCTCTTCAGCCGATTATCTTCATTATTTCAGGCTTGCAAAACGGCTGATAATCTGTTTATTAACGTTACTTTAGCTAGAATAGCTACCAAAAGATAATAACCTCGATACTAAGTCTGTACCCAAGCCTTGTATCCATTGACTACATGGTAGATTCATTGCAACCTCCATTGTCATATTCTTGCTGAAATGGGTTTCTCACCCAAACGTCAATTAAGAATATCGAATAGGCGTTTCTCCGCAATTTGTCGGCTCGGTTGCCGTTCTGGACCAGTAAATGACATTACTGTCACGACGACAAACATCACTACTGTGCAGCGATTCGCACCAAAATGTATTTACTTTGGCAAGCCCCATTCGTAATAGTATCTTGGTACAGCCCTTGGTGAGACGTGACTGAATCCTCGTTCGCTCATGTTCCATCGCACAGGTTACTTTGCGCATGTTTTTTGCTGATCTGTATATTCATGCGACTTTCCATATGAGCTCACAAAATATATGAACAAATGTTACCAAGAAATAAGCAATGTTATCCTGGGGACTGGCAAGCCTACACTAGGTCTTTTCTTTACCCGGCCAAGAGGAAGACTATGTTTGTATTTTGCAAACGCCAAGAAAAAAAAGATTATGTTTGCAGATTTTATCCAAACGACTTACAGTTTGAATAAAAAAATGCATTCTTGAAAGTGCATTATGAAATATTATTTTATGAATAAATTAATCTATGAATAAATATTTATTTATTTATTTACTGGAATACTGTTATTCAGTCAGTTCATTTGTAATGAAAGACAAATTTAGGCTATTCGAAACACTTTTGAACACTTATCCTTTTTGAATAAACACATAATAGTATAGTGCCAATATACCCAACTTCAAGGATCCTACAAATGCAATTCAAATGTTTTGTTCCTATTTCTGCTGATTCTAACAATAACATCTGTTATTGTATACACACTGAGGTCACACTTCTTTAAATAATGTATAAACCATTGAAAACGTCAGGCTGCTGTTGTAGTAATCAAAGCTAGTGAAGTGTCACACAACATTTTAGTTTGTTTATGTCTAGTCTACAAAATTGAGAACTTTGAGTTTTACATGGAGATTAAATTCTACATTGAGAATGGTGTGTACCACCATTCCAGTACTTCCAGAGACAACCAGGAGGGCAAGCAGAGTTGTACCAGGAAGGCGGTCAGGCTGTAGGCCTACAGAATTAAAGGTAGTAACCTTTTTGACATTTTAGTTCAAGGTCTACTTAAAATAAAATAAATATTTAATAGTCATACTACCTTCTACAGAGGCCAGCTGTTAAAGAATGTACAATTTGAACATTTATGCATATTAGCAGGGAAGACCAGGTCCTGAAACCTGATTAATGGGGACTGAAACCTGAAAAAAGTATGTATTAACTGTTTACCATCGGCCTTAAAATCTTTTTTTAGGGTGGTCCATATCCATAATTTGGTTGTTGCTTTGCAGTTTATAACAAAAAAACCCGTTATCTTTATAATTTCCTTAGATAATGAAATTATATTATTGGTTAATACTTAGTTGTTGCTTGCCATGTCCCAAAAAAAAAAAAAAAAGTAATTCTTCAGAATGACCTTGTGTTATACTGTGCACTTGATAAATAAAACACTTTGACTTTGAAATATTAAATATATAGTTTAGATTCATTCATATGGGTGCATAAGGATTGCGTATAATTAAATTGTACAGATTCTGAGTTTGTACTAAGTGGGAACAGATGGACAAGAAATATGTCTGGTTGTCATGAGGAGTGAAGAGTCCTCAAAGAGTGCCATGACAATCCAGGTACCGGTGGACACCAAGGCACAAGGAGGACAGGACACAGTTAAATTTCCTTAGCACCACTGGAGCACAATCACTGAGGACGTCTGTAAATGGCTAAGACATCTGTGGTTACTGCTGTTTTTGCTAATCCAATATGTGGTCAAACATTGAAATTTGTTCAATAAAATGAATAATAAGGTTTTGTATTATGATAAATCAAATAAAAATCTAATGTTTTTAATAACTTAAAGGTTGAGGAAGTCAACTCAATGACATATTTAAAACAGAGGCCCCCATTTTTCACCCCATAGAAGTTTGCCAGCCATGATCAGTCCTTGGCATGGATTTGATTGGGCCCTTTCCCCCTACACTGAATGGTAAGTACGCCCTAACAATGACCGATCTGTTCACCAAATGGGAGATTGCAGAGCCCTCGAGGAGCAAAGGTGATGCAGCAGATGTGGCATCTGTCATAGTCAAAAACTCTTTGATTTTGGACTTGTGGATTTTCTGGACTCCACATTTCATTGAGGACATATTTAGGGCACTGATGAGGGCACTGCATCTCATCAGTTTACCACTCCCAAACCAACAGGCAAGAAGAAAGAACAAACCATAAAGAGAATCTTTGGCAAAATACACCAATGATTCTCAGAATGACTGGGACAGTCATTTGAAGGCCGTAGTGTATGTGAGCAATCTTCCAAACAGGTCTGTTTGATTGTTGGTGTTACTTTTGTAATGTTTGGTTTGGTAGTATATGACAGTTGTATTCATAATTGATCTGATGATGATTTCTTAAGATGAGGCTAAAAGAATCACCGTTTCAGCATATTGCCCTCATCAGTGACATGGTGTTATATACAGTATATGTATAACACTTAGTTCATTTCTGGAAAGTGGACTTAATATGAAATTGTTAACACTGTTAAACGTTTATTTTTTGTTACATTTCCACAAAGCAAACACCCTAATTTTCACTGTTTTACCGGCACCCAAAACTGCCTGAAGTGCGGAACACAGGGGTCATTCTTCGACAGAAGACAGATGTGTCTCAAATAGGGTGAAGTCAGCTAAAATGGGCCACAATGAGCTATGAAACCATAAAATAAGCTATATATGAGATCTAATTATATTTTTATAAATTGTCATGGGTTTCTTTAATATTTATCTGTTGAGAAAGTGATTGTTTTGGAATTATAGAAGTTAAAGTATCAGCAGGTCCCCTGTCAACCTATGACACTGTGTTGAGGTAAAATGGGCCAATATAAAGAACAACACTTAACAATACATTTACATTAATCCTTTGGGATGACCCCTCTCTCTACTGCCTCCCTGTCCCGGGGTCAACATGACAAAGAAAAAAAAAATGGAACTGTGTGTGTGTGTGTGTGTGTGTTCCCTTTAGACACAGTCTTTGCAGATGTAGCCATCATCATCACAGATGCCATGAATTGCACTGGCCACAGCACACGAGACTACATTTTTTTGTTGGGCCCATAACCCAGAGGTCAATGGATCGAAACCATCCTCTGCTATAAATTCAAGTTTCTGTCCCTGTCAAATTCCTTGAACCAAACAATATGTTTGAGCTGGGTATTAATTAAGATGCTTTTGTATTGTTCTCAGCTTTTAGCTTGACTACCAAAGTCAGGATTGAACAGCAGAGTGCCACAGCGGAAGCGTGCTGGGCCCATAACCCAGAGGTCGATGGATTGATACCATCCTCTGCTATACATGCGAGATTCTGTCCCTGTCAATCGCCTTGAACCAAACAATATATTTGGGCTAGGTATTCATTAAGATACTTTTGTATTGTTCTCAGCTTTTAGCTTGAGAAACAAAGTCAGGATTGCACAGCAGAGTGGTGCAGTGGAAGCGTGCTGGGCCCATAACCCAGAGGTCGATGGACCGAAACCGTCCTCTGCTATAAATGCGGAATTCTGTCCTTGTCAATTGCCTTGAACCAAACCCTGTAGTCGTTACTGGCACCCCTCATTCCGTCCTTTCTCCACTGGTTGTATTTACCTTCTCCTCCCTTGATGACATCCTTTCCCTTTTCCGTTCTCTGCCTGTCTTCCTGTCATACTGCCCGCAATACATAGTTTAAAACAGATTTTTAAGACTTTGCTTAGATACATATCTAGACCTATAAACCTATTTTACCCCTTCTGTGTGTGTGTGTGTGTGTGTGTGTGTGCGCACGCAAATGCACACTGCACGCACACACATATGCATGTGCGCATACATGTATGTGTGTGTGTGTGTGTGTGCATGCAGCGTGCATTTGTGTGCACATATCATAGTAGTTGTAACTGCATAACTAATTGAAAGGCTGTGTGTTTGTGTGTGGGGGGGAGAGAAAGTGCTTGTGTGCAGGACATGTATTAGGTTGACAATGAAATACTTAGGCGGGCATGGTATGTTTGGACAATATGACATTTATGGTTTGCCTGCAACTGTTTGAGGTCAAATTAATATTTAAAATACTTTTTAATAACAGGAAACATCAAAACAACTGATAAAAGTATTGTTTTAAGACTAATTTTAAGCTTAAAAGATGGCCCATTTTAGCTGAAAAAATGGCCCATTTTAATCACATTAAGGTAAAGTGGGCCAGTGGCTAAAAATATTGCCATAAAAACACTGCTCATAAACATTTCCTTTGCTGGTAAGCTCATTTCTCATGGGTTTATCATCCCTTTTATTCATGAGTGAAATTTGATATGCCAGGCCACTTAACATGCACTTTCCCTGAAGGTACTTCCTGTAAAGCTCTGCCCTGCCTACCTTAGCAACCTCAGAACAATCAACACCATTGTTACATGTCAAGTAGTGTTGTAGCAACAGTGCAAAATCATTTTCAGTGACTGGCTGTTAAAATGTAAAGCACACATAAGCTCAACCTTATCTGGGCCGTTTTGCCTGATGGCCCATTTTAGCTGACTCCACCCTAAAAATATACTTGAGACAAGAGCAACCAGGCCATTTTAGTTAAATATGTATATGAAAACAACAACAACTAATTGATTTGCAATTCAGAGACCGGACCAACAGCTGTACATGCAGAGGTTATGCCAAGATCTTCATCTACACAGACCACAGAACAATGTAAGGTTTAACAATGAGCGATTCAGTACTACTTGAAGTTACACGTTAAGGCATAATTATGCTTCTGCGAAGATTCACCTAAACATCTCTGCATAGCTAAGCAGGGGTTTATGGTTAACCGTAGTCCGCAGAGGCTCGCAGAGGAGCGGATAAGCACACCTCCAAAATTTCAACAAACGTCACGCGTAGCTGTGGATCAAACAAATGCTGATTGGTTGAGCAGGGAAGTATATCCAGTATCCTGCTAGCTAGCTAACTGTAGCTCAGTTGTAACTTCTCTAACATAGCCAGCTAGCTGAAATACTAATGTTACTACAGCAACATAGCTATGTATCAGATGTAATGTTGACTAAATGGCTGTCTATCTAGCTAGTGGCAGCTATCTAGTTAACTTTAGTGATGGAGATGTACGTTTGATTTGGTTATTTTAGGGACCGATCAGGACATGTTCTACGATGTTCTGGAAATGACAGTGGGACAATGGGATTTTCACGCACAGCAGTCTCTAGAGTTTACAGAGAATGGTGCGAAAAACAAAAAACATTCAGTGAGCAACAGTTCTGTGGGTAAAAATGCCTTGTTAATGAGAGAGGTCAGAGGAGAATGGCCAGACTGGTTCGAGCTAACAGGAAGGCCACAGTAACCCAAATAACCATGTGTTACAACAGTGATATGCAGAAGAGCATCTCTGAATGCACAACATGTCAAACCTTGAAGTGGATGGGCTACAGCAGCAGAAAACCACACCGGGTTCCACTACTGTCAGCTAAGAACAGGAAAGTGAGGCTACAATGGGCTCAGGCTCACCAAAACTGGACAGTTGAAGATTGGAAAAACGTTGCCTGGTCTGATGAATCTCGATTTCTGCTGCAACATGCAGATGGTAGGGTCAGAATTTGGCATAAATAACATGAATCCATGCATCCATCCTGCCTTGTGCCAACGGTTCAGGCTGGTGGTGGTGGTGTAATGGTGTGGGGAATGTTTTCTTGGCACACATTAGGCCCCTTAATACCAATTGAGCATTGTTTAAATGCCACAGCCTACCTGAGTCTTGTTGCTGGCCATGTGCATCCCTTTATGGCCACAGTCTACCCATATTATTATTATTATATTATCTTCTAATGGCTACTTCCACCAGGATAATGCGTAATGTCACAAAGGACACATCATCTCAAGCTGGTTCCACGAACATGACAATGAGTTTCGTGTACCCCAATGGCCTCCACAGTCACCAGATCTCAGTCCAATAGAGCACCTTTGGGATGTGGTGGAACGGGAGATTCGCAACATGAATGTGCAGCCGACAAATCTGCAGCAACTGTGTGCAACTGACATGATGCAATCATGTCAACATGGACCAGAATCTCTGAGGAATGTTTCCAGCACCTTGCTGAATCCATGCCCCGAAGAATTCAGGCTGTTCTGGAGGCAAAGGGGAGTCCTACCCAGTACTAGAAAGATGTACAATAAAGTGGTCACTGAGTGTAAGTGGAAACAGTTGCGAGACAGGTAAGATATCTATGTTAACGTTAGCGAAGCAAAACTATCGATATCTAGCTAGCTAGCAACCTGGTGTCACGGCCAAATAAAGCTTGCTAATGTTAGCCTTTTTGTCAACGTAAATAAATGTCAGTTTGCTCAGCTGGTTACCACAGAGATGACACAACGCTGTCACAGAGTCGAGGAAAGAATGCATGCTCAAAACTCAAAATATCGTGCGACGTGTCGCAGGACACTTGTCGCGTAAAGCATAAATTGGTCTTAACGCATAACAAGAAGACGTACTGAATCCTTGCAACTGTTGTCTTTCGGGTCGGGGGGTGTTTATACCCCCGATTGATATGGGGCTGTTACTTTTCCAACAGGTGCCTTTTTGCAGGCAAATCTAAAACCAAATCTAATTGCAGGTTGTCTTACTTTCTCTTATTTATAAGTGCTGAGGGCTTAGATAACCTGCCTGCAGAGATGACAGAAAAGCAAATCCAAAGAGAGGCATTTTCAATTTGTGAATTATATATTTAGTTAAACCTTTTTAAGTTTCTTTGCCTTTGTTGTTTTATTTATTTTCAATAATAAAATTACCCAAAGGAGTGTGGACTGTGTTTATGATGCAAGCAGAGAGCCAGTCGATGAGATGTATAAACAGTGGTATTGCCCCAAATGCCTTACAGCCACCACACTACTAATAAAAGCAGTTCTGCTGACTCTGGCGAAACAGGACATGGAGGGGGCTGTTCTCAGGACTGTTTCATGTGGTATACTAGTCCAGGCATTTTGTGAGAAAAAGGGGGTGAACCTTGAAAAAATTGCAACAGAAAATCTGACAAATGGTTATTACTCATAAAAGTCTCCTCTATAACATATAAAAAGTCTTAAGAGTTCCAAGTGGTGGAAAGTATTTTTCTAAGGTGTTTCTTAACCATACCCTGGTACCACTTTTTTTCTCCCTAAAATAATATTTTAGAATAGCCTCAGACTCATGCTCCTTCCAGTGCAATCCAATGTTTTATTTAGACCAAAGTTTCCATTGATTAACATACATTTAAAACAAAATTATTTAAATATCACTTAATATAGCACTTTTATATAACTTTCAAAAGATTTGTGACTGCCAAATTTGTGACTTCCTGTCACCCTGCGTCTCACCCCCGTCCTCGCTTTGATCTAGTTTCAGCTTTCAGACTAGATGGCCAGTAGACATCAAACACAATGTCTGTTCTCTTGTACTTGGTAGAGTATGCTTGTATTGTAGGAAGGACATCGAGCATTGCATACTCTTCGAATGTCTTTGAACTCCGTGGGGGCAGACTGTTCACCAACGCTGCACCATCAATGATGATGGTGTCGGCGTCTGGCTCTGCCTCAGGGGTTGTAACTTGGCTCTCAAGAATGGTAGTGAGGTGGGATTTCTGACAGGTGTGGAGCTTTCCACCATCACTGAGGGCAGCAGGATGTGACTGGTTCTCATGACGGAAGAACTCCTTCAAGTCACACTCTCTGCTCTGGCATGATATGAACAGCTTGGAGAACAGTTGACAGTCTTCCTTCAGCACTTTTTGCTTTGAAGAGTCAACAGAGGCTGGTACCTGTCTGAAGAAGTCAACCCTGTTCTTCTTGATTGGTTCATAGAAGGTGGATTCTTCTTCCCCTTCCAGTCCCTTCATAAACTCCTGGAAAAGGACCTTGCCTTTCTCAAGGTGTGTGCCAATCAGCGAAAGCAGGTCCCGACTCTCCTCCTGGAAAGGATTGCTTATATCTTTCATGGCTTGTGAGAGCTTTTCTACGTTCTCAAAGAACACTCTTTGTGCTCGTTCTGTCTCCTCATGGTGGCTGGTGTGTTCAGTACCCTCTTTGGTCCCACATGCTGCCTCATACTGTGCAACCAAGTGGCTGACTTCAGGACCAGCTATCATCCATCTTCTCAGTGCTGATGGGTCTTCAGTCACGCCGATCGCACCCCCGTCTGCCTTGATGACAGCGTTGGCCTGCTCGTGAGCTTAGTCAATAGCCATTGCTGAGAACTGTCGGCTCGATTTGTGTACAACAAAGTTTCCACTCTGGAACTCCTGAGCCAGCTGAGGATGCTTCTGTTCCAGGGTCACCATGTCTCTGTAGTGGATCGGAAGCCACCATGCATAGTTTACATTGTTGTTTGCAAAGAAGTACGGTATCAGCTCAGCCAGTGACTGACAGTACAGGAAGAAGTTGGCTTCCCTGAATGATCGGATCAACAAGAGGATCACCAGTTCCATTGACAGCACCATATACCAGAAATGAAACTGGGGACTTTGCAGTTTGCGATGCTCACACCAAGCTTCGAAGCTAGGCACCTCTTCGGGTTGTTCATCTGTCTCTTTCAAGTAGTCCATGTGGGCTGCCTTCAGAAGCTTGTACAGACTGCATCCTGTTATCTGGTGCATCTGTCGTGTCCTAGTGATGCTCGAAACTGTCAGAAATGAATCTGCTGTCCCAGGAGATGCTATCCCTGCCTCCACGAGGGCTCCTGTCCAACCACTGTCCTGGAGTAGAGTTCCAATGGACTTCAGTGCCGCCATCTCAATATGCAAGCCTCCGAACATTATGACGAACTTGTCCTCACGTAGATTTCAGGCCAGTGCCACTGGACCTGCTTGGCTACTGCATATATTGGCTGGTCAGCAGCAATGACTGGCACCTGACCAGGGTTCAGAAATGCCACTATCTCCTTGATCTTGTCCATCACATGCTTGACTGTAGCAACCGAGTGGGCCTGATCTCGCAGCAGAGGCAAAAGTGATGTAATGCTGACCTCAAATGGCTTTCCTCTCTTCTGTGAAGCATGGTGGGCTGACCAAGTCACATCCACTGGCCCATCTGTCACAGTGACCTTCTCCAGCCACTCATACTCCATTGCCAGTTGTGGCCTCAGCAGACTGGTGTCTGGGTGTGTCACACCACTCTGGGAGGAGAGGGTTTCTTCTTGGTGAAGAAGGCGGGCCGGACATTGGTGAAGGAGTCTGGAAGTTCTGGAACTGTCTTCACTTTCTTCTCTCCGAACTTCAGCTGTCCACACTCTTCACCTTTGTCTTCTTTGGTTGGGTGCTGGAAAACAGAGACGCTGGTTCCATGGAAAGAAGTGGTCTCTGTCGTTGCAGTGGGATTGTGGTCTATGTTGTCCATGGCTGATGTGGTGAACAGCCCTTTTCGCAGAACTGGTGGACAGACCACCCCATCCTCCACGTACTTGCTGACTGTTGCATCTCCCAGCTGTGCAGATATCTCTAGCACCCTGTCGTATGAAATGCTGATGCCATGCTCGTTAAGCATTTCCACCAACTTTCTCTTTCTGGTCTTCGTGTAGACGGACATCCCCATGTAAACAGGGAATGGGGTCTCTCTGTCTTTGGAGTGTCTGTGAGTTGCTGCTCCTTCTTTGTACCTTGCGTAGCAGTTGTACTGAAGCAGCTGAGCAATTGCTAGATCTGTCTTTGATGCGCCAAACCTCAGTTGAGATTTGATGTCCGCTCCGTGTTCAAGCATGGCCACAAACTGAAGAAGAGTGAGTGGAATGGCCTGCTCGATGCACAACTCATGGAAGGTTCCATCAAATGTGGACTTGTGGTCCAGCATATGTCTTCGCAAGATGTTAGCTGCTTTGCCAAGGATAATAGCTTCACTATAATAGTCAGAGGCTTCTGACAAGACAAAGCCCACATCTTTCTGGAAAGCCAGAAGAACATCCCTTCCCTGCTTGTGAGCTTCCAACTCAGGTATTTCTGACAGCAGTTTTCCTTCAATCTTGTGGAGTTGACAGCAGGTGCATCAACACCCAGCTGTTCCAGGCGCTGGGCATACAGGTGAACTATGTCTGCAAGTCGGAAGACTGCAGGACCCTCACCAGATCTGGTGGTCTCCACTAGATATGTGACTAGCTCTGAGAATGCCTGTGGGTGGGCATCCTCTTCGGGTGCACGTTCCTGTTCCAGTCTCTTGGTGGCTCTGAGGTACATCCTCTCTCTATTGTACAGGTCTGTCAAGCATGCAAAATGGTATTTGAGCTCCTGTGCAATAGCATCTCCACCGCTGAGTCTTGCAAGAAGTTTTCCGTCATTTAAAGTTTGGGCACATTTATTAAGTCTGTTATTGAGGTTCATCGTCATAACTTGTCTGAGTTCAGAGGATGGGGCTTCTTTGTCACATATGAAACACGTTTGGCCTTCAAGGCTGGTTCTACGCAGCTTGGTCTGGCATTCTACTGGCTGAGCACTCTCTGCACTTCTTTTTCTGGCTCTCTCCAGTTTCGTGTTGTTGAACATAAGGCGACAACTTTGGTGATACTGCGCCTTGTTCCTCCTCAGAGTTTCTTCAATGCCACCACCATCATCAAGTCTGGCTGGATCCAGAACAATAGGCATCTCATTAATTGTGTGAAAGAGGGGAATATTAGTCGCAATCATAGTGTAGCCATCATGTTCTTCTGGTTGTTGTGCACGTGGTGACTTGAGCTCTTCACTCATCTTCTTCTGGCAAAGACAACACTTGCTCCAGTCAGTTCGGAATTTAGACGGTCCTGGATCTGTATTTGCCATCTTGGTGAATGGTAATCAAGGTATCACAGTATGATAATTATCTGTATTCAGTGAATCAAGTCCGAGGGGTTATCCTTTTACCACCTTGATCACAATCATGCACAATAAGGTATGGGATACGACTAGGTTCGGGAATAAAAATATATGACCTACACCTAGCCCGATCGTTCATCCAGTATCATTTAAATCCCGTGCGATCTGTACACCATCCGGGTAAGTCCATGAACAAGTCATGTATAGCCCCCTTACCCTTGGCTCGGCTCTCCCCCGCTGGCACACCCTGTCAATTCAGGCGCGGCTGTCTAACTAAACATCTATGTTAAACTACATGTAATCTACACTAGCTAACTGATGCGGGGCTTATTAGACAGCATTTGGGACACTAAAGTAATTATTTAGCTACACAAAACTAATTATTCAGCTGATACTGAACCCCATGCTGAGTTTCACAGCAGCGGTGCCACCAGTGTGCCCTGGCTGTGCGTTGACATCCGCTCTGTTGAGCTACTACTCTACACCTTCCGCTGCAAGTCTCTCAACGCCCCCCACCGCATCGTGTCATGTCCAGTTTGGAAGCCTTGTACAGGAAGATGCTACACATACTAAACCTCTAACACTACTACGATATACACTACCATGCATTTTAGCCGAGTCAGACGTAACATGAACCTCTAATTTAGCAGAATATTAGGATTCCGAGACTGATATATGGTACAAGGAAGCCAGTGAGTAAGTCGATGGTTCCAAATTCGGATTCTACATAGTGAAAAATGTATGATTTGACACCAAGATCATTCAAATAGGACAAGTCTCTGCGATTTTATTGCGAAATGCAATATTACTGTATATTCAATGGCGGCCATCTTGAAAAATGGCCGCCATCTTGAATTTTTTGGTGGCTAACGGGTTTTATCAAAAGAGCAATCCCCAAGGGGTATGTGTGCCAATTTTGGTGCTTGTTTCCAGAAATGAAGGATTCTCCTGTAATTTGCAGTTATCTGCTCCACTATAAGTCCTTTTTTTTTTTTAACATGGGCGGCAATGGAAAATTGTGGCATCACCTATTTCAGTATTTTTCAATACTTTCCACCACTTGGATTTCTTAAGACTTTTGATATGTTATAAATAACATATTTATGAGACTAAAACAGTTGAAAGCCTTTCTGTTGCAATTTTTTCAAGGTCATGTCGTATAATGCCTGGACTATACTGTAACTTCATCATTTACATATACAGTATAATCATGTTTTGTGTTGTTGGGAAGCTGATGTCATGAGCAATTGGTTGGTGTCATTGATGATGTGGTACAGTGGGCGCTTAATAAAGATAAAGAAACACTGTTCAAAAGTGAACGGTGGGAAATGCAAATGATGTACATGTCAGTGGCCATCTGTGCAACTGATAATTCACTGGTCAACACGATTTTTCTTGCATGGGGTTTTTCAACGGATTCTAGCTAACTTTTGGGTGCTGAATCCAAATCTGGCATTAGTTTTTGCCTATCACATCAGGTTTTTGAACTATGAAAAATCGTAACAGCAATTTTACACTCGAAGTTGAAAAAAAATGTTGCATTAGAAGATCGATAGATGCAAAAATGTTTACAATGAAATTACAATATTTAATTGTAAAACTTAGATTAGGTAGAGCCTTAACAGCAGATTAGGTAGAGTCTTCGCAGCTGCAAATCACAAAAAACAAACTTATGTAAAACATGTTTTTATGACTTAAAACATTTGTAAAATTATTTTAAGGCCCTAAATGAAGTAGTTTTGGTAAGAATAATCAAGCTTTTGCTGTTTTATCCCCACCAAGATTGCCAGCCTGGATGGTTAACTTTGGTAAAATCCATGAATATGGAGCATAGATGGCACAAAAACCTGATGTGATAGAGCAAATCTGAGCTCAGATTTGGATTCAGCAGCCCAAAATGAGCCAAAACCAGTTTCCAAATTCCATGCAAGAAAGAATTTTTTTGTAGATCAGTGTAATGAACGTAGTGTGATACGTTTACAGAAATAGCGGGGAGTAGGGAGTAGTTCTGTTTTTCTGTGATTGGGTGCTTATTGGTGTTTTATAGTATCCTTTAATGTGTGGGGATACAGAAGGAAAATTGTATGCATTCGAGGAGATTCACTCTTACGACCTCCTCGCAACATTCGCATATAGCTGTTTTTGTCAGTCTAGTTACATTATTCAAATTCTGTTTGAAGGTATGTGTAACAATTGTTGCAATTCCGCCATAATAAACAAATTCATAACTCAGAATTTCTCATGAATCGTAACTACTGCAGTTGCACATTGTGGTTTTAAGGTTACTGTTAACAGCGCGCCCGCACACACACACGTAGAACTTTGGTTAGGTGCACTCTGTAGTTACTCGCCACACAGGCCAAAGGCATGTCCGCATCTCATGTGGCGATATCAACACGTGTAGAGCCACAATAGGCGAGTTAAGACTGTAGTCTCTCATTTGCATATTATACAATTCTATAAGTAACTGTTAACAGAAAGAAATCTAACGTTTCAGTTTGCTAATGATCTTGGCCTTCTGTCTCATTGTTCGTCTACAATGTGTTATTTTGTTGTAGACCACGGCATCTCTGACGGTGTCACAGATATGGCGAAAAGTCTGCGTAATTTTTTTCTTCTTCTAATAAATACATCCTGCATTGACTAATCTATCCGGAACGATCATGTCATGTGGGAATACTCTACACTTAATTTCTCCAAATAGGAGACCTATATGAGAACGATTAAAACCACTAATTTACCCCGATAATTGAAACTGGCAATGTTGCGTATTCCATGTGGAAATAGTCCATGTGATATAGTCAACTCGTTGTACTATATCACACTGCCACTTGGCAAAGGTGACCTGCACAGCTACCTTGCTTGCTAGCTAGCAGTCCATAAATCTGGCCAATTTCCCGATAAATCCAGTTGGCTAATATGCTGGCTAGCTCAAAAATGACATTTTGCTGAATACATGGTGATACTTATCCATAGATAACTATGTGCTAAATACAAAACAAAAATACAAATCTGGACAGCAAGATTTTCATAATTTTCCCATTTACGGTTATCATAGATGGCAGGCAATTAAATCCAATGGATTATAGATGAGGCTACATAATAGACGGTGAGGCAATATCAAGCTTTCTGATGAGATTAACAGCCCATTTAGAAAGGAAGCAACCAATTTTGTTGACTCATTTTATCGATCAGCGATGGCTTCTCTTACCATTTGGATAGTCTGTTTTGCATATTTTAGTTGTGGTCATCATCACGTCATTGTCTTGCTGTCAAGCATTTTGATGGCGTAATTGCATACCTTCTATAAATCAGTCAGCAAGCCAAACAGACAGCACTCATATTTAGAAGTGAGGTGTGTTTATTACTCATTGCCCAATATATTACAACACACAAAATATAAACACCCAGAACATCAGACAAAAAATAAAAGCCATCTCCCCATTAGGCCCGTTCTACAGGCCTACTTCTGAGATAAACACAATCCCCCAATCCCATGCTAGTTCAAGCAAATATTTCCCTACCAAAGTCTCTCCATATATTTAAATGTATGGTTTTGTAATCATAACTTTCGCTCTTTCCCTCCGAGCCCACTAGCCTTTGTCGTCTCTTCGCCTCCTGTTTATGTGGCATACTCAATAACAATTTAGAAGACATTTTCCACCTGAGTATAGGTATTCATCCAGTATAAATATCCATCTGTGACTTGCTCACTGGTCATCTCCATACATTACTGGCCTGCTATGCGTACCAAGATCCAGACTGTACACAGAAGGTGACTGGCGCCCCTTGTATGTACTCAGTGCATAGCATGCAATGTAATGTAAAAAAATAACAACAATAAAAAAAGCATGTCACACAGGTTCGTAAAAAGAACACACAACCCTCTGAGTATTATTTTATCACAGAAGAGCACCAAAACGTCCTTTTTTGAAACTTCCTTTTTTCTGTTTGATTTATATTTTACTATACAGTACTCACTTGCACTAGCAAGCGTTTATAAACCTTTTTTCTCTTTTTACTTAATGGATGCTTGTTTTAAAGGGTCGTTTGCATAGTTTTAGGACAGATTCATGCATGCAGTGTTGCAGTTAGTGTCATTGTCTTCTCACATTAACAGAGAAAAATAAAAACCTCAAATGCACGAACTGGAATACCTGTGACATGCATGTTGGGGAAGTATAAAGCTCTGTTAGTCCCAGACTTTAGAACCTGTAGAACCTTGATTGTGCAAGTCTCAATGTATTTAAACACAATTCATGTGTTATTTCATGCTCAGTCCTGTTCTTCTCGTCTCTGATGATGTGTCATATCTATGTAATCTTAACTGGGCAGGGAAGGAACGTCTTGATGGACCTCAACGTAATCTCAAAGTACATCCATACAGGCAGACCCTTTGGGGCTGTTTGTGCCACTAAAGCAGCTCAGACATGGGAGTTTCTGGCGATCTGGCCAGCGAGGGACCTAAGCTGTGCAGAGAATGATGCACATGGGCCCTTAAGTGGTTGGCTGATCCTGACCAGGAAGGAAGTCCGGATTGTGCAAATCGCTCAGCATAAATAGTGGGATATACAGTAGAAGGCAGCTTGATTGTGCGTTTTGCTACAGTAATACGATGCAATAAGACTCATGATAAGGCGAGAGTCAAGAGCATTCAGCAACATGGTGTATCAAGCAGCTGGAACATTAGGGAGTCTTACTGTCCCCTGTGTAAAGGTACAGGTAAGGAGGCTACATTGGGGATAGGTGAGGGGTGGTATTAGGGAGATAGGAGAGGGGGCAGTAGTGGAGGGTGGGAATAGTGAGGGGGTGGTAGGTGAGGGGGCAGAATTGGGGTGGGTGGGTAAGGGAGCTGCTTTAAGTGTCCTTGCTGAAGCGAAGATTCTTGAAGGCGACCTTGATCTGCTGGTCAGTTTCTCCATTGCTGCTCTCTCTCAGCCTGAGGACCTGGCTATCCGGGATGTCATCCTTCAGCTTGCGCTTGCTGAGCAACACCGTGCCCTCCAGCCCTTGCCCCTGTGGCCCCGACAGCATGATGTAGCTGGCGTGGCGACCCCTCTCCAGCAGAGTCGCTGCAACACACAGAACAGGGACAAAGAGGGTTAACCAGTGGTCATGCTGGGACAATGCTGAAAAAATTCCAAGGCATGTCTGTGACTATCGGTAAATATGGTGACTGCTGATTTTCACTGACACTTTTTAATTTCAAAGATTAATGAAGCTATCGCATTCATTTAAGACATCATGCGGCTAGAAAACCGTCACATCAAAACACAAAGAGATGCAGTTTATAACTACTGCACATCTAACAGAAGCCTAGGGTTGGAAGACATTTAATGACATACGGTGCAGATCTTAATCTTAATCTGAAATGTTTTTTATTCTGAAAATTCTATTGCCTACCTTGAGGGGAAAAAAACACATATGAAAATAGTAAATATTAAATAACCTTCCTGCAAAAAGATTTGTTCATTTCATGTCCATTTTGCACAATTGTATCAAGTAAATATATGTTCCATTTACAGTATACCATTGACACAGAAAAGTTGTGTTATATAGTATCTTCTTCACACAACAATGACATAGTTAGCAATAAGAATGTTTGCTTATGACGATGCTGCTGGGATTGATTTGTAAACAATATGACTTAGTATACCAATAGTAGGGCTTAGCCTACTTACCCTTGAATGCTATGATGTTGTCGATGATGTTGCTCTTCTTCAGGAGCACATTGGAGTGCTGAGGGTGGAGCAGGAAGGAGAAACTCTCCTCACTTGTCGAACTCTGTGAGATTGAACAGCAAAGTGATTTGAAAAAGTGCAAAATCAGCTTTATTATTATTTCGGTACATGACACCTCAATGGTTTTAAGCAAAGGTTAAAAACGAGTAGCCATTTTAACACATTTATCTCTATTTACTTCTCGTCATCTATTGGGAAGCTAAGTTAACATTTTTTATATTTTTGAAGTTACATTCATGGCCCTCACATTTATCAGCAATATACCTGAAGTTGTTATTGGGGATGATCGTATGAGAGGGTTTTGACTATACTGAGCAGGCTGTACTCACTGAAGAGTTGGTCTCAGAAGGCATCTCTCCCCATAACACGAAGACTGAGAATGACTTGATGGTGTTGATCGAGGATGGCTTGGGTGTGTTGGGTCTCATGAGTAAATTCACTTCCCACAGCACTCTTCCTGTGCTGCCGTCCAATATCATCACCTAACACACGCGCACAATCAGGGGCATTACGTGTTGTTCTGAGCAGGCAGGCACACACTGGAACATTTTACATTTTAGGCATTTTTAGCAGACGCTCTTATCCAGAGCGACTTACACAGTTTACATTTCTTTACATACAATCCATTTATATAGCTGGATATTTTACTGAAGCAATTCAGGTTTAGTACCTTACTCAAGGGTACAACAGCAGTGCCCCACCTGGGAATTGAACCTGCAACCTCTCATTTACAAGCCCAGCTCCCTAACCATTACACTACACTGCCAGAACAAGTTTCGGGTCTGTATCTGTGTGCTACATCTGCAGCAGTATGGTTCTGTGGTTAAGGCACAGGCTCAAATCATGTTTAGTACCCTTGAGAAATGTACTCCACCTGAACCTCTACACTAAATAGCCAGCTGTCTAAAAAGGGCAAAATGTAAAGATCTAACCTATGTGAAAACACCTTGGAATATAACATAAATTTGTCCACAAGGGGGTCCGACCAAACAGTTCTGCAAGGGGGAGAGAGTAATTTGACCTAAATGAGGGAACCATCATAGATTCTTTATACGAAGAGCTTAAATTGTCTGTCTTTTTGTGTACAAAAAATCTGTCTGTGTGCTGGTTTAAAACTCAGACATACACCTGCACTGCACTCCTCCACAGGCTGAAATGTAACCAGACTGAGTTGACACGGGCCAGCATACCAAGAACATGGAAAACCACCCAGAACCATAACTTAGTGAGTTAGTCAGGTTCCAGCTCTAGAGTGGAAAAGGGATATCGGGTAGTCAGTCAAGGAGTGGGTGAGTCTAGAAGACTTATTTTCTCTTAGGGTGTTTAGTTTAAGTCAAAAATCCCTTTTTAATGGAAAGCAATCTGGATTAAAAGCACCTACTTGTTTAGTGCCATTGCCAACGTCATCTTCTATCACCACATCAGGAGTGCCATCGTCGTTGAAGTGCCCAATGGAAGGCTCGCTGAACAGAAGATACAGCACTGGAATTACATTTCAGTAAAGTGGGGGAACTCCTCTGTCCCTCCTCACTAACTCCAATGAAACCAACAAATACAGCCTCAAACTTCTCCATTCTGCCTGCACCTGTTTCTGTGGGGTCATGACAGTGTGGGTGTGAGACTGAGGGGCGTGGCAGTGTGGGTGTGAGACTGAGGGGCGTGGCAGTGTGGGTGTGAGACTGAGGGGCGTGGCAGTGTGGGTGTGTGACTGAGGGGTGTGGCAGTGTGGGGTGTGACTGAGGGGCGTGGCAGTGTGGGGTGTGACTGAGGGGCGTGGCAGTGTGGATGTGTGACAGAGGCGTGGCAGAGTGGGGTTGCTGCAGAACGGGGATGTGGTAGAGAATGAAATGCTCCACCTCAGAACCCTGCTGGTATTGATTCTCCACAGTGACTGCAGGCTGTCCCCGTTGATGAGCTCCACACTGCCTTGTGTCACCAGCAGCAGGTTCGAGGTGCTGCTCCCCTTGGCTATCCTCAACACATGCTGCACTGAATTAGACCTGTGATAGGGAACCCGACAACATTCAGCACATATTTACCACATACCAACTTTTCAGAAGAAGAGATACATATGAGAATATAATAAAATAGATTATGTAAAAACCTGTGGATGGGTGTTTAAGGAATATCTTTGTTTATTGAATTGATTACTTTCTCCATTAAGAAGATTGAAAACTTAATTTGTACATTACATTTACATTTTAAGCATTTAGCAGACGCTCTTATCCAGAGCGACTTACAAGATGTGCATAAATACATGGTAGGAACAATCATAGTACGCGCAAGAGATCAGTGCAATAATACAGCGATAGACATCATTGCAGGCAGCTGCGTACCATACCTGTAACACTAGGACGTTTTTTTAAATTAAATGGAGTAAGCAGGGGTATATAGTGTTGAGCAAGTAGGCAGTGGTGATGACAATTAGCTAGATGTACAGAGTTCAGTGGTAGTGGAGTCTGAACAGGTGGGTTTTGCTGAACAGGTCTGCTAAATGCTTAAAATGTAAAATGTAAATGTAATGTTTTGAGTCTCTTGCGGAAGATCGCAAGTGATTCCGCGGTCCTGACCGATTGCGGAAGGTCGTTCCACCAGCGAGGGGTCAGGACAGAGAAGAAACGAGACCACGAGGAGCGGCTGCCAGACGCCCGTAGGGATGGGGCAGTCAGTTTGCCAGAGGAGGCAGAGCGGAGGGGTCTGGCTGGGGTGTACCTCTAGCCGCTTGAAAAGCAAGCACCAGTGATTTGAATCTGATGCGTGTTGCGATGGGGAGCCAGTGCAGAGAGGAGAGTAGAGGGGTGACATGGGTGAACTTCGGCTGGTTTAACACCAGACGAGCGGCAGCATTCTGGACTAGTTGCAGTGGCTTGATGGCACAGGCCGGTAGGCCATTTGTATGACCCATATTATATAAAAAAACATTTAGAGATTAATTAAGTGTCTATTTCAGTTCATAATTAATGAATATTTAACCATTATAATTCCAGAAACAGTAATGAATTATGCATCAGCGTTACAAGTATACAAGTATACTGACCTGAGATACACAACCATGTAAATCTGAAATAGGTGGCCCATTTTGCTTGCTTGTAATACAGCTTGCAAAACACAATATACACGCACGCACGCACGCACACACACACACACAGGTGTTGTTCCTGAGTTCATTAAGCCTTTAACATCCCAGCATGCTCTGGGTATTGTACAAACATTCTCGGCAGGCCTGGTTGCCTATAATTATGACTAGCTAGAACACGAGACCTCAGTGACTTTGAAAGAGGGGTGATTGTTGGGGCTTGTTTGGCAGGAGCTTCAGTGATCAAGACAACTCAAATCTCAATCTTAGGGAACTGTATTGATGCATCCCATGGCTCTGGTTTCACTAGGGTATAAAAATTCCATTCCATTTGTCATTCATCACCATGTGAGAAAGAACCCTCAGAAGAAACAAGACAAAGGGTTGTTGACCTTCACAAGTCAGGATGGTTACAAATTAATAAATAAAAAAACAAAGATACCACTTTCCTCAATTAGGTCAATAATTGCTTTGGGAGGCAAAGAAAACCCCAAGGGCCACAGTTGGAGATCTACAAAACGGTTGCATCTTGGGCACACAAAATCTCCAGATCTACCATCAAATAAACAACTCTAGGCCAGGAACTGTACAGCCATCTTACTTGTAGAGCAGTACATGGCCAGAGTCAGCATTGGTCTTCTTCTCCCAGCCCTGGTCCCGCTTCAGACTCTTCTCACTGCCAGTTTTGGCCTGGGCTGCAATCTTCCACAGAGCCTGCCCATACAGCCCAGAGTCTGTGACCACAAGAGGATAGAACAGGTCAATGCACAGCCACTACATAAACTGCTATTGCCAACCACCTGCTTTTTAAACAAACATGTATTATCCACTGTGAGTCTGATAGCTACTTTGTCCCTATTAAGTCAATAAGGAAAAAATGATATCCTGGATTATGCCGCTTAGTACATCTTGCAATGCACTGGTGAGAACAATGCGTTTTGTCGCCCCCATTTCAGGAATACTATTAATGTTTAACAGGAGATTTTATGGTGTCCACATTGTTTCTCATTTACTGCTGCAGGGGTGATAACAGATTCCTGACCTACTTTAGCAGCGCACCTTTAAAAAAAGAAGGTTTGGAATCTGAATTTGTGAAGTCCCTGCAGTGCCACCTAGCCCTGTGCAAAGAGCACTGCAGCTGAAGTGACTGCACTCCTCCAATACATGCGTCTGTGATTATTCCACACCAATCTGAAAACAGGTGTATCTCTCTCCCTGACAACAGCAGGTGGCCTGGGGACAGCTGGCACAAATAGTAGAAGTAGCTCACCTTTCTGAAGCAGTACGTAGTGGGAGCCTTTTGCTGTGGTGTGCAAGAGGTGTCTGGACACATCGACTGAGTCCAGAACCACCTCTGCTCCAATCTGAGCGCCAGTCTTCCCCGACAGAATTGCCAGCCGGGTCTATCGACAGCAGTAAAACCACACAGAGAAACGATCATATCAGAGACATAGAGCGCATTTGTTCCAGGTGCAGATAAAAGCCTGGTCCGGCGGCGTCTCGGTTTCAACACAAGGCTTTCAAAAGCGGCCAGATAACTACAGGCACTGGTGATGAGATGTGTTGCTGTAAGGAGGCCTTATACTGTCCCCCATATTCAGTGATTTTAATCAACAACCATCCAGGGTCTTGTCTTGTGTGACAAGAACAACAAAATCATTCCAGCTCCCATTTCGTACAATGAATAACTTATTTATGAGAGGAGATTGTCTCTTGTAAAGATGGTCTTTTTGATAAGTCACAGGGGAACACTTGTTGTGACATCACTAAACAGCAACCCACTGCATTGGCTAAGAATTATGCTGAGAATTGTATTGTGATATTACAATTAAAGATAAAAGATAGGCATACACAAAATCCCTAAAATCACAAAAATATTATTTTATGGGTACTTGAAATTCATGCATATATGGGACTAAATACATTTGAACACTTGCATAAATTATTCAGATAAAAGTCCAAACAGGATGCGCTGTTGTCTACAGGGCAGTCCTATTTTTATAATCTCTCTTATAGGAGTACCTGTGTTAGGCCCGGTCCAATCAGAACCACATCGCTCACTCCATCCCCATCAAGGTCCGGTACTGTCAGTACAGGCAGCTTGCTGTTCAAGTTGGGGGGCTGTGTTTGCTGCCATACAATTGCTCCTTCACAAAAGCAAACAATAACATGAAAGCCTGTTTATCACTTCCACTGTATGTTAGGAACAGGCATGAGCACAGTGACAAGCAGTGCTACAGTCCACTAGACATTATTTAGAAAAAAGATGCATGCCTCCCGCGTGGTCCAGTGGTTACAACGTTCGACACTGGCTACGGAGACCGGGGTTCGATTCCCCGTCCTGCCAGAGTCGGCTCTGGCCGGGAGTGGCACCAGGGGGCGGCGATTGGCTGTCCGCCCCAGGGATGGGGGAGGGAAGCTGACAGGACGTTCGCTGCACATAAGAGTGGCCCTGTAGTACCGTGTTACGGTCGACGGCCTGGTGAGTGCCGTCTCGGAGGAGACGTTACTTCGCCTTCGTCACTACCGCAAACTCACATTACTAGGGGGGGATTGACATAAAATAGTGGGTCTAATTGGCTATTCAATTGGGAGAAAATCAGAAACAAAAAGAAAAAAGATACATATTACCACTATAGCAGGCTTGTGAAGAATATATGATGTGATTCTTTAAAAAAATCAGGTACTTGTCAAATACTGCCCATCATTTCTGCACTGTACTCTCTGTAATCCCTGTCTCAGGTCCATTTCTTCTCTTTGCCGAGGGCTGAAAAGCGAGGCTGGCGCAATCTGGAGCAGGGCGTCTGATTACCATTGTGCTTGTTGATGGCGGTCAGCTGGTCGGCGTGCGACAGCAGGCAGCCCGCGCTCTCCTCCCCCAGTCCCGCTAGGCCACACTGCACCCAGTGGAATTCTGGGGCCAGTGGCCGCTCCCATAGCGTCTCTCCATTGGTCCCTGCCACCGCTGACACGAACACACAGGGTGTGGGGAGACCTGAAACACAAGCAGCCATCTGATATTTCAATATTACACTGCAAGAGTATCTCTTTCATTGGTCTTTCTTTCATTGCTCTCTTAATGATCTTGTTCTCACTACTGTTTATTTTCCCCGTTCACAATTCCCTGTATTAACTACATAAACAAACTGTGCACTATATTACTATCTGAACTAATAATTCATTTAGGTTAACTATACGAACTAACTTTGTGCTATATTACTATATACATTTTTTTTAAACTAGCACTAGCCATGCACTATATAAATGACCTATTCCAACTGCATTACATGAACAAAACAGTCCCTCAAAAGAAGGCTCAGACTAAGATTGGATTGGATTGTTTAATTCAAAAGGAGGGGGGGTTGCTCATTGTCATACTTTTTTTCCTTTTTGGATTCTTACTTTGATTGACACATGATATGTTCATACTGTCTTCGGAAGCCTTGAGGACAAAAATCACATCCAGACTTTGTCTTTGTTTGCATCTGTGACAGCCAGGAAGTCGTATGTAGCTTGAGGAGAGAGAAGAGAAGAATGTAAAATGTTACAGCAGCAAACAAAAGGGTTTTTTTTGCCACGTGGTGGCGTACACATAAATAAATGCCACGTGTGCTGCCAAAAGGACTGGAAATTGAGAAATAGAAAATGGTGGGTAAAACGATATCTGAAGCTAACGACACAGATATGCGCAGAGATGACATCACCATGCTCCATGAAATATACACAAGCAAAGAAAGAAATGGCACACACTCACAAGCTCACATGGGTGAACTTGCACTCAAGCTACTGGAAAGGTTGAGTGCAAGACACAGGAGCAGGAGCAGCAGCAGTAATGCACAAGAAAATCCAGGAGGTGCCTCAGGTCCCTCACCTGCTTGTGGGAAGGTGCGGTTCCAGGTGCGCAGGTAGACAGGCCGGATGGGGCAGGGGATGATGAAGGAGAAGGCAAAGATGACGGTGAGGCAGAGGAAGAGGGAGAGGAAGAAGCCAGCGGTGCGCCAGTGGGACAGCCGAGAAAACCCCAGCCTGCCCCAGCAGCCCTTCTTCTTCCCATGCGGGGCAGGTGGCGCAACCGGCCCCTCTGACCCCTCCTCCCCCTTCAGCGGCTGGGCCTCGGCAGTGCTGTCTGTGGGGTCCAGCATCTCCTCAATGCATCACACCCCCACCAACTGCACAGAGCATCAGCGGGTCATCAGCAGGGTCATATTCCTTACAGATTGTCAACAAGAAGCCTGTTCCCTGCAAGGTGTTGCTAACAATAAATTAAACACTGCCTCACGCTTAATTTCATCACTTGTAATCTTGAAATAACATATAATTTAAAAAACATGTCTAAAAAAGGGGTTTCATTCACCCTGATCAAACCAGTTTTCTAAAATTGAGAAAACTGTCCCATTGGCTTTTTAACACAATACATTTCTCAAACATGAAAAATACCCCAAAGGTTATACACTGTCTAGGTGCTAAGAAAGCCTTCGGCAGAGTAAGCTGGCCTGTCCTCTTTTCAGTTCTATCACAACAAATTCATAAATTATGTATCAAACCACAACAGCATTTATGAGCACAAATGGAATCACATTACAGTTACAGGAAGGCCCTTTATCACTAATATTATTGAATTATGAATTTTTCACTGAACCATTAGCAAACCAAGTACATCAAAATAAGCATTTAAAAATCAAATCTGATGCTTTGCCCAGAATCTCAGTCAGATGGTCCAGTGGACTGTGAAAATGCCTTGGACATTACTACACTGATAAACTCAATGATCTACAGTCGAAACTGAAAACGGTAACAAATGACATCAATTGATAGATGAGTGTACTACATTCCTTATTATAATACCTAACTCAGGAGGGGCAAAGTCTTTCAGCCCTGAGCCACCTTGGACTGACCATGACATGGTCTTTTTTGGACATACCCTGTGCCGGCCAGAAGAGGATGGGCTCCCCCCCTTTTTAGTCTGGTTCCTCCCAAGGTTTCTCCCTACCAAGGGAGTTTTTCCTTGCCACTGTTGCCTTTAGGCTTGCTTTTGGGGGGGTCTAGGCCTGGGCTCCCCCTCTGTTAAGCGTTTTGTGACAATTCTATTGTGAAAAGTGCTATTTAGCATATGAAGGAATGTGTATTCTGTCTGTAACTGTGCCATTTTGGGAGGTCATCTGTATAGGAATGAGTGAGTTGATTAGACAGTAAGTTTCTGTCTAATCACCAATGCTTTGTCAGCAAACAGTGTCTCTTCTATTCAATGAGCTTCCTGACTTCCTTGCTGGTGCTTTGTTAGCAACACAAAGGCTATGCATATATTCAGGTGAGAGACTCACTCAATGGGGGTGTGTCACTTACTGACTTCCTTGCTGGTGCCTTGTTAGCAACACAAAGGCTATGTATATATTCAGGTGAAGAGACTCACTGAATGGGGGTGTGTCACTTACTGACTTGCTTGCTGGTGCCTTATTAGCAACACAAAGCTACAACTCTTCTGTCCCTATGTATATATTCAGGTGAGACACTGATTTACTTTAGACTCTGTACCAACTCGCTGTGGACCGCTGTGTGTAATAAACTTGCATTTCAAGTCAGACTGCTGAGTCTCCTGGTGGTCTCTTCGGAAGAAGCTAACACATACCTCTATGAGCACCTCTATTACCACAACAGCATCTATTCTCCATGTTTCTAATCTCTTTCAAGTTTCAAGTTTATTTTCCATATGTACTACATACTTACATACATACATACATACATACATAGGGATTTGTCTTTGACAAGCGCTCAGGATTAAAAAAGAGACAAAGACACAAACAAACAGTAGGAAACATGTAGCAGTATGTAGTAAAAATATAATGTAATATAGTAAAAAGAGTAACAAAATGAATAAATAACAGTTGACTATTATCTTAACACTTAAGTTAGATAAAGTAAGAGATTATGCGTTGCCCTTGTTTGTTGTCTTTTTATATGAAGTCTAATGGGTATTTATTCAATACAAAATAGACTGCTGGTGTCCTTCTATCGGTGCTCTATCGAGAGCATACTGACGTACTGCATATGTGTGTGGTACACCAGCTGCACAGCGGCTCAGAGGAAAGCGCTCCAGAGGGTCATCAACACGGCCCAGAAGATCGTCGGATCCCCTCTCCTCACACTGGAAGAACTACATAGTTCCCGCTCTCTCACAAGAGCTGTGAACATCACAAAGGACACTTCCCACCCTGGACACTCCCTGTTTGAACTGTTGCCGTCAGGCAGACGGTACAGATCCATAAAAGCACGAACAAACAGACTCAAAAACAGTTTCTACCCATCAACAATAACTACACTTAATGCAGCTACAAAATAACCTGTGATACATGTCTGAAGTGCAATACTTATATGTCTGAAGTGCAATACTTATCTTTAAGTGCAATAAGGGAATGTGCAATGACGGAGAATGTTTGAATGTGTGGTTGTGTGTTTCACTTAGTATTTATCCCAGATATATTACTCTGTAAATTACTTTTTTTTATTCGTACATGTCTATATAAATGTTGTAATTTTGCACTGACTGGTTGGCATTTCAATTTCGTTGTACGTGTTACAATGACAAATAAAGGATCTATCTAAAATGTAAGATATGCTGCCCAGTGGATTGAAGGATTTGTTCAAACAAGTACTTTGCCTTAGGTGGGGTCTCTGTTTGCTGGCTTTTACCTCTGATCTGCTAAACTGGAGTTATTGACCTTAAAGGCAGAACACACTTCACATTCTACCAATTGGACTGCAACATGTGGTTTATTCTATAAATGTAACTTAGAGCATAAGCTCTAAGAGCATTACTTAATACTTAATCTGTCCTAGCAACATCTGGTTCACAAATCTTGACAAAGCAATAAACAAATTTGACTGGAAAAACAAACTAGGACCTTGCTTGCCAACTCTGTCATATTTTAAACTAGACACAATCCCATTGATAAAACAGACCTTAACATTACATAACGCTTCCCAAAAAGCTCCTCCCTCCAATACCTTCAACTCAAACACTATTACAGGAAAACAAACAATTCCAACAAACAAAATGTTAACCAATTCTCCAGCCAGGGCCCACATATCTCTCCCCAAAGAAAAATGCAACCATGACTTGGACACCACTCTAGACAAACTCATGGAAATCTATCCGCACCGAACATTATCAACCCCATACAACTTAAAAATACACCTCATATTGATTGAATATTTGTAATCTAAAACTACACAACGGATGGATGGAAGGATCTTTTGGCAGACCATAAACTCCCAAATACCCATCAATCAAACACCTTTTCATTTTATATCTACCCTTTCTCACCCACAACTTGTATTCACAGAAATCCCTATTCTCCCAAATCTCAATCCATACCACCCATTCCAAATTCCTAAAAAGAACCAATCACCCATTCACTCCGCTAACAAAAAACTCCTCAATTACAATGACTTTGTTCAGAGAACTGTATAAAAAGGTAAATAAATAGGCCAAAATGTTTTCCCTCAAACAACCCAGATTTCACTACAATAGTTATTGTTTTCAGCTTGTTTATAACCTGCACATTTGAAATGGCTTGGTTGCTACTGAATTTATTTTAACCCATGTAACTTTATTTTTTTTAATGAAAAATGTTCTTTGAGCTTCCACTTACCTTCAGCATAGCACTTGCTATGGTATAACCTGTAAATGTTATACTGGATTACAATTACAAACATGATACTTAAAACAGTAATACTGTATATACAGCAATATTAACCATAATAATTTCCACAGCAATCAGTCACAGTTTATAATCCTACCTCAGTTAGACAGCAAGATAGCCAGCCCTGTCTCTACTCTCCTTCTCCGGATATTTGCCAGGACACTTCCCAGATACTAAATGGTCATGTGGGAGACTTTTCCTCTGTGTGCTTTTCCCTCTGTTTCTGAGCTGCAACAAAGTCAACGTTTTGACAAAGAGGTCAGACTTTTGTAAACTGACGGATCACAGAGCACAGCTTCAGCCCTCTTACTCCAGGCAGCCCAGTGGAGCCAGGAACCTGGACACAACAGCCTCTGTGCTCCTGCACTCTTCCTGCTTCCACTACAGGTTTACATCAGAAGGGATCGAACTGTCAATACACAGGGTGCTAGAATGGCATTATACCGTCGAGTCCAGCTTTCCAGTTAGTGAGTTAGTGCTCTCTTTCTCTCACTTGCTGCTTGTTTCCAGACCATTAGAGACCAGAGAGAGGGTGTCATGTGCCTCACAGCCTTTTCACTTTTCCACATAAACAGCAGGCTCTACCTGCAGAGCCAGCTATTTACACACCAGTCTCTCTGGCCAAACCCTTTCAATCTGTGACTTTTAAAACCCTTGTGTAGCTGCCAAGTCTCCTGCCTACTGACCATTCCAAACGAAAACAAAACATTCTGCCTCAAAGCTTCTGTTAGCGCTGCCCCATGCAGTCAGGCTGTTCAGAGCCAAGGCGGTAGCGATTGGCCACATCAGCACACTCCACCACTTCCCCCTGCTTCATTCAGTAAACACTCTCCGAACATGCTGTGACACGAGCTTCCATTTTCACAAAAGCTAAAAGCAGCAGAATGAATCGAGAGTGATTCAGACCACGTGTCTGAACAAAGGCACAGACTCACAACAAGTATGATGTAAACAATCAGTCGTTGAAATTCATAAAATGGTAATACCTCACTTATTTCCATTTACTCTCTGCTTGTATCATTGCTGTTGTGTTTTTTTATTTATTTAAATGCATACGCAAAGTTGAAGCAGGTCAAATTATTCGGTCCTCAGGAAACTCATCTAAGAGTTTGAGACAACGGCGGAGGTTTACACAATTTTCAAATCATGATATAGACCACACTTGTTTCATTCTGCTTTAGAGTGCGTTGCACATGTGGTCAGTCTTGGTCACATTGGTGTTCACTCTAGCCTCTGGTAAAACACTAGAAATTCCCAATGAATTATATGATACAAGGGGTTTGTCCTGAATGTGTTGGTCAGATCAAATTAATTTAGCAGGCTCTGAAACATAGTGTTGATCAAATCCACTGAAACCAGCTAACTCAAAGTGAGACACTATTCTAAACACTAGCCTACCTCTTCATTCTACTAGTTTGCTCACTCAGTACCAGAAGAGGAAAGAAGATGGATCAGCAGTTCTTGATTAGTCTATCATTGATATAGTGAATCAGCAGTTCTTGATTAGTCTATTGTTGATATAGTTAACAGATACAAAGCAGCTCCAATAATAATGCAATTAACAAATGTATGAGTCCCTATGACTGACGGTCCAACTGTGAGTAACAGGGGAAATTTATTCTGTTGTTGGAAGGCAAATTTGTATCGCATGTTGCAATGAATCATTTAATTCAATCTTATTGTGAAATTAGGGCATGGGCTCGTTTTAATCTAATCGTGATAGTTAATGTCCGTTGAAGTAATCTGGTAACAAAGGTCGTGCACTGTCTGGTCCTCCTCAATCTGTACAAAAAAAGTTGTCCCCCCTACTCAATCTTCTATTTAGTTTGCACCACTGAAAACACATTTACACACAAAAACAGTAGTTACGCCCAAGGCACCAGACTATTACCTTACATTTTAGTTATACATGCATTGAGTCCAGTAAACCGTGGCATTCTCTCTACTGCAAGAGTGATACAAGACGCCCAATACGATAAAATGCTGGCTGTATTCACCACAAAGTGACAGGGGTCCTTGAAATGTATGAAGGATTTCACTTAGTCATTTCACTTAGTCAAACCAACTCCATTGAATCTAAGAAAAATAATATGTTTTCAACATATTGTTGGGGGAAATATAAAATATTGACAATGCCCAGATAAAAGCACAATACAAGCAAACCAACCTGTCAAAGAACATTTTAAACTAATCTGATATTTACGTTAGGTTTACCTAACTAGCCAATTTATTTGTTAGTAACAATAATTCAATACATCGTGATACTCAAACATTGTTAGATACAAAGAGAGGAAAGAGACAGCGAATTAACAGCTAGCTGTTCGATCAGTCCTAGGTGAACATACATTAGTGTTTATCTACATGACAGCTAACCAACATTAGCAGGTAAAGTTATTACCTTTGTCAAATGAGCTAAGAGTACGGAGGTTTAAACAGAAAACCAACGACGCTGCCCTGACTAGACTGAGACTATTCAGTATCTACCGCTTTTATCCGATAATTACATTAGAACGTTATATGTTTCTAGTTTTCTGTGTAGCCAGTTATATTTAGCCTGCATTGTTGCGAAAGCTAGCTGGCTAACAAATGTTTCAGCATGTGCATCAGAACAAAACTAACTAGCTGGATATCTAGTCTGGTTGTTTTGCTATAATTCGCTTAAGTTTTATAAGTCGACAAATAACCGGCATAATACTAATTTAAAGAGAGACAATATCAAACTAAATTTCAGTGTTCAAAAAACTGTGCATTCTATTAGCTAACTAACACTAGCTGGTTAATTTACTGCTGCGTAGCTAGCTAACGTCCTGCTACTTGGGAGTTTGTCGGCTTGCTAACTAAGTTAGCAGTAACTATGTAGCTAGCTATAATATATTGACTAATCTAGATAAACTAGTTCAGGCAAGAGTCTATCGTGCTTTCCTGGTTAGCTGGCTTGCAAAATTATGAAACCACAGTTATCCAGACACCTAACTCCTACTCACAGGCTAACGTTAGTGAGCTTTAGTTAATACTGCAACGTTAGCTAGCTAACGTTACTGAAGTTCCCAAGCTATTGGCTGTAGTATAGCTAGCTAACGTAACGTTAAGTTGATACAAGTTTATACAGCACCGGTTAGCCAGCTACGTCCAAGTTAAAAGCTCAGTCCAGTCTAAGCTCAAGTGGTTTACCCACAGTTAATAAAGAATCACTCTCTTACTGTTCTTTGTTTGTGCTTCAGTTTTCAGTTCCAGTTTGACTGTCAAGTTTAATTGAACAAACAGCAAAAAGACAGATGACGTCCACGCCCAGGTGCTGTTTCTAAGTATTGTGGGTTATGTAGTTTATGTTTATGTTTACTACAAAATGTACAAAGAATTTGTAGTGACTGCAAAATGTATAAAAACTGTTCTGAGAGAAATAAGGTAATATATTGTAACATGCAGGGCAAGGTTAAAAAGAAACAAGGGTAGCTGCCATGGAACCTTCGACATGCTTGCTCCATGTAGTAATGGATTGCAGCCCAGAAACTCTACCTTTGCAAAGACAACTAAAATGTGCAAACTTTTGACACATGGCCTCCAGTAGGGGGTTCTTTAAGGACAGTGTGCTCTTGGGCAATTATAACTGTGGACACCTCCCTAATGGCCTAGGATTCTGGGACCTCAGTAGGATTTTTTACATCAACCACCAGGCCAGGGTGGCGTGAGACCATTTAGAAATTCATATATTTTATGTAAGGGATATCAAAGATTGTAAATGGTTTCGCTTGCCCATAATAATATATTAATGCAATAATATTAATTAATTCAATCTTTTTTGTGTGAAAGACTTATGGATGTTTAATAATAACTCAAATGAAAGCTTTTCATTTGTGATTCAATTTGAGGACTGTTAAAACCCTGGCTTAACATACAGGATATCAGGTCATGTCTTTGTCCTTTTCTGAAGTCCACTTCTATATTGTTTAACACCAAACAAATAGGCAATGGGTACCATCATCTTTTAACATTTATAATAATGTACACTGAACATGTAGGAAGAGGAATCACAATATGCATTGACCACATTCATGGAAAATGATCATTGATTAGCTATGCCAAAATAGAACATGATGCCCTTATGCCATTCCCTAACACAACGTTATTGCTAGCTGTTTATAATTCATATTTTACGATTACAATTAATATTTTCTTATTTATCCGACGAAAATAATACTCTACGAACCAATACTATACTAACATATTCTCTAAAGATAATTTTTAAACATAATTTATCCACTTTTAATTGCTAAAATGAAGTACACGACAGACGGTGCCTGAGGAAGGCTCAGAGCATCATCAGAGACTCCTCTCACCCTAACCACGGACTGTTTGCCCTCCTCCCCTCCGGGAGGCGCTACAGGAATCTTCGTTCCAAGTCCAGCAGACTCAGGAACAGCTTCTTCCCCTCCGCTGTCATCTCCCTGAACTCCTCATCCCCTCCTCACCCCCCTCCAGTGACTGCCCTCTCCACCTCCCGTAGTATCCTGACCTAGACTCTGGATCACTCCGGATACTCTGACTCTGGATACTATGGTTTACTCTTCATGTAGTAACTCTGTTCACTGACTCTGGATACCCCCCTGACTACCCGCACTAGCTCTGTCATACCTTCATTCTGCACATACCCATGTACAATATTGTAATATAGCCTTGTATAATTCTGTATAATTTTGCTGTACTACCTATACATATATTTATATATTTATACTCACCTGTACTTACCTATACATAACTGCACTAGTCTGTATATAAATTATAGCAACATAGCAACTAACTACCTTTATAGTAATTATTCAATACTGTGCCTGTTAGCATTATAACTTCTGCTATAGTACTGTATTGTAGCACTTACTGACATGTTTGCACTCTGGTTAGATACTAAACTTCTTTTCGCTGTACTGTACCTGTACTGTACAATGACAATAAATTTGAATCTAATCTAATCTAATCTAATCTACTGCAACGTTACAGAAAAAGAGACAAATTTGTCATGCGCAAATGTTGTATACGTCACTTCCTCCCGGCATTCCATTGCAAGGCCGCAAACGGGGAGAAGACGGACTACTAGAGGGAAGGACGCTTCCAAATATATAAACTACTTTTAAAGAAATAAGGAGAAATAACGACATATATATTTTTTTTGTTTAAGAGTGGAATATAAAATACGTGACCGCAATGTCGGCCCAGGCTCAAATGAGAGCTTTGCTCGACCAGTTAATGGGGACTGCGAGGGATGGTGAGTAGCTAGGTAGTTCGCTAACGTTAGCTAGCAAACGTTAGCCAGCGAGATTTGGTACAAACATAACGTTAGATTAATTCATTTCCTTATGGGCGCGCGCTTTTACTGTCCCACGAGACGGGTTAAATGGCTTTATATGCAGAATTTATCAACACATTTAGCCCAGATTCGCAGTTCAAACGTTAACTAACAAAATTTAATGTTTGTATCCTTAAGTTAAGGTAACTGTCGTTAGCTAAATTGATGCGCACTGTTGTGTTGATCAGATTGGCCTTTTTAGTGAAGGCCCAATTTTAGCCAGCGAACGTTAAGTTGTACCTAATGTTAGCTAACTTTGGTTATGCACCGAGCTATTTAGTTGCACTTCATATTTTCACAATAACTCTGTTTAACGATCTCGTCAGCTTGTTAGAAGCTTAGGTTGTTATGTGCTGTAATATTTAAAACCCCATAATTAGTTAACGCTGGCTAGCTTGCTTTTGTTAAAAAACACCATTGAAATACTCTTAGCGGGTTTCCGAACAAAGATGGCTAACGTTAGCTAGCTGAGTGGTCTATTCGCATTGACAAACAATTCACCAATAATGTATTGCTTGCCGTGCCGTTCTTGTACACATTTTTTGTCTTTTGCTCATTTGAGCTCCATATCAATCAACTTTCTGTGCATTGGTTACGTTAGTCGCCCTATAAAATGGTCTGACTGACTAGCTACACTTTCTAGTATAGCTAGGTTGTCCGCAGAGCACGTATTCGCTTATTTGTGCAACATGGATACAAACATTAAACAATGTCAGTCGTGGTGCTGTGAAGGTGCTTGCAGTCTTAAGTGGAGGTAGCAACTGCGTTTCTGGTCAATGGCGTTTGCCTTCCTGTCGATGCCTAGCTAGCTTGCTAGCTAGCTGTATCTTGGCAGGGATTTGCTAAGACAAGAACATAACTGGTTTCAATCAGCCATAATTACATGGCTAATCCTAGCCAACCATTTGTTGGTTCTAACTTTCTTCTGACTAATGAATGCTACTAGTGTTGAAGTGAGTGTCTGTGTATGTAATTGAGATGAATTAAAATGCTTCCCATACCTGTGTTCCATACAAACTGAACAATTGTGGCCCCTTTATTTTATCTATAAAGGTTCAGTGTATCTTTGCCAGCCTACATCAATCTGCAAGGGAGTTGCAGAAAAGCCTCATGTTCATCGAGCCGTGAGTCACAAATATAATTTTTAAAGATGTTATGAATATCCAAACATTTTGTTTGCTTTTCAGAAGTAATTATAAGTTTGATCACGCAAACTCGTAAGTTAAGTGCAGAAAAAAGCAAAACAGAATCCTGAAATGCAATCATCAGGAGTGTTTGGAGCATAAGAGAGAGTACCTGGTTGCTTGAAAGTCATGGAGCAGTTTATACAGTAGTGTTTCTGGTAACACATTTGTGATAGAAACAGAGAAGCCTTAAAATTTGCCACAAACCATTTACACTTTGACTTGTGTATCATTCCCGACTTCCTCACTACAGGTGTGGGCAAGCAAGCTTTTCCCTTTTATACTTTTCAACAGCGGGTTTAAAATTCTACAGCTGAGATCTTGAAGATGCAGATGGGTACAGTATATGTGGAAGCTCGCAGTGTGTATTAACTAACATTTTTTTAATACGCTTTTTCTTTTCTTTCTTTTTTTTTTTTTTACACCTCCCCTAAGTTATTTTTTATTGTTTGTATCAGGGTTTCATCTGGGGTGTAATATGCAGCCACTTTGTCCTTTTTGTAAAGGTCAGGATTGTTGCCACGATCACAGCAGTTTAACAGCTGCTGCAGTAAACCAGCAGGGTTAAATCCGAATGAGAATTATGAGACAAAAGGTGGTACTCTGCCCACCTGCTTATTGCAATCACCAGCAGACCCTCACTGCTGTCCAGCAGTTGGTTTCTTTGTTGTGTTTTGGTTCCACATCCCTAAATGATGAACCATGACGCTTCCCTGAATCGGAGAAAGGCAGCGAAAGGTCAAGATGCCAATATGTGAACAATCTTATTCCATCTCCGGGCCAACACTCTGCAGTGCCTGCACTGTGCACTGCCAGGCTGTCATACCTCATTCAAGAGCAACCTTGAGTTATCAGCACTACAGATCTGAAGCTTAGTGATGGTGACAAAATAATGCACAGGCTCACATGAGAAATCCTCAGAAGGATTAGTCAAATAACTTCTATTTAAAGATGCTTCAGCATACAGAGCTCTACTCTGGTCTTCATGTTACGGGTGTTATCATTAACCATCACATGTGAATCTGTCACATGTGGTGTAGCACCATTGTAGCACCTATAGAGGAATTTATCGTACTTTAATGTTTTAAATGGTATATCTTAAGCCTCGTGGTAACTTAAGAGAAGTTAAATGTGCATATTGAGTTTGCTGTTAAATGCCTCGCTGAGGGTTAACGGTTGATTTAACGGGTGTAACCACTAGTATTCCACTACTGAATACATTTTACATGGGTAGATTTGATCCATGTTTAGTGGTGTTCTACCGTTTGTTAACTTACATGCTCATTTATAATAACCGCACATATCATCCAGCCAAAAGAAAGGCCTGTGAATCTACTTCAGGGAAAGTCAGAAGTGTACTGTTACCAGTGAATTGGACCCTATTCTTTGCTTTCTCTGTGGCTGTTTAAGGATGTTTTCCAAGTGCGTGTGGTCTCACTGGCTGTTCTGTTTACTGAACCCTGTTTCAGGTGATGAAACTCGACAGAGGGTGAAGTTCAGTGATGAGCGTGTCTGCAAAAGCCACCTTTTAAACTGCTGCCCACACGATATTCTCTCTGGAACCGTAAGTAGCCATTTATTATCACTAATTGACCAAGCACATCGCATTCAAACACATGGTAGCTAGCTTTCTAGGTTGGAGAACACCCATTTGCTAACTAGGTAGCTATGGATGTTATAATGACTTGGATCTCGAGCTAGATAGTTGTAAACATTGAAGGAATAGCTATTTTTAGCTCTGAAAAAATTTGTAATCTGGCGATTTTGGCGAACTAGTTTGGTCAGATCTTTTCATAGGCTACCGTTTAGGGATATTACACGTGTACATTACAAATGTTTAAATATATTTTTTTAAACATCTAAATGACAACTGTAAAGTTCAAATTAAATATAAGTATTTGCATGGACTATGGACAATGACTCAGGAAATGCAGTTGCATTTGGCTACTTCCAGAACTGGTACAGTGTTAGTGTATTTAAAATACAGGTCCCTGGAGAGAGAGTACATGTGTGTCAACTGTGAGAGGACAGGTTAATTAACAAGTTCATTAATGATATGCCATGATCTCCTCAGTGATAATATTTGAGTAACTATGTATAACATTCATGTTTCTATGGGAAAATAATGTTTAGTTAGTATCGTTTCAATACCATGTCCAGGAATGTAATCTGCTGAATATGTCAGGGCTGCATGCACATGGTTGCAGTATTTGGATACATTATTGTAACACGATTTGAAAATAGTCAGAAATACCACTGGTTATTGCCCCAAGTATACGTAAGCAAGATCCGTTTTTACTGTATACGCTGTAACACTTGGTTTTCCTTCCCAGCGCATGGATCTGGGAGAGTGCTCGAAGATACACGATTTGGCTCTTCGGGCAGATTACGAAATTGCCTCCAAGGACAGAGACCTCTTCTTTGAACTAGATGTAAGTTGAGTCTTTCTGCGATCTAAGCACTGCCGTTATGCACCCACGTCCCTTTGAGCTCTGGAAATTCATATTGTCCATATGCTGTGTGCAGGCTGTGGATCACCTGGAATCATTCATTGCTGATTGTGACAGAAGAACAGAGCTGGCCAAGAAACGGCTGGCTGAAACTCAAGAAGAGATCAGTGCTGAGGTGGCCGCAAAGGTGAGGGGGCTAGGATTTTGGACCACAACAGGTTGTCTTAGAAGAGTTTTCTTTCTATACCCATAATCCCAAACTGAAAGGAAGACTTGGCTTTCTCTGTGCTTGCCCCTGAACTTTGCTAGAGATCATCAGGGCAGCACAGACTCTTTCTCCTGGAGTCCCTTTAAAAAAAAAAAAAAAAAAAAAAAAAAACTTGACTCTTAGTAGATCTGTTTTTATTTCCTTCCATTATTTTATTATCCCTCTATTATACTTCCTGTATTTATTTTACTGTGTTTTTTTAGTGACAACGTTGGAAAGCACTGTCACTGGCCTTTATTAAAATTGCTGTATGAATAGTTTGTTGTCACGATGATTATTATTCTATTTTTAAAACCACAATTGTGTCCACTGGATGCAGATAAACAATGGTAGATAAAATGACGTCCCATGACATTTAGTTGTAGGTAGTGTCACTTCCACAAACAGGCATTTTCATGCATTAAAGCAAAACAAAAAGATTACTTTTTATGGCAAATATTGATTTAAAAAAAAATAACCCCCACAATTTAAGCAACAACCCCTCGTGCATCATGTCTGTAGCATGAGATAATAAGTAGGATTTTTTTTCTTTCTTAATTAGCTAGTTTGTTACTATTTTTAGTGTATTACCTTACGACAATCTTGTGACGTACAATAATAGCGTGTATAAAGGTAATATTGTTGCTCACATTTGATATTGCATGCGTTGCCATGTTTTGGTGTCACAATCTATCATGTTTTCAGCATTGCTCCTTTGCTCCTCTGCCAAGATGTATCGGAGATCAATAGTTATTATGTATGAAGTGTTGTGTGGTGGTCTTCCTGTAGTGGACTGTATGGGTGTTGTTTGCCTGCAGGCGGAGAAGGTGCACGAGCTGAATGAGGAGATCGGGAAGCTGTTGGCGAAGTCCGAGCAGCTGGGTGCCGAGGGCAATGTGGACGAGGCACAGAAAGTCCTGCAGGAGGTGGAGAAGGTCCGGAGTAGGAAGAGGGATGCAGAGGTGAGAACCCCCCCCTTAAGTACACACCTGTAACCATCTCTTGTTTCAAAAATATATATATTGTTCCAAATGACTCATAAAAGCTATTCTATCCTGAGTCCTGACATATTCATCGCTTGCTCTGCCCCAGGAGGAGTACAGGAACTCGATGCCAGCCTCCAGCTTCCAGCAGCAGAAGCTCCGCGTGTGCGAGGTGTGTTCTGCCTATCTGGGTCTCCACGACAACGACCGCCGACTGGCAGACCACTTTGGGGGGAAGCTGCACCTGGGCTTCATTCAGATTCGCGAGAAGCTGGAGCAGCTGAAGGTAGGCCCCATACAAGTTCACAACTTTAGTTTGTCACCAGGGCTTTAATAGTGCTGGCTGGTGGGAGAAGGTTACGTTAGGCTATAGTCTGCTATGAAACTGCCATAGTCCCCTGTCCAAAACAATTAAAACCTTGGGAGAGGTTGGATACACTTATGAAATGTATTTCAGTGTGTGGATCTGGAATGGGCTTTTTGACCATATGTAGGAATCAGGATGATATAGAATCATAGTTTGCTTTCCGGGTATTTCTGTTCAAGCTTTTGTGGTGGTTCTATGAGGCAAGAAAGCCCAGGCTAACTGATTTGGTTGTACAACCAACCATTTATAGATTAGCCCTGTAAAGGGCCACTGGTGTGGCATGTGCTTGGTTGATTTGTTCCAGTTGGACATTTAATGACTTACTGCCATATTTACAGAGTAAGGAATTTCCTAACTTTTGTCATTTTTTTAGAAAACTGTAGCAGAGAAGCAGGAGATGCGAAACCAGGAGCGTCTGAAGAGAAGAGAGGAGAGGGAGCGTGAGGAGCGGATGAGGAAGAGGTGGGTACAAGTGTGATTTACCTGCTGCACCTTGCTTTTCATCGCAGTGAAAATCTGACCCAATTTGAGGCATTATTCAATGGCTAGCCCTGCCCCATGGAATGAGATCCGTTGACAAAACAGTACGGGTAGCAAATAGTCCACAATGTCCACTTGCAGTGCTAATGCTACGTTTGTGACAGTGGTTTCCACAGTTCTCTGGACACTCGCTCACTTTCTGCATACATTTCCCCAGTACCCCAACATTTTCAGTAAAAAAAAAAAAAAAAAAGAAATTCTGTGTTCAAAGTCAATGCAAGAAATATTAACTTGATGCAAAGCATGTCCAAGGCATGACGGGAGACTGCCTTTAGGCTAGAACTGTTTGTAGTCTTGCATCAAACAGTGAAACCAAACATTTCTCTCACCCTGTTTCGCACTTCTATCCTGTGTATTAGAAGGCAGAATGTTAGAAAATCCAATGTCAGATGTAAAAGGGCGTTGAAAGGGTGATACAATGGCTGCTGCACTCTTTAAACTACTGTCGGGCTTTCATGTGATATGTCCAGGTAAAGCACTGGATCTGCAATTGTCTGAAATCCGGATATGATGGTATACAGTGATGTTAAACAGTACTATCATAAACGAAATGGTATACCACGATAGTTGATCACGTTGCCAAAAAAGTTGTTGCATGCGTCAGAAATATTCCAGCCATTTGTCAAACAAAATGACCCTAACTAAATAATGTGATACCAGAGCTGACCTGGTGGCTGTCATTTAATGTCACCCTCTTTGATTGACTGTGGGAAGGTGGCGGTGGTTATTATTGGCTAAGTTCAGTGCGGTGCAAGGGGATGTTTAAAGTGACGGGACAGGAAGGAGGAAAAGAGCAACACACATTTGGTCTCGATGGAGATCTAGTTGGAGGATTACATTTTTTACATCTTGTGCATGGCATGCCATAAATGTGTTCTGTATGGAGGGAATACAACTTAACACAGACCTTTGAATTTGCCATTGTTTCACTCTGTTTTCCTGTGTAATGTCGTCAATACCTAGCACATGCAAGTCTGTGCTCCTCCCAAGTTTCTAGAGGATATTGCAGTAATGGCATTGGCCTACACATTGGATTGGCCATTCTATAGGAGAAAAATAACCAATAGGGGGATGATTAAAAAATAAAAAAAAAAACCCTGTAGTTCGATTGCTGTGTTCCGCTGGCTCCAGTCGCATTGTAACAGCATGTTTCCACACTCTCCTCTGCAGAGGGGATTCCTCTTTGACTGATACCCCAGCAGAGCTGCATAGGGGGACTGCATCAGGGTAACTAACTCCTCTCTTACCCTCTCTCCCACCTCATCCACCTCCTGCATGTGTACAACCATATTTGCCCATATGCACTCCAAGCCTGTGCATGAACTAGGTTTCTGTAATTGCAATGTATTTTTACTTAAACCAGTAGCCTCAGGTGTCAATGCATCTGAATAGAGGAAAGAGCTAATCGAAGCATTGGTGTCAGTTTCCTGCTTGGGGATTGGTGAAATGTAAAAATTTAAGTTCATGGAACCAAAGGCCCCTTTTAAGAGACTGAGAAGTGTGTGGTGGGAGAGAAGAGGCCTCTATCTTAAAATTGCTCCTAAAAAGGAAGTGGTGAGCTGTAAACGCTTATTTGTATGAACATGTTGAAAATGTTGTGCTTTCGTCTTTGTAGGACCAGATCACGGAGCAGGGAACGTAGAAGGTGGGTATCTGCAGTGTGCACTGTGGGTGGCTTTGATTGATGCATTTCATGTTTACAGCTAGTATAATTTTCCCAGCACAGATGTATGTTTGTAGCTGTTCCAGTGATTTGAGCGGGTATGTAAATGCAAAGATGGCTGACTGGCTGATGGCTGGGCTCTGAATCCTGCAAAGCTCTTGCTCTTGCTCACAGGCGGCAGTGTAGTATAATGGTTAGGAAACTGGACTTGCAACTCAGAAGTCGCGTGTTCAATTCCCAGGTGGGGACACTGCCGTTGTATCCTTGAGCAAGGTACTTAAACTGAATTGCTTCAGTAAAATATCCAGCTGTATAAATGTATTGTATGTAAAAGAATCAAAGTCACTCTGGATAAGAACGTCTGCTAAATGCCTAAAATGTAAATCTAGGTAAATGTATTCCATGTTCTTTTTAACTCCAGTTGAGTGGTCTAAGGTCCTCCCTCTGTCCTAGGTCTCGCTCTCGGGAGCGCAGGAGGCGGCGCTCACGCTCGTCGTCTCGGGAGAAGCGGCGCTCCAGGGAGCGCTCCAGGGACCGGGGGGACCGGGAGAGACGGCGCCGACACCGCAGCCGCTCCCGGAGCAAGGGCCATCGGCACAGTCGTGATCACAGCCGCGAGCGCAGCCGAGACCGCAGCTCCAAGCACAAGTAACGGCTTTGCACCCGCCAACCAAAAAATGCTTATTCGTATCTGTGCTGGACCAATTGTTCGATGGATATCAGTGCTTCTGTTTTCCAAATCTTTCCAGTTGTAAATAAAGACAAGCCAGTCTTTCATGTTAACTGTTGTACATTTCTGAGATTAGAGACCGTAGCCATTTCTACCCGAGAGGGCAGCCATCTCTACAATGCAGACCAGACCATAACATAACTAGCTAGGCAGCATTGCCTTTTATCTGGAGCGAGCATGTAGTTGGCTACAGCTAGGGCTGGGTACCCAAACGGTACTTGGTTTGATACCTTTACTACATAAAGGACAGACTTCAACACACTTCCATCTCTGTCTTACATACACACACATGCACATACAGTGAGCATAAAAAGTATTCACCCCTTTGGTATTTTTCACATTTTTGCAATCCTCCAAAACTGAGCATCCGTGTGAGAAGGGCACTTCTTAGGGAGGCCTATGGCAACTCTGACGTATGACGTTAGTTTTCCATGGCAGAAAGGGGAGAAACTGTCCAATGGACAACAATAGCCTGGGCACTTCACAAATCTGTGCTTTATGGAAGGGTGGCAAAATATCATTGTTGAAGAAAACACATGAAGTCTCGCCTAGGGTTTGCCAGAAGGTATGTAGGAGACTGAAACCAGTGGAGGAAGATTCTCTGGTCTGAAGAGACCAAGATTGAACTTTTTGGCATCAACATTAGGTGCTACGTTTGGCGCAAGTGAGCCTAATGCTATGGGGATGCATCTCTGCTTCAAGGTCTGGAAAACTTGGCAAAGTTGATGGTGCAAGATATAGACCAATCTTGGTGGAAAACCTGCTTCAATCTGCAAGAGACCTGGGACTTGGGAAGAGACTTATATTCTGGTGGGACTATGACCCAAAGCATACAGCAAAAGCCACATTGGAGTGGTTTAAAAACAAAAAAATATGTCCTGGCCCAGTAAAAGCCCAGACCTGAATCATATTGGGAATCTGTGGAATGGTTTGAAAATTGGTGTTTACCACCAGTCCTCATGCAACCTGATGGAGCTCGAGCAATTTTACTAAGAAAAATGGACAGAAATGGCACTGTCCGAGGGCCCCTGGGGGGAGCAATGGTAAAGGCACTCACCGGAGTGCAGGTTGCCCACTGCGGTTGGAGTTTGAGCCCCGCCTGCGCCAGGAGTCTCGTTCGGAGTGGAGATTGGCTGTCTGCCCTGTGGGAGGGGGAAGGGAAGCTGGCATGCGTACAATAGTGGCTCTGTCTGTACCAGAGTTACAGTTGACAACTTGGGGAGTTCCATCTTGGAGGTGATGGTTTGTTGCCGTTGTCACTGCTGGGGGTGGGGGTAGTTGACATGAAAAAGGGGTCCATACAATTGGCTACTAAATTGAGAGAAAAAATCAGAAAAAAAAAAAAATAAAACAATTTGATCTGCAAAGCTGATAGGCACTTAGACTCCAAGGTGCTTCTACTGAGTATTACATCAAGTAGAAGAATACTTATGTAATCAATTGTTTGTTTATATTGTGTTTTGTGTTGGCAAGAAATCTCAATTAGATACATTTTGATTCCATGAAGAAGGAAAATAAAATGTGAAAAATGCCAAAAGGGGGTTAATACTTATTATACCCACTGTATATATATCCCCTCTACTCTGAACCTGGATCCAGATGGTAACAGCTGAAATTCAGAGTTCCTAACATGAAGCAACTTGAGTTTATTCCCACCTCCATCACTCTAATGAACTAAAGTGGCTCATTAATAGAATGACTGAAATGTATGTGTGTGAAGGCTTCTTCTTTATTATATTTAAATGTGTGTGTATGTTTGTTTAAATATAATTAAGAAGACTACCATATTGGACCTCTGAAATATCAGGGCCATAGTCATGAGACCTTAAAATCGATTAAAGTATGGATATTTGATTTATTACCAGCACCATAGTTGACCCCAGCTAATAGAGGGATATTCACACAGTTTTGAAATAGATGACATCTATAGCCTTTCATTGAGAACAAATGTAATGAGAAGGTTTTCCCCAGTCCCTGAAGACATCTACAGTGACGTAAGGATAAATAAGAGCTTTTTAACTCTGATTGTACGGGCAAGAACTTGAACAACATCCGTTTGGCCTCCACTCATCTGAGACTGTCCCCTCGTGCCACCAACGCACCATTTGTGTCTCAGGTCATCGCGGGACCGGGAGCGCTCCTCCCGGGACAGGTCACGGGACCGAGACAGGAAGAAGGGCTCGTCAGAGCATCGGCAGGACGGAGTTAATGGGAAGATGGACTCCCGGAGGCTGGATGACAGGGAGGCTGGGGAGATTTGAGGGCCTGCGCTGTGACACCCTGTTACACTGTAGATTGATACACTTCACAGCTAGCAGTAACACTGACCCACAGCCCTCACTATTTCTGCAATCCCATTATACTGTACATTCACACACTTCTGTCTGATCCCATTACACTGTAGATTCACACTAGTGCTACTCTCACTCATTACATTACAGCCATATAGCAGACGCTTTGTTTTAGACTTGGTTTATATTTCCTTACATACATTTATACAGCTGAATTACTGAAGTAATTCAGGTGAAGTACCTTGCCCAAGTGTACAACGGCAGTGCCCTACCTGGGAATTGAAGCTGCGACCTTTGCGTTACGAGCCCAGTTCCCTAACCCTTATACCACCACACTGCACACTATCATGTCTTTGATTTCTTCGCAGTCCATTTGTTAATTGTGGAATTTCAGGCAGACTTTTTGCACTGGAAGGGTCAAACAAGTTTGTTGTGTTTTCTTTTTGACCTTAATCCAGAGCCCTGACAAGGGAGTACTTTTTCCAAACATGTATTTGGATGAAAGGAAAGTGAAGTAGTAGGCATAAATTACATGCGCGTTTCAGGTTCAGCGAGTAATGATGTGAATCAGTGGCCCATTGCTTTTGAGTTTTATACTGCAGCAGAAATGTAATTACTGTAGGGAAATTTCCTATGGAAGAAGCAGGCAAATAGAACTTTCCTTTTTAACTCAAGTATATGAATAGGAATAAATGAATGTGACATGCTTGATGTTTAATATACTCATGCAGTGCTCGAATTCCCAGCCCTTTGATGGTATTGTAATTGCATTTCCATATTTGATATTACTGTTCTACTAGTTGTTCCTTTATACACTTACTGTTGTTCATGTAGAATGAAAGGGTGTCAGTCGTCACATTTTAAAATCCTTGAACCAATGGGTTCCAGAAGCTGCTTTCCAGCACTGCCATGTTTTAAAGGTTAACTAAGGTCCCCAAAGATCAGCTCACTGCAATGTGCATTGTCCTTAACTTTGCATAAAGCCATGCAAATGGTCATTTATTTGCTTTGCATAAACATTGTTCGGTAGTCCATCAACGTGAAGAAGAACATTTGCAAAATGAAAATGATGGTACTTGGTTTAATTTATTACCCCAAGACAAAGTGCGTTGAAGTCTGCATGTGAGCTTAAGTCTCCAGTCTCTAGTTGCTGTAGACTTGTATGTAAGTTAATAGCCTGTAGTAATGGGTGACAGTCCATGCAGAAATTGTTTAAGTGATTGTAGGAATTGTACATGTTGTCCCCTGTTCTGTATTTAAATGGAACCTTTTTCTTAGTTTTATTTTCCTGCCATTGCATTTGAAAGTAAATGGAGACGGTTTGAGGCTGCATGGTTCTTTTTTTGGTTTGTTTTCTAACAGTTGAAATGTGTTCCTTTCTGACATTGTTTTAATTTTTTTCTCCTATATGTTAACAAAATTAAACATTAAAATCCAGCATAATTCAGTGTGATAATCTGCAGTGAATTCTGCATGCGTCTAGACAGGATACCCCTTGGTTTTACTGTATCCCTGTGTCGAGTTTGCTCCTGTACTAGTGAAGCACTAGGTGCTGGGGTTTGATAACTGAAGTATGTCGGGTGATTTGAGTATTTCCTAGAGATGCAAAACCCCACTGAATGCTTCTTCCTTGTTACTTTATGGTCAATTGCCTTTTTATTTGGCTGAAGGAGGCACCTCTATTTTGGTATCATTCACATATCATTTTTATTAATTTGAAATTGTCGAATTTACAACTGACCTTAAATTAATGTGTTCCCTCACCCCACCAGCCTGTCACTGATTAAATGTTTTATTTTGCTGGAAAGAAGCTGTAAATATGCCAAGACCAATTTTAAGACAAACCCCTGAAAATGATTACTTTTGCCTCAATTTCAATAAAATCTTCTGTTTCTGAATTAATTGTGGTGCTTTGTGTCCCAGGAATGTTGAGCAATTCATCACACAGTGAGATAATATTACACATACATTTATTTGAGTTTGTAATCTGTAAATGGAATTACATTAGAAAAATGTACTTCCAGTTTAATGACATATCTGAAGTCCTATTGCACTTTCTGTTGAAGTCTTATCGACATTTATAAGGATATTGGACCACAGCTCCTGGTTTCTTTGCATGTAGGTAGTGTCGACCAAGACAACAGTCCTGGCTGTCAGAAGTATTTTATGGGATGGTACAGCAATAGGTTATGCATTGGTGAAAATTAGGCTCTTACTGGAAAGTTACTAATTTTGTGCCGCTCAAAAAAAATTTCAAGCACATCGGTATTCACGATGAGGAAATTCCCAAACCACCAGCACAGCATAGGCACATCATACGGAGTTAAGTCAGACGGCTTCGGTGCGGTTGTGTTTCAGTCGATATGCAAGTGCATTGAGTCCTGTAGGTATTTCTGCGTATAGAAATCCATGTTGCTTGGGACTAGTCTTGCCATATGTAGTGATTGGCTGGTCTGTGGATACGTTGTAGTGATCAGTGTGCCTGTGGGCCAGTGTCAGTGTATGGAGTTTGTGTTGCCTGGATCATTGCAGTGATTAGTGTGTATGGGGACCAAAGGCCCTGTGCAGTGATTGATGTCTGGATCAGGTATATCCAGTGATCAGTGTGTTAGTTGATCAGTGTGTTAGTTGATCAGTGTCGGTGAATGCAGTGATCAGTGTGTAGTGGTTAATGTCTGGATCAGTGATGGTGTTTGGAGTAACTGATGTGTCAGTGCAGCTGTGTATCAGTGTGTTAGATCAGTGTTTGCATACATGTCGTGATCGTCTGTCACAGTAGGCTGCTCTCCAATTTTTGATCCATCTTCATCTTCTGCTTCTCCATCACTGCCTCCAGCTCTGTGGCCTTGCGGGCATCCTGACACACAGTGACAGATTCAGATTCAGATTCACAGAAAAGTGATGTGGAGAGGAGAAAACTCAAGTTGGAACAACAGTTGTGGCTGAAAACAAAAAAAGACCATATGGCTTTATGGTCTCCACAGATGAATGTAGAAACTGCGGAAGCACATAGAGGGACAGCAACAGAGTTTTTCTTGCACTCCTACAGATGGAGGAGAGGGCTCAAGAATGGCTCCCGTTGAGATGAGATGTGAAATTTGCACACACAAAATTAATTGCCATAGATAAGAACGTGTCTATACCACAGTGAGGACATTTGAAATGGCTTACAATGCCCTGATTCACTGAAGATGTATATGTCACGGTGAATGTTTAACATCGGGAAATTTGTACGTTCCCCGGTGCGATGGAGAATCTACATTCCCCGCTGGGAATCTGTCAATTCCCTGGTAAACACTAGAGCTAGCCCCACGCTCAGTTGCGCATACACTCTTGTAAGCAAGGTCGAACAGAAAGTAATAAGAAAAACTGATTTCAACTACTTTCAAGGCCTTTAAACCTAATTAAAACTATCCAGTTTATCCCGTCGTAGAGGTCGACCTAACATCACCCTTAAATCGTCCATCGAAATGGAGACAGGACTGTGCGGATTGTCCCTTCGCAATGCAATGCTTAACAAGGAATGCTGGATGAAGCTCATCAAGTCATCACAGATGTGAATGAATTAATGAATGAAAACTATCCAACGTCAATTTAAGCGTAATATCATGACGAGCTGCCACAAGTAGGAAATTCTTCACATTTCGCGGGAAATTTACAGATTCCCCGTTAGCGCTAGTGGACTGACGTGCTTAAACAAGCTTTATACATATTTACCTGAGAATTTAGATTCCCCACCGGAAAATATATCGATTCCCCGGCGAATCTGTAGATTTCCCGATTTGACATATTCACCGTACCATATGCACATATACACAGAGCGACATGAAAACCGAAGTAATTCAATACCTCCAGCAATGCCTTGTGCACCATAATCTGGCTGTAGACTCTGGCGCCCTCATCTGGCGTGACAGCACGCAGCTCCTCTTTGTTCAGGGAGAAAAGCTGAGCTCCGGTCAGTACTCCTAGACACTGCACTGTCCTGAAGGAAGAAGAGAGCCAAGAGCATGAAACTCCATTAATACTCGTAGTGTATATGTGGCAGACTGTAGGCTGTAAATTCAATTCAGATCAATTAACTTCAATACTATTTACAACTCTCTTTGCCAAACGAACAACCAAAAGTAATTTCTTCCCTGAGTGATAAATGCTTGATGTTGGAAAACTAAATTATGATAGTCACATACAACAAATCAACATATTTAATTATATTATATGTACCCTTTAACATTGATGGCATTCACCGCCTCCTTTGAATGTTGCTGAATAAGGTTTAGTGGCATTGCTGTGATAGCGTACTCGGACAGATAAATAAATGAGAGGATTAAGACTTGAGGACAGACTCACGGCTCACTGAAGCCCTTGCCCCGCAGCCACTCCTCCACTTCGGAAGGGGGGGAGTGGTAGTCCAAGGGGGCGGATGTGTCTGAGGAACGAGGGATGACCAGGGGACGAGCGATGTTTGCCTTCCCGTTAGCAAGCCTCTGTAGTAGCTCTTCGTTTACCACCATCACTGAGAGATGATGTGGACAGACACACAGATACCATTAGCAATCTCTTATTTACAGTTACACTTTTCACTCTTAACCTTCTTCTCCTTCCTTAATTATTGTATAGAGACAGCACTAACACCCTCTCTCCCTCCCAGCGCCTCTCACATACACCGTGCAAACACAGTCACCCGCTCACTCTCTCCGTACATTTATCTGTGTCTTCTGCGGACTGGCTGTGTGGAATTTGTGGGTGTATGGTCCGAGGCGTAGGGTTGAAGGGTCAAGGATCAGGGGTGGTGGGGCTGGAGGGGTGTATGTGGCCCTAGTTGTGTGTGGAGAGGTAGAGGGCTGTAAAAGAGAAGAAGAGGAGACATTAAGTCAGGTGATTGAAAGACAAATATGTTGTACACCATGTTTCAATACTTTGACATATTCAACTGGTTGGCTATGTAGGTGTGTTTTTATCCACATTGTTTTTCCCAGTGCAGTGTGAAATCTTATGCAGTGCTGTGTATGGCTTTGTGGTTCACAGTGGGTCAGCCTTCACTGCTCTGAGATGGGCTAAAGTTCAGTTTGTGTATGGTGAGGCTATTTGTGTGTGTGTGTGTGTGTGTGTGTGTGTGTATATATATGTGTTACCTTGGATTGCTTGTGTGTGGCAGGGATGTCTGAGTGCGTTTCATTCAAGGCTGACAGGGACTCCAGGATGTTGAAGGGCACAAAGCCGATCTGGTCGAAGCGATTGCGACACTTCCACCAGCGTTTTGATGACTCAATCACCTGATTGAGAAAGAAGAAAGAGCATAGGCATTGTGAATGGCGGCTAGGCCCCAAAAGTACCAGTGTCATTCAGAGAAAAGACCTACACAGACCCTGTGCAGTTAATCTGTCTCTCAGCCCAACCAGTCATCTAGAGGTACGGAACATGGAGTTCAGCCATTCAAGCAAATAAAAGAAAAGTGCGTTTGCTCACAGCGTTGTCTCTGGGGGTTGAGCACATTGAGAATATGGTTAGCTTTGAATCCACGTGTGTAAAATTTTGCCTACAGGGGCAGATAGATAAAACTATATAGGCCAAGTCCCGGAGATGCAGGCTGCACACAGGTGCCACTGCAGATCAAGAGTGGATCCTGTACCTCCAGTTTCTCTCCTTGTAGCACAGAGAGCTCACTGCTGTTTCGGGCCACAAAGTCATAGCTGCAACGGAATATTCTCTCTCCCTCGGGGGGAAGGTCAGTACAGTCCCTGTGAGGAGAGGACACAAGAGGACACTTCATCCAGAGCTCCAAACAGGCTTCCGTTACCTGCTGTTCACTCTGTCCACATGGTGTCTTTAACAAACAAGCATCTCTTGAACATTCAGTGACTGAAGCTGATATTATCACACACAATCTTCTTATTGCCTTCCTTTCAATTGTCATGCATTATACAGGCAGGTTGCATGGATTAAATATGACAAACAAACTACACAGAGGAATTATACATAATAGGTTTGTTGTCATTTTAATTGAATCTCTTTACAGAGAGGCGAATGATATAAGAGAGAGGCTTGAGAACTGTATCTCTTTAATTGTGAGATTTAACACTTACAACTCATTACTGGCATGGACTTGAGACTGACTGAGGCCCATCTGAGAGAGGACAAAAGCAGTGTGATTTACATTGCCAGAGATTTGCAACCGATCCAGCATCCATGTTCCCATTACCATCAGAAAATATAATATAATATACACTTCAATGTTCCAAACAGTGTACACTAATAAGTCTTCCAGTACCGCTTGCTTTTCTCTTAGAGCTTCGTGTCTGTATTGTGACTCTATTGGGTCCTCCCAAGGTTGTCCTTCCGGGTCAAGGGCCTCAGACTTCCACCCATCCATGAATACGGGGGTGTATGGTGTGACTGGGCCTCTAAGCTGAGAACTAAGAGACAGGGGATTATTGTTACAGACGTGCTGACTGCGTGCTGCTCACATGTAGAGAACACATACTGGTGAAGTGATAACAATGGCACGGAACCCACACGCAATGAAGAAGAATGACAAGTGTCGCCACAGTACACACAAACTGTACACACAGTACACACTCTGTGCTGTGGTGGACAGTGACACTGTCCCCCCCCATGGAGCGACAGCTGCACTGACCGAGGGAGGGTCCAGTTGGGCCCTAGCGCGGTCCACAGCTGCTTCTCCTCCTCCGACAGGTTGTCCTGCAGCAGTGACACGGCCCCACTCGTCAGCGCCGGGCTGGCCACTGAGGCCCCCAGTGCAGGCCCTCCGGTGGTTTTCACGATCTGGGATGGGATGGCAGGAGCATTACACCATATACTGAAAAATGTATACATTCACTACTGTAAGTCGCTTTGGATGAAAGCGCCTGCTAAATGGCATATATTATTATTACACCAGCGCTGAAGATTCCTCCAGCTACATCCTGCCTCCATGGCAGAGCGTCACAATATACTGTAAATATGCAACATTTTCCGTGCCCTCCCCCTACACACCCATACAGGTCTGACTCATTCCTCGTTTTATTGGCAGCAGACAGTGAGCACCTTACCACTGCCTGTTCTTACAAAACACTACAGACAGCTAGACTCCAGCCTACTGTCAGTTTTAAAGGACACTCAAGACACAATTAAACATAGCTAAGCCCCACTCTTTGATCAGATTTAACAGATACTCCAGACAAGGCTAAAACCCTCCTGTCTGCCTGCCCTAATATTTCAGACAGAACTCAACAGGACTAAACCACACATCTGTCCTACAGATGTTAGTCCTTTCATCGTCAATGCAACATACAGTATGTGAAATATGTGCAGAAAAATGTGTTCTAAGTCAATGATGTAATCTCTTGTGTATAAGCAGAAATGTTGGAGTTCTGCTTATTGAATAGCAATGCCTTCAGAAACAAATACAAGCCTTCCAAAAGTGAACATCCTCATTGTCCACTGAATGCAGCATAAGACTATGAAAACATCCAGATGTTATCGACAGCAGTAACAGCCTATTGTCCACGGAGACCACAGAAAGCATTGCAGCTGAATGTAATCAGAGGAATACTGTCAATACGGACACAAGGTCAGCATGACCAGAGCAACCGTTTTCCCCGAACAGTTCTCTCCGTCTCCAGGGTTACACGCACTAACGGTCATAAAGGTGACTCACCATGTCCAGAGGTATGAAGACATGGTGCAGCAGCTCCTCTGACATGGGGTTTGAAATGCATAACTTCAGCCGGGCCTGAGGAACAGCAGATCAAGCACACGATCAACACTGCACTCTGATTCAGTAATACATTTAACAGCCATTTATTCGCAGAGCAGAAACCACTTGCATCCAATGTGAGACCAATGAAAGATGGAACTAAATTACAGTGGGCTTGAATTATTGTGATTATTGTTAATTATCATGAAATTACATGGTTCACAAAAGCCACATGATTAAATGGAGTAAATTTCAGTTAGATCTCATAGTATATCTTGCATGGCAGTTAGTCAACTGGCAGTATAGTACAGTTTGGTTTGTGCTGGTAATCTAACTTCAACAGGGCAGAGATTTGTATTGATCTGTAACCTGCGCTTGTGATGTTTTAAAATGATATAGTATCTCACCAGTAAACTGAAGCAGTACTTGAATTTCTGGAAGATGTCAATAAATTCATTTTCTGCAGGAGGGCGAGCCCGCATTGACAGCAAGTTATCTGCACACAAGACACAACACATGGAAAATAACATTAATAATGCTTAATCTGTCCCTCGTAACCCCCCGAGCTTTGATCATCCAAGAATTCTCCACTTTGTGCCACGTGGCTTTCTCTCTCTGTCTCTTTCATTGACCCAAATGTTTAGCAAATTTCTATCCCACCCTCCATTATTTTATCCCTCCTTCATTTGTAAATGCTTCTTCTGGTGAGAATCACTCTCCTTCCCTCGTTCTTACCATCACCATTTTCTCCATATTTATGGGGTCTCCGTTTCCTCTCTCGCAATGCTATGGCTTTTTCTTTTATCACACTGAAGATACAAGCTGTGACTGAATGAGCTGGTAAACCTGCTATTGTCACTACATCCTTACCTGGGTAAACTCACTGTTAATGGAATACCAGCTGGACTGGTTGCTATAGCAAAGCCCAGTGAGTGTACAGGAAGTGTACTCACTTTCTCCTGAAAGTCAGCTGTCCCGCTCACAGTTAAGCATGCATGGCATGTACCCAACCTCAGAATGACCAGTTTTATTGCGCCACAAGCCCCCGGGTCTTCTCCCTCCCCCTCCCTCTCACCTTCTGCGTCTTTTTTGCGACTCTTCTTTTTCTTGTTCCTCTGGCTCAGCACGCTGTGAGCCTCGGCCGTCTTCTGTAACTTCGCCATGAAGAGCTCAATGTCGTCAAAGCAGTGGTTCAGGATCTCCTGAGAAAGGGACACATTGGACAGAGGTGAATGCATCTTTCCCCAGCGACCGACCAATGTACTGGAGGGTGACAACAATATGACATGTGATAGGGCCACTGGAAAAACATACTGTGCCCATACAGACAGCAAATAAATGTAGTCACAAGTAGAAGAACACAAATACCTGCACACATGAACAGATAACTGTGTGTGTTCAGTCAGACATGCTGTAGACACAAATGTACACACACAAAGATCCTCTTCTAGGCAAGAATGCAGATCTGTGCAAACCTATTTACCAAAGTCAATTCCCAGAGGCACGCCCACATGCACACACAGGCAAGCACAAACACAGAGACACACATTAAGGCAGACAGAGAAGGTAGGTCCACCAACATATATACGTTACATACCACTTCCCTCTCAGCCCTCTGGAGAGTCATGTCTGCCTTCTGGTTGCCTGATCCATTCACTGGTAAGGGGAAGGGATCAGTATTAATCCAACTGTTAAAGCCCCCAGCTGAGAAAAGTGGTCTTTCTTCACAGATGTTTTTCAATCATTTTTGAGAATCAAATATTTGAGGATCAAAGAAAATCCTCAGAAAGAAAAACAATGTTCATCACTTATTGCCTGGTCATCATGTCTACATCTATGTCAAGAACAATTCAACTTTCAATAAGTTTTAATAGCATGAAAATGTGATCAGTGTTGCAAAAGCATGCACACATGGGGTAATGATAATAATAACAGTGCATCTCTCTCACTCTCTCTCTCTCTTTCTACCTTTGGCTCCAGGGTACGGTGGAGGGTTGGGTGGTGGAGGGTTGGGGGCATGAGGCAGTGGGGGATCGGGGATCCCTGGGGGCCCCATCATTCTGACTGCTGCAGGGGTGGTTGCTGGCCGCTGCTGAATCCGAGCCTGGCTAGCCCTGAGAGGGAGGGAGACACAGTGACAATGTGTAGGCTGACAACACATGTGGGTTAAAGGGTAATACTACATGGATTGCAAAGCTTGGCAGTTTGTCATAGGTATTGTTTACTACCATGCCAGTAAAGGTTTACACCACAGACATACAGGAAGACATCAGCTCCAACACTCAAATATGAACCCACACCTGTTTTCAAAGATGGCGATATAATTGTGCATGCAGTACAGGTGAATCTTTGTGTTAAGCTTTAAAACATCATTGCCAAAAGATGGATTCCCTGACATTGGCCACTGATGCTAGCTCTTGCAAAAATGCACATGATGTCTTGGAGTTCCTCTTCTTCCTGAAAAAAGGCGCCTTTAGTGCATCTTTGCCTTTAATTGTTGTATTGTGCTGCTGTTCTGTAGTGACTGTGATGCTTCTGCCAAGCATCTGTATAGTTGTACTTTGTGGACTTTCTAAACTACTGTGACACCCTTCTGTCATCTCCTGCAAGATAACTGTAAGATATTAAACCCAAGATGTACGACAAAAAGTGACTTCCCAAAGGGAGTAAGTGCTTCGCATTCTCGTCACTGATGGAGAGGTTAGCATTCTTGCTTTGTTTTCCGCCAGAAGAAAAGACGACAGAAGGGGAGGAGAGTGTGTATGTGTGTGTGTGTGTGTTGGGGAGTGGGTGGGGGCTGGGGGGTTGGGGGAGTTACACAACTGAAACCCAAAAGTTTTCAGATGATCAGAAGAATGGAAAGAACTAGAAAAATACCTCTCTGAAGTTGAATTCTTAAACCATGATTTATGCACTGATTGCAAAATCTGATGAACATTTTTCTTTCTTTACCTCATACTATGATATACATTTTTCTTCTCTTAGAGGAGGATAAATATGCAGTTTATTTGATTATTGCTTCATGTATAATATCACTTAGGAAATATTTCTGCTCACAATTCCTATCATTCTGTTAGTTCTATTTTTTACCATTGTATTACTCTTGTCCTCTTCATTCTCTCTCTCTCTTATTCTCACCTTCCTCCTCCCTTCCTGCTTGCTCCCTCTTCCATACCCTGGTTCCACAATGTAAGTACAAGACTCATAATGCCTTACACTAGAATGTAAAGGTAATTTCCACTGATATCGTTTGACTGTTATTGCTATTTATTTGCTCTGCAACTGTAGTCAACCATACACACGTGAAACATGCAATAATGAAAGTTTACATTATTCCTAAACTCATTTTACAATTTGTCAATACTGGACCTTGGTTTTACATTTTTTACTAATTGATCAATTATTCCCTATGAATTTCCCTTACATTGGTTTATAAATTGTAACACATAACAATTTATCTTATTATTTACCTGCCTCCCTCTCCCTTTTCCTTTCCCACAAAACAGTATCGACATACAGTATACATGTTTGTACTTGCATGCAAACACAGCCAAAAGCTAAAGAAAGCCACATTAATACGCAAAAAAACATCCTCAAAACCAGCAAAATATAAATAAGCACAATTGTGGGAATCAGACCCAGACTGCCTTTCAGCAATTTATTTCTATTTGATTTTATGGCAATGTATGACAATGATCACATGCTCTGTCCAAACAAACACATGCATTGTCATTGTACACAAGTGTACACAAGCACAGTCCTAATGCAAATATAACTATAATTACGATAAACATGCCAGGAGTTTTACCTTTAGTTTTGTCCTCTGTGTGTGGTGTACTGACACTGAAGTATCCAGTCCACGCATGCACCTGTATCTATAATCCCATCCTTTCTGTCTTCTTCTAGTTAGAATGGCCCTGTTCTCAGTCACACCTTCTTAAGTTATGCAAAAACGAGTAAAACAAGTCTATCCCCTTCTATTATTTCTGCTCTCTCTCTCTCTCCCTCTCTGTCTCTCTAGCTCTCTCTCCCTCTCTGTTCAGGGACTGTGTCAACACTGAATCATACAATGAGGATGTATTCATCTGATGTCACTGCAATGCTATTCTGCTCACGAGGAGATTAAATGCTTGGATCGTGCTGTGTGAAAGGTTTTCGGAATGCCAATGGGAAAATATATCAAATGAAAAGCTTCTTGCCAAGTGTTGCTTTTTAGAAATACTTTCATATTCAGTTATCAGTGACAACCTGAAAAGATATTTCAATAAACGTTTCCAGCCCACTGTTAATACAGCCCAGTTTCACAGTTGTGCGCCAACTGTGACAAAGGTACACAGTTACATTTAGTGAATGGATCAGGGAGCTTCATTGCCGTGACAGCATAAATAAATAGCACATGAAATGTATTGGTTATGTATATGAATGGCTGAGAAGTATTGATCTATTTTCTCTTTCTGCTGTTTTTCCCCTCATTTTTTCCCAATTTAGTTAATTATACCCTCTTTTTCATGTCAATTATCCCCTCCCTCATATTGAGAGTTTGTTGCCGTAGTCTTGAAACCGGCAGTGACATCCTCGGAGCACCACCTCTTCCAAGCCGGAACCCACCAAGCCGTCACCGTAACACACAGGGCCACTCCTATACGCAGCGACTCGTATTGGCTTCCCTCCCCCCACCCTGGGGCAGCCAGCCAATTGCCATCCCCTAGTGGCACTCCTGGCCAGAGCTGAAACTGAAACGACCTGGTGGAATCGAAACCCGGTCGCAGTGGGCAGTGTCGGACATTCTACCGCTACACCACCCGGGAGGCCCCAAGTATTTATCTGTATGTAGGGAACCTTCGGTTTTCTCAGTACTATTTTTTAGCTGATGCTCTTATTCCATAAATGAAGCCAAGGAACCTCTCAGGCACAACTACAGTGTTTCACTTTCACGTTGCACAGCTAGTAAAATGGAGCGCTGCTAATCACAGTGATACCCAACATAACATTCTGAGCATGGTGTCTTGATCATCAGCATGGTGTCTTGATTTTAGCAAGGATGATTTGTGTTTGAGGAATGCACACTGAGAAGGCTGAGAAGGCACTAGCATCTTTCTTTCATTTTTTACACTGACTCTTTCTTCACCTTAGACAATATGTTTTATTTGATAATTACTTAAAAAATACAATACACATAAATACATCCACAATGATACATTGTATAAATGCAGCAAAAATATGTGTGCATATAAATAGCCAGTGGCTCCAAAAACTGAATTTGCCTAAGGAAGCAATAAAAAAAACTGAAGAGCAACTAATGTCACCTTCAAATGCGATGAAGGAAAAGAATGTTTGCTTTGTTGTTCTGCGATAAATTAATGCTGATGTGACCAGCGAAGGAAGTATTCCTTTGTGAGTGGCACAAGTCTCGTCATGCCTATGAAGAAGCCACTAGTGAGCCACAAGAGACCAGCTATTCCAGCTGTGCTGAAAGGATCCGCCAATTATTTTAGCTTTCACACCTACCCCTGTCTTCTGTAGTAAATAAAAATGTAGCGGACCATTCACTTCTCAAATCATGACAGTGTAAGGGATTCAAACGGCAGCAAGATGTGTGCATGTGCTCGGCCAGTTCGTGATGGCCCTGACCACACCCAAATCCACGTCCTTTCACTAAAGATAGATCACTATCCCTGCCCATATTGGGTCTTCCTATTGAATAGGGTGTCGACATGCAGTATCAGTCCTTCAGGCTACTGGAGCTCATCACTAACCTGGCTCTACATCCTTGATATGTCAAGTTTAGTTACACTATCATGTCATCGATGAAGGCTAGGGTATTCCTGAGATCACAGTTTCTTACAGGCTTCCCAGGTTGACTGGCGCACTGACAGTCGCTCACCCACCCCCTCTGTGCCATGATGTCCCCTCAGTCAGAGAGAGCCAGCAGTCATTGTTCAAAAAGGACATGTCCTCTCTCAAACTGACAGCGCACATTGTGCCAGCGCGACAGCAATGTCTTTAGTGGCTTACCTCAAAACCTCGAGACGCCGGCTGGTCTTCGACGTGTAATCGGTCACTGCAAGGGTGATGTCATCTCGAATAAGTTCCGCCTTGAAATGCACAAAGACGAAACCCCTTAAAGTGACTGCAGGCAAATGGTGGCAATACCACAGTGCACCGTATGCAGGCCAAAACACTGCAAACACACACACATACACGTACACAAATGCACACACATTCTTCTGAGCAGACACACAAAATGGTTTGTGGAAGTGAGACAAAAAGACTAGGACAGTATGGTATTAGGGAGCATAGACAGGGGCAGGCCATAACTCACCCCCACAGTCTCACAGCTGAAGAAGTGAATGTCAGGTTTTTTCTGTGGCACATTTTGGCAGACGAGAAGGAGAAGGGTTGGGAATTGTTTCTCGGTGAGTATAGCGTCACATCGATGGATAGCGGACACGTGGAATGCCTCCAACTCTTCCTGTGTACACACACACCGACATCACAGATACAGTATGTACCTGGCACCATATCGCTGTATGTAAGTCATATTCAAATTCCATACTCGGTGAGCAATGGCCTATTACCTTTGCAAATGGGTTGACACTAGCATTTTATTCAAAATTATCAAGTGGGCCATGAAGAGATAATTTTCACATTAAGCACCCACATCATGGTTGCATTTATCTTTGTATTATGTACTATAGTTCATATAGAAAACAAAGAACAAGGTTTCTGTCTGTATTGTGTCCTCAATTAGATCCATTTATGTACATAGCACCCTTTCTCTGTGGAGATTGTTTTGCTGCTCTGCTTTTACTGAAAAGGAGTAAGGAAGAGAAACAGTAGAATACATAGGCAAACCCTGTGTTTTTAGGTTTTTCATGCAAAAAGAAAAGGTATCTCTCTTTCTCTCTCCCTTTCTCTCTCTCTCTCTCTCTCTCTCTCTCTCTCTCTTTCTGACTCAAAGTTTTGTTTTGTTCCTGGTTACGGATACACAGTGATCAATCTGTTTATACTGTGGACTGTTGCCTGCGTTTGGGCATGTAGGAGCTGAAACTGAGCTCACAGCTACTCCCCTTGAGAATCTAGTTTTCCAGCGTAAGTGGGTGCATCACTCTTTTCACTTTGCCAGTCTTAGTCATAAGACATTCGATGTATTCGAATAAGGAAATGTTCCCGATACTCTTCCTTTCACTGTGATCCTTGCATCACAGTGTGCCGTGTGTGCACTGTACCTGGGACGTCAGTGCAATGTGTTCCTTTTGTTACCAACCACAGTGTGGTTAGCAATCATACTGCCAGACTCTCGAGTGAAAATGTGTTAATTTTGACACAGCACAGTGTGGCAGTGGAGTACCTTCAGACTCCACTACCACTGAACTCTGTCCATCTAGCTAAATTGTCATCACCACTGTTTACTTGTTCAACACTGTACTCCCCCCCCCAAAAAAATCACTAACCTTTTCCTTCCCGGTGTTACAGGTATGGTACGCAGATGCCTGCAATGATGTCTATCGCTGTATTACTGCACTGATCTTGTGCGCTAACTATGATTGTTCCTACCATGTATTAATGCACATCTTGTAAGTCGCTTTGGATAAGAGCGTCTGCTAAATGCTTAAAATGTAAAATGTAAATGTACCTGGTTCTGCGCATCCCTCAGCCTCACGGCCTCAGTGCTGACCTCCACCAGCATCTCCTGGCTCCAGAGTCGGTCCGTGCGGCTCAAGTGAGAGAGGCGGGACAGGGCCTCCTCCACGCTCCGTACCTCTCCGCCCTGTAGGGAGAACGTCACCAGGTGCTGGAGAAGGGGCAGGAGGACAAAAGAGGGGGAAAGATAGAGAGGGGGGAAAGGTATGGTTTATAAACTGGTTTGTCACCAGTTTAATTACAGCCAGTTTAATTATGTTTGACTTCTTGTGTTCAAATAATCAGATACTGTATATGCAGGCAAACACACACGTTTATTATTATATGTAATATTGAATTATTTTATATTGATTGAGATTTCTGTTGAAATGTCTGTAATGTGCTCAACACAGCCAACACAGCACAACAGAGTACAATACAGAACAGGAATTTGAAGCAAGATGTTAAAAATGCTATAAAAATACACATTATACTTACATTGACCAAATATTGTGAGATAGCCTCCATTGCGGAATTTTGTCTGGAAAGATTGTCTGTCAGGTCTGTAAATTGAGCAAAAAATATTATTCAGTGTCAGCATACACTGTTATTCAGAGTTTCCTGGTGGTGCCCTGAGAGTCCACAATAACAGTTGTACCTGCAGTACACAAAACATAAATTACATTTAGAAGAGGCTCTTATCCAGAGTAACTTGACATACAATCCTTTTGTACAGCTGGATACTTACTGAAGCAATTCTGGCTAAGTACTTTGTTTGAGGATACAACTACAAAGCCCCATCTGGGACTCGAACCAACAACCTTTGCGTTACAAGTTCCATTTCCCTAACCGTTACACAACACTGCTGCCGTGCCATTATGGAAAACTGTCATGTCATAATGGAATGACAAAATAAATACTTTTGAAGTGTACATATGTCAGCATTTTGGGGATTCATCCTAGAATGTACTGTTGAACATATGAAAATGACTGTATTAGTACAGCTTCCGATAAATCAGACACACACCTTGTGCATTATGGTTATTACATCAATGAGATTTAGTTTAATTTGTTTCAGTTAGAATGCTTAATTGGATTGTGAGTCTTCTTTAGCCTGACCTCAAAAACAATATAGCATTTAACAACCAAATTCCGAAAAGGAAATTAAAGAAAAGGCTGCGGATTTTAGATTTGGGTTTAACAAATAAAGTACTTTCATTTATATATAAATAATTAGGTAATACATCTTCATATTAGATATTACAATGTGCTCTGAACGAACATTCAAAACTGACACGAACAGGCATGTGAACAACCAAAAATGGTTCAGATGCTGAACACGTATTTATGTACTGGATAATATTATACATGAAGGCAGTAAAATATACCTTTGTCAAATGCACTGGTCGACACTGTAATAGGCCTAAATCATGATTGACGTACCATATGATTTACCATGGTGTGGTTGTATAGGACCTGACATAATACCCATGCCATGGCAGTGCAACAAATATAAACAAAAAAAAGCGGTGCACTGCATTTATCGTGCCATTAGCTCAGCTTCCATCTACTCACCATTCAATGAAGTGAAAAAAGTGATGGCTTTTCTGTGTCTGTCACCTCTTCTCTAACTCATTCTTCTTTGCCGTGTCTGTTTCCTCTCTCTTTCTTGCTCTTTCCTTGTAACATGTGACCTTGTACTTGTCCAACCAGTTTGACCAGGTCTACAAGAATATCTTCAGAACTTAACTGTTTACTTCCTTTTTCACCTCTTCCGTCAACATGCCTGACCACTCTCCATCAATGACTTCCACGCCTCCCTCCCTCCTGCTCTCTCCATTGTGCACTCTCAGCCACTCTACTTACCTCCCTCTTTAAAACTATTTAAGGCGTGTGAAACAGCAGGCTCTTTGGCACAGCAGTATGCACATAATGTCATTAATGTATAACCCCTGGAATGAGTTGCAGGCCAAAATGCCTGTGCCAGAAGGAGGCCAACTTCATTCCCTAGTAAACATGCACCTTTAACGGATATCCTCGTTAAGCAGCAGGTCTCGTCATTTTCATTTTTTGGTGACAGCTGTAACTAACTAGGAATTACATCATGATTTTGACTCACAGACTAATCACAATTTCCAGGTAGATGGTGAAGTGAGGACAAGACAGGACAGGACATTACAGCAGAGGGAGACCCACAATCAATAGACAGTGAGTGGTATAGGCAGGCAGGTCAAGAATTTCAATAATGTATGTTTCTTTTAAAAATGACTGATGTGTTCATATTTAAACAGTATAAATATGTAAATATTTTGCAGCATTGAAATTAACTTCAGCTATGCCAAAAAGTTCAGAATATCTTGATCTTTCATATTTTAGTATAAATGTGGGAAAAACTTTGGGATTGGACTTCTCCATAAAGAAAAAATAATGATTTACCCTGACATCTATTAAGGTGGGGAAATCGGCATTGTACCTGAATTAAAATATCTTGGTATTATCTTGGACTCAAATCTAACTTAAAAAAAACATACAAAGAAAATGACAAAAGCCACTACAGTCTCTTTATAAACATACTTTAAAAAATGTAGGTTAAAAACCTGTAAAAATATTACACAGCACTTTGTTTGCTGAGCTGCCCAAATTAATGAGTGGTGAAAACAGGAACAGTGTTTGTAGTCAAATAATGTAATTTATATTCAGACAGTAGTTCTGTTCCCATGTTTTCAAAATGACTGTCTTGACAAATCAAGTCAGCTAAAAATGATTTTTAATTGCTTTCAGTATCAATCAATCAATAACATGTTTTAGATCGGTAAGGGTCGTATATGAGGCAGTACCTCTCCATATCAACAGTAGTGCATATTGAATGGACCTCCTATTTCAGGGCACCTAGCGCTATTATCTGAATTCATTTTAAAATGTATATCTCATGAGAGCATGAAATTATCATCATGAAATTCACAGGAGAAACTAAGCATTTGCTAATTACACTGCCAGGGAAATAGTTTACTACAGCACAAACCAAGGACACACCAAGTATTTGGTCATTATAAAGCTGATTAGTAAATAATTGACAAATTCAAACTATGTTTCCTGTGTTTCATGTCGGTATGCTATACATATTTATTAGAAGTGCATAATAAATATTCATGTTAAGTGATACTTTTCAAATCATTCCGAATGACATTAGTTGCTGAGTTTTCCCCCCAATCAGTCATAAAATGTAATCCATCAGTCCCATCCATCAGAATAACTATATTCTTAAGTCAGTTATCATTATGTATGTAAGCATGTATGCTTAGTGTAAATTGTGACTATTAAAGTTTCTTACCTTTTTGCCTTCACCTGATCCCTGGTCCACAAGGTAAATCCCAATACAAGTGGAAGAAACAGCTTTTGGCAGTTTACCTTTTCACCTCCTCTGCTTACAGAATTTTCGGGCTTTCTCTGTAGTTTCTAATCCTTTAACAAATAAGCCTTAGCTAAACACATCAGCTATTTTGAATCTCTCTCCCTCCCTTCTTCATTACCTTTTCTCTTCCGGTTTCAAAGGCATTCGTTGTGACCCTTAGTATCTCCCTCCCTCCCTCCCTGCCTCCTGCCAGAATCAGAATGACTTTAATAGACTGTAGTCTGTCAATATGACTGCAGTTTCAGTGCTCTCTATTTCTCTCTCTGGGTGTGTCAGCATCCAGCATTATGAAGTATGCTTGTTGAATGGTGTGTCACTTTGCCCAGCCTAGTGAACTCCACCTTAGAGATACAATTCATATACGTAAAACACACACACACACAGACACACAAACATGCAGTCACACTCGCTGACTGTACATGCAATTACTATGTTTTTACACAATATACACATACCATAGTTGTGATTTGCTGTGGAATGTTAGATTGCCAACACAGTTACATACAAAACAGAACAATCTTGCAAATGCAATCTTTGAACATATGTGGACCTTACATACAATACAATCTCTAAATGAATTTGTTACCTCATCAGTTTTGGTACACTCCTTTTAAGGTGTGTCTTTATAGAGGGAATGTATGTATATATACTGTATATATAATATATATATAGAGAGAATGGGAATCAGAATGACAGAACACAACTTATCTTTTGTATTCTGCTATTTCTCTTCACTACACTTTTTCAGTAAATGCAGAGCAGCAAAACATTCTCCACAGCAAAAGGGTGCCATGTAGATAAACTGATGTAATTACAGGCACAATACAGTCAGTGACATTGTTCTTTGTTTTCTATATGAACTACAGCATAAGGCACATAAAAAGATAAATGCAACCATGGTGTCAATGTTCAATTTGAAAAATATCTCTTCATTTTGAGATATCTCTTGTTCTAAAATCCCAGAAAGTAAGGGTGTGTTCAAATGATAAACATGTTTTTTGAATGGAAATTAATTCAAATAAAACATGCACATTTGTTCAATTTTAATTGAAACTTTTACAAAGCAGATTCAATGTAGAGTATGAGTCTACTCAGAACAGCGGTACCATAACCCCAGCAGTTGCTGCCACCAGCACCAGCACATTAAACAAAGACAGCCACCATCGCAGTGCAGTCTCAACATTTTGACTTGCTCACTATACTCTTCCCAGACATTGAAGACACATTCATTCAGATTTTATCCTTTGTGTTTGCTATCAGCCCATCCAGATCTGTGGTTCTGATGGAGGATTATGAGGCGTGTGACTAAAAGCATAATGTTGTGAATAGCTGTAAATAGAGATAACTTAATTGAGTAAGTTCATCCCAATTAATTTTTACATTTTATATTTACATTTTTGGCATTTATCCAGAGCGTCTTACAAGATATGCATTTATGCGTCATTGATCAATCATTGTTTGCGCAAGAGATCAGTGTAGTAATACAGCAATAGACATCATTGTTGGCAGCTGCATACCGTGCCTGTAACACAGGGAGAGAAAAGGTTAATAGAATTCTTTATTTATTTATTAGTAATTATTTATAGTATCAAACATAAATACAAATACGAAATACAGTATTAAACATGAAACCAGTGGTGATGACAATTAGTTAATATACAGAGTCAGTGGTAGTGGAGTATGAAGAGATGGGTTTTGAGTCTCTTGCGGAAGATTCCACCAGTGATTCCACGGTCCTGACAGACTACGGAAGATCATTCCACCAACGAGGGGTCAGGACAGAGAAGAGGCAAGACCATGAGGAGTGGCTGCCTGGGGCCCGGAGTGATGGAACAGTCCGTTTGTCAGAGGAGGCAGAGCAGAGGGGTCTGGCTGGGGTGTAGGGTGTGATAAGTATCTGGAGGTAGGATGGAGCATTTCCCCTAGCAGCTTGATAAGCCAGCACCAGTGATCTAAACGTGATGCGTGCTGCAATAGGGAGCCAGTGCAGAGAGGTGAGTAGTGGGGTGACATGTGAATTTGGGTCGGTTGAAGACCAAACGTGCGACGGCATTCTGCACTAGTTGCAGTGGCTTGATGGCATAGGCTGGTAAGGGAATTGCAATAGTCCAGACATGAGATCACCAAAACCTGGACCAGGAATTGTGTGGCCTCTTGGGTGAAGAACGGGCGAATTCTCCAGATGTTGTGGAGGGAGAATCAGCAGGTCCGGGTGATCGCTGCAATGTGGCCTGAGAAGCACAGCTGGTCGTTGAGGGTCACTCCTAGGCAAGGCCGTAACCATGGAGTCAACATTGGGGGGGACCAAATCAATTTATTTATATTTTTTATATCAGCTAGGCTATATATTGGGGGGGACATTTTGAGCATATCTGAATATTGGGGGGGATGTGTCCCCCCCAATATATATGGTAATTTCGGCCTTGCTCCTAGGCTCCTGGCAGACTGGGATGGAAACACTATGGAGCCTTCCATGGTGAGTGAAGCATTTAATCATCGGGGAGCTCTTTGCTGGGAGGAAGAGCAGCTCTGTCTTCCCCAGGTTCAGCTTCAGGTGGTCGGTGGACATCCAAGTACAGATGTTTGCCAGGCATGCAGAGATACGCACCGGGACCTGGGTCTCAGAAGGGGGAAGGAGAGAAAGAGTTGAGTGTCATCAGCATAGTAGTGATATGAAAAACCATCAGCAGAGATAACCGAACCAAGTGACTTGGTATACAGGGAGAATAGGAGGGGGCCTAGCACCAAGCCATTTATGAATGCTTCATAAATATAATTCCATCAACTTTTCAAGGATATGAAAACTACTCCAACTTACATGTGTGTCTACCATGTTGGACATGCCTACTCACATAACCTGGTAACACAATGTTGATGATATGGAGGTAGGACTTAGATTATAACATCATGCATGTCATTAAAATGAAAAGAACAACTTCTGGAAACATTGCAATGGTTTTTATTTATTTTGCTAAATCAGTGAAAACAGCTCACTGTTCTGATGACTGCACAAGGACTTTAAATAAAGGTGGGATGATACACTGGGCAAAGAAGTGTATGGAAATCTATATCATTGACAAAACGGTTATGGAGATCGATATCATTGACAAAATTACATAGTCATAGAGAAAGTACAGAGTAAACCTGCATATGGCATATTTAAGTCTTAATTTTACAGAACACCCCCCATATACTAGCAGAGGAAGAAAGATTTTTTAAAATACATGGCACGGATTCAGCAGCATACCAGTAACATCTATAAAAAAATGTGTTATTCAGGAGATACTTTGGTCTTCAGTAAAGCCGGGGTGTGTCCTCTGAGTGTCCTAAAATCCTCTCCAAACCTCTCCAAAGTGTCCCAAACACATTGCACACGTTTCATTCTCTTTCCATTACTGTAAAACCCCATTTGATTATTATATGGATAAGCAAGAACCCAATATTGTTTGATGAATTTCCAAATGAATTGAATTTCAAAGTTGAACCCAATTACAACCCAAATGCAATGAATGTAATTGCTTTGATCACTGAGCTGAATATTTTATATAAATAAAAGTGCACACATTTTGAAGGTCTTGGGCCATTAGCTTCCCTGTTTGACAAGGAATAACAGAAGGAACACTGATCCATTGCCTCTCAAATATTAAATATTACACTTATTGGGCGTATATGGCGTCCCAATCTTCATTAGAATCATTATGGAGAGCATAAATAACAAATAAAGTCATGATAATGCCAAATGTCACTTCACAAAGTTTTTCTAAACATAAAACTGAATAGTTATGAAGTGCGTACAAGCACTAGAGCCCAAAAGACAAATGTTCATAAACAAGCCCCTACACTTGCAATGCAAGAATTTAACGAGCATAAAGCATTTCTATTAAAAGCAAGAAAACAAACAGATAATGTGAGTAAAGGCAAGTAAACATATTATGGGCGCAATGGAATTTCTTATAAAATGCTGTAAAGTTAGGCGAAAGGCGGCAAAGGTTTGTAAAGACCAGATTGAATATATGCATACGGGTTCAATGAACAAGTGAAATGATAATAAAACCAACTGATGTGGTGGAGCTGAAAGGCACAAACATTTATTGGGACATATAATGTGAGATCACACTCACATACAGATACAGTATGGGACACCAACTATCTCAGTTGATTATTAAATTCTCGCTATTCTTTTACTGTCTGTTTCCACTGTTCTGTACACTTATATAATTCCTGCACACTTACACATTCCAAATGAATCAGACATATGCACACATGTTAATTCCTTACACCGGCACCTTTACACATACTGTGTATACATATCACATGCACTTGCACACATACACATACTTTCTGTTCTCTTCTGTCCTTTCCCAGGCTTGAGGGACATTGGGCTTGGTCACATATCTATGTTAGGGGAATACTGATGTTGAATGTAATCAATGTGGTAAAAGGCTTCGGGTCACCTTCACCCTGGGAAGAGAGGTTATGTCACTTATCATTGTTAGCATGGGCAGGTTTTTCCTGGCCTAAGTGTATCAATTGGTCGACCTAAGATGATCATGGCCTGTGGTGTAAGGTGACCACGAGCCATCAATGAGAATGTATGCAAATGTATTCAGTTGGGAGGGCATAGGGGGGTGGGAAGATTCCACCAATGTTCTATAATAATGTGTGTTAGAGATTAAGTCTCTAGAGCATTGTTTGGTTTTCTCCTTGAATGGCTCTCCATGTATTTGTTAAATTCCACCACCAGCACATTGGTTCAACTAGTCAATGCTCGTTTTTGAGGTGAATCAGGTGTGCCTTCTCTCATCTCTCTCTCCAGGTTTGGGAAACTGCTCTGAGCATTGTTTGGTTTTGTCCTTGAATGGCTCTCCCTGTGTGTGCACATTGGTTAATAAAACTTATTTTTTCTACCTGCGAGTGCCTTCTCTCATCTCTCTCTCCAGGTCCTGGGAAAAATCTGAGGGGTCTCTTGGACCACCATATCAATTGGCGTCACGAACCAGATCAACTGCAGAGAATCCAGTGGGGCACCATCTCAATAGTCAGTTAGAGTCCTATGATCAAAGCGGTGTCTTTGTAGGTGCTCTGCATAAAGTTGATATAAAGAATCAGTGGGAACGGACCGTAGGGAGGGGGTGAGAGGCATGCATTGGAAGAACTTGAAGGGTCAGACTGACTTCGGATCAGAGACTTTTGAGTGCCGTGGGGGTGGCACCAGGTTGCAGGGTACGCTCTGCAACAAATGTGCATTGGTACTTTTTAAGTACACAAACCATGTGAGTGAGCCGGCTTGGTTTGAGTGACACCGGTGTGGGAGCGGGTGAATGGTGTGAGTGAATGCGCAGTGTGAGAGTAAGGCACTTGTGAGTGTGTGTAATAAGGAGACTAAGCAGTTTTCTTTGTTTCTGTACTGCTGCAACATACCAAAACTTTTGTGTGTTTTATGTGTTCATAATGGAAAACCCCAATAGTGACATTACGGTTGTTTTGGTTGAAACCCCAGAATTGGAACATGACAAGAAGCAAAGTGATGGGTTGTTTGATTTCATCATGGTGATTTTTTCTATGGTGTACTTTGGTTTAATGCTGTGGAGAATGTGTATCAGAGTGACAAGGCAGTTGCCTTACTGATAATCATTTGATGTTCTTTGTGCTTGTGAGAACATCCGTGCTTGCGCCTATGGGTTGCATGTGCTGATTGAGCATATTTTGCATAAATGTACCGGTAGTCTGAAACTGTTATGTTCTGCTATGTCTGTTCGGTTGTTTTTGTTCTTTGTTTATTCATTATTCATCATTCTCGTTCGATTCACGTTCTGTTCCTTTGTTGTCATTGTTCCCGTATTTCGAGATCCACTTCTTGTCTTTTGTCATGCACTTCGGGAAATTCTATGTTTCGGTTTTTCCATCTTAGCTTATTATCTCGTTTTACTTCCTTCTTACTTTCTATTACACTTTGTATATATTAGTTAGATGTATATAGTACTAACCTACTTAACTACTAACATTAGGGATTTAGATTAAGTTGCTAACACTACTAATCACTAATTATCTCACGCTTCAAACTATCGCTATCATTCTCTCTCTCGTTGACCTATCCCTGTACGCTTCTCACGTTTCACTTCATTTGCACGCAGATTTCTATATGCGTTCCTCCCCTTCGAACTATGCACGTGTCTGCCTGCTCTTCCAGGCCGTTTATTGTCTATGTGTTTGTGTTATTCCCAGTCCATGTCTTTCGTTTTCCCTCGTTATTGGATTAACGAATCCCATTGTTTTCACCTGTGTTCCTACCCCTCTCTCCTCCCAGTCACACCTGAATCCTATTGTGTTTCCCTTCCCTGCTTGTATATAAGTTCCGTGTTTATGTTCCTTCCCCGTCAGAACGTTGATCTTCATTCCCTGTGCCGATTTCGAGTAAGCCAGAGTCTGTAGCATTTTCCTTAGACGCCCCTTCTGTTTTCACTTGAGTTTGCCTGCCGATTTTGTTTGTTTGCCTTCTCTGTGTTACCGGTTTTGACTTTTGGATTGTTTTGTGACTTCTCTTTGGTTTTTGATTTTGTACTTTCGCTACCCTGACTTCTGGTGTTGACCTCTGCCTCCATTAAACTATTCTTTGCCTAATCCTGATCTGCGTCTGGGTCCTTATCCGGAACCTCACAGAAACATTGTTTGGCTGTTTCATGTATATAATTGTACAAAGCAGGTGTCATGTTTAAAAATGGGGCATAATCATGAGAGTCATCTCCGGAGGAAACACCCAAAAAAAGAGTTAAAGTTGATGTAGAACTGGTGTCAGAAAACAATTGTTGCAAGAAGTTAGAGCTAAGCTGGATGGGACTACAAAGATAGCAGACCAATTCAAGGGTGTATAAGTATTGTATTTTGGGGTTTAATGTTTTGGAGAATGTGTCATAAGACACAAGATTGTTAAATGTGGTACCATTGTCTGTCATATAGTGTTGGTGGCGTAGTAATAGAAAGACATTGGAGAGCCGGTGGAGTCTCAGGTCATAAGACACCTTCTCCCTGGTCCAGTATTCCATTAAATTCTCCAGAATGATCTGTGACAATTTCCTCTTAACATCTCCCTTTGAGAGTTTGATGAGCGTGGGGGATTTTCCAAAGTTTTGACTCAATTTAAAGGTAGGAAACCTGAGAAGTCATGTATCATTGTTGCTTAGAAATCCAAAAATATTTCTCACAAACAAAATTAGAATGTTTGTATACACGAGTAAAGTGTGATTTATAAAATTATTGTAGCAGCAATATAGGCACATCTAAAAGAGATAAACATTGATAAATGGCGATTGTTCTCAAGCCAAGCACTTGTGCACATCTGTACAAATGTGTATTTATTAACGCCCCAATGGACCATATAGGCTATTTTGAAATCATCTCTTTAAAAATATAACAGGAAACGCAATTAAAAAAATAAAAAAGCAAATAAACTGAACGTTTACGACACTGAAATTGAGTTTATACTGTCAGAGGCGGAATCCTGAAAAACAGTTATCTTTCGTCCCCTCAGCGCTGCAATTACAAGTAAATGCAAAGCTGCAGCATGGGAACAAACAGCCCGAGCAGTTAATGCTGCTTCTTCAGAAAGCAGGTATTGAAATAAAAAAAAGTTTCAATCTCAAACTTAATGCAAAGACATTGGGCCTCATGCAAGAACCACTTTTTACGCACGTTCTAATTTGCCGCATTCACCAATTTTCTCGTTTTTTTCTCTTAGGTACGAACAAAATTTAGAATTTGCTCTTAGGCGCCGATCCGTGGGTGTCCGGGGCCCGAGCACCCACGGAGAAGGCCGAACGGGGAAAATTATGCACGGAGCCAAATTTACATTGATTTGATAGGTCCAGAGCTGTCGCACCCACGGGCAGAAACATAAATCGGCGCCTATGGTCATACGTACAATTTTCCTGCCGTTCTCCAAAGCAAAACAACTTTGTTTTTGACTAATGGAGTCTATTTCGTTACTTCGAGTTTGAATATATAAATTACACGATAAATGATAGAATTCATAATGTATAATCATTTTGAGAGTATCCTGTTTGACAATTCTAGGCCTATATTTGACTGTTTTCTTTTCAAATTGTAGGATAATATAATTCATAATTCATTAATATAATTATATCATTATCATTCGTTTAAATTGTGGCTATTGAGGCTATTAGGGGTGCAACGGATCACAAAACTCACCGGTCGGATCATATCACGGTTTTGAGTCATGGGAGACAAAAGGCGCAGTTTTTCAATTTAATGTGATGCTACGGGCAACAGATGATACTGCGTTAACTGCACAAGTGACTTTCCTATGAAAATGGGGCATAAGTGACGCCTCTCCATATATAGCATTGTTGGGGCGTTAATTATGCGTTAACTGCACAAAATCTATGAAAATGGGGCAGGCGCCTAACCAATCATTTAAATCTCAAAAGACGCAATCATTTAAGAAGACGTAGCATTCAGCATGTTTACGTTGTCATTTACGACAGTTTTCTGAAGTTACGAGCGTTTGCTGAATCTGACGTGGAACATTCGTAGAAGTCACCTCACGAAACAAAATACCAGAAAGATACGATAAAAATACGAAAATGTTCTTGCATGAGGCCCATTGTCACTCACAGAAAAGAGATTACAGCAACCGGAGGAGGTCAGCGTCTAACAGAACTCTCAGCACCAATGGTATTATTGGGGACACTTCACTCTTCGAGATAGGCCCGGGGAATGACAGTGATCTGCGGTCCGGACGAGCATCATTCGCCTCGTAGAGGGTTGCACAATCCCTGACCGGCCGCCAAGCTCCTGCTGAGTGCCAGTTGCCTAAATATGCACCGGTGGAGGGTGAACCAACTGCAGGCTAAAGCTATGAAGTCTAGGCGCATGCGCATTCTCTGCGCATGCAGTATATTTTGTAGATGGCAGTGTGAAGCAATTATGATGCAAACCATGTATCATAGATGAAGAGATGAGGTGATTTGGAGTTTGGAGAGAAGCAAACTCTTTAGACTCCACTACCACTGAACTCTGTCCATCTAGCTAAAAATGTCATTTTTAACTAGATGCTAGACATTTAAAATGTCAAATGTAAAAATGCGAACACACTGTTTCTTGGGTTGCCTGTGATGCGTGCACGTAACCCCCACTTTCAGCAAGCAGCCAGGCATCGTATACCGCGGATTAATTGCTAAATTGAACCATCATAGAGAAATATAGTTTTTCTGCCGCTGTTACGTTTTAAAGTAACAATTCCCTAAATCTCGATGCAGAGTTACAGTGAAGAGATAGACAAGACAGGTACGTGCTGTGTTTTGCTCTGAAGCGCAATGATTGGTTAATTATGCACAAAAAAAGCCATTGTGTGTTCACGTCATGTTGAATCCCAACAAATCAATCAGAGATTATTGCGTTGCAAAAAGCAGACAAGTCATGGCTAGCGGAGGAGCGGAGGAACTTGAAAAGCCTCCCGCATCATTTAAATCACATGTATGGGAGCACTTTGGCTTCCCTGTAAATTATATTGGCTGGTTACCTGTAGCCTAATCTATCCAACACTCTAGACATTCGTAGTCAGCTGTTCAAAAATGTAGTAACGTTAGGCATTTGCATGCAGTGACCCTAGCCAACTCTTAGGGGTGCAGTGAACTTGTTAGCTAATTTAGTTTAATAATTTCTTAGTATAAAGTATATGCGCAGTGTTAGTTAGCCAGCGATTTCTACTTTGGCTGCCTTGCTACAAAACATTTAGCAGCCTTGCTTGCTGGTTGTTGATTGTTGTTAAACGCCTGAGCAATTGAAGAATGGTTACGTTAAGTTAGTCGTCACAGTGACACTTGACAGTTGTTATTAACTAGCTCACAATTGTTAGCTAGCTTAGGAAACCAAGATTGGATGTCTACCCCTAACATTATTGTGTAAGCAGTGATAATGGGCTCTCGAGGTTAACTAGCTGGCTAAACATAGCTAGAAGAAAACATACTAGGTCAGAGTTAGCTTTGCTGAACGATTAGCTAGATGGTTAACATTAGTTAACCAGGCTTGCTAATGCGTTTCCAAGCTGTTTGCAGAGGGAAGATAAGTGAAGTGTTTCAAACGAGCTATCGAGCCAGCTCATGGTGTCAACCAACTAAATGTTTCTACAGTTTGTAGAACAGATTATGGCAGTTTTCAAGTTCAATAGCTAGCTCAATTGAGCAATAGATAACATGAACGTTTTCTGAATTGGCTAGCTACATACCAAAGGGGATACACGCTAGCTAGCTAGCCAAGACTAGGTCTATGCTACCGTTAGCTAACTCCATATAAGAAATGTTAGCGATAGCTAGCAAGCTTACTAACTGCTAGTTTATTTACCATACAACTCAGACTCTGGAAAACATCAGTTAGCCAACTAGCTAGTACTTGGCTACTTTAGGACTAAGATAACTCCATAGACGCTAGTTAGCAACGGTAGCTTACTAACCTAACGTTTTAAAAAGTGGTAAATGGGCACATGTTCACTGCTTTAAGCATAGGCGCCGATCCCGTGGGTGCTCCGGGGCCCGAGCACCCACGGAGAAGGCCGAGCACCCACGGGGAAAATTATGCACGGAGCCAAATTTACATTGATTTGATAGCAAACTCCACCTAGCATACGCTGCGCGGCACCCACGGGCAGAAACATAAATCGGCGCCTATGGCTTTAAGTGTTTTACAGAATAAATGGAAATCAAAGTTATATTTGTCTCCCTTTTTTTTTGCTGATCCGAAAAATGATCCAAACCGTGAGTTTTGTGATCCGTTGCACCCCTAATCAAAGTGCAGGCCAGATGAAACATTGTGTGAGGAACAGGGGTGCAAAGTGTATTTATTTTTGTTTATTTGTTCATTGGGAGCAAAGGAGAGGGCACACACCAGCAACCAGCGATTGTTTTTTTTTGTGTGTTTTTTTTGTGAGGGCGACCTGGCACCCCTAGCCGACATGGCGCCCCAGGCAGCTGCCTGTATTGCCTGTGCCTTGAGCCGGCCCTGCCGTTACACTACTAAAAGTGAATTGAATAGCCACATAACGTCACGTTTGCCTCGCACTGCCGAACCCCACTGGTTGAAGTAAACTAAGTTAAGTTGAAGTTGACATTAATAGAGAATGTGTGTCCAGAATGGCTCTGTGAGTCTGTGATGAATCCTTCAGCTTTCAGGGTAAAATAGATTAGCTTGTTGACTGCTGCTTCACTGTTAGGGCAACACATTGTTGGATGAGACTGGAGCACTGCTAGCTAACTAACGTTAGTAGTTCAATAACCATGTAGCAATGAGCTGCAGCCGGCCAGCTTAGTTACGTCCTCCGCAGTGGGCAGTGGATTGAGTGAACATCCATTAGCCAAGTCTTCCAAAAGTGAAAGATCACCCATGTTAAAATCATCACGTGTGTCTACTTATTTTGATACAATATGTTTTTTATTTGAAGGTAGGTGTCGCACGCTGTGCGACAAAACCAGGATTGGAACAGAACAGCAGGTTTTTCGGTCTGCCGAACTGGACTTTTATGAGAGAGAGAGAGAGAGAGAGAGAATAATAATATAACATATAGTACTATAACAAACACTAGACACGGACAATTGCAACTTTTAAGTTGCGTTTTAGTCGGCGTCTCACGGTTGTTTCTCGCCACGCATTCAACTCCCATGTTCCAGAGGTGCCTGGAACCACACAGGACATTTAGATGATACGATACAGCTGTGTGCCTCAGCTGCCCACACAGTAGGCGTGGCTGTTAATCACCATGATTCCTCTGTCCAGACCTCCACAGTAGCCTACTTATATATTACTCTTATGTGTTGTAGCGCTGTGGCTCCCAAACTGTGGGTCAAGACCCACTGGTAGGTCATGAGAGGGTTTGAGGTGGGTCGTGAGATAAATGTGAAAAAATAGCTTGCTGTAGGCTACAATACACTATTACAATACACTGCACTAATTACATGCACAGCACTAGTTAATGCAGTGTACATAAACAGTGCAATGATACTTAAACAGTGTAAATGCAGTTGTTGACTATGACATGACACCATGGTAATGGTATGAGGAACATGAAAATTATGTAAACCATGGCCATCATAGTCACCAGATCGCAACCTAGTTGAACACTTATGGGAGATTCTGGAGCAGTGCCTGAGACACCGGTTTCCACCACCATCAGCAAAACACCAAATTATGGAATTTCTTGTTGAAGAATGGTGTTGCATCCCTCCAATAGAGCACCAGACACTTGTAGAATCTATACAAAGGTGCATTGAAGCTGTTTTGGCAGCTTGTGGTGGCCCAATGTCCTATTAAGACACTTTATGTTGGTGTTCCTTTATTTTGGCAGTTACCTGTATGTTAGGCTGCATTATTAAGTAGAGGTGGTTATTGTGAAAGCTAAATTATTGTTGTGGTTTTGCCTGTAAGGAAAGTAGTCTGTTTTAGAGATTTTGAATTTAAGATGATGGTTTGACATTGAGAGATAAATATAGAGATCAAGATATCTGCTAAGAAAGCAGTAAGGAAGTAGCCTTGTGTGTCAGTGGGTTAAGAGTTCACTATTATCAGTATAGCAGTGATTGGGAAAAACATGGACAGAAATAAAATATTCAAATTAGTTTGTGTAAAGGGAAAAGAGAGGATGGCTGGTAGAGATACTAGATTTTCTGGTACTGATCCCTTTGGAGCTTCACCAGACAGAATGAGAAGACTAGATGAGCCTTTCCAGGGGACTTGTTATATTAGGAACAGATATGAGAAAAATATGACTTAATAGGATAGGACCGACTTAAACAAAAATGTTAAAGTCCATAGCCACCATAGCCATAGTCATGACCATCACCATAACCATAGTCCATAGCCACCCTATGTTCCTGTTTATGTTTTTATCTTATTTCTTAGATGATGTTTGATTGAATTTTGTATTGATGCATTATATTTTTATTGATGTAAAGCACCCTGTGCACCCGTGCTGAGAAGGGCGCTATAGAAATAAAGTTTTACTTACTTACTTACTTAAGACTTCCCCAACGATAAGATTCCCTTCAATTCCCCTATTAAAAACGTAATAAATGTCTTTCTTCTACAGTACTTGTATTACTTGTACAACAGGGGATATAAAGACTCGCAACTCCACCTTTCGTCCTGCATTTTCTGACCGTGCTTCATAGAATATGGGTGGAGCACAAATACATGAACCAATGGAAATGTACGTAGACAATGCCTCGCCTTAAAAGCCTTGATCGACATGTGTATTTCGGTGGTACAACGTGGCGCTTGTCAGAATTCAAGTTCTTGAGACACGTTGTATACAAGATACTTCTAAGTATATGTTGAAACAGATCGATACCATTTTTAATAAACCGATTATTTAAAGCCACACCATTGGCTATACCATTAGCTTGCAAATTGTGTGTGCGTCGAAGTATCTCTTATGAAAATCTATACGAACGACGGAGGAAGAGTGTGTATCCGTGACGTTGGAGGCTACGTCCTTGTTTCTCCAGGTTGAGGTAAAGAACGTGTATTTTGATTTTTTAAATGCCATACAAAATCGGCAGCTTGCTACTATTGAATGGTAAGGTTATTTGAGTGATTCTCCTGCTGATTTCGTTTACATGGTTTACACCGATTAATTGAAATTATATTGTTTGAGGAAAATACATATTGAGTGATGCCTATGAGGACCTTTTATGCTCTAGTAACAATTACAATAACAATAAAATAAGAAAGCCAGGCGTCAGAATGCAAGTGCTTGATCTGCTTCTCCAGTTGATTTAGCTGGTTTGACACATTACTGACACCTCAGATGTGCTGTCTGCTGGGGAATTCTGTACACGTTATCACTGTGAATAAATACAGCGTGCAAATCTAGCAGTAGTCTTTGGCAACAGTATAAAATGTTGCATCATACCATTACTTTTGAAACGAAACTACTACTTTTGTCTTTCCGGAGAAATTTACACTTGTAGACGATAAACATTTAGATAATATTCGTGGCACGGCGTTCCGTGTTTGTACTGACACGTGTAAAACGGTCGTTATTTGTGCAGAAGCCAATACAATACAAGTAAAGAAATTAAAAGCAGTTTATTAGGCTATAAAAGGTATTTTACACGACCATTTAGCCCTTGCAGTAATTTTTTAATCAAATTACAATTAGTGCCTAGATACTCTGAGTAGCCCAAATAAAAAATCTGAAGTTGGACATGATATGTTTTTATGCTTTAAAAAAAATCTTAGCCTATGATTATTATTATTATACCATCCCAAAATAGAGTCGTTGTGAAAACAGTGAATTGCCTTCATTCCTAGGCTATTTCCTAACGTATATACAGTAGTTTACTGATCAATCTATGGAAGTGTTTTGTTTAACATATGGTAAAATATATATTTTTTACTTATTATGACACAGTCTGATAGATTCCCTATATTATAACTTTACATATTTGCTAAACACACACCTTTACCCAGGGTTATTTTAACAGGCTATTTGTGTATTCAGCTGGATATTTACTGCAGCAGTTCAAAAGAACATAATAACATAAGAATACATAATGACGAGAACGGGCTGAACAGCCCCTCTAGGTTTGTCATGTCCTAACCTAAAGACGATCTAGTACTGCATCTAGCCTATACTTGAATAGCTCAAGTGTTTCTGCCTCTACTACCCGACCTGGCAAGCTGTTCCAGGCATTGACAACTCTGTGTAAAGAAAAACCTCCTAATACCTGTGCAGAATTAGCCTTGAACTAAATTCCACCTGTGGCCTCTTGTTCTGCTGACCCTGTCATGGAAAAAAGACCACACCTCACTCTCAGACTTCAGTTCAGACAACTTATTTATTAATACATGCATGGAGAACACAGAGATTGCAAGCAACCAATGAGCTCTAACAGACAAAATGTTAAGATGCATTTTATACACAAATCATTGCTATGTATCCCAACATGCTATTGGCCTTCTTCACTGCTGTAGCACACTGCTTTGATGCAGATAGACTTTTTAAAAATCTAACAGCTACTACTTTTTCTCCTCCCATAAAATACTCCTGTCTTATGTTTTTATTTCCCACATGCATAACTTTACATTTAGTACTATTGAATGTCATCTGCCATGTTTCTGCCCATTCTTGTATTGTGTTTAAATCATGTTGGATTACTTTAGTTGATTCCAAACCCCCAAGTTTAGTATTACCTGCAAATGTAACTATTTTGCTACTAACGGCCCTATCAAGATCATTTATGTAAATAAGGAAGAGCAGAGGTCCCAGCACTGATCCCTGTGGGACTCCACTGCCCACAGCACTTAGGTCAGCTAAGTATTACTCTTACTTACTCTTACCCATCTACTGTTACTCTTTGTATTCGCCCTTGCAGCCAATTATGAACCCACTCTGAAACAACTCCAATTCCTACTTAATTCATTTGAACAATGAGCCTCTCATGTGGTACCTTATCAAATGCTTTTTGAAAGTCCAGATATATTATATCATAAGCCTGGTTCAGGTCAACACACTTTGTAGCCTCTTCAAAAAAGTCCAGGAGGTTTGTTAGGCATGACCTCCCCTTGAGAAAACCACATTGGCTCTCCCTTAAAATACTATTATTTTTCAAGAATGATTACAACTTGTCCCTAATAATACATTCCAGTATTTTACATGAGATGCAAGTTAAACTGATAGCCCTATAGTTTCCTGGGTCAGTACAGTCCACCTTCTTATACTGTATATTGGAATTGTACTACCCTGATTCCAGTCATCTGGTATGTTTATGGATTGCATAAAAATATCTGTCAATGGTTTATATATAATTTCCCCAAGAATACATTTGTTGTTAACGTTGGTAACACTTTGAAATTGAGTAAATATTTCTTATTTGAGTGTAGCTTTCCAGGTCACAGGATGTTTATGTAAAAACGTTACATCACAAATGCAAATAAACAGAAATGTGCCCATTATGCAATAGTTGTGCACTGAAAAGCACCAAACAAGGAGCAGTGTTAGATGTTAAAATAATATCATATACATACCAGGACAAAAAATCCTGCTCTACATTCACAGACTTGATTCCTAGATTGATTCAAACAGATGTGACAAATTCCAGGAAAACAGTGGGTCAACAAATAAGTGATAGACATCAATTGATCAAATTCAATTAATTTGTTATGCAGTTTACTCAATTTATTGTGTGTAAACTGCATTACAACTTAATTTCATTTGATCAATTGATGTGTATCACTTATTTGTTGCTTTGGTAATCGTTTGTGTGTCTTGACCAAGGAGGTCTATTTTATCTTGACTAATCAATAAACTCGTCAATTGACTTTGAATTTAAAATGTTTAAAATGTAATGGATTCATATATAATGGTGTATTTTAATTCCAGTTTAGTTTCATATTTAAAACAAAATAGGTGGGGAAAAATCCTGTTATTCAAAATTCAAAATCCTGTTTTCAAATATACATTCTATACAAGACTGACGAGGTCAACAACAACAATGTCACCACTGTCATGATCTAGGCTCTTATTAAATTCAATTATCTTGGTCCGTTGTACGTTAGAACCTGTATAGTATTTTACTGTGGAATCAGGGAAGGATGTTATGAACTGGCGGTAACAGGAAGTCACTTCTGTGTAATACAGAACACTCAAGAAACCTGAAACCACGTGGCGCAGTGCCTGTGAGCAAATACGTCTCATGGTTGTTTGTAGCTGGCTGACTAGATTATCATTATTGACAATATAGCTAACTAGAAATATGAATTAGTTACGACACATAGAACTCGAAACACTGACGATATAACTAACGGTACCTATCAAGCTAAATGTCTTCAAATCTATCAATAACTAACGTGCCAGATATCCAGCTGCCAACACATTTATTGGGTCATTTAAATAACGTTAGGGCTACATTTGATGTAAGGACGAAATTGCGTACGTACTGGCGGGAGATCAGCTGCATCACCAAGGTGAGTAAGCATCTGAGCTGTCTAGTTAAGATGCTACCTGGGTCGATAGAATGGCTGATAACATAGCAGTAACGTATCTGTGGAGCATGGTGTACTCATGAAGCTACAATTAGCGTATTTAGCTAAACTGTCTCTGATTAAGAAGTTGTTGCAATTACGTGCGTTTCCCCTGTGTCTCTTCCTTTGTTTTCGTATGATGCTAGTTAACATTAGGGTTACAAGCTATATCGAGTAGTGTAGTCTGCGTGTTCAAGAATCGGGTTTGCTAGTCTAGTGTATACAGACAGTACAGGGTAGCTAGCAAGCTAGCCTGATATTTTCTAGACGGAACAAGAAAATCAGCCTTCTTTCTTTGTGAATGTGCATCGGCTTCGGATGTTACTGCTCGGTAGTTATACTAGCGCTCATGAATAATTATCATTAATTATGTGCATAACTACTAACATAAGTGGGCTTCATTCATTTGAGTTTCAAACAAAGCACCACTGTTGAAGGAAGGAGTGTATTTCCAAAGAAAAATGACCAGTTACTCGCCCACGTGCGTAGAACTGGCCGTGCCATTCGTGAATATATTGAATTCAGGATAGCAAGAAATTGAAAATGAGCAGTCCATTGTACCTTACAGAATAATATTTAGTTTGTATTTTATTGTATAATTAAGATGCATATAAACGCATACATATTATATTTACAAATGTGCATACATACACACTGTACTATTTAAACTTTTGTTATTTATTTCATAGAAGCAATTTAAACAGAATGTAGGTATGAATGTAATTATTGCTATTTTGTTAGCCAAAAGAAGAATTATGGAAATGTTTTCAAAAGGGAGGGAAGACTATACAAATTTTTTTTTATAAACTAGCTGATTTGAAAACCTAATCATGGACCTACAGACCACAACAGAGTGTTTAACAGTACACTCTGTGATAGTCTGATAGACTGAACAGTTGATTCTACTTTTTTAATGGAATTCCCATGCCAGTCTGGGGTAAACTACTTATCCTGACATAATTAAAGAATGTAGGATTCAACCAGGATATTAAGGATTGCATGTGAAGACAATGACTTCACACTACCTAACTGGAACATTTGACAGGTTGTCTTGTTTTGTTGGATATTTTATGATAGATTTGTAGTACACAGGGGCAAATAGGCTTTTTGGTAGGCTAGGTTGTATATGCATTGCTTGGAACAGGCTAGGAAAGTATGATAAGGGTTGATATGGTTGGCAGTCTATTGCTTGGGTAATAACCTAGCAAAATTGAGGTCAAACTTAATGGTGTCAGCATGGTGTTATAATGGTTAACATGGCAAGCATGGTATTTCAGTGTCAGCAATTACATTCTTATTTCATTGTTTTTATGTAGATTGTTTAGCATATCAGGTGGTTAGGTATAGGTGGTTATCGGTATAGGTCTAGTTGATGCAGATGAGCAGCAGTCTACTGTGCGCTTCTCAGTCTGACCTCTCCTGTAAATGGCGTATATTAGTGTAGTGGAGTGAGTTTATGTCCCTTGCTTAACATACTGCAAAGGTTAACCTTGTATTGTCTCAAACATTACATTGTATTACTCATGTGCTACAGTGTCTGGTCTGTCTTTGCTAATCTCTCCTCCCCTCTCTTTCCCTCCCTCAGATGGAAAAGGCCCCCTTGCCTGATGATGAAAATGGAACAGTGATGACCGAGGGGCCGGCGGCAGCGGCGGCCCAGCTCCTTGAGGCAAACGGAGATGTGAGTCCCGGAGGAGGTGAACACATGTATCCGTCTCGCGACGCCTGGGGCAGTAAAGCACAGTATCTGTTAGCTCAAGTGGGATTCAGTGTCGGGCTTGGGAACGTCTGGAGATTCCCTTACCTTTGTCATCAGAATGGAGGTGGTGAGTACTGCTCAGTTACTTTGTATGTTTGTGTCTTCTGCTGAAAGAGCCTTATCTGTTCTGCACTGTACTGAATGAATACATGAATTCTTTTCGGTGGCCAATTGTACCCTCTATTTCTTCTATTCACCCTCCCCCACGAGCCCGCCGCCTGCAACTACAGGACCAGGCACTACCCCGGCAATAAACCACTTCGCCCTGGCATGCTGTCAATTAACTTCTGGGCCACATGCGGACTGATGGCAGCCCATTCTTGCATAATCAATGCTTGGAGTTTGTCAGAATTTGTGGGTTTTTGTTTGTCCACCCGCCACTTGAGAATTGACCACAAGTTCTCAATGGGATTAAGGTCTGGGGAGTTTCCTGGCTATGGACCCAAAATTTCGATGTTTTGTTCCCCGAGCCACTTAGTTATCACTTTTGCCTTCTGGCAAGGTGCTCCATCATGCTGGAAAAGGCATTATTCGTCACCAAACTGTTCTTGGATGGTTGGGAGAAGTTGCTCTCGGAGGATGTTTTGGTACCATTCTTTATTCATGGCTGTGTTCTTAGGCAAAATTGTGAGTGAGCCCACTCCCTTGGCTGAGAAGCAACCCCACACATGAATGGTCTCAGGATGCTTTACTGTTGGCATGACACAGGACTGATGGTAGCGCTCACCTTTTCTTCTCCGGACAAGCCTTTTTCCAGATGCCCCAAATAATCGGAAAGGGGATTCATCAGAGAAAATGACTTTACCCCAGTCCTCAGCAGTCCAATCCCTGTACCTTTTGCAGAATATCAGTCTGTCCCTGATGTTTTTCCTGGAGAGAAGTGACTTCTTTGCTGCCCTTCTTGACACCAGGCCATCCTCCAAAAGTCTTCGCCTCACTGTGCGTGCAGATGCACTCACACCTGCCTGCTGCCATTCCTGAGCAAGCTCTGCATGCCCCGATCCCGCAGCTGAATCAACTTTAGGAGACGGTCCTGGCGCTTGCTGGACTTTCTTGGGCGCCCTGAAGCCTTCTTCACAACAATTGAACCTCTCTCCTTGAAGTTCTTGATGATCCGATAAATGGTTGATTTAGGTGTAGCAGCAATATCTTACTGAAGCCCTTTTTGTGCAAAGCAATAATACTTTCTTGCAGGTAACCATGGTTAACAGAGGAAGAACAATGATTTCAAGCACCACCCTCCTTTTAAAGCTTCCAGTCTGTTATTCTAACTCAGTGCATCAGAGTGATCTCCAGCCTTTCTCATCAACACTCTCACCTTGTTAACGAGAGAATCACTGACATGATGTCAGCTATTCTGAAATGAAATGCAGTGTAAATGTTTTTGGGGGATTAAGTTCATTTTCATGGCAAAGAGGGAATTTGCAATTAATTGCAATTCATCTGATCACTCTTCATAACATTCTGGAGTATATGCAAATTGCCATCATAAAAACTGAGGCAGCAGACTTTGTGAAAATTAATATTTGCGTCATTCTCAAAACTTTTGGCCATGGGCGTACAGGGTTCTTTTTTTTATTATTATAAAAATAAAATAAAAATGTATGCAAAGACACTGAAGTGGTGTTAAACTTTTTTTTTGTTAACTGCAACTTCAGAACACCAAACCAGTAACCTGGAAAAATCTGGAACCCATAGCTACTTTTAAGATTACTCATGTCATTTTCTACATCATAGCCAGGGAATATATCCTGTTTTAAAATCTGATGTAGGCTGTCTTGGATTATTCTCTTAAATCAATTTGAAGTTGATGTTTTAGTTTGGGCTGAAAGACTTGATCAAAGACTTAATCATGTAAAATTCCCGCTTGTATGAAGCTGGAGATGATGTTTTTTTCTTGTAATTAGGCATTTTTAAATCTTCAAGTTTGTTAATGCAATTTATGTCCTAAATTAGACTCCACAATACATCCCCACAATTTAAATTATGTGATTAAAATTAGATCCCAGAAGGCATTACAAAGATGACATGAATCTTTATGGGTTACGTCACTAGCTCTGTACTGGATTGTCTTGAGCAGGTATCTCAAAGTTATATATAAATGGTGGAAGTGTTGCAGATATATTGTTCTGTAGGCTCATGACATGGCTAGTGATCTGTGGTCTGTGTCTCTTTAAGATTTTCATCCAAAAATAAGTGGTAGATCACCATTTTGTTATCATTTTCTGTCTCCCTCACAGGAGCATTTCTCCTCCTCTATGTGCTGCTCTTGGTGGTGGTGGGGGTTCCCCTGTTCTTTCTGGAGTTGGCAGCTGGTCAATGCATCCGACAAGGCAGCATCGGGGTGTGGAAGCATATCTCTCCCAAACTGGCAGGGATAGGATACTCCAGCTGTGTGGTGAGGACAGCACTCCCCTTTCCACCTCCTGAGGTGCTAAGCCCTGTTTCCTGCTGACAGTTCAGCATTACCTCCGCACAACTGCCTACACCAGGGGTGCCCAAGTTCAGTCCTGGAGAGCTACTGCGTGTGCAGGCTTTTGTTCCAGCCCTTCACTAACACACCTGATTCCACTAATCAACTGCTCATCAAGGCAATGAATGTTCGAATCAGGTGTGTTAGTGAAGGGCTGGAACAAAAGCCTGCACACCCAGTAGCTCTCCAGGACCGAACTTGGGCACCCCTGGCCTACACCATGCGGGTCCCCAAGCGTGCCATGCTGGAGCAGTGACATACCAAGTATTCCGTGTGGCCAAACTATATTGGGCATTTTTGTGTCTTCCACATGGCCCTAGTTGCTACTGTAAAGTCACTTCAAATTGTAATTCTTTAGTTAATCGAACATATTGTTTCGTTAATGAAAACAATATTTTTTTTGCTGTGTACTTTTCTTTAAAATTTGTTAACTGATTAGTTATCAATTAAATAATTTTTGTCAGATAGGGTTAGGCATAGCTGAATACGTTTTAGAATACTGCTTTTGGACTAACTTGGATGAAAACTAACGAATTAACTCGAAGAATAGTTTTCATACTAAGAAACATGTTTTTAAATGTTACATTTTGTAAACATTGTAAAATACCTTTTCCTTCCTGGTGTTACAGGTATGGTACGCAGATGCCTGCAATAAATGTAATGTTACTGTTTTTGCTAAGATGTGTAGGCAACAAAAAATGCTAATTTTAGCTCACAGTAATGGATGTTTCTGCCACTTAATTCTTGGCAGTGCTAACATGTTGAATGAGCAGATACTATATATATATATATATATCTTAGCTTTTTAATTTTTATTTAACTCTCTTAATTGTTAAAACAGTAAATAATTAACCTCCCTTGTTTTGAGGTACTAGCTTTTTAATGTCCAGTTACCACATCACTGAAGTGCTCTAATCTGCATGCCCAGCCAACATTCAGTACAAGTGTCATTAGTGTATAATATAGATTGTAGTATAAAGGTATGCATTGGCATTAATAATTTTTTTCTCCCTTTTTGATCATTTTTTATTCCCAACTTTTCCTTTTTTCCCCATATTCAAAGTGGCCAATCACAACTGTACCTGTTCAATTGCTACAGCATCCTATGTCAATTCAGGAGAGCGCAGACTAGGAGATTCATCCTCCAAAGCATGTGCAGCCAGCTGCTGCTGCTTTTCACTCTTCAGTCCTCATGCCACGATGCACAGCCATTGCTCTGGGGGACTGCACTTCTTGCACATATGGGGCACCAACTATTAGTGCTTTAGCTGGATATGCCACCCCGAAAACCCCACTGCAATATGTACTGGTCACTATTTTGTCAAATGGAAAGACCAAACACAGGTCAAGCTATTGGTAATATGTTAAGTCTATGTTATAGCTCTGTCTGAGTCTCAGTAGTCTTGTGTGGGCGGTGTAGCCACCACAGCGGTAACTGTGCTGAGCACAAGGTGTTTGCACAGCAGAATGACTCATGACTCATGTTTGCAAACTGCAGATATGATAGTATCTTGCTCTGAGCACTGGTAAGTCAAGTGGAAATGAACACGCTTATACTGTACATGATACCAGTGTTGTAAAAAAATGTGTCAGTGTTTATGGGCTGTAGTGTGGCCGCAGGCTGTGTTGTTACTATTTGTAGGTGTAGTTTAGTATTAACACAGCCATCCTCCCTCCCCTCAGGTGTGTTTCTTTGTTGCTCTGTACTACAACGTCATCATTGGGTGGAGTCTCTTCTACCTGGGCAGCTCCTTTCAGTACCCCCTGCCCTGGGAACAGTGCCCTGAGCCCATTAACAATAAGACTGGTATGTATGTATGTATGTATGTAATAAGACTAGTAGTGTCTGTCAGTGTATTCTGCTTGTATTGTGTTTCACTCAAGTGCAAGAATGCCTACCTGGGTTCTGCTATTGGGATCAGTCCTTAAATCGATATGGACCACTTCTGCCTCTTGTTTTTTTCAGTAAAGGAATGTTCCGATAGCTCTCCCACGACATACTTCTGGTTTCGCAAAACTCTGGACATCACAGACTCCATCGATGAGATTGGAGAATTAAACATTATGTTAACCGGCTGTCTGCTGGCTGCCTGGGCCATTGTTTGCCTCGCAATGATCAAGGGGATCAAGTCGTCTGGCAAGGTACTGACCAGTGCTGCATTTGACCTGTCTGCATCCTGGGTGCATCTTACTTGCAGTCATCGGCATGCCAGAATTGTGTTAACCCTCTTCCTCTCTTCTCTCTCTAAGGTGATGTACTTCTCCTCTCTCTTCCCCTACGTGGTTCTGTTGTGTTTTCTCATCAGAGGGCTGCTGCTGGATGGAGCATTTGAAGGGATCGCCTACATGTTCTATCCCAAGGTATGCTCTTTGTTCTGGTCACAGCTAGGGCTGACCCCATTTAGTTGACTGGTCGATTGTTTGGTCGATGGGATGTTGGTCGACCGAGATTTGTTTTGGTCGAGCAGCACGGAAAAAAAAAGTATTAAAAAAATTATCCACCCAGCATGAGACACCTAGATTCCCGCCACAGTTCTGCGCGCTTGTCAGTAGAATAATCCATTCTGGATGCTGCGGGTATGGCAGCGACAGTCTTAACATAGCTAGACCTGTATAAACATTGAACAAAAAGTTTGGAAATTTGTGTTTGGTAGATTATTTCTTTATTGTAACAATGCTTCTTGGCAATACATTTTATACCGTTGGAAAGCCTGTTTATTTCCCTTTTAAATGGTGCCCCATTTGTAAGGAACATGCATTTGTGGGATGAGCAGCACAGCTGAGTATGGGTTGCGCCCATGAAAAATTTGCCAAATCTTCTCTGCCAATGCCAAACAGCTTATTCAGCTTTAGGCTACAATTTAAGACATTAGGCTATGTGTGATCATTAGTTTGTTAGCCTATTTTTTTGCAAAATAGATTTAAAATCCCAATGAGACCAACCTGGTTAATTAAATAAAACATAGCCTACGCATTAGAATGTGTTATGGTTATGGTCAAATAAAAGCGTCAGCCTATTATGTGGCCATACCGCAACTTTACAAGCGCAATGGCAGAATCTGCAAGGGCAGCATGAAGAGGCTCGGAACTCGTTTTTTTCTTTTTTCTTTCAGGTATTCTTGAACTCCGGCTCCATAAAGTCATTAGCCTATTGTTACTCATTTGTGTCATTCACTTAAGAAAGTTATAAAACATGAGACAAGCGCAGTGTGCATATAGTTGTATTTATTAAAACAAATAGGGTGTGTCATATTTATTTTTTTAAGTTTTAACCAATCGGAAAAAACCAACTGTTGGAAAAAGTTTTGTTTTAGTCGGGGACAGCCCTAGTCACAGCCCTAAGCTGTTTCATGGAGCGTCTTCAGAGATGCCTTGTTTTTATTAGAGAGTCAGTAAATACCAACAGTCAGATTAAAAACATACATTGCCATCTAAATGGCGTAGCTGCACTGCAAAAATGATTACCTGCAGCATGCTTCTCCTCTCAAGCTTTTTCCACTATGGAGCAGCACTGCCTCAGTACCTCAAGGTGACAACTGTTGATAATGTATTTAATGAAGTGTGACACTTTTCCCTATGGACAGAATGCCCGCCACTCCTGTTCTGTACTCCTGCTCCTCGGTAAAGATTGACCTACATGTCCCACAGTCTCTGAGTTGACCTCTTCGTCTGTCCTCTTCCCTCCTCAGCTGAGCATCTGGATGGAGGTGCAGGTGTGGCGGCAGGCAGCCACTCAGGTGTTCTTTGCCCTTGGGCTGGGTTTCGGCTCCGTCATAGCCTACTCCTCCTACAACCCCCCCAACAACAACTGCCATCGTGACGCCCTGATGGTCTCCTCCATCAACTTTTTCACCTCCATGCTGGCCTCCCTAGTGGTGTTTGCTGTGCTGGGCTTCCGAGCCAAGACCTCTGCTAAGCACTGTGTGGCCCGGTGAGTGAGGGGGGCTGGGGGACTGTATGCATGTGCATCTGCGAGTGTGTGTATCCGTGTGTGTTTGGGTGCAAGTGAGGGGCTGGGTGGGTGGGTGGTTTGAAGGTGTGAACTAGGGTTGTCAATCTTTCACCTTTAAATGATAAGAATTTAGAATTAGAATTTTCCCCTGTGACTGATTTTGAACATGGTGGGGAAGCTGTCCAAAAATGTCGGTAAATTGGTAAATGGCTAAAAGTCTTCCATATAAATGTTTCGTAATCTGTGTATTTCTAAGTTACGTAGTGTGGATTTTGAGTCTCTCTGCTTTATGCATTGTGGTGTGTGTGTGTGTGTCTGTCAGCCTGTATCTGTAGCCCTTTGGGCCATATATCTTGCCTGCTCATGCTGAACAGTACGCTTTTCCTTATTCCCCATTCAGCAATCTGGCACTCCTGTCTGAGATGATGTATTTGGACAGGGACGTGTTGTCTGCGTTCAACATGTCGTCTGCGTTCAACATGTCGTCTGCGTTCAACATGTCTGATCCCAACTCAGTTTCCCTGGACAAGTACAGTGAGTGGTTCCAACATTCCAGGAGTAACCTTGAGATACAAAGGAAGAATATCACTGATTGCAGTCTGGAGGCAGAGATGAACCAGGTGTGAGGCTCCCACTTTCCCTCCTTTGTGTCATTACTGTTCTGACTCATGATGCTCTTTTCTTGTCATTGCTCTGGCTTCGTGAAGCGCCCCCCCTGACCAGTGCCTGCCATTGCTCTCTTTCAGGGTGTGGAAGGGACAGGCCTGGCCTTCATCGCCTTCACGGAGGCCATGTCCCGGTTCCCCGCCAGTCCCTTCTGGTCGGCGCTCTTCTTCCTCATGCTGCTCAACCTGGGCCTCAGCACCATGTTCGGCACCATGCAGGGCATCCTCACCCCGCTCATGGACAACTTCAAAACACTGTCTCGCCACAAGACCCTGTTCACAGGTACACTTTAGCACCTCAGTCTCATTATATGCCAGCGGATACCCCTCTCCTTCTCTTATTACAGTATGGTCACTGTGCTAAAATGGTGACCGCATCTTCTGACCAGTGCATGCTATATTGTGTATGCTATACAGTGCCCTCCAGAACTATTGGCACCCTTGGTTAAGGTGAGCAAAAAAGGCACCCCTGCATTTAGTACTTTGTGCACCCTCCCCTTGCCAAGATAACAGCACTGAGTCTTCTCCTATAATACTTGATGAGGTTGGAAGGGAGCAAGGGATATGAGACCATTCCTCCATACAGAATCTCTCCAGGTCCTTCAGAGTCCTTGTTCCTTGCTTGTGGACTCTCCTCTTCAGCTCACCCCACGGGTTTTCAATTGGGTTTAGGTCAGGGGACTGCGAAGGCAGGATTTTGTTTTCTTGTTTTTGTTTTCACTTCAATTAAAGGTTCGATTTCTGTCATATTTTGAGTGTAAGATCAAGCTGATGAACAACAGACATTTTTTAATAGCCTTTTTTGCTCATCTTAACCAAGGGCACCAATAATTCTGTAGGGCACTGTATTACCTTCACCTATTCCTCACTGTGCCAGTGTTAATGATTAATACAGTGCTTTCAGCCTTGGGACACACCTGAGGCTTCAGCTGGGGATTCACAGGAAATTGTTCTCAGCCAAGCTCTGATAGCAGCTGCTGTCTGTGGAACTATATTATTGACATGTTGTAGCCGTAAGTTTGCGTGTGCCGTGTTAAAATCCTGCTGTGGTTTTAATGTTGACTCTGTGGTTGCCTCTGTCTCCCAGTGTGCATCTGTGTGGTGGGCTTTGTGATCGGGCTGCTGTTCACTCAGCGCTGTGGGAACTACTTTGTGACCATGTTCGATGATTACTCCGCCACGCTGCCTCTCATCATTGTCGTCTTCTTCGAGACACTCAGCGTATCCTGGGTATATGGGGCCGACCGGTAAGGGTCAAATTGGAGTTTAAAAATGGGGTATAGCAATGGAAAGCATGGTATGTTCTGGCGGTGTAAAGACTTCTTACAGTATGATGAACAGCATAACAAAAGTACAATTAGACATGGAGCATTTTCAGTGGTCAATTGTGTTATAGGTCCCAACTAGGGAGTCGTTTTATTAGTAGTCTTGACCCCTATCTCTAAAGTGTCAGGAAAAGGATGGTACAATTTGTAAAATGGGTAAAGATTCAGCTAAAAAATCCTGTAATCTGATTGGTTCTAGCTAGTTTAGCCAGGGTTATGTTATAAGTCAGAATGGTGGAAGAATGGTGGATGCCAGCTGCTCATGCAGTAGAAATCACTTTCACCCTCTCTTGCATTGCAGTTTCCTCGATGACATTGAGAAAATGCTAAAGTGGCGGCCCCCGGTGGTGTATAAATATCTTTGGCAGTATGTCTGTCTGCTGGCCATGATGGGGCTACTTGGGGCCAGTTTACTGCGCATGTTCTTCAAGCGTCCCACTTACACTGCCTGGAACCAAGATACGGTAAGATTACAGCTACTACTGATCCCAGCATGTACTTTAATTCAGTGATCCCATGAGTCCTTGAAAACCTTATCCAGTATAGATACAGTACAGTAGATTCTCAGAGATACGGACCAGCTCTCCAGCCCACTTTCACACATTCACATTTAAAAGGACACCGTGCCTCTTCGGTCCGGATTCCCACCTTCACCAGGCACACACACATTTTACGACCTTTCAAGTGCTTCCTAAACCCATGCACACACAGACACTCTACACTTTTCAGTTTGAGTTCTCTCCCTGAACACACACACCGAGACACCCGCCACTTCAGTGCAGGCTTTCTACACAACCCAAGACACTCTCCACTTTTCCAGTGAGAGTTCTCAATCAGCCCAGAGACACTCTTTACTCTTTTAGTGAGAGTTCTCAAGCCCAGAGACACTCTTTACTCCTTTAGTGAGAGTTCTCCACAATCACACAGAGAGAGAGACTCCCCACTATTCAGTGTGAGCTATCTCTCTCTTACCACACACAGAGGAAGCACTCTACTCAGTCACTCTTAACAAACACAGACTCCACCTCCTCCGACGTGGAAACCCCCCTTCCAGGGAAACACACACAGTACGCCACAACTCACATGAACGACACCACTCCCAATGAGTGCGACATGCACACATGAACGACAAAACTCCAACAATACCTACACATGAACGACAAGACCAACTCTCGCTTGATATCCACACCTAGTAACGTTGATCAATTATGGCCTTTGGAACAACCTTCCGGGCAACGGTTTACAAACTTGAGAGATTGCTAAACCCGCCCCTGGAAAGTAACACTTCCAAAGACCTCCACAGCCCTGCTGTGGCAAAACACAGGCATCCCTGCAACTCCCCTGTTGCTGAGACTGACACCCTCCACAGTGTATTTTTATGTCACTTTCAAAGTTACAAACATTTCAGAGTTCCAAACAACCTCAATTCAATGTGTTTGTATTGAAGAGGTTCTACTCTGCTTGTAATTGAATATATTCAGTTCAAGGCTAGAAAACATTGAATTTTGCAGACTGAGAAAGTTCTTGATTTTCTGTTAGTTATTATGCATTTAGCCTAAAAGCTGTTTTTCCATTCCTACACATATCCCAAGCAATGCCAATCCAATTTATGAAATCAGTGACATCAGCTTTGGATTTTCCAAGGCATGCAATACCCCTTTATAAACAAGTTCGTGTGACGGTGGGATTTTCAATCAAAACAACTTGTTACTCTTAACTCTGTTATACGATCATTTTTTTTACAAAGTGTGTCCTTTAAGACATTGAAAAGTATTCCTAGCCTTGAAAAAGACTTGAATTTTGTTCAGTAGGAACCCTGTTAATTGTTTGGGGGTTCTTGCAACAGTCCATTCATGATAAGATGATTCATGATGAGTGTTAACATGCAGATTTGGCATTCTGTTACTGTGCAGCAGTTGTGTGATTTTTCAACTTAATCGTTCTCTGTACCCCTGCCGTCTAATTTTCCCCACTGATTCCTTGTCTGTCCCAGGCCTCAGAGGTGAGTCTGGAGTACCCTGGCTGGGCACTGGTTGTGCTGGCAATGCTTATTGTGTTTGCCTCTCTGCCAGTCCCTGTGGGCTATGTTCATTCCCTTCTGAAGACCAGACTGGCCCAAGGACCAGAGGGAGGTAGTGAGCGGTGTGTAGAGAGAGAGCAGTACACCAAGTGCAGCTCTACTGAACTAGACTCCACCCCTGGATTAACCCCATTGGAGGATGAAGATGAAGGAGAATGGCCTCCAAGGAATTATTTTCCACCTACTGAGAACTACCGACTCCTCCCCCAAGAGGCAGAAGATAGAGAAGATATCACTGGGCTGTGAAGGGGGATAGGAAATTGTAAGCACAAAAAATACAGACATTTGTGGAGAGCTTTAGTGGAACCACAATGCATGGAGAGGAGAGAAGTGTAGACATCCATACGCACACACAGAAATGTATGCATGGGAGGGAGCATAAAATATAATTTTAAACTATTTTAGGATTGATCAGTTTTGCCAAAATCTTGTTCTTCCATTATTTACTGGAAGACATGGGTGTAGCCTTACATTTTTGTTAAACTACTTTAAAAAAAAATTATATATATATTTATAGTTTTGAATTTTTCTTCCTATTTGGTTGCCAATTATATCCTTTATTTATATCAATTCACCCTCCCCCACGAGTCTGCCGCCCGTTCTCTGGGGAACGAGACAATTTTTCCAGGCTGGTAGATTGTTAGAAGTTGGCTTCCAGATTGTACACCCTTGGTAAAAAAACAAATTACTCATCCAAAATTATACACGGTGGGTGGTGTAAACATTTCTCCAACTTGCACAAACCCACAGCTACATGTGGCAGTGGATATTCAGTACATTGGATACAGTTGCACATCTCCAACTAATGCTTACCAGTCCAAAATCAATGGCCATATCTGTGAAAATGACATGACCATGCATGTCAAGTATCTTTTTTTAAATGATCAGACTGGCATATTTCTTCTGTGGCCTTTTACCTGAAGTGTTACATTTGTACCCTTTATGAAAGGGCACTATAATTTGTACAGAGAAATATCTCAAGCCTTAAAATATTTAGATTAATTTAAGAGGTATGAATTTATATTTTAATTTATTTAATATTTATCAAACATTTTGGAGAAGTCCACATCTCTCTCCATGGCCGATGCAAGTAATTAAGGGCTGTTTAGGTAGCATGGAAATGTTGTCTACTTCACTGCTTACTTGGGCACAAACACTCAATACTGTCCTGTATAATGTGTTTGTACACTTTTTGTGGTTTGTAGATCTGGAAACTCATCCAAGACCTATAGTGTAAAATCATGTTTGTCTCAATGCTACATACATGGTCGTACTTGGACAATGATATTACACTATGCAAATACCCTTTTTGGCAAAAAATTCTATCATTAAGTGTACAATTTTGAACCTGGATATCAAGAGACCACACATTCTATCTATTCGGATTGGTTGCAGGTAACTGACACATACGCACAAACGTGCACATTTTTTACCTGTGTTCAGGGCTCTGGTTGCTACTACCCATGGCTCCAATAGTTCTGCTCTACCTCACATCTCCCATTGGAAATGATTAACTTCCAGGTGAAATTTGCTCGCCATCTAAATGGCTCTTTACAATGGCAGCACACAAAGGCAGGGGCTCCAAAACTTTCAAAGTCCATGATCCATTTAATGCTTGAATACATGTTCTGTGACCCACCCCATATTTTTGTATCCTAACATGTTCCAATACAGCTATGCCCCCACAGAATGCTGATGATGAATTCCAGCAGAATAGAGCACTGTTGATATAAAATTCTCCAAATTCTAACTCCATTTGCTTGCCTCTGTTTGCTGGGCTAACCAAGCCAAAATCCAACTCGGGCAAACAAGTTGCTATCAGTGAGGCATGAGGGCTCTTACAGCTTTTGACTTTGAGTATACTTTGTTTATTTTTAAAATGTATTGGTGATTTTTTTCATCATAGTATGGAGTAGTGCTAAATGGGGTGTACCTGTATTGGATGACGTATTTAAAAGTAACTGCATGTATACTGGTCAGTACAGAGTTTGACTTCCTCAATGTGTCTTAAGTATAGTATGTCTAATGAAAGGGTGTAATATCTGCTGTTCAGAAGTAGGGAATGTAGAGAAAGTCCTGACCTCATACTGTAGGGAGTATGGAGCAGGGGGGGATGCAGTAGTTTGGATTGCCCTGTTGTGACAGTCTGTATGTTACTGATCCTCCATAGCCCGTAAAGAGTGGGGAGACACACTAGCTTGTTGATAGTTTATATGATGACCACAATCAGTTGACCAACCCTGTTACAAGATAGGGGGTTTTATCAATTGTTTTGATATTTTTTATTTTTATAATTATTACAGCAGTCTTCTTGTTTGTAGTCTTGCCTTTGACAATGATCAAAATGAGTATTGTGGCAAGTGATGTTTCTCTGTGTAATTGATTATAGACAATTATTTCATTTGTGTTTTTATTACAAATGAGTATTGCCAAGTTGTTAATATATTTTACTGGGAATCAAATAGTTGACATGTTGTGTAAGAGAGGTGGTTGTGTAAGTCAAAGTCAAAATGGCTATTTTTCATTTTACTCAATTGAAAGTGAGTATTATCGGCTGTCACTGTGATGCCTGAGCTGTGGCTATTATAGAGAAGGGTTGATTTAAAAGATGCTCAAATGAGTGTGTACTGTATCAAACATAATTCTGTTTGATACTTCCAGTTATGGAGTTTGCCAACATGGATGTATTATTAAAAATGATTTATTAATATAATTACAAAATGGTAAAACACTTGGATGTGTTGTCCTGCGAAAGGTAGATTAGCTCTGACATTCAGTGCTATGCAGGGAGCTTGACCATACTGCACTATATCAGTGCCTCTGATCAAAGCTGAAACCATAATGCATTCTTAAAATGCTTTATTATGCTCACCCGTACAGATACTGTGCTCTGACATACACACTTCTACAGAGACTGTAAAATCATAATTCTTAATACACAATCCAGTGTGTCCATTCAACTATACAACTGTGAACCCATGTTTTCCAATATCCATGGAAGCTGATAACCTGGCATGGATCTGTTCAGAGTCTTGATTCATGGGATACTTCTGTTGCACATTATGGCTTTAGGTGAGAGCGGGAGTATTTGAAGTGATAAGTATTTTAATTTTTTCTGATGTACAATATGTAATTTTCACCATTTCCTTTTTTACAAATCTGTATGTGCTAGATGGAGGTATTTTGTATATATCACAGCCAAGTGCTTCCAAAGATCAATTTTGTAAATTATTCTGTTTTTGATTTGTAAACAGTATTTGGTGTCACTATTTTTATGCAACTTTGTACCATCAAAAAAGGGCTTTGAATATTTTTTTATTTGTACAGACAGTAGTGTATGCAGCCACTATTGTGCCATAGCCCTCCAGGACCATGTATATTCACCAGTCTCGCCGACAGTTGGTGGTTTGTAGCATGTTAATGTGATGAATAGGTGTCTGTTGTGTTTAGAAACCTTTACAAACTTCCCAGGTATGGGCAGTTCCAGTCCCGGATTGCAGGAATCCTGCAGGTGTTGTAGTTGCCCAATAATGAACAACAGATTTACTCTTGGAAAATGAAAAGAGATGTCCTGCCTAAATTACCAACCTAACTAGTTAATTTAAACAGTTTCAAAATGAAATGCAACAAACAAGAGTTAACCTTCCCATCCCTTCAAGACTGGAATTACCTAGACACTGCTGTTACATTGCATGGTTCACTGTGTCCTTGTCCACATCTCCGTATTTAAATATGGGGCTGAAAATCGAAATGGGTTTAACAATGCTTTCCCTCTGCAGATCACTCTGGAATATGGCTTGTAAATTGTAGGCTTTTAAAATATTTGTACTTCTTTGTTTAGATTTTCAGATGTGATGTATGTGTTTAAAAGTAAACTATCTTAGTGCAGGCATGTACTGTTGTCATTCTAGTTTTAACGTACAGTTTCTTAAATTTTTATTGAAAACAGTTTGTATTTGTTGTGCGAAGTATAACTAATGAAAAATACATTTGATTTTGAATATTGTGTGCTGTAGATGTCTTAATTATACACAAGTGTGTCCAATATTTAGTCTCTACTACACAGTCCCTGCCATCATAATGCATTCAACTTTCCAGTAAATAAATAAACTTCAGGGGCCATGTCTGAAACAAAAAATAGCATGTCAGTTTGAATGGCACATTTAAGAATGAGCACTTTGTCTTCCAGGGTAGCCAGAGTATAAATGCTCCTGCTTGTGAGGAAAAATAGAGTTGAGAGGGACAAAATCAGAGAAACCAGAAGAAAAATACCTTGAAGTTTGTGGAGTGAAAATGTGAAAAACTAAGCATTTGTAAATTATCTTCAGTTTCCTGTTTTAATCTTTTAAATGTTTTTAATATAACATTTAATTATTCATTTGAATTTAAACATTGACATTGTTATTTCCTTCCATTTTCCTCACAATTCATATGCATAAATAACATTGCTGAATTTTCAAATGCAGGGAGGTGTCAGGATTACTAAATGAAGGTGGTGTGAGGCATGGATAGCTGGGTAGATGTAATGGTAAATGAAGACATTTCAACAGTGCAAAAACTGCTGAAAATATTCAGTGGTGTGCAAAAGAAGAAATAACTTATTTAGATGGCTTAACCAGTCTCCTGTGTACATATTTTCCAGTCCATCTTTCTGTCTGAGCTAGCGATAAGCTTTTTGTTTACTAATGTTTCCACTTCTGCTCCTGCAGCAGTGTGTTTCAGATATAAATAACTGAGTAAGAGCAACAAAAGTATAGAATAGAGAAAGAACCCCATTCAGTTCACAGCCAGTCCAACCAGATTTGTAGGCACTAAGGTGTGCGTGGAGTAAGTGGCCTGAAAGTGGTACCTATTCTAGGTGGCATTTAATGGGACAAATTTGTCTAAATGAAGTGGGAAAAGACAGCAAATAACGGGCCCCAAAACTGGTGGGTGGGTGCCTCGACGTTCAGAGGTATATTCCAGATATAGCTACATATTTCATATTGTCTTTCTGGTACGTTGACTGATATGTGTATAACAGCACTTGATCGTGAAAATGATGAGGAGCAAAATGTTTGGAATACATGTAAGTAAAGGGCGGAGACATTACATTTTGTATTAGGTCCACGATAAAAGGTCCATAGTCGGCGTTATGTCAGCTAGTTACTTCAATGTGAAACGACAAGCACTTGTTCCACCCAGATTTTATTTCTACTGGCCAATCGGAGTGTTGGGACGTAGAAGGCGGAACTCCACGTGTGGAGCGTGACCAATAGCGACATAGAAGTGGATGCATCGTGTTGGGGTCACGGTAGGCGAAAGAGGTGATCTTAGGGGGAAATGCTGTGAATCTTTTGTTTGCAGATCAGCTCCGCAAGCAGACAACACAAACATCTGTGTATTCACTCATTGTATGATGAGGCGCATACCATGATTTACCTGGATAAACTAGAGGGAATAATATTATTTTGACAGAACGGCGATAAAACCAGAGAGGAATCAGCGGATTTGCTGTGATACGGCTACCGCCGGTACGAACCCAAGATGGACCGTTAGCAACGTTATGGCTAGCTAGTCAATCTTGGTATTTTACTAGCTAGTTAGCGAGTGAACCTATGTACACATTTATTTGCTCAGTATTTTATGTTTAACCAGTATACTCAGAGTTAACTAGTCAGATAAATTACATGGCAAAGTAACTGAAGCTGTGTAACAAGCTAGCCTAGCTTGTTAGTCAATCTGTTTCAGACAATAACGTTACCTCACGCTAGCTGGACCATATCGATCGACAGCTAGCAAGCAATGATGGTTGTTCCTTTCCATTTTCTGTGTAGTGTGCACAAACGCCATCAACTGTCTCAGATTATTAGCTAGCTATGATTATTAGCTAACCTATGAACGAGTTATCCAAATCTCATAGATTTAGCAAAGTAGCTAGCTAACAAATTACTTTCTTCGGAGATCGCTAGCTAGCTAATTCATGGAATTTGACCATTTTTGGTGCGTAGTCTGCTTTCTAGCTAGCAGCTAGCTAGCGAAATTGCAGCTCAGAACCGCTATGATTTCAGGAACGGAAAGTGCAGATTGGGCACGTCTATGATTGAGTTGTATCCCTATCTAGCTAAAGGATACATGTTTGCAGTAGTCGATGTTTATGTCATAGCTCATTTGTTAGTTTGACATTTTGTTTCAATAATAGAACACGTGCCCGGTTTGATACAAATTGCAGTTGTATCAGTTGTAGCTGCTGTCTTGGCAACCGCCACTGTTTATGGGAGTATACATCAAACTAATCAACTAACCAATCTAGTTATTAACCGCTCATTTTACTTATACAGTATATAGCTATCGTTGTAATGTCCATGAACGGTGACTTTGTTTTGCATAGCTATTGCTCTATTGCCACACACTCTCTCCCGCCCTTCCTTTCCCCCAGTGATGTCAGGGAGTACCGTGACAAGATGGGTGATCTCAGACGATGGCAACCAGCTGATTCGCAGAGAGGAAGTGGAGGCAGCGTTTCCTAAAGGTGTGAAACATCTCGGGAAATAAACATGTTCCACACATTTATAATAATGGCTTCACATGTTGAACCATTAATTGTAATCTATATATGAATACCTGGTTTGATATAGCAAACTGAAAATTGTGTTTGTAGTTCAATTTGTCAGTTTGTTTTAACGGACAAGCTTTGTGCTATTCCTGCAGGTGCGGTGCAGGAATCTCTCACGGTGCAAGTGAAAGAAGAGAATTCTGACCAACCTGTCACTAATGTATCATCATCAGCATCATCATCACTGTCTACCAATAAAAGAAATGGTGAATATTAAAACCTGCCGTTGTAGACATGTTTGTACAAAACGTAGAATGCTGACAACTGCCTTATGCTCTCTGAACTGTATGAAGTGGTACATTCATAGTTTTTGTTGCACTTACTTTGCCTGTATAATGACATGACCCTCTCTTTCTCCACAGCCACGCCTACTCAGCTGCCTGTGTCGTACCCTTGTTCTTATTGTGACATCTGCTTCACGGCCTCTCACTACCTTGAGAAACACGTCAAGCGTTCACACAGGAAGCAGTACTTGGAAATGCTGCGGAGTCGAAACATCACTTTCACCAAGACCACCGCCACCCCTTCAGCCACTTTCAACAAGACCCCAGCCTCTCCTATGGCCACTTTCAGCAAGACCCCCGCCTCACCATCAGCCACTTTCAATAAAAACCCAGCCTCTCCTATGGCCACTTTCAGCAAGACCCCCGCCTCACCATCAGCCACTTTCAATAAAAACCCAGCCTCTCCTATGGCCACTTTCAGCAAGACCCCCGCCTCGCCATCAGCCACTTTCAATAAAAATCCAGCCTCTCCTATGGCCACTTTCAGCAAGACCCCCGCCTCGCCATCAGCCACTTTCAATAAAAACCCAGCCTCTCCTATGGCCACTTTCACCAAGACCCCTGCTTCGCCTTCAGTCACTTTCAGCAAGACCCCCGCCTCCCCTTCAGCCACTTTCAGCAAGACCCCCGCCTCCCCTTCAGTCACTTTCAGCAAGACCCCCGCCTCCCCTTCAGTCACTTTCAGCAAGACCCCCGCCTCTCCTTTGGCTACTTTCAGCAAGACCCCAGCCTCTCCTTTGGCTACTTTCAACAAGACCCCAGCCTCTCCTTCAGCAACTTTCAGCAAGAACCTAGCCTCTCCTATGGCTGCTTTCAGCAAGACCCCCGCCTCCCTTTTGGGCCCCTCAGGCCCTTCTGACCCTTCTTCCTCACAAGCTGCCCCTCTCCCCTCTCCCAAGACCATCCCCTCCCCTACAAAGGTCAAGTCTGCTCCTGCCAGTCAGTCCCAAGTGGCTCAAGCCTCTGAGTGCTCCACAGGTCCCACCGTCGGCAGTATCACTCCTGAAATGCCTGAGAAGGACCCTGCTCCCGTTCCCCCCACCTCTAACTCCATTAAGCCTTCTGCCTCAGTTCCATCTTCCGGCCAGGCCGAGATGGCTGTGAAGCCCATTCCAAAGGAAGCCTCCACCCCAGCCCCTCCCCAGCCTCCATGTTTGCCTTCAGAGGCTAAAGAAGTGAAGAAAGAAGCACAGAGTAATCTCCCGTCGCCCTGCGCTCACTGTGGGGGGAGGAGAGAAGGGGAGAGTGAGGGCGAGGGAGAGAAGGAGTGCTGCTGTGAGGAAGGCACCCTCTTTCTCTGCAACGAGTGTGGGCAGAGCTTTCCCTCGTTCCCCTCCCTCAACTCCCACCAAGACCAAGTTCACTGGTGTAAAGTGGAGGGCAGAGGGGAGGACGAGGGAGAGACTCTGTACCTGTGTGCCGAGTGCGGCCTCAGCTTCCCCTGTCTGGATCTGCTGCATCATCATCAATCCCTCCACGACTCCCCGGGATCCAAGGACGGAGAGGAGGGAACAGAAGAGGAGGAAAAAGATGACGATGATGACTCGACGCCTTCTGACTCGCAGGCACACTCCTGTCCCCACTGTCAGAAAACCTTCAAAACGGCCCGCTACCTGAAAACCCACATGAAGATCCACAGCGGCCAGGTGCCTTACCACTGCGACCAGTGCGACAAGCCCTTCACCCAGCTGGGCGACTTGAAGACGCACCGCCGCACCCACACCGGCGAGCGGCCTTATCAGTGCTCCCAGTGTGGCAAGTGCTTTGGGCGCTCGGGGACCCTGAAGAAGCACTGGCGCACCCACACGGGGGAGACGCCTTACGTGTGCACCGTGTGCGGTAAGCAGTTCAACCAGCTGGGGGCGCTGAAAACTCACGAAAGGATCCACACCGGGCAGCGGCCTTACTTCTGCTCCCGCTGCTCGCAACATTTCACCTACTCCTACCAGCTGAAGAGACATCGCTGTGTGCACAATGACAAGAGCCGGGGCGCTTCGGAGTAATTGCACTCAGAGGACCGGTGGTGACAGTTAAGGGGTAGATATCACAGCACATCACTGACTCCCGTCAGCTCAAAATGCACGGCTGCACATACTGGAAAGTGCTGAGACCCGTGTGACGTTAACACCCATAATGCTGCAGAGAGATAATAAAAGACTGGGAGCAGTGGTGAGCACGGCACTGGTGAGTGTGCAGCACAGAAAGGCAGGAGCAGTGCTCATATACTAGTCTGACTTTTATGATACAAGAGGGTGGTGCAGTTGCTGACCTACTTCCAGGATACAGAAATGGAACTGAGAGAGGTGCTACTCCTCCCTCCACTGTGAACAACACTCTTCCCTGTGCCACATGCTTAATGCTCAGTTTTCTTTTGCTTATGCCCACTGACTGCTTACTGCTCACTGCACGAGGCTGTTCATCCAGTTTAGGGGAAATGATTCCCAGTTGAAGGGAGATGGTGTACAGCAGGTACAAAACAGAGAGGTGGATATGCAACAACCTAACAGTTGTGGGAACAGAGACACTGACCCGTTTCCCCCATCATACCTGTAAACCCCTAAGTGACATAGTCAAAATGCTGCCAAATATTTGTGACCAAGCATCCCCCCCCCCCCCTTATATCTCATCCTCTGTTTAGGCCTTAACGTTTGGTCTGTAAAGATATTTTTCCTCTCGTCTTAGAAACCTGTATTACAGTACATGCAAATCATGTCCCTGGGTGTAATGCTGTGAAACTGCTTCTGTCTTTACACTTGTACTAGAACACGTAACCGAGCTCCTTGGCTATGGAATGTTACTATTGGCAAATCTGATTGCCATGATTATAATCTTAAAGTCAGAAACAAAAAAATAATAATCCTTGATCTGAAAACTTCAGAAATCGATTTTTCAAATACCTCATTTATGACCCTTAGTTTTTTTTTCTCCCCCTGTTGTACTTGCCTTCTTTAAAACTAAATGACACTGTTAATCCCTGTGTTTCTTAATTAAACCACAGAGATCTGTTGGAGAGTTTTGCGTTATGTAATTATTGGCATATGCAGGTGGGGTACTCCAGAGTCGTGCAGTCAAGAGGGACTAATGGTTAAGGTATTTCCTGGTTGTCTGCACCCTGACATGCAAATGGGCAGTGTTGTGTGATGTGGTCTTACTGAGCAGTGGTCAGCATTCCAGAAGACCTTATGACTGCATTACAGTACTGTTTCCTCAGCCGTTCCATTTTTTCAAGGTTTTCATTGAACATCTAGCGCTACAGAGGTGTTGTTTTCCCCGAGTAAGACATACTAATACAGAGGATGCACAGAGTCATCAGGTTTTTGCTGCTGTGCGATATTGTTCTCTGCTTTTGACCATTTGACAAACAACCAAACTATGGTAAATGAGTGCGATAGTAGCTATGCAAGAGCCATTTTCAACCCATGTTGTTCAGCGAGTCAGCGCCTATAATGAACAATGTTGTCATAGCAATGCTTCACATAAGCACTAATTCATAAGCTGTAGTGCTACTTATTTGCATATAGCCAGTTTTGTATGTGCGGACAGTGCGTGTTGTGTGTGTGTATTGTCTGTGTGAACAGTGTGTGCATTGTTTGCATGTGTGAAGGCCTGGGGAGATATGTTGCCTTGGTTGCGTCTCCACCCTGGGACTGAGCGAGACACGCAGATGTAAGAGAGGGAGGGAAGAGGGACAGGAAAGGAGCTGAAGAGTGTTGGATAAAGTAATGAGGTATAGTGTGAGGACGGTGGCCACAGGGAAGTGGAGAGAGTGAAGAGACCGCACAAGAGAGGAGATCTGTGAGTACAAACAGTCCCTGTAATGGTAGACCAGTTTTATGAAATAATGGGAGTTGTTTTACAACTTCCCATTCCTTTTTTGTGTTTGATTACTGTTATAAGACTGAAATGGATATTCAAAGGCACGGATACATGATGATGAAATCATTGAACTTGTTTGGATTGTGATAAATAAATGCAGGTGCAGATACCCTGAAATTGTTAGTAGTTAACTGCAACAGTATTCAGTTTATTGCTAGAACACAGCTGACATTTGTTGAGACAATAACATCACAGTTGTCTCTTGAAAGATGCACACATTTACTGTTATTTTTGGTAGCCATTTTGTTTCTGTAAGACTGTATATTGAGATAGATTAAAACCATACATAAACCAATAAAGCTTAATAAAAGAAAAAGGACAGCCTCTGTACATGATTGTCCAGGTATAAGAATAGTCTGAATTTTCTAAATTAACAACCCACGTTTATTTAAGGATTATTTAACAGTGAATACAATGTGTGTCCTGAGTTTGAAACTACTGCAATATGCTTTGCTTATGAAGTAGAAATACGAATTGGGAAGCTCTAAAATAACGAGCAGCGTCCAGTATACCGTCCCATTCTCATTGACTGCAGTTGCTGATAAAAGTCTGTGTTGGTCGCTTGCATGAGTGGCTCAGCCTTCCCCACCCTCAAGTGTGTTGGCCAGTAGTGCGATGCACTGAAGTGATTATGTGGGGGCATACGGTGTCTTAGGAAGCTAATGAAGTTAGCAGAATGGTTAACTTAGAATGGAAGTTACAGAACCTGTCTGTGTCGATCCTTTGCTCAGCCTGCATTCTTCACTGTGACGTTTCTCTACTGATTTCATACGCTCCATGTGGGAATGTCTCTCAGTATTAACCCTCCCCCCACACCCTCTGTTCCCTCATATACGTACATTAGCTACCGTAACAGTACAGTACATTGGTAACGCAGCCCAAATACTGTATAGTTGCAATACAGTTCAATACTACTGTGGACGCTGCTGCAAGTAATAATCCTTATCATTATTGCTGTACAGTTGTAATTTTATTATTGCCCATTTCCGTCTG